>OU862908.1:2410000-4810000 GCA_917880885.1 Limnephilus marmoratus | reverse complement strand
GTTCAGAGGAGTTAAGTTCTTTTTTTTAAATAGCTTTGCTTCTTGTAGTTAGTTACTTTGATGTTATGATGTTATGATGTCTTGAGAAAATACAACATACCTAGGTAACTATTTTCAAACATTTCATTAACACTTCGGCAATAGGTCGGAATTCGGCATTGCTACTGTTTGATCTTTTTCATTTGGGTCTTTTTTTAATTTATTTATTTCAACGCTGCTGCACCTGAGGAAATTATTCAAAAATAACTTGAGATCAGTTTGCACGTAAAAATGAAAGATGCGATAGGAATTGGACATAAACTGAAACAGAAAATTTCTCTATTGTTTGCTTATCGCTTTTTTATATCATTCAATAAAATCGGGCTTCTTGGGCTTCCTTCCATCTTTAGCCAACGTTTCGGATAGCCTTGCTTGTGGTGAAGTGCGTGCTGATTTTTATTGAATGATAATTAAAAACGCCCGGATGAGCTTTTACGTTATTTTACTATCACATGTTCATCTTTAATGTCACAGTTGTCTTGCATTTATTTTCCTTTCCAGCATCGATATGAATAAATGAATTTATGGGATAGGTCGATGGAATATAGAAGACATTTGTACCTTTTAAAATATGTGCTGTGGAGATAATGTATGCGTGCGGCGTCAAAATACGACATGAATACTGAAATAACAACCAAATGGAGATTCCCACCTGTACTTTTGTTCCAATTACGGGTCCTGTTGTCGCATTTTGCATTTGATCGCGAATTCCCCAAATTTATATTACTAATTATTGCGTCGCACGCATAAACGTCAAACATAAATAAACTAAAGAAATACAACAGTTTATTTTCCATGGAAATTCAAAGTTTTCTATTGGCGGATGTGGTAGCTGGGGACTTCTGACGTCACACAACGATTTGGTTAAAATTTTGGATCGGAGTTATAACCCCTTGGGCAATCGGTCAGAGGCTACGTGTTTTCGATATTATTTTATGGAATGGAATAATGGACGCTTACTGAAGAACTAATTAGGCGACTTGAGGTATTCGAGATGTGGATCGACAGAAGAATACTTAAAATAAGCTGGATGGACAGGGTTACGATTGAAGATGTTATGGTTCGGATGAATAGAGAACAAGAAGTAATTAAAACTTTAAAAATCCGAAAACTTCAATATCTTGGACATGTGATGAGACATACAGAGAAGTATGAGATCCTGCATCTCATAATGCAGGGAAAGATTGCCGGAAGACGGGGCCCTGGAAGAAGGACAACTTCATGGCTGAAAAATCTGAGACAATGGTTTGGTTTGGACAGGGCACAAGAAGAAGAGGGCAATCGGAATCTGAATTCCGTTCGAACTCTCTTGGCCCGTTGCGGTGCTAAAGACTGGTGTAAATCGCACTTCAAATGAAAGGTATTCTATTGTGAAATTGCTGCTTTATTCGCAGGCCGCAAGTTCGATGTTAAAATAAAGGTGATAAAAATCTTTGAAATGGCGGCATGTTTGTGCGCCCAATTGGATGCTATTTATTTTACATTTTCGGTCTTTTACTGAAGCATTCCGGAGTCATTTAATGTTTCCGAAAATAGATAAATAAAACTGCTTTCGTTAAAGAGAAGAACATATTCTGTTGATACCCAACAGCTGTGGATTTTATTAAAAACATGTAAACAAGGACAATGTTATAGGCGAACAAACTAAAAAATAATTTTATAGTTTGTTCAATAAACATTTGGATTGGAAATAGGGTTAACGTTTTAACATAAAAGATTCAATCATTTGATCTGAACGCCCATTCTAAGAAATATTTTTTTGCTTGTACAAAGTATTCTCAGTAGTTCATGCTCCGATACTACTTCTTACCACTTAAGCTTTCTTTTTATTTTCTTTTTAAAATAAAGACGTTAAAGATTGTTTATAAATCTTCTGCAGAAACTTAAGGATACCTATTACAAATAATCAAGTACGAATGTATCACGGATTAAACACGTCAAATTCTGATGTTTATGCGATCGTGAATCGTGAAGAACATAAATATGTCAATTCCTTGAAAAATTAACATGTAGGTTACAGTAAAACGTATTGCGAGAATTTTCATAAGAAGTCTGTCTGAGACTCGTCTTTAATGATTGGCAGGCTGAATATCCAGCACAGCAAACATAAACAAATGTAAAAACTATCATTCACAAACGCTTACGGCTTGACACAGTTAACTTTGCAGTCGGTGTTTACGCATCGAATTTGTACACCTGCAATTTTTTTCTGTATCAAGTTGACTTACATATATGTATACTGTATAGGGTGTTCGGGGGTAAGGTGCATTCATTTCAGGATGTAATTCTACATGATGGTAGGGGGCCTTTCAAGTATTACGTAACGCACTTGGGGGGGGGGGGGGCGGTCTTGTGAAACGTTACTGTGCGTTACGAGGGGGGGGGGGGAGTGGGGTTCGAACAACGCGTTACATGACATGTTTTTCTTTATTTAGATGAAAAAAAAAGAATTAAAATCTTTCATGTTGGCAATCCTTTTCGTTCTCGAAATCTCTTGTTTTATTTATTACTGCAAACGCGATTAAAACAAGAAAAAGGGTAGGTATTTAACGAAATTTCCAGTACTTTGCTTGACTTTATTGTGACTTTCATGTAAAAATTGTCACTTGGGTGTTATGTACCGTTTAGGAGGGGGGGGGGAGGACCGAAAAACATTACGGCGCGTTACGTGGGAGGAAGGGGGGGTCAAAAATCTTCAAAAATTGCGTTACGTAATACTTGAACGCCCCCTAGGAGTAAAAAAGATTTATAACTTTTTCGAAATTCCAACATTTTTTCCCATTAAAAAAGATCTACCTACTAAAAATCCTTAGTGTGAGGTACGATCTTACTTGCCGGGAGCCTGCCGGGCACGATCGTGGCAACATTGTATGGTGGTGATTGGCCCGTATCACAACATCGGAAAATAATAAAGCTGACCACGCACGCCGGTGTAATTTTATCTTTTTACCACAAAACTACCCCTAAAAGTTGGAATTTCGAAAAAAGTTATTTATCTTTTTTACTTATACTATCATGTAAAATAACCTCCCGAAGTTAATACACTTTACCCCCGGATACCCTGTATATATCCAATTTTTAATTTATGTTAACGAAAACTTACTTTTTCCTCTCTACTTTCAATACTTCAAAACAAAATCACGAATTACGTCATAATTTTTTAAAGCTTATCAGTCATTTTATAGCTATATAGATAATAGATATAGCTATTGAAATGTTACTGGATGACGAATGAAGTAAAACAAATAAACCTTCAGTATGTACCTACAACAAAATGTGAAATACCTTCGGTTTCGGTTGAGTTTAATGGAAAATTCTTTACAAATTCAGATACCATGTTTAAACGTTCTCGAAATATGAATTCAGTCACAAATTTGTAATATATTTATAAACCGGTATAAAATTCCAAATGGTTGACTTTAACGAGCTTTCAATATACCACCGTTGTTTACCCTTCGTTCCATGTTTACTCCGAATAAAATTTACGTTTATAAATATTTCAATCCAATTGTTTTATTCACTGTTTGATATGCGTAATGCGTAGGAAATTCAAAAAATGCATACAAAAGATATGTCTAAAGTCGAAATACATTCAGACAGTTACCAGTTGTTGTACCACAGTACCGACAATAACAAGATACTAAAATTGTCTTTAAGACTTATGATGGTTATATATTAAGGGTATAATTGAAAAGCTCATATTGTTACAAAGGGTAGTTCATATTATCACAATGTCCGTATTATAACCAACTGAATCGGATGATTGTAATGAATGTAGAATAATAAACAATTTTACTTTGTTTCATTTAAATTCATGGGATAAATTCGCACTCGGGTGATAACAATGGCACAATTTTCGTTATTTGTTTTTGGGGTGTTATGCCGTGTTGCGCTACCTCCTTCTTTAGCCAACGTTTCGGGCATCGTTGCAGTGTCCATCATCAACGTTTCGGACACTGCAACGATGTCCGAAACGTTGGCTAAAGAAGGAGGTAGCGCAACACGGCATAACACCCCAAAAACAAATAACGAAAATGCTTTTGGTCGTGAAAATCTTAAAACTTATCTTTACAAGAATAATTCAGAATTTGCACATTACACATCTGCCGGATCTGCCCTGATGATGGACATTGCAACGATGTCCGAAACGTTGGCTAAAGAAGGAGGTAGCGCAACACGGAATAACACCCCAAAAACAAATAACGAAAATATTCTTGTAAATATTAAGTAGTACATTCCGAAAAAATCTACGTTCAGAAAAAGTGGAATTTTTTTTTAATAATTCGATTTCAGCCTCAAAAATATCCAGTTAATATATCGATCAGCGTCAATCGTAGATAAATGTCATTCCTAAACTTAATTTATTCACTTTTCCGTAATCAAAATATATTCAAACAATATCGGCATTTACAACTATAAAAATATTAATGGTTCCGGGTGGCTTCGAAGGCTATACATTAAAAGAAGGTTCTATATTCACATTTATTACAGGGGGTTGAATTCGGATCCCTCCGATAATTTTTCAGAGGAAATTGATAAACCAGTCAAATTAACTTTTAAGTAAAACACTTTCCTTTGTGTCCTAAATGTACAATATACAACAAAAAGCTTAAATACTATAATTTTTGGGTTCTTATTTGAACGAATAAAGTAAACATTTAAGGTTGGTTAAATTAATCGTGCGACGTTTTCGATTTCGATTCATCGCTAAAGCGGGTAATTAGATTCATTGGAGGACCCACCACTTACCCGCCCTGGTATAGGTAACAGATGGTTACCCCTTCAAGGCTCTTGCAAGGACTCTAATTTTTTGGGTAAAAACGACATTTGATAACGAAACTAGACCTCCAATGTCCCTGCATACGTTTTTAGTAAGCAGTATGCAAGTGCTTAGCGGGAAATACAGATACAATATGTGTTAGTATGACAAAATATAGACAAGACAATGGGACAGGTTGGTGAAAGTCCACGAGGTGGCAAGCGCTGGGTGATTGTATACAGCGTATCCTACAAGCACCTGTTTGGGAAGAAGACACAATAGATAAGTAATAAGGGAATGGCAAATGGTTGGGAGTCCTCTTCAATCGATTGGCAGTCCCAGCAAGAATGCGCATGACATTCGGTCTAGTCGTGAACCACACTCAGCTTCCGCGCCCCTTAGCCGGTTCCTCGGTGATGCCTCAAAGAAAAGTAAATGGGTAATTAGATTCGTTGGATAATATATCGTAATCCCGGTTTGCCATAAAATTGTCTACACCTAAATGAACATAAAATAAATATTAATTAATTTGTCGAAGCCAAAGTCAACAACAATATTGATTTAATCAATAAAACTGAAATCAACAAAACATTTATTTTAACCCAACCCTTACGTCTCATCGGATGATTGTAAAATGTATTTATTCGAAATGAGGCGAGAATAAGTTCCTCAACTATGGTAAAATGTTTGTCTTTGACAACTGTTTTCAATTTCAAAACCATGTTCAATAATTAAAATTACGAAAGAAACTGACGTTTTACTCGACGAAAATTACACTTAACACTTTGTATTTTTTGCAGTCACATGTTGGAACTTTAAATCACATATTTTTTGGTTGTCCCTCTCTAAATAAATATCCTATCTCCTGGTAAACGATATCTAAAATTGCCTCCCCTCCATTCAAAACCTCATCTCTTCTAAGTCTGAACTCGATTCCAATCTCAGATATATGTAATTCTGAAATTTGCACATAATATATAAAATTAATATATAAATTCACCTTTCCTTGCTCTGTAATTTTAAATGGTGGCCTAGAACGCCCTTGAAGGGTGAAAGCCAGAAATAATTTTTAAAAAAGTATAAAGATAAAATTGCTTGTTGTCATGTAAATTCTGATTTTCTCAGTTCAGTTAGGAGCAGAAAATAATACCTTCGAAATTTTAATGTTAATCATGTCAATATTTCTACAAAATACGTCAGATTTAATTAATGCATTTTCCTCATTTCTAGCTTTCCTAAGATATTGTCCAAAATTGATTGATATGCACAAGTTCTCCCTCTGTCGAACGTTAGTAATATGGTTTAATATATAGAATAGTTATGTTAGAATGCCCGCATATTTATAAAATATTAAAAATTCCTTTTCTTCAACAACTTAACTGAAGACATTAGAAAAATATAAGATAATTAGTAATGAACTTTTAATTACGATTAAAAACAATTCAAAATAAGTTTTAAAAGTTGTAAAATAAAAAATAAAAACTTACAAACAATTATAAATTACTCGAGGGCATTACCAGAGAAAACCGGAAATACGTCATTTTCAAAAAAGTTTTTAGACGTATTGACTCTTTTCCACAAAAAATTATAAATGGATTTCGAAAGATTGTTTCTTATCTAGCATTCTTATGTAATAAATTTTGAGATTTTTTTTTAATTTTAACAATAAAACGGTTATTCCATAGGTCGTTGGCAGATTTGTTCAATTTTTAAAAAAGTTTTTGTATTATACCACACCCATTTCAAATAATAAAATCATGCAGTAAAATAAATCAATACATTATCTAGCAAACGTATGTTTTAGAATTTTAATTTTAGTTTCAATAAAATCATTAAAAAATATGTACGTACATGTGTTTCTTGGCGAAAATTGGTCCGTTTGTGTATTTATTTTACGTTTGTGTATTTATATTACAAACTAATATATTTCACATTTTTTTAACATTCTTATTAAATTTAGACATTATTGAAAAATGATAAATACTTATAATCAAAAAATAACTACAAAAAGTACATTATTTTAATATTTTTATCATCACGCCTTTCAGCATTTTTGGATGAAGGTATAAATTAAAGCTAATTTGAATTGAAATAAATTCGATATTGAGTTATAATTTAAAAAAGCTAGTACGGAGAATAATTAATCTTTCTCATTGTAACCGCCCTGCACGATCGTAAGAACAACTTTCGACGAAATGTGGATTTTCGTCCGCTGGCTGGTTAAACGCTCTTAAGTACATTATTATACCAATAAATTTGTACCATTACTAATCTCGATTAATTATTTCCAGCGCTGCAATTTACTCACATATTACTTCACAACTTTCTAATTAAAAACTTTTCACTCTGTAATATTTTTATTTTTTTATTACGTAACATTAGCCTTTATCCGAGGCTTCGCTCGCTTTAAAATTACTGTATAAAGCCTTTTGCCACGGGAATGAAATGTTTTTGCAGGATGAAAAGTAGCTTATGTCACTTCTTAATCCTCCAACTATCCCTATGCAAAAAAATCACGTCGATCAGTCGCTTTGTTGCCACGTGAAAGAAGGACACTCAATAAAACAAATAAACACATTGATAACATGAGTGATTATCATGTAAACATTTCCAATTATCCGTTTCGTGTAACATTTCGATGTAATTGGAAGGTTAAAAAATATTTTCAATATGTATTGTACTCTGCTTCTGTATGCACACATTGCTTGAGGGGCTTTTACCAGCCAGCGACCGAGAATCCAAATTTCGTCGAAATATGTTCTTACGATCGTACAGGGCGATTCCAATGAGAAAGATTAATTAATCTCTGTGCCAGCTTTTTAAAATTACAACTCACTATCGATTTTATTTCATTCAAAATTTGCTTTAATTTATACCTACATCCAAAAATGCTGAAAGGCGTGATGATGAAACTAGTAAAATTATTTACTTAAAGTAATTATTTTTTGATCATAAGTATTTATAATTTTTCAATAATGTCTAAACAAAATAAAAATGTTAAAAAATCTTAAATATGTTAGTTTGTAAGACCGTAAATAAATAGACAAACTGAAGTATTTTCGTTACTAAGCACGTGCGCAGATCTTTTTTTTAATGATTTTATTGAAACTTCAATTAAAATTCTGAAACATAGCTTTCCCAGGTAATATATTGATTTATTTTACTGCATGATTATGTGATTTGAAATGTGTATTGTATAATATAAAATTTTGATTGAAAAGTCAACGACCTATAGTATAACCTTATTATACTAAAAACTTTTTTTTTTAAAATTTAAAACATACGTTTAGTAGATTAAATAGCAGTCTTTCGAAATCAATTTTCTAATTTTTTGTGGAAAAGAAACAATACGTCTAAAATTTGATTTTAAAATGACATGTTTTCGGTTTTCTCTGGTTATTCCCTCTTAAAAGAGAAGCGCGGTATTGTAATTGCTGTGCCTTATATATGTTATAATAACAATTCGGTGGCGGGCATGGATACCGCCGCCCCGGGAACCATTTACTGTATAACCTACACCTCTGCCATAGGTCACCCCGAATGGTTCGTGCCCGGGTTCGTGGGGTGACGTATGTCCAGGTCTTGGCGGCGGATGTGTCTACCTACCTGCTGCGTGGCGGGCCGGATCGTGAGAGATTGGTTGAGGAAGGCCTTTTGACTGCACCGCAGTTGGAGGGATGGATTTTACGTCCGTCACTCCTGGACCCTTTTCCTGGACACACTGACCCCAGATTCCTACCCACCCCTCATTCCTTTTTCGTTCCCAGAACTTCCTAATGAAAAAAAAATGTCTAGAAATATATTATATACACCAAGCACACTCAATAACTACATGTGTTTGGCTGAATATTATTGATAAAGTTGAAAACTAGAGGCTCACAAATTAAATAGACTCCCCTAAAACCATAAATGTGTTTTAACCCTAGATCACTAACCTTATTTTACAACGCTTATTACTAACCTTCGTCGTTTCGGCTACGCCGTATAAAAGGGAGGCTTCTAAGGGTTTATGGAATCAAATATTTATATGTTTCTTACTTATTTTTTACAATAATCATTTGTTAACATGTTTATAAGTTTTTTATTTACTAAAATCAAATTTTAATTATTTTGACAGTCTTTTAATTGAGACCAGAGTTTTTACTCATTTGAAAATTTTTATTTTTTTAAATGCTTAAATCTTATTAACTAAAAAAAAACAAAGACTTAAAATATTAAAATTAAGTAATAAAATCAACAAAAGAAAGAAACATTTTACAAAAAACTATTAATTAATACATTTGTGACAAATTTCAAGTTTGTGTTCGCCACACAAGGATTTGTTGCACTTGGGCATACAGGGCACACAGGGCCCCTACACAAAAAACGTCGTCTGAGATTAGCCGCAATCTGGAATGCGTACGACGACGCACTCAAAATTTATACCACTTTTTTCGAGTCCGCTTCGTCGTTTTGACAAAGGTTAGTGATCTAGGGCTAAAAAAGAGGCGGTCTTCGTCATAATAATTATTATAATATTTTTATTACACCATTATCCTAGATATCACCCTTTCAATTTGGAACATGAAGTAAACATTAAGGAAAAAAAACAGCCCCAGATTTTGCGTATAGCTTATGAAGAATATTCCTCATGGTGTCTAATTTTTCTACTAGTTACAATCTTTATTCCAGCTATAATTACCGGAAATATATTGACAGATCCTGTTTCAGCTCTTTTGCTTGGTCTGTGATCTATTATTATTTTACGTTATCTTTATATTTATTCACGTTGCTTTGTTTTTTTTAAGTGAAACTTCTATAGCCCCGCTATGATTTGGATTTCGTATGAAACGGAAATGACGATTACTGCACCTGCGACGCATCGACTGCGCTCATAGACCGCTTTGATTATGATGTCGCTTTTAAAGGTTCCTATTGGTTGAGATATGAAACGGAAATTACGCTGGTCTGCGCTTATTGGTCGCTTTGATTATGACCTCACTTTTCAAGTATTGGTTGAGATTGTTTTGGTAAAGTTTCGCTTCTACCGCGTGTAAACTGCACTCGATTTTTTTTACATTAAACAAAGTTTGAGTATTAGTTTTTTTCCTTAAAAATCTAGTCTCTTTCAATGGAAGCAATCTTGCAAACAGACCCTCCATAGAAATGCTTGGTGTAACCCTAAGTGACCAGCTCAGGTATGGGGGCTCCATCGAAGCCAGAGTAAAGTTAGCCTCCCAAAAACTGGGCGTAGGTACTGTATAGAGGACCCACAGATACTTTAATAGTTCACAACTGCTAATCCTGTACAAATTACAAGTGCGCCCCACGGTTGAATTTGGCAGCCACCTCTGGTCTGGAGCTCCAAAATACCTGAAAAATACCCTCGACTCTGTGCAGAAACGGGCGGTCTGTTTGATAGATTCTCCCATCTTAACAGACGGATTGCAATCTTTAGAGCACAGGCGTCGGGTGGGAATGCTATCTTGTTCTACCGGTATTACAATAGAAGATGCTCCGAGGAACTAGCATCATTGATCCCTTCGGCACCGGTGCATAGTCGGGAAACACGCCAAACGCGTGCCCAACATTTGTACACGGTTGACATTTGTCACATGAGAACGGGTCGTTTCTTCGACTCGTTCTTGTGTTCAACAGCTCGGCTGTGGAATGATTTGCCGGCCTCTGTGTTTCCTCCTTCCAACATGGGTCTCTTCAAGACCAACGTTCATTCCTTCCTTTCCTTAAAAAGACCCTCCACACAGCATCCCAGATGACATAGGCCCTGAGGGAAATTATTTTTCTCAGGGCCTGCTGTGTGGAGTTAATGTAAAAAAAAACAACCCTTTGAGGTCTATAATTATCAAATTAGATAGAAATTGAAATTAGTGAGCAAAACATTTTTTTGGATTAATTATTTAAGATGTGTTATCAAACATAAAATACGGTCTATTCGTGAAAACAAAAGTGCTTTGCTAAAAGGGTTGTTGCTTGGAAGTGAGTTGATTGCTATTCTGCAGAATGAAGTGATAAGAAAACCTTTGTGAAACTTCTTATTGGAAATACCTACTTAAATAGGAGTAAAAAGCATCATTTTATACAGACGAGATAAAATAATCATGTACTTTTCTAGATCGCAGATTGTATATGCCTCATATCTATTTATTTATTTATTTATTTGTTTGTTTACGCCTTGATGGCTTTTACATATAAAATAAATTGTACAGGAGCATTATAACAAGTATGCAGTATCGTAAGTATATGGTACATAAAATGATAAACAGAGCTAGAAAGATATAAGTAGGCTTAACATAAGTAGGTGTTAATATTCAAGTAATTAACATTAGTAATTAACATTAATAACAAAGGAGTTCAACCAGCGGATTCGTATTTGGGCTCACGCTACATTATATTCAATAATTATTGTCACAATATCACACAAAATGTGATTCCAAATATACTTGAAGCATACCGGTATTGCAGTGGTGTAAAACATTTTTAACAATTAATATAAAAGTAGGTAATTTTCTTGTAATTAATTATTTTTTTTATTTATTTTTTTTTATTATAATTTTTTTTTGCTGTCATAAATGTATGTATGTTTGTTATTATTATGAAAAAGAGAAAAAGAAAAGAAAAGGTACACAGTAATTACACATGTAAATTAGTAAGTAGGTACTATGAATGTGGTTATCATGAATGTAGTTACAGAGCAGTGGGTATTAAGTTTGTTACTGTTAACAATGTGAAACATTTAAGGATTTTTACATTAGTTTGTTATTATCAGGAAAAAAATAAAATAAAAGGTACACAGCAATTACATATATGTATAAAGAAGTAAGTAGATACTGTGAAAGTAGTTACAGAGCAATGGGTATTAAATTTGTTACTTTTAACAATCTGGAACATTTAAGGATTTTTGCATCTGCATACATATACGCTTTTTGAAGGAAGCGATGTTTTTATAAAAAAATATATCGACAGAGCAAGTTTCATTCCCCACACGATGCAATCACTGAAGACAGGAGTTAAACATAAAATTAGTGCGAGAAGCAACTACGTTAAATGGAGCATGGAGTCTGGTGTTGTAATTGTTAGGTACTTGATAATTTATCATGTTCACAAGTTCAGGGCTATCCAAATATCCGTTGATAATTTTAAATAATAATAAAGCATCACAGATTTTTCTTCGCTGTGACAATTCGGGTAATTTAAGCAATTGCATTAAATAATTATAATTTAAATTTTCTATTGGAATTTTTAATTTGTAATTTATATGCCTTAAAAATTTATGTTGTACTTTTTCAATTTTGTGTAAATGCACATTGTATAATGGCGACCAGAGAGAGGAATTATACTCAAGAATACTTCTGACTAGCGTTATGTATAGAGTTTTGAGTGTATTAGTATGCATTAGATCTTTGGACGATCTTAACACAAAACCGAGACATTTAAGTGCTTTATTCGTGATTGCATCAATGTGGGGGACAAATGTCATCTTGTTATCAAAAACGACACCCAGATCCTTTATTAATGTTACTGTAGAAAGATTCACATTGTTAATGTGATATTGAAAGAGTATTGGATTTTTATTTCGAGAAAAACTTATAGATTGACATTTGCTAATGTTTAAAAATAAATCATTTATGTTACACCAATTATATAATCGATCCAAGTTGTTTTGCAATACAAGACAGTCCATTAAATTTCTTATAATAGTGTATATTTTCAAGTCATCAGCAAACAATAGGAAATGGATACCTTCAAATATTGAAACAATGTCATTAATAAATAGCAAAAAAAGAATAGGACCTAGATGAGAACCTTGGGGCACCCCACTTGAAGCTTCAATTTCGTTTGACATATGGTTAGATAGTTTAACGTATAGTTTTCTAGATGTTAAATAGGTCTCAAACCATTTTAGTAGATTTCCTTTTATCCCATATACTTTAAGTTTGTTTAATAAGATTTTTTGGGAAACTTTGTCGAATGCTTTGCTGAAATCTGTGTAAACTGCATCCGTTTGCAATTTTGAATTTAGATTGTGTAATGTAGAGTAATTAAGTATTTAATATGGAAAGAATACGATAGATGGCGGTAAGCATGTAGCTTGCACCATAGCTCGCCAGATGGCATTGGCGTACAAGAAGCAGTATCATAGATATACTTTACGAGCTCCCCGGGCAAGGTTCCAGAGATTTACCTACCCCCGAATAGTAAACAGTCGTAGCTATCCAGCTAGGTTATTCAAGTAATAAACACATTTATATTAAAAGAACCGTATTAATAATTACTATCTGTCGAGGAAAGGGCAGACATAACATTTGGCGCAGCCGTAAAAGTATAATTGTGTGGAAGTTACGCGTACGAATAATAATTGGTGCTGGACACGGATGACTAAGTCACTGCTAGAGTGACTTGCAGTTTTGGCAAAGGAATCGGAAGAGATTCTGCTCGAGATTAAGGAGCATTTGGTTCCGTGGCTACGGGCTGGATAAGAAGATTTTTTGTTCTAGGAACACAAGTAAAATACCGCAAGGAGGCGATCTGGTTGTGGATCATTGGATTGGTTTCAAGGTCAAAACGGATCATTGGATTGGTTTCAAGGTCAAAACGGATCATTGGGTTAATCGTTTCAAGGACGAATCATTGGATTAATCAGAAGACAAGGATAAAACCCAGAGGGAGACCAGAAGAGTTCCTGAGATAAGTAGTTTTGCTTCTTTGAGAGGGATTATTTGTTATTGTTTTTTTTTTGTTGATTGTTTTTACCGATCTATCTGTTGGGAGTTATGGAATCGGGTAGAATACCACCGTTTTGCCATCTCTCCGGAGACTGGGGATTGTTTCGACTTCGGATAGAGCAATTTTTCGTGATCCATGATGACAAAGCGTCTGTGGAGAAAAAACGGGCTTTTTTATTGAATCTCCTAGAATCAGAAACGTTAACCTTACTAATTAATCTGTGTTTTCCAAGTAAAGTAACGGACTTATCTTTTGATAAACTTTTAGCGCTTCTCGACAAACATTGTAACAAAAATCGTTCAATTTTTAAAGAACGGGAGAATTTTTTTTTTAGCGAGACAACAACAAGGCGAGACGATAAGAGATTTCGCGGTTAGACTTCGTTCTTTAGCAACGTATTGTCAATTCGAAACGAGGCTTGAAAAAAATCTTATAGACATGTTTGCAATCGGGTTGTTACCGGGGCGCGCGAAAGAGAAAATTTTTGTAGAAGGGCAAACGTTATCGTTTAATGAAATAGAAGGACTTGCAGTTAGTATGTCAACTTTGGATATTGCGAATACAGTTAAATCAGAAGTAAACCTGGTAAAAAAACGAGTTACTAGCGATGGGTTCAAGCGAGATCAGCGTAGGGAACGATCGACGAGCCCCAAGGGTAGTTTTAACACGAAACCAGCTTATAGGTTAGGATCAAATTCAGGTACGAATTTTAGATCACCCTTGGGTAATGTTAAAAAACAGTGTTTTATTTGCAAAAGGAATGATCATCTATCGTTTGATTGTAAATTTCGTAATGCGAAATGTTTTAAATGTAAGGGCGTTGGGCATTTACAGAAATTTTGCAAGAATAATCCTATAAATCCCATTTTTGAAAATCACAGGGATAGTAAAGTTTTAGTTGCGTCAATTAGTCCGATTACTGCTGAAATTGAAATTAATAACAAGAAGTTTACGGCAATGATTGATTCCGGTTCATCTTTATGTGTGATGCCGGAGGGTATTTTTAAACGACATTTTAGTTCAATCATTTTGTTACAAGACAAGCGGATTATTGCAGGTTATGGAAATAATCGTTTAAAAGTCGTAGGAAAGGCGATTTTTGATGTGAAATTTAAGGGTAGGAACAAAAATATTAGTTTTATTGTAGTAATAAAAGGAACAGAATTAATTGTGGGGAGAGATTTTATGGAATGTTTCGATCTTGGGATAACTTCTCAAGAAGAATTTGAAGATGATTATGGATCAGATTTTGTGTGTTATGTAGATAAATGCGAGCACATAGATATCAAGCTCATTTCCACAGCTACAGAGACAGACACGGTTATTCAGGAAGTTTTAACGTGTTTCCGTAAGGGCTGGCCAAAACGAGTTGGTCGAGACGATGTACTGTGGAGATTCTGGGTTAAGAGAAACGAAATGTCCATAGTCAAGGTTTGCCTTTTCTGGCAACATAGAATTGTCATTCCGAGTTCCTTACAAGAACATGTGCTAGAGTTATTACACAGATCTCATTTAGGAATAGTTAAAATGAAGGGCCTAGCAAAAGCTTATTTTTGGTGGCCATCACTGAACAATGACATTGAAAAAATGGTTCTAAAATGTAATGATTGCGCGGCTATGAGGCCGGCACCTCCTAAGAGTCACTTGTCAGGGTGGCCGAACCCTGGGGCAACTTGGAGTAGGGTGCACGTAGACTACTGCGGGCCTGTAGCAGGAAAAATGTTTCTTGTAATTTGTGACGCTTTTTCCAAGTGGATCGACTGCTTAGAGGTCCCAAGGGCGGATTCGTTTAACACGATTAAGGAATTGAGAAGAATTTTCGCTAATTTTGGTAACCCTGATTGCCTAGTTTCGGATAATGGAACAGCATTTTCTAGTGTAGAGTTTAAAAAATTTCTTAAAGAGAATAACATAGAATTGTTAAATTCACCGGTCAAATTCCCTCAGTGTAATGGGCAAGCTGAAAATTCAGTTAAAACGGTAAAAAATTTTTTAAAAAAATTATGGTTAGGAATAATTTTCCAGTAAACTATGAAAGTAGATTATGTGATTTTCTATCTGATTATCGAAATTCGCCACATTGCACAACGGGATTAGAACCGGCAGTCTTGATGTTTGGTAGGAGACTGAAATCAACTTTCAGTAGTTTAATTCCTAAAACCACTCAGGAAGATGTGTCAGAACAGAGAAAAATAGCTAACGATAATATAAAAAGGAGTCAAGATAATCAAATAAGGAATTATGGGGGCGTAAAAATTAGGAATTTACATGTTGGACAAAAGTGTCTGGTCAAGGACTTCCGTCAGGTGAATAAAGTTGGTTGGGTTAGAGGTATTGTAGAAAGGAAAGTGGGTAAAAAAGTTTATATCGTTAGGATCTGTGGTACTCCGTTGACTTGGAAGAGGCATATTGATCAGTTAAAGAGTTTATCTGTGAAATGGGAAGAGGAGAGTGAAGATAATAACCCACCCACCGCGTCTGAGGTCACGAAATGCGCTTCAGACGAGTTGGGGACCTCAGCTTTGTTGAAGGGGCTAACGTGGAGTTCTCTTGATTTCAGATTACCAGCAGATGATCGAGAGCAAACTACTCAACTAAGACCTTGGGAAGGAAGGCTCCGTTCAAAGCGTTCATAGAGGTCCCTCCCAGAGAAACAGAAGTACTTAAGTTGAAATATTTAAAATCTAATATTTAAAATATGTTTGGTTGAATTTAGTGTATAAAATCGTGTAAAAATGAAATATTTAAAATCCCTTTTTTTTGTCAATTGTATAGCTTCTTTTGAAAAGAACATGATTTGTATTTATTGTAGCCAGGGCTTGAGATTAGGTCGGGGAGGGTGTAATGTAGAGTAATTAAGTATTTAATATGGAAAGAATACGATAGATGGCGGTAAGCATGTAGCTTGCACCATAGCTCGCCAGATGGCATTGGCGTACAAGAAGCAGTATCAGAGATATACTTTACGAGCTCCCCGGGCAAGGTTCCAGAGATTTACCTACCCCCGAATAGTAAACAGTCGTAGCTATCCAGCTAGGTTATTCAAGTAATAAACACATTTATATTAAAAGAACCGTATTAATAATTACTATCTGTCGAGGAAAGGGCAGACATAACAGATTGTCTGAAATATATTTTTCGTATATAATTAAGTTTTTAAGTGTAGATCTTCCGGATATAAATCCATGTTGGTGGGGGGAAATGATTTTACGAGCCTGTAATATAAATTTTGATAGAACTACGGCTTCAAACAATTTAGGTATCCCTGATTGTATGCAAATAGGCCTGTAGTTAGAAGCATCCGTTTTATCACCCTTTTTATAGATGGGACTAAGGAAACTGATCTTCCATTTTTGAGGGAAAAGGCCTGATGCTAATGATATATTGAATATATTGGTTAAATGACCTTTTAAGCTAGATACACAGTTTTTTAAATAAATTGCTGGTATGGTCTCTGGGCCAGCGGATTTTTGACTATCTAATAGTGTAATTTTACGCTGAACATCGATTTCATCAATAACAAGGTCATTAAAATCAATAGAAATATTTGAGTTGAATTGAGGTATTTGGTTATTAGATGACGACCTCCGTAGTCCAGTGGCTAAGACTCTTGACTGACATTCCGGAGGTCGCGGGTTCGAACCCGGCATGCGCAAATAAATTTTATTTGATTAATTTGTGTTATTTCACAATTAATTCATTTAAAATAATATATAGTATATTTGCGGCATGTTCCAGAGTGGAAGATACTATTAGTATCGCACTGGTGTAAGACCACCATTCAGAATTGAAACGTTGCTTGAAAATGGCTTTAGCCGTGTTTAGTGACTAGATCTGAATAGCCAGGTACTTCCCAACCTTCCTCTTCCCCACCTCCTTCCCCTCCCCACTACCTTCAGCCTCACAACATACCCCAATTGGGGATGCCATAGTCTCACTGGCTCCAGACGGGAGCAGTTGAGATTCTTGTGCGGTATTCACTGTAAAAAAAAAAAAAAAAAAAAAGATGAGTTTACATCATATACTTCGCCAAAGCATTCGGCAAATAAGTCAGTAATTCCTTGAGGTGTATCAGCAATTTTACTATTGTAGTATATGATAGACGGAATACCAGATTCATTACTATTCAGATTGTTTGCAAATTTGAATAAATTTTGAGGTTTATTTTGTAACGATTTCTCAATATTTTCCAGGTATTTTTTGTATCAAGAGATCGATATGTTTTTCACCCTTTTGCGTAAATTAGAAAAAAGTAGATAGTCATTTGGAGCTCGAGATATTTTGAATGTTTTATGTGCAAGTTTTTTTGACTGGATGGTAAAAATTAGCTCTTTGCTAAACCATTTGGGGTAATTAGATGTCCTACATTTTGTAATAGGGACGTACAGTTCAATTGATTTGTTAATTATACGGTAAAAAGATTCTATTATATCATTGATGTTATTACAATTACTAATGAAGTTCCAGTCTGATTTAGCGAGAAACTCGTTAATCTTAGGATAATTAGCTTTATAAAAATTTGATTTTTCTAAAAGACTCTAAATTTAAATTTTGAAGAGATATGTGCTTAACAAAAAGTGGTGGGTGGTAGTTATCAATTGTTGAAACATTGTCATTTGCATGTTGTACACTTATATTGCTGGAATTGCTAAAAATTAAGTCTAATAGATTATTGTTGCTGTTATATATAAAGTTCACTTGTCTAAGATTTAGGAAACATGACATTTCTATAAGTTCACGAGAACCATTATTGGACGTGGAATTAGTGCGAGTATTATTGTTGTTAATATCCCAATGAATAGTAGGTTGATTAAAATCACCTGTAAGGATAAATTTAGCATCGATATTTTCTTCGCAATATTTCTACTTCTTGACAGTAACTAGTATATAGCTGGACATCAGATGAGGGTGGAATGTACGCACAACCAACTATAATTTTTTCACTTTTGTTTGTCACTAAAACAAATAGTTGTTCCACGTTGATATTTGCACATTTGAGTTTTCTTGAGGTTAATTTAGTGTTAATAGAAATTAGACAGCCACCTCCTCTACTTTTGTTGCTAGTATTAGTATCGCGGTCCATTCGATAGGTGTTATGGGAGTGAAATCCTAACTCACCATTTTTAATATCTGGGGTCAACCATGTCTCAGTGAAGCAGTAAACATCATATTCTAAGGTCGGTAGTTTAATTCTTAAATTATTTAGTTTAGTTTTAAGACCTCTTACATTTTGGTAATAAATCTTGAGAGATAATGATGTAGATTTCAGGTTATGGGTCAGTTTTTTGGGGTTAATTTAACAATTGTTAGGATGTTATTAATATATTTTATTGTGATGTCTTGCTCACCTGAAGATTGCCTATTTTTCAGTTCCGTTCTTAAATCATTTAATTGATTCCTTTGCGCAATTGAAAGATCCGGGTACATACGTATGTTATTTTTTAGTGAGTGTTTTTTGCCGAGTAAGATTTTAGGCCATTTTGACTCGGGGAACTCAACTTTGATTCCCCTCGGTTTATTATTATCATTTTTACCGATTCTGTATATTTTCAGTTCTAGAGAACTTGTAGAGTTATCCAAGTCAGATATGATTTTTTTAACGCTGGTGGTATCACTATTCATAATATCTATTCGAGTCGATGCATCACTTTCAGGAACATTACAAATTATAATATTTTTTTCTCTATAATTTTGTTCATTGATCTCAGCAATTATTTCACAAACGTTTTTTGTTTGCAAGTGTGAGGGAATAGTAGTGGTTGTAATTGGAGGATTATTTTTATAAACTGACAATTCACCTTCCAAGGTGGCCATTCTCGCTGCCATTTGGCCAATGGAGCTAAGAATATTATTTGTTTTAGGCATTATTTTAAAAATATGTTCTTTGGTAAATTTATTGTTAGGATCCATCACAATGCTAGTTAATTCATTAATGGCGTCTTTAGCCAAGGAAATATATGCTTGCGCATCCATAATTAGTTCTGATATTTTGATAAAATAAATTAATAAAACAAATTAATGGTTGGTTGGACTTCCCTGGTTAGCGGCTTCAGTCTAGTATATCATTCACTACGTTAGTAGTGGTGGACGGTCGCTGGCGTGTAGAATGCAAGGTACCTGAGCCAATGTTGAACAATAATTTTAAAAGTGGATGATGTGAATTTTGTTTGTTAAATTTAAGCGTGTTTATTGTTTGTTTTCTTAGCACTCAGACTGTGGTGCTGTTGTGCAGCCACTTCAGATACTAGTTGATTAGAAAAAAGCACTAAAAAGAAATTTTAATCGGTGTTTTTTGTTATTTTACTTGGGATGAAAAAAAGTGCGTGCTCACTGTGTTTACTCAAGAGGTTTGTAATAAGTTATATTTTATATGTAAAAAAGATATGACCTATGCCTGATGAATGAAAGCTATTTTGGGTAAAGTTCGGTTTAGGGGCGGCGTTCCTAGATAATAAAACTAGTTATTTTTATACTAACTATGGGCCGGAAAATCCGAATCTGAAAGAATTAGGCGTCGGCAAGCAATATTAACTGAATTACACGACTTAAAAATTTTCTGTAAACACAAAGGAAAACAAGCCACTTTGAATGCATTGACACTACAAGTCATAAAAAAACAAGAAAGATGTTACACCACATAAAATTAAGTGTTGCCATTAAGCAATAATATCAATAACTAATTTAAGTAATTATTTTTTATAAATTTTACTCACTTTTGTATCACAAACCATGTTACATAAACTTAGCGTAGCCGCTAAACTACTTGAAAACTGGGATGTTTTCTTGCCTTGACGTGAGCAGGCAGTATAAAGGGGCACAAACCATGTTACACAAACCTAGTGTTAGGTTAGGTTAGGTTAGGTTACGCATTTTTAAGACTACGAATTTTCATACTTTTGGTCTAAGAATACGGCCGTTGAGATAGTCATAATTCATCAGGTTAATGTGTTTTTTTTATTTATTTTTTATTTTTTTATTTTTTTTTTTTATTTAATTACATATGCATAAATATTACAAAACATAACAATGTGATCCTTTGTCTGTCCAACTGGGAAAAATACCCGTTTCAGGACAGCCAAATTGTATATTTAGTTCATAATATTCTCAACATAGAAATGGTTTCGTTCAAGATATCACGGGAATTTGCTTCTGTCAAGACAACTTTTGAGAACATTAAGAATTGTATATAATTAAGGGATGGATTCTTTATATTTATAAAAGAATCGCAAAGATGTGATTTTTTTTTAGATCAATTTGGAGAACATTAATAAATGCATTCAGAGTGAATGCATTTATTAATGTTCTATGAGTGTTTTCTTTCGTGAGATCACAAGTAGGAGACGGCCTCCGTAGTCCAGTGGCTAAGACTCTTGACTCACATTCCGGAGGTCGCGGGTTCGAACCCGGCATGCGCAAATAAATTTTATTTGATTAATTTGTGTTATTTCACAATTAATTCATTTAAAATAATATATAGTATATTTGCGGCATGTTCCAGAGTGGAAGATACTATCAGTATCGCCCTGGTGTAAGACCACCATTCAGAATTGAAACGTTGCTTGAAAATGGCTTTAGCCGTGTTTAGTGACCAGATCTGAATAGCCAGGTACTTCCCAACCTTCCTCTTCCCCACCTCCTTCCCCTCCCCGCTACCTTCAGCCTCACAACATACCCCAATTGGGGATGCCATAGTCTCACTGGCTCCAGACGGGAGCAGTTGAGATTCTTGTGCGGTATTCACTGTAAAAAAAAAAAAAAAAAGGAGATTCTTTCCAGGCCATTTTAGGGAATATTTACAATTGCATGATCAGAATTTGCACATTATTAAACCAATATTTGACAGATAAATTCCCAATGTATTTATGACTATTTAATTTTGATAAAGTACTATAATTTTTAGAATTTCTTGAATAGTAGAAATTACACAATTATAATCCAAATATATGAAAAATGATTTTTCAAGCTCGTTTTGGAGAACATTAATTTATTTAGTTGTTTATTTATTTCTTTTATTTTACGCCCAGAGGGCTTTTACATAAATAATAAAGGCAGTACCTCCATCTTTACATAAGAAAACAAATAGTTTAGATTTGTGATGAATTATCATGTGAGGAAGTATCGTGTCGGAAAGTTTTACGTTATTGATATTATTGCTTAATGGCAACACTTAATTTTATGTGGTGTAACATCTTTCTTGTTTTTCTATGACTTGTAGTGTCAATGCATTCAAAATGGCTTGTTTTCCTTTGTGTTTATAGAAAATTTTAAAGTCGTGTAATTCAGTTAATATTGCTTGCCGACGCCTAATTCTTTCAGATTCGGATTTTCCGGCCCATAATCAATATATATTATAAAAGAAAGTCCAAAAAAACGTGCGGAACGCAAAAACTCAGAAACGAGTGCCGGTACGATCAAGAGAGTTATATGGTATGGTAGATCTCTATTCCCCCTAGGGAATAAGGGTATTCGTTTTTTCCTAAAGGGCTTGCTTTTGAAGATATAAGGGCTAAAAGTTCTACGAAGACTCTAGAAACTTCAAGAAGACTCTTTAAGATTCCGGAAACCTCTAGAAAATTCGATAAGACTCTGGAATGTTCTGGAAGAAATGGAGAAGTATGTCAGCGAGTCTAGAAGGTTCCGGAAAGTTCAAAAAGGTTCGATAAAGCTGTGGAAAATTCTGAAAGGAGTGGAGGAGTGTGTCGGTGTGTCCAGAAGGTTCCGGAAAATTCTGGAAGGTTCCATAAAGCTGTCGGAAGTCCTAGAAGGTTTGATAGGGCTGTACAAAGTTCTGCAAGGAGTGGCGGAGGATGTTGGCAAGTCTAGATGGTTCCGGAAAGTTCTAGAAGGTTCGATAAAGCTGTACAAAGTTCTGAAAGGAGTGACGGAATATGTCGGTGGGTCTAGAAGGTTCCTGAAAGTTCAAGAAGGTTTACTAAAACTCTAGAAAGTTCTAGAAGGTTCCATAAGGCTGTAGAAAGTTCTGAAAGGAGTGGAGGAGTGTGTCGGTGTGTGTAGGAGATTCCGGAAAATGCTAGAAGATTTTACAAAGCCGTATGAAGTTCTAGAAGTTTCGATAAGGCTGGAAAAAGTTCTGGAAGGAGTGGCGGAGTAAGTCGGTGAGTCTAGAAGGTTCAGGAAAGTTCTAGAAAGTTCGATAAAGCTGTACAAAGTTCCGTAAGGAATGGTAGAATACGTCGGTGGGTTTAGAAGTTTCCGGAAAGTTCTAGAAGGTTCGATAAAATTGTAGAAAGTTTTAGAAGGTTCCATAAAGGTGAAAAAAGTTCTGATAGGAGTGGAGGAGTATGTCGGTGTGTCTAGAAGGTTCCGAAAAATTCTAGAAGGTTTCATAAAGCTGTAGAAAATTCTATACGGTTCAATAGGAATGTACAAAGTTCTGGAAAGAGTGGCGGAGTATGTCGGTGAGTCTAGAAGGTTCGATAAAGCAGTAGAAAGTTCTGGAAGGAGTGGCGGAGTAAGTCGGTGAGTCTAGAAGGTCTGCAAAGCTCTAGAAGGTTTGATAAAGTTGTACAAAGTTCTGAAAGGAATGGTGGAATATGTCGGTGGGTTTGGAAGTTTCCGGAATGTTCTAGGAGGTTCGATAAAACTGTAGAAGTTCTAGAAGGTTCCGTAAAGCTGAAGAAAGTTCTGATAGGAGTGGAGGAGTGTGTCGGTATGTCTAGAAGGTTCCTAAAAATTCTAGAAGGTTTCATAAAGCTGTAGAAAATTCTAGACGGTTCAATGGGAATGTACAAAGTTCTGGAAAGAGTGGCGGAGTATGTCGGTGAGTCTAGAAGGTTCGATAAAGCAGTAGAAAGTTCTGGAAGGAGTGGCGGAGTAAGTCGGTGAGTCTAGAAGGTCTGGAAAGCTCTAGAAGGTTTGATAAAGTTGTACAAAGTTCTGAAAGGAATGGTGGAATATGTCGGTGGGTTTGGAAGTTTCCGGAATGTTTAAGGAGGTTCGATAAAACTGTAGAAGTTCTAAGAGGTTCCGTAAAGATGTCGAATGTTCTGATAGCAGTAGAGGAGTATGTCGGTGTGTCTAGAAGGTCCTAGAAAAATTCTAGAAGGTTCCATAAAGCTGTAGGAAGTTCTGGAAGGTGTGGCGGAGTATGTCGGTGAGTCTAGAAGGTTCTGGAAAGTTCTAGAAGGTTTGATTAAGCTGTAGAAAGTGGGTCCATAAGGCTGTACAAAGTTCTGGAAAGAGTGGCGGAGTTTGTCGGTGAGTCTAGAAAGTTCCGGAAAGCTCTAGAAGGTTTGATAAAGTTGTACAAAGTTCTGAAAGGAATGGCGGAATATGTCGGTGGGTTTAGAAGTTTAGGGCTTAGGTTTATGGGCTGGAAGTCTCGCCCCCTTGAAATTTCTAACAGTTCAAAATATTCCAGAGTCTTTTTGAGCATTCCAACACACTCCGGAACATTCTGGAATATACTTAGGAATATACCGAAATATCCCAGATCATTGTGGAACATTTCAGAACACTCCTGAATGTTGTGGAATGATCTGGAACATTATTCTCTAACATTTGAAGGTTTTTATAGGGCTACCCATGTGGGGTATATAAAGCAAGATCCGTCGTGGATTCGAACGTCAATTCAATCTCACATCAACTCCCTGAGTGAAGCCGGACACCCAGTCAGAGTATTTGAGAGCATTCCACAACGAACCAGAATATTCCGGAACATTCTGGAAAATTGTGGAAAGTTCGGAAATAGGGAACATCAATGTGAAACATTTCAGAACACTCTCGAATGTTGTCCTGAGCGAAGCCGGGTAACCCAGCTAGTTAGTATAAAAAAAAATATTATCTAGGACTATCGCCCCTAAACCGAATTTTTTCCGCTATTTTTAAATTTTGTTACATAACTTATTTTTGTAGAGCTATGCTTATTTTTGGTCAAAATTTCAAGAAACTGCTCTCAGCAATTTAAAAACATCATCATTACCTAACAAATTACTGGCGAACTTGTCTTCTTATATCTCAAAAGTTTCGTGACTTTTAGTTGAAAAAATGTTTTAAAACTTTTCCCGATAAAATAAATTAAAAGTACCTACTGTTTAACAGAATTTATTGGAAAGATTTCAATAGCCCGGGATGGCTGTGTAGATACGTAAGTAAGTTCGCGACTGGCCGATACCTCACATAAAGGGGCGCCGCGCCGATAGAATGAGAAGTTCCGAATAAATTTGTGTAATCGGTAAGTTTATTGCCGCCAAAAGTAAACCAGATTACATTCACATTGTCGTTACGCGGAGAAAACAAGGATGTTTCGGTGACTTTTTGAAACGATATGTGGGAATTCAGGCTGACGTGGTAATAATACTAAGAACTCAGCAGTCTCAGCACCTTATCGGCGCGTGCTTGCTCATTCCTTAATACGTATCTGGGCAAGAAGGAACCATGAAACAACATAATCGGCACAACGATCAATATATATATTATTAAAAAAGTGTACCAAAATGTGCGTGTGACTCCCAATAAGATCAAGGGAGTTATATGGTGTGGTAGCTCTCTATTCCCCATCCATGAAAAAGGTTCCCGTTTTTACCCGAAAGGCATGCTTTTGGAGATGTAAAGACTGTAAGTTTCGCCCTCTAGAATTTTCTAAAATAGTCCAGAATATTCGAGAGCTTTCCACAACATTCCAGAACATCCCGGAACATTCTGGAATTTTGTGAAATGTTCGGGAATAGTCTGGAACGTTCGGGAACATCCCGGAACTTTCCAATTAACTTTACAATTTAATGTAAACTAACGATACCAAAAAAGCAATCATTTTTTGTGGATTGCAGATCTAACAAGTTTCTGTCTGATCCGGGGCGCCACTGTAGGTACGTATTATTAAGATAATATAATAATACTATTTTCTCCTGAAACTCCTTCATTACAAACTGGTAGTAAAATTTCATTTTATTGAGATATTCAGTGCTCTGCAAAGAACGCGAGTGGGGTGTTAAAATTCATTGCGAAGTGAAATTTTAATAAAGGCTTTCGAAAACAGAGCATAATATTTTCATAATTTGTTGGAATGCGAAATATTTCATTAAGCATTTTGCAATGTTCGGGAGACTAAAAAGACATCCCATGACTAAACTATAATTTTTGAAGTTACTGGATTTGACGTGTGAAAATAATTTTCACTGGCTAACTTAAATGCCAGAGTTTTTGTAAACGCCATTAAAAATAATACAAATAATAAATAAATACAAATAACAACGAAGGTAAAATGCAATAAACATTTTTTAATCCAAATAAGCTCAGGAATCGCTGGCTGAAGTCTGCTGGGTTCTGATACAGCCTGTATATTTTATGTAGTTTGTTGGCTCGATACGAGGAGGAAACTTATCCAAATGCAATGTATTTATTATGATAATATCATTATCATTTGTTTGGTGGCTACCGTCTACCTCGCGGAATACATTGATTAGCACCACATGGCAGCTGATAAGGATACACAAATCGTTTAAATTTGCGTAACAGCGAATACATTAAAGTGTACCTACATTACGCAGGCATTGAAATAAGTAGGATACAGCCTTTTGAAAGTATCTCAATAAATGACATACACAAGTTAAAAATAGGTTTCCACCGTTTTATTGGAATAGAAAGTGCATCGATATTATTTTGACGGCCTCCGTGGTCGAGGTGTAAAGCTTCTGACTTCTGACTTGACTGGAATCCCGGCATGCGCAAATAAACTTTATTTAATTAATTTGTGTTAGTCCACAATTAATTAATTTAAAATAATAGATAATATATTTGCGGCACGTTCCAGAGTGGAAGATACTCTCAGTATCGTCCTGTTGTAAGACCATCATGCAGAATTGAAAAGTTGCTTGAAATTTAAAATTTAAATGCACGGCTTTAGCCGTGTTTGGTGACCAGGTCTGAATATCTAGATACTTCCTGACTTTCATCTTCCCCATCTCCTTCCCCTCCGCACTACCTTCAGCTCACAACATACTCCAATCGGGGATGCCATAGTCTCACTGGCTCGAGGCGGGAGTAGCTGGGGCTGGGACTCTTGTGAGGTATTCATAAATAGTATGGAGGTAAAGGGTTCTTCCGATACCGATTACTTTTCACATATAAGGTTTGTTTAATTTTGATGTCAACTAGGCCACTAGCCCACTCTAGGCTACTAGAGATCTTGTTTACAAGCACTGTATATTATTTAGTGTTTCAATACTATTGTACTCAAATAGATCCGAAATAGTTTTAAAAATATATCACAAGAAACAACTACTATGTGGTTGTGCATTATATTTTTAAATATAAAATATACTTAGTATTTAACGAAGAATATTTGTTATTTTATACATCTATCTCTCAACTTATTATATGGGGTGTTAAGGGACGTTACTTGACTTACTTTAACCTATGATTCCTGATATTATTTGAAGTAAAAAATATAAATAAAATTTTAGTCTTCGGTTAATTTTATGACGTATTTTTTTCAATTTGTTTTCTTCAATCAAACAAAAAAATCTTCCACATGCCGTCACTTGTCACTCAGCCAAGTGACCGACCAACCCCTCACCCGAATCCAACTGTCCAATAACTAGATTTTTTTTTTTTTACAAAAAAATATCAATAATGACGCCGGGGATCAAAATTTCATTAACATTTTTAATAAGTGGTTAAAGTAAGTCAAGTACAGCCCTTAACACACTGTATGACCGAGAGCCCTGTTTTAGTATTTAGTTATTAATATATTCTGATGAAGCTTAGTCGAAGCGAAACCGGTCGATGTATAAAATTTAAAAAAATATTCGTGGTTTGTTCGCTAAACGTTTGTTTCATTTAAAAAAATATATGTATTGAAATTAAGAAGATAATAATTCTGACTCACCAATGTTTTCTGCCTCTCGTGCTTATCAATTTCTTCGAATTGTTAATCAGCTCTCGAGCAGGGTTAAAGAATGTATTGAAGACACAAGAAAAACAAAAAACCAGTGAAAAATCTTTTCACACAAAAAAACAACAACAAAATCAAAAATATTATTTTTACTACCTACCAACATCTATATAGTAATAAACTACTAAATTGCTGTACTACACTCATTAGGTAAAGGTAATTTTGAGAACGAAAACTAATGAATAAGTGAAGACTAAATTTCGTGAATAAACATAATATCATAGACGTATAGTTTATGCGAAAAGATTGATTTGAGTGTAATGGTCGTTAGAACTCTGTCACAGTAAGGTAGCAAATTGCGTAGTTAAACATCAAATTTCATCAATTCAGTATGAAAACCTAATTTGGATTACCGTTTTCATCTCCAGAGACGGGGCTGTCAGCTGACAGAACCTCCATCAAATATCACTTTCACAACATCAGGGCATGAGCGCTGTGATTAATCAATGTCGAAATATTCAAAGCGATGCAATTTTTTTCTCCAACACGTGCAAATTTTGCGTTGATAAAATGCAGTGGGACGCGAAAAATAACCATGTAAAAGTGATAAAAAAACATCTGAAAGCGATTCCATAAAAAACAAAGGGAATAAAAGCGAAGCGGAAAGCAGACTGTCACCGCTCGAGAGATCGTTGATAATATGGAATTGACGAGATTGGAGTTCGTCGTTCCACCCACGACAAGTCTTGTTGATAAGTTTCAATATTTGAAAACTTTGAAATTAGTTTAATAATTTCTTAAGTAAATCTTGTTATATCAATATTGCGTTTAACCGTTGCTGTAATTAACTGTTTTGGGAGGAAGGTGATGGAAGCGCAAGTAATTCATAGCTTAAGATATACCTCGTTGCAATAAGTGAAAATGTATGATTAATATATATGTACCTATAAATAAAATTAAGATCAAATATTAAATCAGAACAAATAAATAAAATTAAACAAATTTTCAAAAAAACTTTTATTAAAAGCAAATATTTTTATACAAAATATATTATCAAACAACTTAAGTAAGAATCTTGGCTCCCATATCAGGCAAATGGGCTCCTCTTTTCTGATAAGGTATACCTACCCATGATCAATGATGTTTTGAATAAGTTTGGATGTGTGTGAGTACATTGCACATCCGTTTGGCATTTTGATGATTCTCATATATACTTTTATCATATTCATTTTGAAATGGTTATGTAATTAACTGTTTTCAAGATGCGCTTGCTAGTCCGGAATGGTAGGCGTATCTTCAAGATAGTTTATAGTAAAATACAGTTGGGTTTTATGTTTCGTTGTCTCGTTCTGTTTCTTTGTCTTGTTCTGTTTCATTATGCCCTTTGGGGATGTTACATACTATAAGAGGGAGAAATAGTGCTTTTTCAATTGCATGTTGTACAAAACCGTGCCTATATTTATCAAATTATTAATGTTAATTTGGCTTATCCCATTCAATAATCTATATTATCAAATGAGTATGTATATTCCTTGCAGGATCTGCTGGATTATGGTTACAATTGAATTAATGATTAATAGTTCGTAATATTTATTATATTGTTTTGAACTAGAAGGCAAACCGAAGGGTTCATTCAGAATCTTTGGCATCGGGTTACTATTTTCATCACATGATAGCAATCAGATGCTTAGAATATCTATTTAGTAACTTTAGGAAGTTACGAAACCCAGCCAACGGTTTTGTATGAAATTTCTTTTGGTAGTGCTTATTTTATCCATTTGGGTTTTTTTTTTTTTAATTCACATTTTATGTTGTTCTTCGTCCTTACAAATTAAAATAAATATGAAGTTAATTAAAGAGAGAGATTTGAAATCCTCAACACAAATAAAATGCATGTGGCATATGCCAACGTCGGTTTACTATTCGGGTAATTTTATTTTAAATATAATAAAGTTTCCTTCTTCGGGTTGCGGGGGTCATTTTTGAGCTCGGAATGACCTCAACAAGTCGAACTAGCATTCGATGATTCGATCAATACCTTGTTCTTGATCAAATCATGGAATGTTAATTGGTTCTTCATTCAGGGAGATTTACAAAAATAAAATAAAACAAAAGATAATAATTCAATTTTACTGCAAATTGCATCATCGGATTACATTTTAACTGAAAATTTAAAATTTGATTTATAGCATAAAAAATAAAAAATAAAAAATAAATAAAAAATTAATAAATAAATTTTTTTTGTTTGTTCACAAGCTAATTATTCCTTAAATTTTATCAACATTGCATGGGTTAAATTCGATTAACAATTCATAATTTATTCAATATCGAAGACAAAACTTATTTTTACTCAGATCTATGGGGAGGATAATAACATTCATTTTCATATAGAAATTTTAATATCTATTTCACAGTAAAAGCTTAAACTTTTGAATTTACTTGTTAGTAAAATTATTATAAAATTTATTTATAAAGATATTTAAAATCTCATTTTAGTGGAGTGACATCTAGGTGGGCTGTTTTGAAACTTCAATTGCGTCTTGGCTAGAAAATAAAAATTGTTTTATCATTCTATCAACAGGGTTTTCAAATTATTTATTTATCCGCAGGGTGTCCAGTTTGTAATATTATCTTATTTGAAAATTATATCATATTATTTCAGCTAGGGTTTTTTTTTCTTTTGTATAACTAACAATCAGTTCTAACTTAAATTTTTTTCTAATTCATCAGTAAACCATTTTATAGTATAGCTTAGTCTTCGCAACATCAACATCAACAATCAACATTAAATCGCAATCATCACTACAAGTTCAAGACCTTAAAATATACTGTCCGGTGGAATTCATTGCTGCTTTTGGCCAAAACAATCACAATCTACATGGAAGGAAGAACTTCAAATTCATATGGACATGTTTACATAAAATGGACCGGTCATCTGCACTGGACAATATCAAGATTACAGACTATCAAAATTGAACTTCAACCTTCTTCTCCTACCTTGATCTTCAGCCTTCATCTGTATACTCTTTGGATGCTCATCCCAGCAGTTTCAAAATTCATCATGGCCGGATTTGGAGGAAGAGCTTCGCTTTCGTACAGTCACCAAACAAACCTCTAAGCTGATAATCTTCTTTCTACTACTTCTGCCTTCAAGTCCTGGACCCTGTACGTGATCTTCATATTGGATATAAATTACCTGGTTTCAAGGGTACATTCTGGAATCAATTCCTCCAGAGCAAATCATCTATTGGCATGATCAGCAAGCTTCCTGTATTGAGATCTATAAAGGCGCCAGGAGGGCCTAAAATTTCCTTGGAAATTTTTTTTGAAGGGAAGGGAGTAATGTAACGATTTAAAACTACTCGCCCCGGTATCAAGCGCTTGAGAAGGACATATTAATTTTACAACCGTGCAGTTACGAACACGGCAACGGCCGAGTACATAATCGGAGATTGCTAATCAGTTCCAGAGAGGTTGGACAGCTGTCAGGAAGTACATCACGGAAAGGATTCGCAAGAGGCTTGCGCCATCAGACACGTGAGCGATTGTCATCATGTTACGATAGATTCTCACAATATGGTTTACTATATTTATAAATTTGTTCTTCATATAACTTCATGGACTGGCGCCCTAAGTATCTAAAGCAGGATTACTATTTGAGATTTGAAACTTTAAACCTTTTGATTTTTTTTACATACCCACAGATCAGCATATTAGAATTGTTATTACACGTCACTAGTCAGATTTAGTTTATCGATCTGAACATGCCCTGATACTCATTGTAAATGTAGAGTCTCTTGCCTTCTAAATTGATTAATTTCGTAGATAATGGATGATAAGGAATTATGAATATAACCTCAATAAAATTTGTTCTTAGCATTACAACATAACTCTTTAATTCCATTTAACCTTACTTAATTTTGTCCTACACATGAAATACATGTTTTACACACTTTTCAGAAGTATTACACAAGAAAATACTTGGTACATTTGGCGGCCCAGCGTGGATTAAACCTAGTGATCTGTTATTTTGTGGGTAGGATGTAAATTTTTGCACAATGTTTTATGTGTAGTTAAAAGTTTCAAGTGGTAATCTTGCTAATTTGTGAATATATGATGACAGTCGCTCGCGGTTTTGTTGCTCGGTGGATCCATTTCGTGATGAAATTCCTAAGTTAAATAATAATTTTACACAGTTTAATATATTTGAATGTCCCCCCTGGAGCTCTAGCGCTCTGCGTTTTTACTGTTTATTGACTTACAGTACGCTGTAGTCAAATTTATTATTTATTTTTTTATGAACGAGGCAAGGTTATTGTTGTCGTGTATATTTGGTACTTGTGCTAATTATTTCTTTCATACCTACATAGCATAGTTTCTTCGTGTGATGTCGGAACCGCAAATTCTAACGAGGAGTCAGGCCAAGATTCAGGATTCTGTGACAATGATGAAACAAAATGAAGCTTCGCCGGAGGGACAGGCGGAAACGCAATCGTCTTCCTGCAAGTCATTCCCCGTACACAAATGGAATCTGGTTTTTGACGGATCCACATGCGTACGCAACTTCATAGAACGTGTAGAAGAATTAGCAGATTCTCGTGGTGTAAGTAACATTAATCTATTTTCTAGCGCGATTGAATTTTTTACAGGCGATGCTTTGAACTGGTTCAGGGTGAACCGTTCCAATTTTAATTCATGGCCAGAGATTGTTGCAGGTTTGCAGGAGGAGTTTGAACTCTTGGACCATGACAAACGTCTTGTAGCTCAGTTAAGAACTACTTGTCAAAAACCTAAAGAAAACTTGGGTTCATTTATAACCACAGTCTTACTAATGAATAATCGCCTCTCTAAGAAATTGCCGGAAGAGGAAATTTTAGAAATTCTATTGTGTAATATGTTGCCAAGATACATACATAAACTTTCTCTTACAGAGGTGACTAATGTTACTGCTCTAAAGAAATATGGAAAGATGATAGAATTAGCGGACAGTCGCACGGATAATAGAAACCATCCTGCAAATTCAAACTTTTACAATTCCAAAGCCAATAATTCTGCCAATAATACTAAATCTAATGATAGTAGTTACAGGGAGGCTCCTCGCAATAATAATAATTATAATCCTAATGTCAAAAGAAATCAAAAGTATTTTTATAACAATAATCAAAGCGCTCAAAACGTGAATTTCAGAGAACCAGTGAGATGCTTCCGCTGTGGTCAACCCGGTGTGAAGGCTCCTGACTGCAGATGCAAGAACCGAAAAAACTAGCAGCTCGGGTTGCCTGTGCAGTGGGCGAGGAGACGTCTTCATCTACTGTGCCGTGTGACCCGGAGTGGACTAATTGGCTTGCTGTCGTGGAGAAATTCTACCAGGACCTTAGAACGTCAAAGGCGGAGAGAGCGGGTAACAATGATGGCCGTCCTCACATATCATTTCAGGTTCTAAATACTAAATTTTCTGGTTTGCTAGATTCAGGTTCCCACCTGTCTATTTTGGGAAAGAACTTACACACACATTTTGTGAGATTAGGATTTAGATTGGCGACTTTAAAAGAAAAATTTTCTCTAACTTCTGCGACAGGTCACTCAGTAAAATGTATACAAAAGATAACAGTTCCGGTGGTATATAAAAACATTGTCAAATATTTCACTTTTGTAGTTATGCCTGAGATCACTTCAAATGTAATTCTAGGTATAGACTTTTGGAAACTTTTTAATATTTGTCCAGAAATTTGCAAATATATATCACCACGGGAATCAAAATCTGAGCCGAAATCAGTCACAGAGTTAAAAGGATTAGAAAACAGCTTAAATTTATCAGATAGACAGAAGCATGAGCTTAAATGTGTCATAGACGAATTTAAAGATATCTCGGGAGACAGGTTAGGTAAAACCGATTTGGAGTATCACGTCATTGACACAGGTGATGCTCAACCGGTAAAACAAAGATATTACCCAGTTTCACCACACTTGCTACCGGCGGTACACAAAGAATTAGATAGAATGTTAGAGTTAGGTGTCGTTGAACCGAGTCATAGTGCGTGGAATAGTCCTATTTTACTTGTTCCCAAGAAGGATGGACGATTTAGGTTATGTTTGGACAGTAGAACTTTAAACTCGCTGTCGAAAAAAGACAGTTTTCCTATTCCTTATGTTTCAAGCATACTAGATTTCTTGGGCGGTGCTAAATACCTGTCTACTATTGACTTAACAGCAGCTTTCTGGCAAATTCCTCTGGAGGAAAACTCTAAAGAGAAGACGGCTTTTACTGTTCCGAAACGAGGTTTATTTCATTTTGCTAGAATGCCATTCGGTCTTCATGGGGCGAGCTCTAGAATGATGCGCTTAATGGATAAAATATTTGGACCTGAATTTGAGGGCAAAGTATTTTATTAATTAGATCATAGGTTCCCAACGTGGGCGATAACGCCCCCTTGGGGGCGTTTCAGACCTTCGGGGGGGCGGTAGAAGGCAAAGAGAAAATTGGGGGGCGTTTCAGACTTTCAGGGGGGCGGTAGGAGACCCAGAGAAACCCATAGCTAGTTTACTGGCACATATCGAAGAAGTCGAAGACATGCTAAAAGAATACGAACTGCACATGGTGATGATGAGCGAAACCTGTATAACCGAAGAAATTAACCAAAATGAAACAACATTTCAGGGCGATTCGACAACTAGATGCGACTCATACAGGTGGAGTTATCACATTAATTCTGTAGTGTATGTGTGTGAGTGTGTAAACAATATCTCTTACAAAGTCACAACAAATGCGGTACTAGATAAAAATAATCCCTGGATACCTACTGGCTATTGAAGGATTATAAGCTGGGAACAGCTATTTATCATTCTCCAAATCAAAATGATACAAAATTCTTAGATTTTTTGAAGAATGGTGCCGTTAGCAAATAAATACAAGAGACTTGAAAATCATCTGTGGAGATTTTAATATTCAATACAAAAAGCACAAGATTACAAATCATCATAAATTGCCTAGGTTGCTCGTCTCATAACAACCTGTCAAAAATTATACAAGAATATGAAAAAACTCTAAAACCATGATTGATTTGATAATTTCAAATGACTTTTACGCGGAAGTTAATGCTGCAGAAGAAGTCAAAATATCTGATAACGAAACAATTATTACAAAAATTAGATATAATAGTCCAAAGCCTCAGGGTACACGAAGTATAATATATAAACAGGAATAAAAAGAACTATAATAAGGATAAATTGTCTACAGCATTACAAAACAAAAAGTGGATCTGCGATAACCAAGGAAATTTAGACAGAAAAGCCGATGAACTAATAGGACACCTGAAAACAGTAGTAAATGAACTAATGCCTACAACGAATATATCTTCTTCTCTTATATATAAAAATGAATCGCTAAATGTGTTGCTAAGCGCAAATCTCGAGATCAGCTGAACCGATTTCGCTAATTCTTTTTTTAGATTATTCCTTGAAGTACGAGGATGGTTCTTACGGAGAGAATAATTTCAGAAAACCTATTACAAACCTAAACGACTATCGTTCGTTTGACAGTACGCGTGTTTGAGAATGACATTTTGCAAAACAATGATTGTTAAATAAATTCTATTCTTGAAAATCTTTAAGTTGATAAATCTATTTAATGTAGGTACTCCTCTAATAGTTTGAATCGAATCAAGAATTTTAGATATTTTAAATAGGTACCTATGTTAGGTACAAAATTTAATATACATGAAAAATGGAAATTTGAATAAAAATTGTAAAAGGTGGCACGCGGGCTGTTTAAAAACTGAATGTACTGGGATTGAATATATGGAACGCGGGAGGAGGGTTGGCGGGAAGGTGGAAGGGGAAGGCGAGAGGGGGGAGGGGAACCTGGGAGGGGAAGAGAAACCTGGGAGGGGGGAGGAGAACTCGGGAGAAGGGTTTGCGGGACGGGGGAAGGGGGGGGGGAGTGGAGTGGGGAAAGGGAAGGTGGAGGTGACGGAGTGGGAACGCGAGAGGGGAAGAGGACGCAGGAGAAGAAGGGGAGGCGGAAGGGGAACGGGACGAATGGGAAAGGACACTCAGGGAGAAACAATTTATTTATTTAAAAATGGTATATCAACGCATGCCGGGAACCAGCTAGTAGTATATTAAAAGTTAAAAATAAATAGTTTAACTATGAAATCCCTACATCTTCTAAAAAAAACAAAGGGATACAGCTTATAAAGCGTGTAAAATACAATTTGTTAGAAGTTAGAAGAAAGATGGGAAACCTGTAAGAAACTTAGAAACATGTATAGGTACAGAAATAAAACATACCAAAAATTTGTATTCTAGGCTAAAAATTATTACCTCTCAAAGAGATTCAAGAAAAATGTGGACTACACTTAAAGAAATTATAAGTGGCAAACAGAGGGAAAACATTAAGGAAGTTCGGTTCCCGATGGAGTTGAAGATGATAAAACTAAAATAGCCAAATTTAATATTAAGTGTCGAAAACGTAAATAAGAGTTCAGTATTTCATTATTCACAGATACTTCTTCTCAATCATCGGAAAGATGAGAGAATAATAATATTTTTAGGTAACAGTGAGTATTTAATGAAAATTTTTAATACGATGACGCAAAAATCATCGAAGTCTGGAATTACTACAGGCATAGTTAAATTTAATTTTTCCGCAGTCGTGGAAAACTTCCATAATAACACCAGTGCCCAAAATTCTAAAAATTTCGAAGACCTCAGAAAAATAAATGGATAACCTAAATATGAACAAATACTAGAATCCATAGTTAAAGAACAGATGAGAAAATTTATTGAAAAAAAATAACGTTTTTGTAAAACAGCAGGGTTTAGAAACAAATATTCGTAATGGAAAACCAGTATAGATCAGAAGAAAATCACAAAAGTAGTGTTTTTGAAACGATAAACAGAGAAATACTATAATAAAATTAAAAATAGAAAACAAAGAAACAAAATTGGAGAATCTTTATCTGAAGAACAACAAGTAAACCTCGGAGTTCCTCAAGGATCTGTGTTAGGACCGCTCATATTTATTAAGTATATATATTAATGATATAGTGGAGTGCCTAAAGTACTGTTCTATCAAAATTTTGCTGGTGACACACTTTTATATATTATACCAAATAATATCGAAGATGCATTGTCAAAAAAAGCTTTTTTTTAAAGAATACTTCTATACATATTATATATAAAGTTTTTTTTTTCTTTGAATAAACTGAAAATAAATGTAACTAAAAGTAAATTCATGGTATTAGAGAAGAAAATCAACGAAATGATTACCCTAAATATAGAAAATCAAAATATTGAAGAAGTAGAAGAAATTAAATACTCAGGAATCATAATCTATAACAAATTAAAACTAAGTATAATCTTATAAGTATAATCTTTCTGAGCAATAAAACCCAAGTAAAAAAAAAAAAAATAATTCGGAACGGTTCCATAACAACTCAGAATTAAAACATCTCAGAAACACCTCAGAAAGGTCATTAAAGCTATGAAAAAATAATTTTAAAATTGCCGGTAACCCTAACCTAACTTAACCAATATTTTTTTATCATCACTCTTTAATGACCTTTATGAGGTGCTTCTAAGTTGGTTTAATTCTGAATTGGTCGGTCACCAAATAAAATATACAGTAAAAAAATTAAAAAAACGCATCTTGCCCCATACTATCTCCCCCCCCCCCCCCCCCTCCTCCCCGCCCCCGTTGTGGTAAATATAATCGTGATGACAATTGCTGTTTCAGATTTACGAGTTGGGGGGCGCTAGAAAAAAAAATATTCTCAAAGTGGGCGGTGGGCAAAAAAAGGTTGGGAACCTATGACTTAGATGATATTATAATTATAAGCACTTCATTTGAGGAACACATGTCTCTTTTGAGGAAAGTTCGAAAAAAACTTTCTGATGCGGGTCTAACTATCAATATGGACAAATCTGTTTTTTGTAGAGACTCTTTAAAGTTTCTGGGTTATGTCGTCGATAGTCAAGGTTTAAGAACCGATCCAGATAAAGTTAAGGCCATAGTGGATTTTCCTATACCGAACTCGCAAAAAAGCTTAAGACGTTTTATAGGGATACTATCTTGGTATAAAAGGTTTATTTGTAACTTTTCTATAATAGCAGCTCCGTTGAATAATTTAACAAAAAAGGAATTTACGGGAAACAAATTTAAATGGAACAGTCAGGCAGATTTAGCGTTTAAAAAAACTTAAAGATATTTTAGTGAGCGCACCTGTTTTAGCTTGTCCTAACTTTAAAAAACCTTTTATCATATCATGCGACGCATCCAATACCGGTCTAGGAGCGGTCCTGACGCAGGTAGACGATTCGAATAGAGAGCACCTTATATCATTTATCAGTAGGTCTCTGAATGCTCAAGAAAGAAATCATTCAACTACAGAGAAAGAGCTTAATGCAATGATTTTCGCTCTGGAGAAATTTAGAGCTTATATAGAAGGATCTGTCATACCGGTTAAGATAATAACAGATCATTACAGTCTAAAATGGTTAGTAAATATTAAGTCTCCGACAGGCAGATTAGCGAGATGGGCTGTCCTGTCAGGTTACAGCAATTCAATTTTATTATAGAACACCGTAAAGGAAAAGATAATATAGTGCCTGACGCTTTATCACGTGATCCCGTAGAATTAGCTGTAGTAGAACAAACTATACCAACCAAAGAATCGTGGTACGATAAAATGTGTAGAAATGTTCTAACCTTTCCAAATAAATTTCATGCTTGGAAAGTTAATAATGGAGTATTGTACAAACACATACAGAGTATGGAAGCTCTGCACAGAGTGTATGACTGGAAAGAAGTTGTACCGAAAGAGTCTAGGAAAGATATAATAACGCAATATCATGTACCTCCTTCGTGTGCTCATTTTGGTATTATGAAGACTTTGAATAGAATTAGTCAGAAATATTACTGGCCGAAGATGGCGGCCGACGTAAAATCATTCATTAGCAAATGTCACACTTGCTTGGGTCATAAGAGTACGAATCAGTTACCACCAGGTTTAATGGGTGATCCTAAATTAGTTCAACGTCCTTGGCAAATGATTGCTACAGATTTATTAGGTCCGTTCCCCAGCTCTTACAAAAAAGGTTATACATATTTGTTAGTAATCTCTGACTTCTTTACAAAATACTCTAAACTTTTCCCATTAAGAAAAGCTACTGGAAAGAATATTGCTGAGATCATGGAAAATGAGATATTTTACAAGTTTGGGGTACCTGATACAATAATTTTGGATAATGGTCCCCAATATATTTCAAAAGACATGAAAGCGTTAGTTAACAAGTTTCATATAAGACACCTCTTTTACAACTGTAGGTATCACCGCAAAATAATCCTGTAGAAAGAATTAACAGAGTGTTAGTGTCTAATAGCTCGTACGTCGGTGGTGATCATCGGAGGTGGGCAGATTGTTTACATGAAATTGAACTCGCTATTAACACAGCAGTACATGAGGTCACTGGATATACTCCCTTTTTCTTAAACTTTGGTAGGGAAATTATTATTTCAGGAAACGACTACAAATCTTCAGACTTCAACCCTGAAGATATCAGATTTGCCGCACGGGATTCTTGGGCATCGGATTTAGACGAGTTAAACGATATTTTTTCGCAGGTTCGTACGTCTCTAAGGCAGTCGTATGAAAAGAACAAAACGCAGTATAATCTACGTCGTAGGGACATACAATATGAAATTGGCGACATCGTTTGGCGCCGATCGTTCGTTCTTTCAGACGCTAGTAAGTATTTTTCAGCGAAATTAGCTCCCAAGTTTATTCGCAGCAAAGTCATTAAGAAATTGTCTCCGGTTGCTTACATTTTAGCTGATTTAATTGGAAAACCTGTTGGAACTTTTCACATCAAGGATATAATCAAGCATGAAATCTCAGATTAACGTCGTGTAGATCAGGAGCGTATTTTAATTATTTTGTATACTTTTGTTTCCATTATGCGCAATAATGGAAGCGATTAAAAGATTCCATTTAACGTGAGAACATGACTAAAACTTATGTTCTCACATTGAATGCAATTTTATATTTGTTTATGAAGTTATTTTGTTTGTTCGTGTCCAGGTATTTCTAACACATGTATTTTGCTATTTTATACTTGTTCAGTGTGCAGGGGTGACCTATTCTTACCCTTACGCATTGAATGTGTGCACATGAATATACATAGTATAAAATTTTGTAAATTTATATATTCAAATCATCAAGTTTTGAATAAGTTTGGATGTGTGTGAGTACATTGCACATCCGTTTGGCATTTTGATGATTCTCATATATACTTTTATCATATTCATTTTGAAATGGTTATGTAATTAACTGTTTTCAAGATGCGCTTGCTAGTCCGGAATGGTAGGCGTATCTTCAAGATAGTTTATAGTAAAATACAGTTGGGTTTTATGTTTCGTTGTCTCGTTCTGTTTCTTTGTCTTGTTCTGTTTCATTATGCCCTTTGGGGATGTTACATACTATAAGAGGGAGAAATAGTGCTTTTTCAATTGCATGTTGTACAAAACCGTGCCTATATTTATCAAATGATTAATGTTAATTTGGCTTATCCCATTCAATAATCTATATTATCAAATGAGTATGTATATTCCTTGCAGGATCTGCTGGATTATGGTTACAATTGAATTAATGATTAATAGTTCGTAATATTTATTATATTGTTTTGAACTAGAAGGCAAACCGAAGGGTTCATTCAGAATCTTTGGCATCGGGTTACTATTTTCATCACATGATAGCAATCAGATGCTTAGAATATCTATTTAGTAACTTTAGGAAGTTACGAAACCCAGCCAACGGTTTTGTATGAAATTTCTTTTGGTAGTGCTTATTTTATCCATTTGGGTTTTTTTTTTTTTAATTCACATTTTATGTTGTTCTTCGTCCTTACAAATTAAAATAAATATGAAGTTAATTAAAGAGAGAGATTTGAAATCCTCAACACAAATAAAATGCATGTGGCATATGCCAACGTCGGTTTACTATTCGGGTAATTTTATTTTAAATATAATAAAGTTTCCTTCTTCGGGTTGCGGGGGTCATTTTTGAGCTCGGAATGACCTCAACAAGTCGAACTAGCATTCGATGATTCGATCAATACCTTGTTCTTGATCAAATCATGGAATGTTAATTGGTTCTTCATTCAGGGAGATTTACAAAAATAAAATAAAACAAAAGATAATAATTCAATTTTACTGCAAATTGCATCATCGGATTACATTTTAACTGAAAATTTAAAATTTGATTTATAGCATAAAAAATAAAAAATAAAAAATAAATAAAAAATTAATAAATAAATTTTTTTTGTTTGTTCACAAGCTAATTATTCCTTAAATTTTATCAACATTGCATGGGTTAAATTCGATTAACAATTCATAATTTATTCAATATCGAAGACAAAACTTATTTTTACTCAGATCTATGGGGAGGATAATAACATTCATTTTCATATAGAAATTTTAATATCTATTTCACAGTAAAAGCTTAAACTTTTGAATTTACTTGTTAGTAAAATTATTATAAAATTTATTTATAAAGATATTTAAAATCTCATTTTAGTGGAGTGACATCTAGGTGGGCTGTTTTGAAACTTCAATTGCGTCTTGGCTAGAAAATAAAAATTGTTTTATCATTCTATCAACAGGGTTTTCAAATTATTTATTTATCCGCAGGGTGTCCAGTTTGTAATATTATCTTATTTGAAAATTATATCATATTATTTCAGCTAGGGTTTTTTTTTCTTTTGTATAACTAACAATCAGTTCTAACTTAAATTTTTTTCTAATTCATCAGTAAACCATTTTATAGTATAGCTTAGTCTTCGCAACATCAACATCAACAATCAACATTAAATCGCAATCATCACTACAAGTTCAAGACCTTAAAATATACTGTCCGGTGGAATTCATTGCTGCTTTTGGCCAAAACAATCACAATCTACATGGAAGGAAGAACTTCAAATTCATATGGACATGTTTACATAAAATGGACCGGTCATCTGCACTGGACAATATCAAGATTACAGACTATCAAAATTGAACTTCAACCTTCTTCTCCTACCTTGATCTTCAGCCTTCATCTGTATACTCTTTGGATGCTCATCCCAGCAGTTTCAAAATTCATCATGGCCGGATTTGGAGGAAGAGCTTCGCTTTCGTACAGTCACCAAACAAACCTCTAAGCTGATAATCTTCTTTCTACTACTTCTGCCTTCAAGTCCTGGACCCTGTACGTGATCTTCATATTGGATATAAATTACCTGGTTTCAAGGGTACATTCTGGAATCAATTCCTCCAGAGCAAATCATCTATTGGCATGATCAGCAAGCTTCCTGTATTGAGATCTATAAAGGCGCCAGGAGGGCCTAAAATTTCCTTGGAAATTTTTTTTGAAGGGAAGGGAGTAATGTAACGATTTAAAACTACTCGCCCCGGTATCAAGCGCTTGAGAAGGACATATTAATTTTACAACCGTGCAGTTACGAACACGGCAACGGCCGAGTACATAATCGGAGATTGCTAATCAGTTCCAGAGAGGTTGGACAGCTGTCAGGAAGTACATCACGGAAAGGATTCGCAAGAGGCTTGCGCCATCAGACACGTGAGCGATTGTCATCATGTTACGATAGATTCTCACAATATGGTTTACTATATTTATAAATTTGTTCTTCATATAACTTCATGGACTGGCGCCCTAAGTATCTAAAGCAGGATTACTATTTGAGATTTGAAACTTTAAACCTTTTGATTTTTTTTACATACCCACAGATCAGCATATTAGAATTGTTATTACACGTCACTAGTCAGATTTAGTTTATCGATCTGAACATGCCCTGATACTCATTGTAAATGTAGAGTCTCTTGCCTTCTAAATTGATTAATTTCGTAGATAATGGATGATAAGGAATTATGAATATAACCTCAATAAAATTTGTTCTTAGCATTACAACATAACTCTTTAATTCCATTTAACCTTACTTAATTTTGTCCTACACATGAAATACATGTTTTACACACTTTTCAGAAGTATTACACAAGAAAATACTTGGTACATTTGGCGGCCCAGCGTGGATTAAACCTAGTGATCTGTTATTTTGTGGGTAGGATGTAAATTTTTGCACAATGTTTTATGTGTAGTTAAAAGTTTCAAGTGGTAATCTTGCTAATTTGTGAATATATGATGACAGTCGCTCGCGGTTTTGTTGCTCGGTGGATCCATTTCGTGATGAAATTCCTAAGTTAAATAATAATTTTACACAGTTTAATATATTTGAATGTCCCCCCTGGAGCTCTAGCGCTCTGCGTTTTTACTGTTTATTGACTTACAGTACGCTGTAGTCAAATTTATTATTTATTTTTTTATGAACGAGGCAAGGTTATTGTTGTCGTGTATATTTGGTACTTGTGCTAATTATTTCTTTCATACCTACATAGCATAGTTTCTTCGTGTGATGTCGGAACCGCAAATTCTAACGAGGAGTCAGGCCAAGATTCAGGATTCTGTGACAATGATGAAACAAAATGAAGCTTCGCCGGAGGGACAGGCGGAAACGCAATCGTCTTCCTGCAAGTCATTCCCCGTACACAAATAAGTATAAGGCGCCCTAAGTATCTAAAGCAGGATTACTATTTGAGATTTGAAACTTTAAACCTTTTGATTTTTTTTACATACCCACAGATCAGCATATTAGAATTGTTATTACACGTCACTAGTCAGATTTAGTTTATCGATCTGAACATGCCCTGATACTCATTGTAAATGTAGAGTCTCTTGCCTTCTAAATTGATTAATTTCGTAGATAATGGATGATAAGGAATTATGAATATAACCTCAATAAAATTTGTTCTTAGCATTACAACATAACTCTTTAATTCCATTTAACCTTACTTAATTTTGTCCTACACATGAAATACATGTTTTACACACTTTTCAGAAGTATTACACAAGAAAATACTTGGTACACTAGTTTCATTGTCAAGTACCAGTGGCTTCCACAAAGGGTTAAAGTGCGGTACCAGTAATCCTGCAGTAAAAAAAAACATATTTTGTGAAGTTCCAAATACTGACTCGTTCTACTTAGGTTTTTTTTTCAAAATAGTGTTGCGATAGAAATTATCTTGACCATGCTCTTCTTAACCTAACCTAACCTAACAAAAAAAAAAGAATTCAGTGTAGTGGATATACATTTTGTCCTTGGACATAATGTCGATGGATATTTTCTCGGAGGATATTTTGTCGGGGATATTTTGTCGGAGGTTATGCCTGCAATCTATTTTAATATATTATTATCAAATGATTTTTAATTTTTTCGTTCAAATCTTTTATGTTAAATTTAAAACAACGATTTTTTTGTGCTGCGAGCAGCCCCTTAAATATTTATTTATTTATTTGTTTTATTATACGCCCAGAGGGCTTTTACATAAAAAAATAAAGGCAGTACATCTTTAACATGACAAGGAAATAATATAAATAAAATTACAATAGAAATAAAAAAGTACATTAATTAAATAGAAATATAAGCAACAAAAACATAAATTACAGTAAGATATAATAACGATAAGTTACGATAAAAAAATACATACATGATATAAAAATACAAATAACAAAAATTTTAAAGTAAGGTGATCAGAGGTTTACAAAATTGCAACATTAACCATGTCTAATAAAACGTAAGTATTAGTTTCGCAAAGTGGCAAACCGCTACATCGATGGTACCTCCAGTACCTCTGCAAGTTGCAGGGGTTCAGAACTCCAATTTGGATTTTAATATTATAGTGAAAATTAAATATTTTTTTTTTTTTTTAAATATAACTAAATAATACTACAGGTTTACAGGTTATGATGGTTTATAATACATATTACAATGATTTTACTAAGACATTACATTTAATTACATTAATAGGATAGGTAGAGATAGTTTAACAAATTTGTCGATGAACGAGTAGTTTATTAAATTTACCAAAGAATTCCTTAGTGAGTACTTGTATCACGGATAAATGATTTCATTATTTCATTTTTAAATTGTGTCAGTGACATATTCCATACATCTATGTGCGAATACATATTGCCCAAGTGTTGGATTCTGTGTAGTGGTATATTGAATTGTGCCCTGGTCGTAGTATTACCACAGTAAAATGGTAGTACTGACCTTGTGTTTCTCGCCGGCACATTAAAATTTATGAGCGCCAAGAATTCAGGGCTGTCAATTGTATTACGTAAGATTTTAAATAAAAAAACTAGATCGAAAATATTTCTTCTATCACTCAAGTTTAATAGATTAGATAATCGCAATAGATAAGTGTAGTTCAATTGTTCTTTTGGTATTTTTAGTTTATAATTTAAAAAGCTTAGGAATTTTTTTTGTATTCTTTCTATTGTTTGAGAATGCACGTCATAGTGAGGAGACCATACAGTTGAGTTATATATACCTGGGGTCCTAGCATTGTCGATCGATATAAACCTATATCAATACGATATCGGTAAAATCTGTCATTTATGGTCAGTTATCAATATGTGCTAGCACGCTCAACAATTGATAAGGGATATTCCGACCGACGATTGACAAAAGCCCGCCAAATCGTGTGCATTCTTGGTTGATAAAACCCCAATATTAATACGAAATGAAATAAATCCGTCGTCTATGGTCAGTTAGCGATATTTGCAAGCACAGTGAACATACAATTCCGACAGTCGGTTGACAAAAGACGCCGTTTTTACCGTGGCTTCCGGAGTGACAGATAAGCTGTCAATGTACAGATTTTTTAAAATAATGTCGTTTGTTACGCAAAATAACTGGCTAATTAATGAGTAGAGGTGAACTAAAAAAACTCTCAGAATTTAAAGAAATCGTATACGAGACCCATAGACTCAGTTAATTCATTTAAGAGGCGATCAATTAATTGCTTTCAAATTCGAGAAACAAAATTTGTCAAAATGTCGTTTAGTCTCAAAAAGTATCTACATGCGAAACGCCAATATTTATTTGAGTTCGAATTTCAATTCGAAATTGTCAATGTGTTGGTATTTTTCATTTTTACGCAGCACATTTCAAATTAAGAAACGAAAATTCATTAAAAGATCCCCAGTGTTGCCATCGTGTGAGATCGTATGTCGATTCCTTATTTATTTCTCTTCGACGTCGGCTTGCCTATCGATGGTGCAAGCGTGCTAGGGCAATCGGTTCGTTATCGATACGAGATTGTAAATCACCCTGTCCTTTGTTTGACTGGCTATATACCTACGCAACTTTATTAATAATGACATTCTTTCTGCATAATTACTGGTTTATTAATGAACGGAGGCAGATTATCGAAGATTGCAGGAATGAATGAAATCGGAATTCAGACGTTTTCGTTTGATAGTTTCATACTTACGAATATATCTCGTATTATGGCTAATGATCTCATTGTCCAATTAACTCCTTTTTATGCGGACTTCCAACGTATATTAAAGTATGTATATTTAATATTATTATGATATCTCAACAAAAATCTCGATGTAAATGGATCTTTAAATGTTCAAAAGAAAAGATTATAAAGTCGAAAACACACTTGTGTGGTGTGGTGTGTCGTGACTACAAATTAACCAATCATTGTCGTCGCTTGTCGACACGCCACAACCTACAAATATGTCTCTTATCATAATAAATGTATGAAACCGATGTGCTTCTGGCGCGCCACGACACACCACACCACACAAGTGTGTTTCCGCCTTTAGTTAGTTGTCATATTATTACATTAATGGATTTCGATGTTTTTGACAGGTATTATAGACCGGGAGCCTGGCAACACAAACCACGTCATCGAGTACACGAATGAAACCAACGAATAACTGTAGTCTAGATTCTAAACCATCCCATTGAAGAATTTCACTAGTTCCATGACTGCGCGGAATCTGCCAAGAGGCGCGGCACACCAGCTTTTTTAAGGCTTACTAAATGACTATCATCACTACAAAGTAGTTTCATCCGGGTACTCGTAAGGTTTGTGTACCGGCTCCCGGTCTAAAACTCCGATTCCATAGAAATTGTGACAGCTACATAGAAAGTACCTCATGTGTTGCCAGCGTATAACAATTTCTTTTTGATTACCTTACATTGCTTATCAATATCGGTTCGGTACAAAATCGTCGGTTGTTATGCCATGTCGATTTGATATTGTAAAGATAACGATTTCAGTGTGCTAGGACCCCTGGAGATTATAGAAAAACTCTCCAAGAAAGGATTTTCACTTTGGAAATTATTTAAATATTTTAATTGTCACCTAAAAAAACCTTTTTTCAGAGGAAAACCATATTTTTTTTCATCTGATGCCTTCCTAATACAATTAAGGGTAAAAATTAAATGTCTGCAGTCTGAATCCATCGTTTAAATTTAAAGCGAGTGTTCACTTTAAAGCTTGGATTGAACAATCAGAAACTTGTGAAATGGTATTTCATTTTCGGTTAAATCCCTTTACCAAAATCATTTCACAGAGTAAATGGAAGGTTTGAGTTTTATTAGAATAGACATATCTCTACATTTCAATTTGCTTTTTTATTATCTCGAATTTTCACGAATTTCTCAAATGTGTCACCTTATGACATTTGCCAAGAAACGAAGACGATATAATATAATATGTCATATATTCACGATCAACAGAACCACTTTAAATATCGTCCCTTTTATTATTTGTTCAAGAGGTGTTAGTTCTTGGAAAGTAATATATTTCGAGTACATTAAATTCGCTGTGAAAAGCGTCAAGCAGTTGAAATTGCAAGGTTGAGGGCATATTGTAGCTATAAATATTATGGAGAAATTTTCAAATATTTTTTTTGTCTTAATAACTTCATCAACTAATCACTGATTGAATTTGGTTTTAATGAGGCTTATATTTTTTATTATGTTCACACGCTTACAATTTTTTTTGAACACGAGTTATTTAAACAATCCGTTTCAGAAATATCTTATATGCAAAATAGAAATACAATTTAAAATAAAACACTTAATTTGTGTAAAGCCAGGAGTTTTAATTAATTTGCTTACTGAATCAATAAATTTATACCCTGATAAAACTTGAGCCAAGCGAAACCGATCGGTAAACAAATTAATTAAAACTCGTTGTTTTACACAAAATAAGTGTTTTGTTTTTAATTTAATTTAGTTTTTATTAATGTATCAAACCACAAAGTGATTGCTTTCCACGATAATAAATTATCTTTTGCGTTATTTAAAATATTAATGGATGTATGGATGTATGGATTTGTAATGACCTGCCCAATTAAAAAAATATATAATTCACTACAATTATACAAATTACACGACGGGAACAAAACCCGACCAAAGTTTATTATCATAATATATTTTTTAAAGATTTATTTATAAAAAAAAGTTCCGAAAGGTAAAAATTATTTTAAAATGGTGTCTTGATGATTTTTTTATCGATCGAAATAATAATAATTACAATGCCACCGTTCACGAACACATTATGAAGCAAACTACAAACTTAACGAATATACAAATGACATCGACATTTTTAGTCACTAATTCGAAGTTTAAAACATATCTTAACGATTTTTTAAAAGTCAAAATATAATTTCTGACAATTTCAGTACGTTATTGTTTTAAAAAATTATTCAATTGTAAATCATACGCAACCACTGATTACTACTAACCCTTGTGTAAAAAAAAATGTTACCATTTCACGTACTTAATGTAAAAGCTCATGGGTTAATAAAAGAGTAAAAAAATAAGTAAATAACAATCCTCAGACAATTATCGTCCGTTAGGTGTGAATATTGGTTTTGAAACACACATAATAATATTGTGAGTATAAATTTCCTTTTATTCATGTAGAGCCCGCTCGGGCGTACCTAAATAAATATTTTTCTGGTTTTTTAAATTGTTTTGTAGGTAAGTTAAATTTTTTTGTTGAAATAAGTATGTTTTTTTCTTCTTTATTTGCCGCCAGTATATTAAATTACACATTACATATTGTAATTAACTACATTTTCCACTGACTTGGTTGTTGCGAAGATTCAAAAAGAGAGCACACTATATAGCACCGTTGGGGTGATTTTTCATGAAAGCGGCGCTAAATAAATTCGCCAAATTAAATAATAATTATTATGTATCTATTTGAAAAAACATACCTTATCTTTACTTTTATGCTTGATGTAGGTACTAGGTATATAAAGCCAAAGTACCTATAACACTAGAAAACGACTACGTAAGCTCTGCGTATTAAATTCTGCTCTCTTAGGTCTTTATTAAGCCTATAGACTCTAAGAAACGTATATTTTGCCCTAGTCAATCAGTTGTTTATATTGAATCCCACTGTCATTCATATTGTTTCAGTACAAAAACTAATTTTGTGAATAATATTTAAATGTCACCCACCCACAAGAGCTCTTTGACCTCGGGATGTAACCAGACGACGGAAAATTAGTCATTTTTTTATCGAATTTTAGACGTGTCGACTTTTTTATACATCAATAATTTTAATAAATTTGAGCACGTGTTTTGTGATAAAAAACCCTCAATTTGTTTAAGTTGAATTGTAAGAAAGATTTCGTCTGAACCATACTGTAGATATCGCCGGTTGCGTGGGACATAATATGGCTTATTACTGTAAATCTTCTCGCTCTAAAATTGCTCAAACGCAAGAGACCGTCGTTTGACGAAATGTGATAACATGACCTTAAAGGGGGTCTTAGTTATTTACTACGCCAATTATTTACTAAGACAAGCATATTATGCTACGTAAGGAAAAAAAAATCTACTAACCTACAAGCCCACACCCGCTTTTCATCAAACCTGGAATGTGTGGTCCCTAAAACAAAATCCAAATTTGCTCCATAATGTTTTATGGAATGTGGTCGCTCCTAATATAATATACAGCATGTTAAGGGGCGTACTTGACTTACTTTAACCAGTGATTCCTGACATTATTTGGAGTAAAAATCGTAAATGATATTTTGGTCTCCTGTGACATTTTTTGTTTTATTTTTCTGAAAAATATAAAAAATAGTAGTATGATACGATATAATAGTTGGACAGTTGGCGGAGGAGTAAGAGGTTAGGCGGTTACTCAGCCAAATGAGCAGTAATTTTTAAAAAGAATTATTTTTTTAAAGTCATCAAAGAAGTCACCGGAGACCTAAATTTAATTTTCAAATTTTTACTCCAAATAATGTCGGGAATCACTGGTTAAAGTCAAGTACGTCCCTTAACACCTTGTATAATGCATTGAGTAGGTACCGATGTCAAGTCAAATACTAGAATGTCACTTTTGCTATCGGTGTTTAACATAGGATATTTGAAATCGGAAGAGCTTCTTTTTAAGATTTCTTAAAATTCTCTTAGGATCCAATTTTTCCTTTTACTTTCATATCATTTTTTTTTTTTAACCTTTTAATATCGGTTCGATTTAGCAATTTAAAGTGTTCTCCTATTTTTTTTTCAATTTTCAATACCACACAAGAGTCCCAACTGCTCCGAACCGTCTGACGCCCGAGTATGTTGTGAAGCTGAAGGAAGATGTGAGGGGAAGAAGATGGGGGAGAGGAAGGGGGAGCACTTAGCTATTCAGATTTGGTCACCAAACGCGGCTTGTGCAATTTCTTGGACTACACCAGGGTGAAACCGAGAGTATCTTCCATTACTACATATTATTTTTAAATGATTATTGATATTAATTATGCAATATTTATTAATCACATAAAATTAACAAGCGCACGCCGGTATTTGAACCCGCGACTTCCGGCTTGCTAGTCGATAGCCTTACCCCTTGACCATGGAGGTCACCTTAAGTATTTTTAATCTAACTTTTTTCATCAATCTATTTTCACCATTTCATTTCATAACGACAAGTAGTTTTTTATTAAGATTTATATATTAATTTTTTTAACCCGCATAATTGCATTGTAAAACGTATTTTTGAGTATCATAATACGGGACGAGTATGGTTTTTTTTTTTTTACATGAATAACGCACAAGAGTCTCAAATGCTCCCATCTGGAGCCAGTGAGACTATGGCATCCCCAATTAGGGTATGTTGTGAGGCTGAAGGTAGTGGGGAGGGGAAGGAGATAGGGAAGAGGAAGGTGGGGAAGTACCTGACTATTCAGATCTGATCACCAAACACGGCAGAAGCCATTTCAAGCAACGTTTCAATTCTGAATGGTGGGCTTACACCAGGGCGATACTGAGAGTATCTTCCACTCTGGAACATGCCGCAAATATACTATATATTATTTTAAATGAATTAATTGTGAAATACACAAATTAATCAAATAAAATTTATTTGCCACGCGGGGATTCGATCCCGCGACCTTCGGAATGCTAGTCAAGCGCCTTACCGCTGCACTACGCCGGCCGTCAAATGGTGGTCGATATAGCTAAATAATAATGTAACATGTAAAGGGTACAATATATTTGGACATGATCCTGAATATTCTCTGCCTGTACAGCACATTTTTACGCAGCATCGCGTTCATTGACCAATTCATTGTACATAATATAGTTTCGTATCGGTGATCGATAAACCGGTGGGTGCAATTTTTAGCCATAAGGGAACGTACCCATACTACGTGGCACTTTTAGGGGGGGGGGGGAGTCTTCAAAATACCACGCTTAGTACAGCGGCGGGTGGCTTAGGTTTTTAGTCACTGGGGAGGGGGGGGGTTAAAAATTGCAAAAAGTAGGTCACGTAGTATGGGTACGTTCCCTAATTGTTATAATGGTTTGTCTTGTTTGTAGTTAGAAGTAAGATGGTAGAAATATATTTTAAGTTTGTACAGCGCCCTTGCGGTAATTTTTCACCAAAACGGCGCTATACAAGTCATCCAAATATCATTATAATTATTATTATATGTGTATACATAAATATACGAAATTCGATGGCCACCTTCGTTACGTAAAAATTCTTATGTTCACACGCCTTTGTCGAGGAGCTTCCCTGAGACATTAATTTATGAGTATTAAAAAAGATCGATGTGTCACGTCGTCACGGGTATATGTGATGCGTGCATAATCGGACAGGTATAACACGTGCGTGTCTGTGACGATTCCTTTGTCACCTCATTTCGTGGAGAAATTCCACCGTAATAATATTTTCACGTGTTTTCTACTTTAAGACTATAACGGGGTTTCCTTGCCATGGACTTTTTCAAACTGTATTGAATATCCGTAATGGCGTACAACTTTTTTAAAAATTTAAATATTATCTACTGTCAAATGAACACCAACACTACCAACAGCCAACAAATATGTAGATTTTTTTATTATTTATTGTTTATTTTGTGTTAATCTAAACACAGGAAGAAGAGAAAAGCATGATGTAATACCCATACAACAACCTACAGTCCGCCTCGGAACAGGAATCCCTAGTGAGGATGAATACTACTTTACTTATGTAGTCTAACGACTAAAAATGTCTTTTAATCACGAATACCAACGGGTCTCCCTAGCCTCTCTCTATCCTTGATAGATTCATTTGTGATGCAATTTGACCTTTAACGTGGAAAAATGTGTGAAGAACAAATCAGAATCGCTTGCCCTAATAAAATTTTTGATTTTATGAACGTTTTGAAAAAATATTTTCTGTCACCTGATCTGGCTTTTAATATGTTAAGTTACCAGTAAATATTATTTTTAGGCGTTACAACTATTTGAAAACGCCTTCGAAAGGCAGAGATGCTGACAACGTGAATTAAAAATTACAAGTGTGCAGTTCTAAACTAAAGTATACAAAAGTGGGGAGACTACAAAGCTCCGCACAAAGAGGAGACCGATTATTCTATCTCATTCTTTCGCTGGCTAAATCCTATAGATTATGTGTCTGTCTCTTTTTCGTGTCGCTTTTTCGTTTCATCGGGTTTCAAATCATCAAATAACACAACGGTGCTATATAAGTTTTCACTACAAAAAATTAATGCAGTGTAATAGAATTTCTTGAATTAATTTGTGAGTAAAGGGTTATTTCTTTAATTATGCACGCGCTGGGTAAATAAAAATATAGTTCTGGAGATATGAAATCTCAACTCCGCAAATCCTTGCAAAGTAAACTGAAAACGTGACCAACTCTGTGCCTTGTTTCCGAAAATGCGTAAAGTTGTGTGAAAGCCGTTTCGACTAAGGGTGTTCGCATTGCTGGCTTCGAAGCGTGAAAGCTCCGGTCGTAGGAATAAGGATTGTGCGAGTCAGTAGTGAACAGTGAGCCGGCTAGGGCTCTCCGAGTTCGACACCGCAGCAGCTAGCAGCGAACAGTTAGCTGATATGAAGCTGTATAGTGACTTTTCAGTGTTCGCAGTTCTCAGTTCACTCTCCAATAGGCAGCCTGCCGGCACGCCGCGCGGTCGCCCGTCTCACGGTTCCCCGACTCGAGCCGGCGTTTCCGATACATTTTCATCCAGTTAACTGTTCAAAGAGCGGGAAAACTTTTTCACTAAATAAACTATGCACGTAAAATTCTGCGCGAAGGTTTAAATTGCACAACAGGTTTAAGAAACATTACCATCTTTTAGGTTTTTGTCAAAGTTCAAACATTTAGAAAATCTCGTAAATGTAAGTTTTCTTGAGATTTTTCTTCTTATATATTATTACATTCTCTCCTTGATCTGTTTCGTAATTCTATAAATTAAAGGAAGATTTGGTTATATTTACTTTTTTAATAACATTTTTGTTAACGTACTTAAAGCACTCGATAGGTATAAAAAATTGTTTGCAATAATTTTTTTTTATGCGTGATTTTTATTTATTAAGATATATTATAGGAAAATGAATATATTTTTGATTAGATGATTTAATTACGCTATCTAAATATGTTTTGAAATTATTCGGAATAATCCACTGATTTTGTTGTCGATAATTAATATTTTAATAACGCTTTTGAAATAATGGGTGATGTGGGAACATGATTATTAATAGTAACCAATGACTTCATAATATCATAATTAAGTTTTTTCTAACATAAAATGGTTTAAAAGCCCACAAAGTAAACTAAGATAAATAAACAAGCCACGATAAAGAAAAGCGCGGAAGCGATGCTTCCCACATTGTGTTCAAGTCAATATAAATGAGAGTGTTCGTCTAATGTGAATTTCATTTTCCGCTTACAGAAACAACATCAACAGAGAAAGAGATCTTCTTCCGATACACAAATACGCTGGTTATATTTCCAAAGGCGTGGAATCATTATTCCCCGAAAATCATCGGCGCCGAAACCACAACACGGCGGTTGGACACTCAAAAAAGATTTACGATCTGTTTTCCGCTGGAAAACAAATAAATATCATTCCGATGGGTGGATGAACACTACAGAATTCAATATGAAGACATTATGTATTCCCCCGGGAACAGTTTGTGACGTGAATTCGGAGATATGTCATACGTGATCCGTGAAGTATTATCCGTGAACAAGCCGGTACGTTTTACGCGCGGGCCCAATTTACGAGTAATTGTTTGTTCTACCTGTCAGCTTATTAACGGCTCACAAGTCTCTAAAGAGCCGAAGAGTTACAGCCGCAGTGCGCGACGATATAAACGATTTAACAATGACTATTGAAGTGAACAGATCTACAATGATTTCATGTAAGTATCTTATTGTTGTACTCTTTTGTGTATTTATTTCCGTACTAGTGAAGCTTTCAATGCTCGACTTAAGTAAGTAATTTGCTATTATTTTCATTTTATTACATGAAGATCCGTCTTTTTACGACGGTTGAAATAGACTTTAGTTGGCAATTTAGTTTGAAACATTGAGAAAATTATTTTTCTGAGCACCATTGTCTTATTTTTTGTGTCATATTTAGACATTAAGATTGTTATTGGAATAATAGAAAATAGAATAAAGTGGAAGCGAAAATAATTTCACGTACTAAAGAAGTTTAATGTCTTTATTAATGCGTTGAAGTTTTTAGAGCTTTAAAAAAAACTCATTCATAGTTTGTGGACCAAACAATAAATTTAGTGCGAAAGATTATTAAACGTTTCTGGTTTTAATTTAAAAGTCGCGGTGATGTATTGGATTTCACGTAGCAATGCCGTGAGACAAATCATTATTAATCGATAGTTTGCTGTACATATTCTAAAAAGTTTTATTTTTAAAAATTGAGTGGCGATTTGCAGGAATGTGGAAGTGCTCGTAATAACGGAGCAAGTGGGCGGCCACATATTTATAGGTTTTTCTATTATATTATGTCGAGTAAAGTTTTCAGAATTTTATCTCAAGATAATACCGTGATGTTAGAGACTCAGTTATTTCAAATTCTCACAGTAAAGTCATTAATTTTTATTTCGCATTTCACATCGGAGGTGATTGGTGCTTATTAAATCAGGTACGTCTCATAAGTCATACATGTGGCTGGTAATGTTATATTATCGTGAAAACAAGCTTATAAGTGCGAGTGGTTAATCGTTATTAGAAAAAGAGATTCTTAAATTGTTTTATTAAAAATTAGATATTTATTTGCCGTTATCGAGTTTAATTTGTAGAGCTCCATTTTAATTGTTAGTTTTTCTTATATATCTTATATACATATAGTTTTATAATGTAACATAACTTCAAAAGGCGAAACAGCTATCACGCGTAATAATAATTATACGGTAGAACTACTTTTTTTATAAATAAACGATTTTATTAAGAATATTATATCATTGAATGTGTAAAAGAAAAAGGTAAAAAATATATATTTATTGTCAATAACTCTTTTTCTGGTAATCTTTCACCACTAACACTCGATTGTTACTGTTGGAAAATGCAAAAGCGTTAAAGCAAAGACGAAGTGTAAACAAATTAAAAAGTTAAAAATATGATTTCCGATAAAAATAGTAAAAACAAAGATTTAGAGGTGAAACCTACTTATCATATTTACAAAAGTTCTGGGGTTGACAAAGACAGTTCTTTTAAATGTGGCACAGGTTATCAAACTAACCATTTTATTTTATTACCTAAAATATATATGTTCCTATTTTCCCACCATGAAGGTCGGCAATTTCTACGGAACCATATTATTATGATTACAGATTTATTATCCGAAAGATTCGAGAAAATTTTATCAACGTGAAATAATCGTGATTTATATAATAAGAGTCGAATTCATGTTTCTGCTAAGACCACGGTCTACGAAATTTTACAAATTTACTATAACACCCTTCATTCTTTCAGATACGAAGTGCTTTTTCTGCGATAACGAAGAAATAATTTTTAACTTTATGAGTAAAATCTTACACTATAATATTTAATTAAATGAAGACAATATTAGCGAAACTCAATCGAAAATCTGGAGACAGAAAAATCAGAAAAAGATATTGGCTCCATTGGGACTATTGTCTTCATTTAATTAAATATTATAATTTGAGATTTTACTCATAAAGTTAAAAATGAAAAATAAAATATTCATCCTAGACTTGCAGAAAAGTCTATAGATGTCACGTATTAACAATAAAATTGATGAAAAATTTATCAAGTCACTATCTAGATAGCATTTAGTTCGACATGAATCTTGCAATCATTTATAATGACAGCAGCCAATAATATGTTCTGTTGGTAGTTCTTAGTCGAAGTACGATGCAATTAAAAGTGACTGAATTGGATATAGGTTCCGTAGCTTAGTTGGTAGAGCACTTGCCATGTAAGCAAAGGGTCCCGGGTTCGAGTCCCAGTGGCTCCAATATCTTTTTCTGATTTTTCTGTCTTCAGATTTTCGATTGAGTTTCGCTATTAGTTGTCTTCATTTAATTTTAAAAAATAATTTGTTTGACTTTCAATATATTTTTCATGGCGGAACTTAGATACAAAGTTTTGTTGACGTACAAAAAAAAGAAATGCGTTTTTATCATTGTATTTATTTATTTAGGAGAAAATACATAAACACAAGTAGAGAATTAAATAAAACAATAAATAGAGAATTCGCCTGCATCCTGACTATTTCTCACGAATTGTTGACATTGAGATGATTTGACCAGGTAGCGTGGCTCGGTTCCGAGCGACGCAAATGTTTGTCGATCATTTTCTAAGGAATTTAATTTTCCACATTACAAAATAAAACCATAACCGAAAAAGGGTTCGTAAAAAAAAGCAGTCTTTAAAGGCTTCATACTTAATTTTATTCTGGGATTACAAAAAGACAAATAAAAAAAACACTCGATTACTTGAGAGGCAATGTTCTACAGAGATATATTCTACCCGCATTATTTAATTAAAGCATCTAAAATATTTCTAAGCGTATAATATAAATATTTATAATAAAATATCTAATTTTCAAACTAAAACACATTATTTTGCATTACTTTGTAGTGCATAGCCTTAAACGCTATGTTAGATGCGCTTTATAATTGCAGGAAAAAATAATAAAATTAAAGTATTTTTTATTCCAAATAAATCCGCTTAGAACAGAGAAGTTGTAGGGTCCAGATTTTTTATGTGAATACCTCACTAAGTCACCCCACGCAGTCTAAGCTGCGCCCATCTGTAGCCAGTGAGGCTACGGTATCCCCAATATGTTATGTTGAGAGGCCGGAGGAAATGTGGAGGGGAAGGAGATGGGTAAGAAGAAGGTGGGGAGGTACTTCAGATCTTGTCACCAAACACGGCTCAAGCCATTTCAAGCAACGTTTCAATTCTTAATACACCAAGGTGATATTAAAAGTATCTTCCACTCTGGAATGCGTCGCAAATATAGTAAATGTATATTACTTTAAATGAATTAATTGTGAAATAACACAAATTAATCAAATAAACTTTATTTTCGCACGCCGGGATTCGATCCCGCGACCTTCGGATTGCGATTCAAGTGCCTTACCCCTCGACCACGGAGGCCGTCAACTTATGTTGTAAAAATACACACAGCAGATACTGTTAAAATAAAAAAAAAATAAACATTTCTAATTAATTTTCGACTTTTTTGTTTGAATGAAGTGGAATCTTGCAAATGAAAATTAACCCACTTCCCGACATCCGATCGAACCGAAACTCGGCAGGAAGCTTAAACTCGTTTTCGATGACAATACATTCTTTCATATTTTGATGGACATAACGCACGCACACGCGGACATATATGCATTTCTTTGAAATTCGATGACATTATAGGAGTTATAAGCAATAAATGTCGGTCTCATCAAATTGGGACTAGCTCGTTTGGAAGAGCTATCTACTCCATTTTTTGGGTAGGAAGATTCAATCCTCAGTAAAACCAATTATTATTATTTTTTAGTTTTAAAGGACATTTGAAAATAGCGCAACTACTAGAAATTTCTAGAAATTTATTGTTAATTAATGATGTGAAAATTAAATTTATCATAACTAACATATTATATATTATTCATGTTTATAAAATGCATGGTAACCATTACAAGATAGCGCTTACGAATACCATTACGAATAGCGTGGTACGAACCCTGGAACTAATGTGGTTGTTATTGTAGCTCGTGCCAATGTTACCAACCTCCGACGGAATGAAATATAATTTCAGGCTTAGTTAGAATTAAATGATCAGACATTGAAAGGGAAACAAACCACCGCGAATAACTACTGCGTTTATAAAGGTACTTTGACGGTGTGTGTTGGCATGGGGTCAATGCATAAATTTTATGAAATGTTAAGTTTAAATTTATGAAACCTCAACATAGTATTGTCATGGGGTCAATGCATAAATTTAATGAAATGTTAAGTTTAAATTTATGAAACCTCAACATAGTATTGTCATGGGGTCAATGCATAAATTTAATGAAATGTTAAGTTTAAATTTATGAAAATATAATATTGACCCCATTGACCCCAACACACACCGTCAAAGTACCTTTATAACCGCAGTATTGTTTCCCTTTCAATGTCTGATCATTTAATTCTAACTATTGTCTAGGGACACGACTTACGATATATTATTTCATATATTAAATGCTAATCAAAATAAGATTTTTAAACCAAAAAAAAAAAAAATATTTTAATCTTAAGAAGACGCAGAATAGATGAATTTGACGTTGGCTTTATAATATCCTTCGTCAATGGCCCTACAGCCCATTTCGAGCCTTGGCCTCCTTCAAAATAAGCCTCCACCGCCCTTTGTCCTCGGCCGTCGTCTTCCAATCTGCGACATGGAGTAGTCCTCTTGCATCCTTCCTGACATCATCCTCCCTCTCAGCCTAGCAAAAGCGGATCCAGCTTTGGCGCCAGGGGGGGGTCATATAGCGCCAGGGGGAGGGTCACATAACGCCGAGGGGGGGTCATTAAGCACCAGGGGGGTGGTCACATATTCGTGGTCAAGTCAAGGGAAGTTATAATTTAATTTTGATAATAACAGATACAAGTAAAAAGTAGGTAGGTAATTTTGAAAATAATAGATACAAAAAATATATAAAAAATTAAGTTTAACAAATTTAATAAGTGGTCCACCTAGGTCATGGACCCAGCTCAGGGGGGGGTCATGACCCCCGTGACCCCCCCCCCTGGATCCGCCCTTGCAGCCTAGGTCTGCCCGCCTTTCGTTTACCTCCCGGGTGCCCTGTTAGGACCTTCTTCTTCTTATTTTTCTTCTTACTATTAGGACGACTTTTTAATATATCGCGATACAATCTTTTCAGAAGCACTTGTAAGAAAAATATATTTTTTAATTTTTTTTAATATCCATCTTTTTTAATTCTAGAATTACAGTTAGAGATGTGTGCCTGTCTCAGTAGGAAATCCTGTGTTTAGAGCAGACACTTTAAAACATGAGCAGTTTATAATAAAAAAATACAAGTAACAACACAATATTACAAATAATGAATAGTCAATATATACTGGTTTTGATAAAATCTTTGATGTTAGATCTGTCTTAGCTGATGATTCAAATGTCTGATTTATATTTAAGATAAGTTTTGTTTTGTCTAATGGCCGGTGGAAGTACATTGGATAGCTTTGTTGCAATGTATTTAAAATTTCTTTGCCAAAACATTGTTTTAGCAAAAGAGAAAAGCAAGAGATTTATGCCCTTTGGTTCTAGTATCTCGAGCAGTTTGGACATTTTAAAAAGAAGTTCTGTGTTTCAAGGTGTGTTAGTATGGTTTTCGCATAAAGTTGCCTTATGTCCAAACAAAGATTCCCCTGAAGATTTCATCCGAACTGCTTGTGATCATTAGCTTCAGTATAAACTTTAATACAAGCTTTCATACATTATTGTAGTGTATCTAAAAAGCTTCCGGCTTTTAGACATAGATGGTAGTGCTAAGAACTGTCCTTATATTCCGCTAGATGGCAGGTAGCTTAGTACCTGAGGTGAGCAACAGAGTGTCGAGCAGCTCATAGAGGGTGTTCAATAAAACTCTCTGATCAGATTCATTTTAGCCAGCTCCTAGTTAGGTCGACTAACGAGGTAAATATTGTAATACGCGAAGTATTAAATAAAACGATAAACATCAAGAATCTATTTATTCCCAAGAAGTAATCTCCATCCAAGGTGTTTTGGAGAATCTGTTAGTGTGTCTATAAAACTGCAGAACACTACAATTATACTTTTACTTATTAGTAGTACACTTTTAATTATTATTTAAATTCTATATTATGCCGATTATTATTATTTTTCTAAATTATATAAGTTTTTTATTAACATTTCTATTTTTGACACTGACAAGTGATGGGTACAACTCTTATTATATTTTTTAATCCATGCCATAATATTCTATTCTTTATGAATAAGTTAGAATCTTATTTTTTGTTTTGTAACACACATAATCGATTCTGTAACACTTGCTTTTCTATGTTAACTTTATTTTAAGGCTTATATTATCATTATTCAATTTTAATAATTGTATTAGAACTTTGCTAATTTGATTAAAAAAATATTAAAAGTAGTTACATGTATGCTATTCTCTTTATAATGATACTCTTAAATATAATCAATCGTAAAACATTCATGTAAAGGCCACTAGGGCGTTAATAAACAATAAATTAATAACTTTAAAACTGTGAAAAGGTAGTAGCAGTTGTTGTTGAAGTTGTCATTCCCCGAATTATGCATACTTGCCAAACTTATTTACATCGCATCGGCTGGCAAAAAGCTAATTAGAATCCAAAGTTGAAAAACTTAATAACTCGTCGTGTCTTTGAAGGTTGCTCTAAAGTTTTTCAAGTTCAGCTCTGTATCAAAACAATAAAAGATCCCAGTGAATGTCTTGGGCTCTAGGGTGCAGAAAATTAACACTTTTATATTTATTTTATAAGTCAGTCAGAATTAATTGTATGATGTCATATTTCTCTAAAGAAATGTTTTCTGTCTGAGATTTTGTTTTCCTTACAAATTTACAAAAGTTAAGGGCCTTTAACCAGCCAGCGGCCTAAAATCTACATTTCGTCGAAAGTTGTTCTTACGACCGTACAGGGCGGTTCCAATGAGAAAGATTAATTATTCTCCGTACCAGCTTTTTAAAAATTAGAACTCAAATTTGCTTTAATTTAATTCAGGGACCTCCAAACATTTCTGGGTCCCTGATTGGCTAGCCATCATTATATTGAATATAAGTCATAAATGCAAAAATATGTAGCCATATTAATAACTTAAGTAGGTACTTAATACGAAATTTAATAAAATCAAATTAAATGAAAAAACCTAAGATCCCGACCGGTTTTATCGGAGGAAAAGTGTGTAAAGTGTGTGAAATGAGAGCAAAGTGTGCCAAATTTCATCGGTCTCGGATTTTAATTTAATTAGAGTGGCTCAGTGGTACGAGTGTTCGAAGGAGTTGATGGTTCGAAAGTATCCGAGTGGGGTATTAAATTGTGCCGTCGACCTACCCGATTACGAATGACACGTCACTGACGCTCATGATAGCATCCCCGAAGAGGAACTGTGGAATTTAATAGGAGTGGCTCAGTGGTACGAGTGTTCGAAGGAGTTGATAGTTGGAAAGTATCCGAGTGGGGTATTAAATTGAGCCGTAGACTTACCCGATCACGAATGACACGTCAATGAGGCTCATGACAGCATCCCCGATAAGGAAATGTGGAATTTAATAGGAGTGGCTCAGTTTGAATGCTGAAAGGCGTGATGATAAAACTATTAAAATTATGTACTTTTTGTAATTATTTTTTATCATACATAATATATTTTTTTCGAAAACCTTTGAATAATTGCCTTTCTCTGGTAATTATACATCTCACGACAAAAAAAGTTCTGTATAACTTCTAGCTTGGTCAAGTTTCCTTCACTGGTAAAATATATATGTCGTATAGCAGAAATCTAAATATGAGGCAACTATAGTTTAAGGCAGCGGTCGTCACACTTTTCTGGTCAAGGGCCACATAGGACAATGTGAGGTATCACCGCGGGCCGCACACATATTTATGATTTCGAGTGGGGGGGGGGCGTGATTTACTTTTTTGTTTAGCAAGTTAAAAAAGCAATTATTTTGTATTTAAGTACCGGATTGGCTTCCTTCCTTCTTGTGTTCATGATAGTGTCAATTCTTAATAATAATAATACATGTAAAATCATAATATTATATAAAAAAAAAATTGTGTGTTTATCTGTAATGGAATCTTTCAGTTCAATTTTCATCCACTTTCCGAACTATCGAAATGTGGGAATTTTTGCACACGTGATAAAAATTATAACAATACATGCAATAACAAAAATTAACCAATGTTAAAAATTATTTTGCTTTATTAGTAGGTACGTGATAAGTGTGTTTTTTTGTTATTTTTTTACCATATTTTTTTTACCTACCTACACCCTCACTGTGCCATCTCTACGCCCTCTAATTTTCTCTGGCTCTTCTACTGCCCCCCTGATAGTCTCAAACGACAAGATAATTAATTGTAAAAAAACGGATAATATAATTAATTGTACATGAAAAAAAATATATTTAAAAAAGAAGACGGCAGATAATTGTGCCGGCCGCAATAAATTAGGTAGTATAACTGTAAATGAAAAAAAAATCTTTAAAAATAAAACGGCAGAGATATTTGTGCGCGCCGCAAAAAACGGATAGTATGTATGATTGTACATGAAAAAAGTATTGTTAAAAAGAAAACGGCAGATATTTGTGTGGGCCGCAAAAAAACGGATAGTATAATTAATTGTACATGAAAAAAACATATTTACAAAGAAAACAGCAGATATTTGTGCGGGCCGCACGAATATCCGCCGCGGGCCGCAGTTTGACGACCACGGATTTAAAGCGTAGAGTACCTGTAAACAAAACAAATTTGTCAACTTTACTTTACTTAACTTGAGTTACCCAAGCATTGATGTACAACATCAATGCTTAGGGTAATATTTTCTTCGAGCTTACGAGTAAAATAGCATTCATGTGGGCAACGGTGGTCAACGCTAAGAAATGCTATAATTTTTTGAAATCTCATGAAAATTCGACGTGAAAAAGAGGCATTTTGTCGAAATATCACAAATGAAAGCCGTAAACTAGAAGTGTGTTTTAAATCTGTTAGATATTTACAGACATCTCTAATAACAAATATATTGTGTAAGAAGTGCCGATTCCGTTAGTCATGTCTATATGTCTTATTGTGCTTATATCTTACAATGACAAATGTATTTGATTGCAAAAAGATACTGGGGATAGACAAAGAATCAATCCAAGTAGGATCTGTAAAAGAAGTAAGTGGAAGGCACCAACACTTTCACAAGTTTCGCAGTTAGCAATTCCTTACCAAACATGCATGTCAATTGTTTTTTGTAATTTGTATAAAATAAAATTCCCTAAAGAAAAAGCAAAGAAAAAATGTCAATAACTTGTAAAAAATACATTTTTGTGTAAGTTAAGATAATGATGCTAACGATTTCTCTCCTCTAGCACAAGATAAAAAAAACTCCAACAAGTTTTCCGATGGGACCGGTGGTCATAAAATTATCATAAAAATAAATTTGGCAATCAGTTTTATATGATCGACATTAAACGTTCCATGTTTCGCTTCATTATAAACAAGAATCACCCAAGTCGTCGACACTTCGTTCATTATTTTTGTTGATGAAAATATTAAGCTAACAGCAGCTTCTTTCATATGGCAGCTCTTCCCAAAAGTGTTAACCCAACTCTTCAAATGCTGCCCGCAAGTAAAATAACGTGGAACTACTTTGTTTTTTTAAGGTGATTTATTTTTGGGGTATTTAGCCAACGTTATATATTTAACACAATCTTCGATTACATATTTATGTGTAATCGAAGATTGTGTTAAAGGGCGTGCTTATGTATTGATTTGTGCCTGAAGTCCCGGGAAGACTTAAAACGCATGTTTATTACAGAAGCAATTGGAATTCCCGAATTCCCATTAATATTAATAGGCACGATGGTGCTAAGCTCAATAGTTCTTTGTTACTCGATTTGAATTCAATTACACATCTGCCTGATGATCGAAACAGTAAAAGTGTACATTGGCTAACGAAGGCGGTAGCGCAAATGGCACAATACCCAAAAAAATCACTATAATACTTTTGGTCATAAAAATCTTTGGTGGTGTTTCTTTTGATTGTTTTTGAAAATGTTTTTATCTCGGTGAACAACGAAATCTTTTATTGAGTTTCTCCTTAATTTGATCCTAAAAATGACATCTTTTAATTTTTAAGGACAGACATTGTAAAGAAACATTTTAAAACTGGCATTTCTTGGCTACAAAAATGGCGGATAAGGATGAAATTTTTATCAGAAGTAACGCAAGTCACTCTCACCCGAATGTAGTGTGACAGTAGAAAGCTTTTAGCTGGATATTGGAGTTAACGTTACACAATGTTATTAGCTCGGACAGTTCTTATTGTACAATGATTCTTAAAATAAATTACAATTCGGAAAATTTTCCAAGAATGGCATAACACCTACAGAGATTATTTTCTAAGGCCAACCAAAAGAGTGAATAGGATGTTTAGTAATAGAAAAACATGTCTGTTGTCCAGTATATTTTACTTATATGTGTTTTTTTTTTCTCGGCGTAAAACCTACGTTATCATCTAATTTTCATATTTGAAAGTTTTCGTATTTGTTGCGAAAAAAACATCATAGAATCCATTTATAAAAAGAATAAAGTCTGTGGTGGGCAGCATGGTGGCAGGCGAGTCGGCATGGATTTGATTTGTATGCAAATCCACAGTTTTATTCCGAGACAGTTGAAAATTTTCACACTTGACTATCAAATTAAGAGAAAGGTCACGTTCTACATTAGATTACGAAAAACTCTGTGTAAAGCCCTGTACTAGCTAGAGTAGGTAACAAGTTACGTAGTTCGTCGCTATACCTCACAAAAAAAATACTGGCTCTTGTGCTTGGTGTGTGTCTACAATTTGCTGAAAGGTACAATTAATTTGTTTATTAAGCTTTATTATTATTTATTTTCTTTCTTTCTTTCTTCGTTTTCCGTGAACTGTAATACGTACTGTACCGCACAGGGTGAGGCACACAAGACTGTAGAAACAGGGGGTGGTTCCGATCCACGAAGGCGTTAAGAAGTCGGGAGAGCGTCTCAGGGCTGTCCACTTGGAGAGCTTGTCTGAAGGTGATCCAAGGGCTCGTAGTTCCTTTTAACTAGCCGGGTCTGGTCCGTAGAGCGTAGACTGTCCGAGGTCCAGGGGTAAGGCGATGGTCAGAAAAGAAAAGAGGCGAATGGAAGCAGGTCAGAGCAAGGGCGGGCAGGCAGAGAGAGAGATGTTGACGCGAAGGTGGTTAGTTGATTACTGACTGGTTTGGAAGGGCTTCTAGACCCTATTAATTAGGCCAAGGTAGAATGCTAGTGCACTCTGCCGTTGCTATGTCATTGTTGGGCCGTTAGCCGTTATGCGTAGGAAGGATTCGTAGAACCCATTAAAGATGTTGGCCATCGGGTCCGGATTCCGAGAATCCAGTGAAAGTGCCCGATGGCAACAAAATTCCCTCTGCTCGCTTACCTCACCCTGACAATTTATTTATTAAACACAATATTTTACATAGCCAAATACACAATACAAAATATGCCAAATACGTCCGACACACGTACCATGTTTTATATTTTAATTTGCTTATTATTATTTCAGTTATTTCGCAAATGGCATCTCCACAGCGTAACAGCTAAATATTGGTTTACGTATGCTGTAAAAATTTTAAGTTGTGAAGTTAATATATATGCACATCCTAATATAATAATAATTGTTAACACTCTGTAAATTTAACAAACAATAAATTTATAATCTTTTACTTACATACTGTTATTTTGAAAATGAAAAGGACCTAAATTTTAATTTCAAAAAGTAATTAGGTAGTACAAATGTGACTTTAGACAGTAACTTCGTTAGTAGTATATGCGCTTCGGCCAATATCCCCCCATATTGTAGCCCTCGCCCCGTTGTCACGTTCACAATTCACGTCATCATAAATCATATATTTATACCTTCTCTCTGAATAAAATATATTCAGAGAGATATAATATTATTATTTCTTTCATTTCCAATTTCATATTTATAGGTAAATTGACACTTCACTATTCACCGCTTCTGATGATAATATGTGTAATTTGAATGGAACCGTTTTATTGACTTATCACTTCAAGGGTACTAATCAGTATTCTTCCAAATTAACCAAAAAAGTAAAAGCGTTTGAAAAATGGTTCACTGGATTTGAAAAGTGGCTAAAAAGCAAAATGAATGTTTCTTTGTTTGTCCCTCATGCGTTCCTAAACCATTCACCCGATTGCGATGAAACTTTGGAGATTTGATGGGCACACGCTCGCGATGGTTTCTATATTCTATTTCTAACTAGCTGATTCCCGGCATGCGTTGCTATGCCATTTAATAAAGAAATTGTTTATCCCTCCGTGTCCTTTCCCATTCGTCCCGTTCGACTTCCGCATCCTCTTCCTCTCCCGCGTCCCCTTCCCTTCCCCCTCCCGGGTTCCCCTTCCACCCTTCCCGCGAGCCCCCTACCCGAGTTCCCCTACCCCCCTCACCATTCAGTCCCGGTACATTCAGTTCAGAGCTCACCAGTAGTTGTATACAAAACTTGTCCTGACAATAACAAACATTAAAAAAAATTATCCAATTTCATGCAGGCGTTCGGAAGTTATGCGCGTACATACATTTCGGCGATTCATTTTAATTTATATATGGATATATTGTGAGCTTCGGCATAATGAAATTATTTCCCATCCAATTCATCCAATTACGGTGAAACTTTGGTGAGTTGTCGAGTGCACGTTCGCAAAGGTTTCTATATACACTGGAGAACTCTGTAGTTTAAAAAAATTGTGTATTTCAAATAGGCAGGAGGGTAAGGGGATTCCTGGAGGGGGGGAGGGGAATGAAGGGGGGATTAGCGGGAGGGGTATTGAGGGAGGGGGGGAGGTCGGGAAAGTAGAAAGTAAGTGCGAGGGGGGAAACGCGGAAAAGGGGTGGAAAGGTTTGCGGGGGAAAGGGGTGGTTGAAAGGCGAGGAAGGTGGAGAGGGAATATTTGTGGTATTGGAACGCATGCTATTATTTTAGGCTAAGGTTATTTAAATCGAATATGTAGATATTTGACTGCCTATAGAAAGACACCAACACAACATAAATCAACGAAATTTCCACGAATTATTAATTTCAAGTTTAATATTCCATCAGAACAAATTACACTTTTTTACTCGATACCTTAAAAATACAAATATTTGATAATCGGCAAAGGATAAGCTTAGCTATGTTTCTTTTTTTAAATTTTAAATTCGAACCTCGACTGTTGCGAACTCCTGAGTGTAGCCAATTTAAGAGTATCTACTCGACTCACCAGGCATAAGAACATATTTCAATAGACAAATTATGAATCAAGCTCGCCAATTCCTCGCTAACATATTTTAACATACAAATAAGTTACAATTTCGATGTTTATAACAAACTTAAACAATTTTTTTTCCTCAAATTTCTGATAATTTCATTTCATTATTATTATTTTTTTTATTTTAAATTTTATCCAATTGTGTACCAAATAAGTTTATGTAGCCTGTTGTTAAAAAAGGTGAATGTAAGGAGTAAATAAAAAAAATAACATTTTATATAGGTTAGGGACTGTGTTACATATATATAATCAAGCATTATTATGCAATATAGAAATATAAAATCTAAAGATTCGCTGAAAATATACGCAGTTACGTAAAATAACATGTTGAAGAATTTTCTTATTTCTGTCTTCTAATTAGATTTTTTTACATTAGCTCCACAAAGGAGGAAATATTTTCCCTCGGGGCCTATGTCATCTTAGGGGATGCTGTGTGGAGGGTTTTTTTTAAGGAAGGGAAGGAAGGAAAAATGTATGAGAGGTGGGTAAGAATCTGGGGGTCAGTGTGTCCAGGAGTGAAGGACGTTTGAATCCATCCCTGGTGCATGGCGGTGAGTCGAAAGATTCTGGCTGGAGAGGATAAAAGTCCTCCCTCAATCAGTCTCTCTTGATCCTGCCCACCACGCAGTAGGTGGGCACACGGCTTGGTCGCCAAGACCTGAACAAACCTCACCCCATGAACCCGGGCACCCCTGCATGTCATGAAACCTAACGAACCACTTGGGGTGACCTATGGCAGAGGTGTTGGTTATCCAATAAATGGTTCCCGAGGCGGCGGTACCCATCCCCGCCTACCAAATTGTGAATATTTTTTAAAGACATCAAAGTGTCCAAAAAAATACTATTCCACAAAGGTGAAGGCCAAAAGGCCTAAGCGGAAAAACTAGAAATATATATCGGAAAGGGAAACTCCTATTCTTTATCAAACATTGTTTGAAAACAAATATAAACACATTTTTTTATAAGTCATGTTATGCAATTATAATTAGGCGTGACAGCTGTATCGCCTTCGCACGTATTATCGAAACGTGATTAGGCCTTTATTATTTACAGACGATATATTTATATTATATTTTGGTAGAAAGCAGTCACTTTGTGTTCGACATAATTAGTGAAATAAAACAATTACTTTGTTTGCAACCACGATTTTTCTTTTTTAATACCGACCGGTTTCGCTTTTTATGAACCTTCACATCTGTATCTTTTTCTCTATTACTACATAAGATTTTAATTTCATACTTTCTCATTGTTCCTTTATTTTATGTTTTGTCTCTTTCTGTATGTACGAGTATGTATAAGCTCATACAATGTATTTTTTATCAGTTTAAGTTTATACCCTTGCGTAAAAACTGTAGAAATAAAAAAAAAAATAATATGAAAAATCGTGGTTACAAAGTAATTTTTTTTATTTCATTAGATATATTTATATTATTTCCATATAGGTAGGTATTTATAATGATAAACTTAGTGTTTTCATTTTTATTACCTATGCCCTTATTGATTAATAATCATTACACAGCAGAAATATATTTAAAATAACCTTTTTTTAAATTGAATAATAATATTAATGAGTACGTGAAATAAAAAAAAACAGAATGTGCAATTCACATGTGGTAGAAGTGAAACCTTCATAAAACGAAAGTAGACAAGAGCTGGGAGGCCAAGAAGCACTGCACAAAGAGGAGGCCGATAGGCTACGAAGCACCGCAAAAAAGAGAAGACCGTTTAAACTATCTCATTCTCTCACAGGTTAAATCCTATAGATGTAAGTATTTGTTTTTATTTAATGTCGCTATTTTTCATTTCATCGAGTTTCAAATCACAACGATGCTAAATAAGTTTTCGCATCAAAAAATAAATGTAGTTCGACAAATTAAACTTGAAAGCATTAAATAAAAAGGTTGCGCAATAATTTTGATAATTAACTTGCGTTGCAAAAGAAAAAAAATACTGACTGTTTTAAGGTGTAAAGCTGATTTATTACATCAGGTATTTTTTTGCTTTCCGGAAGAAATCACGTAGAGTCATAGAAATCGTTGTGTCTCCCTTACTATCGTGGTCAGAAATATGATCAAAACGGTGTTAGAAAGAAAAACACCACGCTCCATAATCAATTATGAAAATTAACCAAAAATAATAAAAATGTGCATTTTTATGAAACCAAAGTTTCCGACTGCAATTTGCAAATTACGATTTTTTTAATGAATTATTTTTACATGAAACGACAGAAAAGTAAGTCGATGAAAACTTTTATGATCCATTTGTCTAATTAAACATGTGGGTGTTTTTATTTTTTCGTTATCAGTAATTTTAATTTGAAAAAAACGTAAGGTGAGCAAATTTTAAAACTTTTTTGTGTTTGCATTCAAACTTATTATATTTCAATAATTATATGTTTATTTTGCGGAAATATTTTGACCATCTCAAAAAATAAACCAATTTTCTGAAGGGAGTTGAAAAGCTGATTTATTAAAAATCAGTGTGATTGATTCCCATAGCAGCAACTAAAGATTGTGTCGGTGTGTCTGAAATTATAATATGAAATCAGATAATTAGATCTTGAATTTGAAAATCACAAATGCTGTAAATACGAGTCAACCGTGTTTAGAATTATCGAATTTGGGCCACATGTGTAAGCTGTTAGAGTCAGGGAGAACACATTAGTTCTCAGAGAATAATTTCACAGCTAGAGGAGAGTTCCGCTGTGAGGATTATTTCAGCTCATTACGATTTATAATATCCTTTTGAAAGACGTTAGTTCCATTCGGTAAGGAGAATTTCATTTGACCCAATTCCTATTAAATTGTGATATTTCCGTGAATTAGATAATTGCGAGAAATTTCCTCAAGTAATGTTGTTTTCCAAGGGAATTTTTACATGTGATACTAATGTATACTTTTCATCATCAAAGATTCCAAAATAAAACGTTTGCTTTGTACATTACTATACTAACTTTACTAAAATTTAATTAAACAACATGTTAAGAGTTTTCACTAAAGAAAATAATGACGTAAAATTTTTCGGTAAAACCTGAAGGTGACAGCTACAAGAAATATACTAAAAACGGTTCAATCATTTTTCAATGTTAAAGTATGATGTTTAAAACATAATAAATCTACCCAAATTATTTGTAAAACGCGACACCGTAAATTAAACGACGAAAGTTTATCATTTACCTAAATACGGAAGAGAGCTTTCAACTTGAAAAAAAAACCTACATGTTACCGAGATGTCGAGAAGGTGGCATTTTAAATATTTTACACTACCATGGTTCTGAAACGTAGAGCAGGTTCAAGAGGAAAAGAATGACAGAATATTAGATTAAATAGAATGTAAAATAATTTTAGCCGAGAACTCTCCCTTAACTATCGGCTTGTGATATGTTTTATGCTAAAAGTTTGACATTGAAAAAACGTTATCATTCAGCAAAAAAGGGTTATTTTTTTATGGGAAAAATCTGTTAAAGGTGTAGATTTTTAAGGATCTGGAATAACGTTTCAAATAAAATCGTCTACAAAAAAACTCGTCCACTTATTCTTTCCATTTAGAACTTAATTATTTAGAATTGGGCCATCTCAAGTGTCCAAATACTAATTGAATACATGTGTATGAAATAACAAATGAATAAAGAAGAAGCCAAAAGGTATCTACGAGTACCTACAGATAAGATTTGTGTAACGCTTAGATTCTCTGTCTGTTCTTTCGAAGACACAGTATTATAACGTTAATCACATATGGTTAAAAATTTGCGCATTTTTTAGAATGTAATGACGTAAAAATTAAACAATAACAAATTTTCGTGGAACATCAATTGGAAGATCGATAAAAAAATCTGAACGCAAACTGTGCTACATAATTTATAATTGACGAAAAAAGAATGAAAAACTACCTACCTAATCCTATACTGTTGTTTTAATTAAATACACTAAGTAACTTAAAGAAGTCATCCAATCAGTTTTGAGAAACTGAAAAATCACGTGATTTGGTTTAAGATGGTTTTTTGGTGGTAAAATAAAACATTTCCCTTGGTGCGGAGCCTCATAATAAAATTCATTCAACTGAACAAAGGCAAAAAGAGTAACCGCGCTTCGACCAGGCCAAAACATTTTCAAATATGGACGTTCATTATTCGCCTCGAATACTTCGATTATAATGTTTAATCAGCTTTCTTTGTAAAGGTAATTCGGCTTCTACCAAGTTTTCTCTCTGTTAATCTTTCCACGATTTTGAATATTTCGGTATTGTAACACCGGGAAAAACTATGGGTAGGTTATTTTAGCTACGACGAATTTATGCATTACGATAATAATAAACGTCATCTTAAAAACGTTCTCATTTCGTAAACATAAATATAATACAAAAGTTTTACATGTTTTTTATCAACTTTTCAAATCATCTGTAATTTCTAAATAATAGGAAAAATCACAAATCGCCCTAACCGAATAAAAAAATGCCGAAGAAGGTTCCGATAAGTAACAGCGTTCAAACATTTTTTTTTGGCATAACTTAATTACTAAAATCTCAAATTGTAATATTTAATCAATGAAGGTAAAATTTTCGTTTGAGAGTCGTCGCTAATATTTTCTTCAGTGATTGAATATTATAATAAATTATGACTGCCAATACTATTTCCGCTCCGGGCTTCTCGCATTCGGACATCAAAAATGAGGTAATTATTGCCTATAAATTTTAATAGATATGTAAAAACACATTAACACTAAAACATACTAATTTGTAAAATGATGAATTTTCCTTCCGAGTAACAGTGATTGGATTATTTCTGTAGCGCCATTTTCGTGGGAAAAACACCCCAAGGGCGCCTAATACCTACATTATAATTAACTGTTTGCGTCATCCATTTGGGTCATTTTGAAGGTCACACGACGTGGCTAAGTAAAATACATTATTGGGTTACTTATTTGCATTCGTTTTTCGCTTGATTATCGGATCCACATTTTGTATCGGTTCGTATTTCGACCAATCATTGTCTGGTGTCACCCTCTGCCCCAATTCTGTTATCCCATTCTTCAAAGTGTGAAATACTAAAATTCTCAGCTCCACTGGAGATATTTGTAACTCTAAATGTCTGCGTCCACAACATAGTCGTGATATTAAGTTATTCGTAGAATGAACATCTGTACGCAACTACAGACGTGGAAGCCTCTGTAACTGATTTTAGTTTTTCGTTGTTTATTGTTTTCGTCTCTTCAGATTTGCATATCTCTTCAGCAAGTGCTAAAAATGATAGGCAAATCTCATAAATATTTTCTTAATATTCATGCGACTGTTACGCATATTTTGAGACACATTAAATTGAAACCCCCGCTCCGGATTGAGCATTGAGCATGTCATTTTAATATTATATTTTATTGCATTTGTAAGGTCAGTTTAATGTGATTTTTTTTGTTATTGTGGTTTTTTAAATGTGTTTTTTTTTCATCCACTTTTCAGCGAAAAGTGGATATAAATTATTTTTAGCTATCATTTTTCCCGGTAAGGCCTGAGGAAACCAACTCTGAAATACGTAGCAATCGAGTTTCGCTTTTATCCGTATCTATCATTGTGAGGGACGCGTGGAAATAAATTGGTGGCAGTCCTCCGAGTTCCGTGAAATGTGGAATATTTCCTACATTTTGCTCTAGTAATCCATCATTTATTTATTTTTCTGACTGAATGATTTTGACGCTAACTACTAAAAATGTATATTTTTTAAATTTATACGGATTGAAGACAAGAAGCGTTCGTCTCAGTTCATCTCATGAAAATGTCTGAACCCAAAATTGGCCAACAATTCTTTTTGCATTTCGATAGAGACTTTCCTCGAGTATAATGTATCAATTCCCTTTTTCAATTTGCGTCTGACAGAAATCTCAGATTTAAAAAAGAAGACCTACTTATAACACGTACACGAGAAACGCATTAAACGAGATAGACTTAAAGAAAAAGGCAAAATGTGACAAAAAAATTTTACAATAATAAAAATGTTAGTTCACAGTAAATAAAGTATTTTGTTTTGTCCGCCCACAGCGTTAAACTCAGTTTATGTTAAATACGTCCTTGTCCAGTTACAGCCTAACTCCGTAAATAGCTTTATGTTTTATGCCGTATAACCCTTCAACATATAGCCCACTTGACGCCGCCAATAGGCCTGACTTTTATTACTCCCTTGAAAAGTTTCCCTTTGCTCGTGGCGGACATTTAATTCTCCGGGAATCGTTTAACCTTAGGCCTTCTCGAAAATCCCCATCAGCTTTATAAACAAACTGGAAACTCGTTGCGAACAGAGACATGGCCACTTCTTCTGGCGAAATGAACAAACTTAAACAGAAAAACTGTATCTCTCGAAAGGTGAGTTACAGAGTCATGAAAGATCTTATTCTATATTCTTGAGACATTTATGTATCAAGAATATCACGGTCAACTATTTTCAGCTCACAAAGTCATAAATATTCATTATGAACTTAAGAGTACTAGGTAATGAAAGAACCGTTTACATGCCGTATTTTTCCAACGTCAGAATTTTTTATCGTTGAAACCACTAGCGCGCATGGGAAAGTAATTTCCAATACCCAATTTATAACGAATCTATTCAAAAAGTTTGTATTCATATATTCTATAAAAAAAGTGTCATAACTGCCTACCGGGTGCTGATCAATTTATTCATTGAAATTTTTAATCAATTAAAGTTAGTGACGAAGGTGTTTGGAACGTAGGCCCGGTAACCGGTGAACACCTCTCACAATAATTATTTGTCTTTGTCATAAAATCGGCCACCAGCATCTATTGCTTTTTGACATATTTTGCCATCAATTTTAAGTTGTTCGATCAATTCATGATGCAAAGTGACAAATGTTTAAAACTTCGCAATACAAATATGACAGTGAATCAAAGAACTAGGCCATGATGAATTTCAAACCGGAGAATGAAAGTGGTTTTAAAAATGAGAATCGTCATTTATAAAGCTTAAAATCTCACAAGCAAATAAAGCAATGAACTTAAGTGATGGTCTTGGATTTTTTCTGCTTCTGGAATTTCCATTCTTACAAAACTCGTCAGCTTAAGTTTAAGTTGGTATCCTTCTTCAAATTCTCAGGATTTAATTAACTTCCGTGACTCAAGTTGTCAACAAATCATTGTGTTTTTTCTAGAGAGTTTTCATCCTAAGATAATTTTTAATCGGCACGCGAGATCCCGAAGGAGTGACGTTAAATTATTCGGTTAGATGAGATTAAGTTAAATAACCTTGATTTAAGTTAAGACCCTCTACATAGCTTAACCAAAGATGAAATTAGCCTAGAAGGAAATTATTTTCTCAAATTTTTGGATTTACCTAAAATTTATTTTGTAAAGTTTCAAAGTCACGCGTTTCCACACGTAGCCATGATTTTTGTCTCTGGGTCTAGAAAAGTGATAAAGCAACCCGCGGCCCGCTTTCATATGGCTATTCATGCTGTCCATTTGGCTAATAAAATATCCAAAAATTTGCAATAAAGAATAATCAATGGTTTCTCTTCTGTTTAGCAAAAGAGTTTGGTGGAAATCTTCAGTCTTTCTTAATTTGTTTTTAATTAGAAAAACTATTAAGAACAATTAGTAATCATAAGATTCTTCTTATTTATTTTTATGCGTAGAAAAAAAATCAACTTGGCAATCAATTAAAGGTTTCCGTTTTATAAAATACCGAAAGTTTTCTGAGAAACCTTGTTTTTTCGAACGATAAAAAGCAGAAGTGGACAAAAAGTTTAGGTAGGTACGTATTTTTTTAATATTTCAGAATTATAAAAATCAGCAGCAGATTTTATCGCAAACCTACTGTGTTGGCTAAAACGATAATTTTTTTATACATACATTGTGAAACGGAAAAAAGAAAGCGCCGCCACCAAAACATTTTCCACCTGCAAGGTCAAATCAATAAATTCTGTCGATTATTATCAAACTGAAATTTTAAATACCATGCTAAAAAAATGCTTTTATTTTGGGCAATTTGAAATATTGAAGATAGACAAGTTGTTTTCACACCTTTTCAAATTTTGTAAACCAGAAAGGAATCCAAATAGACCTAACGAAAAGGTTGGCCACCGGTTGTGCATCACTGGTCTAATCTCCAGACACATAAAAATATTTTTTCTAACATTTATCTCAGCAACACTTGTCACGATCAGTGTGACTCCAACCGATAATTTAAATTCTTTTCCAGGTTGAACATTATGAAAGATTTTGTGAAAGTCTAGATTAGCCCGGGATTATTGAAGTGAAAATTTCTTCAGCAATGTAGTGATTTTAAACTCGATGAAACAAAAAATAGCTCTGAGGATTTAACCTGCGAGAGAATATGGTAGTATAATCGGTCTTCTCTTTGTGCGGTGCTTCGTAACCTCCCCATTCTTGTCTATTTTAGTTTTCTGAAGATTTCACTTCTACCTCGTGTGAATTGCACACTCTGTTTTTTTTATAGAAGTGAAACATTTATAGCACCGCTGAGATTTGAATTTCAGATGAAACGGAAATGACGATTACTGCACCTGCAACGCATCAACTGCACTCATCCGCCGCTTTGATAATGATGTCACTTTTAAAGACTCCAATTGGTTGAGATATGAAACGGAAATTACGCGAGGTCTGCTCTCATTGGTCGCTTTGATTATGGCCTCACTTTTCAAGTATTGGTTTTTTTATTACAGAAAATAGGTTTTTTTCTTGTTCACATTATACCTGCAAAGCTACTGCAAGTAGCTTGTCGGAAGGAAAATAGTGTCGACAAAAACATAGTACAATTGTTAGCATTGCCGCATACTTACGGCCTTTTGCTAAACCAAACCTGGAAAGGACACGCAATAAATAGGCCAACAGAACTAGCTCAGGAAGCCGGCGCAAGCAAGGTTCCTCTTAAAACCAAGGCGAGTGTTGTGGTTCGCTTGTGAATTCCTCCTCCTCCTTTCCTCACAATCTCCAGGTTTCTTTCCTCAATCAGAACACAGTTTTGCACGTAAAGGGTTTATTAATTTAGAAGGAGACAGGGTTTTACAATTGCCAGCCTCGGCAAACTACACATGGGTACTTGCTAGGACTAGTATTCTAACATGGCGGGGAACTTCTCTCTCTCAACTCTCCACACGTGTTAGTGAATTTAAACGCGGGATGTAGCACACAAGAGGGGGCAAAGATTCATTTTACTCACAAAGCAGGAAATGAGGTAGTCGTCAGACAGGCTACTGGTGGGCTGGAGCCTTCTCGTGCACAATACACATTATAGAAACAATCACGAGTTTTTAGGTTCTCGAACAGCGCCGCGGCGCAATCACTGTGGACACTGTTGTCAAGCCCGAGACCAGCGGGGGAATGAATGCCGGGTGCCGATCGGCACTCGGGCCACGGTCCTCCGCGTGCGGAGAGGGGGGGCGGTGCGGCGAGCTGTGCACTGGGACCCAATTCACTAACTCCTCGCAACAGGAATAAAGGACTCTATTCTTTATCTTTTGTAACGTAACACAATATAAAATGTCTTAGAATAGAAGAAAAAATATTATAGTTTAATAAAATACATTAAAAAAAAAAACATAAATTAGTATTGAAAATGAGGAGTCAGTCAATACAGTAAATCTGATTTCAATAGCCACGAATTTAACAATAGTGCAAATTTAGGTGTCGAGCAACATTTTTTCAAATCATATGGCAGCATATTAAATATAAGTGGTACAATGTATTCAAAAGTTCGGTTAAGATTGTTTTGGTAAAGTTTCGCTTCTACCGCGCATAAACTGCACTCCATTTTTTTTTTATTTTAGCAGTAGATATTTTTAACTATGCACCTTTGTGAAGTGTACCATACAGAACTGCATCATAAATATTCTGTGGTTTTTATTCCCACGGAGGCAATTTTATTTTTTTTTTTAATTTTATTTATTATTGCTTTCTATCTTGCTACGTATCAATTCGTTGAGTCAAAATACTATAAATTTGTTTTTAAATTGTGAGTATCAGCAAATATTTCATAAAAGAATCAAGCACTTGCACCGGGAGATAACTTAACACAAGTTACATCAGCGGAAGATTTATTTACATATAATATTTCAAAAAGAATGCTTCAGTTCCGCGACTAAAATCTCCATTCCTATTTTATCTTCTCTAAAATAAAAGGCGTAAATCACAGAGCGGAAGAACTCTGACAAATGAATTTAATTTATTTGTCATGGTGAAATCCCCTCAGCCGTGGTGGTGATGAACGTTTTTAAAGTCCCAAGAAAACAGAAGTGATTTCTTTCCGAGAGCTAAATATACGACGTCATTTAGATACGTTAACGACTTGTTGCCTGTTCGGTGATTGAAATAATAGCTTCAATTCTGGTTTGGTTGTGACCATTTATTTAATTTCACGCATAATAAAATAACCATATTTTTGATACAGTTAACGATGTTTCGGACTGCAATTTAGTTAAGTCCAAGTGATGGAAAATACATTTCTATGATTCGTACGTAAATAGTTGTGCATATCGACGGTCCCGAAGAACAATGGCCGATGTGCAATTTTGTAATTTTGCAGGAGAGCTGTTTAAAGTTGCGTTTCTGAATTTTCCTTGTTTTTGAGATCAAGAAAGATAGTGCTGTTTTGATATTTGATATTTTATTCAAAATTTCTGAAATACAGGCTTTCAAAATAAAATAAATCAATAAATAAGTTAACAGAACGATTTTAAATTTGTGTTTATATTTTTTGTAGATTCCTTTATTAAGTACCTATATTGTGATACTATTGAAAGGCGGATGATTAATTTAATAACACTAACGACATGCGCGTTAACCAATTTCGCTATTGCCACCTTTTGTCAAACCATCATATTTATCAATCTCATATTTCAAGTTTTAAAATTAACAATATTATCTTCAATTAATTCTTTTTCCATATTATTATGAATAAATTCGGATACATTTATCCGAGACGCTACTCAAGTTACAAACCAATTCTTAGAACGATTGTTTCCAATAAAAAGGGTAGTTGCCCATAAAATGGAAAAAGAATAAATTAAAGTTAATATTTTTTATTCTAAAATTTGAATTATGAGATTGACAAATATGACGGTTTGACAGAAGGTGGCAATAGTGAAATTGGTTAACGCGAACATCCCAGTTAGACGAGAGGTCTGGGTTCGAGTCCCAGTTGCGACCATTGTCTTTTTCTTTCTATTTTTCTGTGTCTCATTCTCTTTCGTATTTTCATTTAGATTATTATTGTTATCTTCTTCTTAAATGAAAATATTGTTACTTCTTCAATCTTTTTTAATTATCTTGTAATTACATACATTGTGTTAGTTATTTAATTCTAACATGACAGAGCTTGCCTTCGTAAATCCTTAAATAGTCCCTTAATTGGTTCAAGGAAGGTTCTTAACACTTGAAATTTCACAATGATTAAAATGAGAATGGTATTAGATTCGTCCCGGGGGGGGCATAATACCCAGGGTTGACAGGAAATTAATTTCAGACTGTTCAGTTTCTGTTTCAAACAAAATTTTAATATATTTACAATAAAAATGTCGGTACATATATTTTGATTTTATGGAGTTTGTTTAGGAGAGTTTCGGACGATCTGAATTGCGTTGCTATAAAATGTCTTCGTTTTTAACATTTAAATATAAAGTTGCTTTTTAATATTGAAATAAATTCTACTATATCTTTGACACTATGTAGAAGGTAAGCAATCATTCACGAAAAACCGAAGGAGGTTTTTTTTTTCATTAACTCCGCACAGGAGGCCCTGAGGAAAATAATTTTAAACTCAGGGCCTATGTCATTTGAGATGCTGTTGGAGGGTCTTATTGAGGAGAGGAAGGAATGAACATTTGTCTTGAAAAGACCCATGTTGTATGAAGGAGGAAACACAAAGGCCAGCAAATCGTTCCACAGCCGAGCTGTGAACGCAAGAACGAGTCGAAGAAGCGACCCATGTGACAGTGTGATAATGTCAACCGTGTACATATATTGGGCAAGCGTTTGGCGTGTTTCCCGACTACGCACCGGTGCGAAGGGCTCAATGACGCTATTTCCTCACAGCATCTTCCATTGACATGTAAGATGAACGGTAGAATACGGTAGAGCAAGGATAGCATTCCCACCCGATGCCTGTGCTCTTAATATTGCAATCCGTTTGTTAAATTAGGAGAATCTTATCAGATGGACCGCCCGTTTCTACACAGAGTCAAAGGGTTTTTCAGGTATTTTGGGACCAGAGGTGGCTGCCAAATTCAACCGTGTGGCGCACTTGTGATTTGTACAGGGTTAGCAGTTGTGTACTATTAAAGTATCTGCGGGCCCTGTACAGTACGCCCAGTTTTAGAGGTGAAAGCTTTTGCAAAATATGTCAATTTATAATAGAGCCTTCATTAAAATAGCGACGACCCGCGCCGCGCCTGCTCTTCCGGAGTTCTGGTACATGTTCTCAGAACTCAGAACCCTTCATTCGCCCTATTCATCCCATTCTTGTCACAAACGACGGAAATTGAACATAATAGATAGAACAAACGATAAAGTAGATACAGTTCCTAAAGTGGATGGATTCACTCGCAGCTTACACATTGCTGCATTATAATAATCCGTGCTCGATTCGTACGAATGAACGCATTATTTAAAAGCCGCTTAGATCTCAATATTGCTGCCAAATTCTTAGATTTTGCTACCAGAAGATATTGTTAAGATATGTATAGGGTGCATCCACCTTTATGAGTTCATGTCTGTCAATCTAAGCCTGAGTGAAACATTTTTTGTAAATAAATAATGAAACGAATTAAAAAAATCAAAGGTGGGTATGAACTTTAATTGAGACAAATGTACAAGGAAGATGAAAATAAACATCAACCAAAAAAAAATTGAAATAAAATGGTTCGTATTATACGTACGAATAGTAGCCATACAAAATGTAAGAAATCCCTAACCATTATGTTTTAGGATAAATTATTAAAATTTCAACAGAATTGAATTTGTTTCTGAGCGTTTCAACCTTTAGACTGGGGAATGAATAAAATCAATTAATATAGAGCAAGTCTGAAAGCTCGAAATACGTGTTGGTACCCGGAACGTTGTCAGCTTTCTTTTTAGGTGCATCCATTAATCCATTAACTAATTTGTAAAAGTACCAAGCTGCTCGCGTTACTGAGAAAATTTATAGTTGCTAGATAAGTCGGTTAAATCAAGTAAACAAACATTAAATGACTAATATTAACAACAATTTATTTTATAAATAATAAAGGAAGATATGTTCTATATGTTATTTTGACCAATTTTGGAAATGTATCTTGTTTACTTTTTACTTAGACAGCGAAGAATGTTTGTCAATAAAGTAAATTAATGATTTAACAAATAAAAATAATGCATTTCATTGTTCATAATGTGAAACTGTGTGTATTAAACAACAAATAAGTGTTAATTAATTATTATTTTTAATTGATGAATTAATGTTCAAGATAAGATTTTATGCATTGGACAAAGGGTAACAATTATTATAAGCTATAATTACCAGTCTGAAACGCTCATCTACATTGAAAAAATCTTCCGAGAAAAGATACATGCCGCCGACGGGACTCGAACCCGTGTCCTTCTGATTATTATCCATGTCTTCTTATTTGGCGGGTAGGAGATAAGCCGATGTAGCTCAGTGGTCAGAGCATTTGACCGGAAATCAGAAGGACACGGGTCCGAGTCCCGTCGGCGGCATGTATCTTTTCTCGGAAGATTTTTTCAATGTAGATGAGTGTTTCAGGCTGATAATTAATTATTGCTTATAATAATTGTTACCCTAGGTGTTAATTAGTTCATTAGGACTCTTGTTCACAATGTAAAACTGTGTGTATTATTATAAAAAATAGGTGTTAATTAGGTTTTAATTTGACAAATCCAAAAATCCATCACTTGTTTTTGAGTTTGATTCGTAGAACTCCATTTATTTCTTAAGAAAATAATTTTAATTAAATAATGTTATTAATAAGTTGTGTAAATATTTTAGTTTTTTATTATTGTGACAGCTGTTTCGGCTTACAAGTATGGCGATGGAAACTGGCCTCGGCAGTTTGAAAAACAGTTTGGCTAAACAGTTTTAAAATAAACCAAAAAAACCGAAACAGCTGCCTCAATAATAATAAAAAAAACTAAAATACTCCCGAAAATCCAATTAGGAAACAAAACTCATATTTTGTCAGTGTGTGATAGGATATTAGAAGAGATTTTTTGGACATATGGGTGAAATATGTTTATAAAACATATATGTAGGTATATTTACTTTAATGCTTTAAGAGACGTCTGGTTTTGGATGTTACTGGCAAAATCCCATGTTACACAAATTTTATATCTGTATTTTATTCAAGCGATAACAATAACGATGCGGTAATAAATAAAGCCCATTACATAAATCTGAAGTCTTGATTCAGTAACCTTGATACTGGAGTAACCTTGATGGCCACGTCATGTTCAAAGCAAACTTGATGGGCAAACTATGAGCGGATGGTGCATCAATCAATAATGAAAAACGATTGAATGTTTGCCAATAAAATGATGTTGAAGTGCATCCTCATAGCACGTGCATAAGGCGAGTGCACTTGAAACCAACCATGTTGGCAAACAGATCGAACATTTGCAATATACTAGTTAGTGCCTTCAACAATCAACAGTACTTCTCAAACTGCTCATAGGTTAGCTAGAAAAGCTCCTGCTAGGAAAAATATACAGTATTTTGGTAAAAATATTTGATATTGTTTTTTTTTTAGTTTGTGCACTGAATTGTGCTTTCCGCAATTTTTTGTTTATTTGGCTGCGCCTTCTTTTTCATACAAAATATTAATTTCGATTCGAGGCCAAAATACACAACAAAACTGATTATTTAATTTTTTTGCAAATTTCTTTTTTATTTGTATTTTATATTACGGTATCTAGGCCATTAAATAATTCAATTTTGCATGATTCAGAAGCAATTTTGTCAATTGTTTTTAAGGAAATGATATGTAATTATTTCAAAAATATATATTTAGCTGATATGATGAAATGTAAAAATAATTGAAAAATGCATTTTGTATGTGCGTTATTAAAATTACACACCACCGATTTAGTTGGAAAGATAAATTTTGATTTTTTCGTGTGAAAATGTAAATTTCTACTAAAAAATAGGCGTTTTTCAGTTTTTTTTTTCATTTTATTAACACAAACGTTAAGGCTACAATATATTTTTAATAATTACAATTAACTCATTGAGCCGTTTCTCTTAAGTAATTTCAAATTTTTAGGATGACTGAAATCATCTGCGCTGGTCGAGAGTCCCTATTTTATAAGAACGTTCCATTATATTTTTGTAGAGCGGCGAGGGCGAAGTAAGTTTGACAGAATTCGATCATTCCGAAAAGAAACCGATTCCTATTTCTACTAATTTTGGAATCAATTCCTGTTTCCGAGGGGGGGGGGGGGTTAGTTTGGTTTTCAGTTAGAATATAGAGATATAATATGATAAATACGTAAGATGCGCCAATCTTAAAAGCAGGGTTTCATTGCAATATCTTATCCCTAAAGACCCTAAAGATAATGAAATAATTTAGTTTCATGTATTTTTAATTATTCAAATTACAAATCATTTTTATGAAAGAGTTTCTGTGTAAGAATAACAAATGATTTCCAACGCTGCATTTGGGACTAGCTCCTATTTATAGTACATCTCTCCAGGACTTCATCTCTTAGCTAGATAAACATTAGGAATATAATTTTTTGAAGTGAAACTTTCTTAGCCCCGTTAAAGTGATTTGAAATTCAGATGAAACGGAAATGACGCACTACGGCACCTGTGAAGCATCAAACTGCGCTCAAGGCTCCTATTGGTTGAGATATAAAACGGAAATGACGATAAGTCTGCGCTCATTCGCCGCTTTGTTTTTTTACGGTTCGTCGGAATATGATGTAGGTATAAGGCGAGTGCACTTGAAACCAACGAGCGCGTCCCATAGCGCAGCGGTATAGTACGTTGCAATCTCTAATTATTTTGAATTTCATTAACTTCCCCTGAAGATTTCGTGGAATTAGAATAAAAGATGTGAAAACAGATGGAAACCAAAAAAATATTTGTAAATTTGGACAAAACTAACTTATTTAGTAATCATTTTTAATAAACCAGTGAAGAGATATTACGTTATTATTAAATATTGTTAATTTTATATGTTATTTAAATAGTCATAAATACATCGGGAATTCATATATATATATTTTTACATGATCTCCACACAGGAGGCCCTGAGGAAAATAATTTCCCTCAGGGCCTATGTCATCTTTGGGGATGCTGTGTGGAGGGTTTTTTTAGGAAAGGGAAGGAGAGGAGAGTTCTGGGAAGGAAAAGGGATTAAGGGGTGGGTAGGAATCTGGGGTTCAGAGTATCCTGGTCATCCACCTCTAAGACCTAGACAAACCTCTCCCCATGAACCCGGGTACCTCTGCTAAATCACCAAACGTAGCGAAACACTTGGGGTGACCTATGGCAGAGGTGTTGTCCAATAAAGGTTTCCGGGGCGGCGGTACCCATTCCTGCCTCCCAAATTGAAAATTATATAATGTCTAATATTGGTTTATAAATGTGTAAATTCTACATGTATGCAATTGTAAATGTTCTCTAAAATGACCTGAAGAGAATCTCCTTCTTGTGATCTCACTAAAGAAACCACTCATTCACTCTGAATGCTATTATTAATGTTCTCCAAAATGACCTTAAAAAAATCACATCTGTGCGATTCTTTTAAAGACAAAGAAACCATCCCTTCGTCCAGAATACAATTCTTAATGTTCTCAAAAGTTGTCTTGACAGAAGCAAATTCCGTGATATCGTGAACGAAACCATTCCTTTGTTAAGAATATTATGAACTAAATATGTATACAATTTGGCTGTACTGAAACGGGTATTCTTCCCAGTTGGACAGACAAAGTATCATATTGCAATGTATTGTAATATATATATATGCGTATATAAATAAATTTATTTAAATATTTAAAATAAATTTGAAGTAAAGTTAATTTTAATTAAATACTAGGCCTATACCTACATTAAATAAAATAATAATCAGTGAGTACAAAATTTTTAAAAAGGCACATAAATTTTTTTTTACAAATCAGACAAAAAGTTTAGAACTTTGTTTGCACAAGTTTCTTGAAGTAGCCTACATTGGCGCTGCTTCACGAAAATGATCATCTATATGAATGTTTACAGTACGATATTGGTGCAAACAAGTGCTTTGCGGATAACAACTGTGAATAAAATTATTTTTACAACATAAAACTTTGGAGAGTCGTGTAAATTTTTGAAGCCAAAATATGAAAAACTTTGATTAGTGTTGCTTCACGGCAAAAGTTGGTATACTACAATACATAGCATAGTACCTACCTCCTCTACAAGTTGGAATACTGTATTAGGAAGGCCGCAATGAAGACCAAAATAGAGCAATCATCCTACCACTGCCGCTGTTGTGTTTAACTGTTTACTCAGTCCACAAGAAACGGTCGAGTTTAATAGGCAACGTGTCTATCTAACGCGGAAAACTACACGTCGGTACTCGTACCTTCCATTGTTTGAAAAACAGACAATTCTGGCTATTTCAGGAGAGGACCGCGGAACATAATATTAACCCCTCAAACTAATTTGAACTTTTCATAACAACTCATAAAGGTCTCATAGAAACCATTATGTCTTCCTTACTTTCATTTTGATAAATCTGATATAAACGATGTTAGAGAGAAAAACACCACGCTTTTTATTAAAATCTAAAAATTAACCACAAAATAAATAAAATGTACACCTCTTTTTTAAATTTACAACTTCTTTAGCACCTTTGCGATTTGAAATTAGATGAAACGAAAAAGCGACACTAAAAAGAGACAAACACATTACATCTATAGGATTTATCCGCGAGAGAATGAGAAAGAACAATCGGTCTCCTATTTGTGTAGTGCTTCTTACCCTCCCCACTTTTGGCTATTTTAGTTTTTTGAAGGTTTCAGTTCTACCGCGTGTGAACTGCACAATTGTAATTTTTGATTTATTGTTATCAAGTTTAATTTGTAGAACTCCATTTTAATTTTAATTTTTTATTATACAATCAATAATATTATTATTAAATTAATAAAAACAGTTTATTTTTAAACAGGTTCTGCTGTGTAATTATTGTTACGCGTGATAGCTGTTTCGCCTTCTGAAGGCATTATCAAACTGTACTGCATTATCCACAGTTTGATAATGCCTTCAGAAGGCGAAACAGCTGTCACGCGTAACAATAATTACACAGCAGAACCTGTTTAAAAATAAACTGTTTTTATTAATTTAATAATAATATTATAATTATATTAGATTTGTCAAAGAATTTGTATATAAAAATGCAAAAAGCAGTAATTTTAAATACATGTAGGATTACAAAAGATTTTTTAAATATTTATATTGAGGGATCAGTAGGATTTATAGGTTCAATTAGAAATGCCACAGAGCCGAACCCTCTGATATGAAAATATCTGGAGTCGGTGAATTATATTCCCATTTGGTCTCTAGTGGGTTGACATGTGTTCTTGTATTGTTTTGTATTTATAATACTTATATAGTGCAATTGCATAACATGGATTCACTAGATGATCATTTGGGGAAGTGTATGAAAGGGTTTAGTTTTTCCTTCTTTTTTTTTTTTTTTTTTTTTTTTTTTTTTTTTTTTTTTTTTTTTTTTTTTTTTTTTTTTTTTTTTTGGGGGAAAATTTAACCCGGACATTTAAATCTGGTGCGTAAAAAAAGTATAATAAAAAATAAAAATTAAATTGTAATTTTTGAACTTCGGAAAATTTTAAAAAATTATTTTTACATGGAATGACATAAAAGTAAGGTGACAATAATTTGTCTTAAAAAATGTGCTTTTTTTTTTAATTTCCTTATCAGTTATTTTAGTTCAAAAAAAAGTGAGCCGTTTTTTAATTTTTTTATGTTTTCATGCAAAATCTTTATACCTACTTCCAAAATTATGTTTATTTCGATTTATTAAATTTTGAAAGCACATTTTATCACCTAACAAAGTCACTTTCGATATTTCCAGAAATATTCAAATTATTAGGATTTTAATCCAAAGCGGAAATATTTTCACCCTCTGACAAAATATGTCCGAGGCCTGAGGGGTTAAAACACTATGCGATATCTGATATTGGAACAGTGGCAGCAGAGATAATATGCTCTCTATGCTGTGTTTGTTACATTATATTTATGATCGGTCCCCGTTTTCCAGTCGGATCAGGCACCCTTTCATTGATCTGATAAGCCGATTCGTGACTTCCTTATCACGCGCTACTTTGGCAGTGTTAGTCCTTTATCTTCTTGCATATTTTCTACCTTCTTTCCTTTTCCGTCTCGATGTCTTCCCTACGATCGTCGACAAAGTATTTATTTACAGGAACCAACCCTTTAAAATCCCTTTTAAAATGTATGCAAAATAATTACAAATAAACCGCAGTCATTGCGACTTGTGTTCTACCGTTGTTTCTAAACTCATTCTTTACCAGGCAAATTTCTAAGCCGGGCTAGCTAGTGTCGTCACTATTACATAAACAAAAAAATTAACAAAACAAAAAAACGACTTCAAAAAATGCACTAAAAAGTAAAAAAAATAATTTCGTATTCTTCTACAACTTAACAATCAACTTACTTTTTCTGCTCATCAAATATGTAGGTACGATTGTTATTTTTGTAGTCGGTGTCAGCCAATGTAGATTTGTAACTACATACATAGTAATAGGTGAGATGTGCTTGTGTCGCACGAGCGACTTGACTGGGCTAGAGGCGGGAGTGAAGCTGTCAAGTGAAAACGCCGCCGGGCCGGTACCTTTGCTGACACCGACTCCAAAAATAACAATCGTACCTACATATTTGATGAGTAGAAAAAGTTGATTATTAAGTTGTAGAAGAATAATGCATTTTTTGAAGTAGTTTTTTGTTTTGTTAAAATTTTTGTTTATTTTTAGATTTTTAGTGAATCTGAAGTACACTAATTTGTCTGAACATGGGTTGACCTACAAAACGTGCTGCTCATATGAGACAGACGTAATTTGACCATAACGATGTTACGGTCAAATTAAGAGATTCGGCCGAGTATCGTTAATTTGCTCCTAAGAATTGAAGAGTTCCGTTACTTTGTCATTGATCCCATAATCAGAATCTAACCAAATTCTCATCAAACTACCCTTGAAGTACACCCTTTCCAATAAAAAAGAATCATCGAAATCGGTTGGCGTGATATTAAGTAATTCGTCCATTTGTCGCGCACATATTAATTCAAATTTAAGACCTATAAGGTTTTCTCATGGATGCCTTTGTCAGATCTAGAACAAATTAAAATGGGACCACACGGGAAGCACCAGCTTTCAAATAAAAAAAGAATCATCAATATCGGTTCACCCAGTCGAAAATTCTGAGGTAACAAACATAAAAAAATAAAATAAAAAAATACAGTCGAATTGAGAACCTCCTCCTTTTTAAGTCGTTTAAAAATACGGACTTATCGGTGACATCCAAAAGCTCAATTTAAACTTACTTCGATACCAATTGAAAAAGCATTTGTTTCTTGAAAGTCTGAAACGGTAAATAGCTGGAAAGTCTAATATACGAGAAGTAAATAATTTTGGAATTAATTTTTAAAATATTGATGAATTTTATATGAATTTGAAGCGAAATATGACAACAATTTCATTAAAAGAATAATCATAGTGATGCACCAATTAATTTTTAATTAACGAGGCGGGTATTGGCACCGCCGCCCCGGGAACCATTCATCTGTTACCCCAAATGGTCCGTTATGTTTGGTGACGTATCAGGGGTGCCTGAGTTAGTGGGGTGAGCGAATCTTTTCGGGGACTTCTTTGTCATTAGTACTTTAAAAGTTTTTTTATTTATTTATTCTAAAATTTCTTCGAAAGTTGTTAGCGAGATGGAAAATTGCTGATACTGAAAAATTATTTTTTTTATTCTTATTAAGAATAACTGTCTGTATACAAATCTAACATTTTGAAAATGAAATAGTTTGTCCGTATGTGTCAAGTTTGCCTCAGTCTTGGCAGCTGATGCCAGATCGAGAGAGACTGGTTGAGGGAGGCCTTTAGACCTCTCCAGCAGGACTTTCTCTGTAGATTCCAAAGATATTCAAATTCAAAAGATATATGCTATGGTGTCCGCGCAACTGTCGCCGGACTACGCTCTAATTAGAGTAGTTTGCATAAAAAATAATTTGTTCATTTCGTTGATTTTTTGAAGATGTGCATTAGTATTGGTTAACAATATAGTTTGAATACGGAAAGAATTCGTTCATTTAGTTTAAAGTTCGTTTGGTTTATTCGTTCATTTAGTCTATTTGTTAACTGGTAAACAATATCGGCGACACCCGGAAGCGCAGTCCCACCTAGTAAAAACTGCAGATAGCACATCTACTTATATTTCAATATCTTTGGTAGATTCTAATAGATTCGTACGTCCGTCACTCCTGGACACACTGATCCACAGATTCCTACCCACCTCTCATACCTTTGTCCTTCCCAGAACTTTCTCTCCTTCCTTTCCTAAAATAGCCCTTCACACAGCATCCCCAAATATTACACAGCTCTGAGAGGAATTACTTGCCTCAGGGCCTGTTTTGTAAAAATAGTTTTAAAAAAAAGATTTTTTTATACAAGGTGTCCGGGGGTAAAGTGCATTAATTTCAGGAGGTGATTCTTCATGATGGTAGGAGTAAAAAAGATTAACAACTTTTTTCGAAATTCCAACATTTTTTTCCCATACAAAAAGATCTACCTACTAAAAATCCTTAGTGTGAGGTACGATCTTACCTGCCGAGCACGATCGTGGCAACATTGTACGGTGGTGATTGGCCCTTATCGTAACAGCGGAAAATAATAAAGCTGGCCGCGCACGCCGGTCTAATTTTATCTTTTTACCACAAAACTACCCCTGAAAGTTATTTATCTTTTTTACTTATACTATCATGTTGAATCACCTCCCGAAGTTAATGCACTTTATCCCCTAACACCCTGCATAGAATATTTTATTTTATTTAAATGTTGCAAGGACGAACTAAAAGTCGTTGTAGTCGAACTAAAAAAGTTGTGTTTAAAAAAATGTGTTTATTAGTACCACTAGAACTTTCCAAAGCTAAAAGTAGGAAAGCTTCGTTAATTGTTCAGCCGGTTTAACTACCGGCCTAGCGATATCTCGCTACCTGCTGCTTTAATTATACCTTTGTATGAAATGGGTTATAAATCACCTCATCTCTCAATATTTCATCACCTGGGATCATAAAGCGAGCCCGCGTTATTAGGTGGTAGGTAACATTAACTAAAGAGTCTACCAACGGTGTTAAAGTTTCAATCAAAAATATCATTACTGGAACGTTACATATTATTTTTATATGTTAAATATTTTGGGTTTTGAATTTATTTCAATTACTGAATGTTGATCGGAGCAATCTGAGCCACTTTATGAGAATACATTATGATATTTTACAAGTTGTGTAACATATATGCGGACATACTCCAGATTAGTTGTTGATGATAACGAAAATGATAAAGGGCATAAATTAAAACGTCACTGGATAAAAGGTAAAAACCATTTTCTCGACAAAGTCAATGGGTAGGGCCTTGCTTTAAGGCACCGCATCCGCGCTCAAAAAGAAGAAGATGGAGAGATGTGTAATTACGAATGTTAGAGGAGTGCGCTAATATTAAAGCGATAAAATCGATGCGAAAATTGTGAAAATGTTTAATAAAACACGACTCGTTTAAAATAGAGCAAAAATCTCGTAGAAGGCCTCTTAAGTATCATTTAAATAAACATTGTGAATTTTTTCACTGAAACAAACGTGTTTGTAATAATTTTTGAAGCATACTTGCGATTTTTTTCTATCGAGGGAATTTCATATAATTTGGGTTTCGGCGTGGAACGCGTCTAGATATTATCTTCAAAAATAACATTGATTTTTTGAGAGCTTAAAAACTTCAAACGGGGAGATATGTAAGAAATCGGTAGAAATTCGGGTAGCGGCGGCTATCGAACCGTACAAACTAACAAAATAATCGAATAATCTTTACTTCATTCGCGATTCAAATTGATATACCAATATTCTTCAAATAAGAGGAAGCCACAAAAAATGTACATATTCTTAGTGTGCCTTATATATCGCCACGAATAAACAACAGACACAATAAATAACGGACATAAAAAAAAATCTTGGTAAACGGTGTCTAGAGGTCAAGATTTCAAGCAATGACTTGTTTACAATTTAAATGCGTTATTTTCCATTATCGGTTAATTTCAATAATTCTTTCTTACGACAATTGAGTTGAAACGAGTTTTTCAGTAATAATACGAATTAAGAAGGTGTATATATATATAGTAATACTGGCTGGTTCCCGGCATGCGTTGCAATTCCATATTCATTGAAAAAATTTGTTTTTCCTTGCATGTCCTTTCCGCGCATCCCCGTTCCCCTCACGCATCCCCTACCCTCCCACGTCCCCCTTCCCGCTAACCCTCACCCCTCTCCCGCTTCCCCATCACGCAAACCCCCCTCCGCGTTTCATATATTCAGTCGCAGTACGTTCAGTTTTCAAACAGCACGCGTGCCACCTATTACAATTTTTTTATTCAAATTTTCATTGTTCGTGTTTTATAAGAACAATCAATCTAATTTGGTATCTAACATAGGTACCTACTTAAAATACCTATAATTTTTAAAATCCATAGATAATTCTTTTAATAAAAAAATAAAATAAAAAAACAGCCGCCTGCTAAATTCAATTTCATCAAACACGTTAACTGTCAAACATGCGAAGTTAATATAGTCGTTAAGTTTTCTGAAATTATCCAATTTTCTTAATTTTTCTTTCCGTAAGAACCTTCTACAAAGTATAAGAAAACTTTTAAAAAAAGGTGAATGAAATATGTAAGGTCGTTCTGAAGGTATGGCGTGACCAAGGAAAACAGGGATTCATTTATATATATATACCTATATAGATTTACCGAAATGTTTTGTTTTGTTTTCAAATAATGTAGTAGCAATTTAATGTCCAACATGCATATTGACAATAGAAAATTTTATTATGGACAATATGGATATGTTTGTTTACTGCATTTCAAAACCAACCAACTTGTCAACGAAACTTCACAATTCGAAAGATTTTAACACTACACTCCAGTTCACTTCTATAATTTTCATTCCATTTTTTCTTAACAAAATTAAAGCATCAGATCAGAAAATACAAATACCTGCCATCAGATGGTAGACGATTTGTATTTTTCTTATGTCGGCACAGAATTGTATTTATGTTATTTATTTATTCACAGAATCTTCATGTTTTGTTATTTAATAACATTAATTCTGATTCCAAAACAATTTGTTGAACAAATACAAATATCCCTTTGTTCCGAAACTTCATTCAGCAGAACTATTCCTCGTGGCTATGCCAAAACATTTGTTGTCGTGTCAAAATTTCTACGATGGCAGTTGTAAGTTTCGGCTAAGAATAAGATAAAGAATTTAACCCTAGAATACTAAACTATCGTAAAAATTGTGACGGCCAAATGATTCCTGGAAAAAACATTGTTTGCGTCGTTCCCGCGCCCCCCGCTTCACAGTACCTTCCTAATTTGTTCCGCCAGTGTGTCGGGTGTCATTTGTGTGTTGAATTATAGCAAGAGTGTTGTAAAATTTACGAAAGTAGTGTTTACGTTAGTTTAGTATTCTAGGGTTAATGTGCATGAAATAAAAGATCTATAAAAAGTATCTTGCTTATTGAATCTGTTCTTGAGGAGGCAACAATTCAAGAACCAAATTCAAGAAAAATATGTGCCTTTTGTCTATCCAAGTCAAGAAAAATGACAACAAACTTATGCATGAAATGCAAAAGAGCCATATGTTGGGCGCATAACTTGAACATGTAACCGAAGTGTGTAGATTTTTTTTCATTATTACGTGATCTCTTAAACCTAAAGAATGTTACTTCTAAAATAATATAAAATTTTCATTATCTTATTTATTCCCGTTTTATTTCCATGTCGTATTTTTTACGAAATGTTTAGTAACATCGTCACTCGTAGGTTAGTTTAGTAATCTAGGATTAAAGTGGAATGGGTTACCTCAATTAGATTAGTTTCGAATCCTAAGATTACTCTTTGGTAGTATTTCGCGTAGTTTCCAAACTCAGCATCTCCTTTTCATTCAATATATGCACTGCTGTTCACGATTTTTGGAAGTTTTTGGGTTAGTAATGAACTGGGATTCAAATTTCAAAATTCAATTGCCCGCCCCATGACTGTAAGCTGACCAAAAATTTTAATATTTGATTTTTCAATCAAAACCTGCATCAAACAACATTACCGTAAATTTTGCTTAGATTTTACAAACTAGATTTTTATTTTTGGTTTTAATTTATTATTTTTAGTCTAAACCTTGACTGCCTATTTTCAGTCTAAACCTTGACTACCTATTCCATACTATTTATTACCTTCGCTGCTAACCTAAAGAATGTGAGTGAATTTCAACAATCGATTAATATATTTTTTAATTATTAGTTTCATATAGGAGGCCCTTTTATGTGAATAACGCAGAAAGGTCCCAACAGCTGAAGCCAATGCGGCTATTGTAGTATGATGGCCTCCGTGGACGATGGGTAAGACTCTTGACTCGCAATCCAAAGGTCGCGGGATCGAATCCCGGCGTGGGCAAAAAAAAAATATTAATTTGGGTTTTTTCACACTTAATTAATTGTAAAATTTCAAGAGTTACTCGTTCCAGAGTGGAAGATGTTCTAAGTATCGCCCTGGTGTAAGACCACCATTTAGATTTGAAATGCTGTTTGAAAGGTTTTAGCCATGTTTGGTGACCAGGCCTGAAAAGCCAGGTACTTCCCCGTCTTCCTCTCCCTCATCTCCGTCGCCTCCCCACTACTTTCAGCCCCATAACATTCATCAATTGGGGATGCCATAGACTCACTGGCTGTGATGTATTCACATTAAAAAAATAATGTTGCGAGGCTTAAGGTAGTGGGAAGAGCAAAGAGATGGATCAAAAGAAGGTGGGGAATAACCTGGCTATTCAGAACTAGCCACCAAACACAGCTAAAGCCAATTCACGCAACGTTTCAATTCCGAACGGTGATCACATAGGCGATACGTGTTCTTCAATCCATACTTTATAAAGAATGGTTAATAATACTTTACAAATCTACTCAAGTACCTATAGTTGATTTTTTTATATTTTTGTCGACTAGAGGCCTATACCATAATTTCTTAAAAGTGAACGTTTTCGAACTTTTCAATGAAAAAAAAATGCAGCTTGGAGATGTTGGAAAATGTTATTATCGTTTATTTGCAGGTATCGGCAGTCTGTTTTATTACAAAGTCTTAATAAATATGTATTTCGTGAGTTAGCTCAAAACCAATCAAACACCAATTTATTTTTTGTTGAACACCTGCAAAATATAATATTAACATTTTCAACCCACACAAATATGATGATCAATAATTTATCGTATTCACGTTCGTTATGAATTACGGTGGAGAGGGGGCGAAATACAATATTGCCCGGGAGCTGATAATTAGTCGCCCCGCCAATGATCTTAATAATAAATCATAAGCATTCCATTTTTGAAAGGACTATATCGTACGAGCTTTGCCTCGACGTCAATCCGGTGACTTCGTATATATTGTAATAAAATTCATCCTATCTTTATTCTAAAATCAGAATCACAAAGTTGAATTTTATTTCCTTTTGTTTTTTTATTTTTTTTAATTTTTACTAATATATTATTGTACTATGTCGAGAGACATATAATAAAATTTTCACATATAGCGAACACACGTGGGAATACTTAATTATAATAAACACAATAATATAACTTTGTTTTAATTCCACTTTATTATTTCTTTATCCAACCGGTTTCGGTTCATCCGAACCTTCATCAGGGGAGAACAAAAATATATTTAAAAAATAACAATATATTTTTGTTCTTCCCTGATGAAGGTTCGGGATGAACCGAAACCGGTTGGATAAAGAAATAATAAAGTGGAATTAAAACAAAGTTATATCATTGTGTTTATTATACATACATAATTGATTGTAGGATACAAATCTGAAACTATTTATTAGTCTCAGGATCATTGCCTTGATGATAAATAATTTACCTGTCGAATGTTAGTTAGTAAACTTTAAAAATTTGAAAAAAAGTTATTTTTTAATAGTTATTTAAAAAAAAAATTAAATTAAAAAAAAAAATTTAATTTATAATTTTTTTTTTAAAAAGAAAGACAAACATTCCCGGGTTACGAATAACCCAACAATGTTTGAAAATCTCCAACTACCACCACAGAAAGCCGAAAATGTTGCTTGTGTTGTGACGGAGGACTTAGCCGGCCGAGGAATTGACACGCGACGCCCGGATGGGATCCAAGCGCTATGCCCACTCAACCACCGACCAGTCATAAAATACACATTTCAAAAAATGATTATTTAATTGATGAAAACAATATTAGGGAAACTCAATCGAAAATCTGAAATAGAAAATTATACGGTCACATCTGGGACTCGAACCCAGAACCTTCAGCTTTCCGGGCCGCAACTCTACCAACTGAGCTAATGTATCCCTATCCGATTCGGTCAATTTTAACTTTATCATACTTCGACTAAGAACTACCAACATTGTCTTCATTTTTTATTGATTTCTTTATGTATGATTGCAAGATTCAACCCTCACCGGGAGAAAAGTTCCAGTCTACTCTTATTAGATCCCGCCTGCCCCACCATGTACCTATCCAGTGCATTAAATCTGTATATTAGTTCATAGGTGTTCCTTTGCTTCCTTTTCCTTGTTGAGGCGGTTTTATGGGTTTAACTGTTTTCTATGGCTGGTAGTTATACCTGATACAATACTATACTAACGATAAGAAATTTATTAAATTCAAAACCGGACTAACCGACTGGTACAATCCAATAACTACTTAGGTACATAGTTATATACATAAAACTCGGTCTTAATTGAGAACCTCAATTACAACGTGCCTCGTCGCGGCCGCACCGATCAAAATAAAAACTTCCTTATGCGACCGCGGGTAATTTACTTGTAATAAAGTTGTTATAAAATGATCTTGAGTGCCATAAACATTTAACCGCAATTAAAAAAAATTTAAGCGTGTATAATATTTATTTATAAGCGCACTTAAGCTTTGAGATATTATTACCGGCACGTCTCAATAACAGCGGTTTTTTCTAGACCGCTCTCTTTGTAAAGAAAAATAATCAGACGTAGAATCGACATGGCAATTAATATTTGTAATTGCTCCACTTTATCACGAAATTGCTAGACGAAGTTTTCATATTTTTGACCCGTCTTTAAATAACATAAGTCCCACGCTTTACCTTTTATCATGACCCCGATATATACTCCGAACACTAATCACTTCGATTCACCAATTAATATTGCCCATTATTCCTTTGTTTATCAGAAACGTGCAGAGTACTGCAGAGCGCCTATGATATCTTTCAGAGTGGAAGGCATTCTCAGTTATCATTCGGAATCGAAATTCACCTCATTTATGGAATAATGTTAGGCTTAACCCCACAGGCTAATTTATTCGCTTTTCGGTACAACTTGTATATATACACCAGATCGGTCCCAGCTTGGAAACTAAGGACAACCAAATGAGCTTCAAAAAGCAAATGTCAACCGATACTGCTATATTTACTGTGAAAAGAACCCTGGAATACTACAGGAATTAAAAGACCACCACGTATGCATGTTTTCTAGATCTGAGCAAGGCCTTCGACAGGGTTTCTCACCCTCTACTATGGGATAAACTCAGGGAAAGAGGCATATCACCGGCGGTGATACATATCCTCGACTCGTGGCATAGACAGCAGGAAAACTTAGTAAGGTGGAAAGATGGACTCTCCGAACCTTTCCTCCTGAAGAGCGGCGTTAGACAGGGAGGATGTATGTCCCCGATATTGTTCAACCTGTACATGGACGAACTCACCGACAGGCTAAACAATGCAGGGGTAGGCTGCCAAATTGGAGGACAGTTTCTGAACAACATCAGTTATGCGGACGACATGGTATTGATGGCACCATCCATAAGGGGCCTACGTATTATTTTAAAGATCTGCGAAGAGTTTGCTGAAGAAACAAACATGCAATACAACCCCACTAAAACGGCTCTACTGGTCGTAAGATATGGACAAGGACCAAAAAATATTCCTCCAGCTACTCTGAATGGTGTGAACCTGCAGGTGACTGAAGGAACTAAATACCTTGGACACATAATCACGAGTAATCTGATGGACGATGACGACATCGATAGGCAAAGAAGAGCTCTCAGTGTAAAAGCAAACATGCTCAGTAGAAGATTCCGCCTTTGCAGTACTGCTGTAAAAAGGACGCTCTTCCTTTCCTTCTGCGCAACACTGTATTCGTGTGAACTCTGGGCAAACTACAAGAAGAGCAGTATAGAAAGACTTCGGGTTCAGTATAACAACGCCTTCCGCATAATGTTTGGTCTCCCCGGATATTGCAGCGCTTCCCGGATGTTCACGGAGGGGCGAGTTCCTGGCTTTGCAGCTCTTATTAGATCCAGGGTGGCAGGAATTAGGGAAAGGATAACCAGCTCTGGAAACATACTCGTCATGGAAGCCCGCCTCAGTCCATCATCCAGTATTGATGCACACTGGAGAAAAATACTGGCTCCTTACGTGCTCACAGAATCCTGAAAGCTTAATATTATTATTTCTTTTGTTTTCCTTTTACTAATATTAGCTTATTATCTTTTTTTTGTCTCGTGTACATTCATATCTACCTCCTTTTCTTTTTTTCCTTTCAAATACTTTGTACATGTATGTTTATATTATACCCTTATGGAATGTGTGGGATTGCTCTCTCCTCCCCACATACTGGAATAAACACTTATTTATTTATTTATTTATATAGGTCTCATAGAAATCGTTGTCTCCTTTTAGCCCATGGTCAGAAATATGATCTAAACATTCTAAACGGTATTAGAAAGAGAAAATACCACGCTTTGTATCCAAATCTAAAAGTCGTAAAATAATTAGCATGTACACCTTTATGAAACCAAAGTTGAGGATTTTTTATTAATTACTAGCTGACCCGACGAACTTCTTTCCGCCTCAGAATCAATAACTGCTGTGTTAACTTATTAGCTGAATTAAATTCAGTTTTTTTTATCAAGTTAAAAATTACACAATGAAGCAATTATCGATGCGCAACTGTTCGTGTTTTGTTTTTGTCTGCATAAGAGATGGCGTTTTGTACGGATTTATATTTTTTGCGATTTTATTACTTTCCACTTTTACGGGAATTGCGTTTCATTTTCATTATATGTGTGAGGGAGATTTATAATAATTATTGTATTTTTCCTTTGGGGCGGTGTAGAGATACGTTCACCGTTTATCTCATTTTCAACTGTTGACATTTAGTGTGTAAGAAAGAGGGGCAGAATCATATGTTTAATAACAAAAGCAAAACAATCAGCGCATTGACATTTGACGTTTTTGAATTTTTGAAATTCACTCACTATTCAATATTATACTTTTCACAATATCGCTGCAGCTCTTTTAAAAGATGAGATTTCGTTCCATTCAAAATGTATGAGCAAAAGAATTTTCTTCGTAATTTTTTTTTCGTGAATTTTTCTGATGTTTTAATGGCTATATTCTGCTATATGGGGGACGGAGACAAACCCAACAAATCAAAGATCATAAAAATCGTTCCAGTCGTTCTTGAGTGTAACTAATTAAAATTGTGTAACTAACCCGACTTTGTTTTATATATTAAGATTTTCATATGAAACAACAAAAAAGTGAGTGGACAATAACTTTATAATACATTAACCTAATAAAATAATATTTTTTTCATATCTCAACCAATAGTAATTTCCGTTTCATATCTCAACCAATAGTAGCCTTTAAATGTGACATCATAATCCAAGCGGTCAATGAGCGCAATTGATGCGTCGCTGGTGCAATAATCGTCATTTTCGTTTCATCCGAAATCCGAATCACAGCGGGGCTATACAAGTTTCACTTCAATAACTCGGTTCAAATAAATACATGTTTCGAAAAAATATATTTCACGAGGCATTAACGGTATCCAATAATGAATTATTTATCTTGCAAAACTCATAATTAGACAATGCGTGCTAATTATTACAAAATGCAATCACGTAATACTCGTACTAAAATTCCGGCGTACAGAGATAGTGTTTCATTAATTATTTATAAATTGACCTCGAAGGTAATAAAACATTTCTGGAATAAATGGTTTGCGGAAACGTTGGCCGTTTTACGAGTTTATCTACTTAGTGAATTACGGATATTCTCCGAATACGAGCGTAAGGTACGCGTCACCCAACAGATAAACTGTTTCGTGCTTTAATTACCACGCTTTGAATTAAGATATTAGAAAACCTCCTTTGTAAGTGATACTGCAAGCGAAGCCCGTGGTAAAAAGTTCTACGGCATATCCATTTTTGGTAATTTTGTGAACCTTGAGGATAAAAAGTATGTAAACGGTTTGTGGGGGATAGGATGTTACGCATAATAAATGTAAGTAAACCGAACGTATTTTCGCCTTTCTATAATCTATTCTTAAACGAAATCTCTTGTTGTCTGGTATCCTGATTATCTGTACCTTTTATAGCCTTCTTCGTCCTCCTGGCAGTCCCGATGTCTTCCTGTACCTACGCACATCTAATCATAATATTTATGTATTCGCACATTGATGTTTGAAATACGTCGCTAACACAATTTAAATGTGAAATAATGAAATCATTTATCCATGATATAAGTAGGTTCTCACTAAGGAAATTCTTAGGTAAATTTATTAAGCTACTCGTACATCGACAAATTTACTTAACTATCTCTACCTATCTTATTATTGTAATTAAATGTATTGTCTTAGTAAATTAATTGTAATATTATAAACCGTCATAACTTGTAGTATTATTTAATTATTTAAAAAAAAAATGATTTAACTTTCTTATCTAAAATATTAAAATCCAAATTGGATAGTTCCGAACTCCTGCAACTTGCAGAGGTACTGTAGGTACAATTGATGTAGCGGTTTGCCACTTTGCGAAACTAATACTTAGGTTTTATTAGACATGGTTAATGTTGCAATTTTGTAAACCTCTGATCACCTTACTTTAAAAATTTTATTGTTTATATTTTTATATCATATATGTATTTTTTATCGTAACTTATCGTTATAATATCTCATTGTACCTACTTAAAAAATTTTGTTGCTGATATTTTTATTTAATTTATGTACTTTTTCATTTCTATTGTAAATTTATTTATATTTATTTATTTATGTATTAATCATTAACGCCCTTATGGGTATGTACACACATTTAAATTTTTATGTTTTAGTGCATACAGGTGTGTTTAGAATACAAAGAAAATATAAATAGTGTTTACACATGGTACATAGAAATAAAGCTGGTAAGTAAAAAGTATAGCATTATACAATAAAGAGAAAAAAATCAGTTTTATATGTATATACGTATAAAACAAATAATAATAATGGTGAGTTTTTTATATATGTGCAATTTATGTGTTGAATACATAGCGAAGTTAATTTTAAACAAAAATACATACTACCGACTTGCACCGCACTAAAATTAATATACAAAACGATTCCATTTTGACAATTACTTTATCGTCTGAATTTCTGCTTAAAGAATTCAATTTCTGAAGACGAAATACTTTATACCATAAATATACCAATCTATTATTTCCTTCTCATGTTACAAATGTACTGCCTTTATTTATTTATGTAAAGCCCTCTGGGCGTATAATAAAACAAATAAATAAATAATATATTCTCCAGATTTTCCTGTATACTTTTTTAAACCAAGTGTCAATTCTTAATCCTATTCATTGTCCTCGTTACGTCAACCTTGCATTTTAAGGATCTTTTCTTTCGTAATTTTGCCATACAAACAAGTTTTTCATATTATGCTCCTCAGAAATCTCACTTCCACTCCAGGAGCATTCAAGGTGCCTAACTCGCTTTACAACGTAAAACATTTTTTCCAACCTTCTGCCGTTTGCGTTAGTAAAGGGTGGCACAAAACTACCGATATGGTTTGAATCTTATTACACATTACTATAAGATTCAAAATAAAACGCTAGTTTTGCGCCACCCTATAGAAAGATGATATTATTATTTTCTGTTTTATCAATATATGTCTCAAGTCGACATCCTTTGACCAATTCTATAAGCGTCTAAATTCCAATATTGTTTACTCTCTTGTGCTTGTTAAAATGGCGTAAGTGTTTGGTTTATTCGATTTTTATTACACATTATTTATGTACTGTATTCGTAATTGAAATATCAATCCATGTAACGCGTTTTAAACTTATGTGAATTAAAAAAAAATAGACATATTTTTCTATACAAAAATCGACCTATAGGTACAATATACGCCGACCAAAGTACATCGACCGATACAATATTCGTACCTACATAATATATGCAAACTGAATATTTTATCTTTGCTATCTTAGAAAAGCTTAAAAAAATCTTTAGACAGACACCGTCCTCAACTTCATTAAATCGTCTACCAAATGGACAAATGAATATTAATTACATTATGTTCCGCTTTCCGATGCCTACCAAGTAATATCTCAATTTCTTTTTAACCTCAGAGAAGGGTTCTCGTTATCACTTAGAAGTTTTAATGTATTCATGCCCAGAAATTCAATTTACAAATTCCAGTATCCGATTCTGCGGGATCCACTTTGTTTGGAAACCCGAACCTTCAAAATTGGTTAATGTATTCGTTTTTGCTACTGACGTAACACTTATTCGAATCCGAAGTTTTCGCTTAGCGCCAAGGGAAGCTTATAATAGGAACGTGAGTATTCAAGATTTACTGCCTAATATACCGGCACCAAGATATTTCTTAAAACTTTGCATAAAATAAACACAAACATTAGGAAGCATTCCTGCCCGCATTTTCTTCGTAGCACTCCGTCAAAGCGGCCTAAATTTATTAATGGAAAACGGAAGTTCGAAATAATTTTAAACCGTTTTAAAGTTAAAAGAACAGACGTTCTGGCCCAGCACAGCACGACTAAAGTATGGTGCTGCTAAATGATGTCTCTAGGTCCCTTGACATTTTCAACATTAGTCTTGAAGGTTTCAAGAGTAATTTTAGGTAAGAACTCTAAAATATGAATTATTGTATTTTTTTCTAACAGTAAATAAACCAGTTATCGGGGCAGTAGGCAAGCCCCAGTTAAACGGTGTTAGAAGGTTCGGAGGCACAATAACGATTCGATTTTACATACTGGCTTTTAATTGGTCGTTTTGCTTACAAATTTTGCTCATGAAATGTTTCTTTGTCTCGAAAAGTATGGAAAATATGAACTAATATTTTAATTAAATTAAAAAAATAAAAAACGGTATATAAATAATTTAATTAATAATAAAAAAGTCATTTTCGTTATTTGTTTTTGGGATGTTATGTTACAGCGTTGCAGTGTCCATCATCAGGACAGATCCAGCAGATCCGGCAGATCCGGCAGATCCGGCAGAACCGGCAGAACCGGCAGATCCGGCATATCCGGCAGGTCTGGCAGATAAGCCGGATCTGCCCTGATGATGGACACTGTAACTCTGTCCGAAACGTTGGCTAAAGAAGGAGGTAGCGCAACACGACATAACACCCCAAAAATAAATAACGACAATACTTTTGGCCGTGAAAATCCGAAAACGTATCTGAAAACAAGGCACGCGCTGCTTGTAGTGTTTAATCTCTCTCAGTTCCACAACATCTGCCATCGCTACAACTGATCACTACACGACTGAGTCTACTGCTGACCACACTCGAAATTATTGAAGGATATCCTTTTTATTTAGATTAAAAGGTAGCGATTATGAATAACCAAATTTGTGAAGGATATGCTCATACTCTATGAGTATAAGGTTTTACTTGGAATATTATGAATGCGAAATGAAGGATTTCCTTTGTATTCTGCAAGTATAAGCATAACCTTTTTTTATGAATACCGCCCATGTATGAGTCAGAAGCCTCGATAATATACATGACATTAAAAAAAAAGAAAGAAAAGTACAACAAGTATAAACAATAAATACCTGTAGACTGTAGGTAAAAAACATTGTTTTAAAAATAGCCATTTGTTATTTAGAATACTTTAAGGTATTCTTTGCTTATTTTGTGATAATTTATAGAGGTTATTAATATACAGGGTGTTAAAGGACGTACTTGACTTACTTTAACCAGTGATTCCTTACATTATTTGGAGTAAAAAAAAGTAATTGAAATATTGGTCTTTTTTTTTCAAAATTTTTTCTTCAAAATCAAACAAAAAAAATTCTTCCGCATGTCGTCACTGGTCACTCAGCCGGGTGTCCGACGAACCCCTTACCCCGCCTCCAACTGTTTAACAACTACCATTTTTTTATGTTTTTGTAGAAAAAAAAAAGTCAAAAATGTCACCGGAGACCAATATTTCGTTTACATTTTTTACTCCAAATAATGTCAGGAATCACTGGTTAAAGTAAGTCAAATACGTCCCTTAGCACCCTGTATAAGTGCACTTTTTATTACCTGCTCTACAATATTTTTTTTTTATTTTATGTAATTGTTTTAAGATACCTTTAACTAATTAATCACCACTTTTTTTCTATAGGTAACTTATTTGTCTATACTTGTTGACCTTTTATTATTGAAGTGAAAACTTCTTAAGCATCGTTGCGAATTGAAACTCGATGAAATGAAAAATAGCGACTCTAAAAAGAGACAAACACACATATCTAAAGGATTTAGCAAGCGAGAGAATAAGATAGTACAATCTTTCTCCTCTTTGTGTGGTGCTTCGTAGCATCCCCACTCTTGCCTTTTTTTTGCATTAGCTCCACACATGAGGCCCATAAAGAAAATAGTTTTCCTCAGGGCCTAAGTCATCTTGGGATGCTATGTGGATGGTGTTTTTACGGAAAGAAGAAGAGGAATTTCTGGGAAGGAAATAGGTGTGAGGGATGGGTAGGAATCCGGAGGTCAGTGTGTTCAGGAGTGACGGATGTATGAATCCATCCCTTCAACTGCGGTACAAGGCGATGGGTCGAGGGATTCTGGCTGGAGAGGTCAAAAGACCTCCTTAACCAGTCCCTCTCAATCTTAACCAACCTCACCCCATGAACCTGGGCACCCCTGCTTAGTCACCAAACGTAGCGAACCACTTGGGTTGAACTACGGCAGGGGTGTTGGTTATCAAATACACGCCTCCTTAGTTGTCTAAAGGTTTCACTTCCTCCGCGTGTGAATTGCACACTCTGATTTTTTGTATAGAAATGGTGTGAACAAAGTGATTTGTTTTCTTTTTTAAAAATGACGCCATAAGGGGGCGTTCAAATATTACGTAACTCAATTTTTGAAGATTTTTAACCCCCCTTCCCGCCTATGTAACGCGCCGTAACGTTTTTCCATATCCTCCCCCCCCCCCTAAACGTTACGTAACGCCCAAGTGACAATTTTTACCTGAAAGTCACAATTAATTTGCGCAAAGTACTGGAAAATCGCTTTTCTTGTTTTAATCGCGTTTGCAGCAATAAATAAAACAAGAGATTTCGAGCGTGGACGCTCACTGACTGTGTTTATTTGTGCTGGCCAAGCTGAGCGACGCTTGTGACGTCACAATCCGATTTGCCAAACACTGGCCATTTTGATTTTGTCAGTTTTAGATCGTTTTTAAAATCAATAATATTGAATGAAAACAAACATTTTTAGCAGGATGATTAAAATCAGAAAAATGATCTTTAAATATTCCGTACATTTTCAACAGAATCCATCGTTTATGGAAATACCCCATTTCTTCATGCAAATTTCTTTTTTTGTATTAGATGACAGTTCGCGGGGGTAACACAGGGTATCCTGACGCTCCTACAGAATAACTAGTTGATTAGTTTGTATTTACGAGGTTCCATTGCGTTCCATCTTTATGCATTGTTTCTGTTGGACGCTTAAAGTGGCTCGCTGCACACCACCTCCAAACCGATCATTAGTTATTATTGATAACTTATAATTTGAATATTTTCATCAAGCTGGACGTCATGATGGAAATATTAAACTCTGCGATATAATGTATGCTCGGCGCACGCGCAGTGCCGACAAAAGGTGCTTTAAAAAGATTGCCTGTGATAATGGACACATATTGAGTGGTAGCGCGGCAACTCCAATCCATTATTTTTGGGACATGTTTCGATGCTTCTGCCCGATAAAGGACATTTTGTAATTACGTCTAAAAATAAGGCTTATTGTTGTTTAATTATTCATATTTATATAATCTAAGGTTTAAATTACATTACGTTTTTGCTATTATTGAACCAAGTTTACCATCATAAGCGATTAGTGAACTCATAAAAAACAGTCAATTAAATTAGTAAACTCGTGACTCATTTTTAGCACACACATGTTGATTTTTGCTATTTATTCGTGAACACTTTTTTTTCTCTTCTCTCTTCTTTGCATTTTTAATGTTGATGATTATTTTGTTTGATGGCCACCGTGGTCGAGGGGTAAGGCTCTCGACTCGCCATCCACAGGATGCAGGTCAAATTCAGGCGTGCGAAAATTTTATTTACGAAAATAATACCATAACTTTGTTTGAAACCACGAATTATTATTTTTTTTAATACCGATTGGTTTCGCTTAGTACAAGCATCTTCAGGGTAAATTATTTTTTTTAAATTTAATCATTCGTGGTTACAAAGCTATTATTTCGTTCCTACCATAAAGTGATTGCTTTCTACCAAAATGTAAATTTTACTTGATTAATTCGTGTTATTTCACAATTTATTCATTTAAAATAGTATGTAGTATACTTGTGACACGTTCCAGAGTGGAAGATACTCTCAGTAGCGCCCTGGTTTAAGACCACCATTTATATCCATACCCCAAAAGGTTCGCTACGTTTGGTGATTTAGCAGGGGTGTCCGGGTTCATGGGTTGAGGTTTGTCTAGGTCTTGGAAGCGGATGACCAGGACACACTGAACCCCAGAATCCTACCCACCCCTGAAACCCCTTTCCTTCCCAGAACTCTCCTCTCCTTCTTTTCCTTAAAAAACCCTCCACACAGCATCCCAAAAGATGACATTGGACCTGAAAGAAAATATTTTTCTCAGGGCCTCGAACGTTGCTTGAAATGACTTTAGCCTTGCTTGGTGACCAGATCTGAAAGACCAGGTAATCCCCCACCTTCCTCTTCCTCTTCCCCATCTCTTTGCCCTCCCTACTACCTTGAGCCTCACAAAATACCCCAATTTGGGAGGCATAATCTCACTGGCTCATCTGGAGCAAATTTACAAAGTTTTTTTTTAATGTTGTATTGCGTTGATTAAGTTTGTTCCTGACTTATTTTAATATATTATTATTTCCTGTAGTGCCAATTTGGATAAATTGAATTGCGTTTTTCCATTCATGTAGCTGGGAATAAAAACATTATTTAATTTTTTATAAGAAAAACCGTCTTTTCATATCTTTTGAAGGTTATTCACATCAATGTAATATATCATCGAAGAAGAAGATAGCAATAAAAATCTGAACGAAAATGTGAAAAAGAACAAGACATAGAAAAACAGAAAAATACATATACCCCAGTTGCGAGTATTTATTGTGATAATTTATTGCACCAATGTCAATATTTAACATCAATTATTAATACTTGTTTAATGTTAAAGCCCTAAGGGTACAAAAAAATAAATAACGGCAATAATGAGTAAAGAGATTGAGCAATAAAACGCAACTGTGTACTAAAAACAACTCTACCATAAAATCATTATAAAAACCACAGTCAACTATTTTAGGTTTGAATTGGTCGAGTGTTTAAGCAATTTAAATTCCATTATAACACGAAGGGCATTCTTTGCATTTTAGTTAATAAACTAACTCGTGTAACTTTATAACAATATTGAGAACAATTAATTCTCTCAGCTGAGTTCATTCAGCACGTCGCTAATAATTGTAAATGACGTTTTCTAAAGTTAGCATGCATATGCAGAACAGTTCGCCCTTAACCCGATTGACTTTTTTCGCAACTTTGTGAATTTAATGAATTTATTCTCCTAGCCTAATTCGCATTCAGTCCACGCCGTTGACAGACTGCAGTACACACACCACACAACGTACAAAAACACTGAGCTCCGGGCACTCCTAGACGCGCACTGATTTTAGATTTAAGTAAATGCGAGTGTTGTTAGTATGAATGTGTGTACAATATACGACTCCAGATACTAATATCTACAGCCTGTATGTCGGACGAATATCTACAGCTCGTATGTTGAACTAATATCTACAAACTTCAGAGTGTTGATTAATATCTACAGAGCGTAGGTTGGACTAATCAGCTAAATGTGTCCAATAGTCCGATATTAGGGATTTTTACATACATACTTACATAAATTAAGTTTTTTAAACTGCATACGCAATATTACGTTATTCCAATATGCTATACATAATTGCAAATCCAACCTCTGCCAGTGCTGTAGATATTCGTCAACTCTTTGGTTCTCATAGATATTAATCAACAGTTTGAGCTGTAGATATTCGTCAACACTTTGATTCTCATAGATATTAGTTCGATTTTTTCAGTTTTTGGAATTCCTGTAGATATTAGTAGACGCCTCCCAAAATACTATACAAACGTAAGATTTATACAGAGAGTGAAAGGGCAAAAAGGAGTAACCAACTATATAATGGGGATGCTTTATATAATAATTAGAAAAAAATAACTTTATCTCTTAACTAATATTTTGAATACCACTTTATATCATTAATATGTAAAAAAACCAACCAGATTTGATTCAACCTGAACCTTCATCAGGGTTATATACGAGTAAAAACATGTTAAATTAATTACAGAGACACTGTGTATTTAAAGGTAACACAGGAGAGGGAGAGAGAATATCAACTTTGGTAATGAGGCGAAGGAGTGGTAGGTAAGAGAGAGTGGGGGGGGGGGGGGGGGTATAATAGGCTTGGGGAAGAGGAATAAGTTTAAAATGGGGTTACCCGATAATTTTTTTTTATTTATCTATTTCATCCTTAATTGCGAAATCAACATCATGGAAACATGGAACAATTGTGAAACAATTACTTTTTTATTTTAATTATGAATACTGCGCATTGCACAAGAGTTCGAATTGCTCCCAATCGTCTGGAGCCTGGGAGAATGGCAACCCCGTACGGTATATTGTAAGGCTGTTGGTAGTGGGGAGGGGAAGAAGAGGAGAAAGAGGAAGGTGAGGAAGTACCTAGTAGATAGCACAGATAAGGTACTTACTCCAATGAAAAATATTACGACGCTAAAAATATATTTTTTTTTTAAATTCTTATTCAGGTTCTCCATAAAACAGTTATGCACTAAAAATTATGGAGTAGATTACATTTTTTAAAAAGTACATGGGGGGCAGTTTAACTATGTTGTGACGTATGTCAAGAGATAGTTACTGAATTCTCTGTAGGTGGCATTGAAGATCTCGATGCCCAATGCAGAGTAGTTAAGCTCTGCTTAATGGTACATTCCGATAGGCAGAAGTTCTCGCTTTCAGAGCATAAAAAAGTGTGTGGGATCTCCTACGAGTATACGCCTTAATACGGTATTAAAATCGAGCAGTCCTGTAAGAACAACGATGGATACAGGCATGGGTAGTATGTATATTCCCTCATAAACAGGTAACGCATAAACCTTTTGTGTACTTTTTCTATTTCTAGGATATGGTTTTGTACAGAAGGAGCCCAAATAAAGGAGCTATATTCCAGGATGCTGCGGACAAGTGCTTCATATGGTCTCCATATCGCAATTACATTAGTAAATGATCTCGCATTACGAAGAACAAATCCTAGCATATTGTTGGCGCGGGAGACAATGTCAGATATATGTAGGATTTGAAAGAGTGATTTGCTTCGAAAATCACGCCAAGGTCCCATGTATTAGAACAATAAGAACTAAACCCCTAAAGTGCATTTGTTGACAAATTGAGATATGTTTTCTATATTCGAAATCATTCTTTAGACAAGAAATCGAAAATTAGACAAGAAATTGAAAAAATATATTTTATTAGAAAAGTATGTATATGGGTGGTAGAGCTGATTTTTAGATATTGATATTTACGACTCATAACTTTGATACATGAATTAATAAATAAGACTCCGATTGAATCTACAATTTTTAGAAATGTTGCTACTAAAAACAGTTTTATAAATTGAACTAAAAATTTTTATTTCAGGTATAAAAAACAGAATTTTATTCCCTTGGAGGAAATATATACATTTATTCCATACGAAATCAGTTCCAAAGTGCTTCTAAACATTTTCAAATTCATGCTTGTTAAGAAAATATTTACGACTCATGTATAGTTGGCACTGTGGTGACGTTATAGTATGATATTATGGTCATTCGAGCAATTTATACATACGAGTATTTGATTATGAAAAATTCTTTAAAATACAAAACCTCACAAAATTCCTTCAAATTTGCATAAAATTCATTCACAGACTCATAAAAACAAGTGCGAATATATAAGCTGTTTAATGATACATCTCAAACACGACACAAAATAATAATTATTTAATTTATTTATATCTACTTAGAAAAAGAATATTATTCGGTTCACGGGTGAGGTTTGTCTGGAACTTGGTGGCGGATGATTTTGTCCATCTACTGCGTGGCGGGCCGGATCGGGAGAGATTGGATGAAGGAGTCCTTTTGACCTCTCCGGCCGGACTCTCTCGACCCATCGCCTTGCACTGCTGTGAAAGGGATGTTCGTCACTTCTGAATACTTTGACCCCCAGATTCCTACCCAATCCTCGTACCTTTTTTCCTTCCCCGAACATCCTCTCCTTTCTTTCCTAAAAATAACCTTTACACAGCATCCCCAAAGATGACATAGGCCGTGAGGGGAATTATTTTCCTCAGGGCCTCCTGAGTGGAGCTAATGTAAAAAATATATACATAATATTCTGTAATGAAATTGAAGATATTTGTAAAATCTTATCTTATCATTTATTATGTACCCGCCTCGGAACAGACTTAGTCTAGGGAGGCTGGCTCCTAACTTGTTTGTGTATGATTATTATTGCAATAAACGCCCGGGTTGCCGGCATTAAAAAAAAAAATTTAAAAAGTAAAATTATCATCAGCATAAATACATTTTGATTTCTTCTTAATTGCTTCATTTCTGAATTTACTACATTGTTACTATTGTTACATCTATATAGATACTGCTAAATGTGCTTTAACTCCTATTAATCAAAAATACAATAACATCTATAAAATGCCTCAGCACCTCAGCACAGGTTCTCCAAGTAAGGTGTTCACAAAACATTATCACTAACCATTAAGCACAGTTACTGATTATATTGTACTACCATATTTTAGAATATAAAACAGTTTAATGAACATTCTTATGTAGTATTACTTGAACTTACCATTTATTTAACTGTAAACTTAATAAATAAATACTGTTATTTCAACTCCTGTGATATTTTGTGGTTGTGGTTTTACCCTTCTGCGTTTTCAACGGCAGTATAATAACAGAGGGAAATAATATTATTATTATGCATTTACGATTGCTATTCTGAGAACTCTTGTTTTGAATGAAAAGGCAAAAGCTTTAAATGGAAGATTCTTGAGAAAATTCACTGAGTAAACATTTTTTTAATCAAAGCAGTCACTCCAAACAGTCAGGAATTTTAAAGCAGTCAGGAATTTTAAAGCAGTCACTCCAAACACATACAAATTAAGTCCATGAGTCACTCTGAACCTTGAATTTTGATTTTGTGACAAACAATCAAAGTAGTTGGTAGAATATTCTTAATATGTAAAAATGAATGTTTCATTGTTTGTCCCTTATGCGGTCCCTAAACCATTCATCCGATAGCGATGAAACTTTTGTGAGTTGTGCGCACGTTTCTGTCTATACTGGTGAGCTTTGGCATTATGATTTTTTTGTAAAAAAATTGCGACAGGTGGCACGCGAGCTGTTTGAAAACTGAGTGTACCGGGACTGAATGTATGAAACGCGGGAGAGAAGAAGGAAACGCGGAGGAAGGGGAAGCGGAAGAGGAGAGAGGGAAGGCGGGGGAGAAGACGCGTGAGGAATGGATGTGAGAGGGGGACGGGAGGCGGAAGGGGAACGGGACGAATGGGAAAGGACAAGCAGATAAAAACAATTTATTTATTAAGTGACATTGCAACGCATGCCGGGAATTTATGACTTCAGTATAAAAAATTAACAAATATTAAGGTATCAATTTTTGAAAAACTCATATTTTAACGTTTCCATCCCGATAATTTAGGAATTTTAAATGATATGTTACTTTGTTAAATGTTGGAACAATATGAATGATCGGCTACCGATATAGATATACCGAACAAGAGTGCCGACGATGGTGATGATGATGATGCTAAATGACGTTGCAGATTTTATAAATGTTTCGTTCCTATTTAATTTTTCTGCCTGGATTTTCTTGTTAAAATTGAAGAGGAAAAGCAATGTAATTTTCGTGATGCCAAGGCTCTCCATTCCAGAAGTTTTGCTACTTGAGGACACAGATTTTTTCTTTCGCCATAGAAGGCATTTTACCGTAAAATTAATAAATTAGCGTTATTTACGCTTAACAGGTTTCAAAAGGTAAATTATTATAGGTAAAACCGCCGCGCGATTCGAAGGCCACACAATTTCCGGATATTTGAGTTCATCCAAAGAGTTCTAATCCAATCAACGCGCAATAAAGCAATTTAAATTAACGTGAATTTCTGGGATCAGTATTTTTTTAAAGCTCAAGAGCTGTTAGCTTTCATCTTTTCTGAAATGCCCAGTCTTCTATCATAATATGTGGATTGGTAGGATATGAAATTATGAAACACTTCCGACGTTGACCACGTTTTTCGTAAGTACGTCGTTTTACCCAAACGGGTTTTTTGAAAAATATTTTTGTTACAGAAAGGAGACATTGTGCCAAAGCCCCAAGTCGTTGGTAAGCATGCTTACTTGTTTTTATTGCTTGCTTAAGTCCTGGCGATGGTAAATATGACTGAAATTGAGACTGGTGAATATTTGCAATTCGGTCCAGAGAAGAAATTAAAGATATTGATGAAATTATACATTTTTTCTTTTTAGTTAGAAGTAGAAATAATGATATCCTCACAGGATTTTTAATTTGATAATGTTATTATCGAGTTCTGCAAGTTTTTTGGTTAGTGTTTTAGTTACAGCTGTTTCGACTTGTAAGGTCATTTTCAAACTGTGGTGAAGCCACGTACGGACGACTTATTTATAAGATTTTAAATGTCGATTTTTAAAGGTGGACCTTTACAAGTCGAAACAGCTGTGACTAAAACACTAACCAAAAAACTTGCAGAACTCGATAATAACATTATCAAATTTAATTTTAATTAAATTTCTAAAAATTAAAATGGAGTTCTACGAATTAAACACAAAAACAATTAATAATTAATTAATCCTCACAGGATCTCCATACTGAAGGTTTCATTTATATATAAAAATTCGGTGACCAGACAACTCAACAATGTGCAATTTAATCACTTTTTCGAAAAGTTATTAAAAGTCTTAAAAATATTTTTTTGAAAAACTTGGTTAAATGGGTTCGGTTAGGTTATGGGTAATTAAAAAAAATCGTCACATTCATGGGGGTGTTGAAAAGCCACCTTGTTGTATTGTCACAGAACCTAAAATTCAATTTAACCTTTTTATTCAAAATACTAAACTCCAAATTCGACTGTTGCTCCTGCAACTCGTAAACTTACGAATACCCACAGTAACAACACGACAAAATTCGCTATTCTAATGCAGCATTATACAATATAATAATATGAGAAATCAGTACTTAGCTACTTAGGTGATGTTGACATATTTAATATCAACTTGGCGAGTTTTGTGGACCATGTAAAATATTTATTCCAATACTGTTCCTAAACACGTCTTGCATTTTTGTAAACCTACTTAGTCGGTATATTTTTCATATAATGAATAACTTATTACTTTGTATAAAACCACTATATTTAAAACAATATCAACATGTTTCGACAACAATGTTGTCTTCATCAGGATATGTTACTATGATACAATAAATGAAAAACAAGTATAGACAAATTAAAATAAATTATAACATAGACAAAATATTAAAAAGTAGAGGTGATTAATTACTTACTAATCATAAAAATAGTTATACAAAATTAAATTTAAAAATTATTTAAGGAAAAATAAAATTGCATTTAGATAATAAAATTTTTTAAGAATAATTAATTAAAATAATTAGTCTAAATCAAAAAATCAATAATTATAATTAGTTGTAAGTATTAATAAGAAAATAAATTTAAAAGATGGCTATTTTTAAAAAAGGTTTGGTTATTTATAATATTTCTCAAACATTTCCAAAAACTTTTCACAGGATTTATATAAAATTTTTAATGTTATTCTAAAACAAAATTATTTTCAATTTGACAATATTATTTACAAACAAAAAGATGGATTAGCAATGGGTTCAAGCACTAGTCCCCTAGTAGCAGATATTTTTTTAAACAATTTTGAAGATAAACTTTTTAAAAGTCGTGCGTTATTATTAAAATATGTATATGTTTACTTTTGGAAAAGATATGTAGATGATATTTTTTGTATATGGACTGGCACTAATAGACAATTAAATATATTTTTAAATTTCATTAATAAACTCAACAAAAAAATTAAATTTACCCTAGAAATCGGAAATAATTACAGTTTAAATTTTTTGGATTTAAATATTTCTATCATTAATAATAAATTTGAATTTAACATTTTTCGTAAAGATACATATACAGATATCATTATACATGAAACATCTAATCATCCATATTCACAAAAATTAGCAGCTTTTCATACACTAAGTAGATTAATTAATGTTCCCTTATCTTTGAGTAATTTTAAAACAGAATTAAATACTATTAAACAAATTGCAATTAATAATGGTTATAATTCAAAATTAATAGACAATATGTTAAACAAAAAATATAAGAAAAAGTTTTTTAGATCTTTTATCTATCCACATGTTGTTGAAAATGATAATAATTGGAGAAAAATTTTATTTTTAAATAATAACATTTCAAATTTAATAATTAAAAACATGCCAAATAATGTACAACCAGCTTTTTATACAAACAACAAATTAAAAAATTATATATTAAATAATAAGGATAAATGTGATTTTTTGAACAAATCTGGGGTTTATAAATTAATTTGTAATGATTGTAACTTTTTTTATATTGGAAAAACTTCTAGAAATTTTAACATTCGAGTTAAGGAACATATAAGATGTTTAAATAATAATAATTATTCTGAATTTGCCAACCATATTTTGGAAACAAGTCATTGTTTTGATATTAATACAGGTCTTAAAATTTTACATACTAACACTACGGGCATACAATTAGATAATTTAGAAATTTTAGAAATTAGAAAAACCATTAATAGTAAATTAAATATTATAAATAACCAAACCTTTTTTAAAAATAGCCACCTTTTAAATTTATTTTCTTATTAATACTTACAACTAATTATAATTATTAATTTTTTGATTTAGACTAATTATTTTAATTAATTATTCTTAAAAAATTTTATTATCTAAATGCAATTTTATTTTTCCTTAAATAATTTTTAAATTTAATTTTGTATAACTATTTTTATGATTAGTAAGTAATTAATCACCTCTACTTTTTAATATTTTGTCTATGTTATAATTTATTTTAATTTGTCTATACTTGTTTTTCATTTATTGTATCATAGTAACATATCCTGATGAAGACAACATTGTTGTCGAAACATGTTGATATTGTTTTAAATATAGTGGTTTTATACAAAGTAATAAGTTATTCATTATATGAAAAATGATGCCACAAAATAAATTTGCGAAGTTTGAAGAAGGTATATTTTTCACTTATTATTTCTTGTATTTTTTATGACTTGTGTGTATCTTTTATCTCATTTAATTTTATTTTTATTATTTCTTTCTTCAGTTTCAAAACTATCTGTCTTGTTAAAATTGTACTATCAACATGTAAAAGCCCTCTGGGAGTTTAAATAAACAAATAAAAAATAAGTAGGTAATAATGTTGTAATTTTTGAAAGACAGTGGGTTTTGTGGAAGCATTACCATAAAATAAGAAGCTTTTTAGCCAAATGTTGTATTTATGGTTACTTGTTGTATATGTTTAAATATCAAGTTCTTTTCAGGGATCTAGTGATTCTAATATTATGTGAAATGGGATGATATTTGAATTTCTTCTTTCTTTATTAAAGAGTGAAAGACACAGCTGTTGAGATACTTTGAAACGAAACTTCGCCCGCCATGAAGCTATATTTCCACACAATATATTTGCCTTATAAGTTGTCAGTTATTTACACAGGAGTTTCGAAAAGTATTTTGGAATTACCGCGAAACTCATTTAGATTAACATTGTATTAAATTATGTTTGGTGAAGGATATGTAATGAAATCCATATTGGTATATAAATAGAATTTCGATTGAGTGTAAATATGTCAATGACGCTTCTAATGCGTGAGTCCATATCATAATATGCAACGCAGCATAAATAAGCAGTCATATCTATTAATTATGCAACTCCTACAGAAATAAATTCTAATTCTTATTAAATATGCACCACCATCATTAGGTAGACTATAAACACTATAATATATAACCCAAATGAGGTAGGTAGGTGTACATGAGTTCATTAAATTCCAACATGTAATTTCTAGCAATCTTCAATACAAAACGATACATTTATCGTCAGAAGTGTACAGGTCAATCATTTTAAAGAGACCCTTGCTTGTGTAGAGGTGTACTGAATGAATTAAAATTTAACTCTTTAAATCTTTTTTTTTACTATGACTCTACTTATATATTTTTTATTGTGTTGTGAAACAGTTTTGACTTTTCGTCACGATCCTACGCATCGAACGGCACGACCCACTTACCCCATATCTTAGGCCGGCTAGTAGCTAATTTCAAGTCTATATGTCGAATTTCAGCTTGATCGGATGTCGGGAAATGGGTTAATTTTCAGTTACACGATTTTGTTCCTTTATTCATTCAAGAAAACAAAATCGAAATTCAAAGAGATGAGTTTAATAAAAAATAGCGATTATTTATTTACCTCAGCGTTTGGATGCAAACTCAATTGTAAATAATCTTCATTGTAAATGTAGGTGCATCCAATTTCCTACAATTAACCCACTAAACAAAAAGTAACAAGTATATATTATGCAGGGGGTCCGGGACAGTGGCGGCTCGTGACTCTTGGGTATGTTAAAGCGATAATATTAAAAAAAATGTATTTTTGATATTATGGTTGTGGCCGAAAAAACCTTTTTTTTTCGAAAATTGGTTTTTGGTATGAAGATTTTCAGAAAATTTCAGTTTGGCAGTGCACTGCACCGGAATTCCTGAATATCTTCATACAAAAAACCGAATTTTCTAAAAACAAAAACATTTTTTTTCCGCTACATCAAAAATGCATTTTTAAAATATGAGCGCTCTAGCGCACCTAAAAGTCACGAGCTGCTGGTCCGGGGGTAAAGTGCACAAACTACGGTAGGTGATTCTACATGACAGTACCTATCTACAAGTATGAATTTTATATAACGTCTTCAAAATTCCAACGTTTTAACGTAGTTTTCGGGAAAAGAAATTGAATTATTCGGATGAAAAAATATGTTTGTAAAGGAAAAAAGTGGGAATTTCGAAAAAAATTATTTATCTTTTTTATGTATCTATAGAATTTTGTAGAATCATACTCCCGAAGTTTGTGCAATTTACCACCGGACCAGTTGTATATTAATGGCATGTGGGCGGTATTAAGTGTAATCACCACTCGTTAAAACAGTTTACTTAGGTGCCTGCCGATGTTTGGTGAAATTAATTATTTTTTATTCAATTTTTTTTTAAGAATATATCTAATAGTATTGACGAACGTTTTTTTGGTGTAATTTTCGATACTATCGTTTGCACAAATACATCCGAGCGTGTTCTCTTTTAAATGATTTCCCCATACCTTGATATTTTTTTCTTTCAAATTATTTTAGTTACTTTACAATTTGAAAAATACACTTCAGTGAAATTATTTTTGGTTTCCATCATATATCAACTGAAAACTTTTGGAACCAGATTAACTATGAAATCAAGTTCTGGAGGAAGTAGATCTTAAGGTTACGCATATGCCAGGAAACCTAAATAACACTATTCAAAAGAATCGGAATTATTGAGGCCTCCACTGACGGCCTCCGTGGTTGAGGGGTAAAGCTCTGGACTCGCAATCCGAATTTTCATTTGATTTATTTATTTATGTTATTTGAATAAAAGTAATAAATATTTTATTTCTTCTACTAGAACTAGAAATTTTATAAATCCGAAAAACCAAAAATTGTTCTTAAATGACCCAATATTAAACCTGTTCCCTTTGTAAATTGTCTCCCATTGCCCCTCTCTCCTCTACCCACTCTCATATTTTCATTGATACCATTGTCTATGTCCATTCTTTTTCAATTGACACCATTGTCTACGTCTATTATTTATAATTAGTATCAATAAAAAACCCTGAAGAAGTGAGCATTGCTCACGAAACATGTTGGTTTTGTAAATAATAAAAGTGGTAAAAACGAAGTAATTTATTAATTAAAATTAAAATATTTTATTATTTTTAGTTAATATTTCGTATATTTGCGGCACGTTCCAGAGTAGAAGAAACTCCCAGAATCTCTCTGCTGTACGACCACCATTCAGAATTAAAACGTCGCGTCGCTTTAAATGGCTTTAGCCGTGTTTGGTTACTGGATCTCAATATCCAGGTTCTTCTCCACTTTCCTCTTTCCACTTTCCTTCAGCCTCACAATATAATTGAATTGGGGTTGCCATAGTCTCGCTGGCTCCAGAAAGGAACAGATGGGACTCTTATGAGCTATTAACATAAGAAATTGCTATAGCTAAAAGTTATTCTTCGTAACAAAATCTAAATAACTATCCAGGAATTTACCCAACTTTCCTCCAATCTATTCTTCTCTTTTTTGGCTTTAAAAAAATACTTAAATTTCGGGGAAAAGGTCTCCCTAAATTTAACAGGGCAGTGAGATTTGGTTGCTCGTATTGTCTTGGTTGCCGTAAGTATTTATTCATTTACTTAAATGCCGTAAAATGGCATTTAAGTAAATACATTTTACAATAAAGTGATAAGTAGGTACATGAGATTATGAATATGTGTACCATATATAGGTATCAGTGTTATACTAAGAACAAAATAAGAATTGTTTGGCGGTCCGTCCTCTCTGCCTACCCCTGCGGGGAAACGGCGTGATGGTTAGTTAGTTCAAAATAAGAATGAATGAGTACACAAAAATAATATCGCTGAAGTGATAAGTAGTTGTTGGAAGAACAATGAAATAAAATTGAGGAGAAATACAAAAGAAATATGTACTTGGGTAATAAGCTAATTAGTATACTAGCTTATATAAGACCTGACAAAAAATAAAGTATGATGTATATATGATAAAAGCTAGTACATATTTAGATACAGAATACAATTATTTTTCCGTGTTACAACCAAAAAAGAACATGAAGTACTGTTAAGATATAGAATGTTTATAACATTGGTGGCATTTGTGTGGGGCAAGATAAAATAAATACTGTCACCCTTAGGCATCTTTGGTATTTCAAAACATCAAAAGAATTTGTGCGCATGAGAAAATTTTCGGTAAAAACCTTTTCATTGTAGAACAACTGTGATGCGAAGTTCGTACAAAGTTAACCTAATTCAGTCCAAACTTTTCTACTTTATCCCAACAACTCTTATCGCAGAACACGCTTTAAAATCAAAAGTCGTGAAGCAATAAAAAGATACACAAACTTAGATTTTGTTTCACGATACTAAGCATATTGCACGCCCTAAAGTACATATTATGTAACGTGACTTAACGGTGAGCACTTACTAAGTATGCTCGCATAGTGCGTACTAACTTGCATAGGAGTTTCGCTGCTCACGTAATTACGAACGACTTAATAAGCTACAGTGAGTTATTACTTATTACATTGGCGTTTTCATTATGGCTGCACCATTCCAATAATAATAAAATTATACTGATATGTTTATTATTAAAGCGAGAATGCTGCTCTAACAAAATAATTCTAATTCACATCGATTCCATCGGAAAGCTTTCAAGTAGGGAGCCATTAAATCCCATTTGCTTTTAATAAAAGCTTTTGAATTATTATTACATACTTGCTTTCCTTTCAGGTTCGACCCGCTTCTTTTGTGTAATGTCATATCTCTGACACTACATTACAGATGTTTGTATTGAATTGTTTACATTTGCCAGCACGTGTGTTTGTTTCGGAACATCCGTTTGTGAGTTTGTGAATTTGAGACGCGATGAAGGAAGTATTTATCTCACAATTCATTCCTTCAAACGAACTTCAGGATAAGTGCATAATTTGCACAACCCTTATATAGTGGTAACGTTTCAAATTCAACACGTTTTATTCATCCCTTTTTGTCAACCAATCTAATGCACAATTACTTCAAATATAAATAGAAATAAAAAAATTTTAAGTACTTACGTAAATATTATTTGGTTACAAATAATCTCACTATATTTGACAATCTCGTATTACCACAATTAAAAACGAAAGTTGTTTCTTGTACAACATGGAGGAGAATTGAACCCGCGACGCCTTTGTGGCAACCCGGTGCTTTTGTCAACTCAGCCACCTACCGATCACATATTTTACATGAGATCCTTTACAAAAACCACTTTTACAAAGTATGTAAGTAGGTACCTACCACATTCCAAAGTCTTCATTTTATCATTTTAGTATTAAACGACAGCCTACTTGGTCGAGGGATGAGGCTCTAAGGGTTGAAAACCCAGCGTGCGCAAATAAATTTTATTTGATTAATTTGTATTACTTCACAAATTATTAATTATAAATAATATATAGTATATTTGCGGCTTTCCAGAGTGGAAGATACTCGTATCGTCCTGTTGTAAGACTATTATTCAGAATTGAAACATGTTTCTTGAAACGAGTTAAGCCGTATTTGGTGACCAGATCTGAATAGCCAGATTTTTAATTTATATTTTTTTTTATTTAATCGACCGTATAAAATAATTCCGTAGGTATACAAAACTATAATGGTTATGATAGGTAGAGATTTTGTATTTCTTAGTCCTCCTCACTAGGGGTTCCTGTGAGATACTTCCCCACCTTCCTCTTTCCCATCTGATTCCTCTCCCCGCTACATTCATCCTCACAACATACCGCAATTGTGTATTGAGGCCTTACTGGATCAGATGGAAGCAGTTGTGACTATTGTGCGATTTGTTATTCAAATTAAAAAAAAAATTGTGATGCACTCAAATTATTATTTGCAATACACACAATAAAACGGGTCTTGTGCAAGCGTTATGAGAAATAATATATAATTTTAAAAAGGCAAACAAAGTTATTCATTAAAGGAGCTGAATTTATAAAAAGTTGTTGATGTATATTTTGTAAAATATAACCAATTGTGTGTGTTTTGAGGCTGGAGGGAGTAGGAAGAGGAAAGTGATGGAGAACGGGAAGCCTGAGAAGTGAAGGGTGGAAGTGAATTTGGAGCGTCGAGCCTCTTATGGTGATTTAGTGCAATGGGCAGTGGCGCGGGGCTCGGGGCGCGGGGCGGATCTACCGACATTTTGGCTGTGACAGCTACTTTTGCCACTTCGAAACACAAATTATTCACATTTTTATTCACACTCCTGGACAAATCGACCCTCAGATTCCTACCCAACCCTCATTTTTTTCTTTCAAGAACTTCCTTTCCTTCCTTTCTTTAAAAAGACCCTCCACACAGCACCCACATAGATAACATAGGCCCTTAGAGATTTTTGTCTAAAGAACGAAAGAACTAAACAAAATAAAGTATTCTACGTAGGGCAAACAGGACCGGATTAAACCTGTCGGGACCCCTAGGCAATGCACGCCTCGGGGGCCCTTTACAGTTACAGTTGCAGGCAAAGATTGACGGCCGGTCCAGCGGTAAGGTTTTTGACTGGCAATCCGAAGGTTGCGGGACCGAATCCCGGCGTGGACATTAAATTTTATTTGATTAATTGGTGTTATTTCACAATCAATTCATTTAAAATAATATAAAGTATATTTGCGGCATGTTCCAGAGTGGAAGATGCTCTTAGTATCGCCCTATTCAGAATTGAAACGTTGCTTGAAATGGTTTTAGCCGTGTTTGGTGACCAGATCTGAATAGCCAGGTACCTAAGGGGATCTTCCTCTTCGCCATCTCCTTCCCCTCCTCACTACCTTCAGCATCACAATATTCCCGAATTGGGGATGCCAGAGTCTCACTGTGTCCAGACAGGAGCAGTTTGGACTCTTGTGCGGTATGTATTTAAAAAAAAATTATTCTCAATAATGTTGACCGACCGGTTTCGGAACGGCCGTTCCTTCTTCAGGGCAAGCGTATACTGATTTAACAGTTATGAAATATGGCTGGGAACAATGTGTTATTATGTGGTAAGGGGTGGAGCCATTGTTCCCATCCATATTTCATAACTGTCAAATCAGTATACGCTTGCCCTGTAGAAGGAACGGTCGTTTCGAAACCGGTCGGCTTTACTCAAATATATAAGTGGTTCAAACAAAGTAAAATTGTTTCAATTATATATAATTTTCATTAATTTGGCCAAATGGTTTTCAGAGACAAATTCCAGTTGTTGCTTAAGAAAGTTGCTACGTGGTACACTTAGGCACAGAAGATAATCGCATGTATGTCAATGTATTTTTAAATAAGTTAATTATTGTCACAACAATATCATAGACCAAAAGTAATCAAAGTATACAACGGACCCATCAACAACAGCACGCTATGAGAGACAGATCGCCTACGCCAAAATCTCCCCCAATTTCTCGCAGTATGTCACCGAAGCGTGCCCAGGACATAAAAGAAAACTTTAGCGTTATGTAACAAAGTTTTTCATCAGCTTTCCCCTTTCAAACCCGACTTGTGACCGGTAGTATTCATGTTTTATTAATATTTTTCGTTTAAGGGTTCTTCGTATGAGCTTAGAAACTGCAATAAAGTTGGCTACCTACTTATTTGTATATACGTTTTTAACCATTCAAAATTCTGGCGTATTTTGTCAGTAGGTATAAATATTTCCGCTTTGCAGTAAAATCCAAATAATGGAATGTTTGTGAACACATCCAAATTTTATTAGAAAAACCCATAACCAGAAATAACAAAAAAAAAAATTTAATTTTTAAATATATATTTTTTTTAATGCAAACATTAAACCAATTTGGAAGGCGGGTATGGGTACCGCCATTTCCGCCGGAACCATTTATAGGATAACCAACATCTCTGACATAGGTCACCCCAAGTGGTTTGCTACGTTTGGTGACTTAACAGAGGTGCCCGTGTTCATGTGGTTAGGATCGTTCAGGTCTTGGCGGCCGACGCGTCTACCCGCGTGCCGCGTGGTTGAGAAAGGTCTTTTATCCTCTCCAGCCGGAATCTGTCGAGCCATCGTCTTACACCGCGGTTGGAGGGATGGATGGACGTCCGTCACTCCTGGACACGACTCAAGATTCCTACCCATCCCTCCTACCTATTTCCTTCCCAAAACTTCCTATCCTTCCTTGCCTTAAAAAAACCCTCCACAGAGCATCCCCTAAGATCACATAGGCTCTGAGGTAAATAATTTTCCTCAGGGCCTTCTCTGCGGAGCTAATGTAAAAGAAAAAACAAATAAAAAGTTTTAAAAATGGCTCACCTTACGTTTTTTCTAACTAGGTACAATAAATTATTGGTAAAAAAAAAACACATACATTTGTGATTAGATAAATGAATTAGAAACGTTGTTGTTACCTCACCTTTTTGTCATTTTATATAAAAAAAATTCATAAAGTTTAATAATTTTTTTTTCAAATTGCCGTCGGAAACTTTGGTTTCATAAAATAATAATAATAATAACTTTGGTTTCTCATTCGCTCAACGACAATTCTGGTTCATCGCTCCTAAAATATATAATGCTCTGAGTACTGACATAAAGACAAGTAATTCTAATTCTCTTTTTATAACACGTGTACAACATTGGATTTTTGAAAAGGGACGAACGCACTTTAAAGAATTCATGAGTTCTAACACTACATTTTAATTATTAATTTTTGCATTTCAAAATTTTAATTTCCATTTGTATTTCTATTTTACTTTAAAATGTTGTTATTTTTTTCTCTTAGTTTTTCACTAAATTTATATATGTTTTTAATTTTGATTTATATAATTATATGTTTTAATTTATACAGAACACTTGAGTTCTTAACATTTAATTTTTATTATTAATTTTTGTATTTCAAAATTTGAATTTGAATTTTCATTTTTACTTTTCTTTAAAATATGATCTTTTTTTTTTCTCTTTAGTTTTAAGTATTTCTTAATATTTTTTGAAATGTTAAAATATTAAATGTACGACTAACACAATACGGGCTTAGCCTAGTGTGGTAGCCAAAAAAAACCCAAATATCTGTTACTAATAAAAAATATATGAAATAAAAAAAATAAAAAATAAAATAAAATAAAATAAAGGTGTATATTCGAATTATTTTGTGATTAACTTTTAGATTGAAATTTAAAGCGTGTCGTGTTCTTTTTCCAATATCTTTTAGATCTTACTTTTCACTATGACAGTAAGGGAGACACAACGATTTCTATGAGACCTGTGTGGATTGGGACAAATATGGTCCCCTGTGATTAAACGGGTTTTAAAACAACTTCTTCACGAATAGGTACTTAAAAAGATTTTGTATCGAACCCTTTTTTTCCAGATCGAAATATGATTGAATCGAAATTATTCTCCATTCGAACCCTTTTAAAAAAACCTATAAATTATAATACGAGTATTTTAGGCATTCCAAGTTTTCGGGAAATTGTGAGTTCACTAAAAAAACAATCTGTCTGAATAATTTTGACTTGCCGGCAATGTTCATAAACAAAGCTGGGCTCAACGCTCTAAAAATATTATATTATTAAGTGTTTTAATCAAACTTTCGGAACACAAATTTATGTGAGATGGGTAGTTTTTAAATTCAAGTAGTTTCCTTGAGTGAAAAAGTTTTCCGTATTCTCACAGACAAACCGTAATCTCCATGAACAAAAAATATCTGTATTATTAAAATGGTGGATGAATATATTCCACGCAGAGAATGGATGACTCTCCGTTGTCGAGAGGTAAGGCTCTCGACTAGCAGTCCGAAGAACGTCCAAATCGCGGCGGGTCAGTAAATTTTGTTTAATTTTAACGTGTTATTTTAAAATTCAAATCTCAACACAATGTATTAGCTTTCTATAACTTAGTAGCTTCCTTTAACTTACCCATCTGTAAAAAACACTAGTGTAACAATATTGTTCTTTCAAAACCTTTATTATTTGTTCTGCCATTTCAATTATTTCTAATGAATATTTTGGTTGTTAAACAAAAAATATCGAACGAATTCGATGACGCTAATATAGCGCCATCGTCATTCAACAATATAAATAATTTCGTTCTGTTTGAAATACGAACGACGCCGACGGTTAAATTCGTCCATGCAAAAAATCGCGATTAAAACAATGGGAGAGTGGGGGTAGGAGGGTGAAAATTTGGGTTTATAGGTATTTTTTTATGCCAAATAAGAAAAAAATACAAAAAAAAGTTAAAAAAAATAATTTTTTCTGGATAGGAACACCCACCTAGCGGTATGAAATATACTTTTCGACCTATTCTCATACCTACCAAATATAGTTAAAAAATTTCATAAAAATCGGTCTAGCCGTTTCGGAGGAGTATATAGATAGATATATATATATATATAGATTAACCTCAACACAGGCTTATCCTAGTGAGATTAAAAATTGAAATGTAAAATATAATAAATACCTACCACGTGAAGAAACAATAAAAAACTAGCTTTAATAATAATAATAATAATAATTGGATAATTTATAAAGCGCCGTTTTTGTGAAAAATCACCTCAAGGGCGCTGTACAATTTATTAGGAATGCTTAATTTCTAACTGATTTTACTATTTACAAATGGATACAGAAATATACTTACCTGGCAGGTCACTTCCGGTAAACACACTTTAATTATAAGTTTATGCTTGGAGAAGATACGGCCTTGCACGCGGAGGACATTACAGTTAACACACTGGACATTGCGTGATTTTACATTATTTGCTACCCTCATCGCTGTTAGTACCTATTACATTTGTGAATAGAAAAGTAGAGGTATTTATTTTAAAATACTGGAGAATTTAGGACTATTGGAGATTAGTGGCAAAAGTATAGTTGGTATTTATTTTAAAATACTGAGGAATTTCGGAATCTTTAGGGCTGGAGAATGTTCATGAAATGACCTTCACAAACGCTTACATATTTATTTATTTTTATTATTATTATTATTATTTTTTTTTTTTTTTTTTTTTTTTTTTTTTCCATGTTTTTATAGGTTAGTTATTTACGGTGTCGCGGGCATTGAAAGTGAAGGTGAAAGATTTTGAGTTTATGGATACGACTGTCTGAAAAGGTGAGTTTTAAGTCTAGCTCTAAATTCCGCCGCGTCTGTGATCATTCTTAAGTCATGTGGCAGTCCGTTCCAGGCTTTAGGTCCTGACACTCCGAAAGCGCGCTCACCGAACTTAGTATCTGGTGTGCGCTTTGGTTCCTTTAACCTTCCGATAGCTGATGACGCTGCTGACCTCAGGGTTGACTGTCGATGATTGGAAATTTCTGGAATACACAATTCCGATAAGTAAGCCGGAGCCATTCCATTAAGGGCCTTAAATACCATCCAGCAGAGCTTAAACTGGATCCTTTCAGGACATTTAAGCCAGTGTAGATTTTTGAGATGCTCTGAAATATGGGAATATTTTGATACGCCGGTGATAAGTCTTGCCGCAGCGTTGAAAACGGATTGTAATTTGTTAATTTGATATTTTGGAAGACTTGCATATATTCCGTTGCAATAATCTAAACGTGAAACCACATACGAATTGACTAGTAATTTAGTCGCCTCTGTTGGCAAGTTTCTCCTTACTGCTTTAATTTGTCTTAATTGAAAAAATCCCGTGCTTACGGTTCTGTTCACTTGGGTTTTAAGGGAAAAGTCAGCGTCCAGATTGACACCCAGTAGTTTTATACAAGTCTTTGGAGTGATGTCGCTTCCTGAAATGGCTATTGGGGAGTTATCAATGTTATGCTGACGTCTGCTTGTGGCGGTCCAAAGAACTACTTCAGCATCTTCTTCTTCGATCCTTTGGCGTACAACTTTCGACATATTACCTCTACCACAAATTTTATTAAGAATCCAAAATTTCCAACCATCCAACCCAATTTGGCTAGACAGCTAAACTGTTAGCTTTCCGGGCGAACTCTACTTCAATAATCCAAACAGGGGGTCATAATAAATATTAAGATGACCGTATTTCACCTGTCATCGATGAGCCGTGTCACATATCAAATATAATCCTACTTGAGCCCAAGTTCACTTTATTGACATACTACCTAATTATACAGACGATAAAGATTCTGTTAAGTAAGGTTTAGTAATTAATTCCTCATATTGGGTATGTTTTATTGCTTCATTAATGCCAAAATGTTGATAAAATAGATAGTCCAAATTTAATAAACAGGAACGTTATAATATTGTGAAGTGTCACCTTTTACGTGAATATAATAATAAATAACGCTTTTTTCACAGAAGAGGCCCTGAGGAAAATAATTTCCGTCTGGATCTATGTTGTATTTGGGGATGTTATATGAAAATTCTTTTGCGGAAAGGAAGGAGTGAATCTGAAATCTTTCCACAGCCAAACTATTGAATTCAGTGTTTGCCGACTGTGCACCGGTACCGAAGGAATCAATGACGCTAGTTCCTCGGAGCAATTTGGATGGCGGGTTACCGCCGCCCCGGGAACTATTATTTGGATAACCAACACCTCTACCATAGGTCACCCCAAGTGGTTTGCTACGTTTAGTGACTGCATGGGTGCCCGGGTTCAAGGGATGAGGTTTGTTTAGGTCTTGACAAACCTGCTGCGTGGTGGGCCGGATCGATAGAGACTGGTTGAAGGAGGCCTTTTGACCTTTCTAGCCGGACTCTCTCGACCCATCGTCTCGCACCGCAGTTGGAGGGATGGATTCATACGTCCGTCATTTTTAGACACACTGACCCCCAGATTCCTACCCACCTCTTATACCTTTTTCTTTCCCAGAACATCCTATCCTTCCCTTCCTAAAAAAGATCCTCCCCATCTCGGTAGGAAGGAGGTAGCGCAATACGGCATAATATCCCAAAATAAATCAGAAAAATAATAATCGTGTAGCATTGAGATAGAAGACAATATTTATAAATCTAAACGAAATATGAAAAATAACAAGACACAGAGAAATAAGAAGGTAACGGTCGCAACTGGGACTCGAACCCAGGATCACTTATCAATAAAAATAATAATAATAATTTAATAATAATGCCAGGATGATGCAATGGAATACATTCCATATTAAAAAAGAGGTACAAAAAATACACGTAAAAATGAAAACAGAAAAGAAAACAATCAGAGTGTGCAATTCACACGCGGTAGAAGTTAAACATTCAGAAAACTGAGCTGAAACTGAAAAGTGGACAAGAGCGCGGAGACTACGAATCACTGTTTTATCAATGTGAAGGATGATTTTTGCCATATTTTTGTCGTCGAATTCCAGTTTACCTTTTCCTATACGTTTGGTCATCTTATTAGTATTTGTGTTGTCTTCTTCGGAGTCCCTGGATGTCGCTTTCTTTTATGTTTTCTTTGCCTGTTCATTTTGGAGTGGTTTGAAGATTGGATATTGATTTTACAAATATATTTTATTTTGTTTTGAATTTCCTTGATCTGCTGAATGTCTGGCCGCTAAAGTTTATAAGGCGCTTTATACCAATAGACCAAAAGGAGACTTGAATGGGATGGTGAATTTAATAAATATTTTATTGTCATCTCATTCTTTCGCAGGCTGAATCCTGTAGATCATAGGTTCTCAGCATGGGCGATAACGCCACCCTGTGGGCGTTTGAGACTTTCAGGGGGGGCGGCAGAAGACCAAGATAAAATTAGGGGGCATTTAGATGGCATAGTTGGGACGTGGACAGTTAAAAAATGGTCTAAAAAGACAAAGTAGCTTCCCGGTACTTAAAAAATAAAAGAATCACTTTCTTAACTTGCATAACAATAATTCAATATATTTTTAATCAAATTATTGATTCCGTGACATTCCTCCCCCCCACCCTCCCCCAATAACAATAACAATTTGTGGTAAATATAGTCGTGCCAATATGTTTAGTAAGTTAAAATAAAAGGGGGGCGCTAGACAAAAAAATGTTCTTAAAGTAAGCGGTGGGCAAAATAAGGTTGAGAACCTATGCTGTAGATGTATGTGTTTGGCTCTTTTTAGTGTCGCTTGCTTCCGTTTCATCGAATTTCAATACACAACGGTGTTAAAGAAGTTTTCACTTCAAAAATAGAAATCAGGTATAAAAAAATTTGCCAAAATGTGAATAATTTCAGCTAAATTATCTATCATTCATTATTATGTAATCTACAAAGATTGTATTATCTTTGTAACTGATTGTATTATTACTGATATTATCTTTGGCAAACATTTTATAACAAATATTTTTATAAAATAGTTGCCAACGCCGCTGTACGTGAAATATAAATAAATAATACGTATGAAAGTTACTTATCTCATCTGAAGTTTAAATTCTGCAGAAAGAATGTATAAAACATCGATCTTAAGTTGGCAATTTCCCCTTCTGATCGGAAGAAAGGATCGCCGGGAACTTAGAGGAAATAGCTTGGACGTAAATGACTCGGAATTTATAACTTCAAAAAGATTTATGGCGGTGAAAGGTGATGAAAATATATTCATTACTTTTCAAACCGTGTCAATGGGATAATTTTAAACACGTGGAATCAATACCTAATTCCTTGTTAGTTGACTCATCAAAATATAATGCAAATTATCTGTAGTTTTGTAGACTCATCAAAATATAATGCAAATCATCTGTTGTTTTGTTGATTCATCAAAATATAATGCAAATTATCTGTAGTCTTGTTGACTCATCAACATATTATAATGCAATTTTTTTAGTTTTGTTAACTCATCAAAATATAATGCAAATTATCTGTGGTTTTTTCGAGTATCCTTGATTGATTTGTAGCTTACTAACTATAAAGCCGTTTCCCGTAGGAGTAGGAAGAGAGGTTAGAACACCACACAAAATTGTAATTCATTAATTTTTATAATGACACAATGATCCCAGGAGGCCCCGAGGAAAAAAATCCCTCATTGTCTATTTCATATTTGGGGTTGCTGTGTGGAGGGTTTTTTAAAGAAAATGAAGTAGAGGAAATTCTGGGAAGGAAAAAGGTATGAGGAGTGGGTAGTGGAGGTCAATGTGTCCAGAAGTGAGAGACGTATGAATCCACCCTTCCCACTGCGGTGCAAGAGAGAGTCCGGATAGGCTCTAGATTATGTCTCCCGATCCGGACCGCCACGCAGTAGATGAGGAAACTCGTTTGCTACCAAGACCTAGACAAACCTCACTCGATTTGGATAGGTGATGAACTATGATTTCTTCGGTTTGGATTATTTATAAAAATGCCTGTTCGTAATTATTAAGATTTAATAAATTTTTGACCTAACAGTCAGAATTTTAGGTTGCAGGATTTTATAAATGCACAGGCCATTGTTTTGATGTTAAACAAACGTTGTGAACGTTAAGAAAATGTGTCCATTTTCTAACAATATTTTACAACTTCCCTACCAGTATCCAGCGGGCTTTCAACAGCAATATTTCGGTGTCCACTACCTGGGAAAAATTTTAATAAAAATAATTATTTTTTAAAAAGGAACAAACAACGGTTATGTGAAAGTCTTATATATATTTTTTTTATATATTATCTCAAAGGAAGGAGAGGAAGGAAGGAAGGAAGGAAGGAAGGAAGGAAGGAAGGAAGAAAAAATATATGGGGTGTGGATAGGAATCTGGCGTCAATTTGTCCAAGAGTGATGGATGTATCAATCCATCCCTCCCACTGCGGTGTAAGGCGATGGGTCCAGTGAGTCCGGCTAGTGAAGTCTCGGTTATGCCCCCTCAACCAGTCTCTACCGATCCATCCTTACATGCAGTAGGTGGGCAAACGCATTCATTGCCAAGTTATATACAAACCTCTCCCCGTGAACCCGAGCACTCCTCCTAAGTCATCAAACGTAGCGAATCACTTGGGGTGACCTATGGCAGGGGTTTGGTTATCTAATAAATGATTTCCGGGGCAGCGTCAGCGGCGGACTAAGATCAGGTTTACCATCGATCCATTATTTATTAATAACGTGCTTGCAATACGTAGATCATACTCGTAGATCGTAGATATAAATTATTATAGCTAGTGTTCCACCGAAACAAGACTTTCTGCCGAAACCGAAACCGATTCTTCGGTGTCTGTCTCCGTTTCGGCCGAAACCGAAACCGAAACTTTTTTTAGACATGTTGAAAATCTATTGTTTACTGACATTTGGCTTATTTTTTATACTTATGCAGACAGTTAACATGTGTTAAATGTGATAAAAGAAAACAACAATTGAAGTATATGAAAAAACGTTTTTTTTTTAATTACTGATATGAAACAATTTTTTTTTTAAATTAACAAAATTTTGTTAACTACCTACTTCTTGGAACAAAAATTTGTCAATAATCAAAACTTCATCATCATTATCATTATCATCATTATCATCATCATTACATAGTATAAAATGAAGTTTCTCAAAATGTATGTGCGCGTTAATCTTTTAAACTACGCAACGGATTTTCATACGGTTTTTACCAATAGATAGAGTGATTGAAGAGGAATGTTTTTATGTATAATACATGTAAATTATATTAGAGAGAAGCCGAGAAATTTAAAGAAAACATATTTTTGTGTGATTTAAAACGGCTGACGGGCCGTACTATAGTCACTTTTGAAATTCGTTCTACGGAAGAAATTGGAAAATAGATGTCCTAGAGTAAGTAGGTATTTGATTTGAATTATTTTATTTGATGAAGTCGCTCAAAATGTATGTGCACATAGATCTTTTAAACTACGCAACGGATATTCATGCGGTTTTCACCAATAGATAGAGTGATTCAAGAGGAAGGTTTATATGTATAAAAACATGCTTATTATAGTAGAGAATAGTCGAGAAATTCAAATATTCAATTCAGGCAGCGGGCAGCGGGCAGCTGGCAAGCGGGTGGTGTGGATTTTATAAAGGTTGGGTAATGGCGTTGTGTTTCGTTAGCCACAGCAACGTGTGGCCGGGTCTGCTAGTATATTATAAAGGAAGGACCTCATTAATTGAGTATTTTCATTTTAATTGCGTTTAAAATCACAACGTTCTTATTGGATACACGAAATAAATTAAATAAAAAACCATAATTGCAGTATGCGAAAAAATATTCCTTTTTTTTATAAAACAAACAAAAATTATGAAATTAACAAACGTGTGCGTGACAAATAACACATAACCTCACAACACAATCACGCCGGACCGGCCGGTGAAATCAGCTGATGATAGCGGGTGACACACGAGCCACGAACTCACCCGAAGTTAGCCGAACGGCGCGCGATAATTCACGAACGCAGAGGGTGCGACCGAAGGTTCGGCAGACTTTCTGACGAAAACGAAACTGATGCCGGAACTAGTGAAAATAAACCGGAAAGATTTTTATTTTTTTTATACATTAGTTTACATTTTATACTATAATTTAATAATGTTGGCTTCAGTGCATGGCTTACCAACTTTCAAATTTGCTGAGGTAAATTATTTTGATTTCAAACCGCATGAACATCTATATTTTCCACTACAAGTTAACTTAATTTATGAAAATTATATTTTGTTTGGTTAAAAAATGATATCTTCTCGATTAATAAATTTTAGGCGTGTTTTAAAATATATTAACAATTTTCCATTAATTGTGTTCACTGAGGCTCTGTCGAACAACGCTCGAATAAGCACTTTATATTTCACCATAAGCTTTTGGGTTATACCACGTAAAACATGAAAGGCCTACCCAATAATCTAACATTTACTACAAAGCATTCAAAATCCAAACATTTTTACGTGAAATATTGCGAAAAGGTTTGGGTCTGTTCTAAATCGCCACACGACACAAAGAAATAAATTTTCCTTATTTACATGATACAATATTTTTTAAGAATTTTAATATTTTCACGCAAAAATTTTGGTGCTTTGTCCTACTATTAGAATAGGTCGATTGAAACCATCAAAATACCACCATATTTAATGAATTATCAAAATAATGTGCAAAAAATATCATCAACCTTTAGCAAAGCAATTGTTTTATTATCTTTTTAGTTCCATATTTACGTGTCCCAAACTATTTACCGAACAGCATAAACTTTTTTAAAAAGCGCTCTTCCCCAGATTTCTAGATCAACTTATCTGTTGTTTTTCTTGTCAAAAATGTATTTTTTTTTTCATAAATATCTAATTAAAAATAAAATTACGAGTATATCTACTGTATGATGGTAAGAGAACAAAATAGCATAAATTGACGTCTTTGGTCAATTATTTAAGAATGCTATAAAGCAGGAGATAAAAGACGTACGAAGTTGGATTCTTAAACTCGAATGAACATTGGTACGATACGTTACCATGCTATTGTAAAAACCCAGCCAGGAGCACACCTATATCGGTGATCGGTTTACCAGAGGGCAGTGATTTGATACGACTTTAAAAACGTGCTCTGAGGATGGGAAGGAGGTTAAATTTAAAATCGATCGGTATACATGGCAATCTACTAAGCTAATATTGGAATGTAGGATGAGCAGGCACGAAGGAACTGATTGAGGTTTGGTTTTCGTTTCTCGTATTTCGATTATATTTGCTTTCCGTTTCTTCCCGCCTCTCGCATATTTTTGCTTCCTGGTTCCCGCTTCCCATTTCCAGTTTCTCGCTTGCAGATTTTTCTTTGGTTGTTGCTTCCGAATGCTTCTTGCTTTTCGTTTCCGGCTTCCCGTTATTTTATGATTCACGCTACTCATTTCCAGCTTCCCTCTGCTTCTTCCTTCTCGTTACGCGTTGCTTAGAGCTTTCGGCTTCCACTGCGTGTTACTCTATATACGTTGCTACCCGCTTCTCTCTTAATGCTTCTTGATTTTTCGGTGCTGCTTCTCGTTTCTTATTTCTTACTTCTTAGTATTCACTTCCCGCCATACTCCCACCAGGAGAAAAGTTCTAGTCTACCGTGACTAATCCCTGCCTCTCCATGCGTCTGCGAAGACAATTGTTGGGTAACTGTTATAATAGGCAAATCACATTGCTCGTTTACAGCACATTGTTGTTTCCATTTTCGTGCCAGCGTTTTAGTGAATAATTTTTAAAACGGACGTGACGACCGAGAAATTAACCGTTTAAGACCCGGCGAAGCAAGATTTATTAAATGTACAAAAAATACATCTTTACCGTCTAGGACAACACAACATTCTTTAAAAAAAACTTTATTAATTTGATGATGTATTGTCATGTAGTTTAGTTACTGAGCGGGTTTATTTTTCCGGCCTTGTATTATTTTCCTACAGTGACTTTATTCTGTTGGCATTTTTCCAGAAGGCGCCCTTAGACAGCCTTAAAAAATCTTTTACCAAAAATTTTCATTTTACTGGCCCTAAATTCAAGTCGAGCGTTAATTTCAAAACTTCTCCGTAATAAGTAAATAAGTATGCATATTTTTAGATACTTTTGAAGTGAGCGTAACAAAACATGGACAATGTTGCGAATCGATCCCTCGACAACTGATCTCCGAAAGTCGAAGCTGTTAACCCTGTGACACAGTATTTTATCATTTTGATTCTAGTACGAATACAGGTACTATTATTCTGCTAGTGACAGTACTAGTGACTAGTAATGCCTGGTCTAGGCAATGTAATGTGTAAAGTAAGGAAATTAGTAATAAAACGCAATTTTTCCCATGGACAGCATTACGCATATTGAATGTAATTCTAGTGGCAACAATTACGTTGATCCATAAGCTATCGAAAATAACAGAAAGACGCTCGCAATGCTCTTTTGGTCGGCTTTCGTAAGCCGTTGTGCATGTTTAGTTGGCATTTCGCTTATAGCGATATTTTTTTCAATAAATTTTTTTTCGTATCACACTGGTTCCTACCTAAATCATCAAGAAGTGGTGCGCCCTCCGCCTCGTCTATCCATTGCTGCTGGAACGAGGTAGACGAGACAGGCGAAACGGAGTATGTATTTTTACAGAGTAGGTCCAGAGGAAATAATTTCCCGCAGGACCTATTTAATTTTCGGAGATGCTGTGTGGAGGATATTTTTAAGGAAAGGAATGAGAGGAAGTTCTGGAAAGGGAAAAGGTATGAGGAGTGGGAGTCGTGAGAGACCGTCTGGCTACGAAGCCAAGACCTGAACACAAAGCACTCAATTAACCCGGGTACCCATACTAAGTCCCAACCACTTGGGGTGACCTATGCCAGAGGTGTTGGTTATCCAAAAAAACTGTTCCCATGGTGGCGGTACCCGTACCCGCCTCCCAAGTTGAATGCATAATAAGTAAAGCAAAAAAGCGCTTCGCAAAATCAATGTGTAAAATAAAAACTCTTTATAATATGTCCCTGCCTGAGAATATGTAGTATGTTCATTTAAAGATTCATTGATGATTCATTCATACAAACGGTTCCATGACAACTCAGAAACATCCAATTTCAACACCTCTTTGAAAAGTCATTAAAAGTTATGAAGAAAAATATTTAAAAGCCCATAACCTGACCTAACGTAATCTATTTAACCAATCTTTTATAAAAAAATTTCAACACTTTTAATGACTTTTCAAAGAAGGTTACATGATTCTGAGTTGTCCGTTCACCCTTCCAAACATATCCAATGTGTCCATCACTCTTGGTTTGTTTACTTGAAATGCTTTGTGTTTTGTATAAAATACTTATAGATAGTTACCGCGTTAAGTGTTGATACCGACTTCAAAGTTTATATCTTCATCTTTCCGTTAACTTAATTTCCCTTGAACGGTGAAAACTAAGGAGACAAAAGTTTGTCCGCTTTTATGAAGATTCAGTCAGACGTTTCGTTTTATTTTTGATGGCACTCCCAGTGGATTACGAAGAAAATTTGAGGCGGGCAGGTATCATAAATCTATGTATATCTTGAAACAAAGCAAAAGTTTGGGGAATTTGTAATATTGCATTATGCATTTGGTGTCGCCAGTATTTTGGCACGAAACAATATTTTCACCAAAAGTTTATAGAGTGCGTTTGAGGAGTGAAATATTAGAAATAGCCGCTTGAAAACAAATTTTATTTTTCAGATAATGTCAATTTCGTGATATAGATTCGAAAAATTTTGTTATGAGTGTTAAAAAAAAAGTACGCCCTGAACACATTTACAAAGATCGTAAACAAACCTCTGAATATCTCCGTCATTTATGAAACTTTTTTTACATTAAATTCGAAACGTCATTGGCTTCATCCAGACAATCCACACAACGCACGTGAGTAGTTCTCAACTAACAAATAAATAATTAAAAGTCACAGGGCCAATATAATATTTAGTACATCAATTTTAATACATAGGCATACCCTATTGAAGTTTTTTCATCAACTAGGGGAATATTTTGATAAAACTATTTAAATTTACTAACACATTAAAAGTATTTTGTCGACTGAAAGAAAAAAACTATTTTAGATTTTTTTTTTCATATTTTGTACCTACATACTGTGTGGATCAAATTCAATAATATTTTTACTTTATATTTATTTTTGTTTAAGTGTTATAAACGGTCGTTTCCTGCACTATTTATGAGTATAGTTTTGTAAATATTGTTAAACATATGTAAAAGCCTAAATAGGCTTAAATAAATAAAATATATGAGTTCAATTGTGAACATAATAATGTGAACTAACAAGTAAAAAAATTCTATTTTTTTTACTTGCTAGTTCAGACCGGCTCACTTTCATTCTGTGGAGTGTCTGGAAAAGTTTTTCGATATTTAATACATAAATTAGTAATAATTATTCTAAATATTGGATTAATTCATTCGAATGAATTTGATTGTCTCCTTTTTTTAAGTTAAGAGAATTTTTAGAAATGAAGAACAATTTATAGAATGATTATGACTTCAAAAAATGACATTTTTTTTTCTAAAACAATTTTAAAACAGAGCCGGATCAGAAATAGGTATTATGTTTGAACAAATATATTTCCCAATCAAAATACTTATTTTGTTATGTATAATATCAAAAAACAAACTGATTTTAACGAATATAAAATAATAATTAGCACAGAGGGTAATGTGCTGAGATCATTATGTTACCAGAATAAAGAAGTACGCAAGAAATGCCTCGTGGACATGTTTCGTGATCCAAATATTTGGCCCATTGGGCCTTAAATTTCCGATACAAAACTCGGTTTTACCATGATCACGAAATTCAATTGGGATGAAGATAGCGCTATGTCAGGCGAGTTAAGTTAGACAGAGCGCATGCTAGATGGAACATTTGTTTTCGTTCGAATTTGTATGGATAGCATTCTAATTTTCTTAATTAATCTATGACTGAGGCAGCAGACTGGGTGCTGTTTTTTACGTTGTTTTCAAATTATTTGTGCCTTCCATAAAGTTTTTCGTCTCCTTTTTAATGTAAGTTCTAAAAGTTCTTTATGTTTCATTTAAATTCATTCTCCTTTACTACTTTCTTAATTACTGCGGGTAGAATGTTGTAAAGTTTCGCGGGCAAATATTCCTAGTCTCTTTGACCAAGCCTGGTTGAATAAAAAAAACAGTTTCTTTGTGGCGATCCTACTTCTGTCTGGCTAGTTGCGATACAAAGAAAAATGCACATTTGATCTCTTGGAACAACACAATACAACAATTTGTTTTCAAGAGTATGATTTTTTTACATTAGCTTCACACAGGAGGTCCTGAAGAAAATAATTCCCTTCAGGGCCTACGTCACCTTTAGGAATGCTGTGTGGAGGGTCTTTTTAGGAAAGGAAGGAGAGGAAGTTCTGTGAAGGAAAGGGGTAATAGGGGTGGGTAGGAATCCGAGGGTCAGTGTGTCCAGGTGTGACAGATGTATAAGTTCAACCCATACCCGCCTCCCAAATTGAAACGCATGTTGTAAATTAGTAGGCATATCGTAATATTATCAGTCGTAAATCATATGTGTGTTCACCAAAAATATTTTTTCAATAGTTTAAGTAGGTACTAGCTGAATTTTTCGAAATCAGTTGTAAACAGTAATTTTCTATTTATTGTGAACGTCAAGTGTGCAAAATTTCATCAAAAAATATCGAAATTCTTCTTGACGGGTTGGGAAAATGGGATTGGGTTGACTTTTCAAAACGTCGACAGTAACCTTTCTCTTTTTCTGAAGGTCAAGCGTTAAAAAAATCATCATCCCGGAATAATTAAACTATAACAACGTCTGCCTGGGACAGACATTCTTATTCATGTAAATAGATAATAGAAGATAGATAAGCAAGTGGGGCCGGCAATATAGTCAAATAACTCCGTTTTTTAAATATTGAAACTTTCACTGAATAGTTAACAAACCCGTCAACAGTTTCATCTAGCGCTTTTTCTTTAATTTAGTTTTAAACAAAGATATTCAAATACAAAAGAGATATGCTATGGTGTCCGCGCAACTGTCGGCGGACTACAACATAATTAGAGTAGTTTGCATACGAAAATAATTTGTTCATTTCGTTGATTTTTTGAAGGTGTGCATTAGTATTGGTTAACAATATAGTTTGTTAACCAATATGTAACAATGTTATTCGTTAATTATTCGTTCATTTAGTTTATTTGTTAATTGGTAAACAATATGGGAGGCGGGTATGGGTACCGCCGCCCCGGGAACCATTTATTGGATAACCAACACCTCTGCCATTGGTCACCCCAAGTGGTTCGCTACGTTTGGTGACTTAGCAGGGGTGCCCGGGTTCATGGGGTGAGGTTTGTCCAGGTTTGGCGGCGGATGCGTCTGCCCACCCACTGCGTGGCGGGCCGGGTCGAGAGAGACTGGTTGAGGGAGGCCTTTTGACCTTTCCAGCCGGAATTTCTAAACCCATCACCTTGCACCGCAGTTGGAGGGTTGGATTCATATGTATGTAACTCCTGGGCACACTGACCCCCAGATTCTTACCCTCATACCTTTTTCCTTCCCACGACTTCCTCTCCTTCCTTTCCCTTAAATGACCCTCCACACAGCATCCCCAAAGATGACATAGGCCCTGAGGGGAATAATTTTCCTCAGGGCCTCCTGTATGGAGCTAATATGTATATATATATATATATATAATATATATATATATAATATGTATATATATATATATATATATACATCCCGCTATCATTGCTGCGTCTTCTAATGGTCCACTTTCATTCAATCCTGCGTCCGACCGTCATTCTGCGTCCGGTATACGGACGCAGGATTGAACACGTGTAATTTCAAGTTTTCCCTACTCCTGTACCCTCATACAGTCTAAAAACGAAAATAAGCCAGACGCGGTATTGGTACCTAAATCAACTGAAATATGCTATTTTAGTTCAGTGTTTTGTCACCGAGGTGGCGAGCCGCGGCGCTGCAGAGACGGGCGAATTTTTTTAGCAAAATATACAGTTGATTGACTCGCGTATCGCAACTCCTACATTTGGCAACATCGCTTTTTAATAGCGTTTCTTCTGATACGGATCAATCATAATAAAAACATCGCACATTGCAATTAAGATAAGAAAAAACAAGATTTCATTCAAATTCAGCCTGTCATTATGTTATTATTGTACAGCAAATATTTCAGCAACTTTATTTTTTTATAAGACTATTTTTAAACAAACATAAGTTATTTTCCTATCCACGATTATAAATTTCTACAATGCGTATTCATGTGCCACGCCACTCTATTACTATTAAACAAGATAAAATCCATGTGCTTAATATATTAGTAATTTGACAGTTAAAAAATATATGTGAGATATTTGGAGATTTGTAAAGAAGGCTGATGTATAGATGATAAGTATAATTAATAAGATAAGAATAAGAGGCTGTAGAAAAAGTCGGGGACGCCCGAGGAAGACATGGTATGATTAAAAAAACAAAATTCTCGTGTCATGCCTAAAGACAGAATAAGCGGGATGATAAGTTATTGTTAAATAATGTATATTTATTATTAAAAGCATGTTATTTTATTTGTTTGCACATTTTTGTGCATTAGCTTTTCTTTTTTCCCCCTTTTCGTTTTAATAAGTCAGGTACGCTTCATACGTCATACGTATGTCTGATAATTGGTAATATTATAATATCGTGAAAACAAGCTTTGGGTCCGTGCGGTTAAGAGGATTTAGCATATAATTTTGTTATAAGGTTCGCTAAAGACCCTTAAAAATTGTTTCTCTCGTAAACGAAAATACATTAGTTAATTCGAAAAGTTATCTAGCGTCCATCATGAAATACTTGATAAGCATTTATGTTATTCTTATTTAATTTTTATTTCTTTAAAAAAATACAATATAGCGGATTAAAAATATTTTTTTACTAAATGCATATAAATAAAATCTTTGTATGCAGTTCACACGCGGTAGAAGTGAAACCTTCAGAAAACTAAACTTCGAGAGAATGAGACGAATGCGGAGTATCTAGAGTAGAACAATTGTAGGGTTTAATAACAATATTGTTACCAAGTATGAAAATTATTTTACATTTTATTCTACTAAGCACCGCACAAAGACACCCATTAGTCAATCTCATTCTCTCGCAGGCTAAATCCTATAGATATAGGTATGCGTTCGTCTCTTTTTAGTGTCGCTCACAGAGTTTCGTTTTGTAGAGTTTCAAATCACAATGGTGCTAAATAGCGATAAGAACCAATGGACAAGTATATGACAATTCTATTTTCTTTAATCTTTTTTTTTTAAAGAAAGACAAATATTCCCGGGCTACGAATAAACCATCAATGTTTGAAAACAACCTACCACCCTCAATACTAAGCAGAAATTATTGCTTTTGTCGTGATGGAGGTCTTAGCCAGCCGAGGAATCGAACACGCGTCGCCCGGGTGGGAATGCGATGCCCACTCAGCCACTGAGAGATTAATTCTGAATGGTGATCTTACGCCAGGGCAATACTGAGAGCATTTTACATACTAAAACGTGCGGCCCTTATTTTATTTTAAGTGATTAAATTGTGAAATAATGCAGATTAAAATCAAATAAAATAAACTGCGTGAAGCTAATGTAAAAAAAAAATATTAGCTCCCTTGGCGATATGATTTGGGAGGCGGGAATGGGTACCGCCGCCCCGGGAAACTTTATTGGATAACCAACACACTCTGCCATAGGTCACCCAAAGTGGTTCGCTACGTTTGGTGATTTAGCAGGGGTGCCCGGGTTCATGGGGTGAGGTTTGTCTAGGTCTTGGAGGTGGATGACCAGGACCCACTGAACCCCGGATTCCTACCCTCCCCACCCTTTTTCTTTCCAGAACTCTCCTCTCCTTCCTTTCCTTTAAAAAACCCTCCACACAGTATCCCCAAAGATGACATAGGCCCTGAGGGAAATAATTTTCCTCAGGGCCTCCTGTGTGGAGAACATATAAAAAAAAACAACGTATCACCCGACACCAGATCGGCATCGCCTCAGCTCGAGCCGTTCAGAATTATATATGAACCCATGACTTCCTGATAGCAATTTGAGAGCCTTACACCTCGACCACGGATACCACGAGGTAGAACCCGATGATTTTCACAGCAGGTGTGGTTGATGTCCTCGGTATGTAGGTATCCGCTGTCATCGAGAGATACTGCTGCACTGTTGTCAAAAATGACGATTAAAATTGTTATCTTTTTAACGGCATCAACCGATCATTAAAGTAATGCAATATTCCAGAAGAAAGAATTAATGAATGAATCTCTTGTTACGTAACGGGCCACCTAATCCATTATAAAAGTTTATGAATCACATTTCAAGTGTTTTCATGTGATGTGTTTGTTTATACTAATAATACAAACAACTTTTTCGTTTAGTGGGTCAAGTTCGTGAACCAGTACACTAATTATTGTACAACGTATAAAGTCTTGATGGTACATGCGATACCCTTTAAATTATCATCTGATATCAATGAAATAAATGTTATCCTCTTGTGTTTAGAGTTCATTCTTCAAAACTGGCATAAATAGACTAAACGTTTTTCAAAAATTTAAATACCTGGATATAATCAGACACTCAAAAGTTTGTGTACGTACTTTAGTGAAAACTATGTAAAAAGATGGATGCAGTAAAATCGATATGATGAAAGATGCAGATATGATAGTGGGATCGTTTACGTGCTATAATCATTTTTTTTTGCAAAGCGTAATAAACATGAAATGAGTTCAATTTTGTTTAGTTTATTCGTTAATTATTCATTAATTTAGTTTATTCGTTAATTGGTTAACAATATCGTCGACACCAGCAAGCACAGTCCCACCTAGTAAAAATTGCGGATAGCACATCTCTTATATTTCAATAACTTTGACTGCCATAGTCCTAACTATGGGGATTGTAGGATTATAATAATAACAACATTTTATAAAAATAATAAGAAACTTACTTACTTTAACGACTTACATTTCCTACATATTTTTGGTACCCTCATTATTATCATCATCATCATCATTATCATCATCATCATTACATAGTATAAAATGAAGTCGCTCAAAATGTATGTGCGCGTTAATCTTTTAAACTACGCAACGGATTTTCATATGGTTTTCACCAATAGATAGAGTGATTGAAGAGGAATGTTTATATGTATAATACATGTAAATTATATTAGAAAAAAGCCGAGAAATTCAAAGAAAACATATTTTTGTGCGATTTAAAACGGCTGGCGGGCCGTACTATAGTCACTTTTGAAATTCGTTCTACGGAAGAAATTGAAAAATAGTTGTCCTAGAGTTAGTAGGTATTTGATTTTCCCTTTTCAAATATCCAGTGTTGCATTGCAAGCATTGTATAATTAGTGGCGAGTTAATTAGTTTATATGTATAATACATGCTTATTATATTAGAGAAAAGCCGATAAATTCAAATATTGAATTCAAGCAACGAAAAGCGGGCAGCTGGCAAGCGGGTGGTGTGGATTTTATAAAGATTGGGTAATGGCGTTGTGTTTCAGCCACAGCAACGTGTGGCCGGGTCTGCTAATAATATTATATAACCAATCTCATTTTTAATTTCCATGATAGTTTAACTACGTTAAATCTTACTAATATTATAAAAGTGAGAGTTTGGATGTATGTGTGCTTGTAACTCTTTCACGCAAAAACTACTGAATGGATTTTAATGAAACTTTATAATAATATAGCTCATACAACAGAGTAACATATATGCTATCTATAATTGTAAGCTCTGGCGTTATGAAATTTGTATAAATAAAAATGTGTGTATTTTATATATTTTACCGGAAGGGAGGATAGGCAGGGGGAAGGGGAACGGCGGAGGTGGGGTTCGCGGAGGAGTAAGATATGGGAGTTGGGGGAGGGGGGAAATGTGGAAGGCAACGGGGACGCACGGGAAAGGACATGCAGGGAGAATCAATTTATTTCTTACAATGGCATTGCAACGAATGCCGGGTACCACCTAGTTATTTTTATAAATCTGTAATGTTGCATTGTAACAGAATTTAATTTTCTGATTTTAAATTCTTTAATCAGAATTTCTGATGATAATAAAGATTAAAGAATTTAAAATCAGAAAAAAATCTTCAATCTTTATTATCATCAGAAATTCTGATTAAAGAATTTAAAATCAGTAAGTATAATTGTATTTATTATTAATTTTAGTGCTATGTAAAGCGGCTGTTTTTTAAATTAACTTGATTATATATTTTGCACTATTATGTATTAAGAACTCGCGTCAAATTATTTTTTATGTTAAATTTTATGCTATCTGCAGTTCAAAAACGATTTTTTCTTTCACTTGTATTGTACATTGTTAAAAATTTTAAAATACCTTTACACCCACACATGAACCTCATGAGTGGGAGATACTTTCAGTATCGCCCTTGTGTAAGACCACCATCCAGAATTGATATGTCGCTTGAAATGACTTTAACCGTGTTTGGTGACCAGATCTGAATAGCCAGGTACTTCTCCACCTTCCTCTTCCTTATCTCCTTCCCCTCCTCACTACCTTCAGCCTCACAACATACCCCAAAAGGGGATGCCATAGTCTCACTGGCTCCAGACGGGAGCAGTTGGGACTCTTGTGCGGTATTCATATATACAAAAAAAACCACACATTTTTACCATCGATAGATATAAATATTTTTTGTTATCTAAACCTTTAAAACTGTTTTTGATCCTGTATGCAGTAAATCATAGAAATTGTAAAAAGATGTAAAAGCCCATGGCGTTGATGATTAATAAAATTTTAAAATATGAAAATATGGCTCATCCATTTGGGGAATATTGTAAGGCGGAAGGAAAATAAGGATGGGAGTTCTCAGCAATACAGATCTATTCGCTAAACATAGCTAATCCCATTTTAAGCAACGCCAACGTTTGAATTCTGAATACATCCCCAAATCATTCCTTACTAATTTAAAAAACTTTTTGTGCGCATCAAATCAAATCAAATCAAATCAAATCAAAAAAAATTTATTGTAAAATAAAAATTACAAAAGGTGTAGCTTATGGGTAGACCCCATTTCTTCCAGCTAACCACATTTATTTAATTACAATGTTTATATAATGTGAGAGAGGTTTTAGGGTGGCACACCTGTTTCCGGCCATACAATTAGAGACAGGTGATCCCGCATATAAAAGGAGATGCAGGCCTCTCCTCACTCTCTTTTTCCAACCGCCAACACGTTAGTTAGGACGTATTTATAGCCATTACTTATAATAAATATCCATATCGCCAATACGCGCATTATTTATAAATAACCTCGCCTACACTCGAGTCTGTATTTAACAGTGGCGCAGCCTACGGTACACGATTCTGACAATACGGCAGATCGCGTAAAGAATCGACGCGCAAAAAAATTTGGCACAAAAATTTGGCAAAAATACGCGGTAACATTATTATTTCGGGTCGGTAAGAAAGGCCGGACCGAAATTATTCCAACACTTCACTGCAAGGAGTGAAGTGCAAGAAGACACTGGAGCCAGCCAGCTTTTCGGAAGGGGGAAGCACGGGAGGTCCAGCGTCAATCGACATCTCTGAGGGTCAAGGATCGGAGATCCAGGTCGCAGGAGTGATCTGGGGTAGCCATCGGTGTTACTGTGTGACGGGTCTGGAAGGAGCCATCAATTCACAGGGTCAAGGAGCAGTTTCCGGAGCAGGGTCCAGGGAGCAGACGGCAGAAGAAGAAGCCTCATTGGGAAGTTTTTGTTTTTTCTGTTTTCTTTCTCTCTATTTGGGTACCTTCTGGGCATTGGGAACATGGAGTCTCGAGGATTGGAGTCCTTCAGTTTGCGTGACGGGAACTGGGAGAACTTCAAGGTCCGCCTCGGACAATTTCTCCTCGTGAATGATGAAAAGTTTGCATCGGATGATAAAAAAAGGGCTATTTTCCTGAATGCATTGAAAGATGATTGTTTTTCCTTATTGGTTAATTTGTGCATTCCTAAAAAGGTAACAGATATTAAGTTAGAAGATTTGATATCTAAACTTGATGAGTATTGTTGTTCAACGAAATGTTTTTTTGAAGAGAGATCTAAGTTTTACAGTGCTAAACAAAGAAATGACGAATCAATCCGTGAGTTTGCAGTGCGGTTAAAGTCTCTTTCTACTAATTGCAAATTTGGGAATAGTTTATCAGTAAATTTAAGGGATTTCTTTGTTTTGGGTTGTAAACCAGGAAAGGTAAGGGAAAAATTATTTCTCGAGGGTGAATTACACTCGTTCGAAAAATGTTTACAAGTCGCCGAGTGCATTGACCTCGTAGCTTCAACTCAAGCGCAGTCCCGAGTTGATAATACGGTTTACGCTAATGTACAGCTCAAGGCCGGTCGACTCTCTTTTAATAATTCGCGTGTGAAAGACAGAGACGTGAAGCGTTTCGGGCATAGCAACAGGGCACGGTCACAGTCGCCAGCGAACGCTGTGAAACAAAATTGTACCGTTTGTGGTCACAATAATCACATCGCGACGGAATGTAGATATAAAAATTATTTATGTAAAATTTGCAGTACGAAGGGTCATCTCGCAAAACAGTGCAAGCGTTCCTCAACACGTAAAAGTGTGAATACTTTGTTGTCGGACACAAAGTTGGGTGAAGTTAATAGTGTCGAACCATTTTTTATTGAAGTTTCACTAGACGGGATCAAGAGTAAATTCATGGTAGATTCTGGAGCATCTTGTTGCGTAATTTCCAAGGAGTGTTATTTCAGTAAATTCAGTAGAATCAAGCTAGTGCACGAAGACATTAGTCTACGGGGTTTTGACAATACGCTCGTGAAAGTGGTAGGTACAATTACGCCACAAGTGGAATTTAACGGTCAGTGTCACAATTTGAAATTTGTTGTTGTCACAAGTGCTTCGTTATCGATAGTGGGGCGTGATTTTATGAATCTTTTTAACGTCGGGATTAACGGAATCGTAAACAGTATAAAACAGAATACTTTGAAGCAGCGATTAGTAAAAAAATTCCCGGAAGTTTTTACGGATAAACTAGGAAAATTTAATAAGTACGAAGTGAATTTAACTTTGAAAGAGACCGCTATTCCGATATTTCGTAATCACAGAGTTATGCCGTTCGCTTTGAAAGAAAAAGTCGAAAGGGAGTTAGATAGTTTACTGTCAGACGGTATTATAGAACAAGTCCCGTTTAGTGAGTTTGCAAGTCCAATTGTTCCAGTAATTAAGAAAAACGGTAGTATTAGATTATGTGGTGATTATAAATCGACAGTGAATAATCAGTTATTAGTTGACAAATATCCATTACCTAGGATAGAGGAGCTATTAACGAAAGTAAATGGTGGGAAAGTTTTTGCAAAAATCGATCTTAAATCGGCGTATAGTCAATTTGTTTTAAAAAAGGAGTGTAGGCGTTTTACAACAATCAATACCCATTTAGGATTGTTTCAGTATAAGCGGTTAGTGTACGGGTTATCTCCCGCGCCAGCTATATTTGCAAAGGCAATGGCAAATTGTTTGTCAGGATTACAGAACATGACGTTTTATTTGGATGATATTATCGTGATAGGGGAAGACGAAGACGATTTAGAGAAAAACGTATGTGTCGTGTTAGAAAGGTTGAAACATTGTAATCTAACAGTGAATAGTGACAAGTGTGAATTCAATTTAAAAGTTATTGAGTTTTTAGGTTATAAAATAAGTGAACAAGGGATTCAACCGTGTGAACGGAATAAAGAAGCCATTTTAAATGCACCAGCACCTAGTGATTTAAATAATTTAAGAAGTTTATTAGGTATGATTAGTTATTATCGTAATTTTATTCCAAATATGGCAAATATATTGTCACCATTATACGAATTACTTAAAAAAGATGTTAAGTTTCAATGGGGTACGGAACAAGAAAATAGTTTTGCGATAATTAAAAGAATATTAACTTCGGATAGGATTTTAACGCATTTTGACGAAAATATACCTGTGAAACTTGTCACAGATGGTAGTTTTTATGTAGTTGGTAGTAATTATTTGTTTTATTATAATTACAATGTTTATACAGATAAAATAACAATATACCAATAAAAAAAAAAAAAAAAATATATATATATATACCAATAAAAATAGGCGTTTCATTTACGTGAGGTATTCACTCAACGTGTAGTGACATTTATTAACAAGGAAAGTGTTTAGTGACGATTTGAATTTGTGTGTATCTTGTATTTGTTTAATGTTATGTGGAAGGTTGTTATATACTTAAATGGCCATGTAGTATGGTCCTTTTTGGAATATTGTTTTGTTTGCTTTAGGTATTAATAGGTTTTCTGTGAGCCTTGTAGCGTATTTATGTGTTGAGTTTTTTAGTGAGAACTTGTCTGTAGATGATCGCATTAACATGCATAAATCCATTATATATATATGTCTGTGACTGTCAGAATTTTCAGATTTTTAAACATAGGTCTACATGAATCTAAACGACCAGAGTTTGTAATTTTTCTTGTGCATCGCCACACGCCCGGTTCATTTGAGCCTGCGACGTATGGACCATTCACCTTTTCCTTCATATTCGATACATACCTATTAAATCATCCAAACAAAACGTGAATAAATAAGCGGCAACGTTGCAAGACGTCGGTTTGTCGGCAAAATAAAACGAAATATATATTTGGACGCAAAATTGTTGACCAAATGAAAGAGAAAATAAGCCGGACGCCTTACTACATTACTTATGAAAGGAGTCTGGATTGATGAGTCGTTAAAAGACGTTTTTTCGGTTTTGTATATTTTTAAATTAACGTTTTCAAAAAACTTTAATACCTAGCTATAATCAGACAATTAGAAGGTTGAATATACTTTATTTAAAGTTATCTAAAATCAAGTCCTTCCGATAGACGCAGCAATGTCGATCTGATGAAAGGACGCAGCAATGATAGCGGGATGTATATATATATATATATATCGGCGACTCCCGGAAGCACACCTAGTAAAAACTGCAGATAGCACATCTATTATATTTCAATATCTTTGGTTTTAAACTAGTTCGGGTACCCGGCTACGCTTAGGGTATTGATATGAGATTGAACTGACGTTCGAACCCACGACAGATCTTGCTTTGTATACATCTATAATGGGTAGCCCCATCCATACAAAAAGGCTTCGAATGTTCCACAACATTCGAAAGTGTTGTGGAATATCCCAGGACCTTCCCGAACGTTCCAGACTATTCCCGAAAATTCCACAACATTCCAGAATGTTTCGGGATGTTTTGGAATGTGGTGGAATGCTCTCTAATGTTCTGAACTGTTCTAGAAATTTCTAGAGGACGAAACGGTTAGAAAGAGAAAACACCATTCTGTATTCAATTATAAAAGTTAATCACAGAAGAAGTAAAATATAAACCTTTATGTAACCATAGCTTCAGATTGTAATTTGAAAATAATGAGACTTTGGGAATGTTTTATTAATTATTACATGAATAAACGACAAAAAAAATCGAGTGCATTTTACACGCGGTAGAAGCGAAACTTTACCAAAACAATCTCAACCAATACTAGGTCATAATCAAAGTGACCAATGAGCGCAGACCTAGCATAATTTCCGTTACATAACTCAACCAATAGGAGCCTTTAAAAGTTACACCATAATCAAAGCGGCCAATGAGCGCAGTTGATGCGTCGCAGGTGCAGTATTTCATTTTCTTTTCAACCGAAATCCAAAACACAGCTGGGCTGTAGAAGTTTTACTTCAAAAAATGAGGTTACGATAACGATTATAATAGATTTTTCTAATAAAACATGTAGGTATGTGTTTTTATTTATCAATTATTTTTGTTGGAAAAAACGTAAAATGAGCCATTTTTAAAACTTCTTTTACTCGTATGTTTGTATGTAAAATTTTCATATTTCAATAATTATATGTTTATTTCGATTTATAAAATTTTAAAGCGTATTTTATCACCTTTCAAACACAGTTTTAAGTTTTCGGATACTTTCAGAAATATTCCATTTATTCGTATAGAGGAAATATTTTGATCTTTTTATCAGAATTATAATGTAGGAATTAGGGCGAGCAAGCAATTGGGCGCCGATACTGCCGAGTGCTGATATCTCCGCTTCAGCCCCACAGCAGCAACTGCTTCGACTTATAATAAGAGAATGCGCCAGTAACTTTATATTATGGTGATGGAAATTCAAAGCTGCGTTACTGTTATTGCTTTAAGAAGCATGTCCCCCAGAAGAAAAATCTTTAGGGTGGCAATTATCGCGCATTCGGGCCACTTTTGAGTGGCGTCCTCTAGTTGGAAATATGAGACATTTTTCCTTTTAATGCTCAACCAAGGAAAGACAAATTTAATTATTAAGTTATTTATGAGCTGCACAATTTCTACTGCTACTAAAATTTTATGCAAATTTATTCATAAAATTTTTGAATCACCTCAAAGTCGCTAGGTACGCTTCTTGTTAAGGATCGTTTCTCCCAAGCCAATTAAGCTGATGAAGTAGGCTTCTCCACTTCTCGGAATTCCACGCTGTATGGAGAGTGGGTATTGGAGAGCCTTTATTACCAATATTCCAGAGATTTACTTCATCAATTCAGTGCATTGGGGTTCTTCCTCTACTTCTCATTCTTTCCATTCTAGAGGCCCTGAGTGTCTCTCTTTTCCAGTTTTCAATTTTGCTAATAATCTGATTAAAATATTCCAGGCGACGTTGTAAATAAATAGGGATGTTTTTTTTAAGATTCCTAATTTTTCAGAATCGATAACTACATTAAAGTGCTTCGCTACTTGTTTTGGTTTGGTATAGTATCCTGAGAATTTTCCACCAACCCCACATATTGGGGACTTCTAACATTTTCTTTTTACTATTACAAAATTTAAATTTAAAAGCGCAATAAAATAATTGATTTTATTTGAATTTCGTATTATTTATTTGTCAAACAACCTCATTTCTGTGAAACAATTTTCGTATTTCATTACGGTTAATGGAAAATGAATTAACCGTGAAATTGCAATTCCTAGAAAATTTCATTACCTTTAGCGAACGATAAAAAAGCTGTTCAAATAATGGAAGCCAAGGCGAAGAAATGGGTTGAATTTTTTGTGTACAAGTAATTTTTTTTTAATTCTCAGTAGGTTGGTTTCTTGAAGGAGGTACCTAACTTGTCTGAAGGTTTTTCATTTACAATTATCCATTTTGTTGTCCGCCTTGGGTGAAATTTACTCAGGTGAAAAAAAATGTGCAAGACACCGATCAGATATATTTCGTGGAAATCGTCTAATTTTTTTATATTATTACATTTCTAAATCAAGACACTATTGGAAATAATTGGACGATTTTCAAATGAATATTTAAAAGGAACCCCAATAAATCACTTGACTGAGTAAATCATTCGATTAGTTCAGAATCAAAAACTCTGTCCTTCGTATTCGGTCATATCTGACCAACCAATAAAGCCGAGAATTTTCCGTTCTGGTCGATAAGGTTTTAAGACTTACAGAGTTTTTTTCTACTTATTCGAAATCAAAATGCTTTCCTGAAATTCTTTCGAATCACACCATTTAATTTGCTAGATTTTTCGTTTTTAATAAATTCAACAATCAATCGACAAGTCCTCTTTTTTCAACAACACGAAATTTTCATTAAAATTTCCCACGCAGAAGGGCACAACTCAATGAATAATACTTTTGGATTATTTATTTATATCAAAAATCATCACATTCCTTAAAATATTAAATAATGATAATAATTTGTCGAAGAGCAAAAGCTTGTTTGAAAAAGAAATATCAAGTTTCTACTTTACAAATTGTTTTCCGGGGAAAAATACTCACGATGGAAAATCACTGCTTATAATTAGTTTTACCCGCACAGACGCGATGGTAAAAAAATCCTACTATGTCTGTAGGACTCCGTGGTCGAGGGGTAAGGCTCTCGACTAGCAATCGCTAGGTCGTGGGTTTAAATCCCGACGTGCGCAAATAAATACTATTTGATTAATTTGTGTTATTTGGTAATTCATTAATTTAAAATAATATATAGTACCTATATTTTCGGCAGTTTCCAGATTGGAAGATACTCTCTATATCACACTGTTGTCAGATCACCATTCAAATGGTTGATTGGTGACCAAATCTGAATAATCAGATACTTCCGCACTTACATCTTCCATTTCCATCCTCTCTCCACTGCCTTCAGCCTCACAACCCAATTGGGTATGTCATAGACACACTGACTTCAGACGGGGGCAGTTGGGATCCTAGTGCGGTCTTCACATAAAAAAATAAAAAAGAATGAATGTTGCCTTGTAGAATTATACTCTAAGAAGGATCAACTCTGAAAAATGCATCTTTTTCCAAAAACCCCCCCGTTGGTAGTAAGTATGGTAGAGACATCTGGATATGGAGATAGGCGTTAAATAAATTCGACAAGCTGTAGGCAAGTTAATAGTACTTCAGCACAGCATCCAGAGGTGATTCTAGCGGTAGCTACTGCTAGTAAATCTCCCCTCCCTCCCCTCGAAACACACTTTTCCTTTCTCTAACTGTTCACTGGAGGCGTATCAGCTTTGAGACCGCCTTCTGTGCGTAATCTTTTTATGGCAGTTGGTCTACAAATGAAGTCTCGGTTACTTTAATCAGACCATTTTATCGCTACCGCTTATATCCACAACAACACAGACATCTAAAAACCACTCACGAGAAAACCACTGCTGCAGGTTGACCAATATGGACCATTTACCTCCATTGCAAGTTGCAAGCGTGCGTGGACCTGATTTGACCACAAACGAGTAGGTAGTTTATGTTAAAATGGTACATATATGTATTTCCACCACGAATGACAGTTTAAAAATTAGAAATATCGGAACAGGTAGTTCCCTAATAAATTACTCATCTTTCTGTTGAATCTCAACCCTTCAAAAATCTAGCGTATTTTGTCAGGAGGTAATAATATTTCCACTTTGCAATAAAACCCAAATAAATGGAATGTTTGTGAACGTCTCCAAATCCGAAAACTAGAAACTGTTTTTGAATGGTGATGAAATATACTACATAATTATAGAAATAAGTAATTTTTAAAATGTAAAAAATTTTAATACAAATTATAAAAAGTTTTAAAAACGACTCACCTTCCTTTTTTCTAACTAAAATTATTGATAATGAAAGTAAATAAAAACACACATACCTATATTTTAATAGACAAATGAATTATAAACGTTACAGTCACCTCACTTTTTTGTTATTCCATAAAAATAAAAGTAAAAATAATTCCTAAAATATTTACAAAGTTCCATAATGTTTTTCTCGAATCGCGGTTGGAAATTTTGGTTTCATAATCATTTTAATTGTTTTGTGGTTAATTTAGATGTGAATATACAGCGTGGTATTGTCTTTTTCCCTTATCGTTTAGATCATATTTCTCATTATGATAACAAGGGAGACACCACGATTTCTTTGAGACCTATGTGAAATGGGACAAATATGGTCTCCTGTAATTAAGATGAAGCCATGCAAAATCATCTATTTTGGTTTTGAAAATTTAATCGCTTAGAAGTATTTTAGATACTTAAATTAAATACTGCGTGTAGAACATACCTTCGCCTTATAAATGTAGATCATTTTTTTTATAAGTCTTTTAATAAGCCCAGAAAAAAAAATTATTAGGTCTATAAAAAACACTTTGACTTGCAAACTCTCCCACCTATAAACCCCTTTTCGGATATGGTGTTATTGTTTAATGTGGCAAATTCAGTTTCTTCTATAATAATCGCAAAATATATATATATATTTTCGCCCGAAATTCACAAAAAAATTAAATCAATTTTAAATTTCCTTGTTATTAGATACAACAAGAATGCGTAAAAAAGGAGTTAATGTTTTTTACAGGCCTTTACGAAATCAACTTTAAAAAATACCTTTTCCAACCTTTCCCAAAGCTTTTTCTCAAGTATTTTTAAACTCCTCCCAAAAAGAGGCGTGGATTCCGATTTTGATTTTTTCCTGGACTATTGGATCACCTTAAATGGGTGAACTCAATTGATTATTATTTCAACCGATTTTTTTGTAATATCTATCTAATGACTCGATGAATTTTCACGTGATTTTAATAAATTTTCCAGAAAACTAGTATTTCGATTTCTTCATAAAATTTGTTCAACGCAAAGAAAGAGATTTATCTTTTAGAAATAAGAAATGTTATATAAAACACTAGTCGTCTTGAGTACCTACCATGTAGGATCACTTTATAAATATACCGTACGCCCAAGGTATATAAAAATCAAAATTTTCTTGCTTGTATGTATGTACGTAAATTGTTTACGAACTGTAAAAAATGTCACAAATTGAGAATGACATTTTGCAAACCATCGATTGTTCAATAAAAGTTCAATTTTCGAAGAAACTCTTTAAATTAATGAATTTACTTGATTGTACTAAGTAAGTAAGAATTATATGTATTTTAAATAGGTACCTACGTTAGGTTGGTTGATTGACTGTTCTTATAAGGGAACGTACCCAAAATGTCACGCTTGGTACAAATTAGGGCGGCGGGCTTAGGTTTTTGGTCACCGGGGGGGGGAGTTAAAAATTGCAAAAAGTTGGTCACGTTGTATGGGTACGTTCCCTAATATACAAAAATGAATGTTTGTAATATATGAAAAATGTAAATATAAATAAAAAAAATTGTAATGGGTGGCACGCGAACAGTTTGCGAAAGCGAATGTACGGGGACTGAATATGTAATATAAGGGGACAGGGTAACGCGTGAGAGGAAGGGGACATGGGAGGGGAAGAGGACATGGGAGGGGAAGGGGCAGCCGAAGGGGAACGATACGAATTCGAAAGGACACGCATTTCTTTGGGAAATCTCTATTACTACAATCAATTTACTGTTCTAAAGTATAATTTTTACTTTGCAGGAAAAATACTTGAACGAATGAATAAAAAATATTGTTTGCTCTCAGGCTAATTTCGTTAAAAAATGTTTTTTTTTGTCGAAATAATATATAATATAAGAATATTGTTTTTCTTTTTAATTCTTCAGACAGTATTGGTCAAATAAAAAATCAAAAACCTGTCACAATAAAGATATAATTTTCGTTATTTGTTTTTGGGGTATTATGCCGTGTTGCGCTACCTCCTTCTTTTTTTTTTTTTTTTGTGTATTACAGACTGTGTCCATTTACAATATACATGTAACATTAACTACATATATATGATACAAATAACAAGTTATAGATTTTTAGCATTAACATGCCTCTTGAATTCTTCAAGGCTACTATTAAAAATATCGATAGTCTTGGAGGCGTTGTTTAACAGCGCCATACCTCGTGTCATGCTATGCCGAGCCAGTACGTCCGTTCTGCCACGTGGGATACAAAGCAGATCATGGTGACGTCCCTGGCTGTAGTTATTCGGTACGAACAACTTATAGCATTCCAGAAGGTATGGGCTCTCTATTAAATTATTAATAATTTTGTACGCCGTTACTGCAAGGGCCCATGGTAACTCTAACCCATGGGATATTCGTAGCGCCATTGAAAAAACGGGTAAAGGTTCTGATCGGTTTTTATCTAGTGTTATCGACAATGATAACGGGAACGTTGAGAGTATTAACGTGGTGACTACTCTCAATACACTTCTGGGAAAGTTAGTTCCCCTAGATTCAGTAATTGGGGAAAGCGACCACCACCAACAGATTAGAAATCAATCACGGATTCCTCCAATCCTCTCCCAGGAGGAAAGAAATTCTAAAATAACTAGAGCTGAAATAGAAATTATAATTAAGGGTTTGAGTCCTAGAAAGGCACCAGGGCATGATAAATTGAATAGTATAATTGTGAGGTATGTATGGATCCATGCCAAGGAAGAACTCTTTCAGGTTATGGAAACGTGTATGAGAAGGGGAGTTTTCCCTTCTGTATGGAAGAAAGGCGTGCTCAGGATCATACCTAAAGGGAACGACAAAGAAAGAACTGATGTTAAAGCTTATCAACCAATAACACTTCTTCCTGTATTGGGGAAAATTTTGGAAAAAATAATTCAAAATCGTCTACGAGAAACATTAACACCATCATATGTACATCAATATGGATTTGTCCCAGGTAAGTCCACGGAGCACGCCATTATGACTGCGCTTGACTGGGTGAAGGTCTGCACAAAGAGGTACGTAATCGGTATCTTCTTAGATATAACTGGTGCCTTCGATAATGCATGGTGGGAGATGATTTTGACTAAATTAAAAAATCGCAATTGTCCAAGAAAACTTTTTAAAATATCTTGCGATTATTTTAAAGATAGAAAAATTATAATTTCTTTTGGTGATTGCATCATTGAAAGAGATGTGGACATGGGTTGTCCCCAAGGTTCTCCCCTTGCACCGGATTTCTGGAATATTTTATTCGATGACTCCTCCAGGTTACCCTTACCTGAAGGCACTATTGCGATTGATTACGCAGACGACAAATTGTATTTGGTCTCTGGGGACAGTAGAAAAGAAGTTGAAAATAAAGCTGAAGAAGGTTTGAATATGATTCTTAACTGGGGAAAGGAAAACAGACTGACTTTTGCTCCCCATAAGACCGTGGGTCTCCTTATGAAAGGCTCCCTCAGTAGAGGTAGAAACCCTTTCATAAAAATGGGAGATACTGCAATCCGTTTTGTAGAGAGTACTAAATATTTAGGCGTTACATTAGACAGATCCTCCTCGTTCTTGACTCACGTTAAAAGCGTTTCTAGTAAGGCCCAGGCTCTCTTCTTAAAACTGAGAAGAATCTCAACTGCTGAATGGGGTTTACGTTTCCCTGCGCTCCGTCTATTATACAGATGCGTATATGTGGCACAAGTTTCATACGGTGCATGTGTATGGGAACATCGACTGAGTAATTCACTTATTCATTCAGCGCTTAAGAGGGGCCAGCGAATCCCCTTACTGGCGCTTTCAGGAGCCTACAGAACAGTTTCATCGGATGCTTTGCCAATTTTGGCCGGCATTTTGCCAATTGATTTAGAAATTAGGGAAGTTTTGACAAAGAAGTGTCTGAAAAGAGGAAGACCTGTAAATCACCTTGGTGTTGAATTAATACCTGGTGGAGCAGTGCCTCTCCTTGAACTTCTAAAGATGATGAGAAGAAAAACGCTGAGTGAATGGCAGATGAGATGGGATAGATCGAATATGGGAAGATGGACCTTCTCCTTCTTTCCATCAGTTAAAATCAGAATGGAAGGGGCATATCTTTTAATGGACCACCATATTACCCAATTGCTTTCTGGGCATGGGGAGTTTAGAGGTAGACTTCACAGACTGGCTCTATCATCCCATCCCAATTGCGCTTGTGGTGATACCGACCAAACAGCCGAGCACATTTTGTGGCACTGTGAGATTTTGACGGATGCTCGAGACGAAATGATTGATGGTTTACAAGTTATTACGAGACCTGCTTAGAATACAGATCTCGTCTCGAATAAGGTGAACTTTGAGTGCCTGAAGAAATTCACGAAAGTTTGGGTTGAGAGATGGCCTGTTCTTAGAGTCGCTGAGTAGCTGTAAAACAACTTAGATACCAGGTGTATTTTGCTTCTGAATTCACGGACAATCTTCATGATTACTTTACACTTACCGCTTGGATTTAATTGTTATGATTTATGTGTTTCTGTAATATGTTATTTATTTTATTTTATTAACATTTATTTTATTATATATTATAAGCTATGTGTTATATTTTACATTTGCATTATGTTATTTTGTTCACTATATTTTGAAAAATGTATATAATTGCCTTGCGATTTGTTTTGTTAATAATTACTATACTACCTGTTAATTTATACCATGTTCCTTGTTTTGTTTTGTTTGTTTTTAACTGTTTAAATGTTTTACTGGATGAACTGAACTCAATTTTTTTTTTATATTTTTTTTTTTATTTTTTTTTTCCCCTATCCCCATATGGGGGGGTGCTGGACCTTGTCCCTGCTTCATCTTTAGTTAAATAATTAATTTTGCAGATCCTTTTCAAATCTACCTGCGCCTCCCCCAATGACATGTGAAGGCTTGAGGTTTGATCAGACGACCTTGACTGTCCTTTGTCCTGCCTCTGACTACCCAACGCTGAATTTTCTTTTAGTCTTCGGGTATTTTACCCCAAATATTCAGTTAACATTCTTTGAGGCTTCACTGAGTGGTTGGCTAAGGGACACGGAAGCTAAGTGTAGTTTATGGTCAGACCGAAAGCCATTTACATATTTTGTTGGTACTTGCCAATTGATTTGAGATTTATTGTATTACTTATGTTCTCTATTTTATGCATGTGCTTGCAGGTTTTTTACAGATGCAATGCCGCCTCATGGAGCCTCATGAATGAGTTTTTTTCTTTTGCCTTGTTTAATTTATCTTTGTCTTACTAACCTATTTTGTGCATTTTGTTTTCCTGTTAAGCACTTGCATACTGCTTACTAACAACGTATGCATGGACACTGGAGGTCTAGATTCGTTCAAAATAAATAAATGTAGCTTCGTTTAACAAAAAAAATTAGAATCTTGCGAGAGCCTTGAAGGAGTAACCATCAGTTACTTATACCAGGGCGGGTAAGAGGTGGATTACCTCCACTGCAAGGGCCCCACTCCTCCTCGAGTGGAGACTTTGGTAGCGCGTTTCGGCAAGCAAATCTTCGTGATGCATGAATCGCGGGTACTCTCCGTGCATTCTCAAATACATGTATCTCAAAAACTTTTTTTGAATCTGCTCTAGTTTTTCAATATATTTTTGTTGGTATGGGGCCTATACAGCAGAGGCGTATTCAAGTTTAGACCTTATAATGCAGTTGTACAAAGTCATCATTGCCTCGGGATTGGAAAATTGTTTGCAGAGTCTTATGACAAATCCGAGAAGCTTGTAGCATGATGTCGTCAACTGCAATATATGGTCCGAAAACGTAAGTTTGGGATCAAAGACTACCCCAAGGTCCTTGATGGATTTTACTTTTGACAATATATCATTTTTGATGCAATAATCGAATTTGATAGGGTTTCTCGAACGTGTATACGACATAGCGACACATTTTTTTGTATTAAAAAATAATTTTTTTTCATCAGCCCATGATGAAATTGAATCTAAATCAGTTTGCAATTTGACACAATCTTGACCATCACAAATTTTCTTAAGTAATTTTAGATCGTCAGCAAAAAGCAGGCAAGTGGAATGTTTGATGCATTCTTGAATGTCATCAATTAAGATTATAAATAGTAGAGGACCTAGGTTTGACCCCTGTGGCACTCCAGAGAATGCAGAGAATTCTCTAGACCTGTATCCGTCGATGCAAACATATTGTTTCCTATTCCTTAAATACGTGACAAAAAAATTTAGGAGGGGTTTGTCGAAGCCAATTCTATGTATTTTTCGTAGCAGTACGTCATGATCAACTCGGTCGAACGCCTTGGCGAAATCAGTGTAGATCACATCAGTTTGATGTTGAGCATCTAATCCTCTTGCTACTCTCTGTGAGAGTTCTAGAAGATTAGAGACGGTGGACTTATTTGATAGAAATCCGTGTTGGTTTCCCTGAAGAAACGGTTTAATTTGTTTGTTTAGCTTTTTGCAAATTATTGTTTCAAATATTTTTGGGAGTATTGACAGAACTGCTACTGGTCTATAGTTCTGGACTTCCGTTTTTGTTCCTTATTTCGTTTTTGTTCTTTAGCCAACGTTTCGGACATCGTTGCAGTGTCCATCATCAGGGCAGATCCGGCAGATCCGGTAGATGTGTGACATCTACCGGATCATCCATCCATCCATCATTCATCAATGAGTTGCTTTTTTACGATCTTTTCAAAAAAATTTGCAATGTTTGAGACAAGAGATATGGGTCGATAATTTGATATTTCTTCAGGGCTGCCTGATTTGAAAACGTGTGTTACGATAGATTTTTTATAAATTGAAGGGAATATTCCACTATTTAAGCTAATATTTATAATGTGTGTATTGGAATGCTTAAAAAATTGTTGTATTTTTTCAATATTTAAACTGTAACTCCATCAAATCCTTGTGCAGATCCACCTTTTAATTCATTTATAATATTTTTTATGTCATTTGTTGTTACTGGCTGGAAAGCTGACAGATTATTTTGTTTAAGACTATCCTTCTCAAAATTATCTATTTTATAATTTTCATCGATCCGTGTAGCTAAATTTTGTCCAACGTTAGCAAAATATTTATTAAAGGCATTAGCACATTTTGTCGGTTCCCTTATGGCGTCAACAAAGTGTTTTCCGATATGAATTTTTTTAATTAGTGTTTTTTTGTTTTTTCTAATATTTATTTCATTTATTGTTTTCCAAATGTGTTTTACATTTGGTTTAGCCAGGTCAATTTCATTTTTGTAATAGTTTTCTTTAATTATTTTTATTAAAGAGGTTAATTTGTTCCTATATTTTTGTAGTATGTAAATATTTTTTTATTTAAGGGAAATTTCTTTATCAGGTGATATAATTCTTCTTTTTTTCTAATAGACACGACTAAGCTATGTGAAATCCATGGTTTTACTTTTTTGAATTTTGCTTTAATGTGTATAGTTTTAATATCAGTCGATGCTGTAATATAATTGAAGAGAATATTATTAAAAATATTTGCGCATGTTTCAGCACATGTAGATTCTAATACGGGTTTCCACGTTTCCGCACTTATTTTTATATTTAATTTATTATGGTTGAGTGACTATTTGAAAATGATAGCTTTCTGAAATTTTGTGTTTATTAATATTAAGTTGTTGTATAGAGATGCAAGTGTGATGATCAGTAATATTACTTTTTAATATTATCGTAAGTAATTTGTCAGTATTTTTAGTGTTGCACCAAATGTGATCAATACATGATGGACGTTGACCAGAACTTTCTCTAGTATAATTTTTTATACATAATTTAAAATTCATTTCTGACATAAGATTGATAAATTCAGTTTTTATTTGGTTATTATTTTCTTTAGAAACATCCAAGTTAAAATCGCCGATCGGTGTTATGTTCTGTTTATTTTTTTTTTGTTACAATAATGCTTCTTAATTCATCCATGAATATATATATTCATTTGATCCGTGCATTCGGTAAATTGCGATAATGTTAAAACATATTTTATTTACAGTTACAATAATATCTAAGCAATTAACTCGCTGCATAGGTACTTCTTCCACTGTGATGTTTGAATAACAGGATTTTACAAATACAATACCACTATTTCGATTAATAGGAAAGTGTGTCATAAAGTAGCTATAATTAAGTATACAAAATTTATTGTAATAGTTGGTGAACGCTTCAGTTAACACTATAACGTCCGGTTTATGATTTAGTAAATTAATTGAAAGTAAGAATTCATTAAATTTTCGTTTCATTGATCTGATATTTAGATGTAATATTGAGAATGAATTCGGTAATTTATCTACAATGTTATTACAATCATTTAAAGTGTGACAAATATGTTCCGCAATATTAAGAGAATCATCTAATTCTTTAGTGAAAAAATTATTCATATTTATGGGAAGTATGCAAAAGGCAAACTTACTACTAGTAATCAATTCGCATTTGCGCATTTTTTAACATTTTCTTGCGGAATTCACATAAGTAACTGTTACCTGGATGTTCATTTTGGTAACCCTTTCTGTTAGTGCAGTTGTGGCATTTGGCTGGCTTTTTGTTTTTTGGGGCAGTCTTGTATTTTGTGCTCTCCTGCACAGTGGGGGCAACTGGGACTCTTCATGTTTTCAAGGCATCTCAGTGATGTATGTCCATATCCAGGACAATGATAACAATGCATGAGTGGATCACAATCTTCTACGTGTGCTTTTGTGTATCCAATGTTGATCCTTTCTTTCGATATTATTATTTTTCTTAGTTTTGGTGATGTTTGGATAATGAAATTTGGTAATTTATCAGATTTTTTGTTCTTGAGCTTTTTTTAATAATAATGGGTTAATTATCAGTTTCTGAGGTCATGGCGTTTTTTATGTCTTCATTTTGATTTATCAAATCTGTTAGAAGTTCTTCTTCTTTGTAGCAAGCATCAACTCCCATGATAATGCATGTTTATTTTCTTTATTTCATTTGCTTGTATTCCAGCATCTGGGTTTTTATTGATTTCATTTATTATTTTTTCGGTATCATTTTGTTTCTCACATGTTAGTATTATTTTGTTTTGATGTGTTTTTTTTAGTCGAGAAATTTCTATTCCTAGTTTGGATACTTTTATTTTGTCTTTTAAATTTTTTTGATTTCATCTGCAGGCTTGTTTTTTTTCAGGAAATTAGTAGAGCAAAATTGGTTTTCGGTATTGGGTGCGATTTCTCCTTTACCACCATTGCATAGCTTTTTTCTTCATATTTTTTTTTCTTCATTTGACGCTTTTTGTATTAATTTTTCTAATTTGTCTATGTAATCCTTTTGATTTAGGATAACTTTATTTTGTAGACTAATTATTGTGTTTTGTAGTGATGTTATTTCAGATTTCCATGAGTCTTCGATATTGATTAATATTGTTTCAATTTCGGTTTTTGTTTCTTTGGCAGCTTTTGTACTGCCAATTTTGTTAAGTTCCGTAAGTATTTTTTCAATATTTTTTTTGAGTTCCATATTGAAACATGGTCCCGAAGGTGTTAAATTTATGTTTGTAGGCAGTTTACTTTTGCAGTGTCAGTCTCGTTAAACGACCGCTCATCGCGAGACATGCGACAATACTGGTAAAACTAAATACTTTCTAAAAGTTATGTATCGTTTTCTTATTTTTAACAAGCTCTTAACACTACCTTCCTGAAAAACGCTTCTGATTTTCTTTAAGACTTTTGGATATGCTTTTACAAAAGAATTACGTAAATCAATATTATATAATGCGAGCAGGTAGGTACGAGTACATTAAATTACATTCATGTTAAATTTCTTGAAGTGGGTACGCCCATTAAAATTCAACGCCGTTGTCCGCGCTGACAAAAGACTCGGAATAGAATTTCCGAGAGAAATTGGAATAAAAATATTTCCAACGGATGAATGAATTTTGGTGAAGAAGTGTGAAACCCCACATTTCCATCCGAAAGGACTTTCATTTGTCAATAATTATCTAGCCGAAGTCAATGGAGGGGAACTGATGGAAGATTTACCCAAATCGTTAGACTTTTTCGTGAATTTAATTTCGCGTCATCGTTTTGTCAAGTAAAATGGTAGCCTAGCCTAGAGGAATAACGCAATTATCGCCATGTTTTTTTAAGAGAAGCGCTGAATTCCGATTTTAGCTACTTGAATTAGGCGATTAATCTCTTGACATCCAACATAAACATGGCTTTTGGATTGATTAAATTCTGCCTCTAAACATTAATCCCTCAGGCCTTGGGCCTATTTTGTCGGAAGATGAAAATATTTCCGCTTGGCAATAAAATCCAAATAAACAGAATATTTCCAAGCTCGTTCATAAACTAAAAACTGTTTTGAAAGTTGATGAAATACGCTTTCAAATTTTATAATTTTAAATAAACATACACTTTTTGAAATATTTTTTTTTTTCAATGAAAATTTAAAAATGGCTCACCTTATGTTTTTTTTAACTAATATTACTGATAATGAAAAAAAACTAAAAACACACACATACTTTATTAGGAAAATGCATTAAATCGTTATCATCAACTCTAATTCTGTCGTTCCATGTAAAAATAAACAAATCCCAAAGTTTCATTTTTTTTCAATGTGCGGTCGAAAACTTTGGTTTCATAAAGGTGTAGGTACATCTGTACATGTTAATTATTTTGTAGTTAACTTTTAGATTTCAATATAAACCACGGTATCATTTATTTCTAACACCGTTTAGATCATAGGTTCTCAACGTGGGCGTTTGAGACTTTTACAGGGGTAGTAGAAGACCCAGAGAAAATTAGGGGGCTTTGAGATGGCACAGTAAGGGCGTGGGCAGGTAAAATAATATGGTCTAAAAAAGACAAAAAAACACGCTTATCACGTACTAACGTGTATTTTTTATTTTTTAAATTTACACTATATCATGAATACAAGAAGGAAGGAGGTAGCATTATGCATTATTTATTTATTTATTTATTATTTATTTATTAACTTTCGGGAAATCGACAGTTTATATTTATTTCAGTTTGTACATAATATTAAATAGCCAAAATAAAACCAATTACGGATTTCCTCCTTGTGACTTTACTTCTACTGAAACAGCATAATAATAATAAATAAATTAATTTTATAAAAAGGAATATGAATCTAATATTATAAAAAACTAAATATATATATATATATGTATGGTCAAAACATTTTTTTTTTATATAAAATGAAAAATTACAAAACAAAAAATCTATCAAAACATTGGTAGCCATGGAGAGAGGTTGTTCATATGAATGAAATCATTTGCCTGATCAAATCAAATAAATCAAATCATTTGAAATCTGATTCGAAACCCTTTATTGCTACTGCCTGTGATCTCTTGAGTATATAAGATGTAACCCAACGAAATAAATTACCACGTATACCTAATGACCAAAGTTTTCTGAGTAATAGTTTTTGATTAATTTTATCAAATGCTTTGGCAAAGTCTGTATAAATAATATCTACTTGAGTGCGGTTGTCCATGTGATCGACAATGAATTCAGTAAGAAGAACGAGGTTACTTTCCACATTTCTGCCTTTTGTAAAACCGTGTTGCTTTGTTGTAATGATGTGATTCAGTTGTGGGCTTAGATATTTGTAAACAATTTTTTCCATTAACTTACTGAATATTGTTAGTTTTGAAATCGGCCGATAGTTTTTAACATTATTTTTTTCACCATTTTTGTGGATTGGTGTTACATAGGCTCTTTTCGAAATTTCAGGTACCGTGCCTTCGTTCATTGATTTATTATATATAATGCAGAGAGGTTTTGCAAGTGTTTCCGCGCAATTAACTATAAAGTATGAGGGAATGTTATCACACCCCGCGCTTGTGTTTATGTCAAGAGCTTTTATTTCTTTTAAGTGAGAATTTGACCGTGGTGATATTTATATTATTTGTATTTTCTGGTATATCTAATGTTGGTAGGTTATTTTCATTTATGTAAACTGATTGGAAATATTCCATGAAAATATTGCATATGTCTTGGCCATTATCTGCTTTTTTGTCATCTAGGTGCATCGTCCTTGGAAGAGACGATTGTGTTTTTTTCATGTTATTGAAATGATTCCAGAAGAGTTTAGGATTGCCATTCATGTTACTTTCAGCAGTATGTATATAATTAATGTAGAGTTGTTGTGCAATTCGTTTTTGTCTAGATCTTAAGAGTGAAAACGTTTGGTAGTCACGTGGATTTTAAAATTTTTAAAAATTTTTATGATATTAATTTTTTTCTTTAATTATTTTTATGAGAGATGACGTATACCATGGTGGATAATTACAGTTTTTAGCCGGTTTAGTTGGTACATAATTTATTTTAATATTGTTCAATATATCGTAGAAGATGTCAGTTGCGGGTTGAGTATTCAGATGGATAAGTTTATGATCCCAATCAATTTCATTTAATTTTGTGTTTATTATTGAATAATCTGCTTTTCTGTACAGAAATTTTTGATTTGCGTTAGTTTTCAGGTTTTTATTTATTTTTTTAATAGGAATTGAAATTAGTAGTGTTTTATGATAAACATCCTCTGGTACTAATGAGATATTATTAGACGTAATTTTCAGTAGTATGTTGCTCACAGCTAAGTCAAGAATATGATTATTTATACTATTACTCTGAGAGTTATATTGTTTCAGATTATTAAATGACAAAAATTCTATAAAATTCAAATGGGCGGGGTTTAATGAATTGATCGGTTCACTAGACATATAATCACAGTTTTCATTAATTGGTAGCCAATGTAAGTGAGGTAAATTGTAATCTCCAACCAAAATGAAACTATCATTATTGTTATCTGTCATAATTTGTGAAGTTTTGTTTATGTGAGACGTAATATTTATGAGGAGCTTACTATCAGGTGCAATAACCTTCCCGCTAGCGGCGTCCAGCCGCCCACTACCCGCAAAATGACCACAAGATCCACTGCTAAAAAAGGAAAACCGGAGGAAGATCTACATTCTGCTTCCACATCTGCTGCAGCGGCGTCTTCTGCTCCACAACCACAGAGTACAATACAGCCTCTTGTGCCCAAGCTGCCAACCCAGCCAATAACATCGTATAGCGATGCCCTCGTCAACGGTAGACGACGATCTCGGCCAATCTGTAAAGGGACAGGGTCTATCGACGACAGCTTGGTCACTATTCCCAAAAACCTACATCTGCATGTATTCATGTTTCACCCGAATACCACTGAAGAAAACATATCTTCATTCTTAAAAAAGAAGAAGCCGGATTTAATTTACACTGTCGAAAAACTGGTCACGAGGCATGAACGTTATGCTGCCTTCAAAATAGGCATACCGGAAAATTACTTCCACTTTTTCCTGGACCCCACGATCTGGCCTGAAAACGTGGCCTTCAATGAGTGGTCATTTCGGAGACCACGACCCCAAACTAAGACGGTCGATACGACGTCCGAAAAAGATAAACATTAGTGGAGTATACCAGAACGTTCGAAGTCTGAATAATAAAATTATCGACTTCATGACAAACGTAATGTGCCAGAAACCACTTCTGATTGCTCTTACCGAAACTTGGCTAACTTCAAGCACCTTTTCGTCGGAACTATTCGAAAACCTATACTACGTCTACAGGAAGGATAGAGGCAGTCGCGGAGGAGGGACTCTCCTAGCCCTCCGAGCTGACAGCCACTCACACGCGGAAAGAATGGACTGCATGGAAACCCATGGTGAAGATTTATGGGTGAAAATATCGCATAGAAATGTCATCATTTATATATGTGTTGTATATTTTCCTCCAAATACAACATCTGAACAGTATCAATTATTTTACGACAAAACTATAAGTGAAAGTGTAAAGTTACAATCAAAAAATATTATTATTTTCGGGGATTTCAATTTTCCCTCAGGGAAAAACCCAATTGACGTTTTCGATTACTTTTGTTCTTTTTATAATTTAACACAATTCAACACTGTTTATAACATAAATGCACACATGTTAGACTTAGTATTAAGTAATATAAATTCTAAAAATGCTGTTATCTGCCGCCATGACTCCCCATTAGTCAGAGAGGATATTCATCACCCTTCACTTTCATTCACGTTCGATTACACAACTCAATCACATATACAAACAGACATATTGCCTCCAGACATAAACATGGGTTGGATTTTCCACGAAAGCTCAGATAATACACTTAAAAATGCCTTAGAACAACATCACTGGAATCATTACGATTGCCTTGACGTAAATCTAGCTGTCGAAATGTTTTATGAACAGCTCAATAATATTTTCAACATTTGTTTTAAGAAAAGATCTACACGTATACTCAAAGATATTAGACAATATCCGAAATGGTTTAATGGGGAAATCATTCACCTCATACGAGAAAAAACTAAAATGCACCATCTTTGGAAAAAAACAAAATCCGAACATGCCTTAGCTAACTTTAAAACTTTGCGAAAATCAATCAAACGGTTAATTGGTCAGGCCTACACTGAATTTACACGTGAGGCCGAGAACAGTATAATAACAGACCCAACTCGATTTTGGTCTTACACTAACGATAAACGCCGCGGTTGTGACAAACTTAACCACATGGACTACAAAGACAATAAATACGATGGATCTTCTGAGATCGCCGCAGGTTTCGCACACTATTTTCAATCAGTATTTAGCGACAATATCCCCAAACTTGACATATCCTCTATAGCTTCATCGTCATTTAATTCTTTACCTGTACAAATTCATGAAATTAACGATGACGATATTATTACAGCTAAGCTAAAACCTAAATACTCCGTCGGCCCAGATTGTATTCCACCTTTAATCCTCAAAAGATATGCAAGTTATTTTATTCAACCTCTAAAACATATTTTTAACCTATCACTTCGCAAAAATATCTTTCCGGAAATGTGGAAACTAACGAAAGTAACGCCTATACACAAAAAAGGAAAAAAGTCAGAAATAGATAATTACAGACCTGTAGCTGTGTTGTCAGCACCCGCAAAAATTTTAGAAACAATAATTTATTCACAGATATATAACCAAACAAAACACGCACTCACCGAAAATCAGCACGGATTTCGTCCCACACTGTCACCTTCAACGAATCTTATGAATCTCACCACCTATATTAATAATTCATTTGAAAACCTTGTACATGTTGATGTGATTTATACAGACTTCGAGAAAGCATTTGATAAAGTCGACCATGATATTTTGTTAAAAAAATTAAGTGACATCGGATTCTCTCAGAATTTCCTCGCTTTTGTGGCTAGCTACTTACGCAATCGTCGTCAGTATGTCAGTTACGGACACCATCTCTCTCACCAATACAAAACTAACTCCGGGATTCCCCAGGGATCGAATCTAGGACCCCTTCTCTTTCTCTTATTCATCAATGACATTGGCAACACCATAAACCACTCAAAATATCTCCTTTTTGCTGACGATATAAAACTTTTCAAAGCAATCAAAAGTTACATCGATTCCATTCTTCTGCAGAACGATCTTGATTCTCTCGTCAAATGGTCGGAACTGAACAACTTACCCTTCAGCATTCAGAAATGCAGTGTCGTTACATTTACAAGATCCAAAGATACATTCCTGTTCCCCTACCACATTAATAAACATAAATTAACACGTAAAAATGAGATTCGAGACCTTGGCGTAATTTTTGAAGCAAATCTCTCTTTCAAATCCCATATATCTGATATTGTCTCCCGTGCCAACAAAATGCTTGGATTTGTTCTTCGTAATTCAAGATCATTTACCAATGGAATCGCAATCCGAAGAACGTATGAAGCACTTGTTCGCAGTATCTTGGAATATAGCTCCATTATTTGGGCCCCTTCTGAGCAAAACCATATTCTCGAAATAGAAAAAGTACAAAAGAGATTCATGCGTTACCTATATATGAGGGAATATATGTACTACCCTTTCCTGTATCCATCCTTATTCTTAGCAGGAATGCTCGATCTTAATACATTAGAAGCCCGCCGAAAAATATTTTTAGGAAAACATTTTTTTAAGATAATCTCTGGAACTATACATAATCCACCTATTTTGAAAGAGATTAACTTATATGTCCCAGACAAGTATACTCGTGGAAGGTCCCATACCCTTTTTTATGCTCCAAAAGCGAGGACTTCTGCCTATCAGAACGCGCCAGTCAACAGAGCGACTGAACTGCTCAACGAGTCTGCATTGACCATTGACATTTTTAACGTAACCTACAGGCAGTTTAACAATTATCTTTTGACGTATGTCACAAAGTAGTGAAACTGACCTTTTTATGTGTTTTGCTATACTTTTTGTCTAATTTGTAATCTTCTCCATAATGTATTGGTGAATAACCGTTTTACGGAGAACATGAAAAATAAATAAATAAATAATAAATAAATATATGAGGTGCATATGTGAATTTTTTTACCAGGAAGTGAAAGCGTTACCCATATGTCTTCCGCCTCAGAGATCCATTCTATTTTTTGATCAGAAATAAATTTATTTTTTACTGCAATTAAAACTCCACCACCGCGATTCTGATTAAGGTTATGGTAATCTCTATCTTGTCTGTAAACCTGATATCTTGGATCGAATAGTTCCTCATTAAAGATTGAATTGTTAAGCCATGTTTCACTGAGACATATAATGTCATAGTTGTTTAATAGTACATTTTGAAGAAAATAATTCGTTTTAGTTCTGAGACCTCTTGTGTTTTGATAGTACAATTCTAAAGATTCCATTTTAAGATACAATATAGTTAATTTGAAAGTTACTGTTATGTTCTAAGCGTTATTGACGGAAATATCGTATTTTTTTTAGTTTTTCTCGATCGTTATAAGAGTTAATACAATAGTGATCTGAGTTTTCATTTAGTCTCACATAAATTTTACAATTTTTAATCCAGCAAAATTTAAATTTATTAATTTTGGTAAACTCTCTGACTTTTTGTAGAGTACTTTGTTTTTACGAGTTAAATGTTCATTAATGTAGATCCGATGTGTAATGTCCACTACTACTGCTGTCTTCGTGATGGCAGTTACCAGATTGGATATGTGGACCAACAATTATATGGGCGAATATTGGTGTAGGTGGTACACTAGTAAAGATGTAACTGGTTACTGTAGGTATTTATTAGGAGAGCTGCCAAATGCAAAAGAGGACGAATCTAGCATACATCGCCTTATATAAGCACTCTATCTCGCTTGCACTCATACAATAACATACAGACATTACACCCCCACACTTAAACAATAATTACATGATATTTATATTTCAACCTAACTTATATAATCTTAAATTTCTACATATTTTATTATATTTTATTAACATATATATTTTCTCTCATGTAATTATACAAACTTATTTTTTTTGTTTTTAAACTCTTTTTTTTCATATCACTTTGGATAGCGTAGGCGTGGTTGTGGTCTGGAACGCAGTCTCCCTTCCCATGGTGGCTGCGATCTGCAAAGAACAGGGGAATTAGTATTGGTCCTGTCCACGTCTGAGAGTGGACCAAAGTCCAACACATTATCAGAATAGTCACTCTCCCCCCACCTAACCTTTCTATCAGAAAGCTGATCGTGGTGTCTTTTCCAAACCTGGCCTGTTGAATGTATCTTAACCAAATAGGTTCTACTCCCTAATCTTTTGATAATAGTACCCAAAATCCAATTATTCTTTTTACTTCTAAAGTCTTTGGTCAAAACTTTTGATCCCAAATCAAAGAATTTTTTAAATTTTCTTCCCCGGTAATATTTTTTTTGACTGTCTTGACTCGCTACCATTTTATTTTTCACTTTATCATCAATTTTTTTAAAATCACTACACTTGTCATTATTCATTTTCGGAACAACCGTGTTAAAAATTGAACGAATTTTTCTACCTAACATCAATACACTAGGTTCAATTCCCGTACATAATGAAGGTGTATTCCTAATATCGATTAAAAATGACAATAATTTATCGTCCAGATCTCTTGGAAATCTGTTGTTCACTAATATTTTTTTTTAAAAATTTTTAACTGTTTTGACAGCATTTTCAGCCAAGCCATTTGAAGCTGGGTGCTGAACTGCTGACGTCATATGTTCAATATTAAATTCACGACAAAATTCCTGAAATAAAGCTGACGTGAAAGCTGTTCCATTATCACTAACAATTTTCTCCGGTATACCAAAGTTAGAAAACATTTTCTTTAATATTTTGATTGCACTAACTGAGTCTACCGTTGGTACTATTTGACAATCAACCCACTTTGTAGTAGCGTCTACCACCACAAAAAAATTTAAATTACCGAACGGACCTAGATGGTCTCTGGCCACTGGCCAACTCGCCAATTGTACTTTGGACGGAGTAGGTAAACATACTGCACACCTAGTACACTGTTTTACCTCCTTCTCTATATCAGCATTTATACCTAACCAGAAAAAATAATTTCTTGCTAAACTTTTCGATTTCACAATACCCAGGTGCGAACGGTGAATAAATTTTAAAACTGATTCTTTTAACTCCACTGGTACTACCAGTTTACTATCATAAAACAAACATGCATCATGAGTTGATAACTTATCTCTAATATGCCAAAATTTTAATAAATCAGAATTTAAGTTTTTTTTTTCAGGCCACCCTGTATTCACATAATTTACAATCTCTGAAATAACTAAATCCTTACCCGAACTCCGTTTAAATATTTCCGGATTTATTTCCGTTTCCACAGAAATATTATTTAACCGTTCTATTTCCAAACTATCGATATCGGCATCGTTAATTATATCTAAGAAATAATGATTATCCTCGTATTCCTCTATATTATTATTACTCCGTTGCATCGGTAATCTTGACAAAAAATCCGCTTTATTGTCGTCCGATTTGATATACTCAATCGTATAATCAAACGTCTGCAGGATCAGGGCATAGCGTTGCAATCGGTTTACTGCTAGAATAGGTACCTGCTTATTTGTATCTAGAATATGTACAAGTGGTTTATTGTCGCAAGACAGAATGAACCTATTTCCATACAAATATTGAAAGAATCTTTTTAAACCGAATACGATTGCGCACGCTTCTTTATCCAAAATCGAATATTTCCGTTCGGTTTCCGATAAAGTCCTACTTGCAAATGCAATTGGGCGTTCTATCCCGTTATCATACTTGTGACAAAGCATTGCCGATATCCCGATATTGCTGGCGTCCGTGATGAGTTTCAAAGGGATACTGGGATTGAAGTGAACTAGAATTTTTTTCGACATTAATTGTTTTTTAACAAAATTGAAAGCATCACTACATTCTTCTGACCACACAAATACGGTTCCCTTTTTCAATAAATTATAGAGTGGCGACAGAGTGTCTGATATATTCCGTAAAAACATTCTATAATACGAGATTACTCCCAACAAACTTCTTAATTCTGACACATTCCTCGGGACTGCCAAATTTCTAATCGCTTTTACTTTACTCTCTAACGGCATTATGCCTTCCTGTGAGATTTTAAAACCTAAGTATTCAATTTCCGGTACATAAAAATAACATTTTTGGTCATTTACGGTCAGACCATGATCATTTAATTTCTTAATTACCGCGTCACATACCGAATTTAATTCTTCTTTCGAATTACCAAATAATAATATATCGTCTAAAAATACACGCACATTTTTTAAACCACCGACTATAGTAGCTATGACTTGCATAAAAATCGCCGGGCTCGTCGTAAGCCCAAATGGTAACACTTTATAAGCAAATAGACCTATGTGAGTTGAAATAACACATAGTTTTTTTGAACTTTCATTCAAAGCAATCTGAGAAAAAGCATTTTTTAAATCAATTTTTGCGAAGTGTTTCGCGCCATTTAACGAAGAAATTAAATCTTCCACTCTAGGTAACGGAAACTTTAAAGGTGCTAACATTGGATTCAAAGTGTTTTTGAAATCTGTACAAATCCTAATCGTACCATCTTTTTTTTTAACAATAACAATTGGACTTGCCATTTCACTAATTTCAACTTTCTCAATAACGTCGTCGTCCACCATTTTTAGCAATTCCTTTTCCACTAGCTCCCGCAAACAATACGGAATGGGTCTCGGGTTAACGAACCTTGGTTTAAAATCTGACTTAACCTCAATATTAGCTTCGTAATTTTTTAATCTACCCGGTTTATCCGAAAACACGTTAGGGTATTTTAATTTTAACAACTCGCGAATATTAATATCTGCAACACTTTTTTTAACCAGATTAATTCCGTGCAAGGTAATATCAAAACACTTAAGAAATTTCCTACCCACAATACACGAACTTCCATTATTGATTATTATAAATTCGGTCGGTACGCATTTATTTTTAAATTCCACGTTACAAATAATTTTACCCAAAACATTTAGAGATTTATTATCATAACCGAATAACTTAATATCACACACCATTAATTTCTTTTCACTAAAATATCTATTAAACATTTCATATGGTAACGCATTTATACTGGCACCCGTATCTACCATAACCTGTAACATAATATTATCTACACATACATTTAAAAGCAATGGATCACAGTTATTATCTCCTTGTGAAACAGTATTTACCACATTATCAGCGCGCTTCGTATAATGCGAGCGGTATTTACCACTTGATTTGTTTTTACAAGTCGAGCTAGCGTGCCCCACCTTCTTACAAAAATGACATTGTAACTTATTGTTGTGCCAACAATCTTTTTGCACATGATTATTTTTACCACAAATGAAACATGACATATTATTATTTATCTTACGGGGTGATTTACTACGCACTTTGCCATCCTTATAACGGCTTACCTGCCTAGATTTATCGAAGTTATTAACTGAATTTAAATTCGACTTTGTACTTTCCATATTTAAAACATGTTCCCACGTAGAAGCCAAGTTAATGCATTCTACAAAAGATTTGTTCAAGCCCTCCATAAAAAGTTTGTGCCTCATTTTCTCATTGAACACGCCAATAATAAATATATCTTTCAAACACGATTCTAATCTTGCTTCAAAGTTACATGACAAACTAATATTTTTAAGCTTCGCGGCAAACTCTTTAATAGATTCATTAGCCGATTGTTTACATTTATAGAATATTTCCCGTGATTCATAAATATTGTGTATGGGCTTACAATGGGAATCTAGTAGTTTACACAAATCCTCAAATGAGGTTTCCGACACTTTTTTTGGAAAACACAAATCGCTTAACAATGAAAAGGTATCTTCGGTGAGATTATTCAGAAGGAACGCTCTTTTACGTTCTGGCGACAAAATTTTCTCATCATATAATATGAGCGCTTGGTCCAGTCTCTCCTTGAACAGGGACCACACTCCTGTCTTATGACAGAATGCCCCCAGACTTTTACAAATCGCCTCCATCGGGAATAAGAGCTGAAACAAATTTTGATTAGAAAACTTATCTCAGCGCTTCCGGGTGAATCCGCTCCAGAACCGACCTCGCCGCTCCAAAGTGACTCCCCACACAGCTTCCGGATCTCCGTCACCAGCCGTCTCTTTCGACCGCTGATCGCCCGTGTCCGTCTCCCTGCAGCTACAGAATCCAGCCCTTTGTCCGGTCCCGCTTGAATAGCTGCAGCGACAGAATCTGAGCCCTTGCCCCAGATTCCGGCTCCTTCCGCAGATGGTTGTCTTGTCTCTTGTCACCGTCTTCTTCTTCCTGCATGCAATGCTAACATGCCAACGCCAAATGCTCCCTCAATATTCTGCGGATGCAGGCTCTAATGCTCGTCTTAGATTGTAGACACATGAGGTGGCGTCTTCTTCCATGCAACAATTTTTTCCTATTGTCGCACACTGCGCTCTTCCTTAATCTTCACTTCATTTAATTTTCGCCTTCAGGTTCTTTAATTTCCGTGGCTGCGCCAGTTATAATGTCCACTACTACTGCTGTCTTCGTGATGGCAGTTACCAGATTGGATATGTGGACCAACAATTATATGGGCGAATATTGGTGTAGGTAGTACACTAGTAAAGATGTAACTGGTTACTGTAGGTATTTATTAGGAGAGCTGCCAAATGCAAAAGAGGACGAATCTAGCATACATCGCCTTATATAGATTCGCGCAAGCACTCTATCTCGCTTGCACTCATACAATAACATACAGACATTACACGATGTTTCCCATTTAAGTTAATATCCTCAGCTGTTAGGCCTCTTCTCGTCCGGATTGCAGCCATGATGTCATCTTTTTGTTTGCTTCACTTTAGTTTCACAATAATATTTCGCGGTCTTCCTTCAATCTTCTCCTTAGAGGTGACCCGGGTGGCGTATTCAATTTCGTCAGGGCTTACTATTTTTAATTCTGAATAGATATTTTTGATAATCTCCGTCAGATTCTCTTGTTTTTTTTCTGGTATCCCAATGATCTCTATGTTATTAATATGCGCGTGTTGTTCGTTAGCATCCAATTGTTTTTGTAATTGGTTGAATTCATGTGTCAATTTTTTTTTCCAGAGTTAATATTTTATTTTTTAATTCTTCGATTTCTTCTTTGTACTCGTTTCTGACGATTTCCAGAAATTGCACCTTAAATTCTTCAAACTTTTTGTCAAGGAGTTGGAGGAGTTGTGTATCCGTATTATTTAGTGCAGTCTTTGCAGTTGCCCGAGTAGTCATATTGGCACGGAATATTGACTAATATAACAAGTTATAACAACACTCACTATTAAAAAGTTATTTGAAATATAAATATTTAGATTTTAGTTAGAAATTTGTTTTATTTTGTGATATTTCTAGAGAGAAATAAAAACACGACAGCTGTCATTGAATGTTATTGTTGTATTATGTCAACAATACTTATTTCTTTGGCAAATTGAGGATGCCTTGATCAACCGCTATTTTTATTTTGTCAAAGTTGCCAAGCCAAAGTAATTTTTCATGCACTATCTTTTTTTCGTTTTAGCTTTTTATGATTTCTCCCGCCCTCCTCAAATCTATCTCGTAAATCAAATAGGTGTGCGTCCATCTCACCCATTTTGACCCTTGAGCTTATATTAGGTAGTCATAAATCGTTCACTGATCTTCGATTGCTGATACATGTTGTACGTGCTCTCCATCATAACTTTGCGGAAACGGTCGAAAAACGTCATCAAATCGGCATATAAAGAAACTGAGTTTGACGTTTCTTTTCCCTTGATCTACATACATAGAGCATTGTAAATAATATATGGTCGTAGTTATTTACTGAACACAAGTTATTGGAATATTTTAGGTCGTGGTAATCTAGTGACGGCTTCCGTGGTCGAAGGGTGAGGCCCTCGACTGGTCGCGGGTTCAAATGCCGGCGTGCACAAATACATTTAAGTAATTTGTGTTATTTCACAATTAATTAATAAAAATTAATATATAATATATATTATGTGCGGCAAGGAAGATACTTTCATTTTTGCCCTAGTTGAAATATTGCAAGAAATATCACTATACACTAAAGAAATAAAAATATTGTTGAATGACGCAGATGTTGAAACACTTATCATATAAATTCTATGTAAACATTCATCTTTCATTTTTCAATACAATTATATTGTAACTTCAAGACTAACTTTATTTACTTTCTTGAAAATATAACAAAAAACCAACAAACATGTTTAACTTTTTTAATACAAATAGATTTAGATTTCTAAACCTTTACTTAATAATTTACATTTTTTACTTGTACTTATTGATGTAATTAAGCACTTTTGTTTATATTACCAGCTCTGAATGGCCAGGTACTTCCTTACTTTCCCCTTCCCCATCTCCTTCCCTTCTCCAGTACCTTCACCCTCACAACATACCCCAATTGAGGGTGCCATAGTCTCACTGGATGCCATAGTCTGACAGACAGGAGCAGTCGGGACTCTTGTGCGGTAATAACATTAAAAAAAATAAACAAAAATATCGCCGCTTATTATTGCGATCAATTTCTTCAACAAATCCCCGTTCTTCAAGTGTGTTGAAGAACGGGGAAAAGCGCGTTAAAAGAAAGATGCCAAAGTCTCCTGTCTTTTTTTATTATTTCATCGACGAATAATAAATTTCCTCCAGTCGGGAATCACGTTTCTCGACTTGGTCACTGGAAAAGTTGCTAGTAACATTTTTTTAATGTAGAATAATATTTGACGATAATTGGATATATTTCTTAAGTAGATGGAAGCATTTCCAAGTAAATGTGTATTTTTCTAAATTATATATTGTTTGTTAATTTCTTTGAAAAATGGTTTTTTATCAACGATTGAAAAAAAGTAATAAAGAAAAAAATAGATCTCACGTAATTATTTCTATTTTTGTAATTAATTAAGAAAATTTCTGTACATGACTAAGTTTGATATGATAATCCTTTTATTTATTTATTAACGCCCCTTTTCGGGTCTTTTACATATGAATAGTAAGAAATATATAGTATTTATTGTACATAACTGAACTGCCTTCGTAACAATATTTTATATTTGTTTAAAGATAAATTGAAGATGTTCACTGACTTGGTATAATTGTTTCCCTCTATTAGTATTCTGGGCAAAGAGGAATACATGTGGTAGTTAGTTCCAGAATTACTGCACTGAAATAAATCCTGATTTCTAGTATTACGTAGTGGAATCCGGAAGCTTATCAATTCGAGCAATACCGGACTGTCAACTAAATCATTTGGAATTTTATACAGAAATACCAAGTCAGTGAAAGTTCTTCTGTCTGACAATTTGAGCATATTCATATCATTCAAAATAGTATTGTAGTTCAACATAATCGCTGGAATACCCACTTTTTTTAAATTAAGAAAACGTAAGAATTTGTTTTGTATTCTTTCAACAGCTTCTACATGCATATTGTAATATGTGTTCCAGACGGGAGAATAGTATTCAAGTTGACTTCTAACATATGCAAAATATAACAGTTTAATACACTTTATATTGTTAAAATTTCTAGTTAGCCTAGTTATAAATCCCAACATTTTTAAGGCCTTATTAGAGATTTCTGTTATGTGGTTAACAAATGAAAGATTTGATTGAAAAGTGATGCCAAGTCTTTAATTTGTGTTGATGTCTCCAGAGTATTGTTATCATCCTAATTAAAGTATGCCTCCAATATCACGAGTAAAACTTACAAATTTTGCAACACTGTTTATAAACAAAGTTCTAAGTCCTTTTTGTACAACTCACATTATTACTATAGACAGAAGTAATAAACATCGTTAAAAAGATTCACCGACATTCTACACAAATTATTGATTCGGTTATTCGTTAAATAATTGTACATGACTATAATGATAATAAATAAAACTAACAGACAGGTACAGAAAGCAACAGAAAGGAATGTTAAGTTAATCGAATAAAATGGATACAAGTAATGAGTTGAAATGATTCGAGGGAAATTTGTGAAAAAATCTGTTGCGTGTTTCATTCCCACGCTTTTAAATTTGTTTCTAAAATACCTACATAATTTGTTATACTTTATATCCCGAGTCCATCACGGCATTGTTATTCTGCAATAGCCTCGCGTCTGCGCTAGACAGTTTTATTGATGTCGTACCTACTTGTTAATCTGAATTAATATGTCATCATTAAGTGTAGCCTTTTTGTGTTTTTTGTCAGCTTTAAACCAGGTAGGATATAATGTTATGGGTTGTGTGGACAAAATAATGGAATTCCCGTAATATATTTTAAAAAACCTTGTTGAAATGCGAATTTGAGACCATATTTTTCCATTCTATATTTTTACAAAAAATTAAGTGCGGCGCGTCTGGAACAAAGGAAATTTAGCCATTGGAATGTAATTAATCATAAATCTATAAACTACCATCCATAAATTAGCGAAAATAAACAGGCGCCTATTGTATTTAATCCATGTGAAGAGAGATGATTTATTTTTAAGTGCTAAAACATTCCCAATATTCTATTTTAATTGATGCGAACTTGGGTTATTCATATTTTAACAATTTTCTGAGCTTTGCAAAAAATAATTCACAAGATTCCTTTTTTTCTTTGCTACACAGCAATCGAGATGAGTTTTAAAACTCATTTTTGGACGGTAGGAATTTACAATATATAAGTGGGAGATTATACAATTTACTGTACATATTTAAGCGAAATTGCAAATGAAGTACAAACAGAAGAGAGGCGCCTAATTAATATAAAGAAAAGATAAAAACTTTTAGACTACTCATAGGTATATGGATATGAACAACAACAAGGAAAAAAAAATTAATAAAAATAGGTTTGATGTTTTTTTTATTCGGTGGTACATCCTCTCTGCACACCCTTCGGGGACACTCGTTATATTTTGTGTAAATATCTATGTATACGTATTTTCCCCAAACCGACTGCATACTATCATGAAATCATAAGGGTTTAAAAAATTGTAGCAAGACTAGTGGAAGAAAGGCTTATCATCTAAAATCTGAGATGTAGCCGAAAAATGTATTATTCAATAATTATCCACAGATTTTCAACAATAAAAACTGTTTAGGTGTATGGAAAAATTAAAATTTTAATGATTTGAACCGGGAATTAAGAAAAAGAATTCCGTCAACACATCGGATTTTGATGTTTGCGCAGACCTTTATTTGGTGAATTAGAATATCGTAGGCGGTTTACATTGGACAATTTGATCTCTTCTGTGATACTTATTCAATAGCACCTACACAATGGCTTGATAGACAAACAGTCTCCTATTATTTGAATGTGGTTGGTTCCACGTTCCTCACGTGCAAGGTCGGGTTTCGACAATTTCTGTCAACCAAAGCACGTCTGAGAGCTTCATAATAATTATGTTGGTGTATCTCCTCGGCAGCCGAACTTTATCATCTCGCTGAAGACAATATTAGAGCAATTTATTACCCTGCCGTAATTCTAAGATTATGTCACGGACGATTAATCGCATTAGGTTAGTCTTGATAAGCGAAGGCGCGGGGAAGATTGTCTGCTTGCTTATTCTGTTACACGATGGTATTTTAATAAGTAATATGCGGGCGGTATGTCCACCGCAGGAGCTAAATCAACCGATCATCTAGTGTTAATGTTGGATTTATTACTATTTTAGAATCGCGTGCCCAGAACTGTCCACTTACCATTGGATGCATTTAATCAGATTGTAGCACTTTGGATTTCCAACACATCTGAGGTTAAGAAATATATTTTTGGAGGTGTTATTCGTTATGAATGATATTTTCGGAGGAAATAACCAGAGAAAACCGGAAATACTTCATTTGTAAATCAAATTTTAGACGTATTGACTCTTTTGCACAATAAATTATAAATTGATTTCAAAAGATTGTTCTTTTATCTAGTAAAAATAAGTTTTAAATTTTGATAAAAATTGTTCGTTTTTAGTATAATATGGTTTTACCATGGGTCGTTGGCAGATTTGTTAAGTTTTCAAACAAAATGTTGTATTATACAACACACATTTCAAATCATATAATCATGCTGTAAAATAAATCATAAATTATCTGGGAAAGCTTTGTTTCTGAATTTTAATTTTCGTTTAAATAAAATTATTAAAAAAAAGATCCGCGCACGTGTTTTGTGACGAAAATATTTCAGTTTGTATATTTATTTACGGTATTACTAACTAATATATTTATTTTTTTTTTTACATTTTGCTTAGACAATATTAAAAAATTATAAATACTTATGATCAAAAAATGATTACAACAAGTACATAACTTTAATAGTTTTATCATCACGACTTTCAGCATTTTTGGATGTAGGTATAAATTAAAGCAAATTTTTGAGGAAATAAAATCGATATTGAATTATGATTTTAAAAACCTGGTACGGAGAATAATTAATCTTTCTCATTGGAACCGCCCTGTACGATCGTGAGAACATCTATCGACGAAATTTGGATTTTCGGCAGCTGTTAAAGGACTATCGTACGTGTTTGGTGACCAGATCTGAATAGTCAGGTACTTCCCCACATTCATCTTCCTCATATCCTTCCCCTCCCCGCTACCTTCAGCCAGATAATATAACCCAATTGAGAATGCCATAGTCTCACTGGCTCCAGACAGGAGCAGATGGGACTTTTGCGAGGTATTCACATTAACAAAAAAAGATACATGAAAGAGGTTATTAGGTTCTTAGTTTGGGTTAGTTAAGTAATTATTACAAATTTAATTAAAAATAACCTAACCTAAGCGTTGCACTTTTGGGCACAGATTATGGAAATTACACTTCGTTTCAACAATTAGATACTGTGGGTAGTACCTAAGCACAGCAGCCAACAGCCATAAAAATATTATTATAGAATGACAACACTGACATTCTAGGTCATTCTATCGGTCGCTGTCAAAGATACAAAAAATGTAAGATTCATTCTTGATTATTCGTTGGGTCTGACTGCTGTGTGTAAAGGTTACTATCCTCATATGGTGACCCCGACGTGATCTTTATGAGGATAGTAACCTTTACACACAGCAGTCAGACCCAACGAATAATCAAGAATGAATCTTACATTTTTTGTATCTTTGACAGCGACCGATAGAATGACCTAGAATGTCAGTGTTGTCATTCTATAATAATATTTTTATGGCTGTTGGCTGCTGTGCTTAGGTACTACCCACAATACTACAAGAAACATGTTTACATGCACAATAGATGTTATTATATTCTTTGTTTGGATTAATTAAGTAATTCCTGCGTATTTAGATTGAAACGAACCTTACACAAATATCAATAACTAAAAAAATTCAAAATGAAGGCAAAGGGATCGTATTACAAGGGAATAAAAATGGTATTTTCCAAACGTAATTAGTTGTTTCTTATAGTAATTAAGTTAAAACGTGGTGTAATTTCCAAAATCTGTTCCTTACAAAAGTGCGGCGTTAGGGAAATATTTACTTCATGATGCGGGCACCGCTACTAAAGTATTGGAAATTAAAGAAAATGGAGCGTCCAAATTAAAAATAACAAACAATTTTAGCTTGACTTTAAAACGAATTCGTTTACCTACTACAATAATTAACAGCCATTATATCTCCTTTATCATTTTGATATTGTTTTCCAAAATTGGTTTGACAACTTAGCTAAAAAAAACGAAACCTTAATCTATCTGGGAGGCATAATCTTAATACAATTTGGGAGACGTCTTTGGGTACCGCCGCCCCGAGAACCATTTATTGGATTACCAACACCCGTGCCACAGGTCACCCCAAGTGGTTCGCTACATTTGGTGACTTAGCATGGATGCCCGGGTATATAGGGTGAGGTTTGTCTAGGTCTTGACGCCGGATGTTTTTGTTCACCTACTGCGTGGCGGGCAAGTTGGGAGAGACTGTTTATGGGAGACCTAAACTAGACCTCTTCAGCAAGACACTCTCGATCCATCGCCATGCACCGCAGTGGGAGGAATGGATTCATACGTCCGTCACATTTGACCCCCAAGATTCCTACCCACCCCTCACACATTTTTCATTCTCAGAACTTCCTCTCCTTCCTTTCCCTGAAAATACTCTCCACACAGCATCCCCAAAGATGGCATAGGCGTTGAAGGATTTTTGGTCTAATAATAAATGTGGCAGCCCGTGGAATAATTCATCTGAAATCTATAGAGAAAAATATGTAGGTACAGATAAACGTGTTAGTAAATAACAAGAAAAATAAGAGCTGGTCCCGGTAGGAATAAAGGAAATAACTTAAAAATAACAGTAATAAGATAATGCAAGTATTAACAATAATAACAGAGAGAAAATAAAATGTTTAAAAAGAAAACATTCAGATAAGGTATTCCACAAACCACCAGGCAGTCCCAATGACAATGACATCGCCGGTGCAGTAATCGTCATTTCCGTTTCATCCAAAATCCAAATCTCTACGGGTACAGAAGTTTCACTTCCAAAAATTTGAGCTAAAAGTCAGCCAAATAATTAATTATTTTGAAATTGTCCATCCCTGGAGATCGGCGTTGTTAACGAATAATGCGAAACAGCGTTAGAAAAATACGTTAAATATGTATTTAACCTCAATTCGATGTCAGAATAGTAAAACGTAATGGCAGCCCGAAGAATTGTTATTCTTGGTTCAATATTTTTTTGGTAAACCTAATAATACTGAAACAATACCCTAATATTTGGTATTCAAATCGCAAATACATTATTTATACAAGCTCGTCACATTTCTAAGGATATAAAAGATTTTTACGCGTGCCTAAATGGATTTACCGAGATAACATTTTAGGGGAAAATCTTCTTATCGTTAATGCAGAAAAGGGGGTGTTAAGATTGTATTTTCCAGACAACCCAATTATTCTAGATCCCTTCATTTCGGGTCCTTTAACATTGTTTTCGAGATGGAAATGTAGCCCCCATACATGCCAGTAAATACCTATACATTTATATGTGTTTTATTAGAAGAGTATGAATATTTTATTTTTTATCCAATTTTCTTGTTTTCATTGGATCTTTGTGAAAAGTGCTTTATAAAATAGGTAATAAATATGGATAATACAAAAATAATAATACTAGATAGATAGTAAATTCTCTATTTACCGCAACACGTCGTGCAGCGAAATTGGATTGCGATTTAAAGGGATCTCAACACTTGGAAATGGAATAAGATCCTATCATTGACTTAGAATACGTAAGATTGGCCCTTTGCACCACATAAATGCGAATGAATAAATAGATATATTAGTAGCTGACAATTTTGCACGATTCTACTTGCTATCAAGTAACCTTTTTACATGTTTTTATTGTTTAAATAAAATGTTTTCTTTTTTTATAACATTTTATAAAACTCTACACCAAGAGTACTTCATATACGATTTTTTGGTTGTAACACATATTAAATAATTGTATCCGACACATAAATACTAGCTTTTATCATACACAGACACCATATTTTCTATTATGTACTGACATAAAACAAAGTGTGGTGTTCATAGGTTACAAAGCTCTCTAGAATATCATTTAACTATTACACGAGTACACATTTCTTTTGTATTTTTTTTTCAATATTATCCCCTTAAAAACTTCTAATAACATCTGTATCATTTTAGCGATATTATTTTTGTGTAATCATACATTCTTATTTTGTTCTTAATACTACTGATACCCACCTGGGCACCCCTGCATACTTATAATCTCTTGTTACATTTCAATGTAAAAGCCATCTTACGGCGTTTAAATAAATAAATAAATATTTCAAATATTTGTCTGTGTTCCAATGATCCCAATATTTCAACGATCAATTTAGTGCAAATGGTCAAAAGAATATTATGGGCAACAATTTGACAGGTAGGTATTGTTGATATAGAGTAATGGAGACCTTCACCTCAGCAGGGCTTTGATATGTTATATATGCACTTGATTGCTGACTTTGCTAACTCCTAGTCTAATATTCGTGCACTGCCTTCACCACACCCTGCAAACGACACAAAACACATATCTGTCGTTGATGTAGTATTTCCAATAGTATTTGCTGAAAAACATCTTTCAACAACAGATCGTTTGCCAATCACCATCGAGGTTTACTGTTTTTCGCAGATTACGTCTTAAAATCACCGAAGCAAAATCGATGCTAACGAAACGCGGCGCGGCGCGGTGTGCTTCGAAAATATTAAATAGTCACTGCCACTTGGAGGTGTTCTACGTGACAAACGGAGCGATTTGGCGCGGAGCTTTTGCGACGCGATCAGTTTGTTTGACTTGCGAAGCAGACAATCAATGTATAATCCGTTATTGTCCACTATTGAGTACTATTCTAGAAAGAAAATCACCAGATATCAGAATTATTAAGATATTTAAACGTTATAAATGTTTTATTACCTTTTTGATTCATTAAAATATATATATTTTTTGTTAATTTTGCACCTCAAACACGTCATCAATCTTTCTTTAACGGAAATAGGTTTCTGAACATTTTGGAACGGGAGCCGACAGTGGACAAGTACAATTACCTTTTCGCATCGCTTGACCACTCGCAAATCGCGTTTGCATCGTCAAACGTAGCGTTATAGATAAACTATAGTCAAATTTATCCGATTTCTTATAAAAGAAGATGTTTGATTTTGAGCATGATATCTGCTTCATCCTGAGTGGACACTCGCAGCGGGGTCACCTTGCGACGTCTTATTCAATGGGATCCTGCGGCGTCCATCATAATGCTAAAACATCCGTACCATAGCTTATCTAAATGCCTGGTAATATATAACAGCTCTGGCCGCTGGTAATGTGTGGATACAGCTAGGAGCTCTATAGCCCGCTGGTCCTTGTTCACGAGGCCGTTTCCCTCTATGGAAGCCACCTTATACGGAGGTAACACTTTTATGAACCACTTGTCGATTGCAAGATATAGGTAGGTACTCCTTCCCCTGCAAGCCGTTTAAATTATGCATATAAAATAGTTCAATTTTGCTTTAAAAAAAAACATTTTTATTTTGTTAAAACGCGAAATTTTTCATTTAGTATTTTTATGGGACGATGAAACCTTTTTTATTATAATACTGTTTTTAACTTTTTTTTACCAATTTTAGGTTTCTTCTCGATTTCACATACAGTCATCTGTAAGCCCTGGGTTTACTAACATGTGAGATAATAGTATCTAATGCTGTAAAGCTTCCAAAGCTGTACATATTTTGTTATTTTTGAGTATTTATTTACTGAGATTAAGTCAAATCTATATCAAATCTATACCAACCGTAATAAGCAATAAACGCTTTACTTTGTTTCTTCGCTTTTGTTTTAAAATTTTTCACAGTTCTTCTCGCTAGGGTTTCCTGTTCTGAAGCAGCCTAAAGTTTTTATATTTTTACCTTTAGTTTCCACTTGTCTCTATGTTGTCTTTATAATTTCATCAATTTGGGAGGCGGAATACGCCTCGTGGATTGCCGTTCTTCGACACACTGACCCTTAGATTCCTACCCACCCCGCATACCTTTTTACTTTCCAGAACTTCACGTTCTCCTTTCTTTAAAAATATCTTCCACATAGCATCCCTATAGATGGCTGAATAGGCCCTTAGGAAAATTATTTTCCTCTCCCCTGTGTGGAGCTAATGTAAAAAAATAATAATAATGTTTGTAAGTTGATTATCACTGTGTTCACTCAACCGTGTTATTACGTAAGTTTTAAATACTAATATAAGTTTTATTGTGACCATCAAGAGCAAAGGGACAAAGTCTAGACATGCAAATTTTAACTTCAATAATAAATATGCCGCGCCGTGTCTCTAATTACGATAAAGTAAAATAAAATTTAGTTAACAATAACGTAATTATATATTGAAACAATTTAACTTTATCCAGTTTTATAATGTTTTTTTACTGTAACTCCACACAGATAAAAAAATCTCTCAAGGTCTTTGTCATCATTGTGGATGATGAAAATTTCCTTTCTTTTCTTTCCCTAAAAATGGGGTGCCGGACGTACGAATACATCCCTCCCACTGCGGCGCAAGGCGGTGGGTCGAAAGAGTTTGGCTGGAAAGGTCTAATTTAAAAAAAAGGAAAGGTCCGGTCTACCATGAAGTGAGACCTAGACAAACGTCACCCCATGAAGCCGGACACCCTAAGTCATCAAACGTAGCGAACCGCTTGAGGTGACCATGGCAGGGCTGTTGGTTATCCAATAAATTGTTCCCGGGACGGCGAACGGCGGCGGCGTTCTCGTTAATCTAAAATGAATTGTTTATCAGGATCAAAATTAGAAATGATTTAAAAAATGTTTATGCGCCCTTTTTCATATAAAATTCATTTCAGAATCATCTGGTTTTGATAGATTACATCCTTGAATATTTTGAAAGTCAACATGTACTAATTGCTAAATTCTATTTACTAGATGACTGTGTTTTGCATCGCGTGATATTGGTACATTATTAACCAGTCAGGCTGTTGTATAATTATACATATTGAAGTTTTGTATTAGCTCTGCTAGTGTCGAAGTGAGCCGCGGGATAAAATACATCACCACGAGCAATAAACAGGACCTAGTTACTCGTATCTATCGGGTAATGATATACAGAAATAATTACATTTATTTGCATCCACGGGCTAAATGACATGTCTCAACCAAACAGGCGACGAGTTATATGCCTTTAAGCAGTACAATACATTTAAGAACACTTTATACTTGTAAAATTAAAGACACTTTTGACATCCAACTCCGGTACGGTTTCTAAATAAGAGGAACGGCTGCGCGGCCTTTTTCATACAATACTTAAATTTGAATTTGTGTCCAAAATACTTGACCAAACTGAATAATTATTTTTTTAACCAAAAGCTACTTTATTTATTTGTTTTGGGGGCAAAATTATTATTTAATGATTTATTAATCTTGAGTTACTCACATCGTAGTGAGTGCTTGTTCGAGAAACAGATAGACATAAAAAATTGGCAAACATAATAACTTAAAATTTAATTGTATTAAATCAGTAAGTAACAAAATAATAATATTTGAGGTGGACATACTTTCTTAATTCCTTTTTAAAATTCAACATATTTTCAATTTAAGTCATTTCAATCGGGATTTTATTATAAAGTTAAACGTCCTGGTACATAACATTTTTATTCCTGTACATATATGTTTTACTGGCTTTTATGCCAATTGAATCGTATTTCCCAAAATTTTTGAAAATTTTTCTTATTCCTATTAGATGCCTAAAAAAATATTGCATAGGTATATCTAAATTAAAATTCTAAAACAAACAAAACAAAAGTAAACACTAACACAGTAGGTGCCTACACAATAAATGGTCTGTTTAAAATGATTTACCTGTAGATTAAATGAAAATAAAGAACAAATTCGGGAATCAAGGTAGTTTGGATTAGACTGATATAAATTGACAAATTTAAAAATATAAGTTTAAAAAAAATTTTTTTTTTTGGAAATCTAAAAAACTGATTGAATGTTGATACTACGGAATCCTGCAAGAAAGAATGGAGGGATGCAATTTTATGTATAGGCAGAAATATTCTATCCCAGATTTTAAATTTATTGGTAGGTAGGAGATCATACCTTTTTAGAATAATATGTGGAAATATGTTCTTTTTCATAATGATTAATGTTCATACTATTATGAAAGCTACCGTTAAATATACGAGTACCTGCCGACAGTGTGAGTGCTAACCAACCCTTTCAGACCTGAATTAAAACTGGCAGTGATAAAACAATATAATTTATGCTTTATTAACACCTTGTGTAATTACGAGTGTTTGATAAATTTTAGTGTAGTTTTTATATTATTGTAGAAGTTATTCCTATTTTCGTTTGAAAGAACGTAACAAAAAATTACAAATCGTACACCGTTATCATTTTTTTACTTATTATATAAATAAAACCATAAAAATAAATCAAAACATTCATTAAAATAAACAACGATTTAAAGGGTGCGAAAGTAGAGATTAACCCTTCGCATGTCAAATAACACACCCCATCAGGCATAATAAGTAGATTAGTAGTAGTAGTAGTAGTTTTGAAAGTAGCTGCGTTTTTTTATTTCGCTTTTTTTGAGCAATATTTATTGCTTTCTTAAGAGGAAATACTAGCTGCGCTTCTCTATACAAACGTATTCCCCGTTTATCTCTCTGGATTTTGACCCTAGAGCAAAATTTTTTTTTACATAATATAGATATTGACCACTAGCGTGTCGGTACGTTTTGTTTTTTTTGATAATTTACTTCTCATAGAAGTTACGACCTTCCAAAAATGAATAAAATTGCCTAATTTAAACGCCGTCAAAAAACGTTCAGTATACAAACTAAACAATGTATTTTGAAAAAAAGCAAAACGTACCGACATAGAATATTTTCTTTTAATACAGTTAGTGAAAAAAAAATTTTAAATCCGTCCAGTTTTGGAGAAGAAAAATGGGGAATACAAAACATCGATTTCGAAGATTTTATTTAGGTATTTTCGGCCCGACGTGCAGGTGTCCCTTTCGCTCATTTCTCCTGAGGGGGGCCGGGGAACGTGGGTTTTGACAAATACATACATATAATGCGAAGTAGTGATGTAAAGAATTTTATCGGTAGACTAGTGTTGTCCTTGCCCGAGTAATCGATATTTTTTATTCGTTTTTTTTTTCTGTTTAGTGACTCATCGCGGTATACCAATACTGACCGAGCTTTCATACTAAAATTGTGCAAAATTAAATTTTTTTATGTCAAGTACTATAATAAATTTTCAATTTGGGAGGCGTTTTAGGTACCATCGCCCCGGGAACCATTTATTGGATAACCAACACCCCCGCCACTTGGTCACCGCAAGTGGTCCTCTATGTTTGGTGACAGAGCCTGGGTTCCCGGGTTCACGGATGAGGTCTGCATGGGTTTTGGTGGCGGATAATTTTGTCCACTTACTGCGTGGCGGGCCGGATTGGGAGAAACTGGAAGAGAAAGATCTTTTGATCTCTACAGCTGGACTCTCCACCATCATTTCATACTTTTACCTACCTTTTCCCTACCCAAAACTTCCTTTCCTTCCTTATCCTAAAAATACCCTCCACACAGCTTCTCCAATGATGTCCAACAACTTCTCCAACAAAGTCCCTGAGCGATTATTTTTCCTCGGTGCCTCCAATGTGAGGTTTATGTTTTTAAAAAAAATCTGTTTCAAATTTTTAGTTGAGAGTCGCTTACATTGCCTTCAGTGATTAATTGAAATTTTTTGTTTGTAAACACTTTATTGTACAAAATTTTTTACCACTATACAATGAATTTTAAACAATTTATGATTTAGATCTTTCTCTCGCCGGTAAATTTCTTGATATGCGACCGTCAATTGTTTCTGGTAAAAGGCATTGGTGGTAGAAGTTTTTCTAACAGTGGTTCAATTTTTTGCCAGATTGAATCGTCCCTATTAATTTTTTCATACGGCAAACCTTTAGGACTCCACACGACAAAATAACAGTATTTACGACGAGTAATGTGTAACTGGCCTTGTACTTGGTAGAAGTAATTGTGATTCCGTTTTAATGTTGAAGCATTGTCTTCAATTTTACAGTAATCAATTTTTTTTGTTCAAATCCTTCTTCTGGTGACATATTTGCTATACTATATGGGCATTTCACTTCAATTATAGAATCCTTGCCAAAAAGACCATCCGGACTTGCCGCTAAAAACTTTTTGTTTTCATCGATAAATAGTCCACAGGCGAATACCTCTAATTTTGTTTCTTTTGTAAATTGCTCAATTGCTTGGTTTTCATTTTCTTTCCCATAATTTGTGGCCATATTTCCTTTAAATGGCGAGTACAGTAGCGAGTTTAATACTCTCGCAACTGAAGTTTTTGGCCGTAGCTTACATATTTTTGTCCAAAGTTAGAAGCTGTAAGCCGCTTACGCCTTTCAATTGTCCACAAATTATTATTGCTTTGGCCCACCGTATTCCTTTCGAGTTCATCCTTATTCGATGAAGATAATTCTTTGAAAAATTCCTCTTTATCGTTTCAAATAATTCAGCTGGCATATCTGGATCTAATTCCAATTGACCATAATTTTCATCAGGCCCTGTAACTTTTTTTCTCTTTTCTGTCGTGTTTTCGTAATACCTTAGTTTTATTTTTCGACACCTCTGTATTGTCTCCTTCGAACGTCGTTTTCTTTCAATAAAATGCTTCGTGTAGTTGCCAGGACTGTGGCCTTGGATTTTTTTTGTATTCGTGAATGGGTTGTCATTTCACTATTCCACGAAGTTACTGCTCAAGAAGCTCAACTGCTGAAGTTATCCCATTTTTGTAAAATTTGCTCTTTTTCCGCCTATAAATTTGGCTATAACGTTGTTGAATTGCTCCACAGTGTTATTTGTCACGTTAATAATAAGACTTTCTGCATTTGCTATTAGAGACGACAATAATTGTTGAATATCAGTCCTGTTCCACAATCTTGAAGATCGCTTACTAAATTTGGATCATTAGTATACTTCTCCGACTTGCAATAGTATGACGAACATTTTGTATGATCACCAAAAACATGGTTTGCGGCTTTTTTTTGTCCATTTTCAGATTTTTTACTTTATCACTTTGTGCCGTGTTTTCTTGCTCTTTTCTGTAATTTACTGCTCAAACTATAGCTTTTCTCATACGTAAAACGTTTGCTTCAACCTTTTTCCTTATGTGAACTGGTACAAAGCCTTTAGCGTTGTTGGTTTTTTTTCTAAGTGCTTTTATTTTATTGCAAAAATTGCGAAGTAAGTGATTTTTGCACTTTTTTTTTGTACTATGAAGTTGGGCCTGAAGCCTTGGGTTGAAGTTTCGCTAATATTGTCTTCATGTAATTAAATATTACAATTTAAGGTTTTATAAAGTTGAAAATAAAAATAAAAAGTTTTGAAGTTTAAAAAAATTATATATTTGTTTCCTTTATTTCAAACTGACTGTAATAAATATTTTAAGAAAATGTGTAGGTAAATCTATCTATAGGTAAAAGACCAACATTTTTGATAGAATTTTGAACGAACTAACACATCCTTTTTTGTATTTACTGCTTAAAGAAACTCAAAAATACAGGAGTACAAATCAAACCTCAGCAAGCGATATATCTAACATTTTAAACATTATTATTTACAAACATGTCAACTCACACGTATGATACACACAACACAATAAATCCATTTAGATTTAATTGTCTAATAAAATATGTAAGTGCTTTTATCTTTTTCGTTATCGTAATTTTAATTAGAAAAAAACTTAAGGTGGGCTATTTTTAAACCTTTTTTATCTCTACATATTATAAAGTAAAGTCCCCCGCGCCGTCTTTCTGTCTGTCTGTCTGTCTGTCTGTCTGTTCGCGATAAACTCGAAAACTACTGAACGGATTTTCATGCGGTTTTCACCAATAGATAGAGTGTTTCGTGAGGAAGGTTTACGTATGTAATTTGTCAAGGATTTTTGTAAATTGGTTGAAACATAACGATAATTGTTAGAAGTGTCGGAAAAATTCCAGCCGCCTGGTAGCTTTCATCGAAAACGCTGCCTAATCCTTTTGGGATATAACAAAACAACGCTTGGTGGGATATTCCTCTTTTATAGATCTACAAAAAAGTCCGCGATGGCATATATCTATCTTTTACTATACGCATTCTATCTTCTTATCTTATTATTCTTATCAATTGCATTTTAGATATAATGTGTATAGTAAGCTATCCGTAAAAGATAGATATATGCCTTCGCGGACTTTTTTGTAGATCTATAAAAGAGGAATATCCCACCATTAATTGTTTTGTTATATCCCAAAAGGATTGTGCAGCGTTTTCGATGAAAGCTACCAGGCGGCTGGACTTATTTCCGACACTTCTAACAATTATCGTTATGTTTCAACCAATTTACACAAATCATTGACAAATTGCATACTTAAACTTTCCTCACGAAATACTCTGTATATTGGTGAAAACCGCAGGAAAATCCGTTCAGTAGTTTTCGAGTTTATCGCGAATAGACAGACAGACGGCGCGGGGGACTTTATAATATGTAGAGATAGAGATAATCGGTCAAAAATACATTTTTGTTGCATATGCATTTTTGAGTTTTTTTTTTAATAAGATAGGTAAGTGCCAAATTATATGAGTAGAAATTTAAGTTTTGTGGTATCATCATCATTACATAGTATAAAATGAAGTCGCTCAAAATGTATGTGCGCATAAATCTTTTAAACTACGCAACAGATTTTCATGCGGTTTTCACCAATAGATAGAGTGATTTAAGAGGAAGGTTTATGTGTATAATAAATGCTTATTATAGTAGAGAAAAGCCAAGAAATTCAAATATTCAATTTAGGCAAAGGGCAGCGCGCAGCGGGCAGCTGGCGAGCGGATGGTGTGGATTTTATAAAGGTTGGGTAAATGGCGTTGTGTTTCGTTAGCCACAGCAACGTGTGGCCGGGTCTGCTAGTTATTAATAAAATAAAAACAAAATTATATGTTTATTTCGAATTATAAAATTTGAAAGCGTATTTCATCATCTTTCAAAAACAGTTTTTAGTTTTCGGATGCGTTCACAAATATTAAAGTTATTTGGAATTTATTGGAAAGCGGAAATATTTTGACTTTTCGAAAAACAGGCCCGAGGCCTGAGAGGTTAATACTAATTTTCAATAATAACTAATGTATCATAGAGAATAATCATATGTATGTATATAATAATTCGATGTAGTTGGTTTGACTGCATATTTATAAACGCAAATACAGTGAAAACTTTAAAACTACTAACCTACATAGAGTTCTAGTAAAATAATTCGTAATTTGTCGGTAATAAGCGTGAACAGAAGACATTGTTACAATACCTATCGACGATATTTATAAATAACCGACAATAGCAGACCTCGTGCGTTTAAAAATAATGGGCCCTTTTTCTGTCACACCGCAAGGCCGATTCAAAAACTTCATTAGCGACGAAATAAGTCGAAACATGCTTTATCTAAACAGAATATTGGATATGGCGGTATGAGGCGAAAGACGGTAGGCATGAGAGGCAGAGGGGGCGAGAGGGTGTACAAGCCAAACACTCACGTGGTCTCACCAACACATCGATAGCTAGTTCTTTTTTGAGCGCGGTGCGATAGCGAGAATTTTTTAAAATACGTACCGTCGAGATTTCTCACCGGTGCTATTACCTCTTAAGTTTTAATTTTATTTTAAGAATTGCACTCTTCAAAATGTCTTCGGGACTAACCGCAGAGAATATAGAAGCATTATTAATGGAAGTAAACCATGATTTTGAATAAATTGTTAAGATTGATTCACTTTCATTCCGATATAATTAATTTTATTTTTAAATATTTTCTGAATGATTCTTAACCACCTCTGTAATTTAAATCACATGTGTGGGTACAACCAAAACCTCCTAGATCACAAGGCCGGGACACTGAATGCAATCGGCCTTCTATCTTGTATGAAAACCTTCAAATTTTTTATTATTAGGTGTTTATTTTTTTTAAATAACAAAATTTTAAAAATAAATTAATAAATAAGAATAAATAGAAAAAATAATGTAAAATGAGAATTTTTGTTGGATCCCATACAAGTTAGAAGGCTGATTTGAATGAGTGTCCCGGTCTTGTGATCTAGGAGGTTTTGGTACAACACGCCCTAACATAAAATATCGAAAGAAAAAGTTTGTATGTCACTCTTGCAATATCATATTTGTCAATGTCCTCCTGACAAAAATGTGTCATTTTACAATTTTTTTAATTTTTATTTATTTTGGAGACCAACAGCTTACATTAATAACAGAGTATAATAATTGAGTACGATAATTGAACCATTTACAGGTTTCCACATTGGTTTTAAATACAAGTAGTGTAGTAATTCCAGAGATATTTACTAATAAAAAATTATTAAAGAGACGAGTTATTTAGGTGGGAATAGGAAAGGGGTAGGATGGGGGGGGGGATCGGTTAAGTTGAGGTATAGTAATATAAATATGCGTGACAAAAAATTAAAAGAGAAAAAAAAGGACGTTAAACCAAAAATTCCCTTGAAGCACAATCACAAACATAAGTTTTCAAGTTAAATATTGAATAATGATTTCTATGCAATATACAACGCGTCTTTTTGTCAAAGACTTTATAATATTTAAAGTTTTGCGCGATTATAAAAAACTTTTCAGTTTTGTCGCATAAAAATTAAAGGACTTTTTTGGTTCACGGTGAATAAAGGAGTTATAACTCAGGAATAAAGGTGAATAAAGGAGTATAAATTATAAACAATAAAAGTGGTAAAAACCAAGTAATTTATTAATTTCAATAAATACTTTCTTACGGCATCCATTGCCCTGGTTTTCTCATCAGCTGAATACTGTGCTCCAGTATGGGCCAGAAGCGCCCACACTTCCATGGTCGACGTTCAGCTTAATGCCACAATGCGAACCATCAGCTGAACCTTAAAATCGACTCCTCTTTCTTGGCTCCCCGTACTTGCAAACATAACCCCGTCAAATATCAGGCGAGAGATTGCAACACTGAGGGAATACAAGAAGGCGCTGCAAAAAAGCGAAATACCCTTGCACGATGATGTCGTTTCTCACCCGGCATGCCGCTTTAAGTCTCGAAAACCCTTCTGGACGGAAGGAGAAAGACTCCTTCGAACACCTCTCACCCCAGAAGATAGGTGGAAGCTTGAGTGGCAATCAGCCAACGTCAAAAACGCCCATCTCGTGCAAGACCCCACTGAGAGACAGCCTGGGTTCTTATTGCCTCGCAAACTCTGGACTGCCATCAATAGGATAAGGTGCTCCCATAGCCGTTGTGCTCACATGATGCATAGATGGGGCCTTAAAGAGTCGGCGACGTGTGAATGCGGTGCGGTGCAGACCACCGAACAAGTGGTCAACGAATGCCCGCTCCATTCATTCCCCGGCGGGATTGATGAGGTCCGCAGGGCAACGCCTGAGGCCCTAAACTGGCTCGCAGACCTAGATGTCCCCCTCTGACCCCCCACCACACGAAAGAAGAAGAAGAATACTTTCTGAAATGTTCTATATTTACTCATTAGAACGTATATTAAAAAAACATGCGTAATAATAATAATAATAATTGGATAATTTGTAGAGCGCCGTTTTTGTGAAAAATCACCTCAAGGGCGCTTATATACAAAACAAAAAAAAAGTTACTTATCACCGGGTTCCAAAAACCGTACTAGGCATAACTAATTTTATAATTTCACCAGGCATGCGGAGGGCTAAACACAAACATACTAGTAAGCCGTAAAAATGTAAACATGGTTACAGCCTGAACGCTTAGCTAAAAGTCAATGAAAAAAATAGAGCGCAAAGCCAGTAATGCCATCAATTATTGGAAAACGAAAACCGCATTTGTGCGGGAGGAAAAGGTTCTGAAATCCATGTATTTTCAAATATGCGTACGGTTGGAAAAGGTTAAGCCTTAAGCCCTTTAATGGATTTCAATACAAACAGCGAACACAAAACCCACTGATGTAGGTAGGCATCAGCTAAAGATTTCGTAGGAATACATTTACCTCCTTTGTTTTTTTTTTCATAAATTATCATACACACAATATATTATTTTGAAATGGGTTTGGGCAGTATGAGTATGAAGTCAGTTTTCCATGGGTTGGTAAGTACTTGTAAGCAGACCATTAAGGTCTCACAGTAGCGCTAAACTAGTCCCAGCTAGTAAAGCTCGGACGGACGTCATCGACGTTCATCCTCTTCCTTCGCACGCGTCTTGTTTGAAAACGAAAAAGATAGAAGATGCTAGAACGATGACGTCACGTACGATTCTTATAATTAATGTGGTTACACTGGACAGATATTTATTATTTATTTATTTATATTAAGACTCCAATTCTTGACGACTACTCGAGAATTTGTAAGATCCTTTTGCATTTTTTCCGTTTACTTATACGCGCTTACTTTTTTTCATTTTCCTTGCGCAGTGTCTGGTGAAATCTTTCTTATATGTCTACCAAGATAATATTCCAGTCACGGAAATGCGTATCTTGCACAGCATATAAAATACTACGTATTATATTTGCATGAACATTGCATCGGAGCGGTACCGTTTTTTAAATGTTGTAAGATGTTGTACTCTTCTTTACAGTAAAGTCCTCCCGCTGTCTGTACGCTTAGATCTTTTAAACTACGCAACGGATTTTCATGTGGTTTTCACCAATAGATAGAGTGATTCATGAGGAAGGTTTAGGTATATAATTGGTCAAGTTTTTGTGTAAATTGGTTGAAATATATAATATGTAAAGAGAGCGGGCTGGCAAGCGGGCGATGTGGATTTGATATGTATTCAAAGTAACCGATGGCGTTGGTTATAAGGTTGGGTAATGGCGTTATCAGTACATGCATTGTGTTTCGTTAGCCACAGTGACGTGCGTCCGCAGTATTGAATAAAGCGTAGCTAGTACTTAACCGTAGAAGATGAAGCTGGCAATGACAATGGTGTACATAAACAACAAGTTCCGTAAATAAGTTCTAAGTGAGTTTGAGAAAATAGCTGCTAAAGCACCAACCACTGTCATGAACTAATTTTAATATTCCTTTGAGATTCTGATATTTTTCCCAGGCCATGGCTCATTTACTATGCAAGTTGGCATCGTAAGAGAAACCCATTACTAGAATATAATAGGAAGTGGTTTGCGGGAGTTAAATTAACATAATTACGAGTATTTGATAAAGCGCCCTTAAACTTGTTCACTACTTATGAGCACATTATGCTTTTAGCTCACAATAAACCATGTATGTTACTAACAGCCTTGCGCTAAAGGTGGTTTTGTCATGGTTATCATAAAATTAAAGTTATAAAATTAAATATCTTTGTTACAAGTCGTTTATAAGATTTAATAGCTATGCAGAGGCAGCTTCACACTTTAAAATTGATTCATTGAGTGTACGAAGGCATCATATGGATGCACTATTCTTGTATAAAGTAGTCAACAATAATATTCAATGCCCAGAGTTGCTAAATAAAATTCAATTCAATGTACCTGCACGTTCAACACGCTCTTCTGTCCTGTTCAGGGTGGATCAATGCAAGACAAACTGTAAGCAGAATTCTTGCCTGAACAGACTATGCAATAGTTATAATAGCGTATTATCCAATGTTGACATTTTCAATTGCAAACTGACTGAATACAAAAGGTCGATAAAAGAGTATTTCTCTGATGGTTCTTGAATAATTTTATGTTTTTATTGTTTATATTTCTGTTATGATTTGATTTATATGTACAACTTCTCTCCATGGCTACCAATGTATTGATAGATTTTTCGTTTGGTAATTTTTCATTTTTATATTAAAAAAATTGTTTTGAGTATATATATTTATATATATATATATATATAAATTTTTTTTTTGTTTTATATAATTTTGGATTAATATTCATTTTTTATAAAATTAACTTACTCATTCTTATTATGCTGTCTCAGTAGAAGTAAAGCCACAAGGAGGAAATCCGTAATTGGTTTTATTTTGGCTATTTAATACTATGTACAAACTGAAATAAATATAAACTGTCGATTTCCCGAAAATTAATAAATAAATAAAAAAAATTGAAACTAAAGTAAAAGTTGTAGTATACTAAGATGGGGATCAGCGACCTCAAATCACATGAAGCAATTATTTAAATCCCAAAAGGGTATTATAAAGCCCATCCTAAAAGCTTCCGTAAGGACGCCAACAAAAAGAATTTTCAAGTTTTCATTTTTACAGTCCCAAATATTCAAAATAAGAATGTTTCCACGCTAAAAATGTTTTAATCAAACATTTTGAAAATTTAAAAAGAAACCCAAAGAAACACTTTCACTTCATAGGAGCTAACCAGAATGACATTATGAAAATATCCAAATTTAAAACTGTTTTTGGACAAAGGAATTACAAATACCTCACCATGCCCATTACACCGTTCCATACCATGACCGTACTATGAACGTATCAGACACGAAATAAACACGCTACGCTCTACTATGCCCACTAGAACGTGCTAACACCGTATTATACCCGTAATATACGTAACGGTACTCTGCCCACTACACCGTTGCATACCATGACCGTAACCGTAGCGGCGCATTTAAAAAGTATTCTTTGTATCGATCAGTATGAAACGCTGCCCACTAGACCGTTCCGTTCCGTCGCATGCCAGGCACAGAGCGGACCGGCACCTGCAAAATATTGTCATCGAGAATTCGCCGTCAGTCCGGTCATGGTATGCGACGGTGTTGGTCGGTTATAGCCCATTCACACCATTCATTTATCGTTCATTTCGTGATTTCATTCAGCCTCTTTCCCTCGAAATGAACCGTGTGAACACGAAAGTGAATAGAGACAGTTCCGAATGAAGCATTCCAACAATGTTGGAATGCTTCCTTCGGCACTGTTCACTCGCAACCGGAATTTAACATCACGTGACGCGAATGATATGTGTGAACACTCAAGTGAACAGTCTTTCACTCGCAAATTAGTCGGCCGAAATGTTCTGGCGTGAGGACGAGTAGCCGGAGCGGCTTAAACGTCAAAATGCTCCGTTTAGTTCGCTTTTCGAAATAACTCCTACACGTCTCATAGAAATCGTTGTTTCTCCCTTACTATCATAGTGAAAAATATGATCTAAACGGCATTGGAAAGAGAAAATAATGCACTATATATTCAATATAACAATTAACCACAAAATAATACGAATGTACACTTCTATGGAACCAAAGTCTCTGATCGAATTTGAAAAAATAATTATGAAACATTGTGAATTTTTTATAAATTATTTTTATATGAAACGACAAAAAAGTGAGGTGATACAAACGTTTATAATTTACTTGTCTAACAAAATAAGTGTGTGTTTTTATATATTTTTTGTTACCAGTAATTTTAGTTAGAATAAAAGCAAGTAGAGCCATTTTTTAAACTTTTAAAAGTTTACATTAAAAATTATTCTATTTAAAAAATTACGTGGTTATTTCTAATAACAAATTTTAAAAGCATATTTCATCACCTTTCCAAAACAGTTTTTAGTTTTTGGATACGTTAATAAATATTCCATTTATATGGATTTTATTGCAAGCCGAGGCCTATTTTGGAATAAAAATATTTTCATGGTGCAAAAATACTGGTAGATATCAGTTTTCAGGTTATTATTTAACCATATGTTCATTTTATGGTGCAGAAATTTATTTACTGTTTACAAGAATCGCCAATTTCTCGTAATTTAGTTCGACGTTGTGATAATTCTATCTTCTACCTCTTTCGACTTTAAACTTTGCTTGATATTAAATATATAAAACTCTCCTCGTCATCGGCAAGACAGTTGATATTTCTATCTTTTGATGCTGATTTATTTTATTTTTGGAATTCTTTCATCCCTTCAAGTTTTCTTGAACTTTTCTTTTGGCTCTGATCGATATTTAAATTTTTAAGGCTTTGCATGTGTGTAGTAGGGATGGAAAATTCCTTCCCTACGTCACACAAGCCTTCATGAAAATTGGACCCTTATTTTCTTTGATACTACAGAAAGCTTACTTAAAGCTCCCTTGTACTACATACCTTTAGAGATATATGTACTTAACTAATTAATACGTTATTTACGACCTTGAACGTAAATATTTTCGTATTTATGTTGTAATTAAACTCCATCAAACGTTGTGTAATTTTTTTGATTTATGATATGGGACTTTAATTACTTTCATTCTTTGTGGTAACTTCTTGATTCTAGTCAGAGCGTTGAGTTTCAAACTGTATTGGTCTCTCTCTTGCAAATCTAACTTTAAATAGTTTCTCTAAATGAACTAACTTTCCTCCGTCGCTTATTATGTTTTCCTACATCCTAACGAACTCGTAAATAACCTGTACTAATCGAATTACGCATGTTTAATTGAACAAATAATTAAGTATGACTCAAATGGTTAATTGTTAGTAAATTTGATTATGATTGTTTTGTATCTGCTTGTCATCTCTCCAATCCGATTCAGCTGCTATAAGGTACATATAAAGATGGGTTTAGTAGGTTAATGTAATTAATAGATTGCATATTAGACGAACTCAGAATACCTTTTTTCTGCCGAAAATTTGGCGCCTTCCTCCTACAAGTAAACCAGGTGATCAAATTCTAACTAGAAATTCGCACAATCTTCTGGCGCGGATCGGTTAATTGATACCTAAGTTATCGCGTCCTAACCGTCCTTCCTTATGCCATCATGCACTGCCTTCAGGTCGTCATCCGAGCCTAGATACCCCCAAATTCCTACTCCTCCAAGGTCTACTATTTACTTAGGGCGAACCGGTTTCGTCCTATATGCAATCATATACTCACGGTGTTTTGCAGAGTTACGGGTCGTGAATCCTCCCTCCACGTACAAGAAATGATGTGAGAGTAACTCTGTCGAGTCTAAAACGCTAATTGTAAGCGGTTCCACATCATCCAATGTACAGTACATAGAAAGATATATATGTAAACATACGTTTGGGTAGGATTATAACTCACAATATAAAACTAGCTAGTCTTATATTCCGAGCTCGGATTTCGTGAGAAGGAATTCTCCACAAAACCTTAACCGATGACCGAATATATACATACCAAAAGTGGGAAATATTAATAAATACTAATATAATAAGCAATTATCTCGGTTTGTTCTGGAGTGCCGAAAATTCCAAGCTTTTGATTGATTTGGTTGACAATTTTATTTAAGAGATTGCCATCTCTATTATGTGTTTGGTTAATGGTCCTTGGTTTTTTAAGGAGCGACCACTGCCTCCTATTGTTGAACTGTTTTCTAAATTTTCCCCCAAGGTTCAACTTTCGGTAAAATTTTTTACTCTCCCGTGATTTTTCAACTGTTTCGTAAATTATTTATACCTGTAAGAGCAATTATTTCATAATCTTTCCCCGAATTTTTCATGTAGTTCTTTAATAATCTTTTATCTGACTATCCCGTGATTTTCAAACGTTTGATGTACCTATTAGCTACCTAGGAGAGTAGTTAATCCATAAAATTTTTCTCAAATGTTCAATGATACTCTTCAAGTTCTTTTATTTGACTAGCCTATAATAAATCTAATTACTTTCAAATTGTTCAATCCTAAATCTTTTTTTTTTATATATAATTGCGCAACGTTATGGTGTTGCCCTATCCTAAGATTGACATCTTCCTAAAGCATTCAACACAGTGCCCTACTGACCGAGTTGTTTTATAAACAATTTTAGTTATGTCAACATTCCCACTGGCCTCGTGACCTAGATCCAAGAACGCGTGACACCCGTTTACCTTTAAACATTCCGAATTCATAATGGTTATTTCTTTCTCGCAAATGTCTTAACCTGATCCCAAATAAATATAATTATAATTTACATATTTATGTCTCAATACATAAATACACAGATATATATATAATTTTATTATAGTTGAGGTAAATTCTAATTTCATAACTCATTTTTTTTTGATCATTTTATATTAGCTGAAGTTATAATAAATAGTACATATACTAAATAAATACAAAACTTTGACTTAGAAATTTATCAAACACATAACTATTTTAAATAGTTACGGATAAATGCAAAGATAGGTATTCGAGATCGATACCTTTACTTTTTAATATAAGTGTGTTTCTTTTTGATTAAAACTTTCTTGGAATATATATATATATATACATATATATATAAATATATCTATTTTATATATAATATTTTAATATAGGTACATATCACATATTAAGCAAGTAATACTTTGTTATAAAATTAATTCAAATACCAACTGTCTGCTGCATGCCGCTATCTCCTCGGAACCTAGAAAATATTTATACTTTATGTAACTTACCCCTTTAAGGTTTTTTTTTTTTTTTTATCCGACCGGGAGCTACACGGTAAAACCTTGTTATGTTTTCCTTACCTAATACCTACTCCTATGTTATCAACTAAATTCAAATAAAATTTTTTTTTCGACTTTAATTTTATTTTATTCCCGTTTAATCTATCTAAATTAAATGATGTTTATCGTTCTAACCGCATTTTATTTCAAATCTCGTTGGTTAACTTAACACTTTTTAAATTAAATTTAACAATTAATTATTTATTTTGTGTTCGTTTTCCCACCGTACTTTTATTTCGCAACAAAGCGTTATACAACTAAATACCGAACAGATTGTTATCATGCTTATTTATTTATTATTTATTTCAACCTCCAGATTTATTATTATAATTATTCCATTGTTAAAATAACACTCCGTTTAAATTATAATTTTTAAGCAATAACCACTTCACGATTATTTACGAAATAAGTGATTTATTATTTTTATTTTTGTTTGTCACCGAACCTTTTTTATTTTGCAATAAGATAACGTATTTCACTATTTATTTAAACTTTCCGAAATAGTTATTATTATTAAGTTATCACAATCTCATTTAACAACAACTTAATAATTTGTATTATTTATTCTAAAGTCCATATTTATTATTATTACTTTATCTAACACTAGATTAATCCTGTGATAAATTATTACGTTCGATTTGCACTTTATTTAAGGAACTATTACTGATATGTTTTTTTTTTTCCAAGTATTAAGTCCTAAAATTTAACTAAACACTGCTTTTAAATTTGCCAAATACAACACCACACTTTTCACTAACACAATTTAAATTTATGATTTAATCACTTCACTGAATCTAATTAATTATTATTAATGGTACTAATCTCTTACACTGAATTTAATACCAAACTTTGGACACTTAGAACTTTCTGTTAAAATGCATTTTATCAAACACTAGATTATACTAAGTCCGAAATCACTTCTATTGACTTGACTCCAATTATTTCAGAGTCATAAAATTTTTTAACACTTAGACAATTTTTCAATTAATAACCGCTTTAAACGTCACGTCACGTCTCACAAACTTCCGCTTTTCAAAACCCCCGATGACTCCCCAAAAATCACTAAGTCCTGTCTTTTAAACCCCTTTCAGGATTAGAATGGCCTATCTAAGCTATCTTTGATCCACGAATTTAATCTCTAACAACTCGAGATTTCATATATCGATTCTGTCATTTTTGTTTAACTGTCGTTAGGTCCACCTTTCATGACTTTGTTCATGCCCTATCTCGTTTAAACATTTTTCCAGGATCGGACCGGCGATATTACGTCAAAATGCCCCTCATTCCTTTTGTCTGTTGGTCATACAAAATTAGCTCAAATTTCATAATTTTTTAGTTATTTTTTTTCTCAATTCGTAAAAGGTCCGTCTTCGATAACTATATTTACGTCTCGATTTTTCCGTACCTATCACAAATCATGATTATCTCCATATCGAAATGTTTACTATGCAATTTCGAGTTGCAATTTTTATAATTTTCACTCTATCTCACTGCTACTTGTATGAATTTTTTCCATTAAACCCGTATTTTCTCTATTTACGTAGTATATCTGAATTTTCCCCTTTCCCCTAGAATTTTCTTGTATTCACAACACTCTTCCTACGAATTTCCTCTTTTATCCTTATGTTATTATCCACATCTATATGATTAGTTACATTCCAAGCCAAATTTATTGTTTTCATCGATACTTCTGAATTTTCATGAGTTTTCCTTACGGAATCATCTTTTAATTGTTTTTATTTTCTTTTTTACTACCCCCCGTTTCGTCTTCGATGTATGTCACCTCTTAGAAAATTTCATTTTCTATATACTATTACTTTTTATGTTATTTTCCACATTTTTTTTAGGAGAAACTTCCACTTCGGCCCTTAAATATATGTCAATTTTTATTACTTCATATGGATCTTCCCCCAAATTCCGTCCCTTTCTTCCCTGAATTCACATTAATTTAAAATTTGACATGTGTTTATGTCTGGGTTTCCGAGGTGTTGATCAATAACTCAGCTTTTATTCGAGGGTCATAAAATCTAATCGTTTTTAGTTAAAGTAAACTGTCCCTAAGACCAATGATGATTTTTATCGTCCAAAAAGCCATTAAAATGGGTTTAATCGCCTAAAACCATGTTCGTTTTCTGGTTGTTTAAATAACAAAATCACGTGTGAGGTCGTCAACTTAAATAATGTTTACGTCTATCATCAAACTTTCCTATCTTCCATAGTACTTTCGTCAAACAATTGACGGAAAACAATTCCTTTTTGTTTGATTTACCTAACGCAATGTAACCAGTATGACCTCCCTATTCCAAATATATAACGATATCTATTTAAACTCGTCTGAAAATGCAAAATTAAGTCGAAATCTTATATTGTTCAATAAACACTTCCGTTTAAACGTCCATTTTTTTCATTAGATTATCTTTCCAAATCGTTTTTTCCTGACGTGACAAAAGTGACATTCCAAATTTCCAGCGTTTTTCTTCCTTTTAAATGTAAAATGTACGTTTTCCTTTTAATCTGGTTTCCCTGACCCTCTATGTACTCGTTATACGACTGAATAACCCTACAGTAACTTTTCTTACGTTTTACACGTCTTTTCTTTAATTTTCCTCTTATCATAAATCTCTAGCTATTTTCTTGCCTAGTTTTTCCAACATAATATGGATTAATTTGTTCGTTAACGGCGGTCGTCAACACCTTCATTGCACTGATTGTTTATCTTAAATCTAGGGTCATTGTACCTGATGCACCGGGCGTGAGACCCTGTTTACATTATAGTGTATTGATCTTTCGGTTGATGACGATATTTTTTTCCATAAATCTCAGGTTAACTGCCTTGTTCAAAGTCCATCTCTTTGTTCAAAATATGAATACGCCCTCCACTTTTGTGATTGGTTAATCATTCTTTGTGTTTATTTTCGCGCCTAAGAAAGGGTCTTTCCCTGTCTCGTGACGATTTTTAATACCATCTGTGGTTTTTTTATTAATACTCATCTCAATCTACTTAATTGTAGATCCCTATCGTCAACAAGAATTCAATTTACTTTGATCCGGTAGATGTCGCAGGTGTGTCTGTTTTATAATTAATTGGTATTTTCTTTTTGAATTAAAGTGGGAAGCTACGATATTTTCTTATTTTCACTGTTGATTAATGCAATTCATCACAGTTCCCTCCTCTGAACTCAATTTGCTGTGGCTAACGTTGTATTTTATTTAGGCGTCTTCTTCTTTTTTTTTTTTTTTTTTTTTTTTTTTTTTTTTTTTTTTTTTTTTTTTTTTTTTTTTTTTTTTTTTTTTTTTTGTTAGACACCGAAATTGTGTTCAAATTTAGGCCAGCTACCTTTCCCTCCCCATGTCGTTATTCCTTATCTATTCTTCGTATCCTATTGCTCCCTATCTCCCCTCCTCATTTTGTTATCCCCTATCTCTTCTTCGCATCCTATTACTCCCTATCTCCCCTCCTCATTTTGTTATCCCCTATCTCTTCTCCGTATCCTATTGCTCCCTATCTCCCCTCCTCATTTTGTTATCCCCTATCTCTTCTCCGTATCCTATTGCTCCCTATCTCCCCTCCTCATTTTGTTATCCCCTATCTCTTCTCCGTATACTATTATCCCTATCTTCCCTCCTCATTTTGTTATCCCCTATCTCTTCTTCGTATCCTATTGCTCCCTATCCCCCTCCTCATTCTTTTATCCCCTATCTCTTCTCCGTATACTATTATCCCTATCTTCCCTCCTCATTTTGTTATCCCCTATCTCTCCTCTATATCCTATTATCCCTATCTCTTCTCTGTTTTATCGGATTGTTAACAATCTTGAATTGAATCTCATTGTATTTTCTATTTTCTTTTCGCGTAGATTTTACTTTATGGAATTTTCTGTAATTTTGATAGACTCAAAATTAATCTCTTTTTCGCTGGAACACGCCCCTCGACTCGCGTGTTTTGGTGGTCCCCAACCAAATTGGACTAAGACCTCCCTTACAATGATTTAAGTAAAGATTGTTTACAATCTCGCGGCCTTTCGACCAACTGAAAAGCGGGCGGTCTCTTGGTGTGCAAATAATTGTTTTTGTTTGTAAGTATAAGTTTTTGTGAAATGTATATGTTTTCGCACGACCTCACCCAATCCGACAATCAGTGGTATACATGTTCTATATAAATTTTCCAGCATTTTTTTTTTCTTTATTTAATTAAACTTTATTTTCTAATTCTTAATTTCTAATTGTTTGTTCATAGTTCATTCAAAGTTGTCCTAACCTAAGTGTTACCCACTCTTATATTTAATTTTCATAAATGTTCTTAATTATCCTCAAATTGGTTCAGCGTTACCGTTTTTCCCCTTTTTTTTTCGAAATCTATCTATTTATATCGTAATTCAAACGTTACCTTTTTTTTTATTTTTTTTTTCCTAATGTCTATCATATATCTAAACTTTCTTATTTCAAGATTTCAAAAAATTATTTATTCATTTTTTTTTTTTTTTTCTAACTCCTAAGCATTGTTTATTTTAGACTCTATTCTATAAAACGTACCATTATGTGTGTCATATAATATCTCTAATTCTTTTCCTCTTAAGTGTCCTTAATTACCTAACAAAATTTTTTTTTCTATTCACTAGCACATCAAAAAAAAACCCCCCTTTTTTTTTTCTAAATTATAAAATCAAAATTAACGAATATTTTTACCTTACTCTATTTCTATATTTAAACATGATTGTCGCTTATTAAGAAACTTGTCCACTCACTCTTAAAGACTCGACGACGACCCGCCCCTCGCAAGCAACTGATAGCCTAACATTTTAGTAAAGTTTCTTTCTTCCCCTACCCCAAGACGTATCCTAACATATTTTTATTTGTATTTCTCGGTCGTTTATTTATTTATTAATATTTTCAAATATTTGCAAATTTCGTATTCTATTCGTTGACTTCCGCTAACTTTAATCCTGTTTGTTGTTCCTTGTTACTTGTGTAATTTCTCGCTAAATGAATAGCGCTATAATCTCCTTTTATTTCCCGAGTTGTCTGCGACCACTAGCTCCTTCCCGGTCGTAGTTACTGTAGAATTTTCTTTTGGTGAACTGCTAATCTCGGTGCATTTGCTACAACTAGCATTTTCGCCCACACTCTCTATTGCGTGTATCCTCCTTTTTATGGCGCGGTAACGGTCACGGTATTTGTCCTTCTTGCTAACTTCCTCCCCGCTCCTCTTCTTTAAGTTCCGTTCTTCTGGCGTACATACCATTGTATCTAGTTTTCGAAGAAACTCAGCGGCGACAATCTCGTCTCCTGATTGTCCCGAAAACCACAGCGATTGAATTTCCTTCGGATAATGTCTCATAATTTCGTCAACTATGCCCAACGGCGTGTCTGTAATCTTCAAAGCTTTAGCTAGTTCCCAATAGTTTGCGAAATGAGTGAGCATGGATATATTTCTCTTGGCATCATATACCCCTTCTGCAAGACGACGGCGAACTTCATTTTTTTTTATGTCTCCCCAATAGGTAGCTAAAAAATCTCGTTCGAAATCTAACATGGTCTCCCACCGCTTATTGTATAATTTCGCCCACGATTTGGCTTCCCCCTTTAAATTTTCCCGTACGACAATTAAAGGATCCGTACGTTTCACTTTTCTAGTGTACTCTTTTAAATCCTCGAGGAAACTAATGGGATTTTGATTTCCGCCGGAGAATGATGGTCGTTCCTGCTGCGGTAACATTTCCACGACTTGGAGAACGTTTTTCGGCGCATTATCCTCTCCTATCACCGCCACTGTTGCTGGTTTTTCCAACTGCTTCTCGAGCTCCTGCATCTTATTGACGAGCGGTGCTAAAGCTGCCTGAATAATTGTAGTTACATCTCCAATGTTCACTGCTGAAGTCTCGGCTGAGATATTCTCCCCGATTGCTGTCACCAAAGCCTGGGCTCGCCTTCCACGTTTTCCCACCATTTTCTTAAATTTTCCGAGTGTTGCCGGCTTATGTTTATATTTTCCTTACTAAGCGACAACCTTATAACCTCTATTTTAATTTTCTTAATTACTTTATGTATATGTTGCCTTAGTTATTCTATTTTTTTTTTCAATTTTCTTGTTTTTCTTATATTTTTGTTAATTTTTTTATTATTTTTTATTTTTATTTTCCTTTACTTCGTTAACCTTATCTTCGATTTCTTGTTCCTTTTCCTCGGGTTTTTCCTGTGAAATTATTGGATTATCATTTTCATGTGGAAAATTTATTTTTCCACACTCCCTCTCAACCTTGCCTTGTTCCCCTTCTGGCTGAGCTCCCTCGTCTCCTCCCATATTCTCCACACGCAATGTAGAATATTTGGAACGCTTGAATATGTTTCTAAGCTCATCTTCCGTTGATATTTCTTCAACATCTCTTTCTGTCGCATCCGCCTTCCTCTTTTCGGCCATTCTCGTTTTAATGAATTTAAATTATCGAATTAAATATCGACTATATGTAATTTAAAGTTTTTTTTTTTTTTTGGAACCTGCCCCCTATAAAACACATTATTTTCAATTATATTATAATTGTTTGCATAATGATTGCAACCCGAATTAACCCAACTCTACAAACGCACAATTTATTTCAAATGAATGTAGGTAGTTGTAAAACACGGAATGAATATTTTTACCCTATTGTTAATGAATATCCCGTGATTTTTGTTCAAACAATAATTATTTATTGTTTAGAATGTCAACCATTCCTTCATGGTTTACAATACCTATTGATATTTTCGCAAAATCTGTTTTGAATTTGCAATACCTATAAAAACAGATGTTCGCACATCAATTTGCAAATACCTATCGCAAAATCTTGTTTAGGATTCGCAATACCTATCAAAACAGATGTTCGCACATCAATTTGCAAATACCTATCGCAAAATCTTGTTTAGAATTCGCAATACCCACTGATATTTTCGCAAAATCTTTTTGAATTCGCACTTTTAGAGTTAAACCTCTTTTTTTTTTTTTTTTTCGAAGTCCGAATAATCAAATGTTCCATTTTATTTAGGTATATATCTTTAAACCATTCGTCTACGATATCAAAAGTTCTCAACTCGACGTATGGTTGAATGAATGCATTGTTTTCATCAACAAGACCTCAACGAAACCCTTTAAAATGTACTTTATTTTATGTTCCTTAAATTTTATGTTATGACTTTTTATGTGATAATCTCCACATACAAAACATAACATTATCTATAAACAATGGTCACATTATGTAGATAAGTTCCCCCTTTTATCTCTGAAATGTGTTTCCTCTTTCATCGAAACCGAATGTTGATGTTATTTTTAACGGATGTTTATTTTATAATGCCTCAAAGTGGTGCGTGTCGTTTTCGATGTGTCCCACCTTTAAATGCTAGATGTTTTTTTTTTTTTTGTTATCAGTATCTCGATGTTGACTTTTATCAATCTTTTCGATGCTTACGAACACCGCGCGTTATCTCGAATCACATTGTTTACATTACGGTCGTTAACATTCCTGACCCAGATATGTCAATTCTTAACTCATTATATTTGTTATTTATGGCCTGTCTTGACTATTTGTTTACATAGAGCATATTTGACCTAAATTCTTTTGTATACAATAACAAATGAAAGGGGTCTTTATTAACAAGTTCATGGTCACTCGATTTAACACTTTATATTGACACTTTTAAAATTATTTTAAAACTGTAGAGTTTATTCGTTAGCACTTTTTTTTTTTTTTTTTTTTAATGTATTGTATATTTATGTTTATTTATTTATTTATAAATATTTTTTTTTTGTTGTGTTTATTTAACGTCGCACTATTCTGATTTTATTTTTAAATTATTTTCACTTCAATTAACATCACTTTTTTTTTTTTTTTTTTTTTTTTTGATACGTCATACTTTTATTATTATTATTTTTTCCAGTTTTTGCAATAGATTAACCAATAAAGTTTTTCCACCCAAACTTGTATAACTCTGACTCCTGGTCACGGCACCAGTGTGATAATTCTATCTTCTACCTCTTTCGACTTTAAACTTTGCTTGATATTAAATATATAAAACTCTCCTCGTCATCGGCAAGACAGTTGATATTTCTATCTTTTGATGCTGATTTATTTTATTTTTGGAATTCTTTCATCCCTTCAAGTTTTCTTGAACTTTTCTTTTGGCTCTGATCGATATTTAAATTTTTAAGGCTTTGCATGTGTGTAGTAGGGATGGAAAATTCCTTCCCTACGTCACACAAGCCTTCATGAAAATTGGACCCTTATTTTCTTTGATACTACAGAAAGCTTACTTAAAGCTCCCTTGTACTACATACCTTTAGAGATATATGTACTTAACTAATTAATACGTTATTTACGACCTTGAACGTAAATATTTTCGTATTTATGTTGTAATTAAACTCCATCAAACGTTGTGTAATTTTTTTGATTTATGATATGGGACTTTAATTACTTTCATTCTTTGTGGTAACTTCTTGATTCTAGTCAGAGCGTTGAGTTTCAAACTGTATTGGTCTCTCTCTTGCAAATCTAACTTTAAATAGTTTCTCTAAATGAACTAACTTTCCTCCGTCGCTTATTATGTTTTCCTACATCCTAACGAACTCGTAAATAACCTGTACTAATCGAATTACGCATGTTTAATTGAACAAATAATTAAGTATGACTCAAATGGTTAATTGTTAGTAAATTTGATTATGATTGTTTTGTATCTGCTTGTCATCTCTCCAATCCGATTCAGCTGCTATAAGGTACATATAAAGATGGGTTTAGTAGGTTAATGTAATTAATAGATTGCATATTAGACGAACTCAGAATACCCTTTTTCTGCCGAAAATTTGGCGCCTTCCTCCTACAAGTAAACCAGGTGATCAAATTCTAACTAGAAATTCGCACAATCTTCTGGCGCGGATCGGTTAATTGATACCTAAGTTATCGCGTCCTAACCGTCCTTCCTTATGCCATCATGCACTGCCTTCAGGTCGTCATCCGAGCCTAGATACCCCCAAATTCCTACTCCTCCAAGGTCTACTATTTACTTAGGGCGAACCGGTTTCGTCCTATATGCAATCATATACTCACGGTGTTTTGCAGAGTTACGGGTCGTGAATCCTCCCTCCACGTACAAGAAATGATGTGAGAGTAACTCTGTCGAGTCTAAAACGCTAATTGTAAGCGGTTCCACATCATCCAATGTACAGTACATAGAAAGATATATATGTAAACATACGTTTGGGTAGGATTATAACTCACAATATAAAACTAGCTAGTCTTATATTCCGAGCTCGGATTTCGTGAGAAGGAATTCTCCACAAAACCTTAACCGATGACCGAATATATACATACCAAAAGTGGGAAATATTAATAAATACTAATATAATAAGCAATTATCTCGGTTTGTTCTGGAGTGCCGAAAATTCCAAGCTTTTGATTGATTTGGTTGACAATTTTATTTAAGAGATTGCCATCTCTATTATGTGTTTGGTTAATGGTCCTTGGTTTTTTAAGGAGCGACCACTGCCTCCTATTGTTGAACTGTTTTCTAAATTTTCCCCCAAGGTTCAACTTTCGGTAAAATTTTTTACTCTCCCGTGATTTTTCAACTGTTTCGTAAATTATTTATACCTGTAAGAGCAATTATTTCATAATCTTTCCCCGAATTTTTCATGTAGTTCTTTAATAATCTTTTATCTGACTATCCCGTGATTTTCAAACGTTTGATGTACCTATTAGCTACCTAGGAGAGTAGTTAATCCATAAAATTTTTCTCAAATGTTCAATGATACTCTTCAAGTTCTTTTATTTGACTAGCCTATAATAAATCTAATTACTTTCAAATTGTTCAATCCTAAATCTTTTTTTTTTATATATAATTGCGCAACGTTATGGTGTTGCCCTATCCTAAGATTGACATCTTCCTAAAGCATTCAACACAGTGCCCTACTGACCGAGTTGTTTTATAAACAATTTTAGTTATGTCAACATTCCCACTGGCCTCGTGACCTAGATCCAAGAACGCGTGACACCCGTTTACCTTTAAACATTCCGAATTCATAATGGTTATTTCTTTCTCGCAAATGTCTTAACCTGATCCCAAATAAATATAATTATAATTTACATATTTATGTCTCAATACATAAATACACAGATATATATATAATTTTATTATAGTTGAGGTAAATTCTAATTTCATAACTCATTTTTTTTTGATCATTTTATATTAGCTGAAGTTATAATAAATAGTACATATACTAAATAAATACAAAACTTTGACTTAGAAATTTATCAAACACATAACTATTTTAAATAGTTACGGATAAATGCAAAGATAGGTATTCGAGATCGATACCTTTACTTTTTAATATAAGTGTGTTTCTTTTTGATTAAAACTTTCTTGGAATATATATATATATATATACATATATATATAAATATATCTATTTTATATATAATATTTTAATATAGGTACATATCACATATTAAGCAAGTAATACTTTGTTATAAAATTAATTCAAATACCAACTGTCTGCTGCATGCCGCTATCTCCTCGGAACCTAGAAAATATTTATACTTTATGTAACTTACCCCTTTAAGGTTTTTTTTTTTTTTTTTATCCGACCGGGAGCTACACGGTAAAACCTTGTTATGTTTTCCTTACCTAATACCTACTCCTATGTTATCAACTAAATTCAAATAAAATTTTTTTTTCGACTTTAATTTTATTTTATTCCCGTTTAATCTATCTAAATTAAATGATGTTTATCGTTCTAACCGCATTTTATTTCAAATCTCGTTGGTTAACTTAACACTTTTTAAATTAAATTTAACAATTAATTATTTATTTTGTGTTCGTTTTCCCACCGTACTTTTATTTCGCAACAAAGCGTTATACAACTAAATACCGAACAGATTGTTATCATGCTTATTTATTTATTATTTATTTCAACCTCCAGATTTATTATTATAATTATTCCATTGTTAAAATAACACTCCGTTTAAATTATAATTTTTAAGCAATAACCACTTCACGATTATTTACGAAATAAGTGATTTATTATTTTTATTTTTGTTTGTCACCGAACCTTTTTTATTTTGCAATAAGATAACGTATTTCACTATTTATTTAAACTTTCCGAAATAGTTATTATTATTAAGTTATCACAATCTCATTTAACAACAACTTAATAATTTGTATTATTTATTCTAAAGTCCATATTTATTATTATTACTTTATCTAACACTAGATTAATCCTGTGATAAATTATTACGTTCGATTTGCACTTTATTTAAGGAACTATTACTGATATGTTTTTTTTTTCCAAGTATTAAGTCCTAAAATTTAACTAAACACTGCTTTTAAATTTGCCAAATACAACACCACACTTTTCACTAACACAATTTAAATTTATGATTTAATCACTTCACTGAATCTAATTAATTATTATTAATGGTACTAATCTCTTACACTGAATTTAATACCAAACTTTGGACACTTAGAACTTTCTGTTAAAATGCATTTTATCAAACACTAGATTATACTAAGTCCGAAATCACTTCTATTGACTTGACTCCAATTATTTCAGAGTCATAAAATTTTTTAACACTTAGACAATTTTTCAATTAATAACCGCTTTAAACGTCACGTCACGTCTCACAAACTTCCGCTTTTCAAAACCCCCGATGACTCCCCAAAAATCACTAAGTCCTGTCTTTTAAACCCCTTTCAGGATTAGAATGGCCTATCTAAGCTATCTTTGATCCACGAATTTAATCTCTAACAACTCGAGATTTCATATATCGATTCTGTCATTTTTGTTTAACTGTCGTTAGGTCCACCTTTCATGACTTTGTTCATGCCCTATCTCGTTTAAACATTTTTCCAGGATCGGACCGGCGATATTACGTCAAAATGCCCCTCATTCCTTTTGTCTGTTGGTCATACAAAATTAGCTCAAATTTCATAATTTTTTAGTTATTTTTTTTCTCAATTCGTAAAAGGTCCGTCTTCGATAACTATATTTACGTCTCGATTTTTCCGTACCTATCACAAATCATGATTATCTCCATATCGAAATGTTTACTATGCAATTTCGAGTTGCAATTTTTATAATTTTCACTCTATCTCACTGCTACTTGTATGAATTTTTTCCATTAAACCCGTATTTTCTCTATTTACGTAGTATATCTGAATTTTCCCCTTTCCCCTAGAATTTTCTTGTATTCACAACACTCTTCCTACGAATTTCCTCTTTTATCCTTATGTTATTATCCACATCTATATGATTAGTTACATTCCAAGCCAAATTTATTGTTTTCATCGATACTTCTGAATTTTCATGAGTTTTCCTTACGGAATCATCTTTTAATTGTTTTTATTTTCTTTTTTACTACCCCCCGTTTCGTCTTCGATGTATGTCACCTCTTAGAAAATTTCATTTTCTATATACTATTACTTTTTATGTTATTTTCCACATTTTTTTTAGGAGAAACTTCCACTTCGGCCCTTAAATATATGTCAATTTTTATTACTTCATATGGATCTTCCCCCAAATTCCGTCCCTTTCTTCCCTGAATTCACATTAATTTAAAATTTGACATGTGTTTATGTCTGGGTTTCCGAGGTGTTGATCAATAACTCAGCTTTTATTCGAGGGTCATAAAATCTAATCGTTTTTAGTTAAAGTAAACTGTCCCTAAGACCAATGATGATTTTTATCGTCCAAAAAGCCATTAAAATGGGTTTAATCGCCTAAAACCATGTTCGTTTTCTGGTTGTTTAAATAACAAAATCACGTGTGAGGTCGTCAACTCAAATAATGTTTACGTCTATCATCAAACTTTCCTATCTTCCATAGTACTTTCGTCAAACAATTGACGGAAAACAATTCCTTTTTGTTTGATTTACCTAACGCAATGTAACCAGTATGACCTCCCTATTCCAAATATATAACGATATCTATTTAAACTCGTCTGAAAATGCAAAATTAAGTCGAAATCTTATATTGTTCAATAAACACTTCCGTTTAAACGTCCATTTTTTTCATTAGATTATCTTTCCAAATCGTTTTTTCCTGACGTGACAAAAGTGACATTCCAAATTTCCAGCGTTTTTCTTCCTTTTAAATGTAAAATGTACGTTTTCCTTTTAATCTGGTTTCCCTGACCCTCTATGTACTCGTTATACGACTGAATAACCCTACAGTAACTTTTCTTACGTTTTACACGTCTTTTCTTTAATTTTCCTCTTATCATAAATCTCTAGCTATTTTCTTGCCTAGTTTTTCCAACATAATATGGATTAATTTGTTCGTTAACGGCGGTCGTCAACACCTTCATTGCACTGATTGTTTATCTTAAATCTAGGGTCATTGTACCTGATGCACCGGGCGTGAGACCCTGTTTACATTATAGTGTATTGATCTTTCGGTTGATGACGATATTTTTTTCCATAAATCTCAGGTTAACTGCCTAGTTCAAAGTCCATCTCTTTGTTCAAAATATGAATACGCCCTCCACTTTTGTGATTGGTTAATCATTCTTTGTGTTTATTTTCGCGCCTAAGAAAGGGTCTTTCCCTGTCTCGTGACGATTTTTAATACCATCTGTGGTTTTTTTATTAATACTCATCTCAATCTACTTAATTGTAGATCCCTATCGTCAACAAGAATTCAATTTACTTTGATCCGGTAGATGTCGCAGGTGTGTCTGTTTTATAATTAATTGGTATTTTCTTTTTGAATTAAAGTGGGAAGCTACGATATTTTCTTATTTTCACTGTTGATTAATGCAATTCATCACAGTTCCCTCCTCTGAACTCAATTTGCTGTGGCTAACGTTGTATTTTATTTAGGCGTCTTCTTCTTTTTTTTTTTTTTTTTTTTTTTTTTTTTGTTAGACACCGAAATTGTGTTCAAATTTAGGCCAGCTACCTTTCCCTCCCCATGTCGTTATTCCTTATCTATTCTTCGTATCCTATTGCTCCCTATCTCCCCTCCTCATTTTGTTATCCCCTATCTCTTCTTCGCATCCTATTACTCCCTATCTCCCCTCCTCATTTTGTTATCCCCTATCTCTTCTCCGTATCCTATTGCTCCCTATCTCCCCTCCTCATTTTGTTATCCCCTATCTCTTCTCCGTATCCTATTGCTCCCTATCTCCCCTCCTCATTTTGTTATCCCCTATCTCTTCTCCGTATACTATTATCCCTATCTTCCCTCCTCATTTTGTTATCCCCTATCTCTTCTTCGTATCCTATTGCTCCCTATCCCCCTCCTCATTCTTTTATCCCCTATCTCTTCTCCGTATACTATTATCCCTATCTTCCCTCCTCATTTTGTTATCCCCTATCTCTCCTCTATATCCTATTATCCCTATCTCTTCTCTGTTTTATCGGATTGTTAACAATCTTGAATTGAATCTCATTGTATTTTCTATTTTCTTTTCGCGTAGATTTTACTTTATGGAATTTTCTGTAATTTTGATAGACTCAAAATTAATCTCTTTTTCGCTGGAACACGCCCCTCGACTCGCGTGTTTTGGTGGTCCCCAACCAAATTGGACTAAGACCTCCCTTACAATGATTTAAGTAAAGATTGTTTACAATCTCGCGGCCTTTCGACCAACTGAAAAGCGGGCGGTCTCTTGGTGTGCAAATAATTGTTTTTGTTTGTAAGTATAAGTTTTTGTGAAATGTATATGTTTTCGCACGACCTCACCCAATCCGACAATCAGTGGTATACATGTTCTATATAAATTTTCCAGCATTTTTTTTTCTTTATTTAATTAAACTTTATTTTCTAATTCTTAATTTCTAATTGTTTGTTCATAGTTCATTCAAAGTTGTCCTAACCTAAGTGTTACCCACTCTTATATTTAATTTTCATAAATGTTCTTAATTATCCTCAAATTGGTTCAGCGTTACCGTTTTTCCCCTTTTTTTTTTCGAAATCTATCTATTTATATCGTAATTCAAACGTTACCTTTTTTTTTATTTTTTTTTTCCTAATGTCTATCATATATCTAAACTTTCTTATTTCAAGATTTCAAAAAATTATTTATTCATTTTTTTTTTTTTTTCTAACTCCTAAGCATTGTTTATTTTAGACTCTATTCTATAAAACGTACCATTATGTGTGTCATATAATATCTCTAATTCTTTTCCTCTTAAGTGTCCTTAATTACCTAACAAAATTTTTTTTTCTATTCACTAGCACATCAAAAAAAAACCCCCCTTTTTTTTTCTAAATTATAAAATCAAAATTAACGAATATTTTTACCTTACTCTATTTCTATATTTAAACATGATTGTCGCTTATTAAGAAACTTGTCCACTCACTCTTAAAGACTCGACGACGACCCGCCCCTCGCAAGCAACTGATAGCCTAACATTTTAGTAAAGTTTCTTTCTTCCCCTACCCCAAGACGTATCCTAACATATTTTTATTTGTATTTCTCGGTCGTTTATTTATTTATTAATATTTTCAAATATTTGCAAATTTCGTATTCTATTCGTTGACTTCCGCTAACTTTAATCCTGTTTGTTGTTCCTTGTTACTTGTGTAATTTCTCGCTAAATGAATAGCGCTATAATCTCCTTTTATTTCCCGAGTTGTCTGCGACCACTAGCTCCTTCCCGGTCGTAGTTACTGTAGAATTTTCTTTTGGTGAACTGCTAATCTCGGTGCATTTGCTACAACTAGCATTTTCGCCCACACTCTCTATTGCGTGTATCCTCCTTTTTATGGCGCGGTAACGGTCACGGTATTTGTCCTTCTTGCTAACTTCCTCCCCGCTCCTCTTCTTTAAGTTCCGTTCTTCTGGCGTACATACCATTGTATCTAGTTTTCGAAGAAACTCAGCGGCGACAATCTCGTCTCCTGATTGTCCCGAAAACCACAGCGATTGAATTTCCTTCGGATAATGTCTCATAATTTCGTCAACTATGCCCAACGGCGTGTCTGTAATCTTCAAAGCTTTAGCTAGTTCCCAATAGTTTGCGAAATGAGTGAGCATGGATATATTTCTCTTGGCATCATATACCCCTTCTGCAAGACGACGGCGAACTTCATTTTTTTTTATGTCTCCCCAATAGGTAGCTAAAAAATCTCGTTCGAAATCTAACATGGTCTCCCACCGCTTATTGTATAATTTCGCCCACGATTTGGCTTCCCCCTTTAAATTTTCCCGTACGACAATTAAAGGATCCGTACGTTTCACTTTTCTAGTGTACTCTTTTAAATCCTCGAGGAAACTAATGGGATTTTGATTTCCGCCGGAGAATGATGGTCGTTCCTGCTGCGGTAACATTTCCACGACTTGGAGAACGTTTTTCGGCGCATTATCCTCTCCTATCACCGCCACTGTTGCTGGTTTTTCCAACTGCTTCTCGAGCTCCTGCATCTTATTGACGAGCGGTGCTAAAGCTGCCTGAATAATTGTAGTTACATCTCCAATGTTCACTGCTGAAGTCTCGGCTGAGATATTCTCCCCGATTGCTGTCACCAAAGCCTGGGCTCGCCTTCCACGTTTTCCCACCATTTTCTTAAATTTTCCGAGTGTTGCCGGCTTATGTTTATATTTTCCTTACTAAGCGACAACCTTATAACCTCTATTTTAATTTTCTTAATTACTTTATGTATATGTTGCCTTAGTTATTCTATTTTTTTTTTCAATTTTCTTGTTTTTCTTATATTTTTGTTAATTTTTTTATTATTTTTTATTTTTATTTTCCTTTACTTCGTTAACCTTATCTTCGATTTCTTGTTCCTTTTCCTCGGGTTTTTCCTGTGAAATTATTGGATTATCATTTTCATGTGGAAAATTTATTTTTCCACACTCCCTCTCAACCTTGCCTTGTTCCCCTTCTGGCTGAGCTCCCTCGTCTCCTCCCATATTCTCCACACGCAATGTAGAATATTTGGAACGCTTGAATATGTTTCTAAGCTCATCTTCCGTTGATATTTCTTCAACATCTCTTTCTGTCGCATCCGCCTTCCTCTTTTCGGCCATTCTCGTTTTAATGAATTTAAATTATCGAATTAAATATCGACTATATGTAATTTAAAGTTTTTTTTTTTTTTTGGAACCTGCCCCCTATAAAACACATTATTTTCAATTATATTATAATTGTTTGCATAATGATTGCAACCCGAATTAACCCAACTCTACAAACGCACAATTTATTTCAAATGAATGTAGGTAGTTGTAAAACACGGAATGAATATTTTTACCCTATTGTTAATGAATATCCCGTGATTTTTGTTCAAACAATAATTATTTATTGTTTAGAATGTCAACCATTCCTTCATGGTTTACAATACCTATTGATATTTTCGCAAAATCTGTTTTGAATTTGCAATACCTATAAAAACAGATGTTCGCACATCAATTTGCAAATACCTATCGCAAAATCTTGTTTAGGATTCGCAATACCTATCAAAACAGATGTTCGCACATCAATTTGCAAATACCTATCGCAAAATCTTGTTTAGAATTCGCAATACCCACTGATATTTTCGCAAAATCTTTTTGAATTCGCACTTTTAGAGTTAAACCTCTTTTTTTTTTTTTTTTTTCGAAGTCCGAATAATCAAATGTTCCATTTTATTTAGGTATATATCTTTAAACCATTCGTCTACGATATCAAAAGTTCTCAACTCGACGTATGGTTGAATGAATGCATTGTTTTCATCAACAAGACCTCAACGAAACCCTTTAAAATGTACTTTATTTTATGTTCCTTAAATTTTATGTTATGACTTTTTATGTGATAATCTCCACATACAAAACATAACATTATCTATAAACAATGGTCACATTATGTAGATAAGTTCCCCCTTTTATCTCTGAAATGTGTTTCCTCTTTCATCGAAACCGAATGTTGATGTTATTTTTAACGGATGTTTATTTTATAATGCCTCAAAGTGGTGCGTGTCGTTTTCGATGTGTCCCACCTTTAAATGCTAGATGTTTTTTTTTTTTTTGTTATCAGTATCTCGATGTTGACTTTTATCAATCTTTTCGATGCTTACGAACACCGCGCGTTATCTCGAATCACATTGTTTACATTACGGTCGTTAACATTCCTGACCCAGATATGTCAATTCTTAACTCATTATATTTGTTATTTATGGCCTGTCTTGACTATTTGTTTACATAGAGCATATTTGACCTAAATTCTTTTGTATACAATAACAAATGAAAGGGGTCTTTATTAACAAGTTCATGGTCACTCGATTTAACACTTTATATTGACACTTTTAAAATTATTTTAAAACTGTAGAGTTTATTCGTTAGCACTTTTTTTTTTTTTTTTTTTTAATGTATTGTATATTTATGTTTATTTATTTATTTATAAATATTTTTTTTTTGTTGTGTTTATTTAACGTCGCACTATTCTGATTTTATTTTTAAATTATTTTCACTTCAATTAACATCACTTTTTTTTATTTTTTTTTTTTTTTTGATACGTCATACTTTTATTATTATTATTTTTTCCAGTTTTTGCAATAGATTACCCATAAAGTTTTTCCACCCAAACTTGTATAACTCTGACTCCTGGTCACGGCACCAGTGTGATAATTCTATCTTCTACCTCTTTCGACTTTAAACTTTGCTTGATATTAAATATATAAAACTCTCCTCGTCATCGGCAAGACAGTTGATATTTCTATCTTTTGATGCTGATTTATTTTATTTTTGGAATTCTTTCATCCCTTCAAGTTTTCTTGAACTTTTCTTTTGGCTCTGATCGATATTTAAATTTTTAAGGCTTTGCATGTGTGTAGTAGGGATGGAAAATTCCTTCCCTACGTCACACAAGCCTTCATGAAAATTGGACCCTTATTTTCTTTGATACTACAGAAAGCTTACTTAAAGCTCCCTTGTACTACATACCTTTAGAGATATATGTACTTAACTAATTAATACGTTATTTACGACCTTGAACGTAAATATTTTCGTATTTATGTTGTAATTAAACTCCATCAAACGTTGTGTAATTTTTTTGATTTATGATATGGGACTTTAATTACTTTCATTCTTTGTGGTAACTTCTTGATTCTAGTCAGAGCGTTGAGTTTCAAACTGTATTGGTCTCTCTCTTGCAAATCTAACTTTAAATAGTTTCTCTAAATGAACTAACTTTCCTCCGTCGCTTATTATGTTTTCCTACATCCTAACGAACTCGTAAATAACCTGTACTAATCGAATTACGCATGTTTAATTGAACAAATAATTAAGTATGACTCAAATGGTTAATTGTTAGTAAATTTGATTATGATTGTTTTGTATCTGCTTGTCATCTCTCCAATCCGATTCAGCTGCTATAAGGTACATATAAAGATGGGTTTAGTAGGTTAATGTAATTAATAGATTGCATATTAGACGAACTCAGAATACCCTTTTTCTGCCGAAAATTTGGCGCCTTCCTCCTACAAGTAAACCAGGTGATCAAATTCTAACTAGAAATTCGCACAATCTTCTGGCGCGGATCGGTTAATTGATACCTAAGTTATCGCGTCCTAACCGTCCTTCCTTATGCCATCATGCACTGCCTTCAGGTCGTCATCCGAGCCTAGATACCCCCAAATTCCTACTCCTCCAAGGTCTACTATTTACTTAGGGCGAACCGGTTTCGTCCTATATGCAATCATATACTCACGGTGTTTTGCAGAGTTACGGGTCGTGAATCCTCCCTCCACGTACAAGAAATGATGTGAGAGTAACTCTGTCGAGTCTAAAACGCTAATTGTAAGCGGTTCCACATCATCCAATGTACAGTACATAGAAAGATATATATGTAAACATACGTTTGGGTAGGATTATAACTCACAATATAAAACTAGCTAGTCTTATATTCCGAGCTCGGATTTCGTGAGAAGGAATTCTCCACAAAACCTTAACCGATGACCGAATATATACATACCAAAAGTGGGAAATATTAATAAATACTAATATAATAAGCAATTATCTCGGTTTGTTCTGGAGTGCCGAAAATTCCAAGCTTTTGATTGATTTGGTTGACAATTTTATTTAAGAGATTGCCATCTCTATTATGTGTTTGGTTAATGGTCCTTGGTTTTTTAAGGAGCGACCACTGCCTCCTATTGTTGAACTGTTTTCTAAATTTTCCCCCAAGGTTCAACTTTCGGTAAAATTTTTTACTCTCCCGTGATTTTTCAACTGTTTCGTAAATTATTTATACCTGTAAGAGCAATTATTTCATAATCTTTCCCCGAATTTTTCATGTAGTTCTTTAATAATCTTTTATCTGACTATCCCGTGATTTTCAAACGTTTGATGTACCTATTAGCTACCTAGGAGAGTAGTTAATCCATAAAATTTTTCTCAAATGTTCAATGATACTCTTCAAGTTCTTTTATTTGACTAGCCTATAATAAATCTAATTACTTTCAAATTGTTCAATCCTAAATCTTTTTTTTTATATATAATTGCGCAACGTTATGGTGTTGCCCTATCCTAAGATTGACATCTTCCTAAAGCATTCAACACAGTGCCCTACTGACCGAGTTGTTTTATAAACAATTTTAGTTATGTCAACATTCCCACTGGCCTCGTGACCTAGATCCAAGAACGCGTGACACCCGTTTACCTTTAAACATTCCGAATTCATAATGGTTATTTCTTTCTCGCAAATGTCTTAACCTGATCCCAAATAAATATAATTATAATTTACATATTTATGTCTCAATACATAAATACACAGATATATATATAATTTTATTATAGTTGAGGTAAATTCTAATTTCATAACTCATTTTTTTTTGATCATTTTATATTAGCTGAAGTTATAATAAATAGTACATATACTAAATAAATACAAAACTTTGACTTAGAAATTTATCAAACACATAACTATTTTAAATAGTTACGGATAAATGCAAAGATAGGTATTCGAGATCGATACCTTTACTTTTTAATATAAGTGTGTTTCTTTTTGATTAAAACTTTCTTGGAATATATATATATATATATATACATATATATATAAATATATCTATTTTATATATAATATTTTAATATAGGTACATATCACATATTAAGCAAGTAATACTTTGTTATAAAATTAATTCAAATACCAACTGTCTGCTGCATGCCGCTATCTCCTCGGAACCTAGAAAATATTTATACTTTATGTAACTTACCCCTTTAAGGTTTTTTTTTTTTTTTTTATCCGACCGGGAGCTACACGGTAAAACCTTGTTATGTTTTCCTTACCTAATACCTACTCCTATGTTATCAACTAAATTCAAATAAAATTTTTTTTTCGACTTTAATTTTATTTTATTCCCGTTTAATCTATCTAAATTAAATGATGTTTATCGTTCTAACCGCATTTTATTTCAAATCTCGTTGGTTAACTTAACACTTTTTAAATTAAATTTAACAATTAATTATTTATTTTGTGTTCGTTTTCCCACCGTACTTTTATTTCGCAACAAAGCGTTATACAACTAAATACCGAACAGATTGTTATCATGCTTATTTATTTATTATTTATTTCAACCTCCAGATTTATTATTATAATTATTCCATTGTTAAAATAACACTCCGTTTAAATTATAATTTTTAAGCAATAACCACTTCACGATTATTTACGAAATAAGTGATTTATTATTTTTATTTTTGTTTGTCACCGAACCTTTTTTATTTTGCAATAAGATAACGTATTTCACTATTTATTTAAACTTTCCGAAATAGTTATTATTATTAAGTTATCACAATCTCATTTAACAACAACTTAATAATTTGTATTATTTATTCTAAAGTCCATATTTATTATTATTACTTTATCTAACACTAGATTAATCCTGTGATAAATTATTACGTTCGATTTGCACTTTATTTAAGGAACTATTACTGATATGTTTTTTTTTTCCAAGTATTAAGTCCTAAAATTTAACTAAACACTGCTTTTAAATTTGCCAAATACAACACCACACTTTTCACTAACACAATTTAAATTTATGATTTAATCACTTCACTGAATCTAATTAATTATTATTAATGGTACTAATCTCTTACACTGAATTTAATACCAAACTTTGGACACTTAGAACTTTCTGTTAAAATGCATTTTATCAAACACTAGATTATACTAAGTCCGAAATCACTTCTATTGACTTGACTCCAATTATTTCAGAGTCATAAAATTTTTTAACACTTAGACAATTTTTCAATTAATAACCGCTTTAAACGTCACGTCACGTCTCACAAACTTCCGCTTTTCAAAACCCCCGATGACTCCCCAAAAATCACTAAGTCCTGTCTTTTAAACCCCTTTCAGGATTAGAATGGCCTATCTAAGCTATCTTTGATCCACGAATTTAATCTCTAACAACTCGAGATTTCATATATCGATTCTGTCATTTTTGTTTAACTGTCGTTAGGTCCACCTTTCATGACTTTGTTCATGCCCTATCTCGTTTAAACATTTTTCCAGGATCGGACCGGCGATATTACGTCAAAATGCCCCTCATTCCTTTTGTCTGTTGGTCATACAAAATTAGCTCAAATTTCATAATTTTTTAGTTATTTTTTTTCTCAATTCGTAAAAGGTCCGTCTTCGATAACTATATTTACGTCTCGATTTTTCCGTACCTATCACAAATCATGATTATCTCCATATCGAAATGTTTACTATGCAATTTCGAGTTGCAATTTTTATAATTTTCACTCTATCTCACTGCTACTTGTATGAATTTTTTCCATTAAACCCGTATTTTCTCTATTTACGTAGTATATCTGAATTTTCCCCTTTCCCCTAGAATTTTCTTGTATTCACAACACTCTTCCTACGAATTTCCTCTTTTATCCTTATGTTATTATCCACATCTATATGATTAGTTACATTCCAAGCCAAATTTATTGTTTTCATCGATACTTCTGAATTTTCATGAGTTTTCCTTACGGAATCATCTTTTAATTGTTTTTATTTTCTTTTTTACTACCCCCCGTTTCGTCTTCGATGTATGTCACCTCTTAGAAAATTTCATTTTCTATATACTATTACTTTTTATGTTATTTTCCACATTTTTTTTAGGAGAAACTTCCACTTCGGCCCTTAAATATATGTCAATTTTTATTACTTCATATGGATCTTCCCCCAAATTCCGTCCCTTTCTTCCCTGAATTCACATTAATTTAAAATTTGACATGTGTTTATGTCTGGGTTTCCGAGGTGTTGATCAATAACTCAGCTTTTATTCAAGGGTCATAAAATCTAATCGTTTTTAGTTAAAGTAAACTGTCCCTAAGACCAATGATGATTTTTATCGTCCAAAAAGCCATTAAAATGGGTTTAATCGCCTAAAACCATGTTCGTTTTCTGGTTGTTTAAATAACAAAATCACGTGTGAGGTCGTCAACTCAAATAATGTTTACGTCTATCATCAAACTTTCCTATCTTCCATAGTACTTTCGTCAAACAATTGACGGAAAACAATTCCTTTTTGTTTGATTTACCTAACGCAATGTAACCAGTATGACCTCCCTATTCCAAATATATAACGATATCTATTTAAACTCGTCTGAAAATGCAAAATTAAGTCGAAATCTTATATTGTTCAATAAACACTTCCGTTTAAACGTCCATTTTTTTCATTAGATTATCTTTCCAAATCGTTTTTTCCTGACGTGACAAAAGTGACATTCCAAATTTCCAGCGTTTTTCTTCCTTTTAAATGTAAAATGTACGTTTTCCTTTTAATCTGGTTTCCCTGACCCTCTATATACTCGTTATACGACTGAATAACCCTACAGTAACTTTTCTTACGTTTTACACGTCTTTTCTTTAATTTTCCTCTTATCATAAATCTCTAGCTATTTTCTTGCCTAGTTTTTCCAACATAATATGGATTAATTTGTTCGTTAACGGCGGTCGTCAACACCTTCATTGCACTGATTGTTTATCTTAAATCTAGGGTCATTGTACCTGATGCACCGGGCGTGAGACCCTGTTTACATTATAGTGTATTGATCTTTCGGTTGATGACGATATTTTTTTCCATAAATCTCAGGTTAACTGCCTAGTTCAAAGTCCATCTCTTTGTTCAAAATATGAATACGCCCTCCACTTTTGTGATTGGTTAATCATTCTTTATGTTTATTTTCGCGCCTAAGAAAGGGTCTTTCCCTGTCTCGTGACGATTTTTAATACCATCTGTGGTTTTTTTATTAATACTCATCTCAATCTACTTAATTGTAGATCCCTATCGTCAACAAGAATTCAATTTACTTTGATCCGGTAGATGTCGCAGGTGTGTCTGTTTTATAATTAATTGGTATTTTCTTTTTGAATTAAAGTGGGAAGCTACGATATTTTCTTATTTTCACTGTTGATTAATGCAATTCATCACAACGTTATCGGAAATGTCAATTGAAATCGTAAATATTCCCGAACTTAGCCGTCAGCGCCGGACGAATTTCAATGCGGCCGCGACTACTCTCGACGACTTCGTAGCGAGAATGTCGAGTGAACTCTTCCTTCGAAGGAACCGTGTGAACACTCGGTGAAACGAGAATGGAACATTTCATCGAGTAAAACTTCATCCGAGTGAACCTTGTGACTTCAGCTTTACGGAACGGTCTAGTGGGCAGCGTTTCATACTGATTGATACAAAGAATATTTTTTTGCATGTGCCGCTACGGTTACGGTCATGGTATGGAACGGTGTAATGGGCATCGACCTTAAGCTATATAATTCACTTCTAACCACACGTATAATGGAGAAAACGGATAAAACAAATGATTTTAAAAAATAATAAAAACCTTGCATGAAGACACCTAGTTCTCAGTTTGAGAGGCGGGTATCGGTAACGCTGCCTCGGGAACTATTTATCGGATAACCAACACCTCTGCCATAGGTCACCCCCAAGTGTTTCTCTACTTATTATGGGTGCCCGGGTTCATGGTGTGGCAGCAGATGCGTCCACCCACCATCTGGATGGCTAGCCGGATCGGGAAAGAATGGTTGAGGAAGTCCGTTTCACTTCACCAACTGTACTTTCCCGAACCATCGACTTGCACCACAGTGGGAGGGATGGATTCATACGTCCGTCACTCCTGGCCTCACACTTACCCCCGCTCTTTTCCTTCCCAGAACTTCCTCTCCTTCCTTTCCTAAAAAAACCCTCCACACAGCATCCTCAAAGATGACATAGGCCCTGAGGAGAATTACTTTCCTCAAAGCCTCCTGTGTCGAGCTAATGTAAAAAAATGAAGAAATCAAAGAAGAATTAAAAAATAATAAGAATTACAGAACACTTTGAAAAAACTTCAAACGTTCGAAATTCATGCAAAATTTGGTCCTTAAAATAACATATTTTTATTAAAAATTCGCAATCGACACGGCAAAAATCTTAATTTTCGTAAAATGAAAACCATGTAGCAATGAGCCAGCCCTCCTGTATGACTATTTCCTACGAAGCACCCAACTGTAATTTAGCTGACAGATAAAATATACATTGTTTGAAATAGGTACAAAGAATATCAAACAGATGTTAGTAAAGGGTTACGTCACATATTAGTTCAGGTGGCTGACTTTGTAAAGTGGATTCTCCATGTGTATTTTAAATAGGTATTCCCTTAATTACGGTTTTTCAATATTAAGTTTATGTTCGGTTCGTTCTCGTTACGTTAACTATGTTTACGCAATAATATTTATATTTCCGTATCCATTTTAAAAATTCCGTTTACATTATTACTAGTGTAGACCAGTGAAAAAACACGTTTTTTTTAACAGTAGCTACACACACGAGAGCACCCGGAGGAAAATAATTTCCTCAGGGCCAGGGGATGTTTTGTGGAGGGTTTATTTAAGGAAATGAAGAAGAGGAAGTTCTGGGAAGCAAATAGGTATGAGGGGTAGGTAGGAATTTGGTAGTCAGTGTGTCCAGAAGTGACGGACGTATAAATCCATCCCGTCAACAGCGGTGCTGCAACGCAATGGGTCAAGGGATTCTGACTGGAGAGGTCAAAAAACCTCCTCAACCAGTCGCTCTCGATCCGGCCCGCCACGAAGCAGGCGTGCAGACACATCGGCCGCCAAGACCTTGACAAACGTCACTCCATGAACCGACACCCCTGCAAAGTCACCAAACGTAGCGAACCACTTGGAGTGACCTGTGGCAGTATGGGTTATTATGTTTGTAGTATTTGTGATGCTAAGTTTTTATAAAAAAATGTTTGCCTTAGGATAATTGCCTTTCAAAACAAGAAATTAACCTTTCAAATGATAGAAAATTGGAAAAAAAATTAAATATTGGAGGTTGCCCACCACTTTTCCACGGCGTTCTAAGGAAACAGATGGTTTCCTCCTTCACCGTACTCGTCAGGACTCTAATTTTTTATTTATAAAGAAGCTACTTTTTTATTTAAAATGACTCTAGACCCCCAATGTCCGGGCATACATTGTTAGCAGGCAGTATGCGAGTGCGTACATGTTGTTAGTTATTTATTTCACAGTATCACGTCTCATCTCCGCCACCTGATGTAGCTGTAATAAAAGTTTGTTAATATGCAGAATAAAAATAAAAATAAAAATTACATAATTTGATGAGATTGTTTAACTTAACCAAAGCAGCTGAGCTACAGTCACCCGGCAGTCCCGCCGAGGATAAGCGGAGCCATCAGTCCAGTCGCAAGCGAGACTCGGTGTCCGCGCCCCTAAGCTGGCTCCCCGGTAGGCACTCGAAGAAAGTGTTGGGATTAAAGGCAGAAAAACCTGAAGACACTAGGGATAAAAGAGAGCATCGGGTCACCGGAGGCAGGGCGGAAGGGCACAGGTCCGCTACGGTTGGTCTTCTGGCCCGCTCATGGCGAGGGGGGAGGCGCGGGCGGGTTATGCAGCGGCTACCTTGGAAGTCATCTTCTCGGTTGTTGCACGGACATAGATCTAGTCCACTCCCTTGATGGGGTGTAGGACAATACAAAAATGAGATGGTAGTTCAGTTCTGGCTCCTTGAATGATACAAGTCAAGACACGAAGAACTTGTTGATATATATCTTAGATTTAGAAAAAAAGTGCTAGAAAAATGCAAGTATAGTTAGGATACGCGAAGGTTATTGATAATATCTAGTTAAACGAAAAGGAAAAAAACAAGTAATAGGCAAATTTTAGATGTTAAAGAGGCTGTTGAAGATGATACCTAAGAAAACATGATATATATTAATACAAAACCTGATACATGAGTAAACAGTTTCAGCGTGAATAACAAAATGTAGTGCGTAATATCCGGGCAGTAGTAGTAGTATAAATATTGTAAAAGGGTGACCGTGGATGCCAGGAGCAATTACACCTTATCTTTGCCCTTGGGTATAATACGGAGCACCCCTTTCTTCCACTCTGTGGGGAAAACCCCTCTTCGCAGACACGTGTCCATGACTTGGAAGAGCTCCTCCTTGGCATGGACCCATGCTTTCTTCACTATTACTCCGTTCAATTTGTCAAAGCCGGGTGCCTTCTTAGAACCTAAGCCCTTAATTATTACCTCCAATTCAGCTTTACTTACAGGTGTAATCTGGTCCTCCTGGGAGAGGTTTCTAGGAAGAAGCCGTGACAGATTTCTAATCTGTTGGTGGTAGTCGCTTTCCCCAATTACTGAGTCTAGAAGAACTAACTTTCCCAGAAGTGTTTCGAGAGTGGAGGCCACGTCCGTACTCTCAACATTCCTGCCATTGTTATCAACGACGATGCTTGTTAAAAACCGGTCAGAACCTTTTCCCGTCTTTGCAACAGCGCTGGGAATTTCCCACGGGTTGGCGTTACCCACATCTTTAACCCAATTATGCCATGCGGCTCGTTTCGCTGTAAGTACGGCCGATTTGAAGGCTGTACGGGCCAGTCTGAGGCGGCCCAGGAGTGCTGATGTCTCCTCCGTCGTGCAAACTCCCTGCCTGGATTGACTCAAAGCCCTGTAGGCCCTCTTATAGGCCCCCTTAAGCGAAGTCAGCTCACTCGACCACCACGGCGTCCTTATGATCTTCTTTGGGTTTGATCTTCCCAAAGATCGATCAGCAGCTGATACCAGGGCCGCATTAAAAAAGTTCCCCAAATTGTCCGGATCTCTAGCAGCTACGTCATGAAATCCCCTTAAAGTATCCCGTAGTGCTTCCCCAAAGTTATCCCAGTTCGCCTGAGTGGTTTTGAAATTCCAGGAGGATCTTGGTATTTTGGTCTTTTTGACGATGTTGCTCTCGCCTTGGGTGCCAGAGAATGTAGATAAGCTACCTGGCTCATTTAGTAAAAATAGACCCTGCGCTGCAATAAGATCTTCGACAGCGTCTGAGCGTTCCGTCCGAATTCCTCTATTATCATACCACAAAGGCAAGCGAGCGTTAAAGTCTCCCCCTATAACTATGTTATGACCTTTAAGCGCGTTCAGGGCGCGCGTCAGGCTCAAGATATGTGGTCCGACAGGATTCCCGTACTTAAAGTATACCGAGATTATAATAATCTCGGTTATGCCAAAATTAAACGAAACGCAGGTTTGGTACTCATTCGATAACCCCTCGAGGAGGAGGGGGCTGATCGACGAAGTGTTGACCAGAACACCCGCTCCCGGGGAGTTACCTACTTCGAGTACCGCTCCAGGACTTTTACCTTGCCGGGTGTATTGCTCCTGGATTAGCAGGATGTCAATATGTAGGTCAGTCAGGGCCTGCAGCGCCTCGATCGTGGCCAGTCGGGATCTCTGCAAGTTTATCTGACCTATGGTAATAAAGTTATTAGTTTCCATAGTCGGTGCGTCTCATCTGTGCTTCAATGGCTGCTTGGTGGGCGGGGCATGATCTGTCACCGGTGGAATGAGCCGATGGTTTTCCAAAGCGCTTGCAGGTCGCACAGACAGCGGATTCTGCTTTCCTTGGGCAATTATCCATCTCGTGACCATTTTCAGCACAGTGGCGGCAAGTGGTGGTGGTCATGGTACAGAATTTACTCACGTGTCCGTAAAGATGACACTTGAAGCACCTGGTGGCTCCTAAGAAGTCGCGAACACGGCAGGCATGCCAACCAAGGAAGCAGAGTCCGCTGTCTATAAGAATTTTTCTGCTCTCCGGATGACAGGTAACGATCATGTTCATCGTGCTGCCGTCTCGTTTGCCGAAAAGTGAGACTCGGCGCATGGTTCTAAGGTGGTCATCCTTGGTTAGGTTGGTCTTTCCCAGAATATTGTTTATGAAAATTTCCTCAAAGAGGGCCTGGTCGGCAGTTGCCTCGGTTTTAGGCACATCATATATGACAATTCTGGGGAGATTCCCTTGAGGGTGGACCATCTTAAAACCACTTGCTTCGATTTTCGCGGCCGCCTTTTTTATATTTTCTAACCCACTCGTGCTGGAGGTCTGTACTAATACGCCAGCCCCTTTAATTTTCCTGGTTCGTACAGCTTGGAATCCGTCTTTAGACGGATTCAGGACTTTCATAAGGCTTTTCTGAGTTTCCTCAGAAGTTTTTCCCTCTGGCACGGTTGGGTAGAACAGTATGGTAGGTTGAAGCGGAGGGACCTTTCTCTCCTGTCCGTTTACCACTAGTGTCTGGGATGCAGGAGCTTCCGACGCTACGCTGGCGTAAGTTTTCTTTCCTCCAATGATTGGCTGAGGGATAACTGCTGGTTGAGGCCTGTTGATGAGGAGATCAATTTTGGAGGCTAAGCCTTTCTGAGCATTAATTACCTCTGCAAAAGCTTGCGCACGAGCGATTGCGGCTGCATTGGAGATGGCGATAGTCCTAAAAAAAATTTTTTAATGTCTTCAAGCTGGTTGAGGATCGATCTCCTGTCTTCCTTGTTAATTTTGTTTTTCCCCTCAACCACAATATTGGTTATTTTGTTAATGTTCGTCAGTACGGGTGTCAGATTGTCAATGTCGAAGCTACAGTCGTCTCCACTCGGAAAAGAGTCCTCACCACGCTGTCTCTTTCTATTAGCTTGATTTGGGGAGGTTTTGGTACTTACCTGAAGGCGTTCGGGTTGTCGAGCTGGTTGGTGGGTGGCATCGCTGGTTGATTCAGCCTCTGCTTCTGAAACTGCCTCCAAAAGCATATTGCTATGTATGCTAGTGTAGGATGAAGTTGGACGTTCTAGAAGGGGAGGAGGGTCGATAGTTGAGATTAAATTTTCGAATGCTTTTTTTCTGGGCGAGCCAGTCGACTTTCCCTTACCCTTGCATTTTCTCAAAAGATTACGAAGTTGTTCTTCTTGTAGTCGGCTGTCCTCGCCCTCCGATTCTGACGACATTTTTTATTTATTAAAATAAAATAATAGAAAAAAAAGATTAAAATATATACATATATATATAATAATAATATATTAATATAAAAATATATATAAAATAAAAAATTAATAAATAAATCAAATAAAAAAAAAGTATCTATTTATGATTAATAGTTTTTTTAAGACACAGAAAACGAAAAATATGACGACTTTATACGTCACAGAGTTTTCTTTATACGTCCTTGACCTTTATATTTATACACTTTTCACTTGAGAAAAAAAAATAGAGTAAAACGTTTATATCAGTCAATTATCTGCAAATGAAACTTGTTGAAACGCCGCCCGGCGCGGCGAACCGAAACTGATGTATGACGAAATAAATAGGTATTTCAAAACAAAAATAAACTACCGCCTGATTTGAAACTTGTATTGTTTGATAACTTCGTTATATCTCAACCGAATTTTGCGGGCTTTGCACTATTCGGCGGGGAATTAAAAACTATATTTGGTTGTTATTATTATATCAATTAACACTTAAGCAATATAACACCTAAAAAAAAAATAATGTTCAAGTTCATGCCACAAGGTTTTCTTTCGGGCCAAGACCTGCTTTTGTTTTGTTTTGTGCTCACAATAAATGTACACACATAATTAACTTAAGCACTATGTAACTTATTTTTTACGCTAATTTAGTACACTAATATACTTAGAATCTATATAAAGTTGTAAAATTACACTTTTAACCACTGAGATACAACTCAGAAAAATGTCAACACTGAGAAACGTCACTGTCGCACTTATAATTAACGATTATTACTAAATATAGAGTATTTTACTAAAGAAAATAGAGAAATGTAGAGGAAATAAGTCCCCACACACGTACGCACACAAAAAAAACCTTATTTTAACTTTTACGCGATATTTTCATAAAATTAGATGGGATAGTTTACGAAATCTTCCGTACCAAACGGAAGCTAGAACCGAACTCAAAAAAAATTAAATATATATCAAATGGGATTACAAAAATACAAGTCGCGTTATATTCATACTAATCGAACAAAAAATATAACACCGCTTATTAAAGGGACAGCCATCAAATAATACGTGGGTACAAATGAAATAGCTATATGAATGGCCCGCTAAAGTATGTTCATTGGACTAAGTTAACCACCGGAGCGCCAAGACATTTACGAAAAACTGCATGGAGTGCTGGAGAATTTCCTACATTGTGTTTTGGATTCGACCCCGCTCATTTAAAAAAATCATACCTCCAAATATTGATACAAAAATAGATCAATTGTTAACTGTTATTCAAAGTCAGTGAATTTACCTATAATTCATAATTCACCTTAAGATTGTAGGTTTCATAAAAAAAACCTAAAATCATTTTATTCATCAACGCGTGAAATTTGCACGATTGTCAATGGAAATCGTTAAAAATTACTAACTTATCAAAGAATCAATAGAACCAAAAATAAGATTTTATATTAGGTCCTTACATATGAAATTGGCGTTTTGTAAGGGAGGAACATAAAGTCAATTTTTTTTAATATAAAATATTTATTTAATCAAAGTATGTACCATTGCTATCTATGCACTTTTGCCATCGATCACTTTTGCCATCGATCCCTTTACTAAAAAAACCATTCGGACGGGAATCAATAAAATCTTTGAATTCGGTTTGGACTGCCCCATCGGAGTTGATTTTTTTCCCTGGCAAGAAGTTATCCAAATTTCGAAAAAAATAGTAATCTGTTGGGGCAAGGTCCGGAGAGTACGGTGGATGTCTTATACATTCCAATTGAAGCTCCTCTAATTTGGTAGCCGTCTGTTGTGCAGTGTGTGGTCTAGCTTTTCCAACGCGCGTTTGTTGGTTTGCTTCACTCAATTCATGAGGTACCCACCTTTCAAGCTTTTTCACCTTCCCAATTTGCTTCAAGTGGATTAAAACAGTTTTATCACTAATGCCTGCAGCTAACTCGGACGTGGTTTGCGATGGATCCGCTTCGACAATAGCCTTCAATTCTTCATTATCAACTTAGGTCTCCGGCCGTCCACGGGGCTTGTTCTGCAGGTAGAAATTTCCAGAACGAAAACGTTGGAACCAAAAACGCACTGTGTTTTCTTTTGCGGCACCGTCGCCATACACATCATTAATCCTTCGAGCCGTTTCTGCAGCACTGGTGCCACGGTGGAGCTCGTACTCGTAAATAACGCGATATTTCAAGTTTTCCATTTTGTAAACTAAGTGACGCAAAGAAAAAAAACAATTAAGGAAAAAACAAATGAAACACAAATACATGAGTAAATAGCTGTATAAATTTGAATTTGGAATTCCTAACCAAAGAGAAGATATTTGAGATTTTATAGAAGATATATAGAAGATATTTGAGATCAAAGTTGCCAGTACGGCAAAACGCCAATTTCATATGTAAGGACCTAATATATCTGGACCTAATCCCTAAAATCTATAATTAATAATATCTCTCCAAATTGACTATATTTTGACCAACACTCGCTCGCAAGTATTTGCAAAATGGCAAAATGCTGCCAAAAGCGTTCCAAAAACAAAATAAAACCACGTGCATTGTCTCAATAACGCGTATTCACTCTATTAATTCATCTAACAGCCGTTGTGTCCAACCTATGCTCAGCCGAGATCTCCGCTCAGCCCTGCTCAAATGCCCAAATACGCTGTGTCGAAACACAATGATCGTCCCACCACACTCAAATGTAAGGAAGGTAGCCGGGTGGATTAAAGTTGCTAAGGAAGACCTACTTATAAAAACTGACAACAGAGCGAACAAAAATCCGCGAAAACAATCGAGCTGTCAATGTCAATTAATTATCGTAATTATCTGTCATCAGTTCACTCTTTTGTCGGCTTTTTTATTTGGTTTTTCAATTTGAAATATGAATCCTATATTGAATATAGTGAATATGGTTGAATGGGCAGATATGCTTGACAATGACGATAATATTGGATTATATAGGCGGCGGCAAGATGCCGATATAAATTTTATGGAAGTATTAAATGACGGCGATTTTTATAACCGCTTTAGGATGACAAAAGCGTGTTTTTATATGTTTTGAGCCAAGTAGAAGATAATTTAACTTACGCAAGCGAAAGGTAAAGTTTTGACTTATTCGAGTGTCATTTTTGTAATAATATGTGGAACAGGACAATGTCATTCCAAGCAGCTTCTTTTGATTTTACAAGCGTAGCGTAGTTTGGGCCACCTGTCGCTTTCGACAAAATGACCTGCGACGAGGTAACTAGGTCTACAAGTCTCATTTTTTCGTTTGGCGTAAAATTTTTCGAACGCTTCGCCTTGTCCATTTTGAATACAAAATTTCAACTGATTCTAATGTCAATCTTCAAACGCACGTAAACAAAAAAGTAAGTCAATTAACACCTTATTTTTAACATATTAAATACGTTTGTTTTAAAAATGTTAAATGTCGGTTTATAGGTCATTCCGTAGTTAAAAAGGCCTTTAGCTTGCAAAAAGTCATGTAGTAGCGATTTTGATATATGTTGTTAAGATTGGGACTCTAAAGAAAAAAAAAAGTTTTCGACCTCGGGAGGGTCGAGCTCGATCCGCCATCTTGGATTGAAGGTCCCAAAATTCGGTTTTTTCTAAATAATTATGAAATGGTTAATTTTACAACCAAGTTGTTCAAGGTGAACTTGAAGAAAACTAAATTATGTACATTTTATGTTTAAAGTTTTTTTTTGTAAGTCTAATAGGTAACGAGTTACGGTGGCGGAAATGTGAATATTTTTCTAAAAAATGACGAAATTCCCAATTTGTGTTATTTTTCAGGTTATTCATTACATAACTAGCTGTTAAAAACCCGCTCCGTAGGGTTTTACTGCTAGGCCCTGTAGGCAGCTTTTGGTTTGGCTTCGCCCAGTTAGTGTTGGTGACCATTTTATACATAATTATATTATATAATATATTTTTTATCATATAATTATAATAATTTTGTTAACTCATTTCCACACTACCATGAGGTAGAGAACATGGCGCATATTTTATTGTGGTATCCCCTGTAGGTCTACTCCACAGATATACCAGCGATGGTAGATTTCGAAATTATTTTATATATTGGCTATTGCGTAATGATATTTTTTTGTTGATGCCGGTTGGTTGATATAGACATCTTAATAACACTCTTCATCAATGTCATATTCTAATTCATTGCCTGTGGTACTGAGATTCTGGGCTTCCATTGATAAAATCTCTTCATCTTCTTCCTTGACATCGATATGAACCTCTGGCGAATTTCGGCATGTTTGACCATTACAGCACCCACACACAATAGAACAATTCAATCCAGCTTTCCTGCAGCCACATGCAACGCCGCATCCTTTTTTACAATTACATGAAATAAATTTCAATAAAGTCTCGGGTGCTGGTTTCTTTGTTCTTACTGGAACAAGCCCGTTGGTGCCACGTTTCCAGCCCCAGTTTTCTGGATTTTTTTGGATTCCATACCATTTTTGGACTTGGTGGTACGTCCTAAATACATGGTACCGTGCAGCGTCGTTCGTTGGTGGCAAACAGGCAAGATTGAATTTGCTTTTTGTTGTTGACTTTGCGAAACGTTGGTAGCGGACTTCTTCCAAGGTTTCCTTATCCATGTCACCCCCGTACAAAGCAACAAGAAAGCGTGTTCCTGCATCTGCTATGTCTTCTGGTTTTGCATCATGTTGTTTGAAGATTTCTATCATGGCATTGAGTCTTGTGTCGTTCTGTACAAGTGAACAAAATTTTGTTTTTCCTTGGTTGAAGAAGGACGATGTTGTATCGCAGCCACTAAAGGCATGGAGAAACAGAATATTCTCAGCCGCTTCTTTGTATTTCACTCTATTCGCGGAATACAGTCTTTCAAAAGTTTTGCCTCTCCCGGGTTTGCGAAGATATATACTACTTTCGGGTGGTGCCAATGCTGTTAGCAGAACTAGGAGATCAACGTCTTCGCCAATAACGAATACAGCGTCAAATGATGAACACAAGGGAATCGCAGTATTGACAATCAACTCATCAGCATCTTCTTCAGCCTGCTGAACTGTAAAATCAGCCTGTATAAATTGCTTTGTAAGCATCGAAATCAGACGGACTTTGTTATTTTCCTTGGCTAAAAAACGTTCTTGTGAAACTTGAACTGGCATTGTTTCATCGAAAAGAACATCTGCAGACATATGCTTCTTCGATCGGCGAAGTCTTTCTGCGGTTTTTGTATTTTTTTTCACCATCATCTAGCGGATATCCATCGAAAACAATAACTGCATGTGATCCATAGTGATGTCTTACATAGTGAACGTACTTCTCGCAAATTGACCCAAAAAAATCATTACCATTCCATACAACTTTATGTATAAGGTATCCTCCATCCACAACATTAATTTTGCTACCGTCAAGTTGCACGCCTTCTGGAAGTTGTTCAAAAACACCATAAAATGATGATTTCGTACCTTTGCGCATTCCTTCTTCAGAGAAAAGCGACAAAGGAAATGGGGCGAGTTCGAATTTAAGGTAATCCTTCAAAATTTCTTCAAAATACACACTCTCTGGAACAACATTAGCGGGTTGATGGGAATAGTTGTTTCGCCGATCTTGATGCTGCTGTTGACTGCTACTAATGGAATAACTTTGTCCTTACGTTTGAATTTAATAGATTCAAAATTTGTATACCTGGTAACCATGTTCGACATCCTCCGACGTCCGATAGACCGAGCGTCCAGGCATCGTCCAGTAACCAGGACTCAATCAGTGTTGCCAAATCAGCTATAGACTAGGAGCCCAATATAACAACGTCAATCAACGTAATCGAGCACACGGATGATGCTATATAAGTATATTGTTTGTGGGAATACGTTAACATGATATTTTGTAATATGTTCTTACAAAAATTTATCAAGAAAACTTGCGTTTTACAATTTTTTGTCAAAATTGTCTTCTTTCTTCCGCTGTAAGTCGTTACCTATTAGACTTACAAAAAAAAAACAATCGACATAAAATGTACGTAATTTAGTTTTCTTCAAGTTTGCCTTGAACAACTTGGTTGTAAAATCAACCATTTCATAATTATTTTGAAAAAACCAAATTTTGGGACCTTCAATCCAAGATGGCGGATCGAGCTCGACCCTCCCGAGGTCGAAAACTTTTTTTTTCTTTAGAGTCCCAATCTTAACAACATATATCAAAATCGCTACTACATGACCTTTTGTAAGGTAAAACAACGGAATGACTGGGCTATTATGTATTACACTATTTAAAATAAAATATCTGTATTAATAATAAATAAAATTAATTAACGTTTCGGTATTAATTTAACATGTAAAGTTGCTAACTTGACGTCATTTTTTGGTGTACGAAAGCAAATGGGGCTACACACCGAGCGCTACGATCAAGTTGTTGGACACCGCTAAAATGGAGCATTTTTCTAACATACCTTAGCTTAGCGGCGCAAGGCGCTAGGCTCAGCTTCACTCGGATTAATCATCCGAAAATGTTGGACACAACGGCTGTAAGTATCTGCCAAAGATTAAAACGCAAAAGAAATACGCAGTTCATACAAAAACTTAATTAATGAAAATAATTTTGGTACCTCACATTGATATTAAGATTTATACTAATCAAGTTTATTGAAATATAATACTTTTACAAATTTCGCGGAAATAAAATTTTAAATCACGCACCCATGCACCGACAACCTCGTATGTTTGTTTAATCTATTCGAGTTATAGAGATTTTAGGGTGTTCGTTGTTCGATTCGAATCTTACCTCCAACTACTATTACGCAAACATAGGGAACGTACCCATACTACGTGACCAATTTTTTGCAATTTTTAACCCCCCCCCCCCCCCCCGGTGACCAAACCGCCGCTCATTTGTACCAAGCGTGACATTTTGAAGACCCCCCCCCCCCCCCGAAGAGGTCACGTAGTATGGGTACGTTCCCATATGTACCTCTTACTGCGGTTTACAGCCAACGAATCCACGTAGATTTTACCGTTTAACCCATATTTTTATTTTTATTTGTTTTTTAAATCGGTTAATTATTTATAATTCTTTTTATATTATAAAAATCACCCACACAAATTTGGATAGCTACCGCTCGAGTGATTATAACGTTTTTTTACATATATTATTTTGATCAATTTTTTTAAGTGAAATCTCTTAGCAGCGCTGTGATTTGAAACTCGATGAAACGAAAAGTAGCCACAGTAAAAGGGACAGTGCAATACATTAATGTATAGGATTTAGCCTGCGAGAGAATGAGGTTGTAGGTATAATCGGTATCCTGTTTGTACGGTGCTTTTTAGCCTATCGGTCTCCTCTTTGTGCGGTGCTTCATAGCCTCCCCACTCTTGTCTACTTTAGTTTTCTGAAGGTTTAACTTCTACCACGTGTGAATTGCATACTCTGTTTTTTTTTCTTTCCCTGTATTAATTGAAGGTTTTCTTTGTTTCAGATGACAACTTTATAATTAAATAAAATTAAAGTTGTAATGAATGCCGGTGGTATAAAATGAATATGCTGGAGATGGACGGAGGAATGGAGGAGAAGTTGGAAGGAGGGATGTTTGTGGAGGTTCAGCCGACTCCCAGAGCCTTCTTCTCCTCCACGCTGGCTGTGGCAGGAGACATCCTGGCCGCTAACTCCAGTTACCACAACCAGAGCTGGGCCAACGACCCCGGGGGCAGCAACGGGACTAACAATGTCATCAATCAGTATTATTTCTATGAGGTAAGAACAACACGTGCGATAATTAGATCTTAAAGTTGTTTTAATTATTTTTCTCAGTTTTCATTCTCTACATATTGTTTTTCTTTTATTTTTGTTGTTAAAAATTATTATGTCTACGTAGCGTACATATATTTTTATTGGTTTAAACTATCAGTTCTGTGATCAAGAGGACCTTGCACCAAAGTTAGCCACCTAGTCAAAGTTAGATCTAGTCAAATTTAGTCATCTGGTCAAAGTTAGCCATGTAGTCAAAGTTAGCCATCTAGTCAAAGTTAGCCACCTAGTCTAAGTTAGCCACCTATTTAAAGTTAGCCATCTAGGCTATGTTAGACATCTAGCCTATTTAGCCATATAGTTAAAGTTAGCCATCTAGTCAACGTTAGCCATCTAGTCAAAGTTAGCCATCTACGAAAGTTAGCCATCCAGTTAAAGTTAGCCATCTAGTCAAAGTTAAGCATCTAGTCAAAGTTACCCATATAGTAAGTCAAAGTAAGGTTTGCTTGAATAAGTATGTGGATGCAGCAGATTTTCGAAACCGGAAACAGAACATACGAACAAATTTATAGATAGACGAATTACTAAACGGTCGAGTAAAAATAGTAATCATACATAACAATTTTTTTTTCAAACATCAGATCAAATGCTGTTGAAATGAGATCCCTGAGGCGTATGTGTGGTAGAACCATGTATGATCGTGTGCGAAATGTGGATATCAGTAAAGAATGTAAAGCTGACGTAAGTATAATGAGTAAGATTAAGAAAGGGACGCTCAGATGGTTTGGGCATGTAAAGCGAATGAACGAAGAAAGTTGTGTAAAAAGAATACATGACGCAAATGTGAATGGTAGAAGAAGTCGGAGGCACCCGAGGCAGACATAGCACGATCAAGTGAATCAGATACTTGAGGCGGGCAAAGTCAAAAGTCAGAATAATAGAAGAGTATGTATGAGACGATGTAAGAATGTGAGTGAGGCAAAGAGTGTGTGCCAAGACCGAGTTGTTTGGCGGTCCGTCCTCTCAGATCACAATACCCATTATTTTCGCTTGGTGTTTGCTATTTTTAACTTAGTTGTTTTAGTCCCATATTACATAAATAAAATACAATTATCTTAATTTGCACGGGCTACCAACACTATTTACCAACGGTAAAGAAAAACTTAAGAAGAAAATTAACTCAAATTTCTAAATCATTACGCTATGGACATCATCAAGGTGAATTAATTAACTGACTGCGCGAAAAATATTTAGATCCGTTAGAAAATATTACAACGAACGAATATTACAACGAAAATATTACAAGAATTCCATTTAGCCGGGAAATTGAGCAATGATTTACTTTGAATTCGCAAAGCTTGCAAATATTTTCCAGTGAATGAATTTTCATAAAGTTACCCATTTGGTTTGCGCCTGTCGTCGTAACGCTAACAAACGCATCCTAAAATTCTCTTCAACAGAAACTGTGCCAAACGTTTCTTCTCGCGGAGAAATACTCTCGCCGTAAACCGCACGGCAGTAGTTTCCTAGAGACAATTTACCATGTGCACGGAGATCTCAGCGCAGGTTTATAACTCTATTAGTTTAGTGACATTTTAAAGGATATTAAAAGGATTAAAATTACTGAGTGCTTTTACGGTTTTGAATAAGCAGAAAATCAGATAAGAGTTTGAAGGAATCAGAATAGAAAATTTGAATCGGAAGATGTTTTATTTTGAACTAACGAGTACCCGGCATAAGTTGCAACGGCACACAAAGAAAGATATTATATCTCCCTATGTGTCCTATCCCATGCCGTGTCCCCCATGTATTCCGTATATTTCCATGTCCGTTCACGCCCCCATTCTCGTCCCACGTCCCCTTTAAAAAAAAAACAAACATCCTGGGTTACGAATAACCTGACAATATTTGAAAATCTACAATCACAATATTAAACGAAAAATTTTGCTTGTCGTGGTGGAGGACTTGGCCAGCCGAGGAATCGAACATGCGACGCCTGAGTGGGACCCAAATCTAATTTTTTGGCAATTTTTTTATTTGGCATCAAAAAATACCTATAATCCCAAATTTTAACCCTCCTACCCCCACCCTCCCATTTTTTAATCGCGATTTTAGTATTTTTGTGTGAAGAAATTTAACCGCCTTTCGTATTTCAAACAAAAAGAAATTATTTATGTTGTTGAATGACAGATGATGCTACGTTTGCCTCATCGAACTTTCATCCCCACATGTACAAGACATTCTCAAGAAGCGTCGCGTCATTTTGATATTTCATTCGGCATCACGTTCTCGTGTGGACAATCCATCGTGCTCATTTGTGTTGGCTGAAGACGGACTGACAAAAATATCGTACACTCAATTGCTCTTTGAAATTCATATTGATTTTCTTTATTCCATTTTCCTACTATAGTTGGTGTTTTTTGTTTTTATCGGCGGTCATCGTCTACAGCGCTCCATTCCTCTTTCTATATCTATATTATAGATCCCACCCCACACACTTACAATACATTCGGTATTTTTAACAACCAAAATATTTAATAGAAATAATTTATATGGCAGAACAACGTTTGTCGGGTCAGCTAGTAATACATTTAAAATGTGCAGCGATCCGTACTCTCGTGTAGGTAACTCATGCAGGAAAATACTAAGAAATATTCCTATATTATATCTGATAAAAGCATTGACTCTTTTGAATTGATGCTTACAAGTGATTAGATAAAATAAACTAAATGCTTTTGTCATTGATAACTAGGCGCAGGTTGTAATTAGGTTGTATGAAGTTGGATTTAAATTCTTACGTCTTTTGACTGTTTTTTTTTTACGTGACCTCCACACAGGAGGCCCTGAGGGAAATAATTTCCCTCAGGGCCTATGTCATCTTTGAGGATGCTGTGTGGAGGGTTTTTTTTAAGGAAAGGAAGGAGAGTTCTTGGAAGGGAAAGGGTTGAAAGGATGGGTAGGAATCTGGGGTTCAGTGTGTCCTGTGTGCCTTCAAGACCTAGACAAACCTCACCCCATGAACCCGGTTAATTTTAATAAACAATCAAAAATAGTTAAGACCAAAAGACTAGTAATGTTATGGAACGGCACCCGTCTAAAGTTCAACTCTATCCCCAATCTTCTTGTCCCACAATCTCCACTTCGTCGAGTGTAGTAAGTGTGACGTCACATCCATTCTGACGGTCCACCAAGTTTAGTATAATTTCAGTGTTTAATTTATTTTATCGCGGAACGTGCCGCCGGCAACTTCAAGCCAAAGTTACTTAACATTGAAAAAGAAGAAGTAAATATCACCATAATTAATATAATTACCAAGGTACACTTTTGATGATGCTTCTCGGGTAGTTTTTTGTAGATAAACAGGTTTTAAAAATAATTTTTATCTTAGATTATTATTTACACAGGCCAACATATTTTAGTGATTTTTGTATTCAATTATAAACGTATACGGCCTTATTAAAAAACGTGGTTTTAAATTTTACACATCTGAAAAACAAACGTTTTCCGTAAATGGTTTATCAGCTGTGTAACATTTAAAACACGTGTATTAGAAAAGCTTTATATTTTAGCAAGTCAAGTAGGTTTAGATACAGGTAAATCATAGAGAGACCCTTGTTTTTATAGTTTGTTGGAATCATAAAAATAATTAACAATGATATTGTTATAAAAAATAAAACAACACTTTGTATTTAACCACGAATTTTAAATTCGTGTTTAAATACAAAGTGTTGTTTTATTTTTTTATAATATAATGTCTAACCACAAAGTAATTGCTTCTTATGAAAGAAAAATGATATTGTTTTTGTTTTGTTGCCCGAATCTTTGCTTGAAGCTCACAAATTAAACAAAAAGCATGAAAAAGAACATTGTGGAATTGAGTGGCGGGCGGGTAGTGGTTAACTCCACACAGGAGGCCCTGAGGAAGTAAATTTCCCTCAGGGCCTATGTCATCTTTGGAGATGCTGTGTGGAGGTTTTTTTTAAGGGGTCTAAATTTAAACGGAATTGATTAGTCGCTACGCACCAAGTATCTTTAGGCGTATTCGGGGTAAAAGGAGACTGCGGGCGGGTGAACCAAACTAGTACGATAAACTTCACGATATTATCTGTGGGTACAGGTACATACAAACATAATATCCTCTTTAAAATATTTTGCCTGAATACGCCTGCTTTAAAAAAAATCTGTATTTTAGGATACCTCTGGGTATTTGTTCAGGTGAGTCATAACGCAATCGTCAAACTTAATACCTATGCGATGTGATGACGAAATTATTTCGCAATTTTAGTTTTGAAACAAAACATAAGCATTTTGGAGTTATAAATGCAGTTTTGTCCTTAATTGGTTATAAAATCATTTAATCCTTGAGTAATACGTGTTCCTGCTTGTATTGCAAAATAGTAATAAGAAACTGCCAAACGATTTTTTCACTCTCTTTTGAAAGTAAAACACTTTTCCAAAGGGGCTAGGGCTTTGAGGGCGATGATTTGCAATCATGAAATGCAACGAAAAGAAAGATATTTTTATAGCAAGTTTGTTGTAATAATTTCCCGGGATAATCTATTTGAATGAAACATAAGTATTCGCGAGTGCCAAAGTTAAACTTCATTGCAAGAGTATTCAAGAAATTACCAATCAAGAACTTAGTATTTATAATCAGTATTCACTATCAGTCTAATTTAAAAAAAAAAAGTGTTATATTTATGGCCACTTACGTAGGTTTCTTTGTTTTGTTATTAATAACGTATTTATTCAAACATTATAAAAGGTACATGCCAAGTTACAGTATTACATTTTATGAAAATGTCTTCCTTCTACCAAAACCCAAGCTGCAGGTCAGTCGTCGAGTTTTGATAGTATTTCTTTCGATATTCTTCGAGCTTAAAATATTCCATAGAAATGAAGTATCGTTGTTGCAAAGGTTCCATGAGGTAAAAATTTGGTCGTTCCGATGTTATCACACCCAGAAAAGGTTATGTGTCAGAGGTACATCTTTCTATAAAATTCAATGAACCTTGATTCATCTGATCACGTATCATGAATTCACTTTTTCCCACGTTCCGATGTATATGTACATGAATAACAAGCATGCGCGGTACCCACTACGTTATGACTTATTATTTTACTTCATAGCGAATGCATGCACAAATTATCTGATATATGAAATAATTTGAATACATTGCACTAAAAACTTTATTTTTAAATTTCATGAATAAGATTGGGTATCTTGCTGAAGATACCTCTACATTTCCATTTATGTTCTCGGTTTGGACACATTCAGGGAAACGACTTTTGAAAATCAATCTATCCAATTTTATCATCAATCATTCTATTCGTCTGATGGATTTGACGTTCCAAAAGGAATTGTTGAAATTCAATCATCCAATCTTACAGTTGTATTTTTAAAGCAGAACTTCCAGATTGAGCTCGGCTTTCCAGATGCAGACTCTGACTTAAAATTAAGTCATTATTCATTATTATTATTATTATCTTCCGCAAAATATGGAATTCGGATATTTCGTTAAATTGTTTTAAGCGCTATAAAGTGTAAATCCATTCAAATGTTTGAACTCACTTAAACCTTCGATATTTCATAAATATAATAAACGGTGACCCGACAATTGGTCCGGCGACAGTTGGTCCGGCGACAGTCGGTCCGTGGTCCGGCGACAATTGGTCCGGCCGAAAGTTTAGAAAATGTTTTCTTCAAGTAAGTATGCAAAGGATATACGGCCGTACAACCAAGTTCGAGTTACTTATATCTGAAGGCATCTTGAGTGAAAATCCGCCATAAAAATATTTTTACTAATAATTTCGACTCTCCGAAATAGCATGCGGCAATCACAAAATACGACATACTTATACGTGCAGTCGGCTTAGCAAAAAAATGCTAAAGATTCCTACTTGCATATAATATAACTTTTATATCTGAATATAACACAAGAGTCCCAACTGCTCCCAACCGTCTCGAGACAGTGAGACTATGGCATCCCCAATTTTGGTATGGTGTGAATCTGAAGGTAGTGGGGAGAGGAAGGATATGTGGAAAATGTACCTGGCTATTCAGATAAAGTCATCAAACACGGCTAAAGCCATTTCAAGTAACGTTATAATTACGAGAGATGGAAGGGCTGACAGAGATATTGAAAGAAGGGTAAATGCAGGCAACTCTATTAATGGAGGACTGAACGCCGTTGGCGCCAACAAAAAGCTGCCCAAAGAAGCGAAGTTAGCCGTCCATAATGGAGTGCTGGTACCTACCCTGATGTATGGCAGTGAGGCATGGAACTGGCAGAGGAAGGATGAAAGTAGACTGAATGCTGTAGAAATGAGATCCCTGAGGCGTATGTGTTGTAAAACCATGTACGATCGTGTGAGAAATGTGGAGATCCGCGAAGAATGCAAGGCTGATGTAAGCGTGATGAGTAAGATTAAGAAAGGGACGCTCAGATGGTTCGGGCACGAGTTGAGTGTAAGGAGAATACGAGGAAAGGAGTGTAAGGAGAATATATGACGCAAATGTGAATGGAAGAAGAAATCGGGGACGCCCGAGGAAGACATGGCACGACCAAGTGAATCACATACTTGAGTCAGGCCATGTGAAGAGTCGGAATAATAGAAGAGCATGTATGAGACGATGTATGAATGTGAACGAGGCAAGGAGTGTGTGCCAAGATCGAGTTGTTTGGCGGTCCGTCCTCTCTGCCTACCCCTATAGGGAAACGGCGTGATGGTTAGTTAGTTACAATTCTGAATGAATACTGACGAATAGAAAAATACGACTTACTTATAACCTAAACACAAGCAGCTGCTTTATTAGGAGTGTGATTGAAATATTGATGTATATATTATGTTGTAAAATTGTAACCTTGTTATATGTTTCAATAAAAAAAAAAAAAAATGTGCAATATCTTCTTAAGATTTACTAAGAAGACCGTGTTTACGGGATGAGGTTTGTCTAGGTCTTGGCGGGGGATGCCTTTGCCCACCTAATGCATGGCTGGCCGGATCAGAAGAGACCGGTTCAGGGAGACCTTTTAATCTCTCCAGCTTGACTCTCTCGACCCGTCGCTCTGCACTGCAATGTAGAAAATTTACCTGGCTATCCAGATCTAGTCACCATACACGGCAAAAGTCATTTCAAATAACGTTGCGATTCTGAATGAATACTGACGAATACCAAAATACGACATACTTACATGTGCAATATCTACTTAAGATTTAGGAGGACCAACTGTTGCCGGACCAACTGTCGCCGGACCAACTGTCATGGAACCATAATAAACACACATTTAAAAAACAAAAATAATATTTAAATGTTCTTGGACCTAAATGCAACGTGATTTCTTTTCTGTTGATCTTCTACATCTACAGTAAAGAAATACCTTTATCCTACGTGGATGATTTTTATTTACATTGTTCAAAATGTTGTAAAAGTGGGTTAATTCCTCTCTCCCTTTTCACAACCTAGAAGTAAATACAGCGAAGATAGTAAGTAGCTAATGAGAATTTATCGGTTCTAAACTGTTACTTTATTTAAACGTTAAATTAATGACAATAACTGAATAAATTTTATTGGTTCAATAAATTATTGGTTGAAATGTATGCAAGGCAACAACCGTCTTGTTCCGAGCTGTCACGAAGTGTAGTGAAATATGGCTCCACCTCAGTTTATTTACTTCAATCTATTTCAGCACGCTCGATTGGAGTGCTCGGTATCCTGAGAAGTAAATATTATGCTTGTGGCCCGGAGATATGGACCAATTTAATTAAGTTATAAATCAAAACATATTTTCATCTTTCTTCCGTGCAATGACAAACAGGGGTGCTCATTTATCCCGACATGACCGCCAGGATTTGTGGGTACGGACACGAACACGAACCGCACTTATTGCAAATGGAATCCATTCGAATGAATCACTCCATTTGTTCATTTCATTGCTTGAATTGAAAAGAAGAATCTCGTGAAAAATGTTGCACGTGTAAATTAAATTTAATGAAAATTTTATTTTCATTAAATTTAAATGACGCCACAAAATGAATTTATTTCTACTGGTGCATTTTTTAATGCATAATATATTATTTTCTTAGTATTCACTAACATGTGCTGCAAGCTGCAAGACTTTTTTTTCCTTTTTATCCGCTCGCCGGAAATTGTATTATAAAAAGTCGCATCCTGTAAGGATGAAAAAAAGCTCGACATGTACATTTATTACCTGCTCCATTCATGCGAGATCCTTAAAGTTATTTATGAAAAAGTAAAACCTCAAATTATAATATTTAATTAAATGAAGACAATATTAGCGATACTCAATCGAAAATCTGAAACAGAAAAATCAGATAAAGATACCGTCACATCTGGGACTCGAACCAAGGACCTTCGCCTTGCCAGGCGCGCAACTCTACCAACTAATATTCATCCTAGACTTGCAGAAAAGTCAATAAATGTCGCATATTTAAAATAAAAACGGATAAAAATTTATCCAAGACACTATCTAGATAGCATTTAGTTCGGTTTGGAATCTTGCAATCATACATAAAGATAGCAGCCAATAAAAATATGTGTTAAGAAAATGAAGATATTGTTGGTAGTTCTTAGTCGAATACGGTTACAGTTAATGATACAGTTAAATATGACCGAATCACATTAGATCAGTTGGTAGGGTTGCGCCCCGGCAAGGTGAAGGTTCTGGGTTCAAGTCCCAGATGTGACCAATCTTTTTTCTGTTTTCAAATTTTCGATTGAGTTTTGCTAATATTAGTCTTTATTTAATAAAAAATTATTTGTTCCTACCTATTTATAACAGAAAACAGATGTTCCTAATTTCAAAATTAAAAAAAAAACAATGTATTTTAATTTAAAATGTGTTCGTTTTTTAATATGGAATCTGTAGTAATTATCATAATGTTACCAAACCTCTTCGGTCTCAAAAACAATCGTTTTATCGTTTTGGAATTATGCCAGTGGGTACGAATAATGTATATTACCGAAAAGCTTTTTAAGTTTGTTGCGGGTTGTGATTTCTTATCGAGACACAGATTTCATAATATGTTTCTTCTTGGCAACATCATTATGAACCGAAGATAAAATATTGTTAACCGGAAATATAATGTTCACCGGAGAACATTATTTAATTGCAGGTGATTGGTTACACCTCGCGGCAAACTACACCCACAACACATCTCCGTGATAATGAATGAAATGGAGATATTCAATATGGCAGGTCCGTTACGGAGATGATTATTTATAGATGCAATATAAATGCCATATTTATCATTGAAGCTGGCACATAGAATTATTGCTCCTTCGCTTACACGTACTTGCTGACCAAAAAAATCTAAAAAATAAACAGGTATAAAAATGACTTTATGGTCATTGTGACTAGGCTTGTTGAAAAAGTATCGACATATCGATGTATCGATATTTTTAATTCAATACATCGATATTTTTAGCCGATATATTTTGATCCGATATATTGATATATCGATACAAAATATCCAATATCGAAAATTGTATCAAAAACGATATTTTTTTTATTTACGTTTTTTTTATATTAAAGTCACCAGAATCCAAAACCGTATAGTAGCGAACGGAAAAAATGTAACTCTGTATTGGGTCATGACTTCTAGCGGTTGAAATTTTAACTATTAATAGCTTACAAATCTATTGTCTTTGCATAAGTATTTGTGATCAATAATACTATCTCATATGTGTAGGTACATACATAGAAATGTGTGTTATTTTTCGCCATTTTTTTCCAAGCCACTCCTATGTGTTGGTTCCCAATTGTATACGATTATTGGCTATACCTTGTTCCAAACACGAAGTCATTTTTGACAGATTAATACGCCAATAGAATGTTACAAACTTTGTATGCTTCTCAGTTTACATATAAGGGAACGTACCCAAACTACGTGACCAACTTTTTGCCATTTTTAACCCGCCATGGAACCGCCATTTCGCTGCCATGGAACGCGCTCCGCCTCGCCAGGACTACCTGCTGGTGGCTCAGCTCACCGAGCCACACACCGTTTACCTCCGCGACTTAAAGCGTCGAGCAACGGCCTGGAATATAGGTCATCTCCACCGCCATGGTGTCGAGCAACTCGCTGACCTTCACCACACCATCTCCACCTCCGTACGCGTGCAGCATCATCTGTACGGCACTCCGCATTACATCATGTTACCGACCACCGACCATCTGCTACGTAGCCCAATAAACGACTGACTCGCTACTTCGACATGACGCCTTTCATTTCTGTCTCCCGCTCCCTCATATGTACAAAAAAAATGCCTACTTATATTTTCATTGTGTATAAAAATTTTCCATTATTTACAAAAAAAAAAGTCAACTTATTATTCATATGTTATAAAAAAAAGTAGTTCTACATGCATCCAAATTGTAACAACTGTTAAGTATGTATAGTACTGTCAATCTGATAGTGCTCCCTCTCTAAACACGAGAATTTCTCAATTAGGGAGGTATTGTTACCACTAATATTATATATTATATACATTGGTTAATTATATTATATATTATATGTATTGGTTAATAAAAAAAAAAATAAAAATTAAAAAAAAAAAAAAAAAAGAACAAACAAATACGAAAACATCCAATAATTTGTATAGATTTAGATACAGAACATTAATTTTCAATGACTTTTTTTTTGTCGAGCAGAACTTTCCATTTTAAACAACATTCGAAGTTCTGGGAAGGAAAAAGTTATGAGGGTTGGGAAATGGGTCGATATCGGGGCTCATTGTATCCATGAGTGACGGACGTATGAATCTATCCCACCCACTGCAGTCAAGACGATGGGTCGAGAGTCCTGCTGAGAGTCTAGGTTAGGTCTCTCTCAACCAGTCTCTCCTGATCCGGTCCGTTATGTAGTAGGTGAGCAAACGCATTCGCCGCCAAGACCTAGACAAATCTCAGCCCCATGAACCCGGGGACCCCTGCTACGTCACCAAACGAACCACTTGGGTGACCTATGGTAGGGTGTTGGTTATCCAATAAATGGTTAAAATTATGAAATTCAAATTAATGGAACAGCCATATTATTTAAAATCATGCCAGTGTAAAGTCGGGTCCATAGCTTCGTCATTTGCCTTGACAGTCCCATAACAACATCAATGTTTGTCATCAACATCATAAATATTGTCAACTTTTGTTGTGTTTCGAGCTTCCCATGATTGACGGAAAACATTTCCTAAACATTCCATCCCGGGTGAAGCGGGAAGGCAGGCGGGGGCCGGCGGGGGCCGGCGGGGGGGGGGGGGGAATATTAATTTGTTGACAGATGCCGCGCAATGCGGTCGTGTATGGAGAACTAACGGAACAGCCTTTTGTGGTTATGTGCAACGAGCGGGCATAATCACGAGTTTAAAATATTATTATACCTAAATATAATATAGGTAATAATAAAAATATTTGATAATAAAATTATAATATGATATCAAATATTTATAATAATTCTGTTTTTGACGTAAATATTTAAGCACTTTAAATTCCTAATAGTGACTTTAGGTCGTGCAATAATAGATATTAGTCGGAAATCTTTCCTGATAAATAAATATCTGTGTTTTCTCCCTGATGCATCTCTTTTTCATCAGAACGCATTTTAACATTGATATAAACGCCAAAAACGTCAAACGTCAAGTGCTCATTGCTTAAGCGTCGACACGTCCTTATCGCAGACCACAAGCCAAATTGTGTGTCATCGCGCGAACTTCGCACCAATCTTTCAACCGTGTTTAGTGTTTTAACAAACGGAGGAGACAGAAAACAAAAAACGTTGATGTGATTTTTGATGAAATTTCACGGCAAATCGAGACAAATGTTTGAGCTCTGGACCTGCCTTAAGAGAGACAGAGTCCGTTTCAAATGGACTGGAACCAAAAGGTACTAAGCCAGCGGTGACGTTGTTTCAATTCAAACACTTCACGGAAGCCTTTTCTATTGTGTATTATCCCTGGAGGAAATAGTTAACACATTATTCCTCCAAGGTATTATCAATAAGTATAGTAGTACGATGAACACTTTAAAGTAAAGTCTGAAAAGCTCTTCTGAATACACTCAGGGATTTAATGTATGAATAGTTGAGAGTGTTTGCGTCAGAGAATGCTATCTATAAATCCAATCACAATCACGTGTCCAACGTTCAACTACCGCAGTAGTTTTCCAATGGCAATCGCAATGGTGCAAAAGTCATCGGATATCTACAAACAGTCACAACTAAATTATCAGGTGATAGTATTTATATGTGTAGATATATATATACTTGTTTGTCGTATAACATTCAAATTTAAGTTATTCTTAACATCAATTGTAAGGTCTAGATGAATTAAATATTATTATTTTATTAATTGTGGTTATTCAGATGAGTAAAGTTATATGTAGTTTATCATTGAAGAAGAAGATAACAATAATAATCTAGACAAAAATATGAAAGATAACAAGACACAGAGAAACAGAAAAAGACAATGGTCGCAGCTGGGACTCGAACCCAGACCTCGTCTAACCGGGACGTGCACGTTCACCAATTTCGCTATTGCCACCTTCTGTCAAACCGTCGTAATTGTCATTCTCATACTTCAAATTTTAGATTAACAATATTATCTTCAACTAATTATATGTAGTTATTTATTGTTATCGTTCTGTTCGGGTATTCTTCATATTTAATATATTTTATGTAAAACTGTCAAATGAGTGGGAAAATGTTGGGAGTCGTAAATGTACATGTATTTTTAATTATACCTGGTGATTTACCGGGCGTTCCTGAGTTCATTGGGTTTGTTCGGGTCTTGGCGGCGGATGCGTCTGGTCACTGCACGTAGTTGGAGGGATGGATTTATGCGTTCGTTACTCCTGCACGCACTGTTTCCCATATTCCTACCCATTCCTCATACCCTTTCCCTTTTCGAGGTTTGTCCGGGTCTTGGCGGCGGATGCGTCTGGTCACTGCATCGCAGTTAGAGGGATGGATTTATGCGTTCATTACTCCTGGACACACTGTTCCCCAGATTCCCACCCATTCCTCATACCTTTTGCCTTCCAAGAACTTCCTCTCCTTCCTTTCCTTAAAAAGACCCTCCACAATGCATTCCCTGAGATGACATAGGTCCGGGGACCTAGAAAAGGGGAAAACGTTAAAGATCTAAATTGTACTTATCCATTTGCCAGGCAATCACATTATGGGTACGATGTGGAGGGTGAGATTTACTCTAATATTAATGTTTCCAATAATTTCAAACTAAACTCAAGGGTAACGAAATCACCCCACACACGGGGGTGACGTCGATCATACTAATATTCGAATTTTCGTACTTTTTCATGACATTTTTTAAAATAGGGTAAACAAAAAGATTTTATTATTTATCGACTTAATCCCGGGTTACGGTTTTTTCATTGAATTGTGATGTTTCCCCAGAGCACAAATGATTATTATAAAAATAATGAATAAATAACATAACAAAATAAATAATTTAAGTACAAGGGAGGACCCTTAAGTAACAGGAGTTTTGCTGTGGTGGAGAGGAAGAATGGGGAAACACATTTTTCGACCAAATATCCGTTGGGTCACTCCTACTGAGTCAGTGTACGAAGTTGTGTCGCTGTGAGTCCATCGGTTCGCCTATGAGATTTTTTTTTAGTAAAACAACGTTTTAAAAATGGATAAATGTTAATTGAAGACCAACCCCACTCAGGACGCCCTCAACGTCAAAAACTGACGAAAACGACAATAAAATCAACTCCCTCGTTCGTGAAGATCGTCGCTGAACCTTTGATCAACAATGTGAGATTTTAACCGAAGATTTGCCCGTGAGAAGTGTTGCAGCCAAATTTGTCCCTCGCCTTCTCACAGACGAGCAAAGGGAGCGTCGACTTCAGTCATGTTTTGAGCTTCAAAATCAGCTCGTTTTTTCCAAGGTGATCTGTCTCCTTTTGTCTTGGTGACTTCTTTTTGTCCCCACACTGAAAAGGGACATGAAAGAAAAGTATTTTGCTACTGTGGAGGAGGTAAAACAAAAATCGCTGGAAGGCCTAAAGGACATTCCGATAAGTGAAATTAAAAACTGTTTTAAATAATGAAAGAAGCATTTGGAGAAGTGCGTTGTGGTCAATAGAGAATATTTTAAAGGTGATTAAAATTTGATGTAAAAATATTGAGAAATAAAGAAATTATGACGAAATTCCAGTTACTTTTGGTACATCATTTTTTTTAACTAAAGAAAAACCAAAGTCGTGAAATTAATTTTAAAAAAAGGTGTTGATATATCATGGTTTCAAATTACTATGACTTGATATAGGGATTCATGTTAAAACAGCCATTTCATTTCCATAACATTTCTTCCTAATCACGTTCTCTTTATTTCTCCAGTTCCCTGCGATATAAGACTACTAGAATTTTATGTCCCCAGTAGAATGCTGAAAAACAAAAACAAAAAATCCGGAACACCGTAATCCTGTTTTATTATAATATACGCGGTGCTTGGATGCTGGTAGTGAAAATGCATTGATAGACCGCTGGATTACACCAAAAGTGTCGAAACGAAATCATTGTTCGAGCATTTAAAATGATAATTCAAGTTTTTGCGCAGCATGTCACTATACAGAATATAATATCATGTGAATTATTAGATACCTACGCAGAATTACCAAGAATCATTTCTACAGCGCAGTCGAGCTAATTTTACTTAAATTAAAATCGTCACGATTGCGACTGTTTCAACATAACATCCCTTCACAGCGGCTCAGTTATATTTGTTCAACATGTGTTATTAGTAACACAATTATGAGTATGATTATAATTACTACATGTCTAAAATACCTTGAGACCCAATACTCCTCACGTGTACTTAACGTATATATTTTGTCCAATTAGTGGAAAGATTGATTGACGATCCTTTTGACTGGAACGAAAACTATCTAGAATAATAATTACCTAAGGTAGTCTTTCTCAAAGTAGGCGATAACTCCCCCTTGTGGGCGCTAGAGGCTCTCAGGGGGGTGGTAGAAGGCTCAAAGAAAATTAGGGGGCGTTCAGGAAATCTAGAGGGGCAACGGCAAACAAATTCTTTTTATAAAAATATGATGGAATCTAGACACGACACAATATTTTGGCTGCAGAATCGAAACTCTCAACTATATTCTGAATTACGGTCGGGTGTTCGACAATTTCTGATAGCATTCCCATCGTCGTATAATGTGGATTTAGTGCTGTACCAACGTTGCTAATTAAAAAGAGCCTCATATTAACAAACTAGTCGAAATGCGTCAAATTCATCCTTCACATTAGAAGTTTAAAATTCAAAGTCTTCTTTTAATGTTAATAAAAATATTTGTAAACATCATTAGTATTATGAGCTTTCTATATTGAAAATTATTTGATCTCAGAAATAGGATACACCCTATCTATATTATCCGTATGTTTAAAAATCATATTTGCAGTAACTGTTTTTAAGATACGCAACATTATGATAATGTAAAAAAGATAAGTTAAAAAATATTAGGGGCACTAGATATTTTTTAAATCTCAAAGTGGGCGGTGGTTGAAATAAGTTTGAGAAACTGTGACCTTAGCCTTGATTCACTATAGTAACTCAATTTATTTTACCATTTATAAACGAGCCAACCCTTATATTTCTTATCAATTGCGTATCGATCGGATACTACTGAATCAATACAATTATGAACTATCTTGGAAAATGACAACATTATGACTCTTTAATTGGGGATCAAATCTATTTGAAGGAATAAAACGGCGGCACCGCAATTCATTCATAGTCAATATCATTTATCATATCTGTCAAGAAAATAAATCATAAACTAGAATTGAACGGTGCACGCGAACGGACGGAAAATAAAAGCTGACAAGTTCAAAGTAAATACCAATTAAGAGGCATTGGATTCTGGCGGAATCGTTCAATCAAGCGGACGAGGGAAACTTACACAACTACTGCTGATGCTGACTGCTTGGAGCTTGGTGCTAGTGACGGCTTACATAAATCATTTTTTAAATGTGAATTTAATTGTATATTAGCAAGTGCAGTAGAAATGTTAAGTTGGTACACAGGCTAACGGGTACAGAGTTGAAACCATAACATCATTTCGGCCAGTCCTTTCAATAAATGAACATTCAAATAAAACTATTATGATATCATATTATTGTAGAAAACAATCACTTTGTGCTTTGACATACTTAATAATGATAACACAATCATTTTTTGAAAATTCACGAGTTTTAATTAATATATTTACCGACCGGTTTCGCTTTGATCCAGCATCATCATGGTACAAATTAATACTAAACGAGAAATAAATAGTGTGTGCTTATATATAATTACAAAATGTCCCAGTCAATGCTTTCTTAATGTCGATATAATTAAAACCTATTGGTCTGCATTATATAATTGTCTGCCAGTTTTTCCCATTTTCTTTGTACTGATGTAATTAACCTCAAATGTACCTCACTGTTTGTCATGTTTTTATCTTGTTGTCTCCCTCTGTATTTATACATATATAAGCGCACACTATTGTAGAAGGTAAGGATATTGCGTTTTTTCAATAAAATATCATTTAGTGTTAAACTGTTTAATGATTTAAATTTAATAATGTGTAAATGTTTAAAAAATCATTTCTTTGTGTGAACGTCGTCTGGGCCGTGAAGGTTGTCCAAAAATCTTTAAAAAGAATTGTCATTAAGGCTTATTTGTACGGCCACCACCCAACACGTTATATAAATCTGTCGTTACCTTAGTACCTACTTTAGCACTGAAAAACATTAATAAGGAACTCCAGTGAAAAATATTATGGCTTATTAAATTAAAAAAATATGTTCATATAGACCAATAAACGCTGATTCTGAATATATAAGTTTTGATTAATAATATTAAACGCAGAGTTTTAAAAAAAATATTAAAAAGTCAATTTTTAATCGGGTCGTAAAAATACGCCGTCAAGTTGGCATTATTGAAATTTTAGTGGTGACGTCACTGTTCGACGTGTCGTGATGTCACCGTAAAGTCATTGTATGGGAATGTATGATATGACACAAGCCATCGTATTAATTTATTCATTTATTTACGTACTCTTTATAGAGATTTAGATGTTGTGTTTATTGAAACATTTTTTAAGCCTAAATAATGTTTCAAAAATAAAGGCATCTCTTATTAGTTTATCTCTATTGTTGAAAATATTCAAAAACTACTGCACAAAAAAAATGGAAGAATACTTCGAACAACGGAATTCAAAATGGCGGTAGTTGATCAGCTGATTGCCTGATCCTATACTAATTTTTCGGGAGTGATGACGTCACACGATTCACCATACATGCGGTGATTTTCGGGGGGTCTTGAAAAATTAAAACTTTGACAATTATTTTTACTATTAAAACTATCTCTAAAAATAAAAATAAAAATGCAGTTATTTAAGTTAGAAGGTCATTATTCATAAAAAAAATGAACTGGAGTTGTCTATTATCGCCACCATTGAAAACACGCAAAAAGAAGATGAACACGCAAAAAACACGCAAAATGAGATATATCTTCCTCATCAGGACAATTAAGGACAGGACAGTGAAGCAGAATAATATATTTTATTATTATTAATATAAGATATTATTCTGATTCACTCTAATAATTAAAATAATTAAATATCATTTTAATCAAATAATATAATATAATATTGTTAATATTAATATTATTTAATCAATTAATGATCTACTTTACATATAAACTTTATTTTATTATTTATTATTTTATCATTTTTTCGTAACACTGACAGTAAAGCAAGTTATCAATCAAATCCCGTGTATGTGCGTTCATCTGCGAGCAGAGCGATATATAAAGATAGGGATTTATGTCAAAGTTCTGGAAGGTTCACAAGGTAAAAAAAATAACACCTACATACATACAAAGACTGTGAGGAACCCAATAAAATGTCTCATTTTTGTTGGCTTTTATTCATCCTCCAAAACGATTCTCGGTTATTTTCATTGTGTTCGTTTACAATATGCATAAATTACAAATTGCTCCCTTAGAAACAGAATTGATGAGAAAACGTATTCATTTTGTTGACAGTTGATAATCCAGTGAAGGACCAATATTATAAGTGTTGACACTAGGAACTACCGAGATTATCCCAGAGTGAAACCATTTGGTGTTTACTTAATATCTATTATTATCAAGAGAGTACATCAATTGGTATAGGGTTCAAGAATTAATCCACATAATTACAAATCACTCAGCCTTAGGACAATATTAAGGACTTAGTGGGGCTTTATTGATGATTTCGTAATGATTGATGGATTTCAAAATGACAAGTACTCATTTAAGATGTATTAGTCTGGGACTTAATGCTAGAAGTGCCTATGTTAAATTTGTGAATTTCTCTAGAATGAAGATTGTTTATCGATTGCTTGGGGTAAAAACCGCCGAAAGTGTATTATCAACGCTGGAAAGGAAAAATAAATAAAGCGATATATAACTGTGACAATAATAATTTAGGTACGCCTCATACACCACACGTATGTCTAGTAATGTTACATTGTCATGTAAACCATGATTCCGAGTGGCTAAAAAAGAATCTACGCAATAAGTTACGTTGTTTGTGTGTGCTTGTGTTCATCACATCAAGTTTTCTAGAGTTTCTCAGAACACGTGGGAAACTCAAGAAAACTTGATTTGATGAACACAAGCACAAACAAACAATATATCATTTTGTGTAGGTTTATCCTTAAGAGGGTATTACCAGAGAAAACTACAAATATCTCATTTTTGAAACACATTTTAGAAGTGTTGACTCTTTTCCACATAAAAATATATAAATGGATTTCGAAAGATTGTTCTTTTATCTAGCATTCGCATATTTTAAATTTTGAGAAAAAATCTTTATTTTTAGTATAATAAGGTTATACCATAGGTCGTTGGCAGATTTTTTAAATTTTCAAAAAAGATTTTGTATTATACCACACCCATTTCAAATCACATAATCATGCAATAAAATAAATCAATGCATTATCTAGGTATCGCATGTTTTAGAATTTTAATTTTAGTTTCAATAAAATCATTAAAAAACAAATACGTACATGTGTTTCTTGGTGAAAATTGTTCCGTTTGTGTATTTATTTGCGCACTTACTAACTAATATATTTCAGATTTTTTTTTACATTCTTATTTAACTTTGACACTATTGAAAAATTGTAAATACGTATACTCAAAAAATAATTACAAAAAGTACATAATTTTAATAGTTTTATCATCACGCCTTTCAGCATTTTTGGATGTAGGTATAAATTAAAGCAACTTTGGAATGAAATAAAATCGATATTGAGTTATAATTTTAAAAAGCTAGTACGGAGAATAGATACTTAATCTTTCTCATTGGAAACGCCCTGTACGCTCGTATGACTAAATTTCGACCAAATGTGGATTTTCGGCCGCTGGCTGGTTAAACGCTCTTAATGTCACAGCTATATGGCACTTTAGCCATTTTTCCTTTCCAGTGTCAATATATATACTATGTTGACATCAACATTATATAGGTCACGATTTCGTCAATCTAAAGCGCCTCACAGAGGTTTTAATTAGTGTCATTCAAACAAGAAACGTTTACACCTAAATTAAATTACCAAAGCCAAAATTAACTTAGGCACTTCTAGCATTAACTCTAGATGTATCGTGCAACACGAGGTAGTAATATACACAGTACACAGCACGGTATGTAAAAAAAATTCGCGCCTTTTCTCTAAAAGAATAATAAATAGCCTAATGGTTAAAACACCCTTCTGCCCAGGTTTCATGATATTATGATTCCCGGAAAACTATCTTCCCACACCTCTATTTTACAAATCACTGTTATAATAATAATAATAATAATTGGACAATTTATAGAGCGCCGTTTTTGTGAAAAATCACCTCAAGGGCGTTTTGAATTATTTTTCCATTTCTTCATATATGGTTAATTTATTTTTCACGTTTGGTTTTTATTCTCACGAGGACTAAGCCTGTGTTGATTAATCTCGTTGTGTCGTGTCTTCTCGCAATACGTAGTTTTTCTTTCGCTTAATACCGTGGGCTGGGGTAAAGCGGTACCACTTGTCGAGGTTTTTCACAACTTTATTTTTAACAAAATTTTATGAAAAGAATAATGTAGATTGTTTGATTCTTCATTAAATTTATTTTTAAGAAGCGTTTTGATAATTTAACTTAACCTTAATCTATTTAAAAGATGTTCCCTTCACCCCCCACTTGAGGTGAGGGGACTATTGTGTTAATTTAGCTCTATTTTTCATTTTTATTCATTTTAAAAATCACAGGTCTACATTTAAAAAAAAACCGAAATTTTATGTTTTTTTTTTGAAAGTATGAAAAAATGTTATTAATAAAACAAAAGTAGACAAGTTTACAACAAAGCAATATCGCGGGGGGATAATTCACTACACTTTCGACCTCCCAATTGTTCCTCGCATTTAATAAATGAAGCAGTACGTAAGACCAATACTAGATTTTTTTTATATTACGTAAGATGTAAGTTTTTTTAATATAATTTTTTGTATATTATATTTTAATATATTTTTTATATTATAATTTTAAAAATATGAGTTACGTAATATACATACATATTTTACAAAATATTATATTAAAAGTAGTTTTTAGTCATATGTACCTTATCAGAAAATAGGAGCTCTTGTGCCTGATAAGGGAGCCACGATTTTATTATTTTTTTTTTTTAAGAATAAAAACTTACTTAATTACTTAACTAGGTTTTAAGTTATAACATGTTTTGTTTAAAATATTTACTTTTTAATGTATTTTTTTTTTTTTTAAATTGCCTAATTTTATTTATTTGTTCTGATTGGCTGATGATACAGCGTAATTCGTATTTTTTTATGGCTTGGAAAATATAATGATTTTGCATTTGAGTTGTTTTAAAATTAAAAGTAAGTAAGTACTCGTAAACAATGTTTAGAAAACAATAGTTATACAACCGGATATTTACAAAATTGATGAAAAAAAAAATTTTTTTCCCGAAATTTTATTAAAATATTTCGCGCGGACACAGCACAACCGACCACTACATAGGCAAGCCTAATGGGGCCGAAAGACCTAGCTATAAAAGCGCCAGCGTTATTTGACTTGACATATTTCAGCATATCGCTCGACATATGCCGAAATAAGCCAAACCGTAGGCCAGATCCTAAGATACTGTAAGCTCGGTGGTCCGCATCACCCCACCCGGTTCTATTCACCCCAGCCGACGGTACGTGTCCAAACAATATTTATTTGTGGGTATCTTATTCTGTTTCGTCACGTTTTCTACATCACGCATACTTCCTCTCATCGTAATTCGAGAACAAGTGGTTTTATCACACCATGAACAACGACTTTTTTCACAAAACATCTTCTTACAACACATTTTTTACATTAACTCCACACAGGAAGCTCTAAGGAAAATAATTAACCTCAGCGCCAATGTCATCTTTGGACATGTTGTGTGGAGGGTCTAATAAGTTGTAAATCTATATTATACTATATATAACCGTATATATAAAAATTAAAATATGCTTTTTTGGGTGTAAACATATAAATATATGAGTATATGGGATGTCTATGCGTTGTTGCGATGAAACTTTGGGGATGTGATGTGTGCAGTGTGCATGCCCGCCCTGATTTCTATGTATATAATAGAGAGCTCTGGCAATATGAAATTTGCATTAAAAAAATGCAATAGGTGGTACGCGAGCTGTTTAAAAACTGATTGAACCGAGACTGATTGTATGGAATGCGGGTTTCGTAAAATAACTGCTCGCTACCTACTTATATGTATTTCTGGAACGATTTTCATTCAAACCCACGACACCTTTTTTACATAAAAATTGTTATGAAGGAGAACGCTAATCAAGTTCTTGATTGCCGGAAGATGACTTTCAAGTCGAGGAAGAGATTATTATCTTATTTCCTACAAAAGAAACTTTTTAAGACAAAGCATACATACGATTATTTTCTTAATCATCAAAAACTCCTTGTCATCCAAATTATTTTCTTGTAAATGTTTAATTTTAATTTGGGAGGCTGGTATGGGTACCGCTAACCCAGCAACCATTTATTGCATTACCAACACCTCTGCCATAGGTCACCCCAAGTTGTTCGCTATATTTTAAAAAAAATTTCGCCAACATTAAAAAAATTATACCTTCCCATTTTATCTAAGAGACAGTATAGTGCTACGTAGCCAATGAATTAAATCTGTATTCTGCCGTTTATCTCATATTTGTAGGATTTATAAAAAAAAAATCGTGAAGTTTATAACCGCGCGAATCCTGCGTGTTTTTTACTTTGAAACAGCCGTGAGGGGTACTGATTCGAGTCAACATAGAATATTTTCGATTTTGTGGTAACTTGATAACGAAAGACGCATATCTATGGAAAAAGGACGACTTAATTTTAACCGTAAACAGCTGATCAAAAATTCGACGAGATTTTATTTTAAATATTTATTTTTAACATCATTCTAAAATAGTCTACGAAGTTCTGATTTGCGACATCTATGGTCATAATAGATATAGCATTTCAATAGAAAAGAAATAAATTGTATCTGAAATTAAAAAGACAACCCAATAACACATTATTGAAAGCAGATTTCCTAAAAGTAAGAAATAACATTACTACAGAAAAACGAAACTTAAAACAAAGACAGTACAGTGATCTTTTTAAAAAATGCGAAAATAACAGTAAAAAAACTTGGAAGTTAATGAATAACATTCTTAAAAATCAGTCTAATACTTCGAATAATTTTTGTACTAAATTAATAATTAATGATGAAATAATCACTAACAATGTAGGGATATGCAACCACTTTAACAATTTCTTTTGCAACATTGGCTTCTCCTTAGCTAATAATATACGTAACAATGTCGTACACAAACCGGCCAATGAAATAACATTAGTATACGATAGTATAAAATCTTTATATCTCCAACCAACAACAGAATTAGAAATAAGCAAAATATTAAAATCATTGAAATCAAATGCGAGTGCCGGTTACGATAAACCCAAATACAAAACAGTGCTAAGTCTCTCAACGGAATTGGTTCCTATATTATCAAAATTGATTAATCAATGTTTTAAAGAGGGAACTTTTCCAGACAGCTGTAAAATTGCCAAGGTGATACCAATTCACAAAGGTGGGTCCAAAACAAATACCTCAAACTACAGGCCCATCTCAGTCTTACCAATCTTATCAAAAAATTTTGAACGTGTAATCTACGAAAGATTAAACAATTTCCTATTAAAAAAATCATTCTTTTATAAAAAAACAGTATGGCTTTAGGAAAAAATCTAACACACTTGCGGCAATAAACGACTTAATCAGTAAACTTAGGAGTGGCATTGATGGTGGAAATTATATCTTATCTATACTAGTTTACCTTCAAAAAGCCTTTGATACGGTAAGCCATGATATACTTCTCAAGAAACTCGAGAAACTTGGTGTAGTTGGTCCTGCTCTTAATCTATTCAAATCATATCTTAGCAATAGAAAGCAATTCGTAAGCATTAACAATCAAAATAGTAAGCACCTTCCAATAAACTATGGAGTTCCGCAAGGATCCATACTAGGGCCACTACTGTTCCAAATTTATATCAATGATATTTCGCAATTAGAATTAAACGGTGAAATTTACTTATATGCAGATGATACTGCAATATTCTACTGGGGTAAAGATCTAAACATACTACTAGAAAATGCACAAAGTGACCTAGAAAGAATTTGCGGTTGGCTCCAATCAAATATCCTAACAATGAATATAAAAAAAAAACAAGATACATGATTTTAAGTTCAAACCGTAAAATAATTCCTCCACATGTACAATTGAAAATAACGATTTGCAAATCCTGAAACAGGAAAAATATCTTGGGCTGTGCATCGATAAGCATTTAACTTTTAAACAACACATTCAAAGTGTAAAAGATAAAATCACACACTTAATTAGCGTTTTTAGCCGGTTATCATATCTATTACCAATTAGGTTAAAAAAAGTTTATACTATAGTCTCGTACACTCACACCTAAATTACCTAATTGAAATCTGGGGAAATGCGTATGAAACATACATCAATGAATTACAGGTAATTCAAAATAAGATAATCAAAAAACTATTTCACTACGAATCCAAAACATCCACAAAAAAAATTATATTTGGAAACAAAACTGCTAACATTAAGAAAACTATACGAGTACAATATATGTGTCCTTATATACAAAATAAATAATAAACTCACACATACAAACACAGAATTCATTAAAACGTCCCAAGTACACAAACATTTTACACGACAACACGATAACATACGTTTAAACACCATTCATACTAACTACGGTAAGCAATCAATTAGTTACGAGGGGGGCAATTTATATAATTCCCTTCCAGATGATATCAAAAACGAAAAAATTGTGTGCAAATTCAAAAAAAAATTGTTCATGTTTATTCACAAAAAACAAAGTAGTGATAGTGAATAATATCGTATGGTAATATAATATCATGTAAATGTTAGTATTGCAATCTAATGTAATCTAAGGTTATGAAATGTAAAAACTATGTAATGTAAAAACTGTACATAATTCAATATTCTAGTTAAGTAAGTGAAAATGTTATTTTCTTTTTTACTGGAATGAAAACATATGAAAAAAAAAAATCTTTGTTTTAAAATAAATGGCTGGCCATGGAAATGTTTAAATAATTACAATAAACGTTTCACGAATGGTAGGAAAATGTGGTCCAATTTTGGACCGCTATCAATCACAGAAAAATAAAAGTTGTCCATTTTTCGACCATAATTGCTCCAGTGGTTAAGCTATAAGTATGTAAAAAAATATTGAAAAATAGCCAATAACCTAAACTAACGTAACCTATTTAACATTTTTGTATACATTTCTTTTATTACTTTTAATAACCTTTCAAAGGAGGTGTTGAGTTGATTTAATTCTGAGTTGCCTGGTTACCGATGACAGCACATTCTAGAGTAGGTATGTAAAGATGAATTAATGATTTAGTGCTTTCGCACTACGGTATAAAGTGTCAAATTGGCACATCCACAGAAGTAAATGTGATTAAAGAAACTATTTTTCGAAAATATTGCGTTTGTTTAGATCATTGCTTTTGGTCCATTTGGCGTTTAATACTTTAGCGCAGTAGTATACTTACGTAAGCGAAGCACAATTGATCAGTTTAAAGGTATGTAGATGATTTAAAAAAACAAATGTTTTGTATCGTTCAGTGGGCTCAATTGAGAAAAAAAATGATTCAAAACAACATTGGATGAGAAAGGATCAATCCAAAATTCATTAAATAATGCAACTTCTCCGTACATTGCAGTTTGCCCGTGGGGTGAAGTGATGCAATCTTAATATAGAGAACAAAGTCGGGTTACTTACACTATTTATAACTCAAGAACGGATTGATAGATTTTTATGATCTTTGATTTGTTGGATTTGTCTCCGTTCCGAATAGCAGAATAGCTATCAAAATTACGAAGACAATTCTTTTCCTCATATATTTTGTATGGAACGAATTCTCATCTTTTGAAAGAGCTGCAGCAATATTGTGATAAATATAATATTGAATAGCGACTAGTGAGTGAATTCCAAAAAAAGTCAATACGCTGATGGTTTTTCTTTTGTTCTCAAACATATAATTCTGCTCCTCTTATTATTAATGTCATTAGTCGAAAATGAGACATAAGGTGAACGTACGTCTGAGCACCTCCAAAAGAAAAATACAATAATTATAATAAATCTCTCTCACACATAAAAGGAAATTGAAACGCAATTCCCGTAAGAAAGTGGAAAAGTAAAAATGTTAATTCGTACACAACGCCATCTCTGATACTGACAAAAACAAAACATGGACAGTTGCGCATCGATAATTGCTTCATTGTGTAATTTCTAACATAATAAAAAAACTGACTTTAATTCAGCTAATAAGTTAACACAACAGTTATTGATTTTGAGGCGGTACGAAGTTCGTCGGGTCAGCTAGTTAAGGATAAAAGAACACTAAAATTCCTTCCGTTTATAATATCCAGATAATTGTAATTAGAACGATTGAATGAAAAATAACACCAACTTTGTACCATTTTAATTTCCTACCAATTAAATAAGAAGTTCGGTGGTCAGTAGCTCGTATAATGTTGATTATTCCAAATTACAAATCGTAATCTTAACGCTAATTCGATCTTTGGTAGAGTTTAAAGATATTATCCAACACGGTTACCATCTTTGAAAGGATTGGCCGTACACGGACACCCTAACACATACGAAGTACAAAGTGATCGAGTCAAAACACGTGTGTGTTTGAATGGAAAATCTTCCAAAATAATTTCTTTGTAATCCGACTATCACAGTTCTATAATAAACTTCCTAAGTTTTAACAGATCCTTAAGGCTTCGTTTTATATTCTTTACAAATATACACAGGTTAGTGGATCAATGGTTAAAAGTATCTCCTCCATTGTTGTTATGATATTATATCCAGTTAAAATATCTCTAGGTCAGGGGTTCCCAAACTTTTCCATGTCATGGCACCCTGAGAAAATTTGAATTTTCTCACGGCATCCTAGTCATATTATAATATCTTTCACTAGTGGCTATATATCATATTTGTATGACTATGAAGAAGAAATCGGGTAAGAAACTAATACAACTTGTATTTAAAATTAACACGTAATTGGTAGGAAAACACAGGTGAAAATACAAAGAATTCATTTTTCTCTTCCGCAGTTGTAGTTTTTTTACTGAATGATGAAATCTTCTCTACAGACTTAATTATGTGAATGTTATGTCATCTATAGAGACAGCTCCAGCATCCCGTGATTTACCATTCCATTAAGAGGGCATTACCAGAGAAAACCAGAAATATGTCATTTTCAAATCAGATTTTAGACGTATTGACTCTTTTCCACAAAAAATTATAAATGGATTTCGAAAGATTGTTCTTTTATCTAGCATTCGCATGTAATAAATTTAGAGAATTTTTAGTATAATAAGGTTATTCCATAGGTCGTTGGCAGATTTGTTAAATTTTCAAAAAAGATTTTGTATTATACCACACCCATTTCAAATAATATAATTATGCAGTAAAATAAATCAATACATTATCTAGCAAACGCATGTTTTAGAATTTTAATTTTAGTTTCAATAAAATCATTAAAAAATATGTACATACACGTGTGTCTTGACGAAAATTGGTCCATTTGTGTATTTATTTGCGCACTTAATATATTTCAGATATTTTTAACATTCTTATTAAATTTAGACATTATTGAAAAATGATAAATACTTATAAACAAAAAATAATTACAAAAAGTACATTTTTTTAATAGTTTTATCATCACGCCTTTCAGCATTCTTAGATGAAGGTATAAATTAAAGCTAATTTGGATTGAAATAAATTCTATATTGAGTTATAATTTTAAAAAGCTGGTACGGAGAATAATTAATCTTTCTCATTGTAACCGCCCTGCACGATCGTAAGAACAACTTTCGACGAAATGTGGGTTTTCGTCCGCTGGCTGGTTAAACGCTCTTAAATGTTTGAATTCATGTCAATTTTGATTTTTAGAAGAGACATCAAGGGAGCCTCACGGCACCCCTGATCTCTACCCGTGGCACCCCAGGGTACCGCGGCACCTACTTTGGGAACCTCTGCTCTAGGTTTTACCTATATTGTCATTACTCTTATTATTACGGTGAACATTTATGGCTCAGTATTAAAATAGTCAGCATAGTTGTCTTTTGTCGAGGTTTGAGTCTCGCCGTGACAATTTTTTTAATATTTCTTGCTTAATTTTATTTTAAAAATACCTGACATACCTGTATTGTTATTTAATTAATTTTAAAATTTTAATCCAGTGATTTTTACGGGTCTGCGCTAAAATCAACTAACCCGAAATGTTGTATTTTTTGAGAAAGGTAAACAAGCTGAAGCCATAAAATACATCTTTATCGAAAAGATAATGAATTTACTCGATTTTAAAAGCCAATTTTTTCCTCTGTTTATTATTTTTATTCGCATTTCGCCGGGATTTAAACCCACGGCGATTGGGATTAGAGCCAACTTTCCGGAACTCAGCTTTTACTTGAAAAATGATCATAATCAATCATACAATAAGATATTATAACATTCTAACTGTCATTTCAATGTCAACCTATTAAATACTATTCTATGAAATGTGAAATTCCTCACAATAAGAGAGGAATATTTTTATCATGAAATTATATTGTGTCGGGAATAAGTCAGGTGAGCGGCATTTCCTAAAGCTTTAAATACGCCTGTCACTCACTATCTATCATTTTTAAAAGAAATTTTATTTATTAAAAAAATATTAAAATAATTGAAACAGGGTAATAAATTCACGTGAAAAAATATTGTAACATTTCATTTTTATAATTATGTACATTTGTATTTATATTTTTATATAAATATGTACCCCAATAAAAAAAATCTACCGTTCGGGTGAATCATCAATTCGTGTATGCTGTTTTCATGTGAAGCACAACTTACTTTGACATGTTTGTGATATTATAATTTATAATAAAACTGTAACTTTATTTACGTCACTTAGATTTTTTACACTTAATGTCGACCGGGTTTACGCCACTAACGTAGCTTCTTCAGGGCAGTATAGTGCTCGACTACGCTTTACATCATGTATTTATGATGCGTAAAAAAAGCGTGCGCCGAATCACGAATTACGGGAAGTGATCGAAGCAACACACGCGGTCGGCGGCGTTTCGCGCGGTTTGTTGTTGCTTCGTTCCTTTTACATAGACTTTTTATGGAAGATTGTTTACATATATTTATATATAAAGGTAAGCTCTGGCGTTACGAAATTTGTATTTAAAAAAATGGTTCCGTATGTTTGGGTCTGCAAATCTCGGAAAGTAATCGATGAAGTGACTCAAAATTTGTACAGAACATTGAATTTTAGCATAAAAGGGTTTCTATATACGAGTATAATAATAAACTCTGGAGATATGAAATTTGGATTAAAGAAATACTACAAGTGGCGCGTGAGTGGTTTGGATTGCATATATTTTATGAAGGGGAAGGCGGGGAAGGTGGAACGGGAACGTAGGAGGAAAAGGGGACGCAGGAGGGGAACGGGGACGCATGAGAATGGATAAACAATTTATTTATTTAAATGGCATAGCAACGCATGCCGGGAACGAGCTAGTTTTTTAATAAAAAAACATAATAAATAATTATAGGAAACATGATATTTTTTTAAAATAGAAATCTCTGTTTTCACTCTCCTTAACATTTTGTCCTTTACTGCATTTCAAATTTCCACGATCGATAATATTATGTGTGTTTAGGGGAAGAAATTGTCACTTTCCGAAAATAAATGATAATATCAATATATTATATTGATTGTGCTTAAGATTAGGTAATTCTAGTGAAAACAGTTTGACTGTTAATGACTTTACTATGTGTGTTCCTAGAGTAGTGTTATGAATAAAATTATGATTTACCCTATTATTCGGAATGTGATATAAGAACGATAATGGATTAAAACAATTATACGCAAATGAACTAAATTAAAACAAACAGGAGTTTGGACCAACCGAGGTGCGAAAGTACAAAGGTTTCCAATCGAGATTTGGAGATTGTCTGCCTGTTGTCAATGGTACATACTAGTACAAGCTAGGCTAATCAGCACGACTGTCAGGTGCAGGAATCCGGGTGCCCAGGTGAATAACCTATTATATACCAGTATCAATTGTGATGATTGTGATTAACTTAGGTAATTAGAAATTGATCGAATATTTGATGAGTGATAAACTATTTGTGAAGCTTTTTCAAATAATTTAAATTTATATAAATTAAAAACGTCTTTTTTCAGAAAATTTGTTCTGCAGCAAAATGGAGTTTTGTGTAAAAAGTTAATCAATTTTCAATTTTCAATTTGGGAGGCAGATTTGGGTACCGCCGCTCCGAGAACTTTTTATTGGATAACCAACACCTCCGCCATAGGTCACCCCAAAAGGTTCGCTACGTTTGGTGATTTAGCAGGTATGTCTGCCCACCGTAGCAGGCCGGATCGGGAGAGACTGGTTGAGGGAGATCTTTTGACCTCTCCAGCAGGATTCTCTGGGAACATTGCCTTGCACCGCAGCGGAAAGAATGGATTCCTCCTGGACACACTGACCCCCCAGATTCCTACCCACGCCTAATACCCTTTTCCCTCCTAGAACTTTCTCTCCTTCTTTTCCCTAAAAATACCCTCCACATAGCATTCCCAAAGATGTCATAGGCCCTGGGTAGAATTATTTTCCTTGGGGCCTCCTGTGTGGAGCTAATATAAAATTTAAAAAAATCCTATTTTAGATGTTTCAAAATTAATTGCATTTATCCGTTTTTAAGGTTGTTTATTTTGTTTTGCATTTCAGACGGTTCAGTTCTCCGTGATGTGGATATTGTTCGTGGCGATAGTAGCGGGAAACAGCAGTGTGATTGCCGCGCTGCTGCTCGCCAAGTCTCGCAAGAGTCGGATGAATTATTTTATCATGCAGCTGGCGATTGCTGGTGAGTTTATATGAAGCTTGCATGAAATCACTATTTTAGATGAATTTTTACTACAAATATATGTACATTATGAATACTATAAAATATGATTTGGATAAATTGAAGCTTTTTCTTTCGTTTCGCTTGAGCAACATTAAAATAAAATCAATGATTACTTTATAAATATGAATGTAATGCACTAAAAAAAAAAAATCCACTAGAAACGTATGAACGCGTGTAAGAAAGAACGAAAAGAATTCAATATTATGACAAAGATTATTTTTCACAGTTTCCCTTGATTTACTTTTTTTTACATTTTTATGAAATTATTCACAAAACACTTGAAAACCACTTTTGCGCTTGAAATCGCGGCTTTTCTTGACTCCGTATTCCCATTGTCTGTATTCGTGGAACACTAAGAATTTACACTATTTTAGCTTTAGGGAAATACTCGTAGTTGTGTCAAAAGGGCTTCCTTTTGACACAACTATTGCGGTTCTAGTGGTAAGATTGAGTTCTCGAGGCCTTTAATTGATGCACAGGGCAAGCATACCTATTGCAAGAGTGTTCTGGTGGCTTCCTTCAACTGGTTATACATTGTATACGTTACTGTAAAAGCCCGTCAATTGGTAAATCTGAGGTTTTACTAGTAAATCTTTGGATTTTCCAATGGACATTGGTCTTTGAAAGTTGATAAATCTTAGAATTTACTGGAAAAAATCTTAAGATTTACCGTAGTACGGGCTTTTACAGTAACATATACGAGTACATCGGATGTAGGCCGGGTAGAGGATCGTCCTAGTGACCTTCAAAAAGTCCTATTACCGTGATTCGACTTTGGATTTTGCGCGCCCTTCTTTCGACGTGGCATAATGGTAAAGAATAGAGTGTTGTGGGTAACTTTTTACCGGTAGGATTGATGCATTTGATGCATGTATTTTCGTGGAATTCGCGGTATTTGCTTCCAACACAATATTTTATATTCATCAGTTATTTTCAATATTATATGCTTTCAGATTAAAGAGCTCATTACATATCGTTGTTGCTACTTGGTCGTGGTGGAAAACCCACATTGTAGAGGGTCGAACTTACTTACTTACTAATTTATGTCTAAGAAGCATAAAAATTTTGAAAAATGATCAATTTAAAGCTGTAAAAATAATTCCTTCCGAAATGGACTTCAAATATCCTTAACTTATCACTACAAATTATAGATTCCTAGAATTATACATGCAATAATAATTAGTTGGTTTTTTAAAAGAACGAAAATTTAAAAAGTATAATGATGCATTCTTTTTAATTAGTTTTTGGGGTATTATGCCGTGTTACGCTACCTCCTTCTTTAGCCAACGTTTCGTTAAAAACTAATAACAAAATAATTTTTGGCCGTGAAAATCTAAAATCGTATCCATTCTTTTTAAGTTTTCACGTAGGTGTCTTTTTTTAAGCAAAGCATGATTAACTTAATAAAACTAGTTTTCCGATGTATTTTAAGTTTATTGGTTTGATTTTTTTTCTTGAAATAATTTTTTATTTTTTTTTTTATTTCATTATTTTCATATTACATTTGGTTATAATAGTGACGTATTGCCCATCTCACTAGGTGTGAAACGCCTGTGTTGAGATGGCAATTTACAGAGTTGTTATCTATGATTTTGTTTAAGTAATATTTTGAAAAATAAGGTAAATAAAGGTTGATATAAAATCTTTTTTTTCATTAAATATACAATCCAAGTATGTTACATATATATATGGAAGATTACAGCAGGTACATGTTTACATATATATACACACAGTAGGTATAAAGGTAAGTATGTTATTAAATACTCGTGATGGTAATGTTTATTTGAGGTGATCAATGATTTTACTTTTAAATGCATTTTTGGATTGCGTGTTTCTAATTTCAGGAGGTAGAGAATTGAACAGCTTTGTTGCATTATATTTAAAACTTCTTTGCCCATAAGAGGTTTGACAAACTGGGATGTTAAAAGATTTTACATTTGACTCTCTTAAGGCTCTAGTGCTTATTCGTTCTTCAAACATGTGTGTATTTTTAAATTGATAAAGCAGGATATTTTTTTAATACAATTTTTGCAGGTTAGGGAACGTACCCATACTACGTGACCTCTTCGGGGGGGGGGGGGTCTTCAAAATGTCACGCATGGTACAAATGAGCGGCGTTTTGCTTAGGATTTTGGTCACCGGGGGGGGGGGGGTTAAAAATTGCAAAAAATTGGTCACGTAGTATGGGTACGTTCCCTTAGGAACATTTAGTGTCTTAAAAATAAAATCAGTGCTAGTTCTCAACGGGACTTTAAGAATGACTTTCAAAATTAGTTTTTGAATCTTTACTAAAGGCTCCAGGCAAGTATTTGCAGCACTTCCCCAGCTGATGATACCATATTCAAGTGATGACTGTATAAGAGCACAGTAAACTTGTTTCAGTTAATTATAATGTGATGTTGATTTATTTATTGCGCTTCAAAAATAGTTTTATGAACTAAAAGAAATCGTTTAATTTTTCAATGTAATAAGCTAATCGTGTGTACCATTTCAAAATTGGTAATAAAACTATCATTTGTACTATAAAGATATTTAAAATATGAGCATATTATTATCTCGTATCTGGAGAATGATTTAACCGTTAAACATAATTCTCATGTTAAAATCTGAAAAAAGTATATTGAGCAAGCGGGATTTATCATGGAAATTTCCATACAGACGATGGTTTTGCCGATAATATGTGGAAGTTGATAGAGCTCGAGTTGTTTTGGTGATTTTATTAGCGGCGTAAAAATATCATCCCTCAAACCCTCCCTCTCCCTCTCCCTCTTCCCTCCTCTCTCCTCCCTCGCAGCAGACCATAAATATCCATGGTAGTCAGTAACCGCGTTAAACATATCACGAATCACGAATGAAATAAAACTAACCGCATTTGTTCAGGTTGTTCCCTTTTCCAAATGATGGTATACTTTTTGTAAAGTTTTTTTCCTTTTAAATTTGCACGTTTAGGCAATTGGTGTTTTTTTTCTGTGGACAAAAATGTGCTCTCGGTTTGAATATTAAGAGGAGGTAATCGTGAAATTATTGAGAAAATCTTGTTTTGAAACCCTTTATGTGTTGATAGAAGTTGAAGGGCTACCTTTTAGCGTTTAGAATGTATGAATAGACAAAAGTTGCTTTGAATTGCAAAGACGCATACGGGTGGGTGAGAGTGATTTTTTAATATGTAACGTCGCATGCACTCAATAAAACAAACACAAGAACTGTTACTGAATAATTACATATACGACAGTCGATATGCATAAATATGTGGATATTTGATACCAATATTGGTGCTAAAAACAACAACCATTTTTTTTAGAAAGTCAACGAAATTTGCAGTTATAACTTACGTTTGTGCCACTTTGAATTGTTTTTTTCCAATATTCTTCCTTTTTAGTCCACCTTTCGACAATCTTTCAAGTTTTCACCTTTAGGGTAGATTTAAAAGGGAATCATGACATCAAAACTGGAGCTGTCAATATCATTTGCTCAATAAGAAGGAAAAATCGCAATAATCAAAATCAACATTGACTAAGAAAATATTGGTTCACATCAAAGATATTTAAATTCAGGAGTAACTACCAAATGACATTCTATGAACTTACGTAATAGGTACATAACCATGTACTGGTAACCTTTGACTGGTCAGTGGTTGAGTGGGCATAGCGCTTGAGTCCCACCCGAGCGTCGCGTGTTCGATTCCTCGGCTGTCTAAGTCCTCCATCACAACACAAGCAACATTTTCGGCTTTCTTTGATGGTAGTAGGAAATTTTCAAACATTGTTGGGGTGTCCGTAACCCTGGAATGTTTGTGTTTCTTTTAAAGTTTTTTTTTTGCGTAATAATTTAATTTAATATACCTTATATTTTATAACTTGTATTATAATGTGCTGTGTATGTCTTAATGAACAAAGAAATAAATAAAGTTTTTACTGGGTGGGACTGTGCTTCCTAATGTGGCCGATATTGTTAACCAATACTACTGCACACACAAAAAATCTACTAAATGCACGAATTCTTTCCGTATTCAAATTATATTGTTAATCAATACTGCTGCACACCTTCAAAAAGTCTACTAAATTCAGTATTCAAACTAGGACCATTAGACCGTAGTCCGCCGATAGTCGGGCGGCTATCATAGCCTATCTCTTATATTTCAATATCTTTGATTCATATTATCATTCATCATACAAAGTATACAATACTGCAAGTCTATTTCGTTGATTTTACATTATGCAAATACTGTTCTAATCGCTCTTTTAATTTGAGATTTACCTACGTTAACTTACGTTGAACAATATCATTGTCACATACCGATCGGATTGAAACATGGGTCCTTAAAATGTCCCTTGACGTGGCATAATTTATTACAGCAAGATCGCAGAGAAAAACAAAAGCAAGGAAATTCTCCCCTCAACTCATCAACTCCTCAAAACAGCGTCAGAGTCAATCGACTAGCATGATTTGGCCATTAAGACGGCGAACGAAGCAAAGATATCTAGTACAAGGACTTCAAGTAAAATTTGCCAACATTCGGACCAACCTAGAAAGCTAGAGAATTGTGAATACTTGGAAGCAAACGGCAGAGAATCATTACAATGGAGCGGCAAAACTAAACACCATCGAAAGTACAATGTACGTTGCTTCTTCCTGTATTAAACTCGCATAAAAAGTATATGTAAAACTGAGTAATTTACTGTGAAGTTCTTGAAAGTAATTGACATTTCCATTTTATTTGACCTGTCGAGTTTTCTGAAAGTTTGATGACGGAATCCAGCGCTCGCCTTGGAATCCTGCCACCGCCATCGCGCGGGACACAGAACACAGAATGAGTCTCCTCAGACAATGCGAGTTTATGGTTCCATAAATGCCGCCCTAGATACCCCGATTCAATTGCTCGGATAAATGCGCACGTTGCACAACAATAATAATTCTATGTATAACGTATTTTTCCCGTTGTTTTGAACGTTATTACGAAATCGTTTCTAACAAACAAGTGTGTTTTGTTGCAACACATGAGTGCATGCATGTCATCGCTTGGGAATTACCATTAAATTCGTACGTTTCTGAAATTTGGTTACACGATTTTCGTGGCCGACTTGCATTGCAACAAGAAACTCCAGAAGTTAAGAAACTGTAAGTAACTTAATTACCAACACTTTTATTTTTAGTCGGTTTTGATAATGATTAAAACTTTAAAAAATATTTTATTTATCAAAACTAACTTTAAAAATAAATAAAATATTTTTCAAAGTTTTAATTTTTAATTTTCCAATCCTCACTAAAAGGCCAGTGACGTCATAAGGAGCTTTGCGTCGTAAGAAGAAACTTATTTTTGGGATCAACAGGGTCAAACTCAGTACCATAAATTTAACCACCCACTCAGTACTATTAAATTGAGACGAACCCATAATAATACGTTCTATTTCTTTTGTATTACGATGAGATACATGATTTAAGTAATATTAGAAAGAGATAACACCACGCTTTGTATTTGCATCTAAAAGCTTACCATGCACTTTCAAATAATTCTAATATATTTTAAAAAGTCATCGACCGTAAAATTTTACACATTGTGATAGATTTGTAGGGGCTTGTGATTTTTTTATTAATTATTTTTATATTAAACGAAAAAAGTGAAGTAACTTTATAATACGTCTGTGTTACATATATGTTTTTAGTTACATGTAAAATGGCACGACTACAGTTTACAAGAAAAACATAATCGACAAGCGACAAAACTACAACAATTAAATTGTTCAAAGGTGTCTATTGTGTTACGCAAAAGGGTTTAGCGAAAAATTTATTGAAAAAAAGTCTTTCTATCAGCCGCTGAAGACGAAATTTTGTAGTAAAACCGAGAATGCTAAATGCAATGCTCATTGTAAAAGTAAACAATCAAATGCATAGAAATCTTTAAATTTCGATTGTTTACTTTTACAATTAGCATTGCATTTAGCATTCTCGGTAAATGAAGAAACCCACCCAGTGTTCAAAAAATTTCACCTTTACTTCACGGCGTTTTTTTGGATCTATGTTTGATTTAAGTATTTTAATGATTTTCGTTTTATAAAATACTAAACGTTTTCTGGGATAAATTTTGTTTAACTATCTTTTTTACATTAGCTCCACACAGCAAACCCTGAGTAAAATAATTTCCACCACCTATGTCATCTTTCGGGATGCTGTGTGGGGGGTATTTTTGGGAAAAGGAAGGAAGAAAAAAGGCAAGAAAAAAGGTATGAGGAGTGGGTAGGAATCTGGGGTCAGTGTGTCCAGAAGTGACGAATATGAATCTCTCCCTCCTGCTGCAGTACAAGGCGATGTTCCGAGAGAGTCCTGTCAGAAGTCCTCAATCCGTCTCTCCCGATTAGGCCTGCCACGCAGTTGGTGGGTAGACGCATCTGCCGCCAAGATCCGGACAAACCTCACCCCAGAAACCCGAGCACCTCCGGTAAGTCACCAAACGTAGCGAATCACTTGAGTGACCTATGACAGAGGTGTTGGTAATCCAATAAATGGTTCCGGGGCGGCGGTACTACTACCCACCTCCCAAATTAAGAGGAAATAGTAGCTGCGTTTTTCCATACAAACGTATTCCCCGTTTATCTCTCTGGATTTTGACCCTAGAGCAAAAATTTTTTTTACATAATATAGATATCGACCACTAGCGTGTCGGTACGTTTTGCTTTTTTTGATAATTTACTTCTTATAGAAGTTAGGACCATCCAAAAATGAATAAAAATGCCTAATTTAAAAGCCGTCAAAAAACGTTCAGTATACAAACTAAACAATGTATTTTGAAAAAAAACAAACGTACCGACATAGAATATTTTCTTCTAATACAGTTTGTGAAAAAAAAAATTAAAATCGGTCCAGTTTTGGAGAAAAAAAATGGGGAATACAAAACATCGATTTCGAAGACTTTATTTAGGTATTTTCGGCCCGATGTGCAGGTGTCCCTTTCGCTCAGTTCCCTTGAGGGGGGCGGGGAACGAGGGTTTTGACAAATACATACAAAGCGAAGTAGTGATGTAACGAATTTTATCGGTAGACTAGTGTTGTCCTTCCCCGAGTGATCGATATTTTTTATTCGTTTTTTTCTGTTTAGTGACTTATCGCGGTATACCAATACTGATCGAGCTTTCATACTAAAATTGAGCCAAATTAAAATTATTTATATCAAGTACTATAATAAATCAAACCATATATTGGATAACCATTACCCCCGCCACTTGTTCACCCCAAGTGGTCCGCTATGTTTAGTGACTGAGCCTGGATTCCCGGGTTCACGGGTGAGGTCTGCATGGGTTTTGGTGGCGGATAATTTTGTCCACTTACTGCGTGGCGGGCCGGATTGGGAGAAACTGGAAGAGGGAGATCTTTTGATCTCTACAGCCGGACTCTCCACCATCATTTCATACTTTTACCTACCTTTTCCCTACCCAGAACTTCCTTTCCTTCCTTATCCTAAAAATACCCTCCACACAGCTTCTCCAATGATGTCCAACAACTTCTCCAACAAAGTCCCTGAGCGATTATTTTTCCTCGGTGCCTCCAATGTGGGGTTTATGTTTAAAAAAAAAATCTGTTTCAAATTTTCGGTTGAGAGTCGCTTACATTGCCTTCAGTGATTAATTGAAATTTTTTGTTTGTAAACGCTTTATTGTACAAAATTTTTAATTTTTTACAACTAGACAATGAATTTTAAACAATTTATGATTTATATCTTTCTCTCGCTGGTAAATTTCTTGGTATGCGACCGTCAATTATTTCTGGTAAAAGGCATTGGAGGTAGAAGTTTTCTAACAGTGGTTCAATTTTTTGCCAGATTGAATCGTCCCTTTCAATTTTTTCATACAGCAAACCTTTAGGACTCCACACGACAAAATAACAGTATTTACGACGAGTAACGTGTAACTGGCCTTGGACTTGGTAGAAGTAATTGTGATTCCGTTTTAATGTTAAAGCATTGTCTTGAATTTTACTGTAATCAATTTTTTTTTGTTCAATTCCTTCTTCTGGTGACATATTTGCTATTCTATATGGGCATTTCACTTCAATTATAGAATCTTTGCCAATAAGGCCATCCGGACTTGCCGCTAAAAAGTTTTTGTTTTCATCGACAAATAGTCCACAGGCGAATACCTCTAACTTTGTTTCTTTTGTAAATTGCTCAATTGCTTGGTTTTCATTTTCTTTCCCATAATTTGTGGCCGTATTTCCTTTAAATGGCGAGTACAGTAACGAGTTTAATACTCTCGTAACTGAAGTTTTTGGCCGTAACTTACATATTTGTCCAAAGTTAGAAGCTGTTAGCCTCTTACGCCTTTCAATTGCCCACAAATTATTATTGCTTTGGCCCACCGTATTCCGTTCGAGTTCTTCCTTATTAGATGGAGATAATTCTTTGAGAAATTCTTCTTTTTTCGTTTCAAATAATTCAGGTGGCATATCTGGTTCTAATTCCAATTGACCATAATTTTCATCAGGCCCTGTAACTTTTTTTCTCTTTTCTGTCGTGTTTTCATTGTACCTTAGTTTTCTTTTTCGACACCTCTGTGTTGTCTCATTCGAACGTCGTTTTCTTTCGATAAAATGCTTTGTGTAGTTGCCAGGACTGTGGCCTTGGATTTTTTTTTGTATACGGGAATGGGTTGCCATTTCACTATTCCACGAAGTTACTGCTCCAAAACATCTTGCTTGGTATGATCCCCTTTTTGTAAAATTTACTCTTTTTCCGCCTATAAATTTGGCAATAACGTTGTTGAATTGCTCCAGTGTTATTTGTCACGTTAATAATAAGACTTTCCGCATTTGCTATAAGAGACGACAATAATTGTTGAATATCAGTCCATATTCCACAATCTTGAAGATCGCTTAGTAAATTTGGATCATTAGTGTACTTCTCCGACTTGCAATAGTATGACGAACATTTTGTATGATCACCAAAAACATGGTTTGCGGCATTTTTTATGTCCATTTTCAGATTTTTTACTTTATCACTTTGTGGCGTGTTTTCTTGCTCTTTTCTGTAATTTACTGTTCCAACTATAGCTTTTCTCATTCGTAAAACGTTTGCTTCAACCTTTTTCCTTATTTGAACTGGTACAAAGCCTTTAGCGTTGTTGGTTTTTTTTCCAAGTGCTTTTATTTTGTTGCAAAAATTGCGAAGTAAGTGATTTTTGCACTCTATTTTTTGTACTATGAAGTTCGGCCCATATGGCATTTGCTGCAAAATTTTTTTCATGATGCTGGAGTCGCCATCTCCAATTAGTTTATTGAATTTCAATCCATGCATTTCAATGCTTCTCGAGAACCCTTCTGCTATAATGTGGGCTTCCATGGCATTAGCACTGTCACGCCAGTTTTTGAAGCACCTATGCTCAGATGCTTCTACTTGTAGTTTTGTAGCTCTAGCACATATGCAGCAGTACGAGTTTCGCACTCCCAGAAATAAAACCTTTTTAGTTCGCAGTCCAACTATGCATCCCGCACCAGATGAGGAGCTAAATCCACTTTTATATGATCTCTTTGCCCAAGAACCATCTGCAACTACCGTCACCAAAGGGTACCCTCCCTCGTCTACGTCACCATTTAAAATTGCAAGCCTTTTTTCTTCTTCACCAGCTGCGATCATTTCTTCTAAGGCACATTCTTCAAGTGTTAGCGCTAAACATTGTTCTATGTTCTTGTAAGTTGAAGGATTCATATTTGGCATATTCAATACTCCACAAATTTCGTTCCATTGTGAATATCCATTTCCTGTACATACTACTCCTTCGACGACAGCAGTATTTACGGACACTTTCAGTTTCGGGTCTTCGGAATGTACATATTCTATTTTCTTGCACATTTTGCACTCGAAAACATATTGGCTTAGAAAACCATTTCGTCGTTCCTTCACAAATTTTAAATCGGAAAATGTGCAGTTGGTGTGTTCGTGCTTTATATTTGAAATTTCTGAAAACAAATATTTTATATCAACAATTCTGCGACCTTCGTGAATATGGGTTTCATCAATATGGTCTGGTTTCAACAGAAAATCATCAAGCGTTGTTGGCGATGAAGAACTTGCGTTTTCTTCTATATTTGGAGAAAATGATTCATCCCTCGAAGGTTCACGCATTTGTGAAGATGTATCTAAGTTTCTAGCAGCATCGTTGATGACATCCATATCCCTGTAAATAAAAAGTAATAATAATTAAATTACTTATTTTCGTTGTACTTATAAGACAGAATTTTTTCGAGTTCCATACGCGAAGGAATCAATAGAGCCCATTTGTTCTCATCAAAATGTAATGCTTTATATCTTCTGTTCTTTTCCAAGTCTCGGTTACGCATGCTACATACAGGCTTCTCATAACATAAACCATTAGGAGGGTTCAGTAGTGAGAGGAAAACAGGAAAACTATATTTACTTACCTAGAGATCGAACGCGGTGCAACATGAATCTGTCGTTTGATAATAATAATCGGTTTTTTTCGTCTAGTAGACGAAAATAAACGAGCTTTGTTTCCATTTCTTTTACCCATTATTTATCTGTAAGAAAAAGATATCACATTTTTTTAGTAGAAGTTAGATAATAGTAGCTGATTTTATATCACACACATACGAGAATCTTATGCTGCGTATAAAATTGTGAACCGAGGCGCGAATTGTGTAGTACTTGCACATTACTTAGGCTAATTTGTTTGCTTTTTGAAATAACTCATATAGGTCTCATAGAAATCGTTGTGTCTCCCTTACTACCATGGTTAGAAAAATGATCTGTTAGAAAGAGAAAACAACCAGAACATAATTAAAACTTAAAACAAAATAATTATAACCTTTTATGAAACCAAAGCTTCCGATTAATATTTGAAAAAAAAAAAATAAGAAACTGGGAATTTTGTGTTAATTTTTTGACATGAAGCGAAAAAAAAGTGAGTTGACGGTAACATTTATTTAATTATGTTTACTTTTTATTACACGCCCGTAGGGTTTTTGCAGACATTTACATACATTTATAATGCATATCGTTTGCTCAGGATTGGTTTGTACTAAGTCCACAAAAACACGTACTGAGAAATAAAAGTTTTGAATTAAATGAAGACTATATTAGCGAAACTCAATTGAAAAGCTGGAGACAATCTATGTCGAGTTTCGCTAATATTGTCTTCGTGTAATTAAATATTACAAATTAAGGTTTTATTTATAAAGTTGAAAATAAATATAAAAAGTTTTGAAGTTTTAAAATATTATATATTTGTTTCCTTTATTTCAAACTGACTGTAATAAATATTTAAAAAAATATGTAGGTTAATCTATCTATAGGTAAAAGACCAACATTTTTGGTTGAATTTTGAACGAACTAACACATCCTTTTTTGTGTTTACTGCTTAAAAAAACTCAAAAATACAGGAGTACAAATCAAACCTCAGCAAGCGATATATCTAACATTTTAAACATTATTTTTTACAAACATGTCAACTCACACGTATAATACACACAACACAATAAATCCATTTAGATTTAATTGTCTAATAAAATATGTACGTGCTTTTATCTTTTTGTTGTCGTAATTTTAATTAGAAAAAACGTAAGGTGGGCTATTTTTAAACATTTTTTATTATTAATAAAAATAAAAAATTATATGTTTATTTCGAATTATGCAATTTGAAAGCGTATTTCATCATCTTTCAAAAGCGGTTTTTAGTTTTCGGATGCGTTCGCAAATATTAAAGTTATTTGGAATTTATTGGAAAGTGGAAATATTTTTACTTTTCGAAAAACAGGCCCGAGGCCTGAGAGGTTAATACTAATTTTCAATAATAACTAATGTATCATAGAGAATAATCATATATATATATAATAATTCGATCTAGTTGGTTTGACTGCATATTTATAAACGCTAATACAGTGAAAACTTTAAAACTACTAACCTACATAGAGTTCTAGTAAAATAATACGTAATATGTCGGTAATCTACATACATTATAAAATATTTTAGTAAGACCCTGTATAGAGGGGTAAGTATACACTTTTCACACTGACATTCATCATAAATTTATGAATAGTTTAGTAGGTAGGTACTCACCGATATCCTAACTGTGTAATTCGTGACAAAATATTGGAGTGATGCAGCTAATGGTGAAATCGATCTCTAAACAACCACAAACATTGGGATCAGGACAAAACTTATATTTATCTCTCTGATATTCTCGCAACTTTGTTGTTTCAAATTACTTAACCAATAGGTACAGCATGCGTGATGCTTTACTTGTAGTATAACAATATAAATGAATGATGAGCGCAGAAGACATCTATTATATAGGAATACTTACGTTCAAGTCCCGACTCTACTTGACTTATTTGGTGCAGGAAATAATGAACTCTAGCAGGCAGACACCAGTCTATACACACGCTCAAGTCAAGACGCGATTGAAGATGCGCTAATCAGCAAGAAGCCACCTGTCTGAAGCGCTCATGTTGCAACGCGATTTATTTGGAAGAGTAGATATTATGGAGAGCGGTACATCCTAAATAAGTCGAAACATGCCTTGTCCAAACCTGAGGCTACAAGCTACAAGCATGAGTGGACTGTGGAGGCGTAAGACGGTAGGCAAGAGACGTAGAGGGGGCGAGAAGGTGTACTAGCCAAACACTCACGTGGTCACCCACACATCGAGAGCTAGTTCTTTTTCGAGCGCGGTGCGACAGCGATAATTTTTGAAAATACCTACCGTCGAGATTTCGCACCGGTGGTATTACCTCTTAACTTTTGATTATTTATTTATTTTTATTTATTTATTGTTTTGGAACATTTACAGAGTACATAAAAAAGTCATTAGATAAGCATTGTAAAAAGCGTAGATGTTAATAGTCCACTTAAAAATGTTCACAGAATGCACAGTTTAATAGAAGTTAACAGAAATTAGAAATAGCAAAATATAAATAGAGGTATAAAAAGAGATAACAAAAATTGTGATGATAAAATATAGAGATGACAAGATAAAAAAGATCGATATAAGATGTAAAAAACAGAAAAACCAAAAAGTAAAGTACAAATATAGTAAGAAACAACCATTCACATTCAAGTTCAAGATCAAATAAGTATTTTCAATTCTCAGTTACTTGTTAGGTTAGTCTATTGTTAATTTGCTTTTTAAAGTAAGCGAGACTATTTGCATAGATGTCTATATGGTAACATTCAATGGAATTATACAGACGACACATTCGAGACAGTGGATTGAAGTATGCAATATTGTTTTTAAATAATTCGAGATGAAATATATTCTGACTCCTTAATAAAATTGCGTCTATTGGGGACCTTAATAAGAATATTGCTCAGACAATGAGTTGTTTCAAGCTTATCATGAATGATTTTTTATAGACTCATTAAATCAGCAACTTTTCTTCTTTTTTCCAGAGTTATAAACTTAAAATATTGGAGTCGTTCCTCGTAAGATTGGAGTAAGGCATTTAGTCCAAGTTTAAATAGTTTTTCGTTTGAAAATGCATGTAATATTAATTTTTTAAAGATGTTATTTTAGAACAAAATAATAGCGGTATCTTAATTTTATGATATCCTAAACTTCCATGAGAAGTTCTTCATTTTCCTCGACTTCAACCAAAGTTACATTGCTGCATGATCCGCCACAGCTCCCGCACATTTCTGTGCAATCAAGTGATGCTTTAAAGCAGCTACAATTATTTTTGCAAGCCTTTTTGCAGTTGCAGGAAACTAAGTTTATAACTTCTTCAGGTGCCGGTGGTTTTTTTGAGTGTACTGGGTACAGCATGTTGTCAGTTAAAATCCATCCCCAGTCCGTAGTGCTGATTTCCTTATCTCCGATCCATTTTTGAATCTGATAGTATGTTCGATAGGCGTGTTGTTCAGCAGCACCAGATGTTGGAGGGAGGGATGCCATGTTAAATTTGGATTTTAATGACATTTTGCAACAGCTTTAAGGTACATTGAATATCTACTGTCATTCAGACTTGCAGACCTTGTGCATCCATATAGTTTCAAGACAAAAGCCTCTCCTACCTCTTTGAGAATATTTTTGTCTGCCTGTTTTTCATAAAACTGTAAAACTTTTGTGCGGAGATCATTTGATGAACTTAGCAATTTGTACGCGTTAATTTTGCTTTTGCCGAATAAATAAGACGTGGTATCACATCCTGTGATAGCATGCAAAAATAATATCACATCCTTCATATCACCAATCTCTTCACGAATCTTGCTGATGTCATACGTTGATGGTGTTCCAAAGGGTTTGTGAAAGAATAGTCGCACATTTTGACACTGTGGTAGCCCTAACAATAGAACGAAAAGATCAGTATCCTGTCCGACAACAACTACAGGCCTCCCACTTTGAATCTGGGAAACATCTATTGCTCTTCCGACCACTTCAGTATCTGCATCTTCCTCCGCTACAATGGTTGGAATGTTTGCTTCATTAAGCTTTTGAGAGAGCTGTTCAATAAGCTGGCTTTTGTTTTTTGGATTTGCCAAAAATTCATTTTGCTTCACAGAGCACTCCATATTAACGTTGAATTTCATTTCTAGAGATGTTTTTTTACTTCTCCGCATATGTTCGACCCCTTTTGTAGTGGGATAGTCAGGATACCCATCGAACACAACATGACAATCTTTCCCATACCGTTTCATTACAGTGTCAACATACTTCTCTATGATGCTGTTATATGTTACTTTGTCAGGCCAAATAACACTGTGCAAAAGATACCCTCCATCTACTACATATATTTTTGGGGGCAAATTCTCAAAAACTTCGTTGCTTTTGAAAACTTGTCCACTTTTCAAATATTTTCATAAGACTTGATTTAGTTCCCTTTCTTATCATTTTATTGTTTTCAAATAAAGACAAAGGGTATGGGCTGAGTTCATAGTTGAAGTATTGTTTGAGATTATTTGTTCCTTGAGACATACAAATAAACCTATTAAACAGCTGATCAGGATTAATTGGCACTTCTTCAGATCTCACATTTATGCCACTTACTACGGAGCCTATAGTTTTAACTTAATTTTTTCTTTTCAATTTAACATCTGCAAAATTATTTCCTTCGATGTCTTTCAAGCAGTTCATTCCTACATCATACGCTTCATCGCAGTTTACACCCGAACTTGTCACTACTAGACCAGAGGATAAAAACATTAAATCTTTGCTCTGTCGGAAAGGATTATGGATACGCAGCCATCCGAGAAATTTACTAATATCTTGCAAGTCCCTTTCTCTTCTACTGCATCTTAGTTCAGTGTGCTGTTCGTTAAACTGAGTTAAGCAGCCAGAGAACTTCTCGAAAGCCTCACAAATTTGTAGGGATCCAGGAGCCCAAGCAATGAACTTGGTTAGCGTCCTCTCGCTTAATCCTCATCCATGAGTAAGCCCACCTATGGATTTTGATGATCGCATTAATGTCTGCTCTATGGTCATGTCCGTCCAGATACCGGTAAAAAATCCATCTGTTCGCCGAACTGTAAAGAAACCTTTATTGACGAACTTTCGAAGTCTTCATTTGACATTTTCGTTTGTACACTCAACATTTGTTGTAAGTATATTTGTGCGCATTTGGCGTAGAGCAAATGTCCAGCAGCATGGAAATACGGTATCATTTGCTTGACTGTATTAATGTGCAAATTCCAATCGCCGATTCTCTCTGCCAGAATAACGTCTAGAACCAAATTCACCAATTTAAACTCTTGTAGCCACAGTTTTGAAGTTCTACTAGTTTTAACCAAATCTTCATACACTTCTTCTAGTCTTGTCATTATTTCATTTGTTTTACAATATCTCATGGCTTCTTCAACAGTTGTTTGTTTATTTATTGTTTGGTTATGAATATCCTTAAAGTCGTTTGTAATCATTTCTTTAAGCGATGAACATTCCTCGAATAGCAGTAATATCAAAGCTGCCTGGGTCATCATGTGAGCTCTATAAGACCTTGCGTAAGCATGTCCTGACATATCGTTGATTTTCCATAAACAGAGGCCACATTTCTTCGATTCCACTACCTTCCATAAACTCCAGACGATTACTCCAGATATTTCACTTTCTGTAGAAGAACTTGTAACAATGTCTACTGCTTTCAGGAAAAGTGGTTGGTCAAATGTCACAATACACGGCTGGCCAGCTAACTTGCATTCTTTAGAAGCGTAACTAAGAACAGAATAAATAGCAGTCGGATTTCCTGGATCTATGTTTATAAAAGGCAAAGCTTTTTTTGATTATTTTGTCTTTTGTCTTTTGTCACTGTTACTTTTTACTTTTGTCTCGGTGAGTCACTGACACCGACAGTGTCTAGCTGTCACAGGATTACAGTTGATCCGAGGAACTGGCTATTTTAGGAGCCAGTTCCTGTTGGATTTACAAAATGGTCACAAACACTCAAACCGGGCGAAGCCGAACTAAAAGCCGCCCGCAGGGCCTAGCAGCAAAGTGAATAACTATTATTTCACGTTCACGATTTCCACATAGCTTTAGTGTACTACAAAGGGCACAGGACAGGATAAGTCGGGATGTGAGGGAGCAAGTTCCGACATCAGAGTGTCGCGGAGCGACGCAGGGATGGTGCGCACCAATCATTCACGGTTGATATCTGGCGTTTACTAGCCATAAAGTACACATTAAAATATATCACTTTTAAGGTAATAATAGGAGCTACAACTTTTGTAGGAAATATTTTTTCATAAAATGTCGGCGTAAAAAGTTATGTGACAAAAAGTAAAATTACTTGCCAAAAAATATACAAATATTTACCTTATCATACGAAAGACAAATAAACGGTAAAAGTTACGACGAAAGTTAACTGGACATTAATTGTAGACAATGTTACAGCAAAGAGAATAAAAAAAAATTGCAATCAGATATGTTGTTTAGTAATCGAGATAGAAGCGATTTACGAAACCCTTACACTTTTCATGTTTGGTGGGGCACAGGGGGGGAAGCAAGGGGGGTAGGGGCGGGGACTTTTTGCTAAACCCTTGTCTAAACGGTAGTAGTCGATGGGGAAAAAAATAGTTTTATACTATTTAGTTCCTTCAACTGGTGTTCTACGACACAGGCTGACTGGACTATAGGTTGATGTAGGATGTGTAGCATTCTTTTAGCATTTTTTTTTATCTTTTTCTAAGAGTAGCAAACTCGGAATGGTCTATCGGGTTATTATGTTTTTTAGCCCGAATTCTAACTTTATTCTTCTCTTTGAGGAGCATTATTAGAGATTCGCTAAACCAATTGGGATAGTGATTTCTTACGTATGTTTTTTTTTTGGAATGTGCTTGTCTATAATATCCCATAGTGTATTGTAGAATAACTGTACCTTATTATTGAGATGACAGTTGTTAAAAAGTGAGATCCAGTTTACATTTGTTAGATCATGACAACATCCTTCATAATTACCTTTTTTGAAGTTGCATTTTACGGGAGAGTGATTTTCTTGTAAGAATTGCATTTTTTCTAGACTAACATTTATTTCAAAACAGGGATGATGGTGATCAATTTTTGATAAGTTATCTGTCGTTGAAATATTAATGTTGCTTTTATCGGAAAGAACAAGGTCAAGAATATTAAAATTTTTGTTAGGTAAATAATTAAATTGGTGAAGGTTGCACATTGAGGCCAAATTCACAAGGGAGTGAGCTTTGTGACTAGAATAATTGGTTGGAGCTAGTATTATGTTATTATATGCTATGTCAGGTGTCCATTTAATTTCTGGTATATTAAAATCGCCAATGATTATAAATTGAGATTTAGAATTAATATGTTGCAAATAAATATCTTGAATATTTTTTATTCGATTACAGTAATCATCAACAGATAAATTGGGGGGAATGTACAGTACACATATATAGATGAACGAGTTTGAATATTCATGCAGTTTTATAGCTAACCATAAATCTTCACCATCACTTTCCCAAGATGATTTTCTAGTTTTTATTAGTTTCTTGTTGACTGCCGCTAATACCCCTCCACCTTTTTTAGATGTAGAATTAGTGGATTCACGATCTCTCCGAAAGACCAGGTAACGCTCATCAAACAATTCATTACTGAATACTGATGAACTCAACCAAGTTTCCGTGAAGCAGATTATATCATAATTATTGATTACAACTTCGTTTTTTATGTCATTTGTTTTGGTTCTAACTCCCCTAACATTTTGGTAGAAAATTTTCAGATCAATTTTTTAATTTTTGACAAGACGTATACATTAAGTTCAAAGGACGGAGGAAGACGGGTTTGAGGGTGATTTGTCGGTAAGATTCTGTAGTACGGCCTTGTTCTTCACGAGCAGTGGTGGAGACATGTCATTCTTCCTTAAGAAGACACGCCCATTTTTAATCCATACGTACTTGAAGTTCAGATCCTTTGCTGCTCGCCTAGCTGCTGCATGAAGCTCCTTGTTACAAGGTGACAGATGTTCACATACGTATATCGGAGATGAATCTGTGAAACCAAGGTGTTGGCTGTTCAGTTTCCTATCCACATTCCTCTTGTTGAATACCTTAACTGCAGACAGCAATTCGTCACGGATTCGAGGGCTGGGCAGAGTCAGTACAATATTTTTTGGTCTTGAGTTGGGAGTTGCGTCAGGGTGGCGTGGTGTACGATGACAGGAAATTATTTGTTCGTCCTTTACAGGATAGTTCACTGATGTACACAGGTTTTGTATTGTAATCTTGATGTCTTCGTTCCGCTTCTCCGGGACCATCTGAATCTCCAGATTGCAGTTACGGTTAGTTTGTTCGATTTCGTTCATTTTTTGGGATAGTATGTCGTAGTTCCGCTGCAAGATTTCATTTTCAGAACTCAGTTTGGATATTTTTGTCTCATTAGCCTTGCATGTAGAATTTAATCTATTATATTCTGCAGCGAAGTATTCAAGGGATGATTGAAAATCTTCCATATGGGAGAGCTTGTTTTTTATATCCCCTAGTTCATCCACTATTTTGGAGTTAAGGTATTGAAATAACTCATGTTTTAGGGTTTTCAGTACCTGGTCTAATTTTTCGTCTATGTGTTCTATGATTATTTTAGATACGTCGCTTGAACTCGCACTTCGTGGGGTGGATATAGAGGTGTCATTAATCTTTTGTTTGGAACCTGTTGCTTCTCCTTGCAATATGGTGGGAGATTGAAGAACCAGAGTTTCTGCGTTATTTCCAGTAAATTTCTGTTTTCCTTTGCAAGGGAGACATTTCCAAGTAGCTCTATATTGTTTAGATTGCTTTGTGTAATTTTCTTTGGAAGTTCCTACACATTTAAAATGATAGCTTTGGGAACATTGACTGCAAGTCATTATCTCGTCGGCTTTCGCGTTCAGCTTACATTCCACACAAAGATGCATTATATTTGTAGCGCCTGTTGGTAGGCAAATTCCACGACACCTTTCTATTTCTGGTACTATGTATTTATAGCGCCTGTTGGTAGGCAAACTCCACGACACCTTTCTATTTCTGGTACTATGGCAAACAGTTAGAGTTACCTACATTAATGATTCGTGCAATCACCACTTCAATTATTCAAATGATGGAATATTTCTTTAAACACAGATTTAAGCACGTTCTTAGGTTTCTGTTAAAAAATCACAATTGTATCGTTATGAATCAATGTTATCTTTTAAGATAATTAACTGAGAGAAGATATCTAGAAACACTAACGATTATCTGTTAAAATTTGAATGTTGTTTTTTTAGATTTAGAAAAAACAATCACAGGTGTCATTTAAGCTCGTAAAAATACGTTCATGCAGTGCACGATAATCACTTTAACTTGTACTGACACTTATTTGACTTGTACCGATTGTATTTTGCTTTTAAATTTAAAAAAAATACTAACGTAAACACTTAGACACTTCTGTCAACAACCGTAACATAGATAATCTGACCGATAAATCAAAAGCTGCCCAAAGTTGCAAGTTGGTATTTTTTATGTCTTTTAAGAAAGATTTATTGGAGAAATACAGGTTTTTGACGCTTACTTTTTTAGCGTTCTACAATTGTTTTATTAAAGAAATACGGTATTAGGAAAATACAAATTGACTGCAACTTTAACGTCGAGCGAATGTTACCCTACCTCCTGCGACCCGCGAACAAATTGAAAATGGATAAATTGGCCTTCCACCTAAAAAAGTTGATCATCATTGCTCCACAACGAGTGTCCTGTAAAAGTTTTGCGTCTTTGAAAATTTGGGCTAAATTTCGGCGATGAACAATTAAACGATTTAGTTTGGAGAAGATAATATCCCGATTCCCAGTATTTTAATTATCTTTAAAACTTTCTTGCAAATCTCCCTTTAAATTTTAAGCAGTTGATTAAATACACTAGATTTATTCAATGGTAAAAGAATTTGCCTGGAGCTAAACTTCACAAAATTTATAAAACTGGAAAGACTTCGGTGGCTGGGTCGTGTGGAGAGAATGACCAAGCATCAAGCACCAAAGTCCCTGCTGGACTCAAGATCGATATGGCGAAGGAGCCTGAGAAGACTAAGGTTAAGATGGAGCCACAACGTCCTTAAAGATATACCTACCTTGGAGCTTCTAAACTGGAGAGAGCTGGCACAAAACCGAGATGAGTGGAGGAAGACTCTTAAGGAGGCCAAGACCCACCAGGGGTTGTAGAGCCAAGAGTGATTATGATAATGAGAAGAATTTGCCGTAAAAAAAGTGATTAAAGATTTTTTTTTATTTTTTTTTTTATTCAATACTTAAGTACATAAAATAATCAAAAGTAAATAAAAAAACTTAACGTAAGAAATGAATGAACAAAAAAAATCCCACAGGAGCAATGCCTGTGCGTGGATATTACATTGATTATTGTATAGAGTATTTCTGTGGTTAAAATGGAGATTTAAGAATCAAATATAAATTAAGATAATTAAAAAAGAGTAACTGAATAAATTTAATAAAAAACTACAGCATAATAACAGTCTGGACTGTTATTATCGCATTTGTGAAAGTTTTATAAGAATGAATGATAGGTATAACTTGGGTATAACACAATTAAAAGACAAAAACACAGCCAACAATATAATATATCTACTTTAAAAACTGTCTCATAATAAATATAATATATCTAATCTAAAAATGTCTAATAATAAATGTAAGTAATAGCTTTGTTAAAACTTATAAGGAAAAAAAATTGTTTCAGTGTTTTTTAGCCAAATTTTCATATATTTTTTTATAAAGTTGAAGATTTTGACATGTGGTCACTTTAAAGGTTGTACATAATGAATTATATAACTTACATATATGTCTTTGGGCCAACATAGTTTTGCAAAATATTGAAATAAAATATTATTTATTTATTTTCGGGAAATCGACAGTTTATATTTATTTCAGTTTGTACATAGTATTAAATAGCCAAAATAAAACCAATTGTGGATTTCCTCCTTGTGACTTGACTTCTACTGAGACAGCATAAAAAGAATAAGTAAATTGATTTTATAAAAAAGAAATATGAATCCAAAATTATATAAAACAAAAAAAAAATATATATATACTCAAAACAATTTTTTTTACGTAAAATGAAAAATTACAAAACAAAAAAATCTATCAATACATGGGATGGTCCGATGCTCTGTGGGGAACCCGCTTGCACAGCGCGGGTGTAAACTGTGCGCCCTAAAGTTAAAGTTAAATTGGTAGCCATGGAGAGAGGTTGTACATATAAATCAAATTATAACAAAAATATAAACAATAAAAACATAAATTATTCAAGAATCATCAGAGAAATACCTACTCTTTTATGAACCTTTTATATTCAGTTAGTTCGCAATTGAATATGTCCACATTGGATAATACGCTATTATAACTATTGCATTGTCTGTTCAGGCAAGAATTCTGCTTACAGTTTGTCTTGCATTGATCCACCCTGAACAGGACAGAAGAGCGTGTTGAACGTGCAGGTACATTGAATTGAATTTTATTTAGCAACTCTGGGCATTAAATATTAATGTTGACTATTTTATACAGGAATAGTGCATCCATATGATGCCTTCGTACACTCAATGAATCAATTTTAAAGTGTGAAGCTGCCTCTGCATAATTATTAAATCTTACAATTATGGATCGAAAAACTCCGTGGCAGAAACGTAGGTAAATGCTTTGTTTCAACTATACCGCTGGTCCAAACCCTTTCAAGGTATCTGCAAAATGAAAATGATGAATATTTACCCAAATAATTTACACACTGTGTTACTATTAGTATATCCATCCCTGGCGGATTAATTTTTTTTATCCATTACGAAAACGGTAAAAGTGAGAGCATATTTTTAAATAGTTCGACCTGGGTTGGATAACGGATAATTCCAACAATATCGCGCTCGGCAAGCTGAAAAAACAACAACTCGTTTTCTCATTGTAATATCTAACTCCTACATCTCCTGGTAAAACACCGATTAAAATAGTTCGGCTATGAAGATCCAAATCCACTGGATTATTTCAGACTGAGTGTTGTGTTGTTAAAAAATATTATACAGATTTAAAAAAAACCACAACCTTTCCATGTATGGATGATCACAAAATAAGTATTATATTCTCGCTCAGCACCGAACGAGTACAGTCGCATTATTTTGTAAGAAGTAAAACAATAAATATAGTTACTCACATTAATAACTCACCCACCTGGGCGATTCCATTAATTAAATATGGAAACCGAAGAAATTTTTAAAAATATTAAAGACTTAGTTAATAAGATCACTTCAGTGAAAGACTCAAAAATAAAATTAACACTGGAACAAAATATTGTATCACTGGAAGAAAAAATTCAACACGAACTAATTAGTCTACAAAAGAAGATCATAGAATTACAAGAAATTAATATTAAAAATAATCATCACTACACACAGAAACTTGAAGAAATTCATCAAAATAACAAAAAATCATACGCAAGTGCGCTAAGTAACAATAAAAACTTCGTAGAAACTTCATATAATGCAGAACAGAAATACGCCATTTTAATTACCTCAAAAAACACCTTGAAGGCCGAGGACATAAAAATAAAAATTCAAAAAAATATTAATTTAACAAAAATAAGAGTTGGAGTAAATGGAGTAAAAAAGATCGGCGAACAAAAATTAGTGATTTCTTGCCAAAAAAAAGAAGATGCAGAAAAATTAACCGAAGAGATAAATAAAGTAATTGGAAAAGAAGTATCGGCCGAAGAAATAAAAAAAAGGAAACCGTGCTTAATTTTGAAAAGCCTGCAATGCCAATTGACTGAAGAAGAAATTATTGACGGGATTGTACAACAAAATGAAGGATTAACCCTAGAAGACAAAAAAGACATTAAGCTTATCAAGGAATTAAAAAATAAGTACAATGAAGGAAAAGAAAACGACACCACTAACTACATTATCAAAACAACGGGAAAATTAAGGAAAAAACTTATAGAAAAAAAAAAAATAAACATCAAATTCCAAAGAGTGTACGTCAACGACTGCAGCCCGATCACACAATGTTACCATTGCCTCAAGTTCGGCCACACAGCTCAAAGATGTCTCGCCAGGACGCAGCCTCCCATTTGCCCTCATTGCACTAAGGAACATATACTATCTAAATGTGAAAACAAAGAACAAACTCCAATCTGCAACAACTGCTGTGTCCAAAACAAAAGGTTTGATATGAACTATTCCACCGATCATAGAGTCGATAGCATAAAATGCCTTTACCGGCAAAAAATGATTCGAATTGCTAAAGAACGCATTGACTACGAATAAATATTGTAAATTTTCATTTCCTCAAACTCTTATCTATAAATTAACAATGAATGATTTTTTTATGTAACGCATTAGGTAAAAAAATATGTATTGAAGAAAACTTACATCACTCTATAAGAGATTTCTATTTTATATGCACTGAAAAAGGAATTACTCAATTTCATAAAAATATTAAAAGCGTAAAAAATTTTTTTCAAAAATTAATAATTTCTTTAAAAGAAATAATTTTTTTCCCGGGCTTGATTGGGTTTACAAAGACCTACTCTACTGGCGAAACTAATTACTCCATACCAGGGTACCAGGTAACAATAATAAGTATAAACAAAAACTCTGATATTGGAATATCTATTTCCAACCAGAATAATGTTCTCAATATTAATGAAGTATTTAATGATTACGATGTTAATATTTTAAATATAAAATTTAAAGACGTAGATAAATTATCGCATTATATTGCTATTTATCCTACACATAAGTCTACAGTACAACAATTTATAGTAGAATCAAAAAACATTTTATTGAATTTTAGAAATATAAATAATATTATTTATACGAGATATGCATTTAAATATTGTAAATGACTATGCTAGTAATGATAAAGATGTGATCAATCAATATATGATCAATAAAAACCGGAATATTCTTCAACAATCTACACATTATAAAATCCGTATTTGTATTACTAACTCTATGTCACACTCTACTTTGAAAATACTCTATACAATATTTAAAAGAAATCAATATCACAATAATATTTTTACTAAATGGATGACTTCATAGCTAATGAATTAGAAAATAATTTTAAAATACAAGAATATGAATGTGTATACACCGATTCATGTAATGACATAATCTCAAAGAATCTCAACAATATTTTCATTTTTCATATTAACATACGAAGTATGGAACGAAATTGGGATGAATTAATTCTAAAATTAAACAATCTAAATAAAAAACCTGACATCCTAATATTATCAGAAACTTTTACTAATGACGAATCACCCAACTATCATTTACCAGAATATAATTATGTTACAACCAAAATAAACATCAATAAAAATAGTGGTCTCGTCATATTCATTCACGATAAATTTAGTATTGTCAAACTAACTGAACATCCTATACATCTAGTAAACTGTATTGAAATACAATTAAAACTCGACAAAACAAACTACCACATAATAGCTGTTTACAGAACACACGGTTCGAATATCTCGTCATTTATAAATGAATTTAAACACATACTGTTAAAATTTAGAAATAAACTTTGCTTTGTTGCAGGAGATTTTAATATAAACATTAATGAAAACGTAGAAAATAATTTCAAAAATGAATATATTAATTGTATGACTGAATTTAAATTCATATCGTGCATTAACAAAAATACGAGAGAGATAAAAAATCACACTCCATCTTGTTTAGACCATATATGGACTAAGATAAATATTAAAGATATCGACAAAATGAAATCAATTGTTTGGAAAACGAATATAACTGACCACCATGCATGCATTCTTTTCTATGATAACAAAATTAAACATAAAAAACTTAATCTAACAAAGACAAAATCCTACACAAATATGTCTATTTTATCCAAAAAACTAAGAAATGAACAATGGAACAACGTGTTAAATAGTTATGATACCGAGACTTGCTCAAAAAACTTTGAAAATATATTGTCTCAACACATAAAAAATTCAACTACTGAAACTACAGTCCGCATTAAATCTAAACTAAGAATTTTAAAGCCTTGGATAACACAAGGACTTATAATATCAATTAGAAACAAAGAAAAACTTTACAAAACAACATTGAAAAATCCTCTAAATGAAAAAGCATACACTTTTTACAAAAAATTTAAAAATAAATTAACAAACTGTATCAAACAAAATAAAGAAGACTATTTCAAAAATAAAATACTTTCTACAGACAATAACAATAAACAAATATGGAAAACAGTTAACTTAGCCATGGATAACACTAAAAAAACACAAAAAATAAAATACATTGAACATGAAAATAAAATCATAGATGCTAATAATCAACCTAAACAATGTGCAAACATCTTTAATTCGTTTTTTGCTAATGTAGGAAAAAATCTTGCGAAAAATATCAATAAATCTTTTAACCCGAAAACAGAAACGATTGAAAATGAACAAAATCATAGTAATTTATCAAAATTTGAAAAAACCTCAGAAAGTGAAGTTTTAAAAATAATAGAAGGCATGAAAGGAGGTTCGTCTCCCGGATTTGACCTTATTACAGTACATTTTCTAAAATCCATGAAAATTCATTTGGTGAAACCAATTACTCATTTGATAAACTTAAGTTTAACAGAGGGAATATTTCCGACAAACTATAAAAATACAATTATTTCACCTATTTATAAATCTGGAGATCCTCAACAAGTAACTAACTATCGCCCAATTTGTCTAATCTCAAACATTGGAAAGATTTTTGAAAAAATTGTGAAAAATCAATTAGTCAGTTTCCTAGAAAGTAATAAAATTCTTCACAAAAACCAGTTTGGTTTTATAAAGTCACTCAGCACACAAGATGCTATTGCTAATGTAACCTCATACATCAACGAATCATTGGATAAAGGTGAAAAATGTGCCGGTATATTTATTGACCTCAGAAAAGCTTTTGATAGTATATCCCATGAGATTCTACTAAAAAAACTAAACAATACAGGTATAAAAGACAATGCAATTAAATGGATTTCGAACTACCTAAAAAATCGACCGCAAGTCGTAAAAATAAATCAGATTAATAGCGATAAAGAAATATCAGACTTTGGAATCCCTCAAGGTACAGTAATCGGACCAATCCTTTTCACCATATATGTTAATGACATTTTTTTTCAACCACTACATGGCCAAATTACTTCATATGCCGATGATACGGTATTAATAATTAGCGATAAAACTTGGGAAAAAGTAACATTTAAAGCCACCGAAGACATAAATATTTTAAAGAATTTCTTCGACGTAAATTTACTATCACTAAATGGTGATAAAACATTTGTAATTCCATTTGCAATACACAAAAATGATACCCCTAAAAATATTGACATCATCATCCATGATAATTCCAAAACACATAGTAAAAATTATTGTATCCAAAACTGCACAATATTAAAAACAACAAACACAATCAAATATTTAGGTGTCATTATCGATAAAAATTTGAAATGGAAGGAACAAATTTTTCAAGTTGTAAAAAAAATTAGAAAATTGATTTATATATTTTTAAGAATCAGAAATTTTTTATCTGTAAAAAACTTATATCTAATATATTACGCTTTGGTTCAATCAACTTTACAATATGCTATCATTAGCTGGGGATCCGCATACAAAACTAATCTTTCCCCAATTGAAGTTGTGCAGAGGCTAATAATTAAAATCATATTGAAAAAACCTTCTGACTACCCAACGGATCAATTATTTAAGGAATTCCAAGTACCATCTTTCAAAGATCTATACAATAGAAATGCATTGATTCAAACTATAAAAGAAAAAGAAAAATATCAATTTATAACTGAAAACCGTACTAGACATAAATATATTTTCTCATGCCCAAAATTAAACACTTCCTTTGCACAAAATTATTATACTTATCAAGGAAGACTTATTTTCAACCGATTACCGGATGAAATTAGAAAAATTAATGATAAAATCCAATCCAATTAATAAACACTGTTAAAAAATATTTTAAAGATAATATAAAAAAAAAAACTAAAAAAAAAGTTTCCGACTAATCTAATCTCAAGAACAACTACTTATAACTCAGTTTCCAAGTGATACTCTGTTCTTCAAATAAGTTAAATTTTGTATTGTTTTTAGCAACTAATTACATATCACAGAACTTACAACTTATTGTTTTTTACATTCACATTGTAATTTAAGAACTTAAATATAGCATTAAAAATGTACACTACTCTTCCAGCCACAAGCTAATGCTTCCATGGAAGAGTGGTATTAACGTATTTTAAAATGAACATGTACGCAAATTACTACATTATCTAAATGTATATTATATTTTATATGCTAAAATAAATAAATAAAAAAAAATAAAAAAAAAGTGTACTGGAATTTTATATGTTTTTAGAAAAATTTGAAAAAATTACAGGATATTGTTGATACACTAGTTGACTATTCCACATAATTGCTATCCCGTTCAATGCATGTGGTGAGCCGTGGCACAAGTTTCTTTATACCCTCCTCGAAGACCTCTACCTCTAGCTCCTTCCCCCATTTTAGAACCTCTTCCTGCACCTGCTCGTAGGTTGAAAATTTATTTTCATCCATATGCTTACAGGGAGGTAAAAATATGATAATCTGAAAACGCCAAGTCAGGGGAATATGGGGGTGGTTCAAAACCTTGACCTAATTTAACTTTGTGTATATGTATCTTTATATTTTATGTGTAAGCTCTCAAAAAATAAATAAAACATCCCAATCATGCGCATATTGGTGGCTAAAACCACAATCCGTTATGGTCACAGTACAATTAATTTGTGAACATCCCACGTACGTCTGAAAAAAATACACAAGCACAATAATTTTATCATACTAAATGAAAAATACACTTTGTAATACACCACTTTTTTATTGTTAATATTTAACGACCGACCGGTTTTCGCTTAGTTTAAGCTTCGTCAGGGCGTATTATAGTATAAAGTTAATTACATACAGACACATATAATAAAACAATGAGTTAAAGATAAGGAATTAGAAAAGCAGACAGCTTATTGATGACAAAAAGAGATAAAATAGAAAATAGGGACACATAAATGATTGTAGGATGGGTAGGTAGGGGGTGGGGAAACAGTTTCAGCGAAACTTCTGAAAAAATTAGAAAACAGTTTCAACTCTATTCCCCCCCCCCCCCTCCTCTATCCATCCTGTCTCCTTCTCCATTTTGTCTCCTTCTTTTCTATTTTATTTCTTTCTGTTACCAACAAGGTATTTTCTATTCTATTTTCATCTCTTTCGCTAATTGTTTTATTTTCTTCTATTATGTGTCTGTATGTAATTAGCTTTAGTTAATGTAATAAGCCCTGACGAAGATTGAGCTGAGCGAAACCCGGTCGGCTGTTAAAAAATATTAATAATAAAAAAGTGATGTATTACAAAGCTAATGTCATAGCCCAAAGTATTTTCTTCCTTCGATAAAATTATTTTATCAATTTTTATTTCTACTGTGTCTGAAATTAAGGCAACAATAAAGATCACAATTGAAAAATCATTTAATTGATATATTGTACTTATTAAGGGACATGAAGTTGCCTGTCATTATTAGCCAGTTTTATGTCAGCAGTAAACAAGGATTATTTTCATAAACGACCAAGTTCATGATTCTCTTGCGAGGACTAACGAGGTCATAAGCGAATTACTCACTTTATGGTCGTAGCCATTTTTCATCGAAAGCAGTGAAACTGCGCTGGCAAGCGTCCCATTTATAATATCGCGTTTAATAATAAAACGTATACATATTCGCATTACCGAAATTACCTACACTATTGCTCCTGACAAATTAAATAATTGTCATTAAAGGCAAATTCACTGTGAAATATCTTGGTTACCTACCGGCAATCTACTGGCATTATAAACCTTTGAATAATTTATCATCCGATTTCTCGTTCGCGATTTGTCCCTTGCCTTTCTTTCATTTCAACTTTGAAAATCTAAGAAAAGTGGTCGATATTTTTTTTTACTACCCTTGGGAATGTTGTGTGGAGTGTCTTCTTAGGAATACGAAGAAAAGGAAGTTCTGGGAAAGAAAAAGGTATGAGGGATGGGTAGGAATCTGAGGGTCAATTTGTGACAGACTTGTGAATCTATCCCTTTCACTGCGGTGCAAGGCGATGTTCCGAGAGTCCGGCTGCAGAAGAATAGGATAAGTCTCCCTCAACCAGTCTCTCCCGATACAGCCCCTCAATGCAGTAGGTGATTAAACGCATTGTCCACCAAGACGTCCACCAAACAAATCTCATCCCTTGAACTCGGGCACCCATGCTAAGTCACCAAACGTAACGAACCACTTGGGGTGACCTATGGCAGGGTTGTTGGTTATCCAATAAATGGTTCCCAGGGTGGTGTACCCATACCCGCTTCCCAAATTGGAATAAAAAATATTGGTAAAAAAAAATTGTTGTCAATGAACACAGCAATTACTTTTGCGAAACATATATTAATTTCGCATAATTACATTATTATTTATAAGTGCCCCAAAAGCTGATTTGTATACATTATGTGCAACCGGACACAAAGAAATGTTAACATATTTCTTTTCAGGATAGTTAACATTCTGAGCGTCTTGTCATATGAAGAAATGTTACTCATTGCGCTGATTATTAGAGTAAAGAAAGAAAAAAAACAATTTTTATCTTGACTACACTTCTCGGCGAGAGTAGGTCGACAATTTGTCCCTTGGTACTATAATGAATCCTCGAAAGATATCTTTGTAAGATATTAAGTCCTTATTTATACCCGAGGCTTAACATCTTAAGAGGAAGGCTGCGCAGCCCCATTCATAAAAAACTTAACTATGGATTTGAGGCCAAAATACTTAACCAAACTGAAAATTTATTTTTTTAATTAAAATGTATAGCAAATATCCAGTTTTTTTTTTGTCTTTTAAATTATAAAACATAGGCTATCAATTTTTCATGACTTTAGCGGAAACTTTGGCAATTATCAGTGATTTAAAAAATACTACCTATATAAATATGATCATGTATGAAATGAAATTAAAACGATAAAAAATCTTTTTTTTTGAGTACATAAATTGAAATTTTAACGACCGATATTCGTTGTCAATATTTGTTGTTTGTAAATTAAAATGTCTACCCTAAGAAATGCCTTTTTTATTATGGATATTTTGCCTTGTTACCTACTGAACTGAAACTGAACTCAGTATACCTACTGAATTGTTTTTTTAATAATTATAATTAACCAACTAAAAATGCCAAAGTTGGCGCAAATATCATGCAAAGTTGAATTATTTAATAACCAATATTTCACAATTTAAAACAAAAGTAAACATTTTAAGTAATTGATATCTACCTTTTGATTAAAAAATATTTTTTTCAGTTTGGTTTTGTATTTTGGCCTCAAGTCAAAATTTAAATTTTGTATGGAAAAGCCGGTGCAGCCGTTCCTTTTAATATACTTCCTTGAAAATTACGATTTTGCCTTTTTTGGCAATAGTAATTAAGTACTCTAGGATGAAAAAAAAGGGTTTAAGTAAAATTATATAAATTGTATCCTATATTGTAGCCACAGGCCAGAAGGGCGTTGGCTATTTTTTTGACAAGAAAAGATATGTACTAATTTGTATCATATTATATATTAATTATTATTTTTAATTGTAAAACTAATGTTTTTAAGACAAGATTTTTTATGCATAGCACAAAGGGTAACAATTATTATAAGCAATAATTATCAGCCTGCAACACTCATCCACATTGAAAAATCTTCCGAGAAAAGATACATGACGCCAACGGGACTTGAACCCGTGTCCTCTCGATTGCCGGTCGATTGCTCTGACCACTGAGCTATGGCGGCTTATCTCGTACCCGCCAAATGATTCAATATATGCTAGTGTTTCATTCAACAATTACTGCTTATTATATTTTTTCCACCTGAAAACAACCAACTTTATTTTTGCGAGAGAAACATTGTAAGTGTTAAATCCCTCGCTAGGTGGCGTCGAGACAAATTATGTCTTCATTTATTGGGGAAATACTTAAACTTGTCAAATATTAATTATTATTTTTAATTGTAAAACTAATGTTTTTAAGACAAGATTTTTTATGCATAGCACAAAGGGTAACAATTATTATAAGCAATAATTATCAGCCTGCAACACTCATCCACATTGAAAAATCTTCCGAGAAAAGATACATGACGCCAACGGGACTTGAACCCGTGTCCTCTCGATTGCCCGTCGATTGCTCTGACCACTGAGCTATGGCGGCTTATCTCGTACCCGCCAAATGATTCAATATATGCTAGTGTTTCATTCAACAATTACTGCTTATTATATTTTTTCCACCTGAAAACAACCAACTTTATTTTTGCGAGAGAAACATTGTAAGTGTTAAATCCCTCGCTAGGTGGCGTCGAGACAAATTATGTCTTCATTTATTGGGGAAATACTTAAACTTGTCAAATATTAATTATTATTTTTAATTGTAAAACTAATGTTTTTAAGACAAGATTTTTTATGCATAGCACAAAGGGTAACAATTATTATAAGCAATAATTATCAGCCTGCAACACTCATCCACATTGAAAAATCTTCCGAGAAAAGATACATGACGCCAACGGGACTTGAACCCGTGTCCTCTCGATTGCCGGTCGATTGCTCTGACCACTGAGCTATGGCGGCTTATCTCGTACCCGCCAAATGATTCAATATATGCTAGTGTTTCATTCAACAATTACTGCTTATTATATTTTTTCCACCTGAAAACAACCAACTTTATTTTTGCGAGAGAAACATTGTAAGTGTTAAATCCCTCGCTAGGTGGCGTCGAGACAAATTATGTCTTCATTTATTGGGGAAATACTTAAACTTGTCAAATATTAATTATTATTTTTAATTGTAAAACTAATGTTTTTAAGACAAGATTTTTTATGCATAGCACAAAGGGTAACAATTATTATAAGCAATAATTATCAGCCTGCAACACTCATCCACATTGAAAAATCTTCCGAGAAAAGATACATGACGCCAACGGGACTTGAACCCGTGTCCTCTCGATTGCCCGTCGATTGCTCTGACCACTGAGCTATGGCGGCTTATCTCGTACCCGCCAAATGATTCAATATATGCTAGTGTTTCATTCAACAATTACTGCTTATTATATTTTTTCCACCTGAAAACAACCAACTTTATTTTTGCGAGAGAAACATTGTAAGTGTTAAATCCCTCGCTAGGTGGCGTCGAGACAAATTATGTCTTCATTTATTGGGGAAATACTTAAACTTGTCAAATATTAATTATTATTTTTAATTGTAAAACTAATGTTTTTAAGACAAGATTTTTTATGCATAGCACAAAGGGTAACAATTATTATAAGCAATAATTATCAGCCTGCAACACTCATCCACATTGAAAAATCTTCCGAGAAAAGATACATGACGTATTTCCCCAATAAATGAAGACATAATTTGTCTCGACGCCACCTAGCGAGGGATTTAACACTTACAATGTTTCTCTCGCAAAAATAAAGTTGGTTGTTTTCAGGTGGAAAAAATATAATAAGCAGTAATTGTTGAATGAAACACTAGCATATATTGAATCATTTGGCGGGTACGAGATAAGCCGCCATAGCTCAGTGGTCAGAGCAATCGACCGGCAATCGAGAGGACACGGGTTCAAGTCCCGTTGGCGTCATGTATCTTTTCTCGGAAGATTTTTCAATGTGGATGAGTGTTGCAGGCTGATAATTATTGCTTATAATAATTGTTATATTATATATTATTGACAAACAAAAATATATTATATGATATCTTCTTATATATAAAAATCTCGTGTCACGGTGTTTGTGGTCGCACTCTGACCGGCTTGACCGATTTTTATGATTTTTTTTATGTATATTTGGCAGGTTTGAAAATAGGTTTTAAAGTATATTTCATACCGCTAGGTGATTAGTTGTCCCTATCCAGAAAAAAAAATCTATTTTTTGACATTATTTGTGTTTTTTTTAATTGGCTTCAAAAAATACCTAATACTCCAAATTGTAACTCTCCTACCCCTTATCTCCCATTTTTTAATCGTGATTTTAGTATTTTTGAATTAACTAATTTAACCGTCTTTCGTATATCAAATATAACGAAATTATTTATGTTGTTGAATGACAGATGGCGCTACGTACGCCTCATCGAACTTTCATCCACACATACGCAAGACATTCACGAGAAGCGTCGCGTCATTTTTATATTTCATTCGGCATCACGTTCTCGCGTGGGCAAACCATCGAGCTTATTTGTGTTGGCTAAAGCCGGCCTGACAAAAAATATCGTACACTCAATTGCTCTTCGAAATTCGTATTGATTTTCTTTATTTCATTTTCCTACTTTAGTTGGTGTTTTTTTGCTTTTATCGGCGGTCATCGTCTACAGCGCTCCATTCCTCTTTCTGTCATAGATCCCATCCCCACACACTTACAATACATTCGTTATTTTTTATTTAACAACCAAAATATTCACTAGAAATAATTTGTATGGCAGAACAACGTTTTCCGGGTTAGCTAGTATTATATATCACCGAAGAAAGCAAATACTTTGTTCCTTCACATTATAAAATTTTTAAAAAAAGTTCTTTGTTGAAACCACTTTATTTGATGTACACACGTCGACCGGTTTTGTCAGGACAATAAAAATAACTAAATTAAATAATATAGTTTATATATTTATTGTCTTGATGAAGGTTTAGAGATCAACCGAAACCGATGTGTATAAATAAAATAAATTGGTTTTAAACAAAAAACCTTATTCATTTGTAAAAAATATATATATTATCTACAATTAAATTATAATAGTTTTTTTAGAATTAAAAAAATATGTTTAATAATTATCACTGCGTCATTAAAGTGATTTTTCACAACAACATTATACAATTTGGGAGGCGGGTATGGGCGGTTAACAAGTCACCCCAAATGGTTCGCTATGTTTGGTGACTTATTGGCGGGCCCGGGTTCATGGGGTGAGGTTTGTCCGGGTCTTGGAGGCGGATGCGTCTGCCCACCAGCTGCTTTGCGGACCGGATCGGGAGAGAATGGTGAGGGAGTCCCTTTGACTTCTCCAGCCGTACTCTCCCGGAACATTGAACACACTGACTCCTAGATTCCTACCCACCCCTTATACCATTTTCCTTCCCAGAACTTCCTCTCCCTCCTTTCCTAAAAAAATACCCTTCACACAGCACCCTCAAAGATGGCATAGGCTCTGAAGGGAATTATTTTCCTCAGGGCCTCCTGTGTGGAGCCAATGTAAAAAAAATGTTTCAATTATTACTAATAGTTTTCTGTGATTAGTGGACCTCGCATCTAAAAAAGCATGTTTCTAATTTATTCTTATATAATAAATCAAAACGAAAATTTTCTCTGAAAGTTTCGGTACTTAAATGCGTAGCTACTTAATTATTAATCATATTTATAATTTCTAAGGAAATATATATTTTTTTATTCAAATAGGGATTTATACAATTTGTTCAAAGAAACGTCACTATCTCATTGAAAATTATTTTTTCAAAAATTCTTAAGGTAGGGTAGGTACCTACTAAGTCAGAAAAGCTCAGTCAATGTTAGCCATCTAGCCAAAGTAAGTCTCGCTTGAATAATAATTAAGTCGATGCTGCAAATTTACAGACAGGCAATGTCAAATGGTAGAGTTTAAATAGGAAATCGCTACGCACAGTCAATTATTAAAATAAACTTGAGGGAAAACACAAACTTGAGTTTACAACTTACCGGCAGTACCTAGAAACTTTAGGCTTAGAGGCCTTTTGCTATTGAAGACTATTCTTCAAAAATATGAAAACGTTCTAGATCAGTGGTTCATAACCTGGATTCTATCGAACCCCAGGGGTTCGGTGAATCAGTCTCGCAGGTTCGACGAACAATCCTTTTTGAGGATGCTGGACATAAAAACTACGAAAGGGAACAGACTTCGTTGCGAAAATAACATGAGAGTGGCACATGCCAAGGTAAAGCCGTGCATTTCTGAACTGGTATCTGAAAGACAGCAGCATAAGTCACACTGATTTGCAATTTCATTCATTATGTTTTTGTGTGAAAATCATGTATTAATGGTTTTGTTCTTTGTTCTTAATGGTTTTGTTAATTTTGTGCACCTCTGTCTAAATATATACCTACGTTTTGAATTTGAAAAAATCATATTATTTTTTCAATATACAAGGGTTCGGTGAATGCGCATATGAAACTGGTGGGGGTCAGTACCTCCGACTAGTTTAAGAACCACTGTTCTTAATCCACTCGAGCGATTGGTGTTCGGTTTTTGATTTGGCCATTCGATTTAATTAATATCATTCCTCAAAATATTAATCTGGAAACCTATTTTTGAAGAAAGACAAACATTCCCGAGTTACGAATAACCCAACAATGTTTGAAAATCTCCTACTACCACCACAGAAAGCCGAAAATGTTGCTTGTGTTGTGATGGAGGACTTAGCCAGCCGAGGAATCGAACACGCGACGTCCAGGTAGGACCCAAGCGCTATGCCCACTCAACCTTTAAACTGTTTACTGCGGTTTTTAAAGCTAATGAATCCATCAGATTTCACCTTTATCTCATATTTGTAGGTTCGTTAAATGTGGTCCAATTTTGGACCGATATAAATCACTGAAATATAAAAGCGGTCCAAGTTTGCACCTAAATCACTCCAGTAGTTAAATGGACTTTGGGCAGTCTAATATTTCAATGTTTCGAAATGTTTCCAAACATTATCGCAATCATAAGGATCAAAAAGTAAGTTTGAAAGAATTTCTAAGAACGTGTAATGTATTATGCTAATTTTTTGAAAGCACGTTTACGTAAGAGGTCTCTATTTATTCCGTAACGTAGGTATTTTTCGACAGTTTTTGCGACAAAAGTTTTTTCAGATACTCGTAAATTGAAAAACGCTTTACCGTTGAATCGATAGTAAATAGCTCGTAAATTACGTTTTAAATAAGATCGATTTATTTGTTTTTAGGCCTAAACGAGAATAAGAAACGTTCCCGGAAAAATCTTCTACAAACAAACGTTCAAATAAATCATTCGTCCGAAATGAGGGCGCATTTTTAGCGATTCTGGGAAAACGTTAGTCTCTATGATGACTGAATTGTAGAGGATGCGGTACATTGGTACTTTGGTACATTTCCGACAAGAGGGCTGGTAGTTATTTTACACCAAGTCAAAACAAATTTTTATGTTTTTCTTTCGGGAACAATCGCGCTAAGAAATGATTTTCATTCGAAAAATCTACTTCTTCCTATATCAGCGTAAGTTGAATGTGGTTGGAAATATGAAATTTTTTGAAACCTGTCGTGGTTCTGTAGTGTACAGGATTATAAATGTGTAGTTTCAATGTCCTTCAATAGAGTTTGTTAGCATTGGTGATTATATGTAGTTTTGAGGTGTCTCAACAGATGTCAGTAAAGTAGTGCCTTAGGAGAGTGGAAATTGTCGCCGTTCGCGTCTTATACCCGAACGGTTACGAAAATAGCCGATGATATCCGATTGACAACTGGGCACCTACAGTGTCGAGTTCCCTGGCTTTAGAATTACGACATCCGCCTTTAGAGCGGACATTTGGTCTGATTAAATATTCGTTTTTTTTGTAAACCACACGCCAACTTAAATAACGTAATTTGTAATCTCGACGAACCACGAGTTTTTGAAGATTCCCGAACATACATCAGGTAATCCCAATCACTGCGATTGAAGAAAATTACAGTTTCCAACAATTTTATTAAGTTTAAAATATCAGAAATCATATTTAGATGTTGTTTGATTTGCGGTTTAAAAAAGGGAACAATATGGGTTTGGTCCAAAGATATTCAAATTTAAGTAGATGTGCTATCTGCTGTTTTTACTATGTGGGTCTGCGCTTCCGGGTGTCGCCGATATTGTTTACCAATTAACAAATAAACTAAAAGAACAAATAATTAACGAATAAACCAAACGAACGTTAAACTAAATGAACGAATTCTTTCCTTAATCAAAATATATTGTTAACCAATATTAATGCACATTTTCAAAAAATCAACGAATTGAACAAATTCGTTTTGTATGAAAACTACGCTAATTAGCGCGTAATCCGGCGACAGTTGCGCGGACACCATAGCATATCTCTTCTGTATTTGAATATCTTTGGTTTGGTCCATTTTGAATCAAATCTATCATCAAGACTGATGATCATTTTAAATGTAATGTCATCTGCCACTTCCACCATTCGAAGGAAACAGAAGTCGCCCACGTATAATATGGTCTGACAACCGGAAGTTAACTGCTGGTTTCTGACGTGGAGATAACAACAAAAACAAAACCGTCATGATTTGGCAGAACTGGAATCATTTGAGGGAGATCTAAATGCAATGCATCCACATGGCTAAATTCCATAAATCGAAAGAGGTAACTTTTCCTGAATAGGTATCAAATCGTTTGTTCACATCTCACATCGCACAGTTAGTAATTTTGAGCATCTAGCGCAACTTTATTATTGTAGTATGTTTTTGGGACAATACAAATGATCATTATATTGAAAAATTGTTAAAAATATATATTGCGCGATTCAACCTGATGCAGTTGTTTTTAATACTTACAACAATCTATATATATATATATAAAAATATAGGTTCCATATGTTTGCATTCGCAAATCTCGGAAACTAATCGAGAGATTAACTAATTTTTTTACAGAACATTGCATTTTAGCAGAAGTGTGTTTAACATATAATGGTTAGCTCTTGTGTTATAAAATTTGTACATATCGATCTGTATATCAAAAATCGCCTTGGTGTTGAAAAAATTTAAAGTTGTTAAAGTAAACCCTGAAACATCATACAACTAAAGTTAATACGACACATTAATATCCATTAAACACAGAAAACGTAAAATTTTGCCGTATTCATTCAGATACATTTTTAAAAAACTTAAAGAAAAAATACGTTTTGAAAAGTCGTTACTTCAATATTTTTTATCACACTAAAACACAAGTAAAATAGTTATGATAATCACCTGATTTCCTTAATTCCATCATAAAGATTCATAAAAACATAACAGTTATAGTTGAAATGACAGACATAAAATTACTCGTTCGCGTTTCGAGGTAGTGAGAATTTGCGATGGTGTTATATGTCGCAAACAGCTAAAATGTTTTTTTTTTTTTAATTCTAAAAAGATTAGACATTTCGGTGCCCGATTAAAATAAAATGAAATCCAGAAAAAAACGTTGGGTTTCATAATAAAGTCAGCTAGATACCTCAAATTACTAACTGTGCATCGGTTACATTTATATAATCCAACATCGCATCGGTTCAAGGGAAATAAAGAATACGTCACACGCATTAGGGATGTTAGGCGCGCTAATTCAGAATAAGAGGGATGAATAATGGCGTCGTTACCATTATCTCAGATTGTGTGCTCACTATTAGTTATCACATCTCACTCAGGCTGGAACTTGGGACAAGATTGCTTTTCTCGTGAGAGGGAAATCCCGGAGCATTACTTAGTGCCCGAGACAACACGGTGTAATTAATAATTCTACCATTCTTAGAATTTTAAAAGGCCCACAGGGGTGATTCAAGACTTTGTTGGGGTTTCTAGGCTAGTTTTTATTATTTTTTTTTAAAGAAAGACAAATATTCCCAAGTTAAGAATAACCTGACAATGCCAACCTGACAACCACAACAGTATGCGGAAAATGTTGCTTGTGTCGCGATGGAGGACTTAGCCAGCCGAGGAATCGAACACGCAACGCTTGGGTGGGACCCAAACAGATACATTATTTGGAGATACATTATTTCCTATTGCTTTAATACAAACTAAGAATACAGACTTCGTTCACCTATTCAGTCCAAATTTGTGCAAGCGGGATCGACACTTCGTATTTTATAACATTCATTATTTTAATCATCTCCTTGTAATCCCACAATAATATAATGGTCCAACAAAGTCACATACCGAACCATTTCTATTTAATTATCAGTCGGCTTATCATGAAATATTAGCTTAAAAATAATATAAAGATCAAAAAGACAGTCAAGATGACGCGTAAGTGTTCAGCCAAGGATTGTAAAGGTGTTTCGAATAAATAAACCGCGGGAATATTATTGCATTCTTCCTAAATCCACACACCCAACAGTAAAAGTTTAAACTTTTCCGCGTGAATCATGTTGAATTCAATTTTTTATAAGAAAAACTCTCTTTTATAACTTGTGACGTTAAATACTTACTTGTAATTCATTCCCTCCAAACCTGGTCATCCATCCATGAATTGAATAAATAATCACATACAAAGCCAGCAAGCAAGCCATGAGGTTAGGTAGCAATAATAAGTAGGTATGAGAACAATGTATAATTTATTATAAAAAATCAAACCCTGCCCTTGGAACATATTATAATGATTAGCTATGAGACTCTAAGTTAAACAACGGAAATAATCATCAGGGGTGACTGGTTACGATGTATCGTACCCAGCTGTAAATGTTTAAAGTTTCTCGACACGTGTCAATAAGAAAGAAATTATATTGTAACGACATAAGAAAATTACTGATGGGCGCCTGTGACGTAAAACGTAACATATTTATGAATCAGTAATCCCTAAAAATAATCTATAAAGCACAATCTCGATCTGTTAAAAATATAAGTAATTTAAATCTCACTTCTCGTGATCCAAAATGTCTTGAGTCCAGCAATACAACAGCCCGTCACACAAAAACACCTGCTCGATCTGTGGTACTCCCGTCAACTGAAGCGCCCGAACTTTTTCCGAAGCATCTTGAAACATCTGCCGCCCCTTCGGAGTGCAATGCTGCCAACCAAATCATGCGAAATTTGCGAATCGCTCACGACGCTAGCAGCAAATGTTACATTACCCCTCCACCAAGAAGAAAATATTTCCTCCTGGAAATCAAGTGGTCCATGTGTCACTTCCTGAAGAGAACTGCATACTATGTGAGCCTTGGTCGTAAATGTTAGTCATGGAAGATGCCAAAATATAAGGATTGTCAGCCGGAAGGATCCTGGTGATAGAAGTACTCCCAATCCATATAATGTACCTCATGGAAGAAGCGGTGACCACCGTACTGCAATACTGAAGCCATGACATAATGCGATGAACAGAAAGACGCATCAATCTATGCAGCTTCTCTCCTATTATGATGCATTCAATAACTGATGACCCAAGATGGCCCAAGGTAGAGATGAAATATCTGGTCCGGAATCTCAAATTCAGCTTCTTTTGCTATTAATTTCTTCCAAAACTGATGACCCAAGATGGCCCAAGGTAGCGATGAAACATTTGGTCTGAAATCTCAAATTCAGCGTCTTCTGATATTACTTTCTTCCAAAACTGATGACCCAAGATGGCCCAAGGTAGCGATGAAACATTTGGTCTGAAATCTCAAATTCAGCGTCTTCTGATATTACTTTCTTCCAAAACTGATGACCCAAGATGGCCCAAGGTAGCGATGAAACATTTGGTCTGAAATCTCAAATTCAGCGTCTTCTGATATTTCTTTCTTCCAAAACTGATGACCCAAGATGGCCCAAGGTAGCGATGAAACATCTCAAATTGGAGCAGACGAAAGTCATTAAGTGAGGTTCTGTGTAGGTGATGAAATTTTTCCCGCGCTGCAAGCTCTGCCGTCCAAAAGAATGAAGATGTATTGTGATCAAGACTGCATCTTGTGTAAGCTGAAGAAGATCCTTGAGTGAGGTTCTGCATACATTGAAGAAATTTCCCCGTGCTGATGAGGGTTGACAATGCGACGCTGAAGAGTATTCAGAAGTGAGATTTCTAACTAACCGCTCCACTAAAGCTTACATAATGTTACTGAGTAAAATTTGCATGAAAAAAGCTAAGTTAAGTAAAGAATGAAATGTGCTTTACCTACTAAATGAAATGTTTCAAAAAAAATTATTTGAAAAGGAAGTAAATAACTCTCATAGATGACCTGCAAGACTGAATACCTAATTAACATTCTAAAGTTCAATTGAATGAGGAAGATATTACATAAAAATACTGAAGTCCAAACACAAACATTTATTTTAAATCCTAGTTTGAAAAAAAAAAACACCCCTGACACCTGTTGATCAAAAAAATAAATAGCCGAGAATCAAACCATTAAACTTCAAGCAAGTAATGACCCCACTCACAGAATGAAGACCTCTGTCGAAAAAAGTTACCCAAATAGAAAATCCCAATAAAATTGGATGTGAACTTGAATAATTCCCCTAGTTTTAGATAGCATAATTGTAATCAGCAATTAACTATATGACAATAATTTATTGTAATAAATATGTAACTCTTTTAACAGAATTAGTATTTCTCACATTTGACAGGGTGTTCAAATTCGCTCGAGCTCTTAAGCGAACTCCAACAACCAGTCGAATATGGAAATAAATTGAAGTAACAAACTAAGTTCAAAATCTTTAGTATAAATAGAGGATAAAATGCATCCAGAAATTGACCATGGAATTAAAAATTGTTTAACCAATATTGTAAAACAAAACAATTACAAAACCCTTTATAATAATCTTAAAACAAAAATCCACAGCGGAATTAACTTAATAAATGTATTTATATTATGCTTACTCATCAAATATATGTACCGATGTTATGTATATCATAAACTAATAACTTAAGTATCATAGAATAGAACCTTAAGCAATATGTTCACTATTGCGTGTGAAAAACAACCATCACCATAACCAGAGTAAACAAATTGGAACAATGCCCATGCCATACGTTTCCTAAAACGATATGAAAAATAGATAATTTTGAGCTTCTGAAGCTATAGCCTTTTTCATATAAATATATATATTTTTTTTTTCCATGGAAATTATTCCAAAAGACACCAACATAATGTAAGTGAAACAATAAGGTATTCTAGGTTTCTACACACTAATAGCAATAATGATACTACGCTAAACACCTCTATACATCCGCAAAAATACACAGTAACTAGTTCAATAAAAATTAAAATAAAAGGTTTTGAAAAACTATGTAAAAACGGTTTTGCTACAGGGAAACAAACCGAAATTACAAGTAAATTCAATGTATGAAAATGATGATCAGTCACTTTCACACGTTGAACTTCATATGCTTAAGTATACGCATTATACACTTGCAAAGTACAACACATACGTGTAATATCTGAAAACACAAACACTGACAAGGACAATGCAATCAACGTGAGGACGTAAGGATAAGTCACGTCACCACGCTGAATGATCCACATGCAATTGCTGGATATGCATGCAAATACTTAGAACACATATAACATTCAAATAAAATGACAAAGAAAATCTCTCAACGGAGATAAGAAAAACCCAACCCCTATTGAAATAACACTAACGATCAACTGGAGTTTCAGATTTAATAATGTCTTTTAAATGATAAATACCCAGTTTTTTGCCATTCATGTCAGCTAACTGATATGCTACTGGAGAAATTTTCCCAATAATCTTGCTCCTAATGAATTTAGGTGCCAATTTTGCTGAAAAGTGTTTACTTGCATCTGATAATACGAAAGATCGCCTCCATACGGTTTCCCCAACCCTAAATTGAATATCTCTACGACGCAAGTTGTAGTTCAGCTTGTTCCGTTCGTATGACTGCCTTAACGATGTCCGTACCTGTGAAAAAATGTCATTCAATTCTTCTAAACCTGACGCCCAAGAGTCACGCTTAGCAAACGTAATTTCTTCAGCATTGAAATCAGTGCCTAAATAATCTTTTCCTGAAATGATGATCTCTCTGCCAAAGTTGAGAAAAAACGGAGTGTAACCTGTGACTTCATGGACTGCCGTGTTAATGGCTAACTCAATTTCTGGAAGATGATTCGCCCAGGTTCTGTGGTCAGATCCAACATACGAACCAAGCGCTGCTACCAAAACCTTGTTAACACGTTCCACAGGATTGTTCTGAGGATGATATCTGCAGTTATAAAACAGGTGACGAATATGAAACTTATTGGCTAAAGCTTTCATATCACGTGAAATGTATTGAGGACCATTGTCCAACACAATGGTGTCCGGAACTCCAAACTTCAGGAAAATTTCATTCTCTAAAATGGAAGCAATATTCAACCCAGTAGCCTTCCTCAGCGGGAACAGCCTCGTGTACTTAGAAAAGAAATCAGAAACTACCAAGAGATAAGTATAACCTTTCTTGTATGAACTCGGATAAGGCCCCAGTAAATCAGTTGCAATCATTTGCCAAGGGCGCTGAACCAATTTGGGATTTCCCATCAAACCTGGCGGTAACAAATTAGTACTCTTGTAACCTAAGCATATCTGACATTTACCGATGAAAGCTTTTACATCAGCAGACATTTTAGGCCAATAATATTTGTGTCTAATTCTGTTCAGGGTTTTTAAAATCCCAAAGTGGGCGCAAGTAGGAGGAACATGGTGCTGTACAATTAAACTATTCCTGAGTTCCTTCGGAACTACCTCTTTCCAGTCGTAGGACCTATGTAAAGCCTCCATACTCTGGATATGTTTATAGAGCCTATCGTTAGTAATTCTCCACGCCGGATACTTCTCAGGATTTGCCAAAATTTTCTCCTTTAATTTGACGTACCATTGGTCCGATGTAGAAAAATTTTGACTGATCGTATTAACCTGTAAAGGATCCCGTGATAACGCGTCAGGAATTACATTGTCCTTACCGTTTCTATGAATAATTTCAAAATTGAACTGTTGTAACCTGACTGCCCAGCGCGCGAGCCGTCCTGAAGGCGATTTTAAGCTGGTCAACCACTTCAGGCTGTAGTGGTCTGTTATAATCTTTACCGGAATAGGCGAACCCTCAATATAACCCCTGAATTTTTCCAACGCGAAAATCATAGCATTTAACTCTCTTTCTGTGGTAGAGTGGTTCCTCTCTTGAGCAGAAAGTGTTCTTGAAATGAAAGAAATAGGGTGTTCTAACCCCTTATCATCCATTTGTGAAAGACATGCTCCGAGCCCTACATTTGAAGCATCTACGCTAATCGTGAATGGTTTCTTGAAATCAGGACATGCGAGAACCGGAGCGGATACAAGAATGTTTTTAAGTTTTGAGAATGCTAATTGCGCTTGATCATTCCACACAAATTTCTTACCCGCGAATTCTTTCTTTGTTAAATTATACAAAGGTGAAGCAATGCTAGAAAAATTGAAAATGAATCTCTTATACCACGAGAGTACCCCAATGAATCTACGTAAGCTCTTTTGTGACGAAGGGGTCGGAAAATCAACAATTGCCTTGACTTTATCCGGATCTGTGCGGAGACCTTTGTCATCAATAACAAAACCTAGGTATTTGAGTGAGTCCCTGCAGAAAACGGATTTCTGCACATTAATCGTAAGACCGGCGGCCTGTAGTCTCTGTTTAACCTTCCTCAAGAGATAAATATGTTCTTCGAAAGATGAACTAATAATGATGATGTCATCTAAGTAACAAAAGACTTTGCCATCAAATTCAGGCCCTAACACTTTATCCATCAGCCGCATCATCCGGGAGCTAGCACCATGTAAACCGAACGGCATTGTGACGAAATGAAACAACCCTCGCTTGGGTATCGTGAACGCGGTTTTCTCCTTAGACTTTTCGTCTAGCGGAATTTGGAAAAAGGCATCATTTAAGTCCAAAGTTGATAGAAAACGAGCACCACCCAAGCTATTGAGAATGTCTGAGATTAACGGTAAATTGTAGGCGTCGCGTTTCGAGACGGCGTTTAAGCGTCTGCTGTCGAGGCATAGCCTGAATGTGCCATTTTTCTTAGGTACCAGAACAATGGGATTATTCCACGAGCTGTTGCTCGGTTCTACCACACCTAACTCTAGGAGTCTGTCAAGCTCCCTATGTACTTCCGGAAGTAAGTGCGGAGAAATGGGATAAACCCTTTGTTTGATAGGAGGCACATCACCCGTGTCTATGACATGATGTTCTAACCCTGTCCTGCCTAACCGATCTCCTGAGTAATCCATGTACTCCTGAACTACAACGTTCAAGACGGAGCGTTGGGATTGAGATAAATTTTTCTCGCTATCCAGCCCAATACTATTCGATGCTCGAACACTACTAACAGAATCATTACAAGACATTAATTTTGAGATCTTAGGACAGATGTTGAAAACTTTCCAAAAGTCACAACCCAGAATAATGTCAGATTTAATGTCTGGCATAATAACAAAATTGAACGTTCTAACAACATTTTCAAAACGCACCGGGAGAGCTATTTTGTAAGAACAGGTAACCGAATGACCAGTCGCCGATACTAGAGCGAAATCAGAATCCAATTTTGACAAATTGAAACCTAAATCTAAAAATTTACGATGAAAGTTATTTCCTAAAATCGAAACGTGCGACCCAGAGTCTAGAAGACCAGAGTAGCCTGTGCTCAAAACTTGGAAAGAGATGTAAGGACGGCCGTCCCTGTTGGCCGCTCGCACCTCCTTCGAAGTCCTTAAATTCTTATAAAAATCTCTTACGGTATCCAGCCACAAAACCCATTCCCGTGAAGTAATCTCGGCAAACGCAGACGTCATAGCGCCCACCGACAGGACCTCACGGGCCATCAGTTTTTTTGAGGACGGCAGCCGCAGAGAGGAGCCTTGACCCCCGGACGCCCGCAGCGAAAGCAGTGCACCTCCCTAGAATTCACATTTGACGGGTTATGCAAAACATTCGAAAAATCACGACGGTTATTCCTGAAGTTGAAATTAGGATCGGCAGAATTTACATAACCATCTCTATTGTTAGAATAATTGTTTCTAGAAAAATTCAAATTGTTGCAATCTCTGTTATTATTACTATTGCCAGCATGGTTGTTCCTAGACAAATGTAAATCATTCGAATACCTCTCATTGCCTCTATTACCAGAAAAGTTATTTCTAGAAAAATTAGATTTACTGTGATTCCTCTGATTACCTTTGTTACTAGAATAATTAATAGGATGAGAATTACTAGTGTTTGATCTGTCGTTTGAACGGCTGTCGGCCAACTCAATCATCCTACCTAATTTTTTTAAGGTTAACAAATCAGGGATCTCCGAAAGAGAAAGTTTCTGAATATATCTTGGCAACATATTACTCCGCAAAATGTCTAGGATCTCATCATCCGGCAACCTAGTGGACAAACGATTATTCAGCAATTGAACACGAGTGATAAAAGAACTAAAATTCTCTTTCTGACCTTGAAACGTCAATCTTATTTGTGCCAATAACCTCTTTTCATGGTCTAAAAGCTCAAATTCGTTTTTTAACGCAACCACAATGTCCGCCCAAGATGAGAAAGCGGAGCGGTTTACTCTGAACCATTGTAGCGCCTGCCCTGAAAACAATTCGACTGCAGAAGAAAAAAGAGAAGCATAACTTACGTTTCTAGCGACAGCAAGTTCTTCTACCCGTTCTAAGAAATTTCTGACATCCGCAGAGCCATCAAAGGTGAGGTTCCACTTGTGAACCGGAAACGACGGAAGTGACGGAATTGACAAAGCTGAACCGGACCCCGCCGGTGTATCATCCTGTTTCGCCATGATGAATTTTGCCGCTGTTCTACTTCTTGTACCTACTCCTTCATCCATAACCTATTTCTCGATTGTAGGGTAGAAAGAAAATTATTAGAATACATGCAACAACACGACATGAAAAATGACAATGCACATGCAATCACCAATTCTAAGAAAATAATAAATAATGTATGCTGCCAGCGAACTGAGCAGCCAAAATGAGTTAAAAGCGTAATAACGCCGATGAGTTGACGGAAACCAAGGCAAAAAAACTGTGTGAAACTATGTATTAAAAATATCAGATCGGCAAGTTAGTCGTGGGACGGGCTGTTATAAACCCAAGGAAAAGTGAGAATCAAATTAATAACAGATCGAGATGTAAAAACCATTTGATAATCGTGAACAACACTACCGCGAACACGTGCGAGAAAAAACAAACATAGACAGGTTCAGCCGAAGCGCGCCAATGTGACGTTAAATACTTACTTGTAATTCATTCCCTCCAAACCTGGTCATCCATCCATGAATTGAATAAATAATCACATACAAAGCCAGCAAGCAAGCCATGAGGTTAGGTAGCAATAATAAGTAGGTATGAGAACAATGTATAATTTATTATAAAAAATCAAACCCTGCCCTTGGAACATATTATAATGATTAGCTATGAGACTCTAAGTTAAACAACGGAAATAATCATCAGGGGTGACTGGTTACGATGTATCGTACCCAGCTGTAAATGTTTAAAGTTTCTCGACACGTGTCAATAAGAAAGAAATTATATTGTAACGACATAAGAAAATTACTGATGGGCGCCTGTGACGTAAAACGTAACATATTTATGAATCAGTAATCCCTAAAAATAATCTATAAAGCACAATCTCGATCTGTTAAAAATATAAGTAATTTAAATCTCACTTCTCGTGATCCAAAATGTCTTGAGTCCAGCAATACAACAGCCCGTCACACAAAAACACCTGCTCGATCTGTGGTACTCCCGTCAACTGAAGCGCCCGAACTTTTTCCGAAGCATCTTGAAACATCTGCCGCCCCTTCGGAGTGCAATGCTGCCAACCAAATCATGCGAAATTTGCGAATCGCTCACGACGCTAGCAGCAAATGTTACAAACTTTTGAAGGTTATTCTTATCAATGTAATACATCAATGAAGAAGAAGATAACAATAATAATCTAAACGGAAATATGAGAGAACAAGACACAGAAAAACAGAACAAAGACAATGGTCGCAACTGGGACTCGAACCCAGACCTCTCGTCTAACCGGGTCAATTATATATTACATTGATGGGAATAGCCTTCAAAATAATAAAATAGAGTTTTTCTTATAAAAATTTATAAAACGTCAATGGTTCCACATGAATAAATTCGGATACATGTATCCGAGACGCTATCCAGGATACAAACCAATTCTTAGAATGATTGTATCCAATAAAAAAGGTAGTTGCCCATGATAAAGAAAAATAATTAGTTGAAGATAATATTGTTAATTCTAAAATTTGAAATATGAGATTGACAATTATTATGACGGTTTGACAGAAGGTGGCAATAGCGAAATTGGTTAACGCACACGTCCCGGTTAGACGAGAGGTCTAGGTTCGAGTCCCAGTTGCGACCATTGTCTTCTTTCATATTTTCGTTTAGATTATTATTGTTATCTTCTTCTTCAATGATAAGCTTAATTCAATTCAACTTCTGTTGTACATGGTAACTAGTGACACTAAATATGAAACGTAAGGAAGCTATTAAAGGAAATGAGTAGATTAGAATTATCGGTAGTTGAAGCGCCTTTGATGACATTTTTCATAAATTCAATAGTAATTGAAATAATTAACTTATTATCGATTCAGTGGATTGAGAGTGCCGCAGATGACGAAAAATAGAGTTGCTGGTCACCCAATTACCCAACATTTCAACGATAAAATATTATAAACTTTTAATAGGAATATTAAGTACTTATAAAACTCACAGAAAACCATATTCGGATATATTTTATTTGAAATTAATTCGAGCAATCGTCGTACAAAATAAAACAAACCATTTTTAAAATACTCAATAAAAAGTCGACGAGTTGGTTCAGTGCTTGAACAAATGCGTGGGAATTTACATACAAATCCCTCTTGAGCAGTGTCTGACGGGACCATAACCTCTGGAATGTTGGGGAAGGTTGCGTAATCAGCTTCTGACAGCGCCGCCCTAAGAACGTCTCTCTTCCCATTTCGGCCATTTCCTTTATCACCCTTCGTCTATTGATTAAACAAAAAAAAATATCACTCTGAAGATTCTATCCATTGATACAACAAGAATTGCGTAGGCTCCCTTGTTTACGACCTCTGAATAAAATTTATTTTTTGGAGACGCATAAACTGCCGCTTTTGTCAATGTTTCTACGACGTTAAAAATAATGTTATACGAGTGAGTATGAGATTGTCTTAGCCTTAATTTTGTATAATCTCGCTTAATGGCTTCGAGTGAGTTTTCCCCTTACTGCTTTCATATTTAATAGCCGTTTTCACTTGAATTTAGTGCCGCTAAACGGGAATTGAGCGGATAATAAAAATACTACATAGTTTCCTAGGGTAAGGTGGAAGCGGAGTAGGCGCCGGTTAATGTAATCGCGGTCACGATGATCACATACAAGATTTTAAGTAGACTAGCAAAGCGCTTCATTATTAAAAATCGTTCAGGTATGGGCAGTGACATTTTTGGAAATAGGATAACATGTTTTAGAAAGGCAGCCACGTTATTTGATTTAGATAAGACCAAACAGTTATGTCTACATTAAAAAGTATGTTAGGGAACGTACCCATACTACGTGACCAACTTTTTGCAATTTTAACCCCCCCCCCCCCCCCCCCCCCCCCCCCGGTGACCAAAATCCTAAGCAACCCGCCGCTCACATTTGTATGGAGCGTGACATTTTGAAGACAGTAAGGTTATTTCAATGTAATTTGGTTTAAAGGGTATTTATCTATTCGGTGAAGAAAATTTTACCGTTTAAACCCCTGCGTTCCAAATTTCCACCGTTTTATAATATATTTCTCTTGAACACTTTAAGTTTTTAAGTTTCTAAAAAAATATATGTTATTTTTGAAGATAATACCCATTTATTGGTAGAGCTGAAACGATAAAATTAAATTAAATAACCTCGATAGAAAAAAATTGCAAAATATGCTCCGAAAATTATTAAAAACACATTTTGTTCTGTTATTTAACGTGTTATGGATATGAAATATATCTTTAAATATAACATAAGCATTATATCTTTAAATATAACATAAGCATTTGTCTATTTTTTTCTCTATTTTAAACGAGCCTTGTTTTATTTCATTTTTATAAAATCCATCAATAATTTTCAGAAAAAGAGCACGCAAATCGATCCGGTTGGTGGATTTTATTTATTCCTATTTCACTTGAGAAATTGAAGGTTTTAAACTGTATTTGGGCACCAAATCACATTAGAGAATATCACGTTATTTTAAATCATGGAAACTAATTTACCTGGAATTTCCTCGAAAGGTAAGTTTTGTAGATAAATGTTGAATTTAACCGAGTTTAAATAGTTTAGTTAATTTTAGTAGTTTAGTTTAATTTTTATTTTTTTAGTTTTTTTTTTTTAGTTTTTTTTATTATTAGTATTAATAATTATATTAGTATTAATAATAATATAACTACAAAAATCGGTTCGGAAAATCTAAACATGAGTATGAGATCTTCCAACTTTCTGTCCCGCCCTAGTAAGTAAAATGAATGTTAATTTCAAATTTATTTATTGTCTTACCTAATTATTTACATAATCAAAGCGTTTTACCATTAGCATGAACTGCTTTAATTTTTGTTCAATAATAAAATTATAACAACAAAATATAGGATGAAGGGGCTTTAATTTAATGAAGGTAAATTTATAAATGTTTTGACAAGCCTAACGTAAATTTTAGGTTTTAAATAACTTCTTCGTACCAACGAAGAAACAACAAAGTTTTCATCCTTTCTGCAAAGTTTATTTGCGTAAAATTGGCGCTTTAAATTATATATAAAACTAACAAGTTCCCGGCATGTGTTGCTATGGCACTTAATAAAGAAATTGTTTCTCCCTGCGTGTCCTTTCCCATTCGTCCCGTTCCCCTTCTGCCTCCCCTTCCCCTCCCGCTTATCACGTGTCCTCCCTCAGCCTTCTCCGTTTTCCCTGTCCGCGCTCCTCTCTCCCCTTCGGTTTTCAAATAGCGCGCGTGCCACCTATTGCATTTTTTTCATAATGCCAGAGCTCACCACTATATATAGAAACCTTCGTGGGCGCGCTCACATGATACTATTTAAAATATGCCTACTTACTGATTTTATTTTATGATAAACCAGAAAAAAAATCCACATAAGTAAATATATTCGATAAAGCCTAAATTAAATTAATTCTGTTTATAAATCTCTACATATTATAAAGTAAAGTCCCCCGCGCCGTCTTTCTGTCTGTCTGTCTGTCTGTTCGCGATAAACTCGAACTACTGAACGGATTTTCATGCGGTTTTCACCAATAGATAGAGTGTTTCGTGAGGAAGGTTTACGTATGTAATTTGTCAAGGATTTGTGTAAATTGGTTGAAACATAACGATAATTGTTAGAAGTGTCGGAAAAATTCCAGCCGCCTGGTAGCTTTCATCGAAAACGCTGCCTAATCCTTTTAAGATATAACAAAACAACGCATGGTGGGATATTCCTCTTTTATAGATCTACAAAAAAGTCGGCGATGGCATATATCTATCTTTTACGGATAGCTTACTATACGCATTCTATCTTATTATTCTTATCAATTGCATATTAGATATAATGTGTATAGTAAGCTATCCGTAAAAGATAGATATGCCTTCGCGGACTTTTTTGTAGAAAATTTTAATAATTCAAAATGGTCAAAATATTTCCATGTTGCAATAAAATCCCAATAAATGGAATATTTCTGAATGTATCTGAAAACTAAAAACTGTTTTTTGAAAGGTGATGAAATATGGTTTCAAATTTTATCATCATTACATATAAAATGAAGTCGCTCAAAATGTTTGTGCGCTTAAATCTTTTAAACTACGCAACGGATTTTCATGCGGTTTTCACCAATAGATAGAGTGATTCAAGAGGAAGTTTATATGTATAATATATGCCTATTATACAACGTGTCCGTAAACTCGTAGTACAAGCGGGAAACTGGTGAATCAACATCACGTAGAGAACCCAAAAAACTTATTTTTTCGATCTGAGCATTTCGATTTTATTTTTCTATTTTTCCATTTTTTCGGCAACTAAAGGGTTAAAAAAATTTTTGAGCCCGGTTTACCCTTCGGTGCATTTTATTAGACATTACACAGCTGAAATCAACCACCTAGTGAAAAATTTTTTCAAATTTAACCAAAAAAATTCCAACTTCGGACCCGATTTACTCGAAAACGAAAGTTCAAATCAAAAAAGTTATATCACAAATCGATTCCGAATGTGATGTAGATTTACCAGTTTCCCGCTTGTACTACGAGTTTCCGGACACCGTGTAGTAGAGAAAAGCCGAGAAATTCAAATATTCATCACTACATAGTATAAAATGAAGTCGCTCAAAATGTTTGTGCACTTAGATCTTTTGAACTACGCAACGGATTTTCATGCAGTTTTCACCAATAGATAGAGTAATTCAAAAGGAAGTTTATATGTATAATACATACTTATTATAGTAGAGAAAAGCCAAGAAATTAAAATATTCATCATTACATTGGGTACATTACATTCATCATACATGGGGCCATTTCGTTAAATCAATCAACGAAATGGCCCCACCATGTGTCCCGGAAAATACCGGTCCGAGACAATTAACCCTTAGATCAGCAACTTCATCTGCTAAAGGCAGACTAATAGAACCTAAACGAAAGCCAAATACTATGTTTGGAGATCGTGCTTTCGGAGTATCTGGGCCTAAGGCTTGGAATAGACTCCCTCCGGAATTAAGATGCATAACAAGCCCAACAGAGTTTAGGTCCAAACTAAAAACCTTCCTTTTTGGGCTCTCATACCCGTAATTTAAATATACCTATTTGAGAGTATCATACTTGTATTGCCTATGATATGTCTTAATCACACTTTTCTTACTGAATTAAAATTACTCGATTCATTACACATCAATCTGTTTCTTGACGAATCAAATTTAGAAAGATCAAATCCTTATAGGTACTACTGCACCACCCACCTTTACATGTTGCTTTTACTTTCCAAAATACACTCGTCAAAGAATACATTACATATTAATATTAAAATATTTTTCAGGATTAAATAACATGTGTTCACAATAATGTCCTCTGCGTGCGAACTCTATCTAAATTTCTTTAAATGGACAATATACAGTGTTAATTTCAGACGACCTCCCAGGTAAGTATGGTCCTGTTTTCATTAAATTTTAGGCAGCATCGCGTTCATTGGTCAAAATATTGTACATATATTTTCGTATCGGTGATTAATGAACCGGTGTATGCAATTTTTAGCCATAAGTTGTTTATAATTGTTTGCCTAGCTTGTAGTTTTTTAGATTTTAGAAATGTATTATAAGTTTGTACAGCGCCCTTGAGGTGATTTTTCACAAAAACGGCGCTATATAAATCATCCAAATATTATTATTATTATCTATAAAAGAGGAATATCCCACCATTAATTGTTGTTATATCCCAAAAGGATTAGGCAGCGTTTTCAATGGAAGCTACCAGGCGGCTGGACTTTTTTCCGACACTTCTAACAATTATCGTTATCATTTTTTTTTTTTTTTTTAGATTTTCACGGCCAAAAATTATTTTGTTATTAGTTTTTGGGGTATTATGCCGTGTTACGCTACCTCCTTCTTTAGCCAACGTTTCCGACACTTCTAACAATTATCGTTATGTTTCAACCAATTTACACAAATCCTTGACAAATTACATACGTAAACCTTCCTCACGAAACACTCTATCTATTGGTGAAAACCGCATGAAAATCCGTTCAGTAGTTTTCGAGTTTATCGCGAACAGACAGACAGACGGCGCGGGGGACTTTACTTTATAATAATATGTAGAGATAGAGATAATCGGTCAAAAATACATTTTTGTTGCATAAGCATTTTTGGGTTTTTTTTTTTTTTAATAAGATAGGTAAGTGCCAAATTATATGAGTAGAAATTTAAGTTTTGTGGTAGGTATCATCATTACGTAGTATAAAATGAAGTCGCTCAAAATGTATGTGCGCATAGATCTTTTAAACTACGCAACAGATTTTTATGCGGTTTTCACCAATAGATAGTGATTTAAGAGGAAGGTTTATATGTATAATAAATGCTTATTATAGTAGAGAAAAGCCGAGAAATTCAAATATTCAATTTAGGCAACGGGCAGCGGGCAGCGGGCAGCTGGCGAGCGGATGGTGTGGATTTTATAAAGGTTGGGTAAATGGCGTTGTATTTCGTTAGCCACAGCAACGTGTGGCCGGGTCTGCTAGTAGTAATAATATTTGGAACATTTGTATAGTGCTGTTTTTGTGAAAAATCGCAGTACAAATTTATTATATATATTTCTACAATGCTCTATCTTACAACTATGTAACTACCTACAGACTAAACAATCAATTTAAGTTTCATTAAATTTATGGTTATAGAGTTCAATATTTTTAAAATTTAAACAATTTATGTGTCAATAAATTCACGTTTATACAGTTCTTAGTTAATGTCACTATTTTTAAGTTAATTTCCTATTTTTTTTAACATTAAGAAAACAATCAAGAAATTCGTATTCCATCTTTTCAAAAATTTATTTAAAAAAGGTCTATTAGTTTAATGCGATCTACTTCGAACAAACTAAAGAATAGTAACGCGTGCGGCATTCTTTTGTATGTGCATTATTTTATAAAAAAAAATCGAATTATTTACATTAACTTCAAATATCTACAGAAGATGGTCGGCGTCAAAAAATCAAATATGAACGTGGTTTTGGTTTCATCTTGAAAAATATGAAAGATCGCTGAAAGTTTGGCGAGAATCGGTGATTTTATTGGCCAATTAAACGAAGCACAATATCTTATATTACATTAGAAAGTTTTTGGCTTATTCCGAAACTTCAGCCAACAAGCACATCTATTTAGAACCATGTGGATCAGCAACATGAGTTTGAAAAGATTTGAATAAGTTTTACCATTGGGACTTCTGAAAAAGGAAATAAATCTTAGATACTTTATTGAATTTTTTTGTAATAATATTGTTTTTATCCAGTAACAATATTTTCCCAAAATTTATATCGTATTATAAGTTTTTCTGTACATTTTTTGTACGATTAGAAGATTTTTTTTAAATTAACAGATCAAAACGCCTCTTGCGTCGTTCTACCCAATTCACAACCCCGCCAATGCAAAGCAATGTGAATAGATTGTCAACAATATTATTACCTAAATCGTCTGAATAAAAATCATATGGTCACGAATCAACAATCATTTAAATCTGGTTCATATTACTGGACTTAAAAAAAATCATAAAGTTATTAATTTTTTTTTAATTAAAATAAATTCTTTATTCCAGAATGTCGGGAGGTTAGTTGAATTCCACATATTCTTAACAATACATATTAAAAATATTTATGATTTAAAAAATAATAATAATTTCATAAATAAAATAAATTATTTATACCAGAATGTAGTGAGGTTGGTACAATACTGCACATTATGCATACGTTCAAATAAGTATAAACATTTTATAAAAACAGTAACGACATTCATTGAAACAAATATTTTGTTTCCTCGTAGGAACGGGTCAATATTAGACGCATGAAGGTAGACACGGTAAAATGACGTCACACAGTAAGGTTGTCAATCTCTCCGCATTGGCGTCCAGATCGGATTAGCATCAGGATAGGTGCAAGCCAAAGCATTTAGATTTAGATCATAGGTTCTCAATCTTCTTTTGCCCACCGCCCAGTTTGAGAATATTTTTTTTCCTAGAGCCCCCCATTTTTTTACTTATGGGGGGGTTCTAATTCAATTAAAAATATATTAAATTATTTGTTATACTTTTTGGTTAAAAAAACAATTTTTTCGTATTTTAAGTACCGAGTTGCTACCTCCTTCCTTCTTGTATTCGTAATATAGTGTCAATTCTCATTAATACTAATGCACATAAGATTAATATATTTACATATTTATTTATATATTAACAAAAGATTTTTAAAATATTCATATTGAGGAATCAGTAGGATTTATATGTCCAATTAGGAGTTCTACCGAGCCGAACCCTCTGATATGATAATATCTGGAGTCGGTGAATTATTTTCCCATTTGGTTTCTGGTAGGTTGACAAGTTGTTTTTGTATTGTTTTGCATTTATTATACTTATATAGTGCAATAATTGCAAAGCGTGAATTGACTAGATGATCATTTGTGGAAAAGTGTGTGAAAGGGTTTAGTTTTTCCTGTGGGGAAGATTTAACCCGGACATAAAATCTGAGGTTTGTAAAAATAAACATTTTCATATCATCCAAATTAATGTGATCTGAATATTTTGGAATCTTTCAGTTGAATTTTCAACCACTTCCCGAACTATCGAAATATGTGAATTTTCAAACACGTAATAAAACATATTACAATACATACGATATCAAAAACAAACCATTATTAAAGTTCGCTTTGTTTTGTTAGTACGTGATTAGCGTGTTTTTTTGTCTTTTTTAGTCTTTTTTAGACAATATTTTTGAGATGATCTCATCGCCCCCTGATTTTCTCTGGGAATTATCGCCCACGTTGAGAATCTTAGATGGTATGATTAGATTATATATGGTTATATTTAATCTAATCATACCATCTAAGGTGTATTTTTAATTTTTCGAAATCTAATATTATTACACCGATATTTAGATTTATCTCAAACTTCAAATGACGAAACTTGTAAATTACCACATGAGTAGAAAACCTAACAACATAACATGGACCCCGAAGCAGTAGTACTACCAAGTAATCGACCAAACAAGCATAAAATTAATCTCAAGCACCTAGATTTTCCGTGTAGTCTTACACATAAAAAAGCTTACTTTTGACAGTACAACTATACATACACATTACACATTGTTCATTATTTAATTAATTTGTTTATCTATTTCTGTACATTCATCTATAGTGGCAATAAAATAATTTGGAAACGTATAAATTGGACTATTATTCCTTTCCATTATATAAAAACGAGCTGGTTTTCTGAAAGAAATCTGGAAATGTTTATTTTCGTAGGATTTTTCCTGAAAGACAACCGACCGGCTGTGGCCCAGCACAATAAAAAATAAAACATGTTGTTAGAAAGAAAAGTGGTTTCAGCATTGGAAAAATCAAACGTTATAAATAGGTGTTCACATTATTTAACTTAATCGATAGTAATAAAAATACTAAAATAAAATGCGGCTCTCAAATTATTCTTGGCTTGTCTTGAAAGGGATTCATATCTGCTTAGAGATCCTGGTGGGTGTTTTGGTTAAATGGTTTTATTTCTTGTTGTCAAACTATTTTTTAACACTCTTTACTCAAGCGATGAGAGAACCGTTAAATGACAGTCCCACCACTCTGCATCATTAACACTTTTCGTCACACTGCAAGCATCACATTTCAAAAGTGAGATGTCCAGTTGTAATATATTACCTTAACAAATGCCACCTTCGCTGTTAAATTAACGAGGCACTATATGACCTCATCAACTTAATGATCCACGATTCACATCCACCAACTTGAATATTTTTGCCTTACCTAACCCTAATGCTCGGTGCACACGAGGTTAGTATTTCAAACCAGGACAGCAAGCTAGTATGCAAGCGTCATGTCCTGGTAAGATTTTGGCTTACTATCATGAGCACAAAATAGAGCGGTTTACACGATGCTAGAAAATGTTAAGCCAGTCATTGCAGTAACTCTGATAACTACACGTCTGCGTCCGTCTATGATGAAAAATTAACAGCTTACGGAGAAGAAAAATTAAAAGTAGAAGATCATCACTAGGCCGATTGTTATTAATTCGGCGCACATTTGTTGTAATGCTGAATTACGCTCAGACATTCTTTATCACGATACAATTCTACAAACTTTAAATTATGCTGAGTTTTGGAAATATCTAGAATCATAACGTGTGTCAGAAAAAACATAACTCGTATTCACCGTGCACTATCCGATCATGTACTAACTTAGGGCGGCCGCACGAAGCTAAACGCAAAGCTAGCCGAGAAAATTCTGTATATTGGGGAAAATTCTGTGACAGGAGGCGCTACTAGTTCAAATAATAGAACCACATCCTATTTTACTGTACTATCTTGAGGCGTTAGCTTACTAGCTTCCTTTGTAGCTTACTAAGTTAAAAACAAAGCTAGCTGGGTCTACACGTACTAGTGATGCTAGCTTACTTGCAATGGCTTGCTATTCTGGCTTGAAATACTAACCTCTTGCGCACCGAGCAAAAATCTTGTCAGCAGATAGACAATCGTTTTATTCGATATAATTTTTTACAACTATCTATGCAAACACAAAATTAAATAAAAGCAAGTATTGAAGGATGTTGGTTTTGTATTCAACTTTCCTGAAATTGAATCGATACGCGCCTCCTTAAATACCCAGGAGAGATGTGGGGATGATCGTAAAGATTAAACGAATTGTCAAAAAAAAACTATATACTATATTAAACGAAAATAACAAAACTCTAATATATTTGGCACGTCAATCAGAGACGACAAATACAAGACTACCCAACTAAAATTCCGGAGAATTATTGGTGGAAGACGTGATAAAGAAAAACATCGATCCCCATGGCTTCGAAACCTTCGTGATTCGTACAAGATTCGTTCGGGTTAAGATTTTCCTGATGATTTTCAACTTCTGATTGGAGAAGAAACCACCAATACAATTTGGGAGGCAGGAATGGATACCGCCGCGCCGCCCCGGGAACCTTTATTGGATAACCAACACCTCTGCCACAGAACACTCCAAGTTGTTCGCTACGTTTGGTGATTTAGCAGGGGTGCCCGGGTCCATGGGGTGAGGTTTGTCTAGGTCTTGGAGGCGGATGACCTGGACACACTGAACCCCACATTCCTACCCACCCCTTAAACCCTTTTCCTTCCAAGAACTCTCCTCTCCTTCCCTTACTTTAAAAAAACCCTACACACAGCATCCCCAAAGATGACATAGGCCCTGAGGGAAATTATTTTCCTCTGGGCCTCCTGTGTGAAACTCATGTAAAAAAAAAAAATAACTCATCCGAAAATTATCAACAAATATGCAACAGTGTGTTATTTTGCTAATTAACTTAATTCCAAGAAATCTTTAAAAAATATAATGACATGGTTCCTATATTATACAGTTTTTAACGGGATGTGAGTGAAATTATGTTAAATTTTCTATAATACCTACGTTAGATATCTTATTTAGAGTTGAAAGTTATACGTTTCATCGGGACACAAGTGAAATTACATAAAGTTTTCTGTAATACGTTGAATTATACGTACATTCATAATTATAATCGGTATTAAATTGATATAGACGATGGCGAAAGCCTTAACTTACGAGTTCCTATAGAATGAAGACTTAAAGTGGGTTGGGGTATTAAATGCGAATTACCAGAGTATACGGCGCTGGCGGTTACCTTTCTCCTTGCGCAAATTACCCGTATCCGAGTTGTAATTGAATCTACCGACTGCTTATGGTGGGAAGAAAGTTCCAAGCTTCCAAGGTTATGGTTATGGATCTTTATGACGATTCAAATTAATATTAATTATAGTTACATTCATCTTTGTAGGCAGTTTGAAAGCAATACAAGATTTTAACGAGAAATTAGAGATAGCATAGTGCAGTCGGTATTAAACCGACATTTTCAAATAAATTAACTGAAAATTAAAGATTTATTCTAACAAATGACCTCTCTGGAACTAGTAAAATAGTTACGTGTTCGAAACCCAATGGTGACAGTAAAAAATTACCTTCTGTCTATTTTTTTTTTAATGATTTCCATACAGGAGGAAATTTTCCTGAAGGCCTATGTCATCTTTGGGGATGCTGTGGGGAGGCTTTTTTATGGGTAGGCTTGTTGAAAAAGTATCGATATATCGATGTATCGATATTTTTAATTCAATACATCGATATTTTTAGCCGATATACAAGGTGTCCGGAAACACGTAGTACAAGCGGGAAACTGGAGACTCCACATCACATTTGGAGTCGATTTTGTGGTTTAACTTTTTTTGATTTGAGCTTTCGTTTTCCAGTAAATCGGATCCGAAGTTGGATTTTTTTTAGGTTAAATTTGCAAAAATTGTTCACTAGGGGGTTCATTTCAGCTATGAAATGTCTTATAAAATGCATCGAAGGGTAAACCGGGCTCAAAAGTTTTTTTAACCCTTTAGTTGCCGAAAAAATGGAAAAATTGAAAAAAAATAATATTAAAATCGAAATGCTGAGATCGAAAAAAATATTTTTTTTGGGTTCTCTACGTGATGTAGATTCACCAGTTTCCCGCTTGTACTACGAGTTTCCGGACACGTTGTATTTTGATCCGATATATCGATATATCGATACAAAATATCCAATATTGAAAATTTTATCAAAAACGATATTTTTTATTTATTTATGTAACTAAGTCACTCGAATCCAAAATCTTATACGAACGAACGGAAAAAAGTAACTTGGGTCAAAACATCTGGCGGTTGAAATTTTAACTATTAATAGCTTACAAATCTATTGTCTTTGCATTAGTATTTGTGATCACTAATACTATCTCATATGTGGTAGATACATAGAAATGTATGCTATTTTTCGCCATTTTTTTTCTAAACCACTCCTATGTGTTGGTTCCCAATTGTCAATGATTATACAACGTGTACGGGACAGGCACTGTAGTCGCCCGCCGCACAGACGATGAAGTGGGAAGTTGCCGGCTGGCCGTTTCGACGCCTAGGGAGAAAGGGAGAAAAATGGTAGGGAGATGGAAAAGTGGGGAAAAAGTGAGGGAAAAATGGGGAGAAATGTGGGGAAAGGGATAAATGGATCGGTGGCGAGGGGAAGGGAGGTAGGTGGAGCGCAGCGGTACCTTCGCCTTGAAAAAGACGTTTCGAAAGTATATGCAGGGTCTTCTTGGTGAGCGGTGCGGCCAGGGCCAAGAAGAAGTCCAAGTTTTCCAGTGGTAGATCGGAGAAGGCAGAAGAGAAGGCGAGTTGTTGCTGAGGCGGTGAGATCTGGAACTCTGCCTAATTTGGCGAAAGATCGGCCTATTTAACGGGCGTAGTGACGGGAGGCTGCCCGTACTATCCCTTTGTTCTCATCTCGTGAGATGAAATTCTCGGAATTGTCATTCTCTAGAGTTGAATGCGCCACTGCGTTCGTTCCGCCCTTGCGTAACGAAGCAAAGAACGCTTCAGCGTTCAATCTCGACCTACTCTCTACGCTTCCCCGATTATTCGTTTATTTTGTATATTGCACATATTATAAACATAGACAGTGTTGAATAGATTAGATTTTTACAGGTTAAAATCAAATCGCTTTTGCACAAATTGGGTGCATGCATACATAGGCTTTGCACAAATTTGAATCTATGCAAAGGCTGTAGGTAGGTACAACGCTAGAAGGCTTTGCACAAATTGCAAATTTATGCAAGGTGAACAGGGTAAGATTTAATTCACGATAGTGGCAAGGCTTTGCGCAAATTGGATCTGCGCGAGGGTCTGTATAGGAACGGATTCGCACAGACCGAATTCGCGCAAAGAAAAAGGTAAAATTACTTTAAAAGGTGTGTAGGTATGTACACATAGGGAGGAAAAGGGGAGTGGAGGGGTCAAGTTTTGTTTTTTATCCCTTTGGAATTACTTGACCCCGGGAGCTGATTTATTGATAGAATCAATCAACTACAATTTTAAATACAATTAAGTAATGGTCAAATCACGTCCCGTACACAACGTGTCCGGAAACTCGTAGTACAAGCGGGAAACTGGTGAATGTACATCACGTAGAGAACCCAAAAAACTTATTTTTTGCGATCTGAACATTTCGATTTTAATATTATTATTTTTTCTATTTTTTCGGCAACTAAAGGGTTAAAAAAAATTTTGAGCCCGGTTTACCCTTCGATGCATTTTATAAGACATTACACAGCTGAAATCAAACCTCTAGTGAAATTTTTTTTCAAATTTAACCAAAAAAAATTCAAACTTCGGACCCGATTTTCTCAAAAAACGAAAGCTCAAATCAAAAAAGTTATATCACAAATCGACTCCGAATGTGATGTAGATTTACCAGTTTCCCCCTTGTACTACGAGTTTCCGGACACCGTGTATATATGACTATACCTTGTTCCAAACTCGAGGTCCTTTTTGACAGATTAATACGCCAATAAATTTGATATTTGAAGACAGCTTTTTAGTTTTTGATATTTTTGTAATTATTACCCAATAAAATGAATACTGATAAAAATTCTTTCATTTTTATTGAGATTTTTGTACTTTAAAATAATGCACATTGTGTATAAAATTTACTATTGATAATATTGAGCTGAATACACTATTATTTTCATATTCATATAGTCGGGTTTATAAATGGGTAATTTCTTTTACTTAGGAAAATCTAAAAATAATAGTACATTTATTAAAATTAAATGGTCATAAATGCATTGATGATTCATATGTCAAATATTGGTGTATAAATGTGTAAATTCTAATTATGCAACTGCAAATGTTCTCCAAAATAACCCAGAAAAAATATCATAATTGTGATCTCCCGATAGAAACCATTCACTTATTCGGAATACAATTATTAATGTAATTAAATGTAATGCCTTTGTAATTTCAATGGAAAAAAATTTGGTTAACTTTTTTACCTAAAATATTGAATTCGAAATTGGATAGGTCCGATGGTTTCGAACTCCTGCAACTCCATAGAGAGGTACAGGAAGTCGGTACCATCGATACATCGCATCGGCTTGGCACAGCGAAACATACTTATAGGTGTAAATACACGGTTAATGTTGCAATTTTACAAACCTTGGATCTTACTTTTAAATTTGTTGGTTGGATTTTTATATTATATACGTATTTTTTTAATTGTAACATGTTGATATTATATATCCCACTGTACTAAATTTTTGTTGCATATATTTTTATTTAATTTATATACCTTTTATTCACATCGTAACTTTATCTAAACTATTTGTTTTCTCATGTTAAAGATGGAGGTACTGCCTTTATTATTTATTATTTATGTAAAAGCACTCTGGGCGTAAAATAAAATAAATAAATAAACAACTAAATAAATTAATGTTCTCCAAAACGAGTTTGAAAAATCATTTTTCATATATTTGGATTATAATTGTGTAATTTCTACTATTTAAGAAATTCTAAAAATTATAGTACTTTATTAAAATTAAATAGTTATAAATACATTGTGAATTCATATGTCAAATATTGGTTTATAAATGTGTAAATTCTGATTGTGCAATTGTAATGTTCTCTAAAATGGCCTGGAAAGAATCTCCTTCTTGTGATCTCACTAAAGAAAACACTCATAGAACATTAATAAATGCATTCACTCTGAATGCATTTATTTATGTTCTCCAAATTGACCTTGAAAAAAATCACATCTTTGCGATTCTTTTAAAGACATAAAGAAACCATCCCTTAATTATATACAATTCTTAGTGTTCTCAAAAGTTGTCTCGACAGAAGCAAATTACCGTGATATTTTGAACGTAACTATTTCTTTGTTAAGAATATTATGAACTAAATATACAATTTGGCTGTCCTGAAACGGGTTTTCTGCCCAGTTGGACAGACAAATGATCACATTGTAATGTATTGTAATATATATGCATATGTAAATAAATAAAAAAAAAAAAATAAATAAAATAAAAAATTTTAAAAACGCAAAATCTTTCAAAAAATTTGATCGATATATCGATACATCGATATTTTTTCCTCGATATATCGACGTCGATATTGATATTTTAATAAATTTCGATACATCGATATACCGATTTTTTTTCACTTTCGACATCCCTATTTATGGATAGAAAGTTCGATATAGGGAGCAAACGCATCCGCCGCCAAGACCCCGATGAACCGTGGCACCCAAACGTAGCGAACCACTTGGGGTGACCTATGGCAGGGGTGTTGGTTATCCAATAAAATGTTCCCGGGGCGAAGGTAACCGTACCCACCTCCCAAATTGAGTTACACGAAGTGAAATTAAATTAACGCTTAGTGTTTTCTTTTAATAATAGCAAAATCGCGTCATTTTAATTAAATGAAAATGAAAAAAAAAACTTGAATAAGTGGTGTATCAAAGTGATTGGTTTTCATTTAGCACATAGTATATTTGCACTTTGCTTTAGACTTTAGACAAAGAATCGACAGATTGTTTCTATTTGTAGTGTTCTGATCTTAATTGTCGAGTCCTCGAAAGTTCACAATCTTCTGCAACACGTGGCCGGACATTCCTTAAATTATTCAGCCAGAATCACCCTTACGGGCTATTTTTGCCTTCAAGTTTTCGTTTCGTAATAACTTCAAGGAGATATCAATAATATTATACAAAAGTTGTATTAATTAAAATTATGGTAAAATTAGCCAAACGCTGTTCACGCCATTATCTGTCACTATAAAAGCAATGTATCTAAAATATATGCGTGCGTTTGCATTACTTATAAAAGTTAGATAAAAATAGGCTTAACAATCTAGAAAACCTTCCATAAAGTCTGCCGATCCCTAAGAGAATCCCTTCTATAAATAATGTAATCTCACCCAAAATGCAGCATAAAAATGATTCATCGCATGACTTTTATCACCATAAAGCCATCACCCTCGCTCGGAGTCCGCAAGATAAAATAAACAACCAACCCGAAATCAGATTGTCACGGACCTTTTTGATTTTTCACATATTTCGTGTGAAACAATATTTTTCATACGGTTGGGTCGGTGATATATTATTTACTTTGGCAGAAAACAAAAACATAACAAAACATTGTCAGGCAGTTAAGATATGACAATAAGGCATAACATTGTGGTGCGGACCTAAACGATCAAGACAATTTAATAAACAAACATCGTCTCCAACTATTGTCCATTCCTTGAAATTCTACCAAACCATTATATTCTCGATTTGCCTACATTCCTAGAAATGATGTAAGGTTTGTTGTGGCACTTTTCCAACACGCAACATCCAAATATTATTTTATTTGCTTGCCTTTAACAATATCCATAACCACTTTGCTACTGTGTACAATATTTGGAGCTAGCTTATCCAGTGATAATTTCAACTACACCGCTTCTCCACAGAATTAGGCAAAGAGGAAAGACCATCACACAACTATATCTCGGTACACACTTCTTTCTTCATGTACATGCATTCATCGTTTCATTCACTCTCCATTCTCGACATGGCTCAACTATTTGATTCAGTTGATCGTGTCATATCTTCCTCGAGCGTCCCCGACTTCTTATACCATTCTGCATCTATTCGATGGCCCAGTGTTAAGCGGAAACAAGTTCAAAAAAGATTCGCCAAAAGGGGCTCTACCCAGTTTTAAATAGCAACAAAATTAATAAAAATGTTTGACTCCTTGTCGAAAAACATATTGGACTCATGAGATTGACTATTAAGTCGGTTTGGCAGTAGGGCGCAATGACGGAATTGGTAAACGCACGTCCCGGGTTGACGAGAGGTTCTGGGTTCGAGTTCCAGTTGCGACCATTATCATTTTCTGTTTTTCTGTGATTTTTTCTCTTTAATATTTTCGTTTATTATTACTATTATCTTCTTCCTCAATAATAAATTAGGTCTTCAACCTTTAAATTCACTATATCGCGTCATTTCAATTAAATTAAAACAAATCACTTTGTACACATCTCTTATCTAATCAAAATTATCTACGTAATAAATTGTTAATAATAATATATACCAACTTTATAAAGGTTTCATAATACATACCAACTTTATGAAAGTTTCATAAAACATACTAACTTTAAGAAAGTTTCATAAAGTTGGCAGTTTTAAAAATATTTTTGAAAAGGCATACAATAAAATGTATGAATAATACTGAGGACTGTTTTGTTTTTTTTTTAAAGACAAACATTCCTAGGTTGCGAATAACCTGACAATATTTGAAAATCTCCTATTACCACCACAGTAAGTGGAAATTGTTTCTTATGTAGTGATGGAAGACTTAGCCAGCCGAGTAATCGAACACGCGGTGGGACCCAAACGCGATACCAACCCAGCCACTGACCGGTCTTATTTGTATTACATCAATAGTAAAAAGTATAACCAACCTAACCTAAAATAATTATTATTTCATTATTTTTACTAAATTATTTGTGAATTGTGTACCGTGAACTTTACACGGTGAATTGTATTCTGTGGATGTTGGCCGAGGAATCCTTCAAGGAATGCGAATGAAATATAAAAATGAAAATTAAATAAACATTAAACGCTTCGCATTATTATCTCTTTTCTGACGATCGATATTAAAATGAATGAAGAAAAAATTCCGCAAATAATTGTTTTATTTACTTACTCTAAAATACCGTGACCAAGTAAATATCAGTTGGCTAGAAAAAATTGTGGAACACTTAGCAGTACGTACTTAACGAATGTTATTTTAACGTTATTTAAATTTTGCTTTTCAATAAATCAAAATTAAATGGAAATGGCACTACAGACAAAAAGAAAACAAAAAAATAAAAAACTATTACCAACTAAGCTATTTTTAATTATCACAAAAATACTTTTAAAGCTCTTAATTAATACTTAATATACAATCCAATTTCTAGAGCAGCCTCCCAGAGGGGAGAGATGAAAGGATTATTGGGGAAAATTATTTTTAAGAAATGATTTGTTGGAGAATGCCCAAGCGCTATACGTCTAAACTAGTACCTGCGAGAGCTCGTTCTGACGTCATCGACGTTCGTCATTTTCTTTCTCACGCATCTTGTTTGAAAAAGAAAAAGACAGAAGTTATGAGAACGATAACGTCACGTACGATCTCTCGCTGAGACTGGTATAGGTAATTCTTCATGAATGAACCGGTAATGACTGAAAATAAATTGAATTTTCCAAATAGTCGTGGTTATCTACTCTACGCCACTAAACTTGTAGAATCATTATTTTATAGAGGTACCTTTTAATTAAAAGTTTCATTTTAAAGTATTCTTTTCTGATTAATATTGATATTTATTATTATTATGTATGTATTGTATGTATCTTATTTTTTGATGTGTGTCAGTTGTGAAAGTAGGTACACGATTTCCTTGCATCAACATCTAAATATTAAAGTAATGACCGAGCAATATATACTTTTTCTGCCGATTACAAGAAGCCATTAAATCATATCTGCCTGCAAATAATAATTTGTTTCAATATTAAACCGATAAATGCAATTATTTGACACACATCGACAACAAACCCTTGGGGTATAACATGGAGCTGCATGTGATTTATTTAATGTTTCCCAGAAGGCTGTATGTTGCATCGGTATTCAAACGAGGACAGGCAATCTCTCGATGTGTAAAGTATTACAGTGGGTATGATTAAGGTACTAGTAGCTGTAAAGTCATAAAAGCCGTTAGTGTATTGTCTTAAAAATGCTCATTGCGTGAAGATTGTACCCTAAATTTGTATCCATGCCAAATCAGAATCAAGTCAACTCAACACCTCTTTGAAAGGTCATTAAAAGCTATGAAAAGAATAATTTTAAAAAAGTCCATATCCCTAAGCTAACATAACCTATTTAACCAGTTTTTTTACACATTTTCTTAATCACTTTTAATGACTTTTTAAAGGAGATTCTGAGTTGATTTCATTCTGGTCCGGTCACCCCTAAATTCCTACCTTCTAGCCTGTGGGACGGATATGATATCTCGAAAAAACTAAAATAATATTATGTTAGTAAACTCGTAAACCAGCATCGGGGGAACTTCTGTAGAAAATGTCCGCAAATATACTAAAACCAAGATGAGCAAACTTCAGAATCGGAGCGAAGATTAGAAAAGGCCGCCTTCAGAAAACTCAGCCACATTTTTGTAAAAGAAAAGATATCTCGCAAGGCTTTGTAGATTTGCTGTAAATTAAACGAAACACGGAGTCTGTATAAAGCAATCGCAAAATTGACAGTACTGCAAATAACGTAACCAGCATAACTTCAACTTTGTAATAAAGTTTTCGGAATCATTGATGACGACACTTCGTAAAACGTATAGTGTTCTGAAGTGAATGAATAAATAGACGACAATTTATGAAAGTTTTTTTATACTTGAATAACTCCCAACTGCTCCAAATTGTCTGGAGCCAGTTGGACTATGGTATCCCCAATTAGGGTATGTTAAAAAGTAGGTGGTATCAGGTGATTCATTTTCGAATTCTAGTATTTCTACCCTCAAAAAATGCGGAATTTTTGGTTTCAGCAAACCTTACCAAATCTGGTGTAAATATTCTACATTTATTCATTAAATCTGACCGCAAAACAGACAAAAAAAATCCCATAATATGAAAATCATTATAAAAACACAGCGGGTATGTGTGAGAGGGTTTATCAGTATGACTGGTGGACAGCATTAGAATAACGTTAAGACATAGCCCAAATGAATTGCTTTTCCACGACGATTTTTTTTTGTCTTGTCTAGTAGACAACCATCATTAAAATGTTATAAAAATATTATTTTCAAATCGAATCAGTTAAACAGACATCGTGACAGAAACCGTAATATATTTTTTTTTACGCACCAGATTTAAATGTCCGGGTTAAATTTTCCCCCAAAAAAAAAAAAAAAAAAAAAAAAAAAAAAAAAAAAAAAAAAAAAAAAAAAAAAAAAAAAAAAAAAAAAAGAAGGAAAAACTAAACCCTTTCATACACTTCCCCAAATGATCATCTAGTGAATCCACGTTATGCAATTGCACTATATAAGTATTATAAATACAAAACAATACAAGAACAACATGTCAACCTACTAGAGACCAAATGGGAATATAATTCACCGACTCCAGATATTTTCATATCAGAGGGTTCGGCTCTGTGGCATTTCTAATTGAACCTATAAATCCTACTGATCCCTCAATATAAATATTTAAAAAATCTTTTGTAATCCTACATGTATTTAAAATTACTGCTTTTTGCATTTTTATATACAAATTCTTTGACAAATCTAATATGCTTAAATTTTGAATCAGATTCCTAGGTATTATGCCAGTGGCCGAAATAACAAATGGTAATATTTTTATAGTCCGAGAATGCCAAATTCTTTTAATCTCATTTCCTAAATCTGTGTATTTTCTTATTTTTTCAGAAATAGTTTTTTGAATATTACAGGAATTTGGAATAGCTACATCAATGATATAAGTTATTTTTTTAATTTTGTCATGTAAAACTATATCAGGTCTATTATGACTAATTGTTCTGTCTGTTAGTATAGTTTTATCATAATATATTTTATAAAATTCATTTTCTATAAATGAATTTGGTTCATATTCATAATAAGGTACTACATTACGGCAATCAATCAAGTTATGTTTAATTACCAAACTTTGGTGAATTATTTTTAAAACCTGATTGTGCCTAAATGTATACTCGGAAGGCGCTAATATAGAACATCCCGATATAATATGTTCTATAGTTTCGGGAAAAGCCAAACATTTTCTGCATAAATCATCAATTTGATTTATATCTTTGATTATATGCTTTCTATAATTTTTAGTATTAATGACTCTATCTTGAATTGCAAGCATAAATCCTTCTATTTCTGCGCTCAACTCTCCAATACTCAACCATTTGTTTGACGAAAGTTTGTCAACATACGTTTGGTTGAGATAATTGAAGTGTTTTGCGTGAATAATTTTATTTGACCAGGAATCTAATAATTCCTGGTTAGTATTTATAAGAATGTTGGCATTCTCGTCATATAAATTTAAAGGTGTAATATTTCTATCTGCCTTGCAAATTATTTTGTGCATTTCTGAGCTATTAGCTTTCCTATGGAAAAAATTTCTAAGCATTTCTACCTGATTGTGTTTCAAAGATGTTATTTTGACTACACCTCTACCTCCTAAATTTCTAGGTAAATTAATTCGTTCTATAGCTGAATTTGGATGATGGCAATTAAATTTTGTTAACGTAGTTCTAATTAATCGTTCTAAACTATCTAAATCTGTATTGGACCATTTAATTATGCCAAATGAGTACGTTAGTAGAGGTATTGCCCAAGTATTTATTGCTTTTACTAAATTTTTAGCAGATAGATTGCATTTTAAAATTTTTCTGATCCTAGTTTGAAATTTAATCCTAATATCATTTTTAATACTAGTGTGATCTAATCTATTCGATTGCGGGTATCCTAAATATTTATAAACCTCATCCCCTTTCATACTTTGAATTTTGAAATTTCTAAATATACCCTCGTCTCCATCTACAATTTTGCCTTTATTATTATTTTAATACGTACTATTCTTTTTGTCAGCGGCATTTTTAATGTTCCGCTATTATTGCTATTTTTAAAAATACATGATTTTGTTTAAATTTAGACTTTATAAATTGTTTTCATCCGGCAGATTTAGAATAAGTTCTACAAAACAATAAATAAGACACGGAACATGCAAAATATGTGTTTCATTTCACAGAGGTAAATTTATTTCAAAACAGTACTTTCGGATCATGTCAACGCAATTAAAATTTATAATTGTCAGAAAATACACACCTTTCATATTTATATAAACGCGTTAGCTTATCATAGGCATAATACAAACTATAAACTTTGTAAAAATGTGTAGTTTTTAAAACTAAACTTATAAATTAAAATTAGTAACACTGTGTCTTAGGGGGTTAAGATAAAACCGCAAACCCTTATTTATAAATAAAATATTTCCGTGAAAGGCAATATTAGTTTATCAGGACAATTCTCACATTTGAACATAAATCTTATCTACAGTCTCCGTTGGCCTTATTGGGAAATCTCAAGATTGCGTAAAATAGATATCGCTATATATCACTATATAAAGATTATTTCCTTTTAGAAAAACTTTTACGAAAATCGAAAACGAAGTTTTAAAAGGAAGAATTTACTGAATCTTTGTAAATACTTGACTATTTACTACTAAGTAAGTAGTGATCTGCCAACCGGATATTTCCTTTTAAGGAACAAATTTATTAATCGAATAATACTTCGATTTAATCTTCCGTGTATGGAGGACGTTAATTGGGATGTAATAAAGTCCGATATTTTATATATTTACAGGAACCTGACCCCACTTAAAAAATATATATTATATTTTGCGGATTCACCTCGATCTTCGCTGACAATGACCCAATGTTGAGTGAATTATCATACATCACCATCTGTGTCAATGTGTGACCGTGATTTTGTAAAAGTTCAGATATACGTGACGGTTCGAGAGCCAAGTTTCGATGCGGTCGATTTCTTTCAAAGAGATTTCCATTGCTATAGGTATATTACACAGTGTGTACAAAAATTTACTTATTTTTTCTGTTATTTTTTTTTTATTCACAAAAAGATACATAAATTTAATACAATAATTAATTACATAATATATGTATTTGATTTACCCCGTAAATAAGCAGTGCTTGTGTGTATGGGGGGTGTTATTATATGTAAATATAATTATTATCAGTGTTATTTTCTACACTTAACCTAAAAAGCAAAATAATTAATGATTATTATATTATTATTATTATATATACCCTAATTTATGATACTAACACCTCAAGCATCGGACATATTTCGTAGGAAGTTCAAAATAATTCCATTTTGTAATAAAATCCAAAAAATGGGAATAATTCTGAACGCATGTGAAAACTAAAAACTGATTTTGAAATGTAGTGAAATAAGCTTTCAAATTTTATAATTATATCTAGAAATAAACATAAAATTTTTGAAGTAAGTACAAAAACTTCTAATGCAAATATAAAAAAGTTTTAAAAATGACTCATCTTAAATTACTGAAAACGAAAAAAATACATATTTTATTAGGCAAGTGTATTATAAACGTTATCGTTAACTCACTTTTTTGTCGTTTCATGTGAAAATAATTAATAAAAAATTCCCAAAGTTTCATAAATATTTTTCAAATTCCTTTTGGAAACTTTGGTTTTATAAAGAGTACATTTTATGTTTTTTTCTTAATTATTTATTTTGTGGTTTACTTATAGATTTTAATATAAAGTGTGGTATTTTCTCTTCCTGACACCGTTTTAATTTGGGAGGTGGGTATGGGTACCGCCGCGCCGGGAACCATTCATTGGATTACCAACACCTCTGCCATAGGTCACCCCAAGTAGTTCGCTACGTTTGGCGACTTAGCAGGGGTGCGTGATACATACCTTTTCCTCCTAACTTTTCCTTCCCACGACTTCCTCTTTTTCTTTTCCCTAAAAAGACCCTCCACACAGCTTCCCCAAGATGACATAGGTCCTGAGGGGAATTATTTTTCTCAGGGCCTCCTGTGTGGAGCCAATGTAAAAAAAACGTTTAGATCATATTCTTAATCATGATAATAAGGGAGCCACAACGATTTATGTACCTAAGGCCTAAATTAGCACAAGGTGATAACTATAATATTATATTTTAATAAAATAAATGCATGTAACACTTATTTCCATTTAATTTATTTATGACCGTAACCGGTTTCAGCCTGGTTTCAGACTGGTCCAGCAAACAGGTGGCAAAATGCACCAGTCTGAAGATGGCCTTAACAGGCTGAAACCGGCCACGGTCACAAATAAATCAAGTGGAAATAAGTTTTATTATATGCTTATAAATTCACTGTGTTTACAGGTAGATATTTCAGAGCGTTCAAACGAAAATTGTGATAACTTTTATATTGTAAGCTTTCAGATTTTCAGCAAAGCTCACAGCTTGTCAAAGGATTATCACAGGGATTTCTAGTGCATTCATGGAGTGAGGAAACGTTCCGGAGACATTATTCCATATTGTTCTACTATCTATGATAACTTTCCGCAGGATCTCATTTCCTTTGATTGATCCCTTTGAAACTGGAATAAGAAGCGATTACAAAGAGAGTTCAAAACACAGCTCGTGCATTTAGTATCGATGGTGTAACTGCATTTGGCATGCTCAAATCGGGCCCTGAATATGCAGTGTAAGGTTTTGCATTTTTTTAATGCAACTTGGAAAATATTTGAAAAATATGTGGAAAAATGAAGGTTGAAAAAATGAAATCCATGAACCTTTTTTTAAAATTCCCAATAAAACCAACGACCAAGAAAACAAACAAAATTTCACTTATGTATATGAACAAGTTTAAGTGCGAGATCGTTAAGGCATACACATCATTAAAACCTGGCAAATTTCCATTCAAAATAAGCTTCAGTTATAAATTCAAGCTAATATTCTGACTTGCTTGCTGGTTCATTACTTAAACTGATTAAATTTAATAAAAAACGGTTATCTTTTGCTTTTAAAAAAAAGGTTTTGTAAATCCTGAGTCCAGTTAATTTACGAGTACCTAATCGACACATTCTTCAAAATGACCTATTTCAATGTTACCATTCACAAACTAATTATGCAGCAAATACGCAAATTTTTCGCATAAATGGTTTAGCAAATTAATATACAAATGATATCTACATTTTTAAATTAAACAAATTCAATTTTTAAAACATAAGTACTTAAACAATATTTTATTATGTAATGTTATATGATATTATTTTTGATTATTTCAGTTTATTATCATTATTATTTTTTAACCAATTGTAAACCACTACAACATAATAAATTATTTTTTTGCAACCATTGTTCAATACTAACCCTTGTGTTTCAATGTAGGCAATGAATAAAGCCCTGTGGGCTTAGAAAAGCGAAATAAAAAATAAAAATAAATTATATAAATTAACAATAACATGAAAGTGTATACTCGTATAAACATACTCGTATGAAACAATAACATATCGAGAATTTGAAAAATATTTCAAAAGTTTATTGGTAGTTATATAAGAATACTAATCGTCGGTTGATACTAATTTGAATGAATTTGCTTTAAAATATGACCAAAAAATGTTAGTCATGTATTAAGTGGTGTATCGGTTACACCCAAGATGACAGAGTGCAAATTTCGCTCACGCTCTTTATACATGAATTATTTCATCCATTTGACGTTGGAAACAAAGTGACGTTCGCAAAACCTTATTTTCAAGTGTTTGGTGCAAAATTACAAAACATTTTTTTTTCAATTTTTATTAAATTGTAGAAGGTAACATTGTAAAATTCTGATATTTGAAACATGAGAGAAGAATACTAATCGTCGGACTTACTACCTACTAAAGTTTTGATGACCGCTTTCTCTAATTAAACTCAGTTGATACTAATTTGAAGGAATTTGCTTTAAAATATGACCAAAAAATGTTAGTCATGTATTAAGTGGTGTATCGGTTACACCCAAGATGACTGAGTGCAAATTTCGCTCACGCTCTTTATATATGAATTATTTCATCCATTTCACGTTGGAAACAAAGTGACGTCCACAAAACCTGATTTTCAAATGTTTTTTTTTTAATATTTATTCAAAATGTAGTAGGCAACATTGTAAAATTCTGACATTTGAAACATGAGATTGATAAAAAACAACATTTAAATAAGAGGTCTCTGTATCCGAATCGGTAGAGGCGTTTGTCCCGGTAAGACGAGAGGTTCTGAGTTCGAGTCCGGTTGCGACCGCTATCTTTTTTTTTTTTTGTCTTGTTCTTTACCATATTTTCGCTTAGAGTATTAGTGATATCTTCTTCTTCAGTGATACATTTTTTTGTTTACGCAATTGAGCTTGTACTTGTAGTAGCTAGGCGAAGCTGACAGCTAATACAGCTAAGCAAAGAAAAAGTACACGAAATGTCGAAAAGCATTTCTCTTATATGTAATTTAACTAATTATTTATAGTAGTAGTTATGTACTCTTTTTATGATGTAAAATTTCACACAAAATTGAATGGAATCGAATAATTTCTTAATTTATATTTTTATTTTTCACCTTTTGTAAAAAGCATTAACTTTGTGACTTGCCATAATTTACAATAAAACACACACTTTTGTTACAGACCACTTCATTATTTTTTCACTTAGCAATTATTACAATTTTATTTTTTCACTTAGCGTTCGTTCAGTTTATTTAATGAAAGCATCAATATTATTACACTAAATACGTGTTCGCGACTTTTTTAAGAGGACATAGGTAGAGAAACCCAGAAATATGTCATTTTCAAAAAAGTTTTTAGACGTATTGACTCTTTTCCACAAAAAATTATAAATGGATTTCGAAAGATTGTTCTTTTATCTAGCATAGTTATGTAATAAATTTTTAGATTTTTTTTTAATTTTTAGTATAATAAGGTTATTCCATAGGTCGTTGGCAGATTTGTTAAATTTTCAAAAAAGTTTTTGTATTATACCACACCCATTTCAAATAATGTAATCATGCAGTGAAATAAATCAATACATTATCTAGCAAAGTTATGTATTAGAATTTTAATTTTAGTTTCAATAAAATCATTAAAAAATATGTACGTACATGTGTTTCTTGACGAAAATTGGTCCATTTGTGTATTTATTTGCGCACTTATAAACTAATATATTTCATATTTTTTTACATACTTATTGTGCTAAGACATTATTGACAAATCATAAATAAGTTTGACCGAAAAATAATTTTGGGAAGCATTTAATTTTAATTAATTAACAGCTTCGCATTTGACGATTTTATCATAGCGCCGAAACACAAAATTTCGCAGTTCATTACGGTCCGAAACGTGGCCAGACGAGGACGTGTCCGCGTCGCTCTGAATTACAACAGTTTGAAATAATATTTTGGAAACGAAATGTAAATACATACGAATTCCTTGTTTCACGTTCGTAAAATCTACAGGGTTGACCGAATTTCATTTTCATTGAATATTTTTATGCAAAAAGTTTTATATTTAAAAATAAATGTTTTTATTTGTCCCTTATTATACGATACAAAAAACAAGAGTCCCAAATGCCCAATTTTTTTAAAGTAAAACTTCTTTACGCATGCTCGACACATGGGGTTAACTGGTGAATCGTTACGAAAAGTGGTGATTGTTACGAAAAGTGGTGCTGGTTACAAAAAATGACATGCGAACGGTAATCGATGCGAACAGTGATCAATTGCTAGGCGGGTCGGGCCTTTAGGCTCGCTTGTTATTCGTGTTATTGTTATATTGTTAATGGACTATTTGTCCGTAAATAAATAAATAAATAAATTATATACAGCGGGTACCCGGCATGCATGGGTTCGGAAGTTATGCGCGTACATACATTTCGGCGATTCATTTTCATTTATATACTAGCTGGTGCCCGGCATGCGTTGCTATGCCGTTCAACAAAAAATTGTTTCTCCCTGCGTGTCCTTTCCCATTCGTCCCGTTCACCTTCCGCTTCCCATTCCTCTCCCGCGTCCCCTTCCCCTCAAACGTTCCCACTCCGCCTCCTCCACCTTCCGACTGCCCACTCCACTCCTCTTCCCCCGTCCCGCCAACTCCCCTCACGAATTCCCTTCCCCCCTCCCAGGTTCCCCTCCCCCTCCCTGGTTCCCGTCCCTTTCCACCCGCGGCACCAATACCCAAGTTCCTATCCCCCCTCCCGCATTCCATACATTCAGTTCTGGTACATTTAGTTTTCAAACAGCTCACGTGCCACCCATTGAATTTTTAGTATACACATTTTATAATGCCAGAGCTCACCACTAGTTATATACAAACCTTGTCCTGGCAATAACAAACACAACAAAAAAAGAATTATCCAATTTGGTGTAGTCGTTCGGAAGTTATGCGCGTACATACATTTCGGCGATTCATTTTCATTTATTAGCATTTATATATATGCCGGGTACCAACCTTTGCCATTTAATAACGAAATTGTTTCTCCCTGCGCGTCCTTTCCCATTCGTCCCGTTCACCTTCCACCTCCCCTTCCTCTCCCGCGTCCCCTTCCCCTTTCGCGTTCCCACTCCTCCTCCACCTTCCTTCTCCTTACTCTACTCCCCCCCTTTTCCGTCCCGCGATCCCCCCTCCCGAGTTCCCCTCCCCCCTCCCATAATCACCTCCTCCCTCCCGCGGATCCCCCTCTCGAATTCCCCTCTCCCCTCCCGAGTTCCCCTCCACCCTCCCGGGTTCCCCTCCCCCCTCCTGCATTCCATACATTCATTCCCGATACATTCAGTTCTCATACAGCTCGTGTGCCACTTATTGCAATTTTATTATACAAATTTCATGATGCCAGAGCTCGTGTCCTTTCCCATTCGTCCCGTTCCCCTTCTGCCTCCCCTTCCTCTCCAACGTCCCCTTCCCCTCTCCTCACTCCCCTCGCCCGCTTCCCCTATCCCTTAAACCCCCACCCGTTTTCCTCTCCCCCCTCCCGAGTTCCCCTCCCACCTCCCGGGTTCCCCTCCCCAACCCATCCCGCGGGCCCCCTCTCCCGAGTTCCCCTCCCTTGTCCCCCTCCCCTTCCCTCCCTCATCCTTCACCCCTCTCCCATCCGCCACCTCCTCCCGCATTCCATACATTCACTCCCGGTACATTCAGTTTTCAAACAGTTTGCGTGGCACCAATTGCAATTTTATATACAAATTTCATAATGCCAGAGCTCACCAGTATATACAGAAACCTTTAGTCCAGTCAAGGAAGGGGGTGTAGAGTGCGTGAGCAGGGACCTAAGCGATTCCTTCAGAAACTTGTTTAGGGTGCTTAGGATGTGAACATACTAAAAATCCTGACGTCTAGGTGGTGAGCTAGGGGGGGGGAGGGGGAGGGGGAGGTCCCAATTTTCGGGTTTCCGCTTATATCTCAAAAACGGTGCGCCGCAGAGGAAAATTTTTTGGTAATAAGTAAAAGCTGATAAAATTATCTACAACTTTTATTCTATACGTAATTTTCGAAATCCCAGCCATTTTCGAGTTATTCGCTCCACAAATGTAGATATTTTCGAAAAAAATCATATTACCTCACATTTTTCATCAAACATTCCTTCATATCGTCTAAAATATTCATCAAAGAAAAAAATTTATTCGAAAGAAGTTGTAAAGAATTTAATTTTCTTTTAGAATATATAGACATATGTAAATTTATCTTCAACCGTTCAACATTTACAGCAATTTGAAGTTTTTTCGTAAAATGTTGTCATTTTCAGAAAGAGCTGTTTTTATCTTATTACTGACACACAACACTTGTTCGTTCGCCTAATAATATGTGTGACCACACTTTAAAACCAGTTATTAAATAAAATAGGTAAAAATCATATTACTTGAAAAATACATAATTGTATTTTATAATCATAATGTTTATTCTATTTCGTTACATTAAGCACATAAAATTATAGATCTCATTGTTATCACTGTTCTCAATAACATCATGTTACATTCTCATCCTCCTTGGACGTGGGGGTCCTCGCAAGCGTTGTTCATCCATGGCATCTTCATCCTCAGTATTGGATGGTTCTTGCTGAATGGGCTCTATGTCGTCGTCATCGTCGTCCTCGGCAACAGGCACGCTATTGAGGCATCTCCCTTGGCAGGAGACTCGGAGACACGCTGCAGAACAGGTCAGCATTGCTTTTCGGCATCCACATTTGCCAATTGCACAATCCCTGGTGCAGCGGCAAAATATCATATTTAGAAGGACCTCCGGCGCTGGTGGATCTTTTGTTGTATTTGGCATCAGGGTCTCTCCTTCATGTTTCCACCCCCATTATTCAGGGGGCAGCTCAATCGGTGCACTGGGAATGCTGTTTAACTGCGTTCTCTGTTGGAGGGAGGGAGCTGATGTCAGGCTTCATATTTGCCACCAACCCTGTGAACGACTAAAAGCGGTACTGGTTAAGGAAGGTCTGTCTTTTTGGCGCCGCATACCATTTCAGGAAACATTTATTTCCAGCCTCTTCAACCTCGTCGTGAGTAGAGGAGGGGTTATAAAGATCATTGCCGCTTGCTTGATGAATTCTGACTCCAAGTACAATTTTGAGAAGCCCACCTTGCTTCTCCTGAAAGTTGCAGATGTTGTGTCGCAGCCGGTAAATGAATGTAAGAACAGGACGTGTTCAAATGCACGGTGCTGCATCTTTTGGATGGACAGTGGCATTGTTTTGGTTTTCCCTCGTCCGTTGTCAGCAGCAGAATATCTTGGGTGGGAGGAGTGGAAGCAATCAAAAGGAAGTGAAAGCTTCTCACAAAACTGTGAGTGGAATGTTCCACAGCAATCTTCACAACAAGGAAGTCAGCATCATGTCCTGAAGAGTCTGTATCCCATTCTCCCGAAGCTTCGTCTGTAGTAAAGAGATGAAGTTACTTTTGTTGGTAGGATTGGATAACAAATCTTCCTTTTTAACGGGTATTGAAGTGTTCCAAGTCAAATTGATGTCAGCTGACCTTCTCAGTCTGTATCATCGCATCTGTTATTGTGATTTTGTACCGTTGGCTGGGTTTGGGTACCAATCAAATACCACAGTGTGAGTCATCCAGGATAGTGGTGGTTGACGTAGTTGATGTAACGATCACAAATTGTGACAAGGAAGGCATCTTTTTGCCAAATTACTCTGTGTAGTAGAAATTTTCCGTCCACAACTATGTTCACCTGAGACAGTAGACCAGTTTTTTGGTAGGCTCGAATAAGCTGTACAGAACAGATTTAGTTGTCTTCCACATCCCACCTTCATTGAACAGTGCCAAGGGAAATGGGGCCAACTCATACTCAAAGAATTTCTTCAAATCCTCATCTGATCGTTTGCTTATACACATCCGGTGAAACAGAAATGTTGGGTCAACTGCAACCTTTTCATCGTGATTTTTTATCGACGAGCTGACAGAAGACATTGGGAATTGACATTATTTCATTGGCTTGTGGGAAGGGAGGATGTGCATCAAACCACTGACTGAGTTTGAAAATGTCTGCTGCATCTTTACTTCGGTGGGCTTGTCCGAGGTCCTTGTGTTGTTACTGGACGTGAAGACTCCACAATACTCTTCAAGGGAAGTGCAGATCTCATGAGTTGCGCTCATACCAACTAACCACTTCTAGTACATTGTGCAAAATACCTCTGCCTCCTGTTATGCCTTCTCGGCTTTTGAATGATAGCATCAATGTGGTTTCCATGGTCATATCTGATCATACGCCTTACTAAAAGAGCGTCGCATAATCGTCGTTGCACGTCGGTGTGTCAGTAATAAGATAAAAACAGCTTTTTCTGAAAATGACGACATTTTACGCAAAACCTTAAAATTGCTGTAAATATTTACTGGTTGGAGACTTATTTGCATATGTATATATATTCTAAAAGGGAATTAAATTTATTACAACTTCTTATAAATAAATTTCTTTCTTTGATGAATATTTTAGACGATATGAAGGAATGTTTGATGAAAAATGTGAGGTAAAATAATTTTTTTCAAAAATATCTACATTTGTGGAGCGTGTAAGTCAAAAATGGACGTGATTTCGAAAATTACGTAAAGAATAAAAGTTGTAGATAATTTTATGAGCTTTTTTTACTTATCCTTAGGAAATTTTCATGTGTGACGCACCGTTTTTGAGATATAAGCGGAAACCCGAAAATTGGGACCTCCCCCTCCCCCCCTTCCCCCTAGCTCACAACCAAGACGTCAGGACTTTTAGTATGTTCACACCCTAAGCACCCTAAACAAGTTTCTGGAGGAATCGCTTACGTCCCTGCTCACGCACTCTACACCTCCTTTTGGAGCATTTATTGACTGGACTACTTTGCGGGCGTGCTCACAACAACTCACCAAAGTTTCATCGCAATCGGATGAACGGTTAGCAATTCACAGGAAAGTATGTAGAACAGTTTATATGGGAGAATTAAATTGTTGATTTTACTATCTTCCTCGCAACTTTTCCATATTTTCTCAACGTTTAAACCTTTCCTGGACTACGACAAATATTTCAAAACCAAAATCAGCTAAATCGGCCCAGCCGTTCTCGAGTTTTTGTGAAACTAACAAACAGCAATTGATTTTTATATAGGGGGGGGGGGTAAAAGAGGCGGGGGGGGGGAGGGTGGTTAGAGGTTGTGGGGTGAGAGGGGGAGGGGGTTGAGAGGGATGGGGGGTAGGCTTTTTTATATCCATTTTTCGTATTACAAAAATAACAAACTGACACGTTGGGCGCCAAAAATGACACGCATCTTTACAGTTAGCAGAGAAATTCCGTTTGCATGAGCTCTCATCATCATCTCAGGGTCCTGCGTGGGATAAAAGAAAGCTACTATCTGATGTAAATAAAAGAACTCACATAAAACAAAATGAACTTGTTATTATTGACAAGCAAAAAAACATAATCTACTATAACATAATCTACATAAATACCTTTGTAAACTCATAAAGAAAGGTGTAAAGAGAGAGAGAGAGATAATTCAGTTATTTCAGTAGAATCCACTCCAAATGATCATTCGTAGCTTGCGATAGTTAATATGGCGCACCTCATCCAGCCTCAGCGACAAGGGCTCCAGATAGCTGAAGAAGAGCCCCAGAGCTGCCGCTTCGCACGCCCATGACTCCGTGAAGCAGTCCACCCACAGATGCCCGCTGATCACAATGGGTCCGATGCCATCTCTCAGCATTGAAAGGATATAACCCGCAGTTCTAGACTGTTGATGTCATTTAAAAAAAACGCCTGTAATCTACATCAAAGTTGTCCTCGGTGATATTGGATTGTACGTGGCACAAGAATCTCAGTTCTAAGCACAAGAACACCAACCTTAGGTACCAGGCACACAGACATCATAAACACTTCCATTAGATTGTAATATTACATAGGTAACTCGATATCTCGTGATCATCACAATAAAAGTTTTCCTCGCCTCGAAAAAAACAATCAACATCCTGCGTGTACCGTGACCCGGTACTATTTAACAGTCTCGTAAAGGCATCACGTCTGTTACACGCATAATATTGCAAATTTACACAATCATTTAGGAGTATCAAAACTCCTTACAAATCAAAACTTCAGACAAATTCCTTGTTCTGTCATGACGCGGCCCTTCTAACAGTTTTTTCTATTTTTTCAAAAACAATCGAACAACGTTCCGGCAATTTGAATTTGTTATCAATCGTTCCAACTGCACCCGAAATTAATAATACTCCTTCTGAGCAAGTAGGTACCGATTGAATAACTACCATGAAAATAATTACGTTACAAAACATGAGAATCGGGTATGGGTACCACCGCCCCGGGAACCATTTTTTTGATAACCAACACGTCTGCCGTAGGTCATCCTTAGTGGTTCGCAACGTTTGGTGACTAGCAGGGGTGCCTGGGTTCATGGGGTGAGGTTTTTTCAGGTCTTGGCGGCGGATGCGTCTGCGCACCAGCTGCATGGCAGGTTGGATCTAGAGAAAGTGGTTGAGGGAGTCCCTTTGACTTCTCCAGCCTTACTCTCTCGGAACATCGCTTTGCACCGCAGTGGGAGGGATGGATTCATACATCCGCTCTCCTGGACACGCTGACCCCCACATTTCTACCCACCCCTAATACCCTTTCCTTCTCAGAAGATCCTCTCCTCCCTTTCCCTGAAACGAACCTTCACACAGCATACCCAAAGAAGAGATAGGCAATGTGTCGAGCCATTGTAAAAAAAGGTCTCTCCCGATCCGGCCTTCTACGTAGTTGGTGGGGCAGATTCCACCGCCGCCGAGATCCTGACAAACCTCGCCCCATGAACCCGGGCTACCCGTACGGTGATGATAATCCAATACATGGTTCCCGGGACGGCGGTACCCATACCCGCCTTCCAAATTACTGATACTATTTATTGACGGCCGGCGTGGTCAAGAGGTAAGGCTCTTGACTCGCAATCCGAAGGTCGTGGGATCGAATCCCGGCGTGGGCAAATAAATTTTGTTTGACTAATTTGGGTTATTTCATATAAAAATAATATATTTGCGTCACGTTCCAGAGTGGAAGATACTTTAGTATCGCCCTGGTGTAAGACCACCATTCAGAATTGAAACGTTGCTAAAAATTACTTTGGCCGTGTGATGTCTTGGGATCGGGTAGTAATAACATCTGTTAATGTTACAATGTTTATTGGTTGCCAGATTATTATGGAGAGAGCGCTCAACAGCGGGTACATCCCTTTTATACATACCATTCTCGCTGTCTCGCACTCATGCCGTCACCCTCATACACATACGTCACACCCCCACACTTAAAACCTAATTACATACATTTCTTTATTCACAAATTTATACAAAACAAAATATCTAAATATTTCCATTCCATAGTATATGTAATTATTCATGTTCTTCACGTGTAGCGTGGGCGTTGACCCCGAGGGCGTAACCTCCCCTCCCATGGTGTAGGTGACCTGCAAAAATTAGAGGAATTAGGAAATTTGGTCATGTCCACATCCGAGAGTGGACCCAGGTCCAGCAAATCATCAGACCTATCACACTCCCCCCACCTAACCTTCCTCTCTGAAATCTGATCATGGTGACGTTTCCAAATTTGTCCCGTAGACATAATTTTAACTAAATAAATCCTATTCCCCAATCTTTTAAAAATTTTTCCTAAAATCCATTTATTATCATTACTTCTTAAATCCCTGGTTAAAACTTTAGAACCAACCTCAAAGTACTTTTTAAATTTTCTTCCTCTATAATACTTTTTCTGTTTATGCTGGCTCGATAACATTTTGTTTTTAACCGTGTTGTCAATTCCTTTAAAACCTTGACTCTCAACATTATCCACTATTGGAATAATCGTATTAAAAATTGATCTAATCTTCCTACCCAACATTAATGTACTAGGCTCAATGCCCGTAGACATTGAAGGCGTATTTCTAATATCAACTAAAAACGTCAAAAGTTTATCTTCAAAATCAGTAGGAAATTTATTATTTACCATAATTTTTTTCAAAAAATTCTTCACTGTTTTAACCCCATTTTCAGCTAAACCGTTAGAAGCAGGATGCTGTACAGCTGAAGTCAATGATTCTATATTATAATTATGACAAAATTCCTTAAAAACTGACGATGTGAAAGCTGTACCATTGTCACTCACAATTTGTTCCGGGATTCCGAACATAGAAAATAATCTTTTCAAAACTTTTATTGTACAAAACGAATCTACCTTATTTACAACATGACAGTCTATCCATTTTGTAGTTGCATCAACAATAATTAAAAAATTATGACCTCCCAACGGCCCCATGAAGTCGATATGCAATCTACTCCAAATTAAACCATTTATTGGCCAAGGTGCCAACTCAACTTTACACGGAGTAGGTAAACATTCCATGCATCGAGCACACTGTTTCACAGTTGCTTCTATATCATTGTTCATTCCGAGCCAAAAAAAATAATTTCGAGCAAGACTTTTCGATTTTACAATGCCTAAATGTGATTGATGTAAAAAATTCAATATAATTTCCCTTAATTCCCTTGGAACTACAAATTTATTATTATAAAATAAACATGAATTATAAGTCGATAATTTATCCCTAAAATACCAGAATTTCAATAAATCATCCTTTAAGAACTTTTTATCCGGCCAACCACTTGCTGTGAACTCAATAATGCTCGCTATATTTACATCATTAATCGAAAACTGTTTCATCGTTTCCGCATTTAATGTTGTTTCTGACTCGATTATGTTCACAAACTCTGACTCAACCGTATTCACGTTTAAAGAATCAATATAATTTAAAAAATAATCGCTAGCATCAATATCGTCGCTACACACATCTAAATTATCCTTATTATTAATCGGCATTCGTGATAAGAAATCCGCTTTGTTATCACCTGACTTAATATGCTCTATACTATAGTCAAAAGTCTGGAGTATTAGGGCGTACCTCTGCAGACGGTTAGCGGCCAAAACGGGTACTTGCTTATCCGTGTTCAAAATGTGTACTAACGATTTATTGTCGCAAGCCAAAACAAATTTATTGCCGTATAAATACTGAAAGAATTTCTTCAACCCAAATATTATAGCACACGCTTCCTTATCTAAAATAGAGTACTTTAATTCTGTTTCTGACAATAATCGGCTAGCAAATGCGATAGGTCTCTCTAAACCATTATCATATACATGGCAAATCACCGCTGATAACGCTTTTTCAGATGCGTCTGAAATAAGTTTAATTGGTAAATTAGGATCAAAATGCACTAAAATATTATCTGACGTCAGCAGTTTCTTAACTCGCTCAAACGCAATATTACATTCCTCAGACCACACATATTTTACTCCCCTTTTTAACAAGTTATACAATGGAGACAAAATACCTGAAATATTATGAACAAAAGCTCTATAATATGAAATAACCCCAAGTAAACTCCTAAGTTCTGAAACATTTTTCGGTACTGCCATTTGAGTAATCGCACAGATTTTATTTTCTAAAGGCATAACTCCTTTCCGCGAAATTTTAAAACCTAAATATTCTATCTCAGTTTCTAGAAAAGAACACTTATTTTCATTAATAGTTAATCCACAATCACTTAACTTGCTAAGTACAGATTCACAAATAGAGAATAATTCCTCTTCAGAATTTCCAAACAACAAAATATCATCTAGAAATTCGTTTTTCCGCACAAAAAACATTTTTTTAATGCAATATTTACTGGCGTCTTACTACGCACTGCACTTTTAAATCTGATCGGACTATCCGACCTGGATTTACGGACAACATTACTATCCTTATGCACAACATTTAAATTCGTATCAACTTTCTTAAAATTAACAACATGTTCCCATGAAGCTGCTAACTGAATGCATTCCGAAAAAGAAGTATTTACCCCCTCAACGAACAACTTATGTTTCAATTTTTCATTGAAAATTCCAATAATGAATATGTCTTTTAAACAAGATTCCAGCCTCAATTCAAAATTGCACGTCAAACTCAGTCCTCTCAACCTAGCAGCGTAATCTTTAATAGATTCGTTAGCTAGCTGTTTACACTTATAAAATAACTCACGCGACTCGAAAATATTTTGAATAGGTTTGCAATGTGAATCAAATAATTTACATAAATCATCAAAAGAACAAACAGAAACCTTTTTAGGGAAACATAGATCACATAATAAAGAGAAAGTTTCTTCGGTGAGGCAACTCAGCAAAAATGCTCTTTTGCGTTCTTGTGATAACACTTTGTCATCATGTAAAATGAGGGCCTGATCCAGTCGTTCCTTGAACAATGACCAGTTTCCCGTTCTGTAACAGAACGTCCCCAAATTTTTACAAACACCCTCCATTGGGGGAAGAGCTGAAACAAAATAATCAAGACTACTTATCTCAGCACTTCCAAGAAGGCTACACTCCGAGGTCCACGTTCCACGTTCCACGTGCACGCCACCCAGAGCTGTAGATCACCGTCCCCGTCTGGCTCCGTCTCCCGACAGCTGCGGATCCAATCCCTACTCCGAGGTCTTCCTTCCCAGACTGCAGCGACGGAAACCAAGTCCTGGTTCCCGGCTAATCCACACGATGATCCAGTCCTTGACCCGATCCTTGATCCGGTCCTTTTGTACCCCGTTACACGGTGCACCCGAACGACAATAATTTTGTAATTTGTCGGTCCCACACACGCGAATACTTGCGTGTGGCTGCTCCAATTTCTTCTTAATGCGATCGCTTCCTGCGATCGCTTCCTGCAATCCTGACAACAATCCGTCAGATCCCGAAATCTACCGCGTAGATTCTTCCAATTTACGTAAAAATTTACGAACTACCGAGCTGCGCCAACTGTGATGTCTTGGGATCGGGTAGTAATAACATCTGTTAATGTTACAATGTTTATTGGTTGCCAGATTATTATGGAGAGAGCGCTCAACAGCGGGTACATCCCTTTTATACATACCATTCTCGCTGTCTCGCACTCATGCCGTCACCCTCATACACATACGTCACAGGCCGTGTTTGGTGACCAGATCTGAATAGCCAAGTAATTCTTCGCTTCCTCTTCCCCATCTCCTGCCCTTCCCCACCACCTTCTGCCTCATACTATACCCCATAGTCATGTCATAGTCTCACTGGCTCCAGACGGGAGCATTTGGGTCTCTTGTGCGGTATTCACATAAATATAAAATTAAAAATTATGCACACGAATAAATATTTCAAAATGAGATATTTTTTACAATCCAACTGAATATTAGGTACTCTTTTTTTCATGAATACCGCACAAGAGTCCCAACTGCTCCCGTCTGGAGCCAGTGGGACTATCACCCCCAATTGGGGTATGTTGTGAGGCTGAAGGTAGTGGGGGAGGGGAAGGAGTTAGGGAAGATGGAGGTGGGGAAGTACCTGACTTTTCAGATCTGGTCACTAAACACGGCTAAAGCCATTTCAAGTAACGTTTCAATTCTTCCACTCTAATGGCCGTAAAATAAAATGAAAAAACAAAAACCAAAATATTTAAAAAATATAACAAATTGTTTTTTTGTGTAGGTATCTACTTTATACCTACTGTGTTTATGTATCTATTTATGTCTACGCACTTCAATACACAAATTACAAATAACTACTACTTATTAAAATTCTGGAAGCGAGAATTCAACATCTTTATCTGAACCATACTGTAGGTCCAGCTTCGCGTGAACTATAGGTACGTGAAACCCGGCTTCTAGCGGAACGAAATCTAGTTCCAAAAACGTCCGCTTGCAACGGCTGATGTGTGAGCGGTGCAGTCGGAATCGAAATTATGATTTGCTGGTATGACAGCCTTAAGTGAAAACTTCTTTAGCGCCGTTGTGATTTGAAACTCGATGAAACGAAAAATAACGACACTAAAAAGAGACAAACAAATAGATCTTTTTTTTTACATTAGGCCCAGGCCCAGGCCCAGGCCCATTAGGCCCATTACAGGAGGACCAGAGGAAAATAACTTCCCTCAGGACCTATGTCATCTTTGAAGATGCTGTGAGGAGGGTCTTTTTGAGGAAAGGAAGGAGTGAACACGGGTCTTGAAGAGACCTATGTTGTAGGAGGGAGGAAACACAGAGGCCGGCAAATCGTTCCACAGCCGAGCCGTTGAACTCAAGAACGAGTCATAGAAACGACCCGTTCTCAAGTGACTAATGTCAACCGTGTACAAATGTTGGGCGCGTGTTTGGCGTATTTCCCGACTATGCACCGGTGCTGAGGGGATCAATGACGCTAGTTCCTCGGAACATCTTCCATTGTAAAACCGGTAGAACAAGGACAGCATTCCCACCTGGCGCTTGTCAAAGATTGCAGTCCGTCTGTTAAGATGGGAGAATCTATCAAACGGACCGCCCGTTTCAGCACAGAGTCAAGGGTTATTTTTAGGTATTTTGGAGCTCCAGACCAGAGGTGGCTGCCAAATTCAACCGTGGGGCGCACTTGCGATTTGTACAGGGTTAGCAGTTGTGTACTCTTAAAGTATCTGCGGGCCCTGTACAGTACGCCCAGTTTCTGAGAGGCTAACTTAACTCTGGTTTTGATGGAGCCCCCGTACCTGAGCTGGTCACTTAGAGTTACACCAAGCATATCGATGGAGGTCCTATTCGGAAGATTGCTTCCGTTGAAGGAGACTAGATTTAGAGACATCTATAGGATTTAGCCTGTAGTGTGCTTCGTAGCCTCCCCACTTTTGTCTACTTTTGTTTTCTGAAGGTTTCACTTCTACCGCTTGTGAATTGCACACTTTATTTTTTTTTTAAATTTTACTTGTTTTTGTAAAAAACAAGTAAAATAACAATACGTACCTCCCTACACTGCAAAACTCAGTTATCGTGTTGTTGCTCACCGAATATTGTTTTTGTTTCATTTTCTTACCTCATATTTATTTTGTTTCACGAAACATCAGATTTTCACAAAATTCTTTGATGTATTTGCTGCCAAACACACTTTGGCTGACATAAATAATCGGCTAGGAGAAATAACTCCGTTGGTACCACGGATCCCTTCAAGAATGTGACGGTAACGCACAAAAATAAAATAGCTTTTTAAAATTTTGGAATTTTACTTGGTGCAGTTCAAAGTAAATAAAATTACTCGGTACACCTACCGATTTTGTATTGTAGATTTAATCAAAATTATATAAGAACCAAGTATACATAGGACTGCATACATTAACATAAACATTTACTATTTTTAACGCTTTGTTAGCATATTTTAACATATTCATAAATTTCAGATGTTTACCTTCATATTTCCTTACATCAAATAAAATACAAGTATTTTATGATAAATGTTTTGCAGAAATATATTAATTAGCTTGACTAACTTACCAGACCACTCTCTTTTGAATCCCACTCCTTGCTTCAATCATATTCATCCATCGTCTCAAATATTTACAATTTAATAATATTTATTACATGTTTAAAAATCTGTCTTTAGCTCAAAAAAGGTGAAACCTGCTAAATATTTGGCCTCATTTGAAATAGCTCTCTATCACATCTCTTCAAGCTTTCCATAATTAATTAATGGTTCTTGTACATGAAATTTATCAAGTTATTTATATGTCTAGGGATTCATATTAATAAAATATATAAATTCATCCCTGATTCTAAGTTTTGCTGCACAAAAGTTGTGTTTCAACAAATTTCTTCATTTTCCCGATAATCATTTTTTTTTAATTCATGTCCATAATTTATTTTAACTAAATGGTCAACAGCTTGACATTTTTTCCCGTTACACATTTATAAGAAGTGATGTTGATTCTAATTCACTTTTGATATCAAATTCCTTAAGGGCCCTTAACCAGCCAGCGGACGAAAATCCACATTTCGTTGAAAGATGTCCTTACGATCATGCAGGGCGGTTCCAACGAGAAAGATTAATTATTCTCGATACCAGCTTTTAAAAATTATAACTCAATGTCGATTTTATTTCAATCCAAATTTACTTTAATTTATACCTACATCCAAAAATGCTGAAAGGCGTGATGATAAAACTATTACAATTATGTACTTCTTATCATTATTTTTTGATCATAAATACTTATCATTTTTCAATAATGTCCAAGCAAAATAAGAATGTAAAAACATCTTAAATGCATTAGTTTGTAAGACCTTAAAAAAATAAGTATTTTCGTCACAAAACACGTGCGCGGAACTTTTTTTTAGTGATTTTATTTAAACTAAAATTAAAATTCTGAAACATGCTTTTCCCAGATAATGTATTGATTTATTTTACTGGGTATAAACTTATAACTTTTAACACTTTTCATATTGCTTTCCACCGACCAACACAACACGGGCATCTACCAAGCAAGGTGGTCGAAAAATTATCAACAAAAGTGATCAAAAATGCACTGAATAAATAAAAATAAAAAATAAAATAAAAAACAAACATTAAACTTAATTAATTGAGGATTATGAATAATCATAATCAAAATTTAGTATAATATCAAGATAGATAAAAGAATGGCGAAGCTAAAATGTATTAAAAAATGATGGTGCCAAAGGAAAGAACTCTCACTAATTTACATATTTATTTGTAGGTCGGTTCTTTGTCTGAAAAATTTCTCCGTTTGTTCGAGCAATTCTCACATAATATGGAATAGCAAAGTTTACAACGCTGAAGTTTTATCTATTGTCCAACAACTTTATTTGTGAGGATAATAGATTGCAATGTCTCGGGCACGTAAGCCGCGCGGAAGACGGTCGTGTTCCCAAGGACATTATTTACAGAGAGCTTTGTGACACGCCGAGATCTCACGGAGATCAACTACAAGATGATATCAAAAGAGATACAAATACCGTGCACAACCGTATTTGTATCTCTTGTATATCATTCAACCGCTGTCAGCGGTAGCGAGTGGACGTATTGTATCGAGAAATTATATTACTGAAAGTGTTACGTCCTTCAAATTATTTGGCGGGAGTGAGATAGAGAGCAGTAGCAAGTTTTGCCGGGAGTGAGGTGGTCCGCGGGGCGGCCACAAGCTTAACCCATTATGGACGTGCTGTCGATAATAGAAAACATAAAATCAGAAATTTCAAATATTTCTACGGTAAAGGACTCGAAGGCAAAAAGTAATCTGGAATTAAATATAAAACTACTAGAAGAAAAATGGACTCAGGAAAAAATATCTTTACAAAACGAGATTGTTTGTCTCCAGTCAAAACTAATCGAAAAATTAGAAAAAAAAATCGAGAATACGAGTAAGTTTGAAAAAAAAACATACGCAAGTTGTCTCAAAGTAATCCCGGAATCCAAATTCTCATTGATCATCAAAGGTGCAGATGCGAACATGACATCGGATGCTATTAAAGAACAAATCGTAAAGAAAATTAAAATAGCAAACTTGGGTATCGCAGTAAATGGAATACGAAAAGCCTCGCAAAATAAATTAATTATATCTTGCCCCTCAAAATTACATGCAGAGAAATTGACGGATGAAATCAATAAAACCCTTAAAAAAAACATGGTTGCAGAGGAATTAAGAAAGAAAAATCCAAAAATATTCTTAAGAAATCTTCAAGTAGATTTAACTGAAGAGGACATAATTGAGGCTTTAAAAACGCAAAACGATGGAATAAAAGATATCATAAATAACGATATCAAAAACACGATTAAATTAATAAAAATGTTTAAACCAAAAAACCAAAATGGACTCACTAATTATATACTTGAAACTAGCGGAGCAGTAAGGTCATACCTCATGGAAAAAGAAAAAATCAACATTGGTTTTAGCAGAGTACGAGTGGAAGACGCCGTCCCCGTGACGCAATGCTACCATTGTCTCAAATTTGGTCACACTGCATTAAAATGTTTAAACAAGGATAAAAGTGCGACGTGTTTACATTGCGCAAAGGATCACGAATGGAAGGAATGCCCTAACAAAAACACTGAAGAAAAATGTAGTAATTGTGTTCATCAGAACACTATATTCAAGATGAACCTAAATACAAATCATAAAGCTAATAATACAAATTGTTCTTACTACAAAAAGATGATGCATATCGCTCAAAGTCGTATAGACTATGGTTAGGTATGTATTATAATTCTAAAAAACAATTAAAATGCTAATCATTTTTTTTTATTTAACTTCATATTATCATTTTCATTCATGCATCTTAACGTATACAATTTTTTGAGACACACTTACCTTAAAAAGATGATGTATATCGCGCAAAGTCGCATCTATTATGATTAGGTATGTTTTGTATGTATTTTTATTCTAAAAAACAACATTCAATGCTTTTAACCAAAACTCTATTTAAATACTTAACCTCTTTTTCTGTTAAGCTCAATAATATATGTCTTCTACTTACGAAATATGAGTATCTCATATCCTTACAATTTTTTTCTTCTCCAACTATATTATATTCTGAATTATTGTCCGGTAACCACAGTGTTAACACGCTAATATTGAAATGTATGTTGATGTTAGTCTATCCTTTGTTCACTTGCACATGCAGAAAAAATATTTATTGTTGTCAATTATTAAACCAAATATGTTCTGATCAAAATCAAAATCTAACTATGAATATATTGTTAATGCTTACTGCTATAAAAACATTGATTTGTATAATTTGCCTTTATAAATCTTCATACATGTTGACATACTACTCCCGCATATTTAAATATTTAAATATTATTCAGTATGGGTGATTTGAACGGAGATTTTGACATATCAGAAATTGATTATGAACGTACTCACAATTTTGAAAATTGGTCAAATAAACATGTATTAGGAATTAATAATATAACTGCCATTAACCTCAACATTCGATCCTTATCAAAACATTTTGATACTTTCCTCCTAACTATTTCTAGTTCCTTGCGAAATATTGACATAATAACGCTATGTGAAACGTCGATAAATGAAAATAATGTAAACCTATACAAAATATCGGGTTTCAACTCTTACTATTTTTGTCGTACAAAAAGATCGGGTGGCGGAATTATTGTATACGTGAAGGATCATCTTACATTCGAAAAAATAAATATAGTAACAACTAATTTTGAATGCGTTTACGGCACTATTTCTATTTACAAACATAAACGTATACATCTATTGGCAATGTACAGACCTCCAAACACAAATAAAAAATTATTTCTCCATGAACTGGAAACTATATTGGGCAGTATTGACATTAAAGAATCCTTTTTAATTCTTGGCGATTCGAACGTAAACATTTTACATGAACTCGAACCGATTGTAATCCAATACGAAAACCTAATGGCAAACTTCGGATTTGTCAAAACTATTCACGATGTGACACGAGAAGCAGTATTGTCAAACTATATAACGGCTACTTGTCTAGACCATATTTATATAAGAGAGAGGGAGACCATAGAAATCAGTTCGTGCGTATGTGAAACAATAATAGCTGACCACTACCTAATTGCAACGACGATTTATTTCTCTAACTACGACAAACACACTTTAGACAAATCGCACACTGAGTACTATACTGCACTCTCTGAAAAAAAAGTTAATCTATTTATCTCAATCACCGATTGGAATGAAATGCTAAAATTATCTGAACCAAATGTATTGTACGAAGAAATGAAATCGAAATTTAAAAATATTTATGAACTAAGTAACATCACAAAATTTAATAAAAAATATCGCAATTATCAAAAAACTTGGATGAATGATAGCCTCATTGAAAATATACAAACACGAGATACTCTTTGGAGGAAATGGAAAAAACTCACCTAACAACAAAAAATATGAAATCGATTTCAAAAAATACAGAAATAAATTAAATAAACAAATAATAAACACAAAAAAATTATACTTTAATTATAAATTTAAACACTGTTTCAAAGACATTAAAAAAACATGGAATGAAATTAATAAAATTTTAGGTAGGAAAGATAAATCCGGTTGTGATGAAGTCATATCAAAATATTTCTTAAAATCCGAATCGAAAGATGCAGTGGCAGAAAATTTTGCAGACTTTTTTGATGAGGGGGTAAATAAGTTATTACATGTATGTGATGTCCGAGCGTCAGAATACACGCCGGAATATTTAAATCACACAATGTATCTACCACGAGCAAATACAAAGCAAATCGAATTAATTATCGGAGGTATGAAAAATTCCAAGACACCAGGCATAGATTTAATTCGTATGTATGATTTGAAAACACATGTTAAATTACTTAGTCCTATAATCGCTCACTTAATTAACAGAATAATTGATACGGGCCATATTCCCGATGAACTAAAATATAGCATTGTAAGGCCTATCTTTAAAAATGGAAATCACTCTTTAATAAATAATTACAGGCCGATTTCCTTACTTCCTGCATTAGAAAAAATCTTAGAAAAATATATATCAATAAATTTAGATAAATACTTAAATAATCTGAGTATTATTGATGAATGCCAGTATGGCTTTCAAAAAAATAAAAGTTGCGATAAATTGCTCGAAAAATTTTCTAATCATATAAATTCACAACTAAACTGTAAACAACATGTATTGGTTCTATTTATTGATTTCTCAAAAGCTTTCGACACACTTAGCCATTTACAAATAATTAAAGTACTTGAATTTATAGGTATCCGGGGTAAACTCCTCTTGTTCTTCAAAAACTATTTGAAAAATAGAAAAATGAGTGTTAAGATTTTAAATATAATAAGTAAATCAAGATACATCAAATCGGGAGTACCGCAAGGGTCAATTCTAGGTCCAAAATTATATATTATATATGTAATTGCTATGTGTAAGATTTTCAAAAAAGCTCGTCGATTCATTTTTGCTGATGATACTGCTCTTGTTGTATCACATGAAAATCCTGAAATAGCTATACAAGAATTACAAAGAGATTTTAACGAGCTTCTCAAATGGGCTCATGATGTAGGATTAATTATTAATGTGAAAAAAACCAAATGCATGTACATAAAATCACCAAGTTTGAAAATGTGGAATGTTCCTAAAATAACCGCTCATAGCTTTGACTGTATACATAGAGGAATTGTTAATGTTTGTGACTGTGAAAAAATAGATTTCACAAATGAATATACTTATCTGGGAATAATTGTTGATAACAATTTTAAGTGGGATAAACAAGTGGCTAAAATTTGTAACCAGCTCAGATCCTTAGCTAGTAACTTTTACAAATTAAAATTTATTTTGCCTCATTGTACTCTTAAACTCATATATTTTTCTATGGTCGAATCCATCCTTAGATATGGTATTCGAACTTGGGGACATGCAAGCACTACTTACATTAAATATATTGAAAATTTACAAACTGCCATAATAAAAAAAATTGTCACAACAAATATTTACAAACAGAGACATAACTTAAAACTACTGTATGGCTCAGAGAGCCTACTTACAATAAAAGGTCTCCACTGGTTCACTACTATTATGGATAATATAGGGGAAAGCCCTTACAAACACCTACTTGTACACAAACATACCACAAGATTTAGAGAAGGAAAGGGCCTAAAAACTCCTCGAATATTAAATAAATATGGAAGCCGTACTCTTGAATATCTAATACCAGTGATTTTCAATAAAATCAATAAAAACATAAAATTTGAAAAAAATGAGAGACTAAGTCCTAAAATGATAAAACTATGGTTAATGAACGAAAACTCCATGTATCTTTGAATATCTTAATATAGCTGCCTACATATCTTGTTATTAGGCAGATATATTGAAATATCTTATATATTATGATTGTAAGTTAAAATATCTAATATTACTATGTGATCTATTCTAATGTTTCCTTAAAACTATAAATGTATTTACAAATATTTTCTCAGATATTATATTAAGAATGTTTAAATTGTTAGAACCTGCAGACAAGCTGTCATATGACAGCTTTGTGGGTCTACTCAAAATTTTTGTACTAAATGTATATTTAATCTAATAAATAAATAAAAAAAAAAATAAAAAAATGCACATAGACGAAGACTATTCGAAAGACAAGGTCAAAGACAGATGCTTCGCATAGTGTGCTGGAATTGGCTAAACAAAATTTAAACAGAAAGCTTGGGAGCGATGGAACAACATATTAAAACTATTGAAAGTTTGATATCAAATCACAAAATTTGATAAAGTAACCCAAATCTGTTCTGGGTAGATTACAGAGACGCCTATAGATTCACATGTGGAAAGTTCCTCTCATTCATTACAAGTTTCCACTTCAAGAAGAAAACAATGGAAATATTAAATTTGTGCTAAACGTTCCCTTTCCAAAATAGATACAGTTATAACAGAGTATTTTTTCATGTTAATGAAGGTACCGATCTCTTTTCTCAATTCTTTCTTTTCTTGCAAAGCAGTAAATCGTAATCAACGAAAGGTTTTTTATTCAATATGTGATGGTCGGTGATAAAAATATCCCTGCACAATAAAACGCAGGCGCAATCAATCGTGAGGATCCGACGGCGAAGTGTCATGGGGGAAATCAGATTTATATAGCTATATACCTTGCTTTATGTGTGCAGCTTATAGCATTATTTCACTTGACGCAACACACACTCGAGTCTCCGCGGAGGTTAAATCGCCGCTACACGTCTACCACTCCAACAATTCACCAGTCCTTCAAAACAAGCGCCGATTCCCGACGATGATATACAATTATGCTTCTCATACAGGTCGCCTTTACAAACCGTTGCAGATTTTTACAAGTTTCATATAACTTCATTTTTCGTTCTATTTTAGATTAAAGGATGAAGCCAGATATTGATATTATATGATAGCTACAAAGAAATCTTACACATATTATCGGGAGCTCCTGGATGGTTCGATAAAACTTGCTTAAACATTTTATCGCTGCATTACTGTTGTAAGACCGGTCAGTGGTTGAGTGGGCATAGCGCTTGGGTCCCACCTGGGAGTCGCGTGTTCGATTCCTCGGCTGGCTAAGTCCTCCATCACAACACAAGCAACATTTTCAGCTTTCTGTGGTGGTAGTAGGAGATTTTCAAACATTGTTGGGTTATTCGTAACCCGGGAATGTTTGTCTTTCTTTTTAAAGTTTAAAAAAAATATAAAAGTAAAACTCTTCCGTCGAATGTTCTCTCCAGAGACGTTCGTTCTTTGTATGTACCGGGACCAGTATTCTCCATCAGTAGCGGATTTAGTGTACTGTGTACCGGTATTTTCGTGTACTGTGGAGATTCCATCACAGTACATAGTTAGAAGCTAAAACTGTCTTTATTAAACATTTAATTTTTCGATTGTTTTGACACTTTCATAAACCTTCCTATAGATACATACTTGAACTTGTAAAAATAAACTTGAAGTATGATACTGTTAGCATTGCCGCTTATACGGCCATTTGCTAAACCAAAACCTGGAAAGGACACGTAATACATAGGCCAACAGAACTAGCTCAGAGCCGGCAGCAAGCAAGGTTCCTCTTAAAACCAAGGCGAGTGTTGTGGTTCGCTTGTGAATTCCTCCTCCTTCTTTCCTCACAATCTCCAGGTCTCTTTCCTCAATCAGAACACAGTTTTGCACGTAAAGGGTTTATTCATTTAGAAGGAGACAGGGTTTTACAATTGCCAGCCTCGGCAAACTACACATGGGTACTTGCTAGTATAGAATTCTGACGTGGCGGGGAACTTCTCTCTCTACTCTATTCTCCACACGTATTAGTGAGTTTAAACGCGGGATGTAACACACCAGAGGGGACAAAGATTCATTTTACTCACAAAGCAGGATATGAGGTAGCCGTCCGACAGGCTACCGGTGGGCTGGAGCCTTCTCGTACACAATACACATTATAGAAACAATCACGAGTTTTTAGGTTCTCGATACAGCGCACTAGCGCAATCACTGTTGTCGAGCCCGCGACCAGCCGGGGAATGAATGCCGGGTGCCGTTCGGCACTGGGGCCACGGACCTCCGCGTGCGGAGAGGGGGGCGGAGAGGGGCGGTACGGCGAGCTGTGCACTGGGGGCCAATTCACTAGCTCCTCGCAACAGGAATAAGGGGGTCTATTCTTTATCTTTTGTAACGTAACAATACTTAAAAATTTTGAGGCGCATCTTCGGACCGGTTCTAGAAAATGGATTTTGGCGCAGACGTTATAATAATGAGCTCTATACTTTGTTTAAGGAGCTAAACGTCGCAAAATTTATAAAATTGGGAAGACTTCGGTGGCTGGGTCATGTGGAGAGAATGACCGAGCATCAAGCAACAAAGTCCCTGCTGAACTCAAGACCAATAGGGCGAAGGAGCCTGGGAAGACCAAGACTAAGATGGAGCGACAACGTCCTCAAAGACATATCTATCTTGGAGCTTCAAAACTGGAGAGAGCTGCCTCAAAACCGAGATGAGTGGAGGAAGACTCTTGAGGAGGCTAAGACCCACCAGGGGTTGTAGAGCCAATAGTGATGATGTTGATGACTTCAAGTTTATTGTTTATTTCTAACAGTTTTTGTTGATTTTTTTGCGCGTCCGCCCTTTGTGCCCCCCCCCCCCCCCCCCCCAGAAAAAAATCCTAACAGCAATTGTTGATTTTTCGACCGTCCGCCCCTTGTGCCCCCCGCAGAAAAAAATCCTAACTGTTTTTTTTTTTTTTTTTTTTTTTTTTTTTCCTTTATTTTTTCCCAATTGTTACATTTGGCATATACAATATTATAAAAAACATAAGAATAATGGGAACCCACTAAGGCGCAGCCTGTGCGTGGGTAATATAATACATTATATTATTGTACCTAGAAAGAAACAATACAGTGGCATATAAAGAAAAATCGTGTTTACATTTTGTCTGAACAGATTGGGTAAAAAGTGTATACACTAATAATAAAGCACAATAGGTATATATAAATATACATTCTTAGGTATTAGATAGAAAGGCAAATTTTTGAATAATGTAATAAACATAATTTGAAAAACTAATTTATAAATAAAATAATACATATAAACTGAATTTCAACAGATTCAAGAGCTAGAAAACAGTTGTTAAAGTGATAACAAAAAAGGAGTAAAAAAAGTCCTAATCAAACTAAACTTTATAACAGACCAAACACCAGAAAATATTCGATTTATTATATTGTTTACAATAATAAAAAATAGCATTTCCCCCAGATTTAAAAAAAAGGAAACTTTTTAGTGAATATTTCAATAAACAGAGATTAAAATATATATTTGAGTATCGTTGTTCTGTGTGGTTACATATTTATAGCAGTGGTATATCCTTTTTATCTTGAATACGAATGACTGGAGAATCATCGCTTTTCCTTAGCAAAACATGCCCGTTCTTGGTCCAAATATATTTAAATCCAATAGATTTCGTAGACTTGGCTAGCCAGAGAAGTTCCTTATTTGATGGCGTTAGTTTTTCATTAATGTAAATATTATCTGTGGAGTCCGAATAATTTATTTCTTTTGGGCTTAATACTCCTTTAGTTTTTTTCTTATTAATAACCCGGTCCTTTGATTCTTTTGTATTGAATTGAATACTAATTATATTTTTAGCAGGGTTGTTATAATAATTCACTATGGAGTTGTTTTTTATTAGGTCACTGCAGTCTAGAGTCTTTAACAGAAGTTCTACAGGATTTTTAATGTCTTCATTTTCCTTCACAGCAATTCCTTGGATTTCGATAGATGTCTCTAGCGTGCGCTGTTGAATGTTGTTGACGGAAGATTTAAGATATTTAATTTCTTTTTGCATTTCTTCCATTTTTGTGTCATTGTTTTTAAGGTAATCTTTAGTATTTTTTAGTTCGCCTTCAAAATCACAAATGTAATTGTTGATTTTTTGCCCGTCCGCCCCTTTGCCCCCCCCCTGGATTTGGATTTACTCAAATATAAAAGTGGTTCAAACAAAGAAAATCGTTTCATTTATCTATAATGGATAACCACAAAGTTATAGCTATATTCAAAAGTATATAATTAATGTATTATAAACTTATGTATTCAATATTTTTGTGACAATATCCTTCGTAATTTTAAATTTTAAAAAAAATTAAATTTAAATGCGCCCTTACAAATTATCCAATGATTATTATAATTATGGGATGTCATTTCGTGAAGGTTTATAAATAAATTAAACAGTGTAAAAATATAATAAACGACTTCTGATTCTGACAGTGACTACGCACGACACGCAACAGCCAAAAAAACATTATTCTTAGCATAACAACACTGGAACTGGAACATAAGTACTTTCTACCTGCTGCTGACAGAAACGCAGGAAATCGAATATTCTTGATTGTTCGCTGGTCTAGGCTGATTGTGTTACTGTCCACACACGCTTGTCGTGTATTGCTGTAAGACAATGTGAAATTTAAATATATAAATTCAGTGAAACTCTAATTCCTCTTCTTATTTTCAACAGCCGTGACAACCTTAAATAGCATGGCGGATTGATTAAGTAAGGATCCACCGGTCGCGTTATAATGTTAAGTAAAAATAGCACTTCCCAGTTCGAGAGGGGTTTGGAAAAGTAAGACGGTAGAGCCCGCAGCAGAGAGGCGGTTCGATTGAACAACTATTCAGGAAATCTCTACCTTATAGAAAGCGGCGCGACGCCGTGCTGTACCTATAAGAGCAGAGATGATCAACCTTTTTGGACGAAAGGCCAATTTGTTAATCTATAATGTAGGGTCTACACAGCATAACATTGTTAAATTTGCAGTCAGTGGTGTCGCAAACCTAATTGTATTTTCTAAAATGGTAATTTGTAATAAAAGAGTGTATTTTCGTTATTTATTTTTGGGGTGTTATGCCGTGTTGCGCTGCCTCCTTCTTTAGCCAACTTTTTGGACAGCATTGCAGTGGCCGTGAAAATGAAAAAACGTATCCAAACGAATTGTAGATCGCAAAAAACAGAGCGCTGCAGGCGAAAACTTTATATATTCATGGCCAAACCAAATGCTGTTGATTTTTATCATTCTAAAATATTAAAGGATATACATAACATACTTACAATAATTATGGGCAACTTTTGAATTTTATTATTCTGAAATTTAAATTGAGTGAAGAAAACTTTTGGTATTTCATAAAACGGAAACCTTTAAAATGCATCAAACATCGATCCGAAAAAAAGTCACTACGCCGAAAATTAATTGTGGGTCCTGAATAGAATGTAACGTTCTTCTTTTTCATTTTGGCGGATAGAACACCAACTACTAAATAAACAAATAGCTCAGCAAGAATAGTAAGTAGTAGAGACTCTCATTCCCAGGATAATATATTTGGGAGAGCTTCGGGAATTCAATTGTGGATTTCATTGCGGAATAGAAATCTTAATACATAAAACAAAATCGGGTTAGTTACACCATTTATAACTCGAGAACGGCTGAACCGATTTTTACGATCTTTGATTTGTTGGATTTGTCTCCGCCCCGAATAGCAGAATAGCTATTAAAACATCTGATAAATTCACCAAAAAATAATTATGAAGAAAATTCTTTTCCTCGTACATTTTGTATGGAACGAATTCTCGTCTTTTGAAAAGCTGCAGGAATATTGTAATAATAAGCATAATATTGAGTAGTGTGTGAATTCCGAAAATTTCAAAACGTCAAATGTCAATGCGCTGATTGTTTGGTTTTGTTCTTAAACATATAATGCTGCCTCTCTTTCTTACGCACTAAATTTCAACAGTCGAAAATGGGACAAACGGTGAACCTGCACCTCTCCAAACGAAAAATATAGTAATTATAGAAAATGAAATGCAACTCCCACAAGTAAGAAAATTACAAATTATAAATGCGTATACAACGCTTTCTCTGATACTGACAAAAACGAAACACGGACGGTTGCACATCGATAGTTGCTTTATTGTGTAATTTTTAACTTAAAATACTGAATTTAATTCAGCTAACAAGTTAACACAACAGTTATTGATTCTGAGGCGGTACGAAGTTCTCCGGGTCAGCTAGTTACATATAAGAACACCTCTTATCCTACCCTTACATTGAATTATATATCAATGCGTAGTATTTTTTAATAGTAGATATAATTAGCGAGTAGCCGGTATGCGTTGCAATACCACTCAATTAAAGGTTTTTTCTCCCTGCGTTTCCTTTCCCATGAGTCCCCGTTCCCCTCGGGCAACCCCTTCCCTACCCGCGTTCCTTTCCTCGCCTTCCACCCCCCCCCCCCCGCCCCCTGTGAACCTCCCCCTCCCTCCTTCCGTATTCCCCTTCCACCTTCAAAGATTCCCAAAACCCTCCCGTTATCCCTCCCTACCTTCACACTATATGAAATACACACATATTTCAAATCACTCGCAAGCCATCTTTTGTAATTTTTGTAGACAAATTTCATAACGCGTGCACACGACAACTCACCGCAGTTTCATCGCAATCCGATAAATGCTATAGGAAATAATAAAGGACAAACAAAGAAACATTAAATATTATGTAATTTATTTATTTTCCAAAATATACCAATGGGTTGTCAAAACAACTGTATCAAAGCTTTGAACAAAATTCTATTATATATATGTACCTACGCAATTCTTGTAGGTATACGTACCCTTATATTATTTGAAAGGTAAGTATTTAATGCCAAATACGTGGTTATTTCCTAAGACTTTTGTCAGCGTTAGAATAAATAATTACTCTAATTATTTCCATTGTGTTCAAGTAAATTAAAATAAATTATGTCCTCCGCTGCGTTCCCACAAAGACAATCTACAATATTCAGAATTATCCTGAAAATTCGACCCCAAATCTGGGCTCCAAATTTGGGTCACAAATTTAAAAGTTCGTTGGGTCTGCGGACTTAATCGAGTTGTTTGTTCGTTTTGTCGATCTCATCAAATACGGCACACAGCGCAATGACATCCATACCATCAAAGAACTGTATAGAAAATACCTAGAAGTGTGATCTTACTGATCATAGCCAATTTACCTCAAGGCATAGCAGGACTATAAATTTAAACAGCTGACGAAGGAATTTCGATGTGTGAAAATGTTTGACCTATTTCATCTGAGGTAATATAAAAATTGGCATTAGGTACTTAGGGCACACGGACGCCTATATAATACAGAAATATAATGCACTTCTATTTGTTTTTCTCTTCAGTACACGGGAGAGATCATACGCTTTTATCGTCAAATTCATTACAATTCTCGTACATTTTCTAGTCTTAGAATACGAAAGGGCGCCATCAGCTCATATGGATTTTTTACACAATTATCATAAGTTTTTTTGTGACAAGCATAACGGCCGTAGCGTGGCGCCTTAGCGGGCATTCGATAGAGTCCACATAAAGAGATCAAATGCACTACGTGTCATGAAAATACGAGAAACTCCCTTCTGACTCAGAATGCTATGCTAGGCAAGGTGAACAGTGGGATGTGTGCTCATTAGCAACTCCGTCTCTCAGTTCGTGTGTGGGGTAATTCAGAATTTGAATTCTACTATTGTACTGAAGCAACGATATATTATAACAATAGAGTAGTCCTCGCATACCTAACTTTATTCTAAAAATAACACCGCCTAGCTGAGTAATTTCATAATAAAACTCCTAATCAAACTTCGATGCCTCCCTTTGAAAGCTTAGATATAAATGCAAGTTCCCTGCAATATAAAAAACTCCAGGATAGTTGTGATTTGTTGGGTTTGGTTAGATTTTAACATCTGTTATTTTCATCGTTGTGCTATAGCTATCTATAAGGTAAGTATATATATTTTTTTAAATATTCATGCTAAAGTCTGCAAGAGCTTCTACCTAAAACATTTCTAACAGTCTCTATTTCGTGTTTGAAAAATATACTAAATTTTAAATATATAAAGAGTATTCATGGAATTATTTTAATTTTTTAGGTACCTACTCATTATTTTTTGTCTTCATTTTTTCGCTACTAAAACAACTTTTTGTGGATTGTTTTTTCAACATCTCTGAATTATTACAGTTTTTTTGGCATTTCTTATATTTATTTAACCTTCTAGTCTCTTTATCAGCCTGAACGCGTTAGCCAATAAGGGGTGCTTTATTTTATTTGATCTCATCGGTAATAAACAGATAAGACGCTGATAGAAATATTTAAATTGACATCAAACGTTTGCTTCGAGAACATTTCCCGTTAATAATTGTGAAATACGTTGGTACTTTCAACCATTCGCCGGTAGGTTCTATCTGAACTTAACGTGCTCATCGTCTCGTCGTAGGAGGGAAATTACACCCAAAACTACTACAGATTTTAACGACAACAGGCTCTCAAATTATTATAATTAATTCTTAAAAACTTTGTTTGAAAAACTTAGTATGTACGAGTATCTATCTCACAGACAGCTCGTCAAATAAGTCCCTTGTTGACATGCTCGAGTTCACATTCCAGTTCATAAAATTAATTGTTCATGTTGCTTCTTGAAATGGTTCATAAAAGTTTATTTTACAGGTTAGTCATTGTAAACCCAAGTAGAAAAAAGTCCTTTCTCTTTGCTTACATTTAAATAGATTTTTAGGACTTATACCTTATACCCCAGGCAAATAAAATATTCGAACGTAATAGTCCAAGCGATGACCATAAAAATCCTATCGATGTGCCAATTTAAACCAAATGAGTGCTAGGCATTAATGAGATTGTCGGCAGAACGATATATTCTTGAAGACGAAACTTGTACGTAAATTCTGAATGACATATTCGTTAAAAGGTAACTCATACATAAATTTATGCGTCGGTTTCATTCTGGTGGCGGATGAGATATGTTATGACCTCCGAAGGTGTCCTTTCAGATTGTCTGCCAGGTACTTCTCGAAATGTGAAAGATGGCAGAACGCATTTTTTTATAACTAATTAACCGTGAATTTTTGTCATTAGTTTTAGCAAAGGTGGCACGTTGGATAATATCTAAAAATGACAGCGAAAGTCGTTCGTTTCCAGAATATTATTTGGTGTTAATGCCCAGTATTCATTCGGTTGAGGTGGCCTATCGAATGAGATTTTACGGACTGTATGCCGTACACTATATTAAAAGATAAATAGATTAAATAAGTACATTAACATAAGAATGAAATGTAACACATTACTTTTTTATAAATAAGTAAATTTATATTTTTGAATGTAGCTATAACTTTGTGGTTATCCATTATAGAAAAATGAAACAATTCAACTTTGTATAAACCACTTATATAATGCGTAAATCCGACCGGTTTCGGAACAAACGTTCCTTCTTCAGGGAAAGCTTATACTAATTTGACAGTTTCGAACAATGTTTTATTGTGGTAGGGGTGGAGCCGTTGCTAGTTATTAATGTAGATTGGGTGGGTAGGTATTAATGTAGATTGGGTGGGTAGTGGAACAAATCCATGATTGGGCTATAAGACAATATTAAAAATAAAACCATAATAAAACTATTGTTCGAAACTGTCAAATTAGTACAAGCTTTCCCTGAAGAATGAACGTTTGTTCCGAAACCGGTTGGATTTACGCATTATATAAGTGGTTTCTACAAAGTTGAATTGTTTCATTTTTCTAAGTAAATTTATTTTTAAAAACGGATGTACATATTTATCGCAATCTGTTTTTATAAATTAGAAACTTACTTGCTCATGTTTTCATTTTGCAAACCATTATCATTGAAGAGAATACCTACAGTTCTTATTTTCAAACGAAGGAAAACATTTACTCCTAGGATTTATATTACATTGCGATAAATTTCGTAGTTTTCAATGCCCTTTTGTAAACTCCATTGAATAGAATTTAGTTTCTCGAAGATCCATAATACATTATTATCTTTAAAAACTTTTAAGCGTTTTATTCAAAAGAGTTAATTCGTAAGAGACAGAATGTTATGAACGATTCAATCAAATATAAAGGTTTCTTTGGTGATTTTATAGCGAAACGTATTATTGTTACGTTTATCATTTTCCTGCTCCATTTCGTTTGGTGAACATATAGCAAGTCCGAGTATTTGCCGACCAGCGACGGGGGTTTTATGGTAGCTAAATTTTCTGCATCACAGTGTTCGCCTTTATTTTCCAAAGTTCTCCGCTAGAGAAAATCACTAACAATAAATCATTTTAGGCCACCATCAAACTCTGTCAACGGAAGTTATCGGCCAGCGGCAGCGGCAGCGCGGGGAACTGCCAACAATTTGGCAAAAAGCGACCTCGTCTACCCTTTCATCCATCAAACATCTCTCCAGAAGACAATGCAGCGTGTTCGTAAATATTTGTATTATGGCAGAGGGGGTTAAATATTTCAAAACTTCTGCTTCGACTGTATATGTATTATACGGTTTGATTTCGGTGAATTCTTAAAGTTGATCGAAGACGCTTGTCGTTGAAGCTTTCCCATAAATAACGGAAAAGCTCATTTTTGCAAACTTGACAAAAATGCTTTACATTATTAGAACTTCAATGAAAACAGTTTTTAAATTTCGAAATGGAAATCTCTTAACAAATCTTTGATCAACTCATTGAAGAAACTTTTGTTCGAACTGAAAGAGTCTAGAGCAGCGGTTCCCAACCTTAAATGTATTAATATATTTTAGTTCAAACTCACCCCCTTATTTTATAATGAAGGAAGGGGGTGGATCGTAAACAATCAGATATTATTTGTATCCCGGGTTTCTTGCTTTCTAAATAAATAAATAAAAACAGGCTTTTTTCTTCTTCGTGTGCTCTATCTGATCCCCCGACTTTGGTGATCACTCTGGTAAATGTATCTTTATCTCGCGCTGCCCGAAATAGTTCCTCCACACTTCTAATACCGGTCCACTCTCGTACATTTTGCAGCTAAGACATTTGTCTCCTACCAGGCCCTCGGCGACCCTCTATCTTGTCTTTTAATATTAATTGGAGCAATTGATTTTTCTCCCCTCGAAGTATATGACCCTGATATGAAATTTTTCTGACTACTTACCAATGTGACTACTTACTGAGTTCTCTATGATTTTTTTTTAGCAATATTATCAAAATAACAAAAAACATATAATTCATCCATAATACACAATCACTTAATGAACGGTTCATAGCAAGATTATTGCAGTGGTGTACCTACGACTGTAGCAATTCACATGTTTGTCCAAGAGTCCATCAGGGCCCGCTGGATCTCACCAAGCCCTCAGGCGAACGATATCTCCCATGTTGGGAATCACTGGTCTAGAGAAAAACTTTAATTAATGGAAGTCTTATTTTTGTAATATTTAAGCAACATAGTAACTAATATAGGAAAACGAGTGCGGCACTTCTATCTTTAAAAAAGATATCAATCCATCCTTTCATACCTATAACAGAATTTATCCGACGGCTTTCCTATTTTTGCAACGAGTCGAAGGATTTTTCCAGGTATCTAGGGACTCCAAATCAGAAGATCTAAACACAGTTAGTGAGCAAACTTTGCGATTTGTAAACAGATAGATAACAGAACACAAGTTGTGTTCTGATGAATCTGATTACAAGAAAAGTAGGTATACATTCGTAACACAACCGTGCAATAGGAGTAATAATGATAATAAAAAATTAGATATTTTGTGAAAAATCACCATACTTTCCCTATTCTATGTCTCCGTATGACTTAATAACAACACATTAATAAAACTTTATGTATTATTAATATTTTTTAAATCTTAGTTTTTCTATCTGCCTTTAAATAATATTTAATACTTTTGTACTTGTGCTTACACTTTTTTACACATTTTTACACTGTATAATTTTTTTCACTTGTAACTTTTTATACCTACGTTCATATATTAATTATTTTTTTTGTTATATTATTTTTATTTTTAACTTAATTAGTAAAACCTCAAATCAGAAATCTGTAAACAGAAAAATCAGAAAAAAATACGGACTGGGAACAGGTAAGCGGTACCCATACCGCCTCCCAAATTGAAAAGAAGAGACCGTATCTTTTTTCTGATGTTTCTGTTTTCAGATTTTCGATTAAGTTTCGCTAATATTGTCTTCATTTATTTAAATAATTTTTGTACTTATACTAACACTTTATTAGATATTTTACGATTTACACTTTTTTACACTTTACGCTGACCAGCGTTTTTTTTATACCGTCTACCTTTGTGTATTACTATTGGTTCCCGGCATTCGTTGCTATGCCATTTAATAAAGAAATTGTTTCTTCCTGCGTGTCCCTTCCCATTCATCTCGTTCCCCTTTCGCCTTCCCTTCCTCTCCCGCGTCCCCTTCCCCTCTCGCGTTCCCACTCCGCCTCCTCCACTTTCCCTCTCCCCACTCCACTCCCCCCCTTCCCATGTCCCGTGAACCCCCTCCCATGTTCCCCCTCCCCCTCCCAGGTTCCCCTCCCCCTAACGTGTTCCCCTATCCCTCCTCCCGCAAACCCCCTACCCGAGTTCCCCTCCCCCGTCCCGCATTACATACATTCATTCCCGGTACATTCAGTTTTCAAACAGCTCGCGTGCAACCTATTGAATTTTTATACAAATTTCATAATGCCAGAGCTCACCAGTAATTTTATACGAACCTTGTCCTAACAATAACAAACACAAAAAAATAATTATTTAATTTGGTGCAGTCATTTGGAAGTTATGCGCGTACATACATTTCGGCGATTCATTTTTATTTATATATATTTTATAATTTTTCAATTGTATGTATAGTTATTTATTCGAATGTTTATTACACGTGTTTTACCGTGTGTATTAAATTAAATCAAAATAAACAACATTCTAACAGTCTTATTTGTACTGAGCGTAGTTTATACGTAATGTCACAATTTGACCGGTGTTTGTCTATCTTGTTGCAGATTTATGTGTGGGGCTGATCAGTGTGCTGACGGACATAGTGCAGAAGATTACCATCGCCTGGGTCGCAGGGAACTTCGCGTGCAAGATCATTAGATTCCTCCAGGTAAGTCGTAAAGCTATCTAATGTCCCATTGTTCTTCCTTCCTCGCTTCGCGCTCATTCCAACCAACTTATGTCTTATTCATCCATCAAAAGTTACAGCGACGAGAGCCTGAAAGTCATAAACAAGTCAGTTGTGATATCTGTATCACAACTTTAATATAACTTTGCCGTATATGCCAACTTATTAAATAACATTGCGCATATGAGCCCCGCTTAGTAAAACTTAGTTTAACTTCTTAGTTCTATCATCTGAATGATATATTACATAATATTGTACAGGCTAAACTAGTACTAAATTGGTACCCAAGACAATCAACAATACACTTTCTGGAACAAGTAAAAATTGCAGAATGTGCCAATAGGTACAAAAGTTTTATTTACATATCTTTTAAAAAATTCCCAACCCCCTGTCTAAAAAAAGACTCTTTTATTATTATTAAATATTTACTGTACCTACGTCTTAACCGGTCCTCGACCCCAATTTAGTAGAAGGTTAAAATATTTCCGATTTAAAATAAAATCCAAATAAATGGATCATTTCTGGACGTATCCTAAAAACGTTTTTGAAAATTTAAATTTTATAAATCGAAATAATTATATTAACATTTTACATGCAAACAAGAAAGAGTTTTAAAAATGGCTCACCTTATGTTTTTTCTGATAACGAAAAAATTAACGCATACATATTTTATTAGACAAATTTATTATGAACATTATTGTCACCTTACGTTTTTATCTATCAAAAAATGATTAATTAAAAATTCCCAAAGTTTCATAATTTGTGTTCAGCGATCCTAAACTTTGGTTTCATAATAGTGTACATTTTATTTCTATTGAGGTTAACTTGCAGATTTTAATATAAAGCGGTGTTTTTTCTCCTTTTAACGCCGTTTATATTATATTTCTCATTATGATAGTAAGGGAAATACATCGATTTGTATGAGATTATGAGTTGTTCCGAAAAAAGAACAAATTTGACAGAGGGGACCATGGACTTTAGAAAACCTTTTACGGATTTTGCAAAGATGACAATTTTCTTTCTAATGTATTATTTATTTCTAACTAGTTGACCCGGCGAACTTCGTACCGCCTCAGAATCAATAACTGTTTTGTTAACTTATTAGCTGAATTAATTTCATTTTTTTATGTTAAAATGAACACTGAAAATGAATTAAGAAATGTAATTCACGTGGCAACAAGGCATTTGCTTTATTAAAGCGAAACGAAATTATTCACGTGGCATTATTGTACGACTTTCTGTTAAACTATTTGCTGGATGGGTTGCACTTGGGTCGATTCCCTTCATTGAAGCACCTTGTAATATACGACATTTTTCGTTTTGACCTGCTGATATGCAACACGAAATGTTGAGTACACGACACCATTGACTTATGATTCAAACAATGTCGGCCCACGAACATTCACCAGCAACAACCTAAAGCAGAAGCATTCGTCACTTTTACGATGAACTGTGTAAATGCGACCAAGAGCATCAGTAGAACGCCCAACCGGATGATCAGTAACCACATCGCCGTGCTTCCGACGTGGAAATCTCTTCGACGAAGCGTTCCAAGTATAATAACGTGGCATCTCAGAGAAGAGCAACGTTCGGGCAAACAGATCGCATTGGCAAATCGAAAAGAAACTGGTCAATGTTGTTAATGGAGGTGTTTCAGCACGTTTGGCAACATTCGATGTAATGAAATAAACTCGTTCACCATTCTCCAGATGCACCGCCAAATGAACAACAACGGAATGCCGTTCATGAATGGGGAATTAGAATATACGCCAAATCACCCCATTGTAGCTCACCAACTTGATAGCGTGTGATTTCATCGTTTTTTATTTGTAGTTTGAACGCCAAAAACCGCTATATTGCATATAACGTCATTGCATATCGCTGACTTTTGTGACAAATTTGCAGATGTATTTGATTAACTTCACCGAATTGCAATACTCCACGTTGAAATGCGCCTTGAATGTTTTGGAAAGAAGTGGCTGTTTTCCTGGAGTTGTGCAGACATACGTTCACCGTTTGTCTCATTTTCGACTGTTGACATTTAGTGTGTAAGAAAGTTAAAAGTTAAAAAAGAATTCACGCAAACTTCAATATTATACCTAACACAATATTGCTGCAGCTCTTTCAAAAGATAAAAATTCGTTCCATACAAAATGTATGAGGAAATGAATTTTCTTCATAACTTTCTTTTTCGTGGATTTTTGCGATGTTTTAATAGTTATTCTTTTATCCGGGGTGGTGACAAATCCAACAAATCAAAGATCATTAAAATCGGTCCAGCCGTTCTCGAGTTATAAATAGTGTAACTAACCCGACTTTATTTTATGTATTGAGATTTCGTTTAATAGGGTAATGTTAATAACGGGCAACAGACCATAACATTAATAAGAATCTTGCTTATCAGTATGTTTATTTAAATATTTTTTTTTAAATCGTCATTCGTTATTTGTCTTTAACGGGCATGCTCACTACTGACAGATCCACTTCCATGGACATAAAAAAGTCAAAATGATAAACGCGCTGAACATTTTCGCTGGAATGACTCAAGTATTAAATAACGTTCTTGTTTAATGGATGGGCAACGAGTTTAAACAGAGACATTAAAGAGAAAATAACTGGTTATTAAATTTAATGTCTAAAGCTATTTCATAAGTCTACAGATGTTGCAGAAAATTTTCTCAGCGGTCTTAATGAAACCAAATACATAGCGATACAAAGGTCTTCTTAATTGACTGTCTGCAGCACACTTACACAATTATCTCCTAATAATATCTTTGCTGCGCATTTAAACGGCGTTACAAATAATTGTTAAGTATTTTCAAACTGTTATTGTGAAGACATTCTTACCTACCCTATGGCAAGAGAATTTTTTTCTTGTTAATACGTTATCTAGAAAAACATATCGTAAAGCTCTTTGGGGTTAAATGGACAACTAATGGCAATACAGAATATGAGACGTTTTTTTTAAATAATTACAATTCTTGTAAATTTTGTTATCCGCTAATCTTACTGCGTCTGGTAGATCGTAGCAGTATTGACCTGGACGAATTTTTTCTCAGAAGGCGACTAACTAAGACTCTAGATGAAGTTTGTGGGAGAATCTTTCACTATCACCGAAAGTGTTTTGATTCGTTCAGTGACTTACTCGCCCGGGTTCATGGGCAGTGGCGGCCAGCTCTAAGGTGCGGAGGAGCGCCGCACTCCCAAAATTTCTGGTAATCTAAAAATTCCCGAGCGCCAAAAAAAAACATATTTATTTCCGACACGCCTCATCACAGTTCATAATATACACTCGGTTATAATGCATACATCATAGTTCGTACCTATAGGTGCCTGCTGGACTGCGCGCGTAACAAAGCAGATCGTTGTGTGACTATCTTCAGTTTGGTGGTTCATTTTGCAAATCGATCAGAGGAGTTCTTCCATAATTCTTTGCTGAGGCAAAATCGTAGGTAGGTTGAATGCTTTGCAAATTTTACGATACTCTGGACGGCACCCGAAAAAATTCCACCACATCAAAAGGAACGGTTCGTTCTGTAGCATGTTAAACGGGGACACGTTTGTGTCATATTATTATCCATATCGTGTCTTTATTTTAATGTCTACTCTTTTTCATTCAATGTTTTACTCAACATCGACCAACGACAGCGTAACAACATAACAATGCCGACATTTGTTATGACAGTATATATTCATTCGAGTTTCGGAGCGTTAGGAAGACTTTCGGATGTGTGATAAACTGAAATTTTTTTTTCTATTTTCTGAACTCGATTTTCGTCCCAGAGTATCTCCATACAATTTTCTAGATAAGTTTAAATTAAGGAATGAACTGTTATTGAATTTGAATTTACGATCGCAGCGACTTTACAAATACTGATGGATCAATATTTATTTTATAACTCTTTTTCTCTTGTTTAACAATGTATTGCATGCACTCAGAGACAATGGACGATCGACGTAATTTACAAATAGGTAGGATTTTTTCATAATTGAATTTGTTTTAATTAGAGTAGGTAGGTCCAAGTTTTATGGGATGCCTATCTCTATGGGATGTGTGGGATTGCACTCACCTCCCCACATCCTGAAATAAAGACTATTATTATTATTATTATTATTTTTATTTTAGCGCACCACCCATTTTTATGAGCACCAGCCGCCACTGTTCATGGGGTTAGCTTTGTATAGGTTTTGGCGGCGGATGCATTTGCGCACAAACTCCGTGGCGGGCCCGATCAGGAAAGACTGGTTGAAGGAGACCTCTCCAGCCGGACTGTCTCGATCCATCGCCTTCGCCTTGAACCGCAGTGGGAGGGATGGAATCATACGTCCGTCACTCATGGACGCATTGACCCGAGATTGCAACCCGCCGCTCAAACTTTTTTCATCCCGAGAAGTTCTTTCCTGTCTTTCCCTAAAAAGACCCTCCACACAGCATCCCCAAAGATATACCAAAATTTTCTGCGGGATAATGTGATTTTTTTTTAATTGTTTATCATTGTTTTTTTACAGTAAAAAATGTATATATTCATACGGGAAGTTAGTGGACGTTCTTGACTTTAACCACTGATTCCTGACATTATTTAGAGCAAAAAATTTCAATAAAATTTTGGCCTGCGATGATTTTTTTGATATTTGTTTTCAATTTTTTTTCTGCAAAACCAAGAAAACAAAAAATCTTCCACATAATATCATCATTGGTCTCTCGGCCGTGTAAAAGCCCAACCCCTCACCCCGACCCTAATTGATCAAGACAAATTGATTTTTATATGATTTAAGCACAAAAATGCATTTAAAAAAGTCACCGAAAGACCAACATTCCAAGTTCGGGTTTTCGGTCACAACCTAAACTTTTTTCTATAACTTTTCGAGATCATAATGAATTATAATTAGTAATGTGAGAGTCATGTTCAAAAATCCCGGCTTTGCTATCGATCGGGTATGGAGAAGTGCGTTCCTCTCCTGGGGGAATATGACTATTATTATTGGTACGAGCTTTGATGATGTGATCAAAATCCTAAGCTTTGACGTCAGCAAAGAGAATTGGCAAATCAACTATTTATAGGTAAACGTACAGATGATCAGTAATTAGTGGCTTCAAAATAACCCTTGGGATTCTTATGAGCTGCGTCTACAATTGAACGTCTCATAACAACCATAACAAAGTATCTATAAGAAATTCTTTATGGTTTTCGGGTTTTCAAACCCACGATCGTTGGAACCAGAGCCATCATTGTCTGGTCTCTGGTCCTATCTCATCATTGTCTGGGCTCTAGGCTAAAATAGTAGGTATGAAGAAATTTGTCTTTCAACTACGTCTTTTGTAATCAAAATCCGAAAGTTGATTGAACGGCAGCCGATCCAAAGGTCGCTTCACAAAGAGATGTAAAAGCTGACCCATGTCTCGTGTCACAAGCGCGCCAATATGACAGGTTGATTCAGAAGGCTAACGGACACAAACAATGTCAAAAGGACACCCAGTCAACTGATCCCCGAACTATTCAATTTGTCTGGAACCTCATTTGCTGGTCGGTCTGATTTAATCCATCGGAAAGGGATACGACCGCCGTGAACCATGATCATTACGACACTCCCAACCATCAATAGGGTAAGGATACTCGTGCACTTTTCCTTGACTCTTACTCTTTGATCACTGCTAATTATAGTAAATCTTTTTATGATATTTTAGGTTTCCCATTGTGACGTGATCAGTGCTCATTACTATGTATGCTTTTTGATTCGGTTGCTTTTATGTTCTATTTGATGTTACTTGTTTATTAGACGTTCCGTTCATTTTTTCCGATCCCTTCGGTTTATAGTTGTGCGCGTCTTTCAAGTCCAGAAGTGACACGTTACTCTCAGTTTTTCGACCTATTATGTGATTAGTGATTATTGTACGTATTATGTTTCACATATTGTCAGACGCTAACAATAGTGCTGTCGACATCAAAAACCTTTCTTAGTAGGAATATATAAAATATTCAATTTTTATTAGAATGACAAGGTAGTTATAATAACTTTTGAAGATTTTTTTTTTTTTTTTTTTTTTTAATTTATTTATTTATTGAAAAAGATAAGAAGTACATGAGAAACATAAGCTGCATATCTCACTAGGGCATTCCTGTATCGAGATATGCAGTTTTACATTGTAATTTAAACAAAAAACATACATATGAACTAAATAAATATATAATTATAAACCTACAAAAAAATATAACAATAAGCAAACTAAAGATAACATAACAATAAGCAAATTAGATACTATAACAATAAGCAAATTAAAAAGTACATAATAATATATAAGTTAAGTTATTAAATTTGGATTGTATGAAATATAGCTGAATTCCAGAATGATTTATGATACAAGCGACAACATGGGTAATCCAAAACCATCACTCTCAGTTAATATACATATTTTGACCATTTTCTTGAATAAATGTAATGTACCAATAGTTTTTATTTTTTCATTGAGCATATTATAAAGCAACGGAGCTTTATATGAAAAACTTCTTTGTCCAAAGGATGCTTTGGTATGTACCGGCTGATACATTAAAGAAGAGCCCAATCTAGTGATGCGCACTTGTTGAGATCTTTTCGCAGTGATAATGTTGTTGAAAAAATTACAGAGAGCCTGTATTATGTACAACTGCCTTATTGTCATAATTTTGCTTTCGCTATATAGTAACTGTGATGAATACATAAAACTTTTCTTGAACATTATTTTTAAAATTAATTTTTGTGCAATATTTAAAGGCTCTAGAGTAGTCTTATGGCAAGAACCCCAACAAATAACGTTATATGAAAGCATTGATTGAACAAGAGCATAGTATACAGTTCTTACAGCCGTTGTGTCCAACCTATGCTCAGCCGAGATCTCCGCTCAGCCCTGCTCAAATGCCCAAATACGCTGTGTCGAAACACAATGATCGTCCCACCACACTCAAATGTAAGGAAGGTAGCCGGGTGGATTAAAGTTGCTAAGGAAGACCTACTTATAAAAACTGACAACAGAGCGAACAAAAATCCGCGAAAACAATCGAGCTGTCAATGTCAATTAATTATCGTAATTATCTGTCATCAGTTCACTCTTTTGTCGGCTTTTTTATTTGGTTTTTCAATTTGAAATATGAATCCTATATTGAATATAGTGAATATGGTTGAATGGGCAGATATGCTTGACGATAATATTGGATTATATAGGCGGCGGCAAGATGCCGATATAAATTTTATGGAAGTATTAAATGACGGCGATTTTTATAACCGCTTTAGGATGACAAAAGCGTGTTTTTTATATGTTTTGAGCCAAGTTGAAGATAATTTACGCAAGCGAAAGGTATAGTTTTGACTTATTCGAGTGTCATTTTTGTAATAATATGTGGAATATAATTAGCACTTGTCGAGGACAATGTCATTCCAAGCAGCTTCTTTTGATTTTACAAGCGTAGCGTAGTTTGGGCCACCTGTCGCTTTCGACAAAATGACCTGCGCCAGGTAACTAGGTCTACAAGTCTCATTTTTTCGTTTGGCGTAAAATTTTTCGAACGCTTCGCCTTGTCCATTTTGAATACAAAATTTCAACTGATTCTAATGTCAAACTTCAAACGCACGTAAGGGAACGTACCCATACTACGTGACACTTTTAGGGGGGGGGGGGGGGTCTTCAAAAGGTCACGCTCCATACAAATGAGCGGCGGGTTCCTTAGGATTTTGGTCACCGGGGGGGGGGGGGGGGGGGGTTAAAAATTGCAAAAAGTTGGTCACGTAGTTTGGGTACGTTCCCTAAACAAAAAAGTAAGTCAATTAACACCTTATTTTTAACATATTAAATACGTTTGTTTTAAAAATGTAAAATGTCGGTTTATGTATTGCACTATTTAAAATAAAATATCTGTATAAATAATAAATAAAATTAATTAACGTTTCGGTATTAATTTAAGATGTAAAGTTTCTAACTTGACGTCATTTTTTGGTGTACGAAAGCAAATGGGGCTACACACCGAGCCCTACGATCAAGTTGTTGGACACAGCTAAAATGGAGCATTTTTCTAACATACCTTAGCTTAGCGGCGCAAGGCGCTAGGCTCAGCTTCACTCGGATTAATCATCCGAAAATGTTGGACACAACGGCTGTTAGTGTAATTTTGTCCAATATATTTCTTAGAGTCTTGAAGATATAGGCTAGCTTTCTTATTATACCCACCGATTTAATATAACATTGAAGAAGAAGATGATTATAATAAATCTAAACTAAAATATGAAAAAGGACAAGACACAAAAAAGGTAATGGTCCCAACTGGTACTCGAAACCAGGATCTCTTGTCTTACCGGAACCAACGCCTTAACCAACTCGTTCGTTAGCACCTATTCTTTTTAAGTCATCTTTGTCGATCTCACACTTCAAATTCAGAATGAACAATATTATCTTCTACCATTTTGCCCATATTTTGGCTGCTTCCTTTTTAAATGATCACAAAATTCTGAAGGATTGGTTTGTGTCTCGGAAAACATTTCCGATTTAATTTATACGGGACACCAATTGTGCTTTTCTAAAAATCTAAATGAATATTCATTTTTTATTGGAATAACTCTCGTTATAATAACTATAAAATTAAATATTTACATAAATATAGAATATTGATAATATTGCACTTTAAAATTAGTTAGTACCTGAAGATTTAAAACGCCACGGGTTTAGACAAAATCGTCTGGGAAGATATTATGCAAAGATGCGTGGTTGATGGATTTATTATTACATTGTACTACAGAAATAAATCATTTTTATCCCATTGGTACACGGAGGTTGAATAGACTACATTTTGTCAAATGAAATATATATATTTTTTTTATTAGTTTCTATATACATATACATGTAATATAATCATGAGTAATTGCATTTTCAGGTTACAACCGGATTAAACTCAAATCATTAAATACTAACATGCAACATTGATTAGAAACAGTATAAACATATATATGTATATAATATATAACCTTTACAAGAGTGTAACTACTCGTGTGTAAAGGGAAGAGAAATATATGTATATATATATTTTTTTTAATTAAAAAAATTTAAATTAAAAATTATAACACATACATTATATTTACGTACTCAAATAAATCAAATGTGTAAAAAAAAATAATATAAAAAGTAATAATATAAAATGAAAAAGTATTGTTAATTTAAGGTTAATGCGGTTCTAAGTGGCTAAATTATTTAAGATATTATTGTTTAATTTATTGTAGTCAGGTTCTAATCTCAGCTCTATTGCTAGTTGATTAAACCACACCACTCCATTGTACGTGTAGTAGTGTTGTGCAAAACTGGTATGCATTAATGGCGTACACAAGCGACCCACTGTGTTTTGCCTATTGCTCTCAACGCGGACCATGGCGTGGTGCGACTTCTTAGAATAGTCTTTGTGTATTTGAAGGAGTGTATTTTTAATATATGTATTTCTTAGAGGTGGGACTTGAAAGTCTTGAAAAAGTTGAGAGGTTGAATAATCTGATGGTTTCTTAGTAATAATTTTGATTATTAATCTTTGAGTAATTTCCAACGGTAAAATTGAGGTTTTGTAAGCTCCTCCCCATGCAACGATACCGTATTGTATTATCGAATGGGCTAGAGCATAGTATATATTTTTAACAATTTTTAAGTTAAGTATATTTCTTAAATTAATAAATATGTATATAAGTTTTCTTTTATTTATAGTATTGGTAATTTCAGTCTTCCACTTAAGGTTACTATCTATTATTACACCCAAATATTTTATTTCTTTTTTATTTGCTATGAATAGACAGTCATTATTTTGGCATGCTAATATTTTAGTGGTACATTTTTTTTAATGAATTTTAATATTTATGGCGATAGGGGGAGATTTTTTGTTATTTATACTAAAAGGTATATAATAGGTTTTTTCAATGTTTAATGTTAATAAATTTTCGTCAAACCATTCTTTCAAGATATTAATATCATGATATGACTGAATGATATTATCCTAAACAATAAATGTGCAAAAAAATTTCTAATTGGTGATATTAATATAAACATTGCTGAAAATAACCATACTATTGAAAAAGACAATTATATAAACATGATGACCGCTTTAAACTTTAAACCCTGTATAAATAAGTATACTAGAGAATTTAACAATCAAATGCCATCGTGTATTGATCATATATGGTGTAAAACAATAATATGGAGAAACAACATAATGGACCATCATACATGTATACTAAACCTCAATATAGAAAAACAACAAATAAATGATAATAGTAATGACTCTGCCATTCCAAAAATAAAAATAAATCAACAAGAACTATATGAAAAACTGTCTCACAAATCGTGGGAATCTGTACTTACCACAGAAGATGTGAATATAAGTGCATCACAATTTCATGACACCCTTCAAAAACATATAAAAGATTCAAGCTATGAAATACCGAACAAAGCATATAAAAATAAATTTCATAAACTTAAACCATGGATCACTCATGGCCTCGTGGTTTCTATACGAGAAAAAGAAAAATTATTTAAACTAACTAAAAAATATCCACTAAATAATCCAATCATCTCATACTTTAAAAAATACATAAACAAACTAACGGCACTAATTAAAACTACCAAAGAGGAATTTTATAAACAGAAGGTATTGAATTCAGGAAACCACAATAAACAAATTTGGAAAACAATAAATGAAATAATTGATAAAAAAAGGAAAACAAGTGACATTTTAAAGCTACGTATTAATAACAATATGGTACATGTTTTGGATAACCCTAAACAATGTGCAAATGCCTTCAATACATTTTTTTCTAATGTCGGAAAAAATCTCGCAAGCAAAATAACTAATATTGTAGATAACACCACATCTACCGCAGAAAATGATGTAACATCATCAAAAAAAAAACCATAGGAAAATTCGATACGGTAACTGAACAAGAAATTGTTGATATAATAAAAAACCTAAAAACTGAATCAGCACCAGGGTTTGATGGGATCACCGTTGAAAATCTAAAGACATATCTTAACTTTTTGAAAAAGCCTATTACATATATTATAAACAATAGTCTTAAAAAGGGAATCTTTCCATCAATATACAAAAAAACTATTATTACACCGATTTATAAATCAGGTGACTCTAAAGAAATTAATAACTACCGACCTATATCAGTATTATCAAATATCTCAAAAAATTTTGAAAAGGTAGCTAAAAGGCAAATACAAAATTTTATTGGAATTAATAATATTCTGAGTGACCAACAATTTGGTTTTCGCGCAAAAATAACCACACAGGACGCAATCATAGATTTAACTACAAAAATACATCAAGCACTAGACAAAGGCAAAAAATCTCTTGCAATTTTCATAGACCTAAGGAAAGCCTTTGACAGTATAAGTCACAAAAAATTACTATACAAGCTTAACGAAATCGGAATTATAGATAACGCTAGCACATGGATAGAAAGTTTCCTTAACTCTAGAAATCAATATGTAAAAATAAAAAAAACATTCTTAGTGAACCGAGTACAAGCGACTTTGGAATACCACAAGGCACGATTTTGGGCCCTCTTCTATTCATCTTGTATGTTAATAATATCTTTGAATTACCAATAACAGGAAAACTTGTTTCATATGCAGATGATACTGCAATTATATTCTAAGCAAATTCATGGAATGAACTTGAAACAACTTTTGTTGTACTATTTGTTTGTATGAATCCCGTTAGTTAATTTATTACAAGACGTTTATTATGTCTGAAATTGTATCTTTATAAAACTAGATGCATTATCATTATTTTGTTTTTCACCGAAATAATAATTACCAAAATATCTTTTGGAGTAGTACCTAAAACTAAAGTAAAATATTTGTGAATTTACCTTTAAACCTATTTTGTGATTTCCTGTACATAATGTAGGCAATAAACTATTGATTGTACTCATAAGGAATTTCTTTCTGCAGGCGGTGGTGACCTATTCTTCCACGTACGTCCTGGTGGCTCTGAGCATAGACCGGTGTGACGCGATCACTCATCCAATGAACTTCTCGGGCAGTTGTAAGTATAAACGTGTTTTCTTCATAAAATATTTTTTTATGTTATTCCCATTTTTGAAAAATGAATGAATACCATTATTAATACTGTATAAACACTTTAGAAGGATTTTTTTTTAAATAGACATAAAAAAATCGCCGGAGACCAAAATGCATTTTTATCTCTAAATAATGTCAGTGATCACTGGTTGTAAGTCAAGTACAATCCTAAACACCCTGTACAATTAAGCATAACTTTTTGAAGTGAAACTTCTTTAGCGCCGTTAGTGACTTGAAATTCGGGTGAACCGGAAATGTGTCACAACTCAGTTCTACATAAATACTCGGTTCTAATGTAATGCTGTAAATTTGCACCTCGGCGCGTACCTTCCATGGCGTAGTTGGTAAGGTGCCTAACAAATCTCGGCGGCCAGAGAGACACACATCAAGCGAACGGGGGTTCGAATCCTACGAAATCCAAAAAAAAAACGTTATTATTTTGTGAAATTAATATCTAATCTTCAAACCAGTTTAAAAAAACAAGCCAAAGAAAAGAAAGCGACATCTAGCGACTTTCTGATTCCGACACTCTGATTTTTTTTCTGAAAATAGAGTAATTCTGTGTGTTTCGAATCTGATCTGCCCGACTTCTATTCGAGCGCTCTACACACAGTGTTATCGACCACCTCAAATAATGACATATATTAATTAGACGAACCGCCCTACTGAACATAGAGTCTGGGCGGGTAATCGAGCATTTAGAAACTCCGGCCGAGTGGTGATATTGGCCAGTTAATTCAATTATTGGGCGTACTTCTTGAGATCTGTTCAGGGTTTGAAGTTGGTTAGCCTTGTACAATTGTACAAAGCTCGCAGCTTTTTGGCAGCCAGATGTACTTACCATTTGGGCTTCAATAGAGCCCCGAAACTTGAGCAGGTTTGAGGTACTCGCTCCAAGCGTTTCATGTTAGAGTTCTCGAAATCAAACATCAACTGGATCTTCAACACGTTGAAACTTTTATTATTACCATTTACGCTACAAAGCCCAGTGGTAAATTAAAGCAATATTTCAATTTCAAGAATAAATTTATTTCCTAAACATTTTTTGTAAGTTAAACCTTTTTTTGTATGTATTTTGGCATATTGTACATTTCCAAAACAACATGAAATACCTAGACCTACAATAATTAATTATTATTGAACTTTTTTTATATTGGCTTCACATAGGAGGCCCTGGGAAAAAAATCCCTCAAGGCCTAAGTCATCTTTAAAGATGCTGTGTGGGGGGGTTCTTTTTAGGGAAAGGAAGGACAGGAAGTTTCTGGAAGGAAAATGGTATTAGGAGTGGGTAGGAATCTGGGAAGCAATGTGTCCAGGAGTGGCGGACTTATGAATTCATCCCTCCCACTATGGTGCAAGGCGATGGGTCGAGAGAGTACGGCTAGAGAGTTCAAAACGTCTCCCTCAAACAGTCCCTCCCGATCTAGCCCGCCACGCGGTTAAAAGTTCTAGACAAACCTCACTCCGTGTGCCCAGCTACCCCTGCTAAGTCACCAAACTTAGCGAATCACTTGACCTATGACAGGGTGTTGGTTATCCAATAAATGGTTCCAAATTGCTTAAATTTCATTAGAATGACCTATGGCAAATGGCAGGGGTGTCGGTTATTCAATGGTTCCTGGGGCGGCAGTACCCATCCGCCTCTCAAATTGAATGATGTTTAAAAAAGAAATAAAAATAAATTAATCAAAAAAAAAAAGAAAAACAAACATTCCCGACTTACGAAAAATCTAACAATATTTGAAAATCTCTTACTACTAACTTATCCAGCGGAAGAAACGAATATGCCACACCTGAGTGGGACTCAAACGCGATGCCAACTCAGCCACTGACAGTCAATATTAAATTAATTTATTTTAAATGTGTTCAACAAAAGAACTTATTCCAGCCTCCTCGGAGGGTTAACGAATTTAAGCAATTATTTATAATATAGACTGTTTGTGAATAAATCATAATTTATTGGTTGAAACGAGACTTTATTTGAAGAGCCATAATTCATAGAGGCCAGGTGAGCCCATGTTTCAATAAATGCTAAGGGCTTCGTAAGCCCATACTTTACGACAGCGTAATATTTTATTTTAATTCAACACTAACTGAATAGATGAAAAGGTAGAATGTGTTGTGGGTGTGTCGTGTGCCTGTAGTAAGTGTATTTTTTCCTTATTTCTCATTATTCAGGCACGTTATCATTTAAAGATTATTATTATTATTACAAATTATAATTATATTATTACATTTTTATTAAAAAACTTCAATAAATTAGGCACGTTTATCATGTTGTATAAAACCCTTGTCAGATGCCAACATGAGTATAACTCTACGTTAAGGTCTCCCTTTAACAAAATTCATTCCGACAACATTGAAAATATTCAACATAAGTTCCTGAGGTATAATATAGTGCATATTCCTTTACAAAACATTGATTATAATTACCTACTGGATAAAATGTCCCTATTTAAACTTTCAGAAACTAGAATATACACAAATTTAATAGATACTATTACTTACATAAAATTGACTGATTAAAAATTACAAAATTGACTGTCCTGATTTGCTTCAATTAATCAACATCAATATTCCCAAAAGATCTTACGGGCATTTACTACCGTTTTACTTTTTATCCTCTATCACGGTCGATCGCTAAGGATTGACAGGATAACTTTCGGTAACTTCTCATCGTTCCCTAAGACAACTGCAGATCGCTAACGTACAAACAACAGTTGTCGTCGAATGTATTAAGAACACTTACAGCCGTTGTGTCCAACCTATGCTCAGCCGAGATCTCCGCTCAGCCCTGCTCAAATGCCCAAATACGCTGTGTCGAAACACAATGATCGTCCCACCTCACTCAAATGTAAGGAAGGTAGCCGGGTGGATTAAAGTTGCTAAGGAAGACCTACTTATAAAAACTGACAACAGAGCGAAAACAATCGAGCTGTCAATGTCAATTAATTATCATAATTATCTGTCATCAGTTCACTCTTTTGTCGGCTTTTTTATTTGGTTTTTCAATTTGAAATATGAATCCTATATTGAATATAGTGATTGTGGTTGAATGGGCAGACATGCTTGACGATAATATTGGATTATATAGGCGGCGGCAAGATGCCGATATAAATTTTATGGAAGTATTAAATGACGGCGATTTTTATAACCGCTTTAGGATGACAAACGCGTGTTTTTTTATATGTTTTGAGCCAAGTAGAAGATAATTTAACTTACGCAAGCGAAAGGTAAAGTTTTGACTTATTCGAGTGTCATTTTTGTAATAATATGTGGAATATAATTAGCACGCGAGGACAATGTCATTCAAAGCAGCTTATTTTGATTTTACAAGCGTAGCGTAGTTTGGGCCACCTGTCGCTTTCGACAAAATGACTTGCGACGAGGTAACTAGGTCTACAAGTCTCATTTTTTCGTTTGGCGTAAAATTTTTCGAACGCTTCGCCTTGTCCATTTTGAATACAAAATTTCAACTGATTCTAATGTCAAACTTCAAACGCACGTAAACAAAAAAGTAAGTCAATTAACACCTTATTTTTAACATATTAAATACGTTTGTTTTAAAAATGTAAAATGTCGGTTTATGTATTACACTATTTAAAATAAAATATCTGTATTAATAATAAATAAAATTAATTAACGTTTCGGTATTAATTTAACATGTAAAGTTGCTAACTTGACGTCATTTTTTGGTGTACGAAAGCAAATGGGGCTACACACCGAGCCCTACGATCAAGTTGTTGGACACAGCTAAAATGGAGCATTTTTCTAACATACCTTAGCTTAGCGGCGCAAGGCGCTAGGCTCAGCTTCACTCGGATTAATCATCCGAAAATGTTGGACACAACGGCTGTTAGTCATTGTGAACTGTTACATAATATTCGTCGGCGATCTGTTTATAAATGCTGTTTATACTATGGCAAGGTACTGTTTAATGTACAATATATTTTATGACTGGCAATTTGAATGCTGGTTACACCGGACAAGCAATACTTTAGTTCCAATTTCTACCACCAAAATGATTCTCGTCCAAAGTGTCCTGGTGTGTACAGGAATCAGATTTAACCTTGCAATTTTCTGTGATTTATTATTGTGTCGCGTTAATATTGTTTGATTAATTAATTAATTAATTCTTTTATAAATCTCGACACAAAATAGACGTATATAATTTCTGCATTTTTTGTTTATATTGAATATCTATTTAAGTGAGTTTTCTTATATTTTTTTCGAATGTATTTTATTTTATCATATGCTTTTGTTGTTACATTTTTTCGGTTGAATTATGTTTTCTTTATTGTTTTAACTTTGAAGTATTTGAAATAACTGTGATATTCAACTTATAAACTAGAATGTAAAAGCACATTAGGAAGAGAAATAAATAAATATTAAAATTTCTCAAATATTTTCACATAGATATCAAAATTATTTCTTTAAAAAAAAACTATTTGATTGGCCTGTCTGGGGACTAGGGATTGAAAAGTCTGAAATGTAAATTAGCGACATCAATTTCAGTTTTCTTTAAAATTGGTATAAACCACACTTCTAGGGAATATCGAATCAGTGACCACAACAAATTGCTTTTATAATCTAGCAATTTTTTTCCAGGGAAGCGTGCTAAAGGCCTCATAGCTTCAGCGTGGCTTTTGAGCATCATCTTCTCGGTGCCAATACTCATTCTTTATGAGGAAAAGCTCATACAAGGTAAGTTTTAAATATATTGTTTATTATCATCTCTGTCCCTTTACTTTAACAGCCTTACTCATAATGAAACCCTAACGCGGCGCTGTAGCGTCACGTTAGCTCTACAGAAAAGGGGGCGGAAAAAATTCGGTGTTTGGGAGAAATTCCTAAAAAATAAAACTAGTTATTTTTATACTAACTATGGGCCGGGGAATCCGAATCTGAAAGAATTAGGCGGCGGCAAGCAATATTAACTGAATTACAAGACTTTAAAATTTTCTATACACACACACATGAAAATATTCATTTCGGAAACATTTTGACACACGCAGTACGAAAATCATAGAAAAACAAGATAACACAGATGTTTTGATTTAGACGGCCAAAAGTATTTTTTTTAAATCAATATAATAGTAAGGTATCTATACAAGTGGTGAGTCAACAGTTCTATGTACAATATAACATCCCCTCCCCCCGCCTTTGAAGCGCGGGAGTCGACTTTGATCAGTAGGAATTCGATAGTGAACAAGTGTGTAAACGTCGGGTCTCGGCGCTCTCCTAAACTTATAACTTTCCAAAGTGCATTATTCATTTCAAGCTAATATTTCCGTTTTAACTGTGATGGATTGCGATAATACAGGTAAGAACAATTTGTTTTCGTTACAGAAAAAATTAATTAACATTCTCCGTCATTCATTTTTAACACGACAAACATCACTCAGTCCAAAATTTATTTTTTTAGATATATTTAAATTCGAGTGCCTTTTTAATGTACTTATGAGTCCGTCCCTGTATTAATTTTCATTATACTATATAGTTCACATACGTAACTAACTAATTCCATAAGAAATAGCCGCGCAAAATCGCGCTTTTTTGAGCTAAGCTCTTTTGAAAGGTCTTTGTCAAATATAGGAAATATTGAGTGTGCGATATTTTGTAGTAAAATTGATTTTTATTTGTTTCAGGTCTACTTACTACCTCGGGTACTAAAGTAGTGACTCGTCAATACATATTTGACCAACTACAGAGTCAAAATTTACCAACTTTAAATGAAAAACTTGACTATTATGAGAATTTTCTCCTTATGCGCTATGGGCACAACAAAGAGGCTAAAGACGACTTAAAAAAAAAATCTTATGTAAAATCACAAATTAAGCAACGATGGGCAAAGGCAAATAAACACCAAGATGTTTTCCTTAAAATAAACTAATCATGGTTAGAGGGAACATTCGAGATTCCCATTGAATCAGCCTCCTCGCAAGGTCGACCAGCCAAGTCTTTTGGAGAACTAAGTGAGCGTAGTAAAAGAAGAAAAACGAAAGAAATAAGGGCCTCCGTAGATGATGAAGTTATTGATTTGTAAAAGAAACAACGGACATAACTAAAGGAGAGATAAAATATGTGCAGGAGTCCATTAAGCAACTAAACAAAACAGTTGTTACGTTGAATGAAGAGGAGTTTTCGTTCGGGCACCAACTCAAAATGACTATGATTGACGGAAAGGTGTGCAACGCAGTCACATACACAAAGTCAACATCCCAGTGCTACATCTGTGGAGCTACTTCGAGAACCTTTAATGATCTATCGAAGAAAAATAGTGTAAACCCTCAAGCTTTGGAATTCGGCTTGTCAGTATTACACGCCCGGATCCGCATTTTCGAAAGCATTATACACCTTTTGTATAAACTGCCAGTAAAAAAATACAGGGAAAGAAAAACTGAAGAAGACAAGGCATTAGAAGCCCAAAAGAAGTTGGAAATTCAGGAGAGGTTTCGAAATGAAACCGGTTTGCTCATTGACATGCCAAAGGCCAACTTTGGCAACACCAATGATGGCAACACAAGCCGGAGGTTTTTTGAAAACCCTGAATTGGCTTCAGACATCACAGGTATTAACTTTGAACTGATTTACAGATTCAAGGTTATTTTAGAAACTATTTCTAGTGGCCATAAAATTGATGCTGAAAAATATGATAAGTATGCTTACGACACAGCAAAATTGTACGTAGAACAGTATGGTTGGCACCCAATCAAGCCTATTATGCATAAGATATTGGTACATGGAAGCCAAATCATAAAATGTTCGGGGCTCCTTCCAATTGGACAGCTATCGGAAGAAGCTGCAGAAGCCCGGAACACGGCTCTACCTGAAACGGTTAAACTTTTATTACCTGCTGACCCAAACACAGACGACCTCCGTAGTCCAGTGGGTAGTCTTGACTCACAATCCGGAGGTCGCGGGTTCGAACCCGGCATGCGCAAATAAATTTTATTTGATTAATTTGTGTTATTTCACAATTAATTCATTTAAAATAATATATAGTATATTTGCGGCATGTTCCAGAGTGGAAGATACTATCAGTATCGCCCTGGTGTAAGACCACCATTCAGAATTGAAACGTTGCTTGAAAATGGCTTTAGCCGTGTTTAGTGACCAGATCTGAATAGCCAGGTACTTCCCAACCTTCCCCTTCCCCACCTCCTTCCCCACCTCCTTCCCCTCCCCACTACCTTCAGCCTCACAACATACCCCAATTGGGGATGCCATAGTCTCACTGGCTCCAGACGGGAGCAGTTGAGATTCTTGTGCGGTATTCACTGTAAAAAACAGAGTCAGTAGAGACATCTGGACCTGAAGATACCCATTTTATAATGTAATTTTATATTTAAAGAAAACTTGTTAAATTCTGTTTCCATTCAATTGTATTTTTTAGTGTAAATAGCTCTGTTATATATTACCGTTCTTTATAACGTGACAAATATATGTATGTTTTTATAAATATATACCTTTTCTTTATTGTAATTGAACTTAGAACTAAAATAACCCCAAAATTAATTTTGGCCGCCTAAATCATTAAAATCTATGTATGTGCGCCGCCTAATTTCAGATTCGGATTCCCCGGCCCATAGTTAGTATAAAAATAACTAGTTTGATTTTCTAGGAATCAGAATACTTCCAAAATGGCTATTTTCCTGTATGTGTATAAAAATTTTTAAAGTCGTGTAATTCAGTTAATATTGCTTGCCGCCGCATAATTCTTTCAGATTCGGATTCCCCGACCCCAAATTAGTATAAAAATAACTAGTTTTATTTTTTAGGAATTTCTCCCAAACACCGAACTTTAGCCGAGGGGGCCTACACTGCTCTGGTTAAAAATCTTTACTCATAATCATAAATTTTCCCAAGATTGCTCGACAGCTGGATTATGGGTTATGATTTTTTAACGGTAGCAACACTCTGCTCCAAAGCTGAAAAACGCGGTCAATTTGGCATTTCGCGGCGTGTTGCCAACTTTACGTTTATTCATACGTCCAAATATTATTCGACGAGATTGTTTTGTGTTTCACGTTTTAAAAATAACTAAGAATTGGCACAAAGAACTTGGGGATCGGTAAATATTTTGCCACTCCGTTTATTGTTCACATCCAAATATGGCCGTACCGAGTCAATCAAACGTCTCATGTTAACTTTTGTAAATCTATATTTAGACCTAAAATGTCCTTCCGTAAGTACCGCAAATGGATCGTACCTCTTTTTGTACCTTTCGGTAGCCGTGTTGCACGAATGCCGCGAATACGGTCAATATTTGCCAAAGTTCCATTCAAAACGTCAAGATTCTCAAAAAAGTTCGCCATGTCGAAAGTTATTCCTGCCGTACACTGCCGTAGTACTGAGTTAACCCTGGTGATCGGGCGGTTTAAATTCTGACAGCTATTAAATCTCCCGTACAGTGACGGGGTAAGAAAACGCGCATGCGCGCGGTTGACCCACCATTATGAGTAACAATTTCACCTAACCCGTTCTTGTTCTCGTGGTGTTATTTTACTTTGCGATTATGAGTAAGACTGTAACTGTCTATGAACTTCGATATTACGCGGTCGATTATCACCGTGTATCCTGGAATGTTATTCTTACTTTTGTATTTTTTTTTATATAACTCAATATGAATTAGGTAGGTGCAAACATAGATGGAGGTAATCAAGAATCTGTAGCCGTATGGTAACAATAGTGAGAAAGTAAAACTGAATTAAGGGGAGGGAAACGGTCAAAAATAGAAGGGACGAAATAAATGATTCCAGTTGATAATTGTAAAATGGTGAATTGAATGATCCGGAGCCTTGTTTAATTGCACAGGATACCAAAATATCTCATATGCTTTAATGCTTACATTTTTTTAACACCACTTCAGACCATAAATATCTTAACCCTTCAGGCTAATTTGTTCGCATTTCAAATTCAAATTCTTCTTTTAACGCCATATCCACCTTTGAAATAACAAACACTATCTTGTAAACACTTTACACACACAAATATTAGAAAGAGTAAACATCACGCTTTATATTCAAATAAAAAAAGTTAAGTGTAAAATAATTAATATGTAAACTTTATGAAACCAAAGTTTCCGACCACAATTAAAAAAAATATTATGAAACTTTGGGATTTTTTTATAAATTACTAGCAGTTAAAAAGCCTCTCCGCAGGTTTTTGCTGCTAGGCCCGACGGGCGGCTTTTAGTTCCCCTCCCCGCTCCCAAGTTACCCTACCCCTCCCCCCCGCACCCTTCTGAGTTCCCCTTTTCACCCTGCCCTCCGCACCCTTCCGAGTTCCTCTTTTCTCATTCCCCTCCCCCTTTCCCTCCCCCAACCCCCTCCACCCTCCCCCCCACCCCAACCACCATCCCCCTTCCCACCCCTTACCCAAACCCCTCTCCATCCTCCCTCCCTCCCTCCTCCCACCCTCCCCCCACCCGCCACTCCCCCCTCCATCCATCCCACTCCTCCCGCTCCCCCTCCCCTCTCCTCCCTATAAATCCCCAAATTTTAATCGCGATCGTATGAAAGGTTTAGCGATGCATAATTTCAGGATGCCAGAGTTCACTATTTTATACAGAAACCATCGCGGGCATGCACACATCAAATCCCCAAAGTTTCATCGCAATCGGATGAACGGTTTAGCAATGCGTAATTTTATGATGCCAGAGCTCACTATTTTATACAGATACCATCGCGCCATCGCGGGCATGCACACATCAAATGCCCAAAGTTTCATCGCAATCCGATGAATGGTTTAGCAACGCATAGCGGACATACATATATACATACATACAAACATTTTTAGATTTTTATATATATAGATTTTTACATGAAATGACAAAAAGGGAGTTTTATAATGCATTTGCCTAACAAAATAAGTACGTGTTTTTTTCAGTAATTTTAGTTAGAAAAAATGTAAGGTGAATCATTTATAAAACGTTTTTTAAAGAGTGCATTAAAAAAATCATATTTTTTAAAACTGTTTGTTTATCGTATCACAAAATTTGTAAGGCTTTTTTATCACCTTTCAAAAACAGTTTTTAGTTTTCGGATGCGTTCTAAAATATTGCATTTAAATGGCCCGACAAAATAGACCCGAGGCCTGAGAGGTTAATAGAAACCTAAAAACTTAAATTTTTCTGTGACAAAAATATTCAAGCCTTTAACTGTAGTTGCAACGCGAATGCATTCCAACAACCACAAAAAATCACTATATGCATTTCCAACAATGCTTTGCAATATTTGAGCATGAAAATTTGTTTGATTTAAAAAAAAACCATGTTTTTTTTGCTTTAAAACAATAACATTGTTAATTAACTTCGTTAATTTTTTGTGTCCTTTTGAGATATTCAATAGCCTTGAGAAAAAAAATCTTTATGATTTCTTGGAGCTAAAGTTCTTTCAAAGGAGCGACAAATTTTCATTTTCGCCTTCTGAATATTCATGGAAGAACTTTTAATGAAAATTATCCTTCGATTTACTGTCGTTACGAACAGCTATCAAATCATTTATGCAAATTATTAATGCGATGGTCAGTCAAGACCAAATGTATCGATTAATTTTCATCGAAATTTTTATTATTTTTAACGTAAAATACCTTTTTTAAATTTGATTTTTTCCTTGATTTGTGTTTTCTGACGTTTTGCATTTTTGTGTTAATATCAGGTTTATGGGACAAAATGCCAACGAAAAACGTGAAAAAATGAACTTGCGACTTGCAAGTAGTTATTGAAATTAAAAATACAAATTTCGGTTGTGACTCTTACGCCGATTCAGTTCCATCAGATCTCAACAAACACCCTGAGTGTGGTGGTATAATAGGAGATTTTCAGACATTTTTGGGTCATTAAACCCTGGAATGTTTGTCTTTCTTTTTTTAAAAAGAAATGTTTGTCTTTTTTTTAAAGAAAGAATAAAAAGGTCATTAGCTGAGTTGGCATCGAGTCCGGGAACGTTGTGATTCAATTCTTAGGTTGGCTAAGTCCTCCATCACGACACGAGCAACATTTTTCGCTTACTGTGGTGGTAGTTAGAGTTTTCAAATTATCGTCAGGTTATTTGTGACGAGAGTATTGGCCTTTCTTTGAAAAAAGTACATAATTATAAGAATAAAATGTTATATTATGTGGACATAGATTCTTACTCAGTATCAGTTGTGTAGTATAGGTACCTACCTATATATTATTTGAACAAATAAATTTCATGAAAAATAAAATTTACCACCAATCCATTCCAAGTCAGTCAAGTCGGAGATAATATTTACATAATATTATGGTTTTGCGAACCCATTAAACGTGGATCACAAAAAACCTTTTCGGGATCGACATCTGATAAATAAATAACTACATTTCTAATACTGAAAACTGTTGCATTTACCAACGTATTCTAACTGACTAACTAACCATCACGCCGTTTCCTCGCAGGAGTAGGCAGAGAGGACGGACCGCCAAACGACTCGGTCTTGACACACCCTTTTTGCCTCCTTCATATTCATACATCGTCTCATACATGCTCTTCTATTATTTTGACTCTTGTCACGGCCTGACTCAAGTATCTGTTTCACTTGGTCGTGCCGTGTCTTTGACTTGACTTCTTCTACCATTCACATTTGCGTCATATATTCTCCTTACAATCCTTTCCCTGTTCATTCGCTCTACATGCCCAAACCATCTGAGCGTCCCTTTCTTAATCTTACTCATTATGCTTACATCAGCCTTGCATTCTTGGCATCTCCACGTTTCTCACAGGATCGTACACGGTTTTACCACACATATGCCTCAGAGATCCATTTGTACGGCATTCATTCTACTTTCATCCTTCCTCTGCCACTGCCATGCCTCACTTCTATACATCAGGGTGGTCACCAGCACTCCATTGTGGACGGCTAGCTTCGCTTCTTTGGACAGTTTTTTGTTGGCGCCAACGGCGTGCAGTCCTCCAAGCGTCCTCCATAGTTACCTAAATTTACCCTTCTTTCAATATCTTTATCAGCCTTCCCATCTCTAGTATTCATCATTCACAACTATATTGCTTATTGTTTTCGTACTCTCTCTCTCTCTCTCTCTCTCTTAAAATTCCTGACGCCATAGCTCACTGCTTAGGAGCTTTTATATGAACGTATGAACAGGTTTTCTATTTCATAGTTTATCCTCAATCATCAGGGTTTTAGAGTTGTACTAGTTCTCCATTATCTACCACAATTATTATTTCTGCTACCTTAATTATTTCTCTATTTACGTAGACTTATGTTTTTGTTTGAGGGTAACTTCTTTAATATTTTGAATAAAGTTGACCTTGAGGAGAAAGAAGAAAGGAGGAGAGAGGAGAGAAATAGAATGAGTCTGCTGTGCTGTTGTTTTAAAAGTTTTAAGATGCCAAATTAAAAAAAAAAACAATATGTTGGGTTCGGTTCATGAAATCGTGTTGCTTGGTTTTCTTTTGCAAACAAAAGGAACTAAGACATCAATCACATGCCCTGGTTATTTCGCTTGGTCATCCAATTTCAAAGAGATCAACAAAATACCATACTCTCTACTTCGTGAAACAAAAGACCCACACAGTCGGTTTTGGACAAGAGCATTAAGTGTTCAACTCGAGATTGGTCGGTTAAATAAACAAAAAACGTATCTGAAGAAACACAATACGATGCACTTTAGAAAGATTCATTAGTCAAATAAAAGGTCACTCTAAAACTCAGTATCGATCTGCCATGATGAGTGCATATCAAGGGCGTTCCGTTGAATGTAAGCCACATTTGAAATACCAAAGTACGCGGTAAATCCAATCATTTAACAACCCTTCCACGCCGCGCCGGTACCGTGTACGATCGTGTCTTAATAATTTTAACATCTCTAGCAAGAACGCAGAGTTCATATTTTAGGTGTTTCTCATCAATACCTACATTTACGTGGCAGATGAAATAATTAAAATATATAAATATTTATCGAAACCAACAGCAGCTTCGTCGAAAATTCGGGAAAAAATCGATAATATATTGTACATGGTTTTTGCGTGTGCTGCAGTAGAAAGCGAGAGGGTACGAGGCTTCATTCTCCTGATTCAAAGAATGTAATGGAAATATCGTGCATTTTGTGCGTGGCCGATGTTTTTTCCTCGTTTTCAGCACTAATACATAATATTTTACAAATGTCCGTGTGTCCATATACTATGCATAAAATTATTTACATAAAAAATATTTAAGAGGACCAAATTTTGACATAGAAACCCACCTAATTAAAATAAATTAAAGTACTTTATTCCGCTTCAGCACATGACCACCTTAGTGAGAAGAACTGAAACGTGATATATTTATTTAATTACGCTCTTATTATTAGGGCTTTTACATAAAACAAGTTAAAGAAATAATATTTATACAAGAATTCATAATCTCCTCTTCCACGAGTTTAATTATTTTAGGGAAAAACCCTTTTTACAAGCTAAGCTCTAAAATATTAATTATTTGCGCCTGTATGAATATGAATAAATAGGTTTTTTTTCTATTTAAACAAACTCAAATCTTTCAAGATATGCTAATAAATACAATATTTGATTGAATCACCGTTTAAATATTGTATTTGTTAGCCTGTCTTTTAAGATTTGAGTATTTTCAAGGAAAATACCTATTTTTTCATATTCATGGTAGGTATGCATGAGCGCAAACAATTAATTTATCTTAATATTTTAAAGCATAAATGTAAGAAGCATTTTTTATTCTGAAGTTATTAAACTCGCACCATATCTACGAAAAATAAGGTTATGAATTCTTTTAAGTATTAACAGCTGTTATTTCTTAAACATTTTTACGCTAATTTATACCATGTGTTGTACATTCAGATGTTTAATTATATAATCGCTAAAAATATGTTCTTTATATGTAAACAAATCATTTTTATCCCACTTAAAAATGAAAAAAATTTAAATGATGTGATGTGAGGGAGATCGTAATAGTGATGTGACATCCCCCTTCTTAAATATATTAACAATATAATAGATTCTAAATGGTGACCCGACAATTGGTCCGGCGACAGTTAGTCCGGCGACAGTTGGTCCGGTCGACAGTTCGTCCGGCCGACAGTTCGTCCGGCCGACAGTTGGTCCGGTGACAATTGGTCCGGCCGAAAGTTTAGAAGATGTAAGCTCTTTGCATACTTACTTGAAGAAAATATCTTCTAAACTTTCGGCCGGACCAATTGTCGCTGGACCAACTGTTGGCCGGACGAACTGTCGGCCGGATGAACTGTCAGCCGGACCAACTGTCTCTGGACCAACTGTCGCAGGACCAACTGTCATGAAACCATTCTAAATATATTACACAGCACCGGAGCTCAAGCGATTTTAAAAAACGTAAGGGAAGGGTCAATCGGAATTGAATAAATAAAACAAAATTTATTAACATTAGCTTCGAAGAAGGTACGCGAGCCTTCTCTAAAATGAATCCGCGATGTTAGGCCCTTATTCTGTGGTAAATTTAGAGTCAGCTGTGGGACATTTTTCCAAAGAAATCAGAAGAGAAAGCAGAAAAGAAATCTTTATTTTTGATCCTTTTTAACGGTGAGCTTAAACAGGGACTGCTAGTTTGGTGGCAAGATCTGCGTTAGATCTCTCTATAAGTGGAGTTACCTATATAATTAATAGACATTGCCAATCCACACGCCTCTGGCCTCTACATTCAAGTATATACATTGTTATGAAAGTCTTTGTTTTCACAGCCTCAAATAGCAGATGAAACTTAAAGATAATAATCGTTTGAGGAGTTCCTTTATTATGATAATACACTGAGGTTTCCTACATATTTTCGAGAAAATGCCTCAAAAAATCTGTTTTAAAATTTCCACAAACGCTTGAAGTATTATTTTTGTCTGTAGGAAGCGAGAAAAATGGCCTTTTAGGTGTTCTCCGTAAATAAAACTGTCAGAATTTCCCCGCTTTCTGATTATTTTTATTATTCTGTGCGAATCACACAAAAGAGTTAGACCCAGAGGTACTATTGCGACTCCGATTGGGGAATATTGTAGAACAAATGAAACGACAACGAGAAGGAAGAGGAAATACTAATCGAGTAGGGAGAAGAGGATGGTTTGGAAGTGCACCCTACTTTATATTATCTTTGAAGAAGAAGATGATACTATGAATCTAAATGAAAACATAAAAGACAATTAAACAAATAAAAATAAAAAGATAACGGTCACAACTTGGACTCGAACCCAGAACCTCTCATCTTACCGGGACAAACGCCTTACGGACTCCGCTACTGACAACTCTTATTTACTTAAACGTCATTTTTGTCAATCTTCGTATTTCAAATTTCAAAATTCACAATATTATCTTCGGCTATTTTTTTCCATTTTATTGGCAACAAGTATTCTATGATCTGGTTTGTAACCTAGATAGTTTCTCGGATAAATATATCCGATTTCGCTTGTATGGAATACCTATTACCTTTTTGTAATAGTCTTAATAAATATTTAGTTTTTATTAAAACGACTCTCTTTTTATAACTTTTGAAGGTTATTCTCATGAATGTAATATATCATCGAAGAAGAAAATAACACTAATAATCTAAACGAAAATATGAAAGAGAACAAGACACAAAAAAGATAACGATCACAACTGGGATTCGAACCCAGAACCTCTCATCTTACCGCGACAAACGCCTTACCAATTCGGCTACTCAATCTCATATTTGAAATTTCAGAATTCACAATATTATATTCAACTAATTTTGTTTTTCCATATTATTGTCAGCTACTTTTTTCATTGGAAACAAGTGTTCTATGAATTGTTTGTAAGCTATGTAGATAGTCTCTTAGATAAACATATCCGATTTTAGTTATACGGGCCTTTCGTAAAAGTCTAAATGAATATTCAATTTTATTAAAACAACTATTTTTTCATAAATTTTGAAAGCCAATCCTATCAATATAATATATCATTGAAGAAGAAGATAAAACTTATAATCTTAACAAAAAATATGAAAGAGAGCAAGACACAGAAAAATAAAAAGATAACAGACCCAACTATTAGGTTACTAAACATAGTTCTAGCTATTTCGATACCGAATCTTGGCGTATCTCACTACGGAGTGAAATAACTCGTATCTTCTAGTCTTGTGATAATATAGTTTAGAACTAAGTGCAAACACACCATTAACATCCGGGAAGAACTGTAAAACTTTCCCCTGTTAGAGAATATCACTTTGAATCTAAAGCTGCTGGAAATGATTTTAGTCGTTTATTTATTAGACATGAAGAACGTAGCATTTTACAAACTAAATCTCTTTAAACGAAGAACAAAATAGAATTAAAATATCATGGTACCAAATATAAATGCAAGTTTATCGTCTTAGCGATATCTGTATACTTACTTCTCGACAGTACCTGTACAGATAATAAATGTAAACATTTTTTATGTATTTGTAAGTAAGAAATATACCATTGAAGCAGCTGCAGAACGCGCGATAACCAGTTTGTTGGAATAATATAGCGATGGACAAGAAAATAAAAAAAGCACATCGACAGAAATAAATAACAATAAATTGAATCATACAGTTCAGATTTACCGAGATAATAATTATTGAGAGGAACATACGATAAAAAATGCAGTTGTCTTTGGTCTGAGTGACGGTATCATCTATCTACCTTCTATCTATGATATAGAATCCATATCTTAATATTACATATAAATAATATTGTATGTAGCTGGCGGACGGGCGGGTGGCTTTATTGTTTATTCAAACCTACAGTAAAGTTTACTTCCAAATTGATGAAGTTTTTGACGCTTGACCAAAAACAAGAAAGTGACTGTCTTAGCGAGCTTTCGAAAAATGACCGCCATTCCCTTTTCGAATCACTCAAGGCAGAGTTTTGATAAAATTTTGCACACTTGGTGGGTTTCTTCATTTACCGAGAATGCTAAATGCAATGCTAATTGTAAAAGTAAACGGTCAAATGCATAGAAATTTTTAAATTTCGATCGTTTACTTTTACAATTAGCATTGCATTTAGCATTCTCGGTAAATGAAGAAACCCACCCCAGACATGCAAAGTATTCTTAAAAAAATTATAAAAGCGTAAAGCTTGGGCGTCTCAGGGGACTTCAGCTTAATCTATACATTATATAATATAGGGTTCATAATTAGGGTGGTGGGAGGAGTGGCTTAGTTTTTACACACATTCACAGTTTTCCCGAGATTGATGAAATTTTACACACACGACTTTAAAACCAAGAGGAAAGTGATATATTTCGGAAAAAACCCATCATTTTTTTCCACCCCTTCAAGCACGATGTTGATGTTTCTTGATGAAATTTTGCACATTTTATGCTCAAAATGCGAGAAAAATTATTATCTACATCTGATTTATTTATCTGAGATATTTAGCTAGTATTAATGTAAAAAATAACTTTATTGCCACAGACTTTGGCTACGTATCTACAACTCAATTTGGGAGACAGGTATGGGTACCGCCGCACGGCAACCATTTATTGGATAACCAACATCTCTGCCATAGGTCACCCCAAGAGGTTCGCCATATTTGGTGACTTATAGCCGTTTTACACCATCTCTTTTGTCAACCCGATTCCAAGACAAAAAATTCGCTTTACACAATCGCTGTTTTCATATTTTTTTTCATACCTACGATTTCAGTTGGCATCATTCAGATGGTGTAAAGTGCCTAGATTCATGGGGTGAGGTTTGTCTAGGTCTTGGCGGCTAAAGCGTTCGCCCACTGTGTGGCGGACCGGATTGGGAGAGACTGGTTGAGGGAGACCTAGCCTAGACCTCCCCAGCTGGACTCTCTCGACCCATCGGTTTGCACCGCAGTGGGAGGGATGGATTCATACGTCTGTTACTCCTCGACACTTTGATTTCCAGATTCCTACCAACCCCTCATGCCTTTTTCCTTTCCAGATATTCCTTTCCTTCCTTTACCTAAAAAGACCCTCCAGTATCACCAAGAGACACTAATCTTGTAGAGCGATCGTCTGCCGCATAGGTGGCCTTATTTTTTATTTTCCACATGTTAGAAATGGTGCATAAATTGATAATATTTCATGACGGACCCGATTATGTTAAGTTGATCCGAAGATTTCCATCGTATTTCGAATGACGGTACTTGGAGTTAAAGGCGCATTGCACTCTCTCGGAACCTTTCATGTGACATGAATTTTGTACATAGTGCAGCGTTACATACGAGGAGTAATTTATTGTTCGTACACCCTGGAACGGCAAATAGCAATAACTCAAAAATGGATTTTATAATAATCCAGTTTGCGCTATCAGATTTTCCTCCGTCGACAACCTCGCCTGGGAATAATATAGGTATTATATGATTATATGACTATAGTACCGGCCCTAACTGCATACCGTATTTAATGCATTATTTATTTAACGACCAATAGAAATTTCTGATAGACCTGTCATTCAATTACGTACGCCTTACGAAGATTGATGTTCCGTACTTGGTACCAGGGACGTTTAAGTTTTTATTAGATAAAAAACTCTTTTTTTTCAGGATTTTTTTTTAAATATTTAAATTTCCTTCTGAATAGTGGAATGTACAGTTTGGCACAATTTTCTATAAATTTATTTATAGGTAGGTACTAAAAATTTTCATTGCTGTGGCAATATAAAATCCATTATTTTGATCTGTTTAGTAGATTTTTCTTTATTTTGATTTAATATCTAATAAATAGCTATTTTTAAACAATATTTAATTTCCTTTTTTACATTAGTTCCACGCAGAACGCCGTGAGGAATACAAAAATCCCTTAGAGCCTATGTCTCGCAGAAGGTTGACAAACACATCCGAAGCCAAGGCCTAGATAAACCTCACCCCATGAGCCCGTGCCCCCTGCTAAATCACCAAACATAGCCAACTGGGATGACCTATGTCAGTGTTGGTTATCGAATAAATGGTTCCCGGGGTGGCGGTACCCGTACCCGCCTCACAAATTATAAATTAATCTTAGTAATCAAATCATAAAATAATTCCTCCTCAACGTACCTTGAAAATAGAAAAGAGCGATTTACAAATCCTGGAAAAATAAAATATCTTGGAAATGTCCGTGCTTTCTGCAACATATTGTATACAAAATAATATAAAAAAACACCTCCTTAACTGCGTCCTTAGCAGATTATCTTTTACCAAACAATTAAAATATATATTAAATTATTAAAGCTTAGAATCCCCTTTCTAAAATGTTAATTAAAAGCAAGTTTGGAATAAAAATTAAGGGTAATACAAGAGAGAGTAGTATAGTTTCACATCTATTATATATGGATGATATAAAATTATTTTCAAATTCTGAATCAAATTTAGAGAAAATGATTAAGGTAGTTAAAATTTTTTCAGATGATATTAAAATGACTTTTGGTTTAGATAAATGTAAAACTATCCATATAGAGAAAGGCAAAATTGTAGATGGAGACGAGGGTATATTTAGAAATTTCAAAATTCAAAGTATGAAAGGGGATGAGGTTTATAAATATTTAGGATACCCCACGGACATATGAATATATCTGGACCTGCCCTAAGGGATAAAAACGTATTATTTCCCCCTCGCCATGGAACCGGCTGGAGCTCCTCCTTGGCGCCAGTTCGCCCCATGTGGAGGGGATAGAGAATCGCTTGAATCTAAAATGTGTGACGTCATCATTCTTGCCGTGGGCAGCGCGAAGCTAACATCTATACATTTAACGAAAAAATAACACGCCAAAACAGTAGCTTGTGCTATACAACATACCTACATATCAGTGTGCACATAAATGTGGGCGGTTCCTTAGTGTACTCGTCGCTGGTTACAGGGGTAAGTAAATTATGAAACATTTGTAAAAGTGTCTTAACTAAACACGGCAAAAAAATATTGCTATGTGAAAACGGGCGAATCTTTTTGGGGTGTACATTTGGCCTACGCAAATATTTTATTATCGTGGCAAGCAATTCGCGCTCCCATGTAAAAAGGTCTATTCATTCAAAGCAGATTTTGCTTTTAAGAACTAAATGATGATATTATAATGCGAGATGCCTATATACTGTCAGATTAATTTTTCAACCAATGACAGTCATCTTCCCCTCTTCGTACCGCCATAGTTGATTTTTCCCCTCACCTGTTATTTCTGGTCTATTGAATTTGGATGTCTATGGGATACCCGCAATCGAATAGATTAGATCACACTAGTATTAAAAATGATATTAGGATTAAATTTCAAACTAGGATCAGAAAAATTTTAAAATGCAATCTATCTGCTAAAAATTTAGTAAAAGCAATAAATACTTGGGCAAAACCTCTACTAACGTACTCATTTGGCATAATTAAATGGTCCAATACAGATTTAGATACTTTAGAACGATTAATTAGAACTACGTTAACAAAATTTAATTGCCATCATCCAAATTCAGCTATAGAACGAATTAATTTACCTAGAAATTTAGGAGGTAGAGGTGTAGTCAAAATAACATCTTTGAAACACAATCAGGTAGAAATGCTTAGAAATTTTTTCCATAGGAAAGCTAATAGCTCAGAAATGCACAAAATAATTTGCAAGGCAGATAGAAATATTACACCTTTAAATTTATATGACGAGAATGCCAACATTCTTATAAATACTAACCAGGAATTATTAGATTTCTGGTCAAATAAAATTATTCACGCAAAACACTTCAATTATCTCAACCAAACGTATGTTGACAAACTTTCGTCAAACAAATGGTTGAGTATTGGAGAGTTGAGCGCAGAAATAGAAGGATTTATGCTTGCCATTCAAGATAGAGTCATTAATACTAAAAATTATAGAAAGCATATAATCAAAGATATAAATCAAATTGATGATTAGAAAATGTTTGGCTTTTCCCGAAACTATAGAACATATTATATCGCGATGTTCTATATTAGCGCCTTCCGGGTATACATTTAGGCACAATTAGGTTTTAAAAATAATTCACCAAAGTTTGGTAATTAAACATAACTTGATTGACTGCCGTAATATAGTACCATATTATGAATATGAACCAAATTCATTTAGAGAAAATGAATTTTATAAAATATATTATGATAAAACTATACTAACAGACAGAACAATTAGTCATAATAGACCTGATATAGTTTTACATGACAAAATTAAAAAAAATAACTTATATCATTGATGTAGCTATTCCAAATTCCTGTAATATTCAAAAAACTATTTCTGAAAAAATAAGAAAATACACAGATTTAGGAAATGAGATTAAAAGAATTTGGCATTCTCGGACTATAAAAATATTGCCATTTGTTATTTCGGCCACTGGCATAATACCTAGGAATCTGATTCAAAATTTAAGCATATTAGATTTGTCAAAGAATTTGTATATAAAAATGCAAAAATCAGTCATTTTAAATACATGTAGAATTACAAAGGATTTTTTAAATATTTATATTGAGGGATCAGTAGGATTTATAGGTTCAATTAGAAATGCCACAGAGCCGAACCCTCTGATATGAAAATATCTGGAGTCGGTGAATTATATTCCCATTTGGTCTCTAGTAGGTTGACATGTTGTTCTTGTATTGTTTTGTATTTATAATACTTATATAGTGCAATTGCATAGCGTGGGTTGACTAGATGATCATTTGGGGAAGTGTGTGAAAGGGTTTAGTTTTTCCTTCTTTTTTTCCTTTTTTTTTTTTGGGGAAAATTTAACCCGGACATTTAAATCTGGTGCATAAACAACTGAATTGAAATTCGGGGAAACGTATAATAACTAGTGACCGACCTAAGGTTCGGTTTCGGTTTCGACAAGTTTCGGCAAAAAAATCTAGTTTCGGCAGATTTTCTGCCGAACCTTCGGCCGCACCGAAACTCTGCAAAATATCTCAATAAATGGTAAATTTAGTCTTTAGAATATTATGATTGTAAACGCAATTTAAATTAAAATTCTCAATTAATGAGGTCCTTCCTTTATCATGTACATAAATGTTGATTATTGACAATTTTTTTCTCCAAGAAGTAATTAACATGTTTGTTAATTTTTAGTAATATCAAAAAAATAATTTTTTTTTCACATACTTCAATATTATTGTTTTTTTTTTTTATTTATTTCATTTAACACGTTAAACTAAATAATAACCATACGAATTATAAGTAATATAATGCAAAGTAGATAATCAAAAAACTATTTAACTTTATTTCTAAAACATCGACCAAAAATTATACGAGAAAACAAAACTAGTAACAGTAAATGTATCCTAATATTTTAATGTTTTTATTTATTAACACCCTAGTGGACTTTTACATTAAAATTTTACAATATATTACAGTATTTAAATAATATAATATAGTTGTAATAACAAAAACTAATATAATTTAGATAAAAATATTTGACATAAAACAGTGTAATGTATAAAAGCTAGAATGTAGGTACGAGTACATCGATACAATTTTTTTTTTTACTTGAGCTCCACACAGGAGGCCCTGAGGAAAATAATTTCCCTCAGGGCCTACCTCATCTTTGGGAAAATTCTTATGTCATCTTTGCTGTGTGAAGGATTTTTTAAGGAAAGGAAGGAGAGGAGAGTTCTGGGAAGGAAAAGGGTTTAAGGGGTGGGTAGGAATATGGGGTTCAGTGTGTCCTGGTCATCCGCCTACAAGACCTAGACAAACCTCACTCCATGAACCCGGGCACCCCTGCTAAATCACCAAACGTAGCGAACTACTAGGGGTGAACTATGGAGAGGTGTTGGTTATCCAATAAAGGTTCCCGGGGCGGTGATACCCATTCCCGCCTCCCAAATTTAGCAAATTATTTTTTGTATGTGGTACAACGAAAAAAAATACTAGTAATACATAAAATAAATAATGAACTCATACATACAAACACAGAATTTATTAAAACGTCACAATTGCCGAAACACTCACTTTGCATAACATGGGAACATACATTTATTCACCATACATACAATACATGGCAAACGGTTCCATGCCAACTCAGAATGAAACTAACTCAGAAACACCTCAAAAAGGTCATTAAAAACTACGAAAAAATAATTTAAAATAGCCGGTAACCCTAAGGGAACGTACCTATACTACGTGACACGTTTAGGGAGGGGTCTTCAAAATGTCACGCTTGGTACAAATGAGCGGCGGTGGGCTTAGGTTTTTGATCACCGGGGGGGGGAGGGTTAAAAATTGCAAAAAGTTGGTCACGTAGTATGGGTACGTTCCCTAACCTAACTTAACCTATTTAACCATTTTTTTATCCTCACTCCTAATGACCTTTCTGAAGTGCTTCTGAGTTGGTTTCATTCTGAGTTGTCTGGTCACCATGGCAAACAATCCACAGTGAAATTTATATATGTATTTGCCTTCCACGATATAAATTCGAAAACACTGTTAAAATTTAGGTTCTAGAATAAGTTCAAGATACCAAAATAAAAAATAAAATTAAACTAACTTTATTACGTGTGTAATTATGTCATTAAGCCAATAACATCCGTTAATTATCCTGCGTAATTATTTCGTAATAAGTAATACCCTACCCTTTAGGTCATATCGTCGGTGTTATCAGTTTTATGGGAATTTGGGCAAAGAGTTTGCTAAATTAAAGTAACTCCCATAAAATATGAAAGCAAATAAAATAATTTTATAGGTTTTGAACAAGGAAGGTGGGGTTACGCAGTAAATGCGACAGGATAGGTAAGTACCTAAGAACAGGGGTGTTATTTTAGTTAATAATTATTATTAACGCTATGTTATTATGGTGTTATTATCGTCACTGAGTGCCCGAGTAACTGCTTGTCCCGATGGTGGGAGTCGTATCACTTCTCCCCAATGTAATTTCTTTTATAAAAGCCCAGCGGGCGCATCCGTTTTAATATACAGAAAAAAATAACTGCAGTCCACTTAAAAATAACTGTAGTTCAGAGCCATGAATGTTGAGTTTGCGGTCGAGGGTGAACTCGGTTTTTAACCCCTTCGGTCGGCATGAATTAAAAATATGAATTCCTTTTTTTGGAATAACTTAACCTCAAATTGTAATCATTTAAGGTAATATTAGCGACTCTCAAACGAAATTTGATACAAAAAAAGATTCGGATGCACCTAGATGCGACCGAATCTTTTCATTATTCTTCTATTTATGAAAATCGAAAAGTTTACCACCCAACACATTATGAATTATTCCTAGTACCTACTTGGGCGATGCTGGTGACAAATATGAAACGAACAAATATATGTATATAACAAATCGAAGAACGACGAAATAGCTGAAGGCCTGATTTTTTTCACTGACATTTCTTGAATCAACCATATTTTTACATCTTTGATTATCGAGGTGACATCGCATCTGGTACCAGGCGTATCGTCGTGACTTTTAACATTTCCTCTTACTCTGTTTAATGGTAGTAAAAGATTATTAGATATTGTCATTATTGATAATCTGAAAAAAAAAATTTTAAAGAAAAAAATTAACTAATTTTAAACCATAGCTTATCCTTTAGCTGCACTATAAACTAAGAATCTAACATGATTTATCAACGGTCATTTACAATTTGGGAGGCGTGTAGGGTACCACCACCCCGAGAACCATTCATTGGACCAACACCACTGACGTAGGTCACTCTCAGTGGTTCACTACGCTTGGTGACTTAGCAAGGGTGCCCGGGTTCGTGGGAGGAGGTTTGTCTAGGTCTTGGTGACGGATGCGTCTGCCCGTCTACTGCGTGGCGGGCCTGATCGGGAGAGATCGATTGATGGAGACCTTTTAATTTTCAGGTGGACTCTCTCGATCCACCGCCTTGAACCGCAGTGGAAGGGACGGAATCATTCGTCCGTCACTCCTGGACACATTTACCCCTAGATTCCTACCCACCCTTCATTCTTTTTCCTTCCCAGAACTTTCCCATCTTCCTTTCCCTAAATGACCCTCAACACAGCATCCCCAAAGATGACATAGGCTCTAAGGGATTTTTGTCCCCAGGGTCTCCTGTCTGGAGCTGACGTAAAAAAAGGCATATTTAGGAATTGTTGAGGCAGCAGTTCTGTTGTGTTAAGATATTCCAGCGTTGCGCGCCATTGGCAGACATGACCCAAAAGCACAGTAAAAAAAGGTTTTCTCTTATATTTTTGTTGTTTTTTCCAGACCAGCTGCAGTGTTGGATCGAGCTAGGGTCACCACAAAAGTGGCAGATCTGGATGACAAGCGTGTCCGTAACGCTGTTCGTGGTGCCAGCCCTGACCATCACGGCCTGCTACACCGTCATCGTGATCACCATCTGGGCCAAGAGTAAGGTGGTCATCAGTCCTCCCGCCAGCTCCAAGAGGCTCAAGCGGGGAAGACAAGGTCAGTACCATCACAACGGTTCCATGCCAACTCAGAATGAAACCAACTCAGAACCACCTCAGAAAGGTTTTCATTATTTGTTTTTGGGGTGTTATGCCGTGTTGCGCTACCTCCTTCTTTAGCCAACGTTTCGGACAGCGTTGCAGTGTCCATCATCAGGGCACTGCAACGCTGTCCGAAACGTTGGCTAAAGAAGGAGGTAGCGCAACACGGCATAACACCCATCACTCTTAATGACTTTTCTGAGGTGGTTCTGAGTTGGTTTAATTCTGAGTTGACCGGTCACCCATCATAACAGATGGTTTATCGTAAAATTATTTGGATTTATCGAGCATACCCCCATCCCCAATTGTGACATCTACATCCATAAATACATTATTACGTACTTGACTTACTTTAGCCAGTGATTCCTTAAATTCTTTGAATTAATATTTTACATTAAATTTTGCTATCTAGTTACTTTTTGATTTTTTTTTTTAATTTTTCTTCAAAGCCAAACAACGACGTAAAATCTTCCAGACGTCATGTCATCGTTACTGGTCACTCAGCTGAGTAGCCGCCCGTCCCGACCCAAATGCCTACTGATTGTTTTAAATATCAAATATTTAGGTTGAATAAAAAAAAATAGGTTGGAAAACTAAGTTCTCCATCACGACATAGCAACATTTTGCGCTTATTGTGGTGGTCTAAGGAGATTTTCAAACATTGTTGAGTTATTTACGAATAAGATTAATTAATTAACCCGGGAATGTTTGTATCTCTTTTTAAAAAATGATAAAATTAAAACTGAGACCGAAATTTCATTTTGATTTTTTTTACTACAAATACTTTCAGGAAACACAGATTAAAGTAAGTCAAGTACGTCCCTTTATGCATGTATAAATAAATAAAATCTATACCGATTTTTAAGAAAACTCATGTCGTCAACAAAGTTACAAATATTGAAAGGTTAACGATTCCTTCCCAAAGTGATTTTTATTTTTCTGTTTATATCAAACAATTTGAAAGGTGGATACCACCGCCTCGTAAACCATTATTGGATAACCAACACCTCTGCCATATGTCACCCCAAGTGGTTTACTACGTTTAGTGACTTAGCAGGGGTGCCCGGGTTCATGGGATGAGGTTTATCCAGGTCTTGGTGACAGGTCTGCCCACATTCTGCGGAGCGGGCCGGATCGAGTGACAGGTTGAGGAATGCCTTTTGACCTTTCCAGCCGGACTCTCTGACCCCCAGATTCCTACCTACTCTTCATTCCTTTTTCCTTCCCAGAACTTCCCATCCTTCCCTTCCTTAAAAAGACCTTCCACACAGCATCCTCTAAGACAATATAGGCCCTGAGGGAAATTATTTTCCTCTGTGTGGAGCTAATGTAAAAAAAAAACAACGACTGCAAACATTTTTAGACCGACCCGGATTTGCGTGAATGCCACTTTTGTGGTGATGAATGTTTTCAAAGGAAGAAAATTTCGTGGAAACAATTATTATGAAGAACACCACATCACAAACATCCGCCTTCGACGAAAACCTTGTTCTATATGGTCTGTATATTCATTCCATCTGACATTTTCACGGAAACACACACGAATTTATAAATTTCACACGTTTCAAATGTTTTTTATGAGAAACACTTCTTATTTACCTTTTTTCGATAAGATGTTATTGACATGTACAACATTATATATCTACACAACGTTTTTGCCGGTCGGGGCAAAACAGCCCGATGATTTATTTTGAAATTTTTTAAGGTCGTCTTGAGACCTGAAATGTTCGGTTATGTCTATCGATGTGTTAATATGTCTATATTCCGACATATTACGTTTACATTCACAATGAAGTTGGATATTTTTTATACATTCGCAGGAATCTGCCGACAATAGTGATACGTCGATCCTTCTTAGGACGAAAGCCGGCGTAAATATTTATGAGTCTGTTTCCAGGCGTTACGTTTATAAATAAAAAAAATATCCGTCATCCGCAAAATGTATATATATGTCAGAAATACATTGTATACTAACTCTTAAACCAACACGTGACAAATGTATGGAAAGCTTTTAAAGGATGATATGTGTAGGTACATGTATTATATACATGTACAAAATACACTAGGCTCTATGACCTTATTCTGAACGACGTGTATTGTGATATCATTGTGTTTACTTAGATCGTGACATGAGTGTTGCCACATAATAAGGACTACTTTAGATTAAGGTTAAACATGTTCGCGTAAACAATAAACAACAATGGTAACACTTTGAGTTCGGTTAATAATAATTACATTTAAGTCCGAGGTAAACAACATCTTCTTTATTCTCTATTAGCAACCAAGTTCGCAGTTCTGTGATGGTAGTGTTGTATTACGTATGCGAAAGTAACTCAATAATAGTGAGAAATATTATAATTTTCCTCAGGTCTCAGTTAGATAACCACAAACAAATATTATTAATGGAAATGAATAAAAGTTTTTCAATTTGGTCTTTCCAAATTCGCAAATTCTTATATAAAAAAATCATAATGTAATTCATTCGTTTCACAACACGTTTTTTCATTAAAAACAAAAAGGCAACTTTGTTTAAACTAGTCCTTGCAAAAGGTACAGTTATCGACAGATGACTAATTTTATTCAAAAGCTGCATGTGTATTACGTTCAAAAGCCATTACATCAATCCTAGTTGTTTAATTATAGGTTACCTACTGAAATTTAAAAAAAATATGTCACAATAAAATAATCGATGAATTTATTGTAGGTTTTCTAGCTGAAAGAAATTGTTTATTTAAATAAAAGTTTTATCAAATTTTACTTTGTGTTTAAGTATACATTGTTGCTATTTATATATATTTTGTAGATATATGTGAATATACCGTTTAGTTGTTTAAATTTACGTTACCTGCTGAAATTTTTAAAAATTACGTCGCAATAACACAATTAATGAATTTGTTGAATGTTTTCCAGCTCGAAGAAAATGTTTGTATTAGATTTACATGTAATATTATTTTATGTTTAAATATATAATGTTGTTATTTAACAACATTATACCTTATTTCTTGTTACATAGGTGGAAAGAGTTTGATTATTTAATATATTGTGTTGTAAAGATTTGATTTTATTCGTATTTATTTTATTTGGTACCCAAGGGTTCGATGACAGTTAATCCGCCGACAATTGGCCCCCAGCCGTACACACTGTACAGTCGGTTTAGGGAAAGTACGGTTTACCTAATAACACAAAATATAACTAATTGACCCCGAAGGGGTGTGCAGAGATGATGTACCGACGAATAACAAAAGTATAAAACATGTTTTCATTCAAATGCATCAAGAAAATATCTACTTTTCTATATACTATATATACCAGCGCATGAGTACAAATAAATCGACTTTGAATATAAATTCGTTTGATATTCATACCAACTTAATATTAATGGATTTTTAAGTCGATTTTACGTTTGAAATTGGTATAATGAACAAAAATTTATAATTTTATAGTAAATACCATTTCGGGGGAACAATTGTTGGCGGATCAACTATAGGGTCACCATAGATAAGTACTTAAACTTTAAACTAAAAGTAAAAAACAAGATTTTATCGAAAATAACAATCATTTGGTTGTTGGCGATGGCTCCAATAATAGCAAAGATTTTAGCATTTGCAACATGTTTATCTCCCTAAAATAAATTGTTCAGCGCAATACGTAAAGTAGTTGTCGGTTGAATGTAATCTTGGTTTATTCTGTTTTACAGCTTCAGATGATGTGGACTCGAGGCGGGCGAGCTCGAGAGGTTTGATACCGCGAGCGAAGATTAAAACGGTGAAAATGACCTTTGTCATCGTTTTCGGTAAGTTTATTTCTGTTTACATTGCTTTGAATTAATTTGTCCTACATCAGGTTATTTTAATCATTTTTTGTTAATGTTCAGCTTTATGGGTATATTCATGTGGCGTTCCAAAATTATTTATTTCCCTCTTGCCATTGTTGTTCGACCATTATCATAAATGTATTAATTTGGGTGGCTGGAACGTTTTCCACCGCCTTGGGAAGCATTTATTGGATAACCAACATCTCCACCATAGGTCACCCCAAGTGGTTCACTTCTTGACATACCAACCCCCAGATTACCACCACTTATACATTTTAGTCTCCCAGAACTTCCTATCATTCCTTTCCTTAAAATACCCTCCATACAGCAACCCCAATGATGGCATATGTCGTGATCGAAATGATTATCCTCGGAGCCTACTGAATGGAACTTACGTTAAAAAAATGTGATGCGTCCTAGACGGTAGAGCTAGAGCCAGTGGGTTTATGTCATCCCAAATCGGTGAATGTTGTAATCCTGAAGTAAGTGGAGAGGGGAAGGAAAATGGGAAGATGAATATTGGGTGCCTGACAATTCAGATCTGGTCACTAATGATCTTACAAACGAATTGCACTATTTAGAGAACGGGCTTAGGCTTCGGTATTACGTGGAAGATGCTCCGAGGAAGTAGCGTCATTGATCCTTTCGGCACTGTTATTGCCGGTAATTGCCTACGTCCAACAGTTATACACGTTTGACATTTATGTCACATGAAAACGAGTCGTTTCTACGAGTCATTCTTCAGTTCAACAGCTCGGCTATCGAACGATTGGCTGACCTCTGTGTTTCCTCCCTCCTAAAGCATGGGTCCTTTCAAGACCCATGGTCATTCCAGACCCTCCACATATGATTCCAAACGATGATATAAGCTTTTAGGAAAATTATTTTCCACGGGCCTTCGTGCGAAGTTAATATAAAAAAAACGGCTAAAGGAATGTTTCGTGGAAAAGTCAAACCAAAATTAACAGTTTCGTCTTGATTATTTTCCTTAATTTTTTGCGTGACATCTTGACACTTCGTTATTGATCAAGATACCTATATGTGAAATACTTTTTTCGGAAAACAATAACTCCACCGTGTACTATTTTACACTTGGACTTGAACAATGTGGCATTTGTGTGCAAGTTCACAAGGGTTAATGTTTGCAAAAATGTATGCTCGAGGAGGTAGGAAAGGCCTGCCGGCTGATTTGAATATCGCCAAAGAGAGGCACTAACAAGACTATTGTGTGGCGCTCTTCTGCTGACTGGGATTTAAGTGGCTTTCACATTACCATAGAGCGGCACCCACTTCCATGCCCATTATTTTACCTTTTTTATTCGAGACCCTTCTCAAACCCCAAAAGCCTCACTGGAAACAAGCGAGCGGGAGATGAAGGGTAAGAAAGAAGATTGCGCTTAAAAACAAGCAAATGTATAAATATGTTAATTCAAGAAACGTTGTCTTGCCATTCTAAATACAATGATGTTGCAATTAATTCTGTAATGATGAAGTAATTGACCGGTTAAATGGTATCGTTTTCGCGTTTTAACTCGAAGATTTAGAAATGTTCGTAACACAGAGAAATCAGAACAGTGACAGTAGGACCATTACAAACGCAGAAATTTGTAGGTATAAAGTATAATATTGTATCTAGCCCCTCAGGCATTGGCAGTATTTTGTCAGAGGGTCAAAATATTTCTGTTTTGCTATAAAATTCAAATAAATGAAATATTTCTGAATGTATCCGAAAACTAAAAACTGTTTTGGAAAGATGGAATGAATGAAATACGCTTTGAAACTTTATAATTAGAATTAAACATTTAAATTTTTGGAATATAAAAATTTTGTAATCAAACATAAAAAAGTTTTAAAAATAGCTCACCCTACGTTTTTTCTAAATACAGTAACTCGAATTTTAGTTTAGTTTAGTTTTTTCTAGAAAAATTAAAACACGTATGTACCTACGTAATTTATTAGGCAAATGTATTATAAACGTTATCGTCAACTCACTTTTTTGTCGTTTCATGTAAAAATAATTCATAAAAAATTCTCAAATTTGCATAATAATTTTCCTAATTGCCGTTGAAAACTTTGGATTCATAAATGTGTAATTATTTTGCAGTTAACTTTTAGATTTGCATAAAGCGTGGTATTTTTCCTGTCTAAGCCTGTTTAGATCATATAGGTATCTAACCCTCATAGTAAGGAAGACACAACAATGTCTATGAGACCTGTTTGAGTTGTTCGGATAACCGAACAAATAGACTTGACGGGTTAGTATTGACTAGATAGAAAACATCAGGGATAGATAATTTTTTTTTATATTTGGTGCGTGTTTTTCATAATTCGTACCAATAGAAAGGACTATTCTTGAACTTGAAGCGTTGCGTAGGTGTTGCGTAAGGGAGAGTGAAAGCTCCATTTATTTTAGAAAAAGTTATTTCTTTTATTCTCGTCAGATTAATAATTGTAGAGTAGGGGGATAAAACGTGAGATGGCAGGAGTGAAGTCGAATTCTATAAGCGGACATAACTCAAGGGTAGTAAAGTAGTACCTTTTTTTTTTATTATAGCGACTATATAGAAAACATTTTACATACAAAATGTAATGTGAAATTAAGTATAAAATATTGTATTTCTTAGTCCTCCTCACTAGGGGGTCCTGTGCCGAGGCGGACTAAAGTTATTTAAATATAGTTCATTTGTCTTCTATGTCGTGTGTGAGTAATATTTATAATAACCTATGTGAGATATAAATATAATGTAATAACCGTTTAATTAATAATATTGTTCTAAGCTCCATGCATTTTATCTTTACTATTAGATACCAACCAATCATCGTGTGCATAAAATTATTTATCTACTTATGACCAACATAAGTAGATAAATAATTTTACATTACAATTTAACAAAAACGCAAAAATTTCTCTTCGTTTTTTTCATTGACGAAAATCTATTATGTTAAAGCCCATAACCTTGGGTACATCACTTTTTCGCGCTTTTATTCAATAAATAGCTTTGCAAATTGTCACCATCTTGTTTCTTATCGTGATCCTTTAATTTTGACTACAGAGACGTGGAATATGTTTCTGTAGTTTACATGTGTTTATGCTTGAATTTATGGCAAATGACAGAAAGCTTATTGAATTGTAACAATTTAGTACGAAAAACATTGTCGTATATAATATTTTCAAGTCACTATATTTATTACCTATTTAGATTTATTGTATATTTCAGGAATGTGCCTTGTTGAGGCTACGAATCACCGCACAAAGAGGAGACCGAGATACTATGTCATTCTCTTGCAGGCTATATCTTATAGATGTATACATGTGTTTGTCTTTTTTCGAGGTCGCTATTTTTCGTTTCATCGAGTTCCAAATCACGATGGTGCTAAAGAAGTTTTCATTTAAAAAACAATCACAGTGTGCAATTCATAAGCGGTAGAAATGAAACCTTCCAAAAATTAAGTTATACAAGAGTGGGAATGATCACTCATTCTCTCACAGGCTAAATCCTACAGATGTATATGTTTGTCTCTTTTAGTGTCGCTGTTTTTCGTTTCATCGAGTTTCAAATCGCAACGGTGCTAAAGTAGTGTTTTCACTTCAATAACACTAAATTTGTGAAAATCTTAAGTTAAACCCTAATTTTGACGTTAGAAATCACGGAACTTTTTCTAAAATATATATTCTAGTTTTTAGAACAGAAAAGTCGTTCTTTCAAAATACCCTATTTACAAAGAATATAACGAACTATAAAATGGTGAAAAAGTCCCTCAATATCTCATTCCCATTGTGTCCAGAATTTTATTTGCGTGTAATATTCCCAGAAAAAAGGGAATGCGTTGATATTCGTATACAAATGTATCTCATAATGGCATTTTATACATAAAATGGTAACATATTATGGAATAATAAATAAAGTGTAATGAATCCGCATGATATTATTCAAGCCCAGAACATAATAAAAAGTCTTTATTATTTTGCTAACTTTCCTAAATGATATTCCCATAAACATCGCTTATCTGGAGGCATGAAAGTTTCCCGTTGTTTAAGCACTTTCGTACACCGCTTTATTATGATTTGATCCTGTGCCTAATCTAATTTACGCCAATACCATCTACGATTCGGGACAGAGGCTCGTTATAACACTGTCACAGGTCAACAGCCATGGGCCGTTCAACCCTTTGGAGCATAATTCTTATTAGTATTATGCTCATTACATCAAATTTTACAAAAATTATTCAAATTTTCGTTTTTTTTTTTTAATTTTGTGGAATGAGAGTGCATAAAAATTACACATAATTTTTCGACCCGATTTTGGTTAGTAACAGCTTTTTTATCGCGCGGATTTATATCCGAAAGAGGAAGCGGAAGAATTACGGAGAAAATGTATTCGTAAACCCATCCTCACCAGACGAACACCACGGAACATCCATCAGTAAACAAGAGCTGAGTCATTGTATATGATCCGGGTAGCTCACGACCCACTTGCGAAGTGATCGGGATGAGAGACCCGCTCTTTGGAAAAAAATGCCGTACAGTAGAGACAGAGAACATGCCGTATCAAGCCTGAAAGTATCATCTCATTCTCGATTGAGGTAGGTAGTTGGTAAATGTAGCATATTTTAGATATCTGGTTAGGTATATTCCATCTCTATTATTTTTCTATCGCGAGAACAAAATTCAAGATTCCCAGAATTCATACTCGTACATCAAAGGGCGCTCGTATCGCCAACCGGCACCCATCACGGGATACGAGTGCTGATGATCGAACCTTTTTGAAAAAAGGAACCCGCTTGCTTATTTGTGATCCGTGAGCGGGTTACAATGGGCGGGTAGTTGACGATCGACCCACAACTACAGTGAACCCTTCACAGGCGAGCAGGTCTGCCGGGATACATGACAAACGCGTAGCCAACATTCATCCACAGATTTTATGACTCGTTGTACTCAACAGCTCAGTTGTTATTATGACTCGACTTACGTATTTTGTGTTTCTGTTTAGTGTGCCCCTTGACGACCCTTCGGATTAGTGACCAATTCTTGTAAAAGTTTTACGATTTCTAATATCCAGTCGAACGTCTAGGCCACAATTCGCAATAGAGTCGAAACACTTTATTACCAATAATAATAATTCAATTATATTTTATTCTTATTAATAAGTCATTATTATTAGTTAATAATAATAATGATTTATTGTCTTTCTTTCTTAGTAACATGTTGAGATAATGATATCCTCACTGGGATCTCCCGTGCTGAGGATTTCATTTACATATTATAATTTAATTATAAGAAATTAATATTAATAATTGGTTATAAACATGTATCATGTAGTATTTTTTTAAATAATTATGAAATAAATAAGATAGTGTTTTTTATAATTCAGTTCAGTAGATTCGGTTTAAGTGTGTATTTGATATCAGTATATTTTCTATTTCTGATCTCCCTATATTTAGTATCCAGCTTTTTATTTGAGATATAATTGTTATGATGTTAAGGTTTTTGAGTGAGAGCGGTATTTTATTGTAGAGTTAATAACATAAGAAGTTAATAATATAAGAAGAATTTAATACCATAATATAAGAAGCTTTTTTGCCCAAATTTTGTGTTAGCAGTTACTTGTTGGATCTGTTTTTGACCATGTAGGTATCTATTGTTTTTTATGTACGTGTTAGTTGTTCCTGAGTTTTGTACTTATGAATGAAAAAATAATAAATAAGTAGTTCGTGAAACTTACCTTCAAAAAGGAATCATAAAGACCATATTGAAAGTACCAATTAGAACGCCTTCAATTGAAATTTTCAATAACTTTGACGTTCCAAATGTACAACAAATATATGCCAAAAATATATTATTGAAGCTCTTCAAAAATAATCAATCCTCTACTAGACCGTGTATGCATAACACTAGATCGAATAAAAATGATATTAAAAATATTCCAAGTTATAAAACCACATTTGGACAAAAAAAACTATACATAGTTTGCAAAAAAACTCCATAACATCCTTCCCCAAGACATAAAACTAATAAAAATCCAATTGAATACAAATCAAGAATAAAAATATGGCTTAAAGAGGTCAATGAGAAAACCCTAGCGAAGACGCTAAAAACGACATAGAAGACAAATGAACTATATTTAAATAACTTTAGTCCGCCTCGTGAGGAGGACTAAGAAATACAATATTTTATACTTAATTTCACATTACATTTTGTATGTAAAATTTTTTCTATATGGTCGCTATAATAAAAAATAAAAAATAACCTCAAAGGCGGTGTACACGTATTACTTGCTCGGATTATCTTAACCTTTGCGTAACGATAGTGTTTCTACTCCATTAGACTTTCCAGTGACACTCGGATCTTAGTTACAATTTTTTTCTTACGTTTTAACCAGACGTCGCTCATTTTCGCCAAGAAGTCAATCATTAAGCAATGGAAAACGGTAAAAGAGATAGTACAAAATCAACTTTATATAAGTCAGAAGCCTTGATAATACACAAGACAAAAAACAAGCTCAAAATTCAAAAACATAAATATTTAACCTTTTCCAATAAAGTGTACTTTTTACATCCACAACTTGCAGGGAGTTCGCGGCGATATTTTTTCTAATAGTAATGGGGATCCGGGGGACGATTTTTTTTAAACGCAGATCGATTACCGAATAGTTTTTTTATACGATTAACTAAATTAAAGAGTATGTAGGTGTAAACTTGGTGTGCTTTTTACATGTGGTATGAAAAACAACTTAGACATCTCACAAAACATTCGTTTAGGGGGTGTGTGTTTCAATGCTTTTAAAAATTTAATAGTCTTTAACTTTATTTTAATTAATTCATAGGATTTTCAAAACGACTCCATCTAAAAGTCGGGTTCAATGGGTTAAAGTATAAATGGCTTTTCATTCCAATAACTCTCCCTTCTCCAATAATTCGTACGATTTTATCAAATAAGGAGCGCGATACCTTCTACCTTACAAATACAGTAGCAAAGAGCTTAAACAATGAAAGCAACGTAGGACAATCCACATCGTTAGTCAATAAAAGTTTATCTCGACGCTATCTTCCAGAATGTATTATTTAACAACGTCGATAATATTAAATTGCCAGTAATGTTATCACGACTGGGTGAAGTTTGTTTTTCTATTGAATAGCAGCATATAAAATTATAATTATCGTTGAAAATTTTATAAACTTGCCGGAATTGCAAAAGTTATTAAACTATTTTTTATTTAATTTTTCAAAAGAAAGACAAACATTCACGGGTTACGAATAAAACCTGACAATATTTGAAAATCTCCTACTAGAACCACAGTAAGCGGAGAATGTTGATACTTGGTATTATTTAAGCTTTTTTTTTAAATCAGCTCCACACAGGAGGCCCAGAGGAAAAAATTTCCCTCAGGGCCTATGTCATCTTAGGGGATGCTGTGTGGAGGGTCTTTTTGAGGAAGGGAAGGATAGTAAGTTATGCGAAGGAAAAAGGTATGAGAGGTGTGTAGGAATCTGGGGGTCATTGTGTCCAGGAGTGAAAGACGTAAGAATCCATCGCTCCAATTGCGTTGCAAGGCGATGGGTTGAGAGAGTCCGGCTGGAAAGGTCAATAGGCCTCCCTAAACCAGTCTTTCCCGATCCAGCCCGCCACGCAGTAGGTGGGCAAGCTTCCGCCGCCAAGACATGGACAGACCTCACCCCATGAACCGCTGCTAAGTCACCTAACGTAGTGAACCACTTGGGGTGACCTATGGCAGAGGTGTTGGATACTTAATAAATGGTTCCCGGGGCACCCACATCCGCCCCCCAAATTGTAACGCTGTTTTTTTACAACATAAAATGAATAAGTAAACAAATAAGTAAAAACAATTAACAATGATATTTTTTTGTTATATAATAAAATAATTTTTATGACATATTTTATATAACAAGGTGAAAGTCAAATCGTTATTGAATATAAATAGAAAAACATAATATTTACTTACAAAAATGATGTTTTTACACTTTATTCTATTTTTATTTTGTAGTCCGTCTTAGTATCCAATTTTGAAGGTGGGTATGGTTACCACCGCCCCGGGAACCATTTTTTAAATAACCAACACATCTGTTATAGTTTTCGGAGCACACTTGACTGGTCAAATATTTTTACAGAGGGAATAGAAGAAGCAAATAATAAATTCTAATAAAATAATTTATGAAACAATTGATCACTATGTTCCATCACAAACTGTAAATATGTTTCCAAAATATCCTCTGTGGTATACTTCGTGCCTAATCAAAATCTTCAAGAAAAGCTAAAGCCGGGTCTCCTCCGACCCTAAACATGAACATTGGCTTACACATTGACTTGAACATTACTATAGGTAAACATTTGCAATGGGGGCGTGGCCTTGCACATTTTATATGCGTCTGCAATAAGGACACGCCCCCATTGCCAATGTTTATAGTGATATTCAAGCAAATGTGTAAGCTAATGTTCATGTTCACGGTTGGAGTAAACCCCGCTTAAAGTTTCACCGAAAGTTTAAAAAGTATTCACACCATTCAGATTACCTTACCTTCTCATTACTTTGAGACTCATCAAAAGAGAACTGTTTTATTAATTATGTAGGTATGTTATGCTGAGGTTATAAGGAAAGGGATAAGGTTTGAAATAGTTTTATGAATGGATTCACTACGATGTAACCCCATCACAGATATATTTTCAACAGACATCATTTTTTATTGTCATGACTTGGTGGTTTAATCGGTTCGAGTGTATTTTTCCCACAGTATTCATTCTGTGCTGGTCACCTTACATCGTGTTTGACCTCCTGCAAGTGTATGACTGCATCCCACGGACTCAGACCAGCGTAGCGGTGGCCACCCTCATACAGAGCCTGGCGCCGCTCAACAGCGCGGCCAACCCCCTCATCTACTGCATCTTCTCCACGCACATCTTCAACAGCTTGAGGTAAACCAATAACCAACTTATTAATAAACTTATTGTTTTTGCGTACTGCCAAAAAATAGCAAACATTCAAACAAACGATTTCTTCATACCCGCAATAAATAATATTAGTTGTACGACGACCTCCGTAGCTGGTTCATGCATTTGAATTTGGGTCGGGGGGATATGAGCACGATTCCCCCACAACGCTTTTTTTAACGCAATTTTATATTATAAAATGAGGGCAACAAGATCTAAGACGTCGATTGTAAAGTTTAAGAATCTCATAAAAAATTACGACTTTTGTGAATAGCTTTTACTGAAAAGATACTAAATAAAAAAGGGATTTTCTTTTTTACTCATTTGAATGACCAGATTTAAATCAGAATATTTTATTATTTTCGTACCCCTAAACTTTTAGACCTACACATTTTAATAGTTGTAGGTCGTAATTTGTCTTATAGTTATAGCAATCTTTTTGTTGGTTTTTCCAGGCAAGGAATTTTCAGTAGGAATTATATTATCATACATAATATTTGCCTATGTTTTCATTACCGCCTTTATTATTATTTTTTATCTCAATTTTTAATTTATTTTATTTCATTTCATTTTATATTTTTATTGAAATTGAAAAATGGGGGCCTCAGCACGGGCAAAGCACCTAGTGGGACGCACATTATCAAATAATGTTTTGAAAATATGTCATGTTTTTAATCAATTTTTATTTTAATCTAAATGTCGACCGGTTTCAGAAATACCCATCCATGTGTGTTATAAAAAAGTAGTGTGTTTAGTGATAGTTAAATATATTATAAAAGAATGATTCAAAGCAATGTCCCAGTATTTCACCGACTGAGAACGAAGATTGATTTGTGTATTTCCTTAGAAAAATTCCTCCCTTCAAGTGGATTTGCTGCGGTACGGGCACCGCCGGAGGTAGGGGCAGGCACGCCGACTCTACCACCCTCAGCGAGATGCTGACCTCCTCACACCGGCAGCGCCGCGGCACCCTTCTGCAGCAGCGCCCGCCCACCCTCCGCGACAGGGCGGATTCGGCCACCAGAATGGTAACTATATTCAAAATTCTAAATCCTACCCGTCTGTACTTTATATGAGTTTGGTAGAGTGAGACAAGATTGCATGAATATATGTGTGCCAGTTCTAATAAACCAGCATTGGTACTTTGGGATTATGCGTAGCAAAACATCACACTGGCGCAACCGGTAGGATCCGAACCTATGCTTCCGAAGGCATCTTCTACGGTACCGGCATCGATGGAGGTAGGGGCAGGCTTGCCGATTACACAAAACTTAGCGGGATAGTTACTAACTATACCCCACACTCTAACACCTTATCGCCCTTAATAATATCGATCACAAAACTCCTACCAGTTTTAATTTTATTGTTTTAACTAACCTTATTTTACGTTATATATATGAAAGAATTAAAAAAAAAATACAAATGGAATACTTATTTTACAGTTAACTAATAAACTACGTTTATAGAAAGATTTAGTTTTTCAACTATGTATTTTCCTGATTTTAAAATATCCACAGAATCAACTTGCCGGCTGGTGGTGGCAAAACGAAAATTCCAGAGCCGCTCATTATTAAAGGCAAAACCATTAAATTATCGTTATTTAACCGGTCAAGTTTGTTTTATTAGGCCAACAGACTGTGTGTTAGAGGAAAGTTATTATAAAATAGTTCTTCATGAAATGAAAACATATTCCTCGTTATTCTTGCGTAGTTGTTAATGCAGATGATAGATTTTTTAATGTGTTTTAAATTTACAGATAAGGAAAGTATTTCAAAACCATTTACCTATAAATTTAATTTATATAGATTGAGGTAGATATTCAAGAAACCATAATTATATTTATTTGGGAAACGAAGTGTGGTTGTCACTTTCAACAAATAATATTGTTTATTTTACAAAGTTGAGTAAACATAAATAATGGTTGTGGCGAATAATTATTGTTTGCCGATTGATGGCAATAATTAATTGGACGATTGGGGGTTAAAAATAAGTACAAGCGAAGCATTTTCAAAAACATGAAAACAATGCTTTCTACCACATTGTTTTCGTCAAATAGCTTTCCCTGACCACAAAATGGTTGGCATACTTTTCAAGGATAATTGCCCGCAAACAAGAAATATTTTTTTTCTTCCTTTTTTCGCTTTTCCGCAGAATTTTATTTTTCCAGATCCGTAATTAATTTTAACTAGGAAATTCTAAAAAAACGATTGTATATTTGCTGCACGTTCCAGAGTGGATTTTTCAGCATCGCCATAGTATAAGACCATTATTCAGAATTGAATCATTGCTTTAAATGGCTTTAACCGTGTTTGGCAATCAGATCTGAATAGCCAGGTTCTTCCCCATCTCATTCCCCTCCTCACCATCCTCACAATATACCCCAAATGAGGATAACATAATCTCACTGGCTCCAAGCGATTGGGAGAATTTGGGAACCTTGCGCGGTGTTCACATGAAAAAAACCTTCCACCCTGGCACGAAAAAACAATTTGACTTAACAGATTTTTTTACAATCATTGTCAAGGTTTTCGTGTATTCCCTGATAAAATAACACCACTTTGCTAAATGAGACACGTGTAGAGTTACTAAAACGTAACTACGAAAATACGGGTGTGTTTTATTTTTACAATCACGAAACGAACCGTGATTACTCTATAACAGTAGTGGCCATTCTGATCGTGCCATATGGCGTAACTGACCACTTATTTGGTTCGTAAGCAGTAAAAAAATCTTACAAGTTGTGTGATTTTCAGATATCACATTGATTGACTTGAAAAAAATATTACATAAAAATGATCAATTTGTAACGCGTGTGACGATAAAATCATAAACGAAATCAAAATAATTATGGTCTTACCCGGGTTGCCTGGCTCTAAGCAGAGTATTTCAGTATCTTGTGTAGATCGTGATATTCCTCTTATTTTGAAGGTTAAGTGTGCAAAATTTCATACATCTCGGAATAAAACTGTAGATATTTAAAAAAAAAACAAACCTAGGCTCGCCACTCTCACTACACTCTATTTATATAAATAGACTAGGGAAAGGTGTTGTTCGGGCTATACACAGAGTTTTTTAATCAGATGTAGACAGCATTTTCCCCTTATTTTGAAGGTCTGGTGTACAATTTTTCATCAAGATGTTTCAAAATTCCACTTTAAGGGATGGGAAAGTGGAATGGGATGGTTTGTCGGAATCTGATTCCTGACATTATTGTGTACTGACATATGTAACGAAATCTTAGTCTTAGGCTCCGGTGACATATTTTTGTGTGTTTTAATTAAAAAACATTTGGCCAGTCAGGGGCGGAGATTTTTTTTTAAAGGCATATAAAAAAATCAACGGTGTCAACGAACGATATCGTAACACGAGAGGGGGTGGACTGTAAATCTTTTTTGTATGATGTAAGACAATCGACGGTATTTGTAAAATCAATCACAAGATTTTTCAATTTGAAAGGAAAAAGCCCTACCTTTGCTGTGATCATTTGCTCCAATCATAAATGTACCAAACCACTCACGCTCCAATATTGGTGGTGGCTGGTCTTCCACGATAATAGCACAAAGGGTGGTTAGAATTTACTGTCACTTTTTGTATTAATTAGTATTTAACGAATTTTAAGCGAGATTTCAAGAGCGAGCTGTGTTCAATTTCACAACAATTTTCGAAAAACTTAAATGTGGGTAATTTTCGATTTTGTTTAATAATACTAAAAGTGTGAGCTAAGTAGGTAGACATCATCTTCCTCTTCTTCTAGTAAGTAAGTAGGGCCTATCAAGGAAGGAGAAGGACAAAGGGAGAAAATAACTACAAGGACACACAAAATAACAAAATAACTACAATAAATACAAAGAATTTGGGAAAATGGGTTTCAGTTCATAAGCTGTTTCAGAACTAAACAAACGGTGACCAAAATTTCATCTGGAAGTACCAAAATTCTTCTTTAAGGGGTTGGAAAATGAGGTGGTTTTTCTAACTCTAACTTATCTACAAAGTGACCTTGTTTTGAATGTCAAGTGTGCAAAATCAACTTCGGAATAAAACTGTGGATACACATAAAAAACTATTTTCCATACCTACACTGTTTTTTTTATATATAATAATTAATTGAATAGTCCTGTATATGAAATACAAAATGTATATAAATGAACAATAGATACCACGTCTTCAAGTGTGATTTCGATCTACTTATTTATTAGGGTATTTATGTTATATTCACTTAATAATTTTATGATTTAATTATAAATTTAATTCTTTTTTTTAATTTTTAATTCATCGTGAGTACATACATTCTAAAATATGCATTATAGAATTTGTGTGTTCTGTGTATGCGTGAGGTTTTCCGAAAAGCATTTAGAAGATATAATTGACTGTCACACAGAAGTAAATAAAAGACTCACAATCTCCAAGCAGTGTACTTCTGTAAAGCCTTTGTTCCAGCACCTGATAAACAACGGTAACCGTGACGGGGTGGTCGTGTCGCGGCGCGCCTCCGAGACCACGCTGGTGGGCGGCAAGCGTGTGCAGCTCGTGTTACCCGCCCAACAGTGACACCGGCAGGCGGCGCGCAAGCCGCCCATCGCCGCCCTCGCCGCTTCAACAGCCACTGCCGCCGCTGCTGACTGCTACCTCTAACCAATAACCAACCACCCTATTGTTTTATGTTAGCATTGATTGACCTTTTTAAGTGTTTAGGAGGGTTGACAATTGATTCCCCGACAGTTACCCCCCGGCATTCTTACACGAAAGAAGCTGTCAGTTTAGGTTTACTCCAAACATAAGTAAGTGTCCCCGAAGGGTTGTGCAGAGAGGATGTAACGCCGAATAACAAAATTTTAAATGCATTTTCATTCAAATGCATCAAGAAAAAAACTACTGGGCTACGTACTGAATACACCAGCGCACAAAAAATTGACATGTAAATAAATTCGTTTGATGTCCATACCAACTTACGAGTATTATTGAAAGTGTCTTTGACGATGATTTTAGATTTGAAATTGGTAAATGATGTACAAAAATTTTATAATAATAAAACTTCGGGGGGGGGGGGGGGGGGGGGGGGGGGCAACTATCGGCGGATCAACTTTCGGGTCGCAGTTTGGGAGATGAAATTAACCAAGGTAGGACCAATTTTAAGTTCTGCATTAAAACTTTTTTTCTAAGAAAACGATTGTATGATCACATTTGTAAAAATATTTAGCATGTTCCACGATCATACCATGAAACTTTGAGGGTGGATAAGCATATTTTAATTATCGTTTAAAAAATAAATAAAAAAGTTAATTCAAAATCAATATAATTTATTTTCAACAGAACATTTTTTTAATACAATATTTTACATTCCATAGTACAATCCAGTAATGTTGGCCTCACTGGGTGGCATACCCATGCTGAGGCCTCCACTATATTATAATATGTATAACAGCTGGCCGAGATATAATAGATAATCAAGGTGTTTTTATAAGAAACGCTTTGTAAAACGCAAAAAAAAAAAGGAATTTATCATAGCTTTTATTTTATTTGAATGCTAATGAAAATAAAATCTCAACATCTCACATTTTTTATGAACACTCGCACCCAAAATTTCGTTGTATGTGTGTGGAACGCTGTGAATAATATAATTTTATATAATAATCCGTGTAATATATATGTCTTTGTTGTGGAATACTATTATAAAAAAATTAATTAAATTTTAAAATTTGTATTTTATGTACACAAATGTAAATGTATTATATTTAAATTACAAGAAAAATTGAACAAAACCTTCTAAAGCATGTTTAGCTTAATAATTAAATATTCTTTTGGATGACAGAAAATTCAATTTAAACAGTGCTTGTCGAACAAAGTCAGAATATATTCAAAATCATTGAGAGATTTTTTTTCTACCTCTACCTGTAATTTCAGATACAAAATTCAGTTACAACCAGTTTTGGCCATAAATGAAACTTATTAAATGGCCCCCACAAATAGAATAATGTGAAACTGGTGGAAATGTTGTTTTTTAACGCTGAATAGATTTATTTCAAAACTAATTGAATTTAAACTACGTTTATCATTTTTAAAAAACATCATGTTTCGTAAACAATGCTTACTTCGTCAGGGTTTACCTATACCCCTATTAGTTTGGTTAGTTTTGTTTGTTGTGAACCCTCTTAAATTTGCATTGTTTGTGAAACATGTTGGTTATTTAAACAATAAAGGTGTTTAAAAATAAATATTCTACGAGTATTAATTTTGTATTAATAGTCCAGACAAAATAGACGAAAAAGGTGCTGAGTTTGCATTAATTCCCATTAAGCTCAATTATGTCTAAAGTTCCTATCGATCCCGCTTGTGCGTTGTTTTTTATCCGAGCTCAAAGGTCACATATTTTCTTTTCTTTAACCCCCGACGCAAGAAGTAGTGTTATAAGTTTAACTTTCTGTGTGTCTGTCTGTCTGTGTGTCCGTCTGTGGCATCGTAGCTCCTAAGCGAATGGACCGATTATGATGCCTTTTGATGGTTCTTAGTTACAATTCATGAATATCGGTTCAGGCGTTTTTAGGTTATCAGCTCTTTTTTGAGTCGGGGGTTGCTTAAAATTTCGAAAATTTTATTGCGTATATTTCAGCTTAGCTGATCTTTTTTTTTTTTTTTAAAAAGAAAGACAAACATTCCCGGGTTACGAATAACCCAACAATGTTTGAAAATCTCCTACTACCACCACAGAAAGCCGAAAATGTTGCTTGTGTTGTGATGGAGGACTTAGCCAGCCGAGGAATTGAACACGCGACACCCGGATGGGATCCAAGCGCTATGCCCACTCAACCACCGACCAGTCTTAACTATAACACGTGTCCATAAAATTGTTAGAGGGCACGTGTACAGTGAACTGAACGTCTGTTGTGATTCCAAAAATAACTCTGAGAAAAAATAACAAATCAACAAAAATAAAATATCACAATCTCTTCCATTCCATTTCACCTTGTTCAAACATCGTTCAAATCATGATGAACTTTCTACGTTTTTCCAGCGGAGGACATTTTACAAGGCGGCTGGATATGATTTACTTTTGCGCTGCTGCTTCCCTTGAGCGTTTAATACAGTCCCGGGAGGCTTTCCGTTTCCGAAGCCTGTCTCCGGTTACAGAAACTCATTAACTTTTTGTATCTGTTTCAGCATTGGTGAGTCAAGCAAGCGCAATAAATTGCTCGAAAGAATTGACATATCAGATTTTTCATCGAATATAACGAGTACGTCAGCCACATTCAAATACTCATTCAATCTTTGAGAAGGTATATGATCAATAACGATGTCTGCTGGTGACTATTTAAGCTATAGGACTGACTTTGAATAAAAGCATTTTTTTGTGAATTCAGTACAAGAGTCCAAAACGCCCAGACAGAAAATAACGCACATTAATAATACTAGGCTATACTTTACAGAACCATTTTTTGTTAAGTCATCTTAACGGCCCTTTTTAAAGCAAAGAAATAGCTTCTAGGTGTCTGCATCTGAATGAAGTGTTGTTAGATTATTTTTTGTGGAGTTTCTCGAACCGGGAGTCCTGCAAAGTTCCTCAACCCTCCTTCAATTACGTCAACACTTTAAACCAAGAATGCATAACAGAACAGCAGCTCAAAATACTCACATCACTTACCAAATAAAATAAAGCCTCTTAATAAACACTTGTTAAACTGATGTTAAAATATTAAACATTTATATTGTGACTAATTTTCCATTTCAGCATTTACCGCACCCACTTTCTATTTGTTTTTAAAGTAAAACTTCTGGAAACCCGCTATGATTTGGATTTCGGATGAAACGGAAATGACTATTACTACAACTGCAACGCATCAACTGCGCTCATTGACCGCTTTGATTATGATGTCACTTTTAAATGCTCCTATTGGTTGAGTTGAGACATAAAACGGAAATTACGCTGGTCTGCGCTCATTGGTCATTTTGATTATGACCTCACTTTTCAAGTATGGGTTAAGATTGTTTTGGTAAAGTTTGACTTCAACCGCGTGTAAACTGCACTCGAATTTTTTTTGTGTGAAAGATTCTTTGGCACTGTTGTAATTTGAAATTCAGTGAAACGAAAAATAGCGACACTAAAAACAGACCAACAAACATCTATAGGATTTAGCCTACGAGATAATGAGATAGTCTAATCGGTCTCCTATTTATGCGGTGCTTTGTAGTCACCCCACTCTTGTCTACTTTAGTTTTCTGAAGATTTTACTTCTACCGCATGTGAATGGCACACTGATTTTTTAAATTTTATTTCTTCTCTATTTAGAGGAAACTATTATCAGAAAATAGCAAATTAATAATATGCTGGTGAAACAGTCTTGGGTAAGTAGTCCTTATAGAAACCATAAAACAACATTTTTTTTGTCTAAACATTAGATTGGTGTTTATATCGATAGAAATAACACGAACTAGGGATATTCAGAAAAGGGGTACATATATATGGGGTATATTCAAAAAAAGGAAAAGAAACTTTATATGAAAATAAAAATACAGCGTCGAATATTATTCGATGGAATTGACAAAAAGATTTATGAGCCTATTTACTTTATGGAACAAAATTCCAACATCTATGGAGGTGTAGAACGTACTTAACAGTGGCGTAGCGATAAATCCAAAGCTCCGCCGGGCCCGCCCTTCCCCAATGGCTGTGGTGACAACTTAAAGACAGGTTGAACATAATATTTGTAATGTTTACCACAGAGTAGCAAATTAATATATTGTGAATAATTGAAATAAGGTCAATAGCATAATATTATTATATGGAAGATGTGTAAACCGGTAAGTTAACCTTTTTAAAATATTGCTTCACAGTTTGTGCCATATACCAATTGTTTCCGTTTGAAGTAATTTGATTGTAGGTAGGTACCCTTCTATAATTTCTCCTTCAAAATTCGGGCGTATTTTGTCAGTAGGTAAAAATATTTCCGCTTTGCAAAAAAAAAATGGAATGAGTAAAAGAACTGTTTTCGAAAGGTGATTAAATACGCTTTCAATTTTTTTTATCGGAAATAACCGTGTAATTTTTTAAAAATTTTAATGCAATCTTTAAAACGTTTTAAAAATGGCACACTGTACATTTTTTAACCAAAATTACTTATAACCATAAAAATTAAAAATACACACATATCTGTTTAATGTTTTTGTCACTTTTCTGTGAATCTTAAAAAATTCACAAATTTTCGTAATATTTTTTTAAAATTTCGGTTGGCAACTTTGGTTTTATAAAAGTGTGCATTTTAACTTTTTTGCCGTTAATTTTTATATTTGAATAAAAAGCGTTTGCTTCTCTTTCCAATACCGTTTAGATTTTAGATCATACTTCTCACCATGATAGTAAGGGAGAGACAACGATTTCCATGAGACCCAACCTTGTCGTTATCGACATGTGCTCATTTAATTCATTCTCATGCTTATTGAGTAATCTCAGTGTATATTTTGAAAAAAAATTGAATCAAATATATTGTTTAATACAAAACATTAAATTCTGCTAGCTACACATTTCACCTTACGACTTGCAATGCAAAGACATTCACTATATTTATGATAAACCCATCCTTGCGCATATTGTTAATTCAACACTGATATAGATGTATTGCCTTCATACAGAATTTTAAAACTTATTATTTGACTTCAAAATAGAAAATTCATGGTGTAAATCAAAGAAAACTCATTTCGTAATATAATATTTTTATAAGCATTCAAAACTTTTCGAATAACTTTAAAAACTCTTCGATTATACGAAATCGATTTTCGTACACTTGTTTATGTCCCTTCGTTTATAACAATAACAATAGATAGACTTAATCAAGATAAAAGCTGTTTCTCATTGACGCTTCGCAAGGAATGCGCCTCCAGATATATACATATACATACCTATTTAGTAAGCATGTTCTATCAACGCAACGAATATTTAATTGAAGGGAGCATTATATGACATTTTCGTACCTCTCTCCTGCTAACCTGACTGCCCAATCGGTGGACACGCCACTGGTAGGTATATTTATTGAACCGTACGTACCTACTGGCAAAGAAATGCTTACTGAATAAATTTATGTTTTTAATATTATTTTATTTGCTTTATCTGACATGTCTTTCTTCTTACGATCTAAATGGGATTTCTGTGTTCATTTCCGCATCGATAATAATATGTGTATTTTTTAAGGAGTGAATTATTCCTCTTCTGATTATTTTACTTCTTTTTACGCATCTTAATAGTCTTCATTGACAGAATAGCTAAATGGAATAATACTTGTTTGAAAGATATTTCACTGAGGGTATCTACCGTACACTAAGGATGAGTTGTTTAAAAAAATATGAACAATTCATCAAATATTTGATGTTAATTTTCAAGTTCTGTGATTATTTCAGTTTTATGAAGCAACTGGCCTATGATTAAATCCCAACAGAACTTGAATAGAACTTACACAGAACGTGAAAATTATTAGCAGATGAACGATTTTCAAATTTTATTGTCTATTTGCGTCAACTGTAGCGTAGTAAGAATTTTTTCTAGTTAGTAACAGAATAAGTTTTGCTCCAGATTTTAATTTAAATATTTGAGAAATTATGTAAAACTCTGTGAAAAGTTTTCTCCTTGAGCAAGGGTTTCTTTAACAATTTTGTTGGTATTTAATTAAATGAAGACAATATTAGCAAAACTCAATAAAAAAATCAAAATAACATATTGGTACCTCTGGGACTCGAACCCAGGACCTTCTGCTTACATGGCAACAGCTCTACCAACTGAGCTAAGGTGTCTATATCCGATTCGGTCACTTTTAACTGTATCATACTTCGACTAAGAACTACCAACATTATAAAGGTGCCAATATCTTTTTCTGATTTTTCTGTCTACAGATTTTCTATTGAGTTTCGCTAATATTTGAGCTTTTACTCATAAAGTTGAAAATAAAAATAGACTTTGTTGGTATTTCTCGTAGCACCAAAATTTGATCCAGTAGGGGTTAAAATTAAGATGTGATGGATAAATAAAAATTGAATAGGTACCGTAAATTTCTTGTTTCAGAGATAATTTATTCACATCGTTAATACATTGAGGTCAAATTATACAGTTTTCTTGTTAGATACATTAAGCACTAAAAATAAGTTCACGGAACGACAGGGTCGCAAATAGCTGAAAAGAAGCTAATGTGAATGTTACGAGAGTTTCCCGGATAAAGTGCTTTAAGATTACCAACAAGCTCATACACTGTTAGGAGTCGAACCATTACATTCTCAAGGCTGGCAATATCCAAGTCTCGCTGTAAAAGCTATTGGAAACTGTCATTGACCCAGGAAATATTATTACTTCGTCTTGTTTCGTAATGTCACCCCTTTGCGTTCTAGATATAATGACAGTGGAAGGATTTCGATTTCGGAGCACTCTTGTAATAGTATTGATTTCAAAGTCGGAAATAACAGTGATATCAAAGAATTTTATAACGATAGATATTTTAAAACAGTTTTTCTAACCACATTTTTTATCGTTGGACACTTTTAAATCCCATTTAATGAAGCCAGAGGGGTGACCTTATGTCTTTTGCGACAGCATAACACGACAAAACGACACGTTTTGACAGTTTTCTTAAACGAGCTAAATACTGCACCTGCGTTAGGACACCAACTCTTAAAAGTAGTTGCCCTAGCGGCAGAGATGACGTCGCGGGAAAATTTGCGAATCAAATGTCATCGTGTACAAACATCAAAATAGTACGACAAATGGATAGTCATTTATGAACGCATATTAGGCTTATATGTACGTAGTTTTAATAACTTATAAATAGCATGATTAAGTAGTTAATTAATCCATTCAACACACGACTGCTATCATTAATAATCCATTGAAATCTGTAGAAAATCACTGAAATTTAACAGCTGATAACGCACGACGGACGCCTTCCGATATCCGACGAATTTTACCATTTTGTCTTAATTGTCTGATACTTAACGAAAACGGCTGACTTAACGAAAAAGATAACACAAAAGTTAACACAAAATATAACACAAAAGGTAACACAAAATAAACACAAAATAAACACAAAAGATAACACAAAATATATCACAATAGGTAACACAAAAGATAACACAAAAGATAATACAAAAGATAACACGAAAGATAACACAAAAGATGCGGAATCACCCTTCAGACCAAACACTGTGACATTGACACATTTCTTTTAAAAACATTGGTCGTTATACCTATGAAATTATACCCACATAATCGTACATAAATCTAGACATGTTTCATTCCCGCTTTTACATCGAAACCAGAATTCATCACTGATAAAAAAAATGTTTTATTTTTTAAACTTCCTAAGTAGTTGTGTAAAATATCACCAATGTTTTTTTATTAAAGTGAAACTTCCTTAGCCCCGTTAGCGATTCGAAATTCGGATGAAACTGAAATGACGCGTACAGTACCTGCGAAGCATTATACTCCTATCAAGGCTCCTATTGGTCTGCGCTTATTGGCCTGCTCACTGCGCTTTGATGATGACCTCACTTTTCAAGGCTCCTTGGTTATTCATAGATTGAGATTGTTTTGGTAAAGTTTCGCTTCTACCGCGTGTTAACTGCACTCGATTTTTTAATAGTTTTTGACCTCGGGCTTATTAATCTTCACGTCCACAATAATGTTACAAATTTACTTTATTCATTTGATTGCCTAAAACTAGATATCAATACGTAGGTACCATCCCCGACATTTTAAATATTTTTTTAATTGGTTTACTCTCTTATATTCATACTGAAAAATATTTGTTTACGATGAAGGGGTGACAACTATGATGAAAGTGGCCAATAAAAAATAATACCTCGGTGCATAATATACTAATAATTGTTTAACTGTAAACATGAAAATATAAAATATTGATAATGTCAGACCACTGCATCCATCAGGGACCGTAAGGAATCGACATATATTTTAAACCATATGCTGTAAAAGAGTCGTATTGCTCTATTGGCGCCCGTTCACGGGTCAGTGCAGCAGGTGTGGCGCACTTCTATTGCCTGCACTCTTACTGCATCCAGTTTATGTCGATTCCTTGCAGACCCGAGGGACAGCGGGGTAAGACGCCGCATTCTTCTGACAAAATGATTATAAAATTTACATACCACTTAAGTGAAAACATTTTATAAAAATATGAATGTCATGTTATATCCCGCAGGAAATTTACAAAAAACAGGTACTACTGTGAAACATTTTGTAAATATAATATTATAAAGATCATGAAGAGATTTGTTATGTGTTTATTCCAGTTACATTAATAATAGGGGATAGAATTTGATATTTTTCCAAATGATTCCATGAATTTTAATGTATCTAATGATAATAAAATAAAGGAATATTTTTCGTTACTAATATTTTTTACAATAATTAACATGTTAGATATGACTATGTATAAATATGGATATCTATGTTACAAATCTATTAAATAGTCGGCATGCATTTGAATGTATCGTATGTTACGTTAATTTAAGATAAAAATAATAATTTTAAAAAATCTATTTATAAATACATGTTAAGATACTTAATGTTACTGTGAAAATGATAATATATATCTTTAGGATTAAAATGGTTTTTTATTTAAATATATTGACTCCACCTGTCCTATTTACCTCAATTTTATTGATTACACCTGTCCTATTTACCTTTATTGTATTGACTTCACCTGTCCCATTTACATCAACCAGCTTATTTCACTACATTAGTCAGCCAACCGGGATGTATTATATTCTGAACCCGTCCACTTACAGATAACAGGTAGGAAATACGTAGGTTAACCATGTTTTGTAAAATTAGGTAACTCCTTTGGTCAAGCGTCGCAAAACACATGAAAAACCCTCGATTCTGTGCAGAAACGGGCGGTTCGTTTGATATTTTTAGAGCACAGGCATCGAGTGTTAATGCTGTGGGAAGATACTTCGAGAAACTAGCGTCATTGATTCTTTCGGCACTGTTGCACATTCGGGAAACACGCCAAACGCACGCCCAATATTTGTACACAGTTGTCAACAGTCGCCAGACACTTGTCACATAAGAACGGGTCGTTTATACAATTCGTTCTTGAGTTCAAAGGTCGGCTGTGTGGAAAGAAGTGTGAAACAACATGGGACAGGTGGAACATTTTCTTTTTAAAAGTTTTAAACTATCACTAATGATAAGGAACTGTTAAAAGAGTTTTAAACTATCACAAATGGTAAGTATCTATCACAAATGATAAGAACCTCGAGCGGAGCTGGAATACGCTGACCCAACTGTCCTGCAAAATCGAATAATCTTTACTCCTTAAGAAAACCTACTGGAGGTCTGAATTTGAAAAAAAAATTTATAATTTTAAAATAAAAAAAATCAGGACATTTTTCATTTCGCCGGGATTTGGACTGGTGATGTAAAAGCCAAGGTTTTCACCGCTCTATACAATAATGGATTCTGCTGTTTTGAATTCTTTCGAAAGGAAAGTCTCAGAGCCAGTAGTTGTTTCACAGAAATTGATTAATTCATCCAAAAAAAGTTAATTTTCAACTTCTGTGAAAGTTCTATTTATTTATGTTATTATTTCAGTTATTTGAAACAACTGACCCATAATTCCGTTCAAGTTGTCATATAATTACAGTTTTACGAAGCAACTAGCCCATAATGACATAACAACAGAACTCGAATAGAACATTCACAGAACTTGAAAATATTTCATGAAACAAATAACCCTGAGTATCCTAGATAGACATTCAGTGATTTATTCCAAAGTATTTAAGGACGGGTCGTTTCATAGAATTTGAACAATTCATAAAATTAAACAGAAATTTTCTTTTTTGTAAATGTCATATGTAAAACAACCGGCCCATGATGGAATACAAACAGAACTTGAATTTTAACTCTGAAATTTTTAAGAATTTTATATATTTTGTGAAACTACCCGTGTCCCTCCCATTTATCTTTCGTTAAGTACCTCGATTTCACAAAATATTCTGTTAAATCTTGGTAAGTAAATAAAGTGATTAAGACCTTGGTAAAGCAATAAAATGTGCGTAGCGGAATCACATAAATAAGTGATCAATTTACAGAAATTTTATACAAATGCTTCCGTTTACTAGAAAGGTTTATTTGCTTTGTAAGCCTTTTCATCTCGGAGCAAGGAAACACGTTCCCACAACAAAACCCCCAAAAACCTCTCGGCTTACAGAAAAATCAAAGTTAGGGAAATTACAGCCAATGGATTTATTTACCATTTCCTTTTCAAATAAAGGCAAAAGCATATTATTAGCATAAATACTAGTATAAGTAATAATATTAAGGATTAACATCTTTTATTACAGATATTTAAGAATCAATTATATTCATTTTTGGGTAGTATTAAATGCATGTGTGTAGTTTACACGCGGTACAAGTGAAACCTTCAGAAAACTAAAGTAGACGAGAGCGAGGAGGCTACGAAGCTCCGCACAAAGAGTAGACGGATTATATACGAAGCACCGCACAACGAGGAGACCGATTATTTATTCTATCTTTTTTTAGTATGAATACCTCGCAAGAGTCCCAGCAGCTGGAGCCAGTGTGACCATGGCATCCCCAATTGGGTATGTTGTGAGGCTGAAGGTGGTGGGGAAGGGAAGGAGATGGGGATGAGGAAGGTGGGGAAGTCTCATTCTCTCGCAGGCTAAATCCTATAGATGTATGTGTTTGTCTCATTTTAATATCGCTTTTTCGCTTCATCGAGTTTCAAATCACAACGGTGCCAAAGAAGTTTTCACTTCAAAACAAATAGTTTAACCATTTAAATAATTTTATCGAATAATTCTATCATAGAAAAATGAAAATCCGCGATTTACTTTACACAAAAACATAGTGTGTAAGTTGTTCACAAGCCTGACGCGAGCCGACGCGATGCGCGACGGCTATCCGTTATCGCAAATCAAAGTGGCATATAATATAATCAAACGGCAGATATTTGTGCGGGCCGCATAAATATCTGCCGTTTTCTTTTTAAATATTTTTTTTTTTCATGTACAATTTTTAAACGTTGGTTTTAATTGATTGACGTTTGTTTTTAAAACACCCAGCTGGATTTTGAACACATCCTATGTCGATTTTAACGCTCGCGTAGTGTACGTCATAGGTTATCAACGTGGGCGATAACGCCTCCGGTGTAGTGGGCGTTTGAGATTTTCATGGGGGGCAGTAGAAGACCCAGAGAAAATTAGAGGGCATCGAGATCGCACAGTGAGGGCGTGGGCAGATAAAAAATATGATCTAAAAAAGACCAAAAAACGCGCTAATCACGTAGGTACTAATAAAGCAAAGTAAACTTTAATATTCGATAATTTTTGTTATTGTATGTATTGTAATCATTTTTATCATGTGTGCGAAAATTCACACATTTCAGTAGTTCGGGAAGTGGATGAGAATTGAACTGAAAGATTCCATTACAGATCTACATAAAAAAAATTAAGTAATATTATCATCTTACGTGTATTATTATTGTTATTAGGAATTGATAAAATATCATGAATACAAGAAGCAACCCGGTACTTAAATGCAAGATAAACGACGGTTAATTTGTTGCTTTTCCAATATAATCTCCGTCCATTTCCTTAGTTTCGGTCCACTTATTAACAATGGCATGTATCCCAGTGTGGTAAAAATCATCTCTCCTCATCTTCAAAGTTTCAAAGTGAATCCCACGATGATCTTCTTTTAACATCTCAAACAGATGGAAATCAGATGGCGCCAAGTCAGGTCTGGGTGGAGGATTAGGCAAGACTGTCCATCCAATTTTCACAATTTTTCAGTAGTGTGACGATTAGTGTTTGGTCTTGCATTGTTATGCAAAAGCAGCCATAACTTTTGTTGGGAGAACTCGCTTGAGATGTGATATCAGTTTTTAAAGGGTTGTGACATATTGCACACAATGTTAATTGTGCATTTCTGCTCTGAAAATCAATCATAATCACCCCCTCTGTATTCCAGAACATTGTCGCTACAACTTTCCTAGCCGATCGCACAGTTTTGAATTTTTTCGTCCTCGGTGAGTTTGTGTGATGCCATTCCATTAACTGCCTCTCTGATTCTGGTTCAAAAAATGAATCCATGTTTCGTCTTTGGTCCTAATTTTCTCCAGAAGCTCCTCTCCCTCCGAACGAAAGTACTGCAAGTGTTGTGAGGTGTTCTTGTTTCTTTATTCCGGTCGGTTAAAATTCTTGGTACCTTACACAAACTTTTGACTAACCCAGTAACTTTTGACTGACCTGTTGACGCAGAAAGTTCTGCGTTATATTGTAGAAGAAGGTTTGAGGAATAGCGCCAAATTCAATTTTTTCACTTCCAACTTTATTTAAGTAGAAAAAGTAGGAGGCATTAGTTTTTGACTGACCCTCGTAGTTTACCCTGATCGTATTATAGATTTAGACTAAAATTATACTTTAGAAATATCTGTTCGATTGGAATCTCACTTGAAATGATATTTCTCAGAGGTAAAAATGTATAAATAAATTTCTCCGCTAATGCCTATTTTATAAACTTTAATAGTTGAATCGCGTGAGCTCGCAAAAGCCTTTTGTTAAAATAACAAAACATCTTCTTTTATTGATCTCTTGTTGCCTTTTGATATGACTACAGCATATATCTTAATTACACGCTGTGCTAAACAAACCGGCATCTTTTTGCCATTTAAGAATCCATTAAGTCCTCATCAGTAAACTCACTTGAGCCTACTGATAACAATGGTAGAATTCATCCGATCCACACCGGTTCACGCGAGCCGGTTGTTCAAATGTCCAAATATGAGAGAAGATTTTAGAATTTAGACGACCTTATGATTCTCGCCTACAAATCCGATGGTGGCTGGTTACATTCCGACTTGAGCAAATAAAAGTATTTCGGTAATATGCTGTATTTAATCGCTAAGTCCTCTATCACGACACAAGCAACATTTTCCGCTTACTGTGGCGGTAGTAGGAGATTTACAAACGTTTTTGGGTTATTCGTAACCCGAGGATGTTTCTTTCTTTTTTTTTTAATTAAATCACTTTTCGGATAAACACTATTAATCGGTAGATATACTTAAAAAATCGAAAGAACCATTCGTCTGTCACTCCTGGACACACTGACCCACCGATTCCTACACACTTTTTCTTCCCAGAACTTCCTCTCCTCATTTTTCTAAAAAAGACTCTCCACACAGCATCCCCAAAGATGACATAGTTAGTGATTTGTGCAGATTTAGATCTGTTCATTTGAGACAAATTTAGATGAGTCAAAATTTTAAATTTTTTTTTTTATATATGCTCATTTTAAATACAGAATTATCTATCCATATAAATAAAAATGAATTGCCGAAATGTACGAGTATGTACGCGCATAACTTCCGGACGACTGCACCAAATTGGAAAAATCTTTTTTTGTGTTTGTTATTATCAGGACAAGATTTTTATAAACCTACTAGTGAGCTCTGGCATTATGAAATTTGTATAATTTTTTTTATATCTGCTATCTGTCTTCTCTTCTTCTACATCTATATATATAACTGCCAAACGACTGCACCAAATTGGATAATTCTATTTTTGTGTTTGTTATTGTCAGGAAAAGGTTTGTATAAAACTACCGTTGAGCTCTGGCATTAAGATATTTGTATAAAAAAAATTACAATAGGTGGCACGCGAGCTGTTTGAAAAATTAATGTACTGGGAATGAATTTATGGAATGCGGGAGGGGGGAGGGGAACCTAGAAAAATGTTTGTTTATTAAATGGCATAGCAAGGCATGCCGGGAACCAGCTAGTTATTTATAAAATGAAACTTGATGTCTACTTTACCGCTTGGTTCCCACAATCAGTTCCAATTTTGAAAGTTAATATTTCATTGAACGCGAATAATTTTACGCATTACAGGAATATTTCACATCATCACAGACAACTGAAATCAGTATATTCGATTATTAATTATCGACGAAAACATGTAAAGAGGGTAGTGTTTTTGTGATATATAATGATGTGAAAAACACGCAATGACTAGGCTGAGATGGATAATTGTAAATATTCAATTCTTCTAAAAAAAATCCCCGGTGATTTTCTTGTAAATTCATGTTATAAAAAACGTACATCCAATGTTTTGACGTTATGATTAATCTTTCGACTTATATTATAATAATAATCATTTAAGTTTCCATACATCAGCTAATGAAATGGCGCCATTCGTGTGACAGGTGATGAGGCTGTGACGTCACTTGCAGCTGCAGCCTTTCAGAACAAATTGGTCGGGAAATGAAAATGGGAAGTGCCGAGATTCAAAAGGACGTAGGTGAATCTGATTTCACAACGTAATACACGAGCAGTCCAATCATTTAAGGTTCGATCACACGGTCATACGTTACCGCGGCGAGTGATCGCCACTTGGTTGTAGCCACCTCCATCGATATGCTTGGTGTAACTCTAAGTGACCAGCTCAGGTACGGGGGCTCCATCGAAACCAGAGTTAAGTTAGCCTCTCAGAAACTGGGCGTACTTTACAGGGCCCGCAGATACTTTAATAGTACACAACTGCTAACCCTGTACAAATTGCAAGTGCACCCCACGGTTGAATTTGGCAGCCACCTCTGGTCTGGAGCTCCAAAATACCTAAAAAAAAACCCTTGACTCTGTGCGGTCCGTTTGATAGATTCTCCCATCTTAACAGATGGACTGCAATTTTTAGAGCACAGGCGTCAGGTGGGAAAGCTGTCCTTGTTCTACCGGTATTTCAATGGAAGGTGCTCCGAGGAACTAGCGTCATTGATCCCCTCGGCACCGGTGCATAGTCGGGAAATACGCCAAACACGCGCCCAACATTTGTACACGGTTGACATTAGTCACATGAGAACGGGTCGTTTCTATGACTCGTTCTTGAGTTCAACGGCTCGGCTGTGGAACGATTTGCCGGCCTCTGTGTTTCCTCCCTCCTACAACATGGGTCTCTTCAAGACCCGTGTTCACTCCTTCCTTTCCTCAAAAAGAACCTCCACACAGCATCTTCAAAGATGACATAGGCCCTGAGGGAAGTTATTTTCCTCAGGGCCTCCTGTGTGGAGTTAATGTAAAAAAAAAAGTTAATACTAAAGAGTCATACGGAGCTATTGGAATTTCGACTAGGTACGTATAAGCGTTTACTTATATACTACAGCCTATATTGAATACTTATAACAACTCGAGAAAGTGAAAAGCGTTTTGAGATATCAAACGATATTTACGACGGGCGACGCCGGTGTCGTTTACCCCAAACTCTCACTTAAAAGTGAAAAAATTGAACGTATTTTAATGTAGTCGCCGCGAAAAAAGTATTTATTAGGAGGTATTGCAACGCACGCCGGGATATCACTTATCGTTCCATCTACAAAAATAATTGAAAGATTCCCAAAGTTTCATAATTTATTTTTTAAATTGCGACCCGAAACTTTAGTTTTGCAAAGGGTGTAGGTACATTGAACTTCTTTTTTGGTTAATTTCAATGTAAAGTGTGATGTTTTCTCTTTTCAACTCCTTACGATAGTAAGGGAGGCACAACGATTTCTATGAGACCTACATGAGTTGTTCCGAAAAGTGAACCAATTAGCCTGAGGGGTTAAGGTTATCCAGGAGGAGAGTAAAGTTGTACAAAAACTTTTGGATTACATCTAGGGTAAAGTGCAGAACAATGTTTTTTGATAAGGCAAAAGCAAAATGAAAAAACAGAGAAGATCAACGCTAATAAAATAGGCAACAATTTAAATGAGCACCAAAGTATTTAGGTGCCAAATTTACGAACAATATTATTTGTTTATTAACCTTTGGCAATCAACAGTGGAATTTAATTATTTTTTACAATAACAAAAATACGAACAATCATAGATTTCCTCTCTAAGCTAATAGCAGAATTATATAAATAAAAAAAACGTAATAATAATATGGTTTTTATTAATACGATAAAAAATTACATATACGTATTTATTTAATGACAGATTTATATATTTTCAATTTTGGAGGCGGGTATACCGCCGCACGGGAACCATTTATTGAATTACCAACACTTTTGCCATTGGTCACCCCAACTGATTCGGTGACTTAGGTGACTTTAGAAATTTGGTGACTTAGCAGGGGTGTCGGGTTCATGGGGTGAGGTTTGTTCGGATCTTCGTCTGCCCACGCCGGATCGGGAGACCCTGATTGAGGGAGACATTTAGAACTCTCCAGCAGGGCTCTCTCCAAATATCGCCTTGCACCGTAGTGGGATAGATTCATTTGTCCGTTACTCCTGAACGCACTGACCCCCAGATTCCTACACCCCCTGAATCTTTATTCCTTCCCAGAACTTGCTCTACTTCCTTCCCCGAAAAGATCCTCCACACAGCATCCCCATGGATGACATAGGCCCTGAGAGAAATTATTTTTCTCAGTTCCTCCCGTGTGGAGCTAATATTAAAAAAATATATAAACAAGAATGGAAAAGTCACATAAAATGTGATTTTTTTATAAAAGTGACTTTTTTATTTATTTTGCTCACATTAAATATAAAATTCCACAACAAGCAAGAATTATGACGACCACCTATAACAATGTTCAAGAGTCAATATTTCCAGAGTATTTATGAAGAAAACCACTTTTGACTGCAACTGACATATTATAAATTAAAGTCCTCCGCCGCATCTGTCTGTTCGCGATAAACTCAAAACTACTAAACGGATTTTCATGCGGTTTTCACCAATGGATAGGGTGATTCACGAGAAAGGTTCAGGTATATAATTTGTCAAGGTTTTATGTAAATTAGTTGAAATATATAAAGATAATGTCTGTATGAGCGGACTGGCAAGCGGGCATTTTCTGCCGTTTTATGCCGAGGTTGATGAAATTTTGTACATATGACCTTCAAAACACGAGAAAGGTCACTGTCTACATTTGATTTCGAAAACTCTGTGTAAAGCCCGGGCATCGCCGGGGCACCGCTAGTACATATATTAATTCAGGAAATCAATTCATTCTTCTTCTCCTTATGTCGGTTCCTCATCGCTGAGAATCGTGACTCCTACTCTAATTTCCACAATGAACAAGGCCCCTCCACTCGTCGCAGTGCTGCGCAGTTTGGCAAGCAACATTTCCAAATTATCTTAAAATACTTCGTATTCAATTCTTTCTAAGGCCAAAATAATGTAAAGTTCTATGCACTTTCTGTGCCTCGAAAATGTTTGAATATTTCCGAATCAATGAATGAAGTATATTTTTGTAGTGTGTTGAAAAAATACAGTGGCTTCAGAATACAGTGAAACGAAGACAAACTTTGTTCTTCCTTTCTTTTGGAATCAATCCGTAGTAAATAACGTATTATCGAAATGAAGTACTACATTTGAACACAATCAAGAACGGTGTATGGAATATCTCGTGCGAAAATATTTTCAGCGATTATTGGAAAAAGGCAAAAGTGAAATTCGATAACGTAAGGGAAAATTCGTTGGTTTTGTAAGGATTCCGAGAGTTCAATTATTATTTTTAAGGGAAAATATTTAATAACAAAAGTTTATTCAACCTTAATATGTGATTTGAAAGAATGAAAGGACATCGTTGTATAGTATGTAGGCACTGACAATGCTTGTTTGTAATGAACATAATATATTTTTGTAAATCCCACGCGCAAGAGTTACCAGTATTAATTAACTTGCTAAAAGCTTCTCGGTAAGCTTGAGAAAATAATTCTTCACACTAAAACAAAAAATAAATCAAAGCGATGGAGGCCCCAGCAACAAGGCTTAACTTATCTTTCTAATTAGTTGCGTAAAGACTCCGCTCCGTGTAACTACCATAAAATACAATACCGCGGAAAACCAGAAATAACTTAGTTCATCCTACGATGTTTTAATTTAAAGCCAAGTAAATTCCATTAAAATATATTTTAGATATTAGGTACATAATAAATATTTTCTTATAAAAACGCGTAGACAGAAGTGGAACAAAATTAAAGGCTTGCTGGAGGTATCTTCAACCAGTTTAACGACATATTAATGAAAGGCAGATTCTTCGAATACTTGATGATTTTTAATCCACGGTGAACAAATAGCACATCCAAAAACGAGATTAACAAAGAGAGGCTCTTTTAAGCTTAAAATAAATATACCTACCTGAGAGTATAATCATTCTTGTATTGCCTATTATCAGTGGCGTAGCGAGGGAGGGGCGGGGTGGCCGACCGCCCCGGGTGCCACTCGACCAAGATATTGCATACACATCACCAAGATATTTTCACCAAGATTGTCTTTTATAGGCGGAATAGCTTATATTCTGAAATTCTCTAGCCACCCTCCCCCCCTCCCTCCAGGATGGACCAATTATGAAGTCGAAAGTAGCTTTTTGAATTTCTCAAGTTAACTTTAATAGGGAGGGGTGACATCCGCCCCGGGTGCCACCCATGCTAGCTACGCCACTGCCTATAATATATCCTAATCACACTTTTCTTATTGGATTAACGATATTCAAAGCCTTACACAAAATATATCTTCTTCTTCTTCTTCGATGGCGCTACAGCCCATATCGAGCTTTGGCCTCCTGCAACATTCGCCTCCAACTCATCCTGTCCTCAGCAGCTGACTTCCAGTTTGGTACCTGGAAAAGCTGTGCTGCATTCCCTCTTACCTTGTCTTCCCACCTCAGTCTGGGTCTTCCCACTTTTATCTTTCCACCAGGGTGTCTAGTCAAAATTATTTTTGGGACGCGTGTATCCGGAATTCTCTGCAGATGCCCAGCCCATCTCAACCTGAGGAGTCTCATATGGACTGAGATGCTAGGGGCCTGATATATATCATAGAGTTCTTTGTTGTGCCAGATGTGTCACTATTCCCCCTCTTTCACGGGTCCACATATTATTCTCAGCACTTTTCTTTCAAAAGTATCCAGCATTTCAACCATCTTTACCGACAGTGTCAGCGCCTCATATTCATATGCCAATACAGTTCTAACAATGGTCTTATATATGGTCATTTTGGTTATTCTGTGGGTCAAGTTGTCGGGTATGCGGATGACATTAACATTGTCGGAAGATCAATTTCAGTTATTAAGGAGGTCTTCGACCCTTTAGAAACAGCGGCACGGGAAGTAGGTCTGTGAGTTAATGTTGACAAAACGAAAATGATGATATAGAGCAGGAACCTTTCATACAGAAGAGTGCACAATTTAAAGACAACTACTCATACGAAGGGGTCGATCAATTCACCTACCTGGGCTCCAGTCCGACTGAGAACAATTAGGATCCAGCAGAAATCAGAAGGAGGATCACAGCAGCCACCAAAACATACTTCTCTTTGCTGCCAGTGTTTAAGTCACGTAACGTCCCCAGAAAGCCCTAAATATTTAAAACATATACCAGAATTAAATAACAGCATTTCCAATAACACGTGTGCCTAAATAAGTCAACTGCGTGCAAAACAATGTTAATCTCAAGTGACCTGAGGAAAGTATGGTCCTGTATATTTTCTACATTTTACCGCAGCATCAAGTTTATTGGTCAAATACATTGTTCATACGGTGACCGGACAACTCAGAAAGAAATCAACTCAGAACCTCCTTTGAAGTGATTAAAACTTTAAATATAAAAATAGGTTGCGTTAGGTTAGGGTTATTAGCTATTTTTAATTTATTTTTTTCATAGCTTTTAATGACTTTTCAAAGAGGTGTTGAGTTGACTTGATTCTGAGTTGGCATGGAACCATATATACAGTTTTGTATTGGTGACCGACGAACTGGTGGACGCAATCTGTTAGCCATAAGTTGTAATAGTTTGTCTAGTCTGTAATTAGTAATAAGAGACATTATTTTAGAAATATATCATAATTTTTACAGCGCTCTAGATAGTGACTTTTCACAAAAACTATTCAAATCATCCACATATTATCATTATTATTATTAGTGAAAACTTAAGAAGGACGCTCATTACTGCAGTATAACAATGTTACCTTAAAAAAATATTTTAAGTTTCTGAAAAGACAATCGAACTCTAACTATCTATTCGTAACTCGATTCGAGGAGAGCTGGAAGACGAAAAATGTGCTCATTTGTAGACCTACAATAGTAGAAACCCGCTGGATTTATAAATATCTTGCTTCAAATGGCTTCAGCCAAATTAATTGAATAGCCAGGCACCTACCTCACAACCTTCATCTGCTCTTCCCCTCCCCACTTCAATCACATCTCCACCACATTCTCTAAATAATGGAGATGTCATCCCCCCATTACACGTATCAATCCTCGCATCAATATTATATCGCGATCCGAAAATATCGCAACCGGCTCACATGGTGAGCCATTACACGTGTCAATATTATTGACGTCAGTATCGATGCGAATCCTTGCGGGACGGACGCGTTTTAAGTGATGGATCCGAAACGAAAAGCCTATAATTTTGTATTGCTATAATTTTGGCGTTCGGTTCAAAGAAACGATTGAAGCGCAAACGGTGGGTGAAAGACTGGCTTCTCCAAAAAGAAAAATTCTCACACTTGAATTTAATGGATGAAATTTTGCTGAGTGATCCACACGACTAAAAAGCAATTAAAGTAACAATGGCCTGCTGTTATTTACATAACTTTTTGATGAAAACAGTCGATCGCGCCTATGTCCCAACGTTAGAGGAATCTATAATAATTAATAACGCAGTGGGTTTACAAAGAACCTTAAATCGAAATTCATCTGCGGATGCAAAAGCAGTTAGGGAAAAATTTTGTAATTATTTCTGTAATGAGGGAAAAATGTAGTGTTAAATATATACCGAAATGATAAGGGCATTTACCTGTAATGTTTCTTGCGATAATAAAAAAATAGATAATTTACACTAAGAATTGGTGTATTATTTAAAATTTACCCATTTATTTATTTTTAAGCCATCAACAAGGTGCAATACAAAAATCCATTTAAATTTTAGCCGCTGGAGCGATTACAGAAATCTACTAATATTAAAAAAATCAGTGTTTGTTTGTTCGTAGTTGATGCGCTGCTATACCGTTCATCCGAATGTGATGAAACTTTGGTGATATGTTGTGTCCACGCCCGCGAAGGTTATAGGCTATATATAATGGTAAGCTCTGGTGTTATGAAATTTGTATAAATTAAAATGTGTGTATTTCCTATATTTTAGCGGCAGGGAGGAAAGGCAGGAGAAGAGGGGAATAGGGGAGGTGGGGTTCGTGGGAGGGGTGATGATGGAGGGGAAAGGCGGCGAAAGTGGAAGGGGAACGCGGGAGAAGGGACTCGGGAGGCGAACTGGGACGCACAGGAAAGGACATGTAGGGAGAATCAAGTTATTTCCTTGAATGGCATTGCAACGCATGCCGGGTACCAGCTAGTAAATAATAAAAAAAACATACTCCTCGATTGCTGAACTCATCTGCGCGATCATTTTGAAAACTTTTCCCCCAACATAAAAAAATATCGTACTTCCGAATTTGAATACGGAGACATACAAAACTGATTACAGTGCTATATAGCCAATGAATACAACTATATTTTACCAATTATCGCATATTTTGGATTTATGAAAAAATAATATTAATAAAAACATAAATTTATAATTTTTTACAGAATTTGGCTTTTTAAAGCCACAAATCAATCGGAGACATTTAAAATGTCGCCAAAATATGGCAACATCACTCTAGTAGTTATCACATATTTTTGGATTTATTAAAAAAAATCATAAACTTTATTATTTTTTTAAGGAATGTAGGTAAATATGGTTTCAAAGCCACACAATCAATCCGAGACTTCAAAAAAAATATCATCATTTAGCAAAAATCGTTCCGAGTGGTTGGTAGGTAATTATAAACGCTTATTTGTGCTTGACTGGAATGAATAGGTTCTTCAATTTTTTGCAAGAATTTTAGTGCCTCAAATGTCCAGGATTTTGGTACGTACACGTCGTGGAGTCCGGCTCCGGATCTTTTAGAAGAAATAACTTTTTTAAGCTCCTTCCTGTAGTTGCTACGCAACGAATTTATTTTTTCCGTACGTCTTCCCAAGTAATGTTTGGTTTTATAATAACCATCGTTTCTTTTATTTCCTCCAAGACCCTATTTATCTTAACAACATTTTTATAGTTCTTATGACGTGTGTTCCATAATATGTCACGCATCTCATACGCCTCGATGAATGCCGCTAACTCATTTCGCAGCGGAACTGGAGATGGCGGAACATCGCTGTCCGACATAATAACAGGCGACAAGGGACCACTGCTCTCCATGGTGCACACGGAATACTGAGGTATTGATGCGGCGAGCCATTACACGCATCAAACCGCGCATCAATATCCCCACCACTTACGGCCACGCCCCAATACTTTACTGCCACGCCCCAATACTGATGTGACCGATCCAGATTTCTAGATGCGTTGCGATATTATTGATGATGCGTCAATATTTGCCATTACACGCATCAAACCTCGCATCAATACTCGAGTATTGATGCGAGGATTGATACGTGTAATGGGGGGATTATGACGTGTGTTCCATAATATGTCACGCATCTCATACGCCTCGATGAATGCCGCTAACTCATTTCGCAGCGGAACTGGAGATGGCGGAACATCGCTGTCCGACATAATAACAGGCGACAAGGGACCACTGCTCTCCATGGTGCACACGGAATACTGAGGTATTGATGCGGCGAGCCATTACACGCATCAAACCGCGCATCAATATCCCCACCACTTACGGCCACGCCCCAATACTTTACTGCCACGCCCCAATACTGATGTGACCGATCCAGATTTCTAGATGCGTTGCGATATTATTGATGATGCGTCAATATTTGCCATTACACGCATCAAACCTCGCATCAATACTCGAGTATTGATGCGAGGATTGATACGTGTAATGGGGGGATCATAGTTCTTTTGGCTCCGGGGCAAAGGAACTAAGGAGCTATGTAAAATGTAAAATATTTCTATAGGTAATTTTTTTACTGGATGTTCTCGTTGTAATTTTGTTCGCTGTGTTAAAATATTTTGCTGTCCTACTGCGTCTTATTTAGGCACCAAATATTTCTCGAATCCCCTTATTATTTTATTGTCGTACATATTATCCTTTGCTAACACGTCGCGGGCGGAATGGGTCCGCGGGTACCCAGATTCCGGATACCCGGATGCCTGCTTACCCGGATACCGAATACTCGCTGCCCAGCGCGATCGCTGGCGTTAGGAAATCAGCGGGTTTCAAGTATTCATAGGAGGACTTTGCGTTATTATTAAAAGTACATACAGGGCATAACAGCACGTACCCGAAGGATTTTAACTAGTCATTCCAGAATATATTTGAAGTAAAAATGTAGATGTCGTTTTGCTGTCAGATGATATTTTTTTTCGATTAAAAACAATAAAAATATTTTTCCATCACCCTTTGCAACTGGGTAGTCGGTTATAGCCTAACAGCGGGTCACATAATAAGCACTCCTTCTCGTTCCTGCAGCACGTTGATATCATATCACGTGATCCCGTCGCGACGTATAGGAGTAGGTGCAGTGACGACGTGTGATTGAAAAAATATTTGTTTTGTTTATAATTGAAAAAAAAAATCATCGTACAGCTAAACGACTATCTACCTTTTGCACTCCAAATATGCTCATGAATTTTTGGGTAAAATCCTTCGGGCACGTGCTGCACTACGTATAGCAAAGATAATGATGTATAGCCAGACGACGCACAGTGTTTCGTTTCATACAAGCCAGACGGAAAAAACTCTAACCTAACACATCAGTCAAGTACTAGTAAATCATCTTCGGGGTGTATTTAACTCTAATTTGAAAAATACATTTTGATAAAAATTATAATTAAGGTTTTTCAAAAAAATATATTATTTTGATAATATATATTTTTTTATGACTCACAAAAATCTAAATTACCTTTTAAACTATAGAGATACACTATTTTATGGAGGTCAACAATTATAGGGGCGACTCGGTTAAATATTAATGATGATGTGTTTTAAAGTGTGTAAAGGTTGTAAATCAAATAAGTAAGATGTCGGTACATTACTTACAGGTTTATTAACAATTTACAACTTACACATAATTCCTCTATATTTAAATATTAACAATAATAATAATGTGAAAGGCGAACAAACGCGATATGCAAGTGAGTCTTGACCGGGAGTTTAAAACAGAATAATAGGTGGTTTTCGTTGCGGCGCGGAGAGGTGACTTGAAAATGAATTTGATTGGTTGCTAGGAGACCAATCGGAAAGCCAGCCGAGTGCAATTCAATGTCCTTTGTTCGACCTCCACAGTACTAATGTGATACAAAAGTATTTATTTACGCCCATTTTCGATTATGTACCTACACTACCTACAGTATTTACAAGTTAATAAAAAATATACGTTTTAAGATTGAATGAAATGAAAATGATTTAAATAAAAAATTGTTGCTCTATAAAACAAAAAGTTATAGCGCTATTTTCATATGTAGAGCATATACAAACACGCAAGTTATTTATCTTTATAAAAAAATCTAACATGATTAAGAGTAAAATATGTTTGTCAAATTTTACTACACACCTTCCAAAGTAGGTTCCATTTTTTTCAAAACTGATTTTCGATATAACATCTAAACTCAATATACGATATAACCCAAAATTTTCCCGTAAATCTCGCATGTGGTAGCTATAAAATGACAAAATAAGGTTGATGCAAGTTCATGTGTAAAGATATGATTTGAACAGAAAATTTTTTGCTCTATTGAAAAAATATATTTTATAGTGCGATTTTGATAGTCTCCGAAATAAATTCTCGAGATGTTAGAAATTAAATATTTTTTTAACTACATGAAAACAATCAATTTTAATATTATTATTTTTTTTAATCTGAAAAGATTTATATTAAAGTTTTAGAAAAAAACATACAACATACCTTCCAAAGTGGTCCCCATTTTTTTTAACCGAATAAAAAATCTTTAAACTCATGAACAACCTCAAATCAAAATTCGAATAAAAACAACCAATCAATTTATTTACTAATTTATCTGACTTGGCGCTCTGATACTGGTCAACTCGTGCGTTAATTAACCTAATTAAAAATGCATTTGTAACACTCACTTCCTGGTAATACCCCCATGACGCCATCGTTCAAGAACTCCAAAATGATTTACCGACCTTCTAGCCTGTATGGGACGGTACACAGTGCGATGTAGGTCCTTTTAACACCGTGAACTGCGCATTTAACGTAATAATTATACAATTTACTCAAGCTTGTTAACGAACTATTACCGCATATTTATCCTACGCTTTAAATAACTCACGTCGAAAACTGATAATAGTACACTTTGCCGAAATAACTTATTTTCTTCGAATCTAGTCTAGAAAACTAAATAGAATCTATTTCTTCTAGTGCTCCTTCTAGGCGAAGTTGAGAGGGAGGTTATAGACAAACTTCAGGCAGTTTGATAATGACTTCAGAAGGCGAAAGAGCTGTCACGCGCAATAATAATTACATAGCGGAACCTTCTGCTGAATGAACTGTTGTTATTAATTGAATAATAACGTTATTGAATATATAAAAGAAATGAAAATTAAAATGGAGTTCCACAAATTAAGTTTGATAACAATAAATAAATTGTTCAAGTTAATTTGTATATAGTTTTACATTACTCTACCAACGTTTTACAATCTTTTTATGTAAATTTAAACAGTTTATGCAGTTCTGTTCTTATAATCTATGTAAAAACCCAGCTTGGCGGAAACAAAAATCAATTTTATTATTTTTTTTATTCCATGCAACAATATATTATGAACATTAATATGATAAAACAATTATAAAAACTTTATTCCACTTAATTTTATTGACCGTAACCGGTTTCAGCTCGTTAGAGCCATCTTCGGACTGCTGTAAATACCTAAGTCTTAATCTACAGTTTATATACATAACATATGGTGGAGGCTACAACTATAAAAAAACATTATTGAACGTTGTGAGCCTCAGTGGGTTCTTTGTCCCATTTCACAGTTTTATAAAACACAATAAATTATATAATAAATATATAAAAAATAATATACGTTTTTGAAAATCATGCAATATATTACGACGAATTAGGCGATAAAAAAACACAGAATCATGATTCCAAGAAATAAAAGTGGCTCTTAAATGGACTTAACCACCGTTCAATTACACTACTAAATTCAATGATTACAAATAGTTGTATATATATTTATTATAATAATTTTGATTCCAAATGTGGTTCAGTATTTGTCAAGGCAGCTCCACAAATACCCAGTCTTGGTTTAGCCAGGATGACAAGTTTTTCATCACTTTCAAACTTTCAAAGTTAGATTCTGAACATTGATAACTTCGTCAAACTTTTCAATAACAATTCGTGGTTTCGGTTGTGCGGTGGTTTCCCAACAATTTCTGCAAAATGTTTTTAAACAAGAAGATCATGGATTAAATTGAGCGGATATTATTATATCGTCGCTTTTCTGGGAGGAAATGTAAAATTGTTTATTAACTTCCTTATTCAGTGACTATTCAGTCACGCCTCAAATCTTAGTTTTTATTCAAAGAAATTTTCATTTTTGTCTTGAAAACGAAATATGCGTTGTTGGTAGAAAGTAATATTTTACCAGTGTCTCGTCATTGTTCTAGTTATTATACTGGGATACATAAATATGCTATCGAAATATAACGTCAAAATGCATTCACTCTGACCGGCGAACATAACTTGACCTCATGACCCTATACAAAATTTGCAACGGCGTTAACCACTGTCCTGACGTACTCAAACTAATGAAAAAATACCACTAAAACACCACCTAAAAATACCATTAAAATACCACCTTGAACAACTAAGCTTAATCCACATTAGCCGGTCGCATAGAATTGTTTGAGTGTCATCAGTGGCGTAGCGTGCCTTGGAGGGGCCCTGAATCAAAATTAGTTGGGGGGCCCAAATGAAGGGTAAAGATTTCTCACCTCTCGCCTCTGTAGCCCGGGGGCCCCGTATCATTGATACGGCTGATACGGCGGTAGCTACGTCCCTGGGTGTCAAGGACCCAAACAGAAGAATGCACGAATTGTTTAATCAAAATCAAAACCTGAAGGGTTCCGACGTATTTTTTGATACGTGCAGTACTTTTGTTAAAAAATTTAAGGCTGTTTTCCCATTTAAAAAATCAAAGAATTAGACATCAGTACTTTTTTTTACTTTGTTTTACGTCTTAACTTTTTTAACGTTATTTCTTACCTTTTGGTAAACTAAATAACTTTTTTATATATTTTTATCCCTTTTAAACATGTAAAAATATTTATAAATGTTTATTTATCTGCTGTTTAAGTGAGAAATATTAAGGATTCAGACCAATTATCTATTTCTTAATTACCATTGCCTTGTTAATTACTATTTCTGTATGTGTTTTCTCCTAAATAAATTAAAAATATTGAGTAAAGATATGCGAACAAATCTTTTTGAGAATGCTTTAGAAAACGTGTGAAGTGTTTTTTATTCAAATAATAGGCCTCTCATATTAAAATTAGAAGGTATTAAACCGAAAATTACGCGAAACTGGATACGTATTATCTTGGAAGTATTTTCTTAAAATACACTCAGGGTAATTTCTCATCTAATTTATATCTCGGTGTGAAAATAATTCTTCATTCTACGCCTGAAACGAAACATTTTGTAAAGTGAAATTTATCCTTAAAAAATATCAAGCAAGAAGGCATTTTTGCCGTTTGTTCTCAAGTTTTGCACAATTTTACAATCATACAATGGATATGAATACTTTCGCATGTGAAACTAAACTATTGGCCTTTTTTATGCTTGTGCATTCCAGCCCAGAAGTGAGTGCACGTTTTTAATGCTGATCGCGCAATTTTTATTATGATCATGTTGCACCACTCGGAAAGGAGTGCGAAGGTAAAACAAGGGGAGAACTGTTGGAGATTACGGAAATGACGGCACTATTTATTTATTTATGGTTTGAAACATTTACGGTGTTAACGATTATTACATTAATGGAATTGCGATTTGGATCTGCATAGATATTAATACTTCGATTTTTCAAAAATCTCAGAATGTTTAAATTAAGGTTTAGTTGGTACTTAAACTAGATGGATATGCTACTCTTGAAATAACAATAAGCAAAATAAAATATGATACAAATAATTGTATATTACAAAGAAAGAGAAGAAAGAATGAATGAAAAGAATTTATAATAAAGCAATTACATCATTTTTAGTTCAAATACTTCTATCTGCCATGAGATCATTTATTTATTTATTTTTATTTATTTATTTATTTATTTTTCATGTTCTCCGTAAAACGGTTATTCACCAATACATTATGGAGAAGATTACAAATTAGACAAAAAGTATAGCAAAACACATAAAAAGGTCAGTTTCACTACTTTGTGACATACGTCAAAAGATAATTGTTAAACTGCCTGTAGGTTACGTTAAAAATGTCAATGGTCAATGCAGACTCGTTGAGCAGTTCAGTCGCTCTGTTGACTGGCGCGTTCTGATAGGCAGAAGTCCTCGCTTTTGGAGCATAAAAAAGGGTATGGGACCTTCCACGAGTATACTTGTCTGGGACATATAAGTTAATCTCTTTCAAAATAGGTGGATTATGTATAGTTCCAGAGATTATCTTAAAAAAATGTTTTCCTAAAAATATTTTTCGGCGGGCTTCTAATGTATTAAGATCGAGCATTCCTGCTAAGAATAAGGATGGATACAGGAAAGGGTAGTACATATATTCCCTCATATATAGGTAACGCATGAATCTCTTTTGTACTTTTTCTATTTCGAGAATATGGTTTTGCTCAGAAGGGGCCCAAATAATGGAGCTATATTCCAAGATACTGCGAACAAGTACTTCATACGTTCTTCGGATTGCGATTCCATTGGTAAATGATCTTGAATTACGAAGAACAAATCCAAGCATTTTGTTGGCACGGGAGACAATATCAGATATATGGGATTTGAAAGAGAGATTTGCTTCAAAAATTACGCCAAGGTCTCGAATCTCATTTTTACGTGTTAATTTATGTTTATTAATGTGGTAGGGGAACAGGAATGTATCTTTGGATCTTGTAAATGTAACGACACTGCATTTCTGAATGCTGAAGGGTAAGTTGTTCAGTTCCGACCATTTGACGAGAGATCGTTCTGCAGAAGAATGGAATCGATGTAACTTTTGATTGCTTTGAAAAGTTTTATATCGTCAGCAAAAAGGAGATATTTTGAGTGGTTTATGGTGTTGCCAATGTCATTGATGAATAAGAGAAAGAGAAGGGGTCCTAGATTCGATCCCTGGGGAATCCCGGAGTTAGTTTTGTATTGGTGAGAGAGATGGTGTCCGTAACTGACATACTGACGACGATTGCGTAAGTAGCTAGCCACAAAGGCGAGGAAATTCTGAGAGAATCCGATGTCACTTAATTTTTTTAACAAAATATCATGGTCGACTTTATCAAATGCTTTCTCGAAGTCTGTATAAATCACATCAACATGTACAAGATTTTCAAATGAATTATTAATATAGGTGGTGAGATTCATAAGATTCGTTGAAGGTGACAGTGTGGGACGAAATCCGTGCTGATTTTCGGTGAGTGCGTGTTTTGTTTGGTTATATATCTGTGAATAAATTATTGTTTCTAAAATTTTTGCGGGTGCTGACAACACAGCTACAGGTCTGTAATTATCTATTTCTGACTTTTTTCCTTTTTTGTGTATAGGCGTTACTTTCGTTAGTTTCCACATTTCCGGAAAGATATTTTTGCGAAGTGATAGGTTAAAAATATGTTTTAGAGGTTGAATAAAATAACTTGCATATCTTTTGAGGATTAAAGGTGGAATACAATCTGGGCCGACGGAGTATTTAGGTTTTAGCTTATGGAAAGCTGTAATAATATCGTCATCGTTAATTTCATGAATTTGTACAGGTAAAGAATTAAATGACGATGAAGCTATAGAGGATATGTCAAGTTTGGGGATATTGTCGCTAAATACTGATTGAAAATAGTGTGCGAAACCTGCGGCGATCTCAGAAGATCCATGGTATTTATTGTCTTTGTAGTCCATGTGGTTAAGTTTGTCACAACCGCGGCGTTTATCGTTAGTGTAAGACCAAAATCGAGTTGGGTCTGTTATTATACTGTTCTCGGCCTCACGTGTAAATTCAGTGTAGGCCTGACCAATTAACCGTTTGATTGATTTTCGCAAAGTTTTAAAGTTAGCTAAGGCATGTTCGGATTTTGTTTTTTTCCAAAGATGGTGCATTTTAGTTTTTTCTCGTATGAGGTGAATGATTTCCCCATTAAACCATTTCGGATATTGTCTAATATCTTTGAGTATACGTGTAGATCTTTTCTTAAAACAAATGTTGAAAATATTATTGAGCTGTTCATAAAACATTTCGACAGCTAGATTTACGTCAAGGCAATCGTAATGATTCCAGTGATGTTGTTCTAAGGCATTCTTAAGTGTATTATCTGAGCTTTCGTGGAAAATCCAACCCATGTTTATGTCTGGAGGCAATATGTCTGTTTGTATATGTGATTGAGTTGTGTAATCGAACGTGAATGAAAGTGAAGGGTGATGAATATCCTCTCTGACTAATGGGGAGTCATGGCGGCAGATAACAGCATTTTTAGAATTTATATTACTTAATACTAAGTCTAACATGTGTGCATTTATGTTATAAACAGTGTTGAATTGTGTTAAATTATAAAAAGAACAAAAGTAATCGAAAACGTCAATTGGGTTTTTCCCTGAGGGAAAATTGAAATCCCCGAAAATAATAATATTTTTTGATTGTAACTTTACACTTTCACTTATAGTTTTGTCGTAAAATAATTGATACTGTTCAGATGTTGTATTTGGAGGAAAATATACAACACATATATAAATGATGACATTTCTATGCGATATTTTCACCCATAAATCTTCACCATGGGTTTCCATGCAGTCCATTCTTTCCGCGTGTGAGTGGCTGTCAGCTCGGAGGGCTAGGAGAGTCCCTCCTCCGCGACTGCCTCTATCCTTCCTGTAGACGTGGTATAGGTTTTCGAATAGTTCCGACGAAAAGGTGCTTGAAGTTAGCCAAGTTTCGGTAAGAGCAATCAGAAGTGGTTTCTGGCACATTACGTTTGTCATGAAGTCGATAATTTTATTATTCAGACTTCGAACGTTCTGGTATACTCCACTAATGTTTATCTTTTTCGGACGTCGTATCGACCGTCTTAGTTTGGGGTCGTGGTCTCCGAAATGACCACTCATTGAAGGCCACGTTTTCAGGCCAGATCGTGGGGTCCAGGAAAAAGTGGAAGTAATTTTCCGGTATGCCTATTTTGAAGGCAGCATAACGTTCATGCCTCGTGACCAGTTTTTCGACAGTGTAAATTAAATCCGGCTTCTTCTTTTTTAAGAATGAAGATATGTTTTCTTCAGTGGTATTCGGGTGAAACATGAATACATGCAGATGTAGGTTTTTGGGAATAGTGACCAAGCTGTCGTCGATAGACCCTGTCCCTTTACAGATTGGCCGAGATCATATTAGTTTATAGCTAATAAAATTAGCCGTGTTTAATTAAAATTAGCACAATTCAAAGTAAACGCTTATATCGTTTATGCAGATGTATTGCTTTTTGCATATGATTTAAAAATATTTAAAATCATCAAAACCGCTGAAGATTGTGCCTGTCTACAAATAATATAAACAAATTAATTACATAGTGTTCTCTTAACAAACTCTATCTGAACATAAATGTTATTCAATAAGTTTTTACAGAATAAGTCAACCAATTATTCATCCATATGAACTCTATCCTTACCTCTGTCGAAAAAAATAATGACCTGGGCATAACTTTCGACTCTAAATTAAACTTTTAAACTCAATCTATAATAAAGGTATCAAAATGCTTGGCTTCGTTCTTAGAAATTCGAGAGGTTTCAGGAATATTTCAACTTTTAAAATTTGGTATACATCCTTAGTACGTAGTCAAGTTGAATATAACTCCTCGATCTGGTCCCCCCATTTTAAAGTACATTCAGATTCAATCGAAAAAATTCAACACAAATTCTTATGACACATTAATTTTAACCTCGGTATTCCCATTGAAAACATGAATTATAATTACTTGATGAAAGAATTAAATTTGTTAAGACTCTCAGATCGAAGAATTATATTCGACTTAATATTTATGTTCAAAATTGTAAATGGTAGAATAGATAGTCCTGATTGAACTAAGCTCATTGAATTTCATATTCCCACGAGAACCACTCGTTCTAAAATCCTTTTTAAATGCATCAACAATCGGACTGAGTATACGAAACACTCGCTTTTACCTAGGTTGCATGAAGTTACTAATAGATATGCAGATGTGATAAATCTATTAAACTGCACGGAACATAGGTACAAGAAGGTTATGCTATCATATTTTTAATCACTATTAATTTTATTTGTATTATAGATTTTTGCATGTAAATGTATCTCTGGTGTCACTTCCCAAAGTAATTTCACAATTAACTGTTATGCATACACTGTTTTATCATTACTAATATTTTGAATATGAATTTGTGACGTGTAATTAGTGTTTATGGCATACTTATGCCGTTTGTATTAAATAAATAAATAAATATCAACTGTGGAGTGGTGGAATAAAATACCATATCATAATTTTGTAGTAAATCATAAAATCTAAAAGTTTTTTTATTCTGTAGGTACACGTCATGTACCTATCAGTTTTAAAGAGAATTACGAGAAAAATTAATGAAACTCCCGCTTACGTATTTCCATTCGAAAATTGTCTCAATGTGACTAAGCGGCTTTCCCTCTAATAAGGTAATCGGAAAAGGGCTTATTCCTGGTAGGTGATTAGTAATCAAGTAATTATTAGTAATTATGATTATTGTTTTTTTACCAACCCCTGAATAATACGAAGTAATTTAAGAGGCAAGTGTGGCTACCGCCGCCCCGTGAACCATTTCTTGGGTAACCAACACCTCTGCCATATTATTAATAAATCACCCTTCTTTTTAATTTTTATTTTATTTCCATTTAATATGTCACTCCGAGTTCGCTACGTTTGATGTCATAGAAAGAGTGCCCAGATTCATGGGGTGAGGCTTGACCGGATCTTGGCGGCAAATGCGTCTACCTACCAACTGTGGCATAGGTCGGATCGGGAGAGACTGGTTGAGGGAGACCTTTCGACCTCTCCATCTGGACACCCTCGACCAATCGCTTGGCACCGCAGTTGAAGGGGTGGATTCATACGTCCAGATTCCTACCCAACTTTTCATACTTTTGTAAGTGAAACTTCTTTAGCACCGTTAGTGATTTGAAACTCCGTGAAACGGAAGTGCGTCACTAAAAATTATTATTTCACTGGTAGGTACTAGGTTTTAATATGATACGGTCTCGCGCAGGCCTCCCATAGTCCAGTGGCATGAAGCGCCTAACGAATCTAGTGGTCGGAAATTCAGACGACCTGGATTCGAATCCTATAAAATCCATAAAAATAAAGGTTTTTTTTTGCAAAATCAATATCCAATCTTCAAACCACACCAAAATGAAGAGGCGGAAGAAAACGACATCTAGCGACTCCGAAGAAGAAACCATAAATATTAATATGATAACCAAATGTATAGGAAAAGGTGCACTGAAATTCGACGACACTGACTAACCATCACGTCGTTTCGCCGCAGGGGATGGCAGAGAGGATAGACCGCCGAACAACTCGGTCTTGGCACACACTCCTTGCCTCGTTCACATGCATACATCTCACACATGCTCTTCTATTATTCTGACTCTTAACGTGGCCCGAGTCAAGTGGACTTCTGATTCACTTGGTCGTGCCACTTTTTTAAAATGAAACTTCTTTAGCACCGTTGTGATTTGAAACTCGGATGAAACGGAAATGACGCACCAAAAGTGACAAACACATACATGTATAGGATTTAGCCGGCGAGAGAATGAGATAGCTATAAAATATTTATTTATATCACGGCTACTATATAATACGGTAAATCCACGGTCCCAAGCAGGTTTCCTGTAGTGTAGTGGTATGAAGCGCCTGACTATCCTTAACGGACACACGTTCAAGCGAGCCGGGTATTGAATCTTACAAAATCCAAAAAAAAACAAATATTTTTATTTTTGTAAAGTCAAAATCCAATCTTCAAACCACTCCAAAAACAGACTAAATGCTTGTGAGAGAATGAGGAAGCAATAAAATATTTATTTATTTCACGGGTTCAAATATAATATAATACGACAAATCGGTTCCAATATTATACGACAAATTCACGATCCCACTCAAATCTTTAGTGTGGTATAAAGCGTCTAACGATTCTCAGCGGCTAGACCAGGCTAGACATAGGCATTCAGTGGACCAAAGATCGAATCCTATAAAATCCTAAAAAAAATATATTTTTTAAACTAAAACTTATTTAGCACCATTGTGATTTGAAACACAATGAAACGGAAATGACGCTAAAAAGAGACAAACACATACATCTATAGGATTTAGCCTGAGATAGAATGAAACCTTACAGCATTGGATGCTTTGATTATGAGGTCATTGTGTGAGCTTCTACCGCGTGTGAACTGCAATAGATTTTTTAATGTTTATTTGTGCGCCGCTATTGTCTACTTTAGTTTCACTTCTACCGGATGTAAATTGCACACTCTGTTTTTTTTCCTTCCCAGAACTTAAATTTGGATTTAACACCAACATACTCAATCAAACTAAAAAAAAAATTAACCAAAAGCAAAAGAAATATCCACTACAAATAATATATGCGACGGCCTCCGTAGTCCAGTGGCTAAGACTCTTGACTCACATTCCGGAGGTCGCGGGTTCGAACCCGGCATGCGCAAATAAATTTTATTTGATTAATTTGTGTTATTTCACAATTAATTCATTTAAAATAATATATAGTATATTTGCGGCATGTTCCAGAGTGGAAGATACTATCAGTATCGCCCTGGTGTAAGACCACCATTCAGAATTGAAACGTTGCTTGAAAATGGCTTTAGCCGTGTTTAGTGACCAGATCTGAATAGCCAGGTACTTCCCAACCTTCCTCCTCCCCACCTCCTTCCCCTCCCCGCTACCTTCAGCCTCACAACATACCCCAATTGGGGATGCCATAGTCTCACTGGCTCCAGACGGGAGCAGTTGAGATTCTTGTGCGGTATTCACTGTAAAAAAAAAAAAAAAAAATATGCGACTTTATTAAATTGTGGATTAAATTATAAGATATAGGTCATTAAAGAATACAATTTTCAAGATTTCGAGGTAATTTTGGCAATTATTTGTGGTTTTTGATCATAATTCAAAAAAATAATTTTGCTCCATTTATTATAAAAATATAATAAAATGTATCTATTTCTTCGACCAAGGATCTTGATCAATGATTTATATACTCGTATACAAAAATCAAAATATGCTTGCTTGGGTGTATATGAGTATATAAGTTGTCTATGCGTTGCTAAACCATTCATCCATTTGCGATGAAACTTTGGGGATTAGATGTGCGAGTGCCCGCGATGGTTTCTATATACAATAGTAAGCTCTGGTGTCATGAAATTACGCGTTGCGAACCATTCATCCGATTGCGATGAAACTATCGGGATTTGATGTGTGCATGCTCGCGAAGGTTTCTATATGTAATAGTGAGCTCTGGCATTATGAAATTTGTATAAAAAATTGCAATAGTTGGTACGTGAGCTGTTTGAAAACTGAATGTATTGAATGCGGGTGGGGGGATTATTGGGATGGGGAAGCGGGAGAGTGGTGTGGGGAGAGGGAAGGGGGAGAAGACGGAGTGTGGACGCGTGAGGGGAAGGGAACGCGGGAGAGGAAGGAAAGGAAAGGAATGAATGGAAAAGGACACGCATGGAAAAACAATTTCTTTTTTAAGTGGAAAAATGATCAAAAAATACCTAATTTTTGTGGACATTTTGATAGGCGTTTTTTCGAACACAAATACATCTACAGTAATTAAAATTCTTCCAAAAATCGTTTTTAACAACGTAAATTTTGTTATTTTTCTGACACAGTAGATAGAGAATGATCAAATTTCAATTATTATAACTAAACCACAAAAATATGTATGGCCAATATTTTACAATTTAAATATAAAGAAATAAAGTAGTACATACCCAAGCTAGATATTTGCTAAGCCCTTTGATAAAAAAAGATTTGGTTTGGTGAAGTATTTTTATCTCAAATTCATATTTACTTTTTTATGAAAAAGGCCGCCCAGCCGTTCCTCTAAGGGTGGTTTACAAGCCGGTCCATTTTATTCTCGACACATAATATAATCCTATACAGATAGGCTCTTAAGGTGCAATAATGGGGGGATTTAGAGGAAGCGAATGGAATGCGAATGAGGTGGACCGAAAACACTGTCTACATATAACGACTTGTCTGCAAAGAGGACTTGCAATGTTTATTTACACTACCCCTTTGCCAAAACTTTCTTTATGGAAAAGTATTTTAGTTGACGTATTCACGGCACAGTTTATTTCTTGAATCTTAATATTTCTAAATATTCAAAACTCTTAATGTAAAATAATTTAGCATTAGCATTAAACTACAAAATTAAGGTCGATAAATTGACTAATATTTTTCGTTTATTCCTAAAAAAATCGCTATTTAGTACCTCCTCCATTATAAATCCGGGCGCCTGATGTTTCTAAATCTTTGAGTTATAATACTAGAAATAGTGTCTATATCATCTTTGAGGATGCTGCGTGGAGAGTATTTTTTAGGGAAAGGAAGGAAAAGAAGTTCTGGGAAGGAAAAATGTATTAGGGGTGGGTAGGAATCTGTCGGTCAGTGTGTCTAGGAGTGACGCGCGTATGAATCCATTCTTCCCTCTGCGGTGCAAGACGATGGGTCGAGAGAGTCCGGCTGGAGAGGTCAAAAATTCTCCCTTAAACAAGCTCTCCCGATCCGGCCAGCAATATAGTAGACGGCCGGCGTAGTCCAGGGGTTATGCTCTTGACTCGCACACCGAAGGACGCGGGATCGAATCCCGGCGTGGCAAATAAATTTTATTTGATTATTCACAAATTTTTCATTTAAAATAATATTTAGTATATTTGCGGCACGTTCCAGAGTGGAAGATACTCGCAGAGTCGCCCTGGTGTAAGACCACCATTCAAAATTGAAACGTTGCTTGAAATGGTATTAGCCGTGTTGGCGACCAGATCTGAGTAGCCAGGCACACCCACATTCCTATCTCCTTCCCCTCCCCACTACCTTCAGCCTCACAACATACCCCAATTGGGGATGCCATAGTCTCACTGGCTTCAGACGGGAGCAGGTGGAACTCTTGTGCGGTATTCGTATAAAAAAAGATGGGCAAAATTAAAAAAAGATGGGCAAACGCTTGAGCCCGGGCACCCCTGCTAAATCAGCAAACCTAAAAACCATTTGGGGTGACCTATGGCAGGGGTGTTGGTTATCCAATAAATGGTTCCCAGGGCGGGCCTCTCAAATTGGATTGCATAACATATTTCATTTCATTTTTCTTCGGCTGGAGTAGGTACATAATACGTTTTTACTGCTGCTGCGGTTTTTTTATGGACGTGTTATACGTGAAAGTGAACCTTGGAACATTGAATGTCATAATATGACATCTAGATAACGTTGGTTAGATACTTGTGTTTCACTTTTGAACAAAACTCTCACAAAACAGTCTAGCGAAAGCTGTTTCCATTAAAATTTTTAGAAAAAGTAATTTTAAACAAAATTACAAAGGATTGAAAATACGTCACTGGGTTTTTTTTGTTGCTAAAACAGTGAAGTGAAACCTTCAGAAAATTAAAGTAGACAAGAGTCGGGAGGCTACGAAGCACCGCACAAAGAGAAGACCGATACACTGGTCGACATGTATTGTCCCTTAAGCATAGCTAATTTTTTTATATGTTTTTAGTATCCATAAACACGAAATGAAGCAAAAAAAAATTTTTATAGGTCAGGTTTTTTTATTATTTAACAAAGTTTTTTTACATAATTACACGGGTACTTACTTAACAAAATTTCGAAACTAATTCAATTAATTTTTTTTTGCTCCTGATTTGCGCTTGTGAGTATCTTGAGAGTTTCTCTGCAGGGTCCAGCAATAGTTTGCTAGCATAGATGGACTCCACTATCCTTGGTATCGCTTTTCCATTGCCGCAATGTCCTGGTGAAATCGTTCACCGTTCATGTCACTGACATCTCCCATATTTTCGGGTAAAAAATTCAAATGAGAGTGAAGGAAGTGTATTTTTAGTGACATGTTAAATCCCATATTTTTATAGGCCATGAGCATTTCAGACAAAATGCTGATATAGTCTTCACTTTTATGACTTTCGAGAAAGTTCTCGACAACATTACCGAAGGCTGACCAAGCGGCTAGCTCGACTGGTCTCAACCCTGTTATAAAATTCGGATCAGTCAAGACCTCCCTTATTTGTGGTCCCACGAATATTCCTTCTTTAATTTTTGCGTCGCTGATCTTAGGAAACTTTTGCTTTAAGTAAATCATGCCATTTCCATCCTTAGACAAGCCTTTTACAAATTTTTTCATCAAACTCAATTTAATGTGTAAGGGTGGAAGTAAGATATCTTTAGATTTTACTAAGGGAGCATGTTGAACATTCTTCGTGCCAGGTTTAAGGTGCTTTCTGGCAGGCCAGTCCTTCTTGGTATAATAATATATATACATATAATAATATATATAATAAATATATATAATATACATACATTATATACTTTCGAGGCATTTTTACTTTGTTTTCTACCACAATTTACATAAACAAACAAGAAAACATGTGCTCAGATAAAGAAAGGTTACGAAAGTGACAGCAGTAGCTGTCAAAATGATATTCGAGCCTAGTTTTGTCATATTATAAAAAAAATCAATGATAACTCACGAATAAATATGAATTAATACACATTTTAGTAAAACTTAAAACGCATGAAAACCTGACGTGATAGAAAAAAAACTAATCACATATCTGAAATCAGCGTGAAATTTCCTGTCAGATTTGGCTACTTTCGTTAGAGGGACAAAAATGTGTTGACCAGTGAATTATTCTATCTTTTTTTGTTGCTAAAACAGTGAAGGGAAACCTTCAGAAAATTAAAGTAGACAAGAGTCGGGAGGCTACGAAGCACCGCACAAAGAGAAGACCGATTATAATATCTTTTTTTGTTGCTAAAACAGTGAAGTGAAACCTTCAGAAAATTAAAGTAGACAAGAGTCGGGAGGCTACGAAGCACCGCACAAAGAGAAGACCGATTATACTATCTTTTTTTTTATTCCAGTTAAAAGAAAATTATGTTTTCACTCATACTAGAAATAATTATATACATTAAGGAAACGTACCCATACTACGTGACCTGTTCGGGGGGGGGGTCTTCAAAATACCAGGCTGGGTACAAATGAGCGGCGAATTGCTTAGGTTTTTGATCACCGGGGGGGGTTAAAAATTGCAAAAAATTGGTCACGTAGTATGGATACGTTCCCTAAGATAAAATAAATGTTTCTATACAGCGCTGTTCTATTTCATTATTTTGTTTATCAATAATAAATATAAATATATTTTTTTAAATTACCCAGCTTCTTTTCGCTTTTAAAGTCATTTGGGAGGCAATTATATAAGTTGCCCCCCTCGTAACCAATGGATTGTTTACCATAGTTAGTGTGGATGATGTTTAAATGTATGTTATCGCGTTGTCGTGTAAAGTGTTTATGTACTTGGCACGTTTTAATGAATTCTGTGTTTGTGTTTACGAGATTATTTTGTATTTTGTATATAAGGAGACATGAATTGTATTCATATAGTTTTCTTAATGTTAATAGTTTTGTTTCCATATATAATTTTTTTTTGGATGGTCTGGGCTTGTAATTAAATAGTTTTTTGATTACCTTGTTTTGTATTACCTGTAATTCATTTATGTGAGTTTCACATGCGTTTCCCCAGATTTCAACCAAATAAATTAAATGTGAGTGTACCAGACTATAAAATAAACCTATTTTTAATTTATTTAGCAACAGATATGATAGCCGGTAAAATATGCTAATTAAGGGGATGATTTTATTTCATTCTCTCGCAGGCTAAATCCTACAGATGTATGTAATCGTCTCTTTTTAGTGTCGTTTTTTTTCACTTCATTGAGTTTCAAATCACAACAGCGCTAAAGAAGTTTTCACTTCAAAATCACAATAAAAAATCAGACCGTTGAACTAAGCACTCAATATTGTATTATTTTTATAAACGCTCTCTTTATGTTCAAGTACTCCTTTCCACAAGACGTCATTTAGCTTCAGGATTGCATTATCTCTCCACGAGATGATAATAAAAAAAACCGTAACCATGAGAAAATCGCATCACAATTTGCCGCAAAACGGAAGCCAGCGATAAACTTAATACCCTTGCATTATATATAACATGAATACTAATGTTCCAAGCTGTGGTAAAAGGAAACGTTGAACTTTATGCATGGAAATTCATTACAAAATGTATGCGGGGAACGAGGACTATAATATAATAGAATGCAACCGTCTGGCGATATGAAGGTTTTGTGGAGGAGTATTTTTATGAACCACACTTTAATGAGATAATTCATGATTTATAATATAATTCCATTACAGGCCCTTTGAGGCTGATGAATACGAGAAATATTATACTTTATTGTAATCGCTACTTTTTTCCGATTCTATAATATATGACATATATTTTGATAGGTGCAAAAATATAACGTTTATATTAAACGATATTAATAATACTTCAACACCGAAAAGAACACACACACAGAAAAGATAATAAAATTCGAGTGCAGTTTACACGCGGTAGAAGTGAAACTTTACCAAAACAATCTCAAGCAATACTTGAAAAGTGATGTCATAATCAAAGCGACCAATGAGCGCAGACGAGCGAAATTTTCGTTTTATATCTCAATCAATAGGAGCCTTTAAAAGTGATGTCATAATCAAAACGGCTAATGAGCGCAGTTGATGCGTCGCAGGTGCAGTAATCGCATTTCCGTTTCATCCAAAATCCGAATCACAGCGGTGCCATAGAAGTTTCACTTCAAAAAGATGAGAGTGTGAAATGAAATGCTTTCAAAAAAAAAATATATATTTATTTATTATATTTTACTAAACTGAACTTTAAGTTTACGAATTGCTGATTAATTACGGTATTTCATATTGCAAACATCATTTTTTCTAGTTTGATGAAGCTCCTACAATACTTGTACATCTTAAACTTTTAAATTGGTGCGGACTTTAAAGTTTCTGGTAGCGTGTTATATAACTTCATCCTTTTCTACAGTAAACTGTTCTGCGCATGCGCTTTGTTCGTTTTGTAAAATAGTATCGAAACAATCTGATATTCTCCAATGTATCAGAAAGCGTGATAAGATTTACAACATCTGTAGGAAAAACCCCAGTGACTATGCATCTCTCATATTCTACAAACGTTATAGAAACAACTGTAAAAAAATAATTGACAATGTTAAAAGGGATTATTACAAAAAAAAATCAATGAAGCTGCCGATATAAAAAAAAATTTGGAATATCATAAAAGATGTAGCCAATATTAATAAAACTGACACACCTATTGTTAAAATTAATATCGAAGACCAAACAATACATATAAATTCTGACCCTGAAAAAATATCTAACCATTTCAATCAATTTTTCTCCAACATTGGACCCAACTTAGCAAAAAAAATTTTAGACAGAAACAGCATCTCAGAGAAAGATCTTGCAAATAATATACCTATCAATAATTTGAGCTATAAACAGGTTCACTTCACTCCCAGCACTGAACTTGAAATTATAGGATTAATAGCACCTGTTAAATACAGTAACTCCACAGGAATTGATCATATCTCGACAAAAATAATCAAACACATTCAAAATTATATCGCATCCCCTCTTATACACATAATCAACTTAAGCTTCAAAACTGGCATTTTCCTAACTCCCTAAAACAGGCCACATTAATTCCAATCTTTAAAGCGGGAGACAAATTATTTGTAAATAACTACCGACCGATATCCTTACTAAGCATAATATCTAAAGTTGTAGAAAAAGCGGTGAAAAATAGACTCTGTAAGTTTCTCGAAGATAACAAAATATTATCTGACAATCAATACGGCTTTCGCAAAGGTAGAAGTACTTCAGATGCAATAGCCGCCCTCACAAAGATCGTTTCCTAATCTTGACATTGGTCGCAAACCACTTGCTGTTTTTCTCGATCTCACAAAAGCATTTGATACGGTCTCACATCCATTACTGCTAAAAAAACTGCAGCAAATTGAAATAACTGAAGTAGCCTACACATGGTTTGAAAACTATCTATCAAACCGAACACAACAAACTCTCATCCAATCTGACAAAATATATATAAGCAATAAACTATCTGTGTCCTGTGGTGTACCCCAAAGTAGCATACTAGGACCAATTTTATTTCTTATATACATCAACTCACTATGTGCCATGAATATTGGTGTAAAAATATTATCATTTGCTGATGACACGGTCTCAATATTCGAAGATGAAACATGGCAATCAGTTATTAACAAAACTAATAATGCTCTAATAAATGTAAAGCATTGGCTTGACACAAACCTCCTCACACTTAACATCGACAAAACACAATATATGACATTTTCCATACGCAAATACTATATACCCAACAACTGCCCTAAACCAATCATCCACTCGTGTCCACTCAATATAGACAATCCGGAAACCACATCTAATATTAATTGTACGTGTTCGACCCTCAAATCATCAAAAGTAGTTAAATATTTGGGAATAATCATAGACAACCAACTACGTTGGGAAGCTCACATCGGTGACACAGTAAAAAAAACTTCGTAAACTCTGCCATATATTCTGCTCCCTTAGGTCTATCTTAGATTATTTACAGACTCTAAGAAGCGTATACTTTGCCCTTTTCCAATCCATAGCAACATACGGTATAGTGGGATGGGGTGGTTGTGCTGAAACCATTATTAGACCAATTATTTTAGTTCAAAAACTAATTCTGAGAATTATATTTAAATGTCAACCTACTCATCCCTCAAATGAACTCTTTGCAAAAATCAGGGTCTTAGATATTCGACAGCTATTTACTAAAACAAGCATTTGTTATATTCGAAAAAATAATCTACTAATCGCTTCACAACATCAAGCACACACCCGCTTTTCATCAAACCTGGGTTGCGTGATCCCAAAAACTAAAACCTCATTCGCTCAACGACAATTCTGGTTCATCGCTCCTAAAATATATAATGCTTTGAGTACTCACATAAAGTCAAGTAATTCTAATTCTCTTTTTATAACACGTGTAAAACATTGGATTTTCGAAAGTGGACGAGCGTACTTTAAAGAATTCCCGAGTTCTTAACACTACATTTCAATTATTAATTTTTGCATTTCAAAATTTTATATCTATTTTTCTTTAAAACGTTGTTATTTTTTTTCTCTTAATTTTTTCACAAAATTTTATTTATTTTTTAATTTTAATTTATTTACTTATATGTTTTAATTTATATATTTGTATGGAACACTTGAGTTCTTAACATTTAATCTTTATTATTAATTTTTGTATTTCAAAGGTTGAATTTTCATTTTTATTTCTACTTTTCTTTAAAATATGATATTTTTTTCTCTTTATTTTTCACTTACTTTTAAATATTTCATAATTTTTATTTAGTATATTTAATCATCTGTTTTAATAAAATAGTATTTGTATTAATTTAAATAAATATTAAATATACGACTACCATAACACGGGCATGAGCCCAGTGTGGTAGCCAAAAAAAACAAATATCTGTAACTAATAAAAAATTTATGAAATAAAAAAATTTTAAAATCCCCAAAGTTGGTTTTTTCACTCATTATGTGGTTTTGGATTAGTTTTCACGCTCATTATCATGGGTAAGGCCACCCGCTCATAAAGAAACTGAAAAAAAACCAGTTGTCTACGCAATCGCAATCAACCTCCTGAACAAAGTCGATATTTTTCTGATCTGGCGTATCGCAGATTACTCGTAAACTTAACAGTTTGTGAGTCGCTACCGTGGCAACCTGTCAACAATGCAACTGAAACGCGACTGCCGCGGCGACCAGCATTGTGGCAGTCGCGTTTCAGTTGCATTGTTGACAGGTTGCCATGGTAGCAGCTCATCTGTTAAGTTTTGTCATGTTTTGACATGTCAGGTCAGAAAATATCGATTTTGTTAAAGAAATTGATTGCGATTGCGTCGACAACTGTTTTTTTTTCAGTTTGAGAAAATTATAAGAAGAATTCCTCCTGATTTGTAAATCACAAAAACCACGAACTTTATAAGACAAATGAAATATACAAATCTGGACGCATTCGAAATTACTGATTTAATTAATTAATCAGAAACCCACTACATAAATTAATTAATTAATTAACTCGCATGCATTTTACCCCATAATTAGCTTATTCACGACAAACCCTGAAATGTCTCTTCTTCCACAAACTTCACATCTACCTGTCTCTGCAGTTGCTTATCTTCTATTCAACTGTCATAAATAGTTTTTTGTTGTTGATTTTCAATTTATCCCGCATAGCCCTGAAACTTTTTCTTTATTTTTTTTTTTCGGATTAGTCTATAAAAAATCTCAAAATATCATAAAAGTATATAAAAAAAATATTCGCTTGATATTGTGGGAGTGGGGAGGGGGGAGGTGTTCCAATTTAGGTACGGTAGGTGCAGATCACACTCGGTAGAAGTGAAATCTTCAGAAAACTAAATTAGACAAGAGTGGGGGGCTACGAAGCACCGCACAAAGAGTTGACCGATTATTCCATCTCGTTCTCTCGCAGGCTAAATCTTATAGATGTACAGATGTATGTTTTTGTTTCTTTTTAGTGTCGCTTTTTCGTTTCATCGAGTATCAAATCACAACGGTGCTAAAGAAGTTTTCACTTCAAGAAATGTATTTCAAACCTTTCAAATAATTTCTTTTCAATATTCAAGTACATTTTAGATATATTCCCATGTCGATTTGTATCATTAACATGAGAACCACAGTGGCGACTAATAGCAGATGTTTTATTAAATTCTCTTTTACGAAGGTCAATAATAGCAAACTGGTGATTTTGAAGGACTTTTACGAACATTCATTCCCATTCGTAAGAATACATTTACAATTTTTCTAAAATTGTTCGTCCGAAACTTATAGGTTACAAAACGTTGCATTATCATTCAAGTTTTCATCGGTTTTACCAATTTACAATTTATTACCTTGATTAAACTCCAATAAAAAATACCAAATCCATCTGCCGACGAAGCACTTTGAAGAGTTGTATGATGACTTTTGACCGACCCACCTAGACAGAAAATAATAAACATAAAGTTCAAATTATTTTTTAAGTCAACTTTGGTAATGTATGAAATATAATAAAAATTCCGTTCTCTACGACCCCTATTACATAATTTACTCCATTATAACTTCAGTAATTGATTGACTTTCACTGAAAATTTTAACTTTGAAGAGAAAATTAATTTTGTTTCAATGAGAAAATTATTCAAGAAATATCTCCACTTAAGCACGTTACCATCCTTAAGGCAGATATTTTTTCGAAGAATTTACAATTTTTCAAAAATAACGTTTATTTTTCGTTTGTTTGTGTTTTCGTTTCATCTGAAAATTTTTTACTAAAATTCTCGTATAAATGCTAAACAAAAAAATGAAATTAAAAAAAAAATACAATTAAATTATTTAATTAATAAAAGAAAAAAGGTTACATTGGATTAAAAATACAGTTTAAGAAATACAGAGCAATTAGTTTACGGTGACTAAAATAATAATTGTAAGTACGTTCGTACACAAATCATTTTTTTATAACATTATATGGAACATATCCTGCAAAAAGTGCCAAGACGTGAGGTCTACGTTATACGGCGTTTTTATAGATCATTATAAAATTTTTTCACTTTATGAAACAAGCTATTTTGTGTGCACGTAAGTTGAGTTTTGGAAAGCCTAAAAACTCTGCAAAATAACAGATCAAAAATAAGTTTTAACGACATTTAAAAATTCAGGACTTTCAAATACGACTTAAAATAATGCGAAATGAAAATCCTATACAAATACACACCATCTCCAATACCATTTTTAGGAAGTTTGGGAACCCATAAGAATATTCGAAAAAGTTCGATTCTTAACAACAATTATTTCCTATCTGCAACCAATTGTGCCCAATGCTGTTCACGAAAATATAAAACTGCAAGCATTTCAGGGGACTGATTTCTTATATTCCATTTATTGTAAATTAGATAGTACCTTTTAGAATTAAAATTCGCCAGAAATAGTGCAAAAAACATGATCTCTGTTCATATAATTCCGTGGATTCACCATTGGGGTGAAGCAAGTCTCTCTGCGGTATTTGTAGGATGGCAATTACTATGATAAATACGGTTTGCAATCACGTCGTGTCGCAAGCGCTGGTCCCGAGGCTGTGGGATGTCAGAAGGGGGAGGGAGAGTGGTGGCTAGACTTTCGGCTGAGATTATTCCCGCCAGGCCAGTAAGATCATTAGGGGTGGCAACCTCCTAAGCTCCTAAACCTACCCCAAGCCTGCAATGTTATTCAAACGCTGACACAGGAAACACAAGAAGCCTTAACGCTTCGAAAATGACCGCTAAATGAGAGCCTTGACTTGGAGTTGAATAAATCATTTCACAAAAATTTTATGCCAGCCATTTTAGGAACATCATCTAATCACTATCGTGTACGGAATAACATGGGGGAGAAATCGCCGGGTTTTTGGATCCTACCGGAAAAAGACAAAAATTCAAAGCAAAAATGTTTATAATATTTCCTATCTTATCCGCTTCTGCAGACGTACGAAAAGAGCTGTAGGCTTATGCGCATAAATTTGAAAGACGCAAGAATTATAAGAATAAAAAGAATAAGATTTTTTCCTCGGTGTCTCTTTTTGGTTCCAACAAGCAATTTCCCCCTCCCCGAATTTTTTGTTGCATTTTTACATCTTGTAGAAGCTAATTAAAATTTACGTGGATAATTTAAAAATAATACATTTCATTATATATTGGTGATCATTACGCAGAAAGGGATTGTATTATTATGTCTTTTCATTTATGACAAATAAATTTAAAAATTAATTATGTTCATTTAAGAACAATTATTAACCCCAGTTACATTATAAATAATTCATTCCGTCAAATAGCAGTCATGTTGAAAGATCGTATCGTGAACGGCCATTTCATATTAAAATGTTATTTATTCGTACCTAAGTGTAAATGAAATAGAAACCAACGATTATAAAAATTATTAAAAGCTTTTTTTCAACCAGAAAAGTTTAATCAGACATCATGTCTCAGAAACAGCTTCATCTTGAAATCAAATCATGTAAGATAACCCTTTTTTAAAACCGACTCAACCAAATAATATCGATGTATTCGTATTGTCGTTTAATCTTATCTTAAAGGAATACATTTTTTATTTTTTTTGACTCGGAATACATTTTTGATATTTCTTGTCTTAACGGAATACATTTTTGGTATTTCTTGTCTTAACGGAATACATTTTTGATACGACTTGTCTTAACGAAATACATTTTCGATATTTCTTGTCTTAACGGAATACATTTTTTGTATTTCTTGTCTTAACGGAATACATTTTCGATAAATCTTGTCTTAACGGAATACATTTTTGGTATTTCTTGTCTTAACGGAATACATTTTTGAACTTAGTCATAACGTTAATTACACACCGCGAAACAAACTTTTATGTTATAAATAAACAAAAACATGTATACAAGTACGTCCATCGGTCTAAGGGTTGTGATTTTGATGTTAATTGTAATCGTAGATAACGGAGTTTTTGGTATGAACGGTAAAAACATTATTTTTTTAAATTTAATATTTTTATTATTAAATTCTGCAAGTATTTTAGTTTTTTTTTTTTATTATTGTGCCAGTTGTTTTGGCTTACAAAGCCATTTTTTAAACTGTTTGAAAACGTACAGTTTGAAAATGGTCTTGTAAGCCGAAAGAGATGTCACAATAAAAAAAACAACTAAAATGCAACAGAATTAAATTCAATTTAATTACATATTTTTTAAATTAAACTGAGATCTACGAATCAAACTCATACACAATTAATAGTTAAGAAAAATGTCTTTATCGCAAGAGCAAAACATCTGTACCTTACATTACCAGTTCATACGGTAATATTCATTTAATTTATTCGATCTAGTCAGGGCATGTCTCATCTAGTGCTTTCCACGTCGATGGTTTCAAGCAGATGAAAGTATGTTTGCGAAGTGCAATTTTCTACAGATGTATCTTTTTTACGATTTTACGCTACGATACAAACAAAATTAAAAAACGTCAGCCACCGCACTGACTGGCGAGCAATCTTTTGAAGGGCCCCTTAGTATCAACATTAAAAGAGACACTGAAATTGTCTAGTACCTCGACCATTCATTCTACGACTTTTATTTTTATTACTTTTTCATTTGAAACCATTTTCTTTTATCCCAACCACTAATATGTAATAAAAATAAAATACTTGTTTCAGAATTTCGCACGCCGAGAATTCTTTTCGAAACTTTAATGGTACAATAATTTTCAGCTTGAAGATTCTTAACCACTCGGGCCTTGACCCCATTTCGTCGGAAGGTCAAAATATTTCGGCTTTACAATCAAATCCAAATAAGGAATATTTCTGAACGCATCCGAAAACTAAACAATGTTTTCTAAAGGTGATAAAATATGCTTTTAAATTTTAAAATTCGACATAAACATATAAGAAATATAAAAATTTTGCTTGAAAACATAATTTTTTTTTTAATTGTTCACTTTACGTTTTTTCTAATTAAACTTGCTGATAATGAAAAAAAACAAACACACACACCCAAATTTTATTAGAAAAATATATTATAAACGTCGTCATCTCACTTGTCTGTCGTTTCAAGAAAAATTCCGAGTTTAATAATTTTATTTCAAGTTTTGAGAGCATCAAGGAGTACATTTTAATTATATTGTCGGTAACTTTTTGTAGTGTATGAAATATATGTACAGGGTGTCCGGTGGCAGAATTAGGTTTTAAATTTCGAATTTCTCTGTAACGGCTAAGCGGACGAGCGGGGAGGGGGCCGCGTTAGCTTTGTCGTTCGTGCGGATTATTTAGTCACGATCAGTCACGATGTCGCAGTGGCCTGGAGATCAACGTGCGTTCGTAATCGAAGCCTATTTCAAGGCTAACGATTCGTGTGCAATTGCGCGTCGAAGATTTAGTACGCGTACAGTATTCGACGTTTACGTGATGCCCCAAGTGAAGATTTGATTCGGTCATGTGTCCGAAGGTTCCGGGCAACATGTTCGGCGGCAAACGACTCACGGCCGGGGCCCAGGAGGACGTCGAGAACAAGTGAAAACATCGAACTCGTCACGAACAGTTTAAGAGAGCGGCTATCCTAGGGCTTCCAAAAACTATTGTGCACGAAATATTGAAGAAGGACCTTAAATTTAATTCTTTTAGGATTCAAATTGTGCAAGCGCTTAAACCTAATAATTACAATTTACATTTTCAGATTTCGTACATTAAACACTATCTTTTGGACTGATGAAGCCCATTTTCATTTAAATGGAAGTGTAAATAAGCAGAATTGTCGTTATTGATCACCTAAAGGACAGAACCCACGTTTAAAACATCAACAGCCACTTCACAGTCCCAAAGTGACGGTTTGGTGTGCATTTTCTAGCAGTGGAATAATCGGACCTTATTTTTTTGAAAATCGTCGAAGGTAAGCCATTAATGTGAACGGGGTTTCTTATCGGGGCATGCTTAACGATTATTTTTTTACCAAAAATGAGAGAACATCCTGCCTCCAATTCACACACATGGTTCCAGCAAGATGGCGCCACGCCTCACACTGCTAGAGAAACGATGACGCTACTTCTTGATTTGTTCCCTAAAAAATGATTAGCCGTTTCCGTGACATCCCCTGGCCAAGGGGGTCACCAGATCTCACTCCTTTGAACTTTTTTCTGTGGAGGTTCCTCAAAAGTAAAGTGCATGAAACCGACCCCGCGACCATCTCTGCACTAAAAGAAAATATCATTCGCGAAGTTAATGGTATCCCGATGTCACTTCTCTAGCGAGTGGAACGAAATACTGAGGCCAGATTCCAAGAGTGTGTCCGACGTGATGGTCTACATTTAGATGAAATAATTTTTAAGAAATAAAATCCGCACTTCTCTTTGTAACAGTTATTGAAATAAATGTACATCCTAAGCAGTTTATTTTTTATTCAAGTTTTAAATCCTAATTCTGCCACCGGACACCCTGTAGATCTACTCACAAACCGCGCTTGTTCGGGATTCCGGAGTTTCACGAACGAGTGCAGTGCAATGTCCAGATCAGCTGGCCGGCAACGCGCAGATCTATTCAGAGAGCTCTAGTAAACAGTCGCTACCATTTTTTTTTTTTAAAGAAAGACAAACATTCCCGGGTTACGAATAACCCAACAATATTTGAAAATCTCCTACTACCACCACAGAAAGCCGAAAATATTGCTTGTGTTGTGATGGAGGACTTAGTCAGCCGAGGAATCGAACACGCGACGCCCAGGTGGGGCCCAAGCGCTATGCCCACAATAAACTAAAAGAAAAACTTACGTTGTAATCATTTACATTGTGGGCTAGTGAGCCACAGAATAAAAGAACATTACACTTTTACATTTGAATATAGAGCGCGGTGAGGGCATTATAGTTGAGGGAACGGACTGCGGATCGGCAGAGACGGGTTGCGAAATGAAAGGCGTCAGTCGATGTAGTGAGTCGAAATCTTTATTGGAGAGCTACGTAGCAATTAGTCAGATGGAGTTGACACGAGCAGTAGTGAGTCACAAGCAGAAGTGGTGTTGGCAGTGATGTTGATGATGTAGGTCGATGATGCTGTGGTGGAGCAGACCACGGGTCTGCATGTCGCCAGCATGTAGCTCTGCACCGTGGTGGTGGAGAAGACCTAGTCATCCAGGATGTCGCTCGACGCTTTGAGACGCGGAGATGGACAGCGGTGAACCTTGTGAGGAGAAAGAAGTCTCAGTGGCAGCGAAGCGCGACGGGCTTCGATAAGCCTGAGATATTGCTGCACCCTAGACAGAAGACACGGCGGGCCTTGTTGTCGCGGGCAATTGAGTCTCCAAAGCTGATGGTGCGGTGGACCATGTTAGCTGCGAGATGATGGGTCCTCGAAGGCTGCGGGCGCACCGGCACAGGTTCCGGCTCTGAGTCGCAGGGGGGCTGGCCGGTAGGCGGGTACCGAACTGGAGTGAATTCACAGGGCACTGTATAACTGTGTGTGTGTGTGACTTGAGACTAGACTTGAGACTGCGCTATATGCGGCCCGCGGTCTTCGAGGACCCATCATCTCGCAGCTAACATGGTCCACCGCACCATCAGCTTTGGAGACTCAATTGCCCGCGACATAGTAAGGAAGACACAACGTTTTCTATGAGACCTATTTGAGTTGTTCCGAAAACCAAGGGGGTTAATAACGTGCCTTCAATAATTACATTTCAAACATGTATAGATATTCTTACGTGGTAGAATTTTTAAATTATCAGTACAAATTAATTCCAGCTTTTTCTGAAGGCGCATTTGAAGGGAAATTTCCTGTATTTCAGTCAGCTTTGGAATAAACAAGTAAAAGTGTCAGCTAAGTACTCCTGACAACGTCTTGGAATAGATTAACCTATATTTCTATTATTAAAATAAATAAATCCTATCATCCAATACATAATATTTATTTACACGTAGGCAAACGTGAAAAAATTACTTAGGTTTTATGCTTGGGGTTAATATAATATTGTCTACTGTATTGAAAGCCTCTTATTTTTATAATAAAGGCCAGCTTTGAATTTAAATATTTTTGGTAACAAATTTGTCATGGTACATACTTACCCACACTGATTCGTTGTCGGTGGATTTCAAATAAAATAAAACTATGTAATCACATTTCCTTCACGAAATTAAAAGTATTTCTTCATACGATTATTTCAAAGCTAACTCAGCTTTGGGCCTAACAATTTATTTGTACGTAAAGTAAGTCACAATATATACAATACTTTCACATGGGAAAGCTATCAATTTTTAAGACGAATAAAATTAATATACATTCTTAATTTCTAACCAAAAGAGGACGTTTGGAATCATAATTCTTTGATTACGGCATTTATAGTAATTTCGGTTAGCCACCGTAGAGTTGTTAAATAATAAAATTAGAGTGTGCAATTCACATGCGGTAGAAGTGAAACCTTCAGAAAATTAAAGTAAATAAGAGTGGGTAGACTGCAAAGCACTTTATTATCAATGTGAAGGATGACTTTTCCATATTTTTGTCGTCGAATTCAGTGCACCTTTTCCTGTACATTTGGTCATCTTATTAGTATTTGTGTTTTCTACTTCGGAGTCGCTAGGTATCGCTTTCTTTTGTGTTTTCTTTGCCTGTTCATTTTGGAGTGGTTTATGATTAAATATTGATTTTACAAAAAAAATTTTTTTTGGATTTCGTAAGATTCGATCCTTGATCTGGCCGCAAAGGTTTGTCGGGCGTTTTATACTACTAGACCAAAGGAGACTCGCGTGGGACCATGGATTTAACGTATTATATTGGAACCGAGTAGCCGTGAAATAAAAAAAATATTTTATTGCCATATCATTCTCTTGCAGGCTAAATCCTATAGATGTATTTATTTGTCCCTTTTTAGTGTCGCTCGCTTCCGTTTCATCGAGCCTCAAATCACAACGGTGCGTAAAAAGTTTTCACTTATACATATATTGATATTGATCTGGTATATTGATCTACACTTGACCTACCTCCGATTTACTGTAAAAATACCAACATCAATGTATTACCACAATGGACTACATTTTTGTACTCAAATCAACAATACTTTGTTTCTGCTCATTTCTTATAAATCGGAAACCTACGTCACATGCGGCGATTTGTCGCTGCTAATTTAGGAGATGCAAAATCACTTCACGCGATAAGGAAGGGGCTGAAAGTGGCCCGAATAGCAGCTACTAAATGTAGTGGTGGCTAGACTAGAATATGTCATACGAGTATTATTCTGGTCTAGTGACTACATAAGTTGTTATCAATATATAGTCTGTAGGACATTAGATATTAGACTCGCCACTACCTACTCGCATTTACTATGTAGATCAGACTAAATCACCCCGCGCGAATAAGTCTGAGAATAAAAAGAAGATGATTTCAAATGTAAGAGCTTTGAATCTGGAGGAATGGTTTCGTTTTTCTCTCCTTACAAAATTTTGCTTCTAAAGGTGTTATATCCCAAATAAATTAAATGAACTTGCCTTTCATATGCCTTTCTAATATTTTTCCAGTTTTATTATCTAATATGAGAGGAAAATTCTTTCATAGAAGTTTGAAAATTGACGATGAAAACGACGCTTTAATACCAAATCGATATCGCTTTGATCAAATTCTTTTGGGCGATAAATTATAGAATCCAGAATATTATGCTTTCCCAGAAATTCTTATCCGAACACTTTTGCACGCTTAGTACTTGAAAAATAATTCTAAAAAAACAATTTCCTTTCAGATAGATGATGTTGTGACATGTATTGAGGAATAAAGAGATAACTTTTCAGAAAGTTTAATAAAAATACGGCAAAAAAATGCTACCATTAATTTTTTTTAATGCTAAAATGCCCCCCGATCGATTATTCCAAAAATAATCGCCAAAAATAAACTATTTTTATTTACCGGAAGTAACCCCAAACTTCTGAAAGGTCTACTTGTCCCGCTTGCGAATTACAAAGGCGGATTCAAGGAATCTTATCGTATTTATAAACGACACTTTTAAAAAACTAACAATGAAACTGTCGGCATATTTACAAAAAGCTCACAATAACTGCTGAGAGATCTGCTTGATCATATAGTAAGTAATTATTATTAATGATAGTAGGGTTAAGTCAAGTTCCGAACCCAATGAGACAAATAATTGTTACCCTTTGTCAACTGCTCTTATCCATTGAGCTACGTCGGCTTATTTCCTGCCCGCCAAATAATTCAATCTATACTAGTGTTTCATTCAACAATTAGGTATGGCTTATTACATTTTTCCACCTGCAAACAACCAACTTTATTTTATATGTGAAAGGCATTGTAAGTGCTAAATCTCCCACTAGGTGGCGTAGAGACAAATAATTGTTACCCTTTGTGCTATGCATAAAAAACTTGACTTAAACATTAGTTTATCAATTATAAATAATAATTAATGCATTTGAGTTTTTATACAATACGGGCTCCTTGAAGATTCGCATCAATAAGTCGTTTAAGTCACCCTCCCTACAGCCTCTACCACAACCCGTCTTACAACCCTGGCCAACCGGGTGGCGATATAGTTCCTTTGTCTTTACAATTTACAGACAGGGGCGCACAGCTAAAGCTGTTCAAATATGGTTAATAAACGTATCTGAAGCCATATCAAGCAACCAACGGCAAAGTTTCTATTCTGAATGTTATGACTCTCTCCGGGATGATGGAAAATTAAAAAAATTCAAAACTTGTTAAATATATGTTCCAAAACATACAGCTCTGCGAAATAATCGTGTATACTTAAAAATATATATTTTCAAGGACGGGCGTCCATTAGGGCTCTTTCAATTTAGACGTTTCGTGTCGGACTGCTGCCGCACGTTTACTGTGCCGCTGGTTATAACCCGCTGCCGTGCTGCTGCCGTGCCGCTGCAGTACGGTAGCAGTCCGATACCAAACGCCTAAATTGAAAGCGTTTCTGACTGCCGTGCGTTTATATGCTAGTGATGTTTAGACGTGGGTCGTTTGATGTTTTAAATTCATTTTGAACATATAAGATGTTTAAATAATATTTATTATTCTGAATTTTCCAACCATATTTTGGAAACAAGTCATTCTTTTGATATTAATAATGGTCTTAAAATTTTACATTCTTACACTACGGGCATACAATTAGATAATTTAGAAATTTTAGAAATTAGAAAAAGCGTTAATAGTAAATTAAATATTATAAATAACCAAACATTTTTTTAACAATAGCCATCTCTTAAATTTATTTTCTTATTAATAATTATAATTATTTATTTTGTTAATTAATCGCGTCTCCTTTTTAATATTTTTGTCTATGTTCTAATTTATTCTTATTTTTCTTTACTTGTTTGTCATTTATTTTTTAAATTAACATCTTTCCTGATAAAGGTAACATTGTTATCGAAACACGTAGATTAATTATTAAATATAGTAAACAAAGTAATATATTTTTCACTATATAATAATATTTGATTTAAATAAATAGTTACCTGCTGAGTTTTTTTCACCAGTAGTTTTATTTTTAAAATCCTCTATAAATTTTTCACAGATACCTTCCTAAGCATTTTTTGTTTCCGTGCGATTACTGTGTTTGTCACTTTTGGAGTTCCATATAGCAGGGCGTATTTCAATTTCATTTATAAATTCTTCCACGTTTATATCATCCATTTTAAGCAAACAGTAAACTTGAAAATTCGATGAAGTTAGCTCTCACGTCTTGTCACCGCACTATTCAACAGCGAAATGAACACGTGGAGCTTGAGACTTTGCCGTCCTGTTGTCGAGCGTTCTCGGTACCGACGCCGCACTGTTGCCGCACTGTTGCCGCACGGGGCATTTTGTATGAAAACAAATTACCGTCCGTGCACCGTACAACAAACGCACTGCTTCGGCACTGCAGCCGTCCGACATGAAACGTCTAAATTGAAGGCGCACTTTTATTGAGTCCAATCGATTCATTTTAATAATTCAGTAATTGAACTTTAATAACTTACCACCCTTGCTGTCAATTTCCAACCATAACCCAATTGACTGTAAATAATGATGTTGGTCATAAAAATATTATAGCATAATGTATTTACCGATCGTAAAGCGTTGATTGCCAATGACTAACGAGCAATGAACATTGACCGTGCGATGTTTTATGTCTTCAGTCAGTTTATCGCAATTCATTTCAATTCCAAAGTGCAATGCCACAGACGTGCCATTTTGTTTATGTCCGTGTTACAGCAAATTAATTATTAAGAAGTACAGTTTGCCAAATAAGAGTAGAAAATATATGAAGGCGCCACTGTTGATCAAATGGCAATACTAAACACATAACTCATGGTGTTAAAGTAAAGCTGTGTAACCTACATTTTTATTAAAAATTAAAAAGGCATAATAGTGGAAAAAATATTTTTTCATAGCAGTATAGATACCCGCCGATCTGAAAATTAGAATTGCGTATAGGTATATTATTATTATACCTTTGCAATTTTATGTTAACATAATGAAGAATAACTATAACGTAATAAAATATAAAGCGCAGTTTAGAAATTGCTCACATTTATTTAATACTAGATAAAGTACCAAGCGTTGCCTGGGCTTTAGATCATGTCTCTAATTTTACCTATTTTATTTTTTAGATCTGAATATATTTAACTCATTCAGATCTAAAAGTAGTGTAACTAAACTCACCATTATTGATTCTTCCTTTCTATCTATTGTTAAATTCAAATTTATGTTAAATTAAATTAAAGCAAATCGCTTTATACATCACCTTTTAATAAAATTTATGAAGAAAAAATGTTTTTTTAAATGTGGTTTACTGTGTTCTATACATTCAGTGTAATTGCACTTCAAAAAAATATTTGACAGTTTAATTGGTGTTGCCAGTCTACAAATTTAGTAGTTCAAGTTTTTATATTTTCTACTCTTATTTGACAGACTATAACTTACTGCAGAAGTTCAGTAGTTTTTTTTAAATATGTACGAATTCAAAAGCAAAAAAATTCGACAAAATTATATTTAAAAAAATGTGCTATTTATGGTCTACTGGCCGCCACGGTAACTCGTTGATTTGCATAGAGCACAAAGTAAAGCAATGGTAGAATTTTCCGGTTTCAGGACAATTGATCCGGCTACAATTGGCCCTACAAAAGTTTTACATTTTCTACATCTCCTTCCCCTCCCCGCTACCTTCAACCTCACCACAAACCAAAATTGAGGATGTCTTAGTCTTACTGGACGTGTGTTATTCAGATAAAAAAAGTTTTATTATTTGATTATTACGCTGGTGTATAGTGTATATAGGTATTAGTCTTATTACTTGAAATGGCTTTAGTCGTGTTTGATGACCAGATCTGAATAGCCAGGTACTTTTCCACATCTCCTTCCCCTCTCCACTACCTTCAGGCTCACAACATACCAAAATTGGGGATGCCACAGTCTCAATGGCTCCAGACGATGGGATTCTTGTATGGCATTCATATAAAAAAGTTATATTATATGCAAGTAGGAACCTTTTTGCTAAGCCGAATGCATGTATAAGTATGTCGTATTTTGTTATTTCCGCACGCTTCTTCGGGATTATTGTCAGTATAAACATATGATTTTCACTGAAGGCGCCTGCGGATATAAGTATATCGACTTTAGTTGTACGGCCGTGTATCCTCTTTGCACACTTGCTTGAAGAAATAATCTTTTAGGGGATCAACTGTCCGAGGAATCAACTGTCCGCCGGATCAACTGCCGGGGGGGTCATCTTTCGTGGGGATCAACTATCGGCGGGCCAACTGTCGGCGGGCCAATTATCGCTGGATCAATTGTTCGGATACAGAATTTTCCAGGGGCTTAAATTCCATTTACGAAAACTTTTTTCATTCACAATTATTTTCGGACTGTTTTGAGTAATTACCAGTAGTTTCCAACAATTAGCCTCTCGCTAGGCGTACTGTACAGGACTCGCAGATACTTTAATAGTACACAGCTGCTGACCCAGCACAAATCGCAAGTTTGCCTGTTGAATTTGGAAACCACTTCTGGTCTGGAGCCCTAAAATACCTGAAAAACTCCATGAGTGCAGAAACGTGCCGTTCGTTTGATAGATTCCCATATCTCAACAAGCGGATTGCAAGGTTTAGAACACAGGCGTCAGAGGTAGGTATGCTGTCCTTGTTCTATCAGAAGATGCTCCGAGGAACTAGCGTCATTTATCCGTTCGGCACCGGCGCGTAGTAGGGAAACACACCAAACGCGTGTCCAACATAAGCACACGGTTAGTATTTGTCATATGAGAGCGGGTCGCTTCCTGAGTTCAACAGCTCGGCTGTTAAATGATTTGCTTCCTCCCTTTTACAAAATGGGTCTCTTCAAGATCTATGTTCACTCCTTCCTCTCCTCAAAAAGGCTCTCCACAGAGTGTCTTCAAAATTGACACAAGCCCTGAGAGAAATTATTTTCCTCCTCCTGTGTGGAGTTAGTGTAAAAAAATGTGATTAATTGATTTATAAATATTTTAAATTTTCAGTATTTTTTTCACCCTCTATTATTTCGTCTCTTAGAAATATTCGTACCTTCGAGCAATTTTTTTTTGTTAAATAGGAAGAATTTTCCAAAAGCAAACAATTAATTTAAAAAAATTATTGCACTAAAGTCGCGTTTTCGAGGCGTGTTTTTGCAGCCATAAAAGGAAAGGACTATTTTACAATCGGTTTTACCGAACAATTGAGAATGTGCAGTTAGCGTAATTCAATTCAGAACCGTTAATTCAATTCTCCGGGATTTGTCTGGGAGACCAGCTGGATGCTTTCCCTCTGGAATGGCAGAGACCTTTTTTCCGTAAACATTATGTTGGCATCATGACCACAATGTGTCAAAGCCACCTCACTCTGAGGCGTTTCTAATGTCCCTCACGTAACATCATTTTGATAGCGGCTATAGAGAAATTAGAAGGACGCCGACGTCACAGCTCGTCATAAATTTTTAGTCGATCACGATAAACGGAACGAGCAAGTCATCGAGCGGCAAGTTTTAATTTAGTGTTTGTATAGAAAAGGTTGGAAACAATGAGCGCTTTTATAATTACCGTGACGATTCACGATTACGGTACCGTGACGGCAAAAAAAGGCAATAAACGAATGTTCCGTATCGGTATTATAACGCTACAGCTCTTTCTAAATTATTAAATACATTAATACAGTGTTTAAATCTCAGAAAACCCTAATAAAAGTAATACTTAAGTTACCAATACTAACACCCACTTCAATCACATTCGAAAAATTCCCAGTGCTGAAAATTCAAAAATTATATTCAAAACAAATACTTACTTTCCTTTACAAGAACTTATCCACATTTAACACTTCACAAAATTCTCGCAATACTAGAACAAGACATGCTCACCAACTACAAATACCAAAAACAAACACCTCATTTGGACAAAAACACTACAGATACCAGGCTATAAAACTATACAATTCTCTTCCTACACAATATAAAACAACTAATATTATTGAATACAAAAAAACATAAGAAACTGGCTACAATCTTTTTAACTTTTAATGTATAATTTTTGTCGAATTGAAGTCGATTTTATATTTTGATTTTTATTGTTTCTCTTTTTGTACTAGCAATTAACACTCTTTTGTTTTACTATTCACAATTTATAATTCATAATTTACAACTGATAAATGTCCTCTACAACACAGGTGAACTCCTAGTGTGGAGGACAATATATTATACCTTTGTAATGTAAATGTACTAAGAATAAATAAATAAATAAATAAATAATGGTGAGACACCCAAAATATGTGTAACTGTTTCCTCCAAAGCACTACTTTTTCCTTGCTTTTCATTTTCTTTGTACGTGTAAGGGAGATGTATGATAATGATTATACGTTTCCTTTGGGAGGGTGCAGACATATGTTCACCGTTTCTCTCATTTTCGACTCTTGTTATTTAATGTGTAAGAAAAAACTGCAGAATTATTCGTTTATAAACAAAAGCAAAACTATCAGCGCATTGATATTTGACTTTTTTTATTTTTGGAATTCACTAACACTTCAATAGTATCCTATAACTATATTCCATACTTTCAAAATTATCATCTAGGGTAGTAGTATTGAAGTGGTCTACGGGTCGTCACGGTGCCGTAAGTGAGAAAGATGCCAGAAAATGATCACTTTTTTCCTTTGGAGGAAACAGACCTACTCGTGTATCTCATCTTTTGAAAGAGCTGCAGCATTATAGAGATAAGGAACGCAAGTTCATATTTTTTTGCCGTCACGGTACCGTAACCATGAATCGTTATGGTAATTGTCTCAACGACAATTCTGGTTCAAATATATAATGCTCTGAGTACTGACATAAAGTCAAGTAATTCTAATTCTCTTTTTATAACACGTGTTATTAATTTTTGCATTTCAAAATTTTTATTTCCATTTTTATTTCTATTTTTCTTTAAAATGTTGTTATTTTTTTTCTCTTAGTTTTTCACTAAATTTTATTTATGTTTTAATTTTGATTTATATACTTATATGTTTTAATTTATATAGAACGCTTGAGTTCTTAACATTTAATCATTATTATTAATTTTTGTATTTCAAAATTTGAATTTTCTTTTTTATTTTTATTTCTACTTTTCTTTAAAATATGATCTTTTTTTCTCTTTACTTTTAAGTATTTCTTTTTTTTTTTGGAATGTTTAATCATGTGTTTTAATAAAATAGTATTTATAAAATCGTATTTAAAATATTAAATGTACGACTATCATAACACGGGCATTAGCCTAGTGTGGTAGCCAAAAAAACAAATATCTGTAACTAATAAAAATTTTATGAAATAAATAAATAAATAAAAATTAGGTATAATAATAATAAATTTGGACAACTTATATAGCGCTGTTTTTGCGAAAAATCGCCTCAAGAGCGTATAAGAGAGTATAAGGCGTTCAATATGCAATGTTTCTAGCCGAATAAGATCACTTCAAATATAATTTATGATATCTCTATGCTCATCTAATTCCCTTCATCATTTCCCAATTGGGGATGTTTCACTAGTTTTAAAAGATTCATCGACCATTATTTGGGAGGTATTAGAAAAGAAAGTGCATATTTATTATCGTTGACAGCCATCAAAAATTTCGGACCCCCGACGAGCACCGGCCCACAGGGAAATATGCAGATATGAGAAAGGTTTTCCAAAAACCCCCTGGCTCACTGGGGGCTTCTCCACCTGACGTTGACTGACATCAATAATGTAATAATATTTTTCTCTTTTATTTTTGTATCAGTAGATTAAAATGTACATAATTCAAATGCACAATCTGGCTCACGAGCACAATTTTTGATACATCTATTTGTACAAATTAATCTCCGCCATCAGTTGAACTGACAAAGTAACGATCGCGTAATGTGAAACCGTTGCTATCAAATATTTGAATAAAATATTACAGCTTTTTTTCACGAATTCCAGAACGTTAAATAAAACATGTAATCATTACATGAACGATAGGTCAAAATGAAAATGCGTATAAAGAATGTTTTAGTTGACTATGGTTTACATGACGAGGGCTCAGCACGGCGACCCTTTGGAATAACAAGGGTCGTGTGTTATGGTGACGTCATGCGATAATGTGATCTATAGTAAGCTACTTTAGAGTTCATTATGGAATGACGTTACCGCAACAGATAGAACATTGTTATTCCAAAAGTAGTAAAACACCATTAAGGTCCACATTATCATAAATATTAGGTACCAAATTATCACAGAATTTTCTCTCCTTCCTTTCCCTTATTTCCACGTTTTTTTTTATTGCTTAAAAAATTAGGCAGAAAGTCATTTTAAAAAAAATCAACCAGTAAAAAACAAAGTTTTTTTTCGAAAATTTTCAATTTCTATGGTATGAGTAAAAATATATTTTTTTAAATAAATGTTAATTATTATTTACTAGCTGGTCCCGGCATGCGTTGCTATGCCGTTTAATAAAGAAATTGTTTCTCCCTGCGTGTCCTTTCCTATTCGTCCCGTTCCCACTCCGCCTCCTCCACCTGCCCTTTCCCCACAATACTCCCCCTTCCCCCCATCCCCCTTCCCCCTTTCCCCCCCACCCCCTCCCCCTCCCCCTCCCTGGTTCCCCTTCCTCCTCTCCCTCCCTCTCGCTTTCCATACATTCAGTTTTATATAATAGCCATTTTTTTATACAAATTTCGTAATGCCAGAGCTCACCGGAAGTTTTATAAAAACCTTGTCCTGACAATAAAGAACACACAAAAAAAATAATTATCCAATTTGGTGCAGTCGTTCGAAAGTTATGCGCTTAGCAACACACTCAGCGATTCATTTTTATATATAAGGCTAACTGGTCCCGGCATGCGTTGCTATGCCATTTAATAAAGAAATTATTTCTCACTGAGTGTCTTTTCACAAGCGTCACGTTCCCCTTTTGCCTCCCCTTCTTCTCCTGCGTCTTCTTCCCCTCTCGCATTCCCACTCCGTCACCTCCACCTTCCCTCTCCCCACTCCACTCCCCCCCCTTCCCCCGTCCCGCGAACCCCCCTTCCGAGTTCCCCTCCCTCCTCACACGTCCCCATCCCCTCCCGCGTTCCCCTTCCACCTTCCCCGCCTTCCCTCTTCCCTTTCTCGCTCCCTCGTCCCGCCAACCCTCCTCCCGCGTTCCATGTATTCAATCCCAGTACATTCAGTTTTTAAACAGCTCACGTGCCACCTTTTACAATTTTTATTTAAATTTCCATTTTTCATGAATATTAAATTTGGTACCTATTTAAAATATCTAAAATTCTTGATTCGATTCAAACTATTAGGGGAGTACCTACTTTAAATAAATTTATCAACTTAAGGCGATCCAATAGTTCAGGAAAAAATCGAAATCGGAATTCACGCCCTTTATGGGAGGAGTTTAAAAATACTTGAGATAAAGCTTTTGGAAAGGTTGGAAAAGGTATTTGATAAAAAAATTTACATGTTGATTTCGTAAAGGCCTGTAAAAAATATTAATTCCTCTTTTATGAATTGTTTATTGTAATAAAACTTGAAATTTAAAATTTATTTCACGAAACTAAGCGACGCGGAGTCACACGTCTGTTTCCCACTCCTGCCGGGGCGTGACTGATACTGATACGAAATAGGTGTGCTCACTGCATGGTTCTTGTGCCCATGCCATAAGGGTCACTTCAAGAATCCAAATTCGTAGAATGTGGGCCGTATTGATTGATGTCAAAAATAACAACGAGAAAATGCATATTTTATTTTATTTTGTGAAGTTCGGACGTAAATATAATTTTTTTTGCGATTATTATAAAATAAACTGAATTTGCCACATACAAAAGCAATTAACGTCTTTGCCGAAAGGGGGTTTATAAATAGGAGAGTTTGGACTTGAAAATGTTTTTTATAGACCTCATACTTTATTTTTTTATAGGCTTATTAAAAGACTTATTATAAAAAATACCGATATTTTTAAGGGCCATAGTATGTTCTACACGCAGTATTTAATTGAAGCATCTATAGTACTTCTAAGCGATCAAATTTTCAAAACAAAAATACATGATTTTGTATGATTTTGCATTATTTACTATGGCTTCGTCTTAAAGATTTTCAAAAATAGAATCCTGATTTAACAATCATTGTTTTGTAAAATGTCATTCTCAACCAAGCGAACTGTCAAACGTGCGATAGTCGTTAGGTTTTCTGAAATTATCCAATTTTCTGCGCTATTTTCTTAATTTATCTCTCTGTAAGAACCATATATTAGAGCTCGCTATAACCAGAGCTCACCAGTATATTATATAGAAACCTTCGCGGGCATGCACACATCAAATCCCCAAAGTTTGAATGAAATAGGAAAAGTCTTTCGGACATTACGCGCGTACATATATTTAGACGATTCATTATAATTTATATAGATAGATTTGTAGTTACTGAAAATATAACAATTAATTATTTTTTAATTTTAGAAGGTCTAGTGCATTTCATCACAACCAAATTTATCAATACTAATTTCGGTCGTATGTGGTGTGTGTTTTTCCCGCGAAATTATTCACTTTCGTTGAACTAAATGCTAGCGGTTTCATGACAGCGTATGCTGAAATACAGACTTTAGGTTTGCTGTCTATAGTGATTATGTTTTCAGAATATTTAAATTTTGCTGACAGAAGAGAAACATTCGAATCTTATCGGATGTAAAAATATTCACGAGGAAGATGTCAGACACAATTGAGCTTGGAAATCGAATCCTCAATGCTGAAGTGTTCCGCAGTCAACATACTCGTAAAAGCATCTGGATTGCATCCATTTTGAATCTCCTCGAGATAAAATCAGTTACATGGAGAGTGAAGGGGGTTCTTGAAAGGAAATTGGATTTGAAATTAATTTATATATCTGTGGCTTTGGCCGTTAAACTTTTTACTGCGCTTGTCGTTGAAATGCTGAATTTACAACTTGTCAGATTCAGGTCAAACTTATATTGTTATAACCTATAATATCCTCGGAGTAGTCGAAGAGCCACCGACTACATGTATGTACGTACACAAATTCCAATATCCAATTCCGTATTTAACTTCACGATAGAAATAAACAACGAGTCAGGAGTGTTTTTATTGCTACTGACAACCCTCTAAAAAGCATCACTAATGATCGTATGTATTATCATTCCAACAATTATTGCGATATTATAGTTTCGTCTTGCAGGAAATACAGGATGGCGCAAAATGACATTTAGGGTTTGAGCACTTTATATTTTTTGTTATTTGTTTTTGGGGTGTTATGCCGTGTTGCGCTACCTCCTCCTTTAGCCAACGTTTCGGACAGCGTTACAGTGTCCATCATCAGGGCAGATGTGTCATACATCTGTCCGAAAAGATGTCTAAAGGAGGAAGTAGCGCAACACGGCATAACACCCCAAAAACAAATAACAAAAATACTTTTGGCCGTGAAAATCTAAAATCATATCTTTAGAATTGTTTTATTTGTTTCAGAGTAAATTGTATTTTTTAAATAAAACACAAAATATAAAATGTATATACTCCCAAAGAAAACATTCGGCAGCGATATCCGAGGACCGCGGTGGCCAATTGAAGTCGCTACTGCCCGAAATAAGTTTTGCTCACACAGGCCCCAAGATTCCTCCCCAGAACTTCCTCTTCTTCCTATCTCTAAAATAACCCTCCGCATGGTATACCCAACGATGACATAGACTGTGAAGGAAATTGATTAATGTAAAAAAGGAGGAAGCGCTTCACTGCATAATAGCCCAGGCAACGAAGACCAAAAAATATTTAATGTAGAAGCCAATTTTGGCAAAATTGTAGGGGAAGGTGTCCTTAACAAAATACTAAAAGTACTGGGGGGGGTGAAGCTAAGTGGGGGGGGTCTAAAGGTCCCTTTTTTCAGTTTTTCGTTAATAACTCGAAAACTACTGCCTCTAGCGAAAAAGTGTTTAGGTACCAAATTATTTACATAAAATTCTCTACAAAAAAGTTCATATAAACTTGTTGTTGGGATCAATGCTTGAGGAGATAAGGAGGGGGGAAATGTAAAAATAAAAATAAAAACTGTTTTAATTTTTAAAAATGAAATGTTTGTCGGTAAAAATGAAATGCATATTGTTAAAAATCAAATAATTAGTGCTTAAAGATGTACCTTGAACATTAAATTTCGTCGAAATCTAAACTTTCATCGTCATCAATGCTGTCTTCGACGGGGGTTCCATTTATACATGAGCTGAGGCTGCCGCAGGCACCGGAGCAGGCAATCCCTGCTTTGCGGCAACCGCAGCGCATCCCACACCCAGTTGTGCATCGGCAAAAGATCGTGTTCAAAATGGAGATGGGTGCAACAGGGTCGTTCGTGTTAACTGGGTTAAGGATCCCATCTTCTCCCTTGACCCAACCCCATTGGGTGAGTGGTAGGGGGTTGCCTAGCCACTGTTGTATCTGTAAAAAAGTAATGAGACCAAAGTAAGCATTCATCACAAATTAATGTAATAAGAAAGCAGTATTTAAAACTACATGTAACTGGATTTAATTACCTGCAGATATACTCTGAGCGAGTGTTGCTTTGAAGCTCCTCTGGTGGGAGGAAGAGTGACCATGTCTGATTTGGGCTTCGTTGACGCTTTCAAAAATGCCGAGTACCGATGTTTGCTTAGGTTGTCTTGATGAGCAGGCGCTTTGTATACAGCCAAAAAAGTTTCTCGCCAGCCTGTTCAATATTCTCAGGTGATGCTGAGGAATCGAAGAATATTGGTAAAATATCTTGGATGAGGCCAGGATTTTCTGTGAAGAGTTTAGCGATTCCCACTTTACTCTTTCCATATATCGCCGAGGCGGTGTCGCATCCGGAGAAGCTATGTAGAAGGAGAATATTTGTGGATCACCAGGAGGCACCGCCATCTGCACGTCATTGGAGGAGTTTGCTGAAGTTTTTTCATTTCATTTTTACCGACAAACATTTCAATTTTAAAAATTAAAACAGTTTTTTTTTTATTTTACATTTTCCCCCTCCGTATCTCCTCAAGCATTGATCCCAACAACAAGTTTATACTATATATATATATGGACTATAATACCCCTAAATCACTACAATGCGTGAGTAAAAAAAATGCAATTCAAGAACGATAATTATTGTCCTAATGCGATATACCTAAAAATTATGCGTTGTTTTGATGAATTTTGAGTTATTTTTTGGAAAAGTGTTGTTATTTTTCAAGCAGTATTTGCAACAAAGGATGCTCCTTGAAGATGTTCGTAACAGGGCCATTACGTGCCTGGCAGTATACGCTGTGGCTCCATCATGTTGGAACCACAATGTTGTAGATCAGGGGTCACCAAATGGCGGACCGCGATCTGGATCCGGACCGCCGACCTATTTTGTGCGGACCTTGTGTTAACAATACAAAATATTTTTTCATTAAGGATCTTAAATTGGAATTTGAAAACAGATTCACAGATTTAAAAAAAATAGAGAATGTCGTCGACATCCTCAGTAACTACTGTCTTGCATCCTGGTGATGAATGGAGCAATGAAGCTGCAAATATTTTCGGGAGTAATAAAGCAGCTCTGCAGATGGAAATGATCGATTTCCAAGAAAATACACTTTTAGTACTCCAAAAACCGGAAGTTTCTTGTCAAGAGTTTTGGATAAAATTTGTTTGTGCTAATAAATACCCAGAATTAAAAGAATTAGCCTTGAAACTTGTCACTTTGTTTGGGTCAACATATGTTTGTGAAGCAGCATTTTCCAAGATGAACTTCCTTAAAAATAAATTCCGGAGACTTACCGATGAACATCTCCAAGATTTAATAACAATACCCTGCACAAACTTTAGTCCAAACTTCGGACAGATAGTCCAAGGCAAAAAATGTCAATTTTTCTCATTAATATTGTAAAAAACCCTTAGTACTTCTTTTTATTCACAAAATACGTTTATTATGTAATAAAATAATGATCCGGAACCCATCCGTTTTATTTGTTCACTGATATTATATCCACAAATATTTAAGTAGTACAGTTTATTATTTCAATTGTTAAGCCGGGGGGGGGTTGTTAAGCTTTTTCCTTCCCGGACTGCGACGGTCATGTTTATTTTAAAAAACGGACCCCTAATGAAAGTAATTTCTGACCCCTGTTGTAGATGGTTGCGCACAGCTGGCCTCAAAAAAATTATCAAAAACACATCATCTGACATTGAGCGAAATGTCGCTGGATGGGAATGGATGGGAATGATTTATTTTCGCACGATTCTTGCCGCTAGGTGTCGCATTACTAAAGATCCCATTAGGTTGGGAGAACTGTCATAGATAAGTTATATATGTCATTTGAGACAATTTAAGGTTTCCACTGCAGCGGGACGGTTGAATTCATACGAGACTCCTGGACGACCTGAACCCCAGATTCCTACCCACCCCTCATATCTTTTTCCTATCTAGAACTTCCTTTCATTCCTTTGCTTAAGAATTAATACCACCATACACAAACTAAAGACGACATAGACCCCCAGGCAAATTATTTTCCTCAGGGCCTCTTGTGTAGAGTTCGTTAAATTAAAACCTACCGAGAATATTGATGGTTCGCATTCGAAGTAGGTTAAACCGGATTAGTTTCACCCTGCTACGGGCGTTTTCAAACTGAGAATTGAGAACATCTGAATTGGGGGTGTAAAAACCTTGATTCTTACAGGTATTTTACGAGTAGTCAAATCATGTATCTCTCGATTTTATTGCTCGGAAGATGGAAATTCAGTGCCTTGTGGAAAATACATTTGAATGGTCGTTTGTTTGGTTTACCTCTCTTTGAATGACGAGTTTCATGTAATAGTGTGCTTGATATATTAACGTGATAACCTTAATAACCGAACCCTTTTCGATGTTTTAAAAATAGTCATTCAAATTGATTTTTTGACAACGTACTTACACTATATTTATAACACATAATTTATGTTAGTTATTAACTAACCAAAACGTTTTCTCATTAAGTCATTTGAGAAAGGCGGTATAATTTTTACCAGGCGATAAAAAAATATCTTTCGATATTAGAAATAAGCGCGAAAATGACTCATGTTCAAAGGCCGTTAGAAAAATTGAAAAATGCTTTTAGATAGAAAAATTATTTACTTTAGGATTTTAATCTATGTTTATTAATTGATTTACAAAATTTACAAAATTAGCTTTCTCTTTTATATCTTTTTCTACTTTCGTATGGTTTATTCAAGCGGCATGCCGGGTAAGAGACGACATAATAATGCAAAGGTATTGAGCTTTTTGCAGCGCCTTCGTGAATTCTCTCGCCAGATGTTTGGCGGGGTTATGAGTTTGTAAATACGGGCAGTCAAGGGAGAGGAGGAGATTTTAAAATTCCGCTGATAGTTCGCATTGTTGACAGTTCGCATTGCTGAAAACCATGGCAATGGATGCCGTTCTGAACGTGTTGGCGTCACCAGCTAGCTTACTGACTATAGTTTCTTCCTGTTTTTTTTACCACTGTTTCCGTGTATTGCCGGTAGTTCAGGCTCCTGTCCGAGAATGGGGATGGGGTTCATGGTAAATATTTTTCCATCAAACTCAACACAGAGTTTGGCGTTTGCCATTTGCCTATGAATTGCTAAGATGGAAAGCTGTCACAACTGTTTTGTACCCATTTGGCTTTAGTTGTCAATTGAGAAAAAATTCTACCGTAGCCTTAAGATCAGAATTAAGGATCTCTTCTGCTACTTTAAGGGTGTGTCATCTCTACTGTTACGGCGATGTCATCTGCATATGCAAATTTTCTGCCTTCAGCCTGTCTACCAGCCTACGTACCTTTTTTTAAATGAATACCGCACAAGAGTCCCAACTGCTCCCGTCCGGATCCAGTGAGACTATGGCATCCCCAATTGGGGTATGTTGTGAGGCTGAAGGTAGTGGGGAGGGGCAGGAAATAGGGAAGAGGAAGATGGGGAAGTACCTGGCTATTCAAATCTGGTCACCAAATCTGGCTTTTCAAATCTGGTCACGGCTAAAGCCATTTCAAGCAACGTTTCAATTCTGAATGGTGGTCTTACACCAGAGCGATACTGAGAGTATCTTCCACTCTGGAACGTGCCGCAAATATACTATGTATTATTTTTAATTCATAAATTGTGAAATAACACAAATTAATCAAATAAAATTTATTTGCCAAGCTGGGATTCGATCCCGCGACTTTCGGATTGCGAGTCAAAATCCACGCCGGCTGTCAATAGTACTGACGTAACCTAACACTGATATACGAAAAATATACTTATTTATTTAAACGCCATAAAATGGCTTATGCATTCAAGTGATATATGAGATTACATATTGGTACACAGGAAGGTATCAGAATTACAATAATAATAAAACAAAAATGTACATTTAACACGAACTGACAGTTTCAAAAACCGTAATTAAAAATCTTACGCAATATTCGAGTTTTCGAGAAAAACTTATTCAATAACGAAGTCCGCGACATGTCGGTAATATACAAGTGTAGGTAGGTAGTAGGTACAGATGACATACGCACAAGCGCGATTGTATAGGTACTGGAACATGCTTGTACCACGCTGACATGTTGTTTCCCCCCGGGCCTGGGGGCCTGGGCCTATTAAACCAATCCAACACGTCTCGAGAACATGGCGTGTAAAACATGATCAGCCGACTTTTTTCCTAATAAATTATCCTTCATCCTCTAAGGCGGCTGAAAAATCCGGAGCCATTGATATAGAATACGTGGAATGGTAATAAACGGCTCCAAACGTGACCTTAATTTTATCAAAGGTAGATATCAAACCAATTTTTTAACAATCACAAATAATACATCAAAAACTACATATTTTATGACAAAACGATGTTTCATTAATCAATTAAGTTTAGGTTTGATTGTATAATCGATGGTATCTTACTACTGACCCCTTCAGCTAAGAGTGTGGTATTTTAAAAGTCACTGAATCAAGTTAGAATTCAGTGGCACAATGACCAAATTTGAGGAAACAATAATGACATTAAAAATATAATAAGCTTATTTCAAGGCATGAATCCAAAATCCTTAAAAAACTACATACTTCAAAACACTGGTCCAAATATTTATAAATCAAAAACAGGATGAAAATTCACTTGATTATTGTCGTCTGACTTCAGTCAAAGATTTGAAGACATTTTTCACTTGAGCGTCCCGTATTGTGTGTTGGACCCCTTCGAAAAACGACCCACAAACTCAGATGAATCCAAACTAATGAAGGAGTAATTTTAATAAATACTGCTTTAAATATAAAAAATATTTACATCGTATTTTTACGCCAGTATCCACCACTCAAGACATTAAAGTTAAATTTGTAATTTTGCTAATGAGCAGCGAGTTATTTCTCTTGGGGATTCACATGAGAAATCAAATTGCTATGTGCATGAACGGATTATGCATTGCAAAAATCTGATAAGTCATTCAGTAAGTGGATTGAAAAAATACGTAAAAATATGTAGGTCAGTACGTACATCGTTACCTCTTTTCAAAAATAATCCGGCGGTCAATGCTAAAACAAAGCTAAACAGCCTTTTTCGCAATGTGTAACTTTCCATGAAAACTATATGGATGTTAAACATCAGTTTAGTCTACTTAACATTTTTAAGGTTTATTATATAAACGGTTGTTCATCTGTTGTTAAGTCTCAAATATTCGATTTTACATAAGCTGAAAAAGCTTTTGCCTTAAATGCATGCGAGACAAACCCTCTGAATTTAGTCGGATTAAATTCTCTTAGCACGAATACTAATATTTTTGAAAAATCTTAATATATAAAACAAATTAGGGTTGGTTTCACCATTTATAAGTCAAGAACGGCTGGACCAATTTTTATGATCTTTGATTTGTTGGATTTGTCTCCGCCCCGAATAGCAGAATAGCTATTAAAACATCGGAATAATTGACGAAAAAAAAATTATAAAGAAAATTCTTTTCCTCATACACTTTGTATGGAATGAATTCTCATATTTTGAAAGAGCTGCAACAATATTGTGATAAATATAATATTAAATAGTGAGAGAGTTCCAAAAATTCAAAAACGTCAAAGTTAATGCGCTGATCGTTTTGCTTTTGTTCTTGAACATATAATGCTGTCCCTCTTTCTTACACACTAAATGTCAATAGTCGAAAATGAGACAAACGGTGAACGAACGTCTGCACCCCTCCAAAGGAAAAATATAATAATGATAATAAATCTCCCTCACACACATAAAGAAAATTAAATGCAATTCCCGTAAGAAAGTGGAAAAGCAAGAAAATAAAAAAAATATATGTAAATCCGTACACAACGCCATCTTTGATATTAACAAAAACAAAACACGGACAGTTGGGCATCGATAATTGTTTCATTTCGTAATTTTTAAGTTAATTAAAAAACTGAATTTAATTTAGCTAATAAGTCAACACAACAATTATTGATTCTGAGGCCTTACGAAGTTCGTCGGGTCAGCTAGTAGACACTGGATTTGAGTTGAGACTTCACACTGAATATCAACCAATGCAAAAATTAATTTATATCTTATATATAATAAAAAAACTATGCATTTGTGTGTACACCTACATCTTAAATATGCTCGTATATTACATACACTTTATAAGAATTTATTGCAAAATACTAGTAATAACTTCTTCGACGAGGACCCACCTTATGTATCCTTAGCCAATGTCCAAGACGTTCACGACATCATGGAAATTTAGCGCGTAAATATACGTCTCTGGAATAGTAAAAACCTGGCGAATAATGTATAATTTTACGCCAAGTTTTTTTTAGTGTATAAGATTTGTACGGATCTTTAATTCATTTTTTCTAGGCTATATTTACCGGGGGCTTACACCATCGATTCACATTTGTAAAATGGGTAGGAATCAGATACGGAATATGAAACCTGTTCAAATATTTTATGTGCGTGTAGGAGCAGTAGGTAACACACGGCTATCACACCTTACATCGCATCACATAATTTCAACATTCATAGATTTTATACCAAAGGTTGCAGATTAGAGGGCGGTGGTTAATGGTATATTTTTTAAATCTACGGATTTTAACCAGCGACGCCTGAGCACTTTTAAAGTAAAAAACGTGTAATTTGCGGTCCGACGATATTTTTTTTATACACAAAAAATCATTTTAAATTACACGTCGCCACTGATCACACTCCTAGACGTCGCGACGGGATCACGTGATACGCGCGCTATTTTGTGGTGACCGTGCTGTTGGAACGAGACAGAGTGCCCGCTAGGCTATACTCGACTACTCAGTTGCGACGTGTAATGGAAAAAATATATATCATCGGACACAAAATGAATCGGACTCCAAATATGCTTAGAAATCGCTGGTTAAAATCGTTCGTGTACGTGCTGTTACACCCTGTATATAAATATAAGATATATATTAAAATTATTTGCACACACTCAGCGATGTGAGCTAACTTAAGATTAAGTATGTAATATAAATAAGACAGTTTAGCAACCGAAATAAAAAATATTAACGAAAAAACTGAAGATATTAGAACCATAACGTAAGATCTCTTGCTGTAACTAGTATATCTTTCGACGCAGGTCACAAAATAATAAAATTGCCCCATGACATTTTTATCCTTCTACCTTACTTCCAATTCCAATCAACATTTTACTGGTTGAACCAAACGTAACTTAACACAATAATGTCATGAGATTGATGTCTTTAGTATTTTTAAATCTTCAATACACTCAGTTTATTTACTTCCACTATTTGTTATTGCTACTACTTATTTTTTTTTTTTTATCAATGATAGGCTTTACTTAGCATAATGAAATTATTTATAATATTATGATACAACGCAGAAAAAATATTTATTACATTCAGGAAAAAATAGAAAAAATATTACCCGCAGCCTTTTTGTATTACTAAGAGTATTTTTTACTTTTCTGTTGAAATATGGCGAATAAAATAGGTAGGTACCTACGGCTTACATCTTATTTACGTCGAAATCAACTTATCTAGACACTTTCGACATCCAAGAAAAGACATTATTTTCTTCACTTTCTATTTTATATTATATTATTATCTCAGTCAACTACTGATCCTTGATCCCTGTAGAAACTTCGAATTTCAGAAAACTTTGAATTGCTTAATAAAACTCAGCTGTCACACCAAAGAATCTTTAACGGCAAATCCAATATAACTGTCGCCAAAAAAATGTAGACGAAAAACTTTCATTTTCAAAGTTTTGTTCTCATTTCTTTGTTGGAGAGTAAAGTTTGGTTGTCATCGGGAACAGAATGCTTTCAGAAGCTAAAAAAGACAATCTCTGTAAATTTAATAATCAATTTACTCAAATTTAACAATCGTATTTACCAATTTAGCTTAAAAAGTTTTCTAATAGGATTATAAAAATTGATGCGAAATTTAAGATCAAAGTTACTTTATTCCAAAAAGCTGGTACCCGGCATGCGTTGCTATGCCATTGAGTAAAGAAATTAGCAATATTTCCCATTCGTCCCATTCCCCTTCCGCATCCTCTTCCTCTCCAGCGTGCCATCCCTTCTCGCGTTCCCATTCCGCCTCCTCCACCTTCCCTCACCCCACATCACTCCCACTTCCCCCGTCCCGCGAACCCCTCTCCCCTCTTCCCCTTCCCCTCCTAGGGTCTCCTCCCCCTCCCTGGATCCTCTCCCACCCCCTACCGACTTACCGCATTCCATACATTCAGTCTTGGTACAGTCAGTTTTTAAACAGCTCGCGCGCCATCTATTGCAATTTTATCTGACAATAACGAATACAAAAAATTTGGTGCAGTTGTTCGAAAGTTATGCGCGTACATACATTTCGGCGATTCACTTTTATTTATATAGATATGTGGAGGATTTATATAGATATAGGACGGAGGACGGAGGACGGAGGACGGAGGACGGAGGACGGAGGACGGAGGACGGAGGACGGAGGACGGAGGACGGAGGACGGAGGACGGAGGACGGAGGACGGAGGACGGAGGACGGAGGACGGAGGACGGAGGACGGAGGACGGAGGACGGAGGACGGAGGACGGAGGACGGAGGACGGAGGACGGAGGACGGAGGACGGAGGACGGAGGACGGAGGACGGAGGACGGAGGACGGAGGACGGAGGACGGAGGACGGAGGACGGAGGACGGAGGACGGAGGACGGAGGACGGAGGACGGAGGACGGAGGACGGAGGACGGAGGACGGAGGACGGAGGACGGAGGACGGAGGACGGAGGACGGAGGACGGAGGACGGAGGACGGAGGACGGAGGACGGAGGACGGAGGACGGAGGACGGAGGACGGAGGACGGAGGACGGAGGACGGAGGACGGAGGACGGAGGACGGAGGACGGAGGACGGAGGACGGAGGACGGAGGACGGAGGACGGAGGACGGAGGACGGAGGACGGAGGACGGAGGACGGAGGACGGAGGACGGAGGACGGAGGACGGAGGACGGAGGACGGAGGACGGAGGACGGAGGACGGAGGACGGAGGACGGAGGACGGAGGACGGAGGACGGAGGACGGAGGACGGAGGACGGAGGACGGAGGACGGAGGACGGAGGACGGAGGACGGAGGACGGAGGACGGAGGACGGAGGACGGAGGACGGAGGACGGAGGACGGAGGACGGAGGACGGAGGACGGAGGACGGAGGACGGAGGACGGAGGACGGAGGACGGAGGACGGAGGACGGAGGACGGAGGACGGAGGACGGAGGACGGAGGACGGAAGACGGAAGACGGAAGACGGAAGACGGAAGACGGAAGACGGAAGACGGAAGACGGAAGACGGAAGACGGAAGACGGAAGACGGAAGACGGAAGACGGAAGACGGAAGACGGAAGACGGAAGACGGAAGACGGAAGACGGAAGACGGAAGACGGAAGACGGAAGACGGAAGACGGAAGATGGACGGACGGACGGACGGACGGACGGACGGATGGATGGGTGGATAGATAGATAGATATATATTCAAGTCTTTCATATTTGTTTGGTTCGTAAAATTGTCATTTTAGCGGGAGGCACACTTTGAGGTGACTAATAGAATAGTAGGACTTAGAACGAGGTGTTTATCCGGTTGATAAGACCGCCACTGGAAAAGTTTTTAATTATGTTTGAATTTCCGAAAACGCGTACATTTTTTGGTTTTTTTCACAAAAAAAAACAAAATTTGGTTTTTATTTTATGAATAAATTTTTGATGTCAATACAGGTTACAACCTTAGAATAAAGAATAACATAAGAATTGCCTTTTGGGCGTGTTGCGTGATCCAATAATTATAGGCCTAATTTCAGTCTTTCCATAAAAAAAACTGTGTTTCACCATGATACCGAAATTCAAACGTGATGGTGATATAAAATTTCAGGCAAGTGTAAGAGAGATCGACCGCGTACCAAATTTGTAAGGACAGCACTTTTAGTGTTTATATTATGTATTCTATGGTTACAACTTGGAATACCGGTTATAATAAAAAAGTCTTTCCTAATTGAAACAAATTCGACATATCACAAAAGCATCTATTAGGTACTTTTTTCGTGATACAATAGTATATTTTTTGATCGGGTTATTTAACAAAATCTTAAATAACCTAATGTTGAATAAACTAATTTGATTCCCAAACATTTCAAATCGCAGATTCGATGATATACTCCATTGTTTCCCAATGCTTGAGGACTGAGAGGGTCCCTGCTCGATTGATTTGCCATCACAATATCCAATTACTTTAGTATCGCGTTCCATTGTTACAATAATTATCTCCAAATTGTGGTTTACCAGCTTTGACCGAAACTTTGCCGTTAATTATGTGAAAATTCTCATTCCATAGATTGTCTTTGAATGTAAATTTAATTACTCACCCAAATATGTTTGATCCTTAATATTATACCCCTATATATTGCATGTTTTCAACACAAATGGTACTAAAGGTGTTTCTACATTAGAGGCCCTGTAAACATCAAAGAAGCACGCCACGTTGAGGTGATTGTTCACCGGGCATTAGTGAATTCAAAATCTAAGAGTAGTTTTTTTTCTGCAAACCAAAATGTGTTGCTCCTAAAAATAAAGCCAGACTTAACTTTTTAATTGACTCACTGTTCTGTAAAACATTTTGAAATTAAAATTAGCATACTTGATTGGGTTCGCGAGAGGGCACTGCAATGGCTGATTTAATTTCTATTAGATTTTTGAGAAGTTATTTGAGCAAAAGCTCTCTTAAATTTTCGAGACGTCTAAAAGTTTATTTCATACTTAGAAGAATTATTAAAATTAGAAATTTAGAAATTCCACTTGAAAACAATATTATCGTTGCGACATGGCGCTAAATACTACTATCTATCATTCGTGTACATGCAATACTGCAAATAATTTAAATAAAAATTCTATACGTGTAGTTAGAAAAATATCTAAACTTGCTAGTGATAAAAAAATGTAACTGTAATCTTTTAAATTCTATATGATATACATATTGCGACTTTAGGTAAAACGTATGAAAATGCCTCCGCTGAAAGCAACTCAGAGCCTTTTATAGACATTTTTTTCTAAAAGTCCTTCCGTAATCTCGATGTAATCTCGCGTAAAGTAAGTAAACATGATGTTCAACTGGGTGAATGAATAAAAAACACTTCAATTTATCTAGATTTTTATTGTAATTCGCTTAAACTTCCCGAATCTTTCAATGATCTTCTGCCATACAAAACTGTATTGCAAAATATTACCTACGCCGCACGATGTTAGATTCGGACGATTTACTTTATGTGGTTTTGTTTGTGTTTTGGTTTTGGTCATGTTTTTCACTCTGTCGTGAGTGTTTTCTTTTTGTCTTGTATGATGTGCGTAAAAATCGTTATTGTATTGTAGTTAGTCTCTATATTTATTACACTTCGAAATTTGTCTGGATTACTGTGATTTTTTAGTTATCTACATTAGTAAGATAGAGAATACTAGGATAGTCTGTAGTGCAATAGTGTTCATAAATTTGAAAACTTGTTTTTTTGCGAAATGTTTCCTAATCCTTCCGAAGAAAGATAAATCGACTCATTATTGCTAAAAATGTTTTAATAATGCATATTAGATGTCAGAGTTGCTACGATAATACGAATACAGAGGTACTCACAAAATACGCATCGCTTGCATGCAGCGTGTTTCAAAATGATTATTTTCTTGTTATTCGACTTCAGAAAGTTCCAGCGAAATTAAAAAATATAATTATTAGTATAATACGATAACACAGATTGGTTTTCTAAAAAATGTTAAATATTTGGAATATTTTATTTCCGAACGAATACTGTCCCTTTCTCGCTAATAACAATGAGCAGATGTAAACAAGTAAAGACACAATGCTGTTTCTCAGTTAAGTTTTTTTAAGTGAATACCTCCCAAGATCCCGTTTTCTCCCGTCTGGAGCCAGTGAGACTACGGCATTCCCAATTAGGGTATGTTGTGAGGCTGAAGGTAAGTAGGAAGGAGATGGGAAGGAGGAAGGTAGAGAAGTACCTGACTATTCAGATCTGGTAACCAAACACGGTTAAAGCCATTTCAAGCGACGTTTGAATTCTGAATGATGTCTTGCACCAGGGCGAGTAGCATTGAGACTATATTCCACTCTGGAACGTGCCTGAAATAAACTGTGCATTTTTTTTATTATTATTATTTTTTAAATGAATACCGCACAAGAGTCCCAACTGCTCCCGTCTGGAGTAAGTGGGACTATGGCATCCCCAATTGGGGTATGTTGTGAGGCTGAAGGCAGTAGGGAAGGGAAGGAGATAGGGAAGAGGAAGGTGGGGAAGAACCTGGCTATTCAAATCTGGTCACCAAACACGGCAGAAGCCATTTCAAGCAACGTTTCATTTCTGAATGGTAGTTTTACACCAGGGCGATACTGAGAGTATCTTCCACTCTGGAACGTACTATATATTATTTTAAATGAATTAATTGTGAATTAACACAAATTAATCAAATAAAATGTTTTTGACCACGCCGCGATTCGATTCCGCGACCTTCGAATACGAGCGAGAGCCTTACCCCTCGACCACGGAGACCGTCAAGTTTGGTTTTGGCAAAGACCACGTTTGACAAGGACATCGCTGTAGCAAGTGAATACATTTGCGCATAAGGTTAAAATATAATATTACGCATATAATATTAAATTAATTATATTGCACGACCCTCAGTTTGAGGCGTAGGTGTAGTGCATATTGTTGGGGCGACCGCAGGAACCAATAAATATATTGATGATTGATGATCACAAATTTGAAGTTTGTGGTTTCTGGGAAGGGCATATCTAACCAATTCCACAAAAACCGAGTAAATAATAAAAATCAAATCAAAATTTACATTTTTTACATAATTTGTTTCAGCCATGAGCTGTTAGCCCAAATACGTTCCCGAGAATTCTGGCGGCGGATTTATCAAGTGCTTTCTAAGTAATTGGCCGTCAAAAATTATCCAGCCAGTTTGTCAACTTTAATTGAGAAGGCTGAGAAGATATTCGAGTACGGCGTGGTATAAAATAATAGTCTCCAATATTTTCTACCAAATAAAAATGTCATTGTGTATTGTTCTGAAAAGAGGTTTTTTATGTTAGTTATTAAACAGTTCGCTTTCAATGAATACACATTCTGGCACGGAGAACTACATGGGTTGGAAAATAAAGGAGATTTCAGAACTTAGTTTTAGTTTAAAATTTATTGTTTTGAGGAACGTAAAAAATTGGTTAGGTGTTTAAAAAATGAGATTGGGAGTGAAAGCTTACAAAAAAGTTTATGTGAAAGGGTGGAAGGTGTGTTTTGAAACTACCAGATTGTAAGAGAATTACCTTTGAATTGAGGGGCACGGTGTGACATCATGAATAATACATTTTGAAAACACATGCTCAGGTGGTTGGAAGTTCTTTGATTTCGTAACCAAAATCATTGAATGTACTTAAATATTTATGTTATTTCTCTCTCTCTCTCTCTGGTTTTAATCCTGGGATTGGTTTGCAGCAATTTCATCTATTCTTCTCTTCCATTCTTCCCTGTCTTGTGCGGCTCTTTTGAAGTCTGCAAATGATGAGCAGCGCACGTCCACCAGCAGGTCCTCCAGGTACTCTCGGCGTGGGCGTCCCCTCGGTCATACCCTCCATTATGGCATGGAAGAGGCCTTCTTGTCGTATTATCTCTTTCGGATAGGCACCATGTTTTGCAGCCGTACATCCATAATCGGTCTTGATGAGGAGTATTCTCTGTAAGGGATAAGTAATATTATTTCTAGGGGATACCAATTCAGAACCGAGTGCTTTTTTAATTATTTCTGAAGGTATTAATAATAATAATTGTATGTAAAGCGTCAATTTCCTTTTTAAATGCGTCCCCAAAAATCATGAACAAAGCTGGGATTACTGTGGAAAAAATACATAAATCTTTATTGTGCTCAAGACTGATTGTTTATTTGGGAGGCGGGTATATATAAGTACCGCTGCCCCGGGAACCATTTCTTGGATAACAAACACCTCTGCCATAGGCCACCCCAAGTGGTTCGCTCCGTTTAGTGACTTAGCACGGGTGCCCGGGTTCATGGGGTGAGATTTGTCCAGGTCTAAGCGGCGGATGTTTCTGCCCACCTGCTGCGTGGCGGGCCGGATCGAGAGACTGGTTGAGGGAGGCCTTTTGCCAGCCGGACTCTCTCGACCCATCGCCTTGCACCGCAGTTGGAGGGATGGATTAACACGTTCGTCACTCCTGGACACAATGATCCCCATATTCCAACCCACCCCCAATCCTTTTTCCTTCCCAGAACTTCCTATCCTCTCTTCCTTAAAAAGACCCTCCACACAGCATCCCCTAAGATGACATAGACCCCGAGAGAAATTATCTTCCTCAGGGCCTGTTTGGAGCTAATGTAAAAAAAAACTCCGGAACTAGAGGTTATTTTTTTTTCTTGCTAGGGCGATCCCGATGAGTTACAAAACTCATTTTAGGACGGGAAGAACATACATACAATACCTAAGTGGGAGGTGTCACTGATGTCAGGTACAATTTTGCATAGGTACATATAGTTTGACATTAAAATATATTTTCCCTTAAGAAGGAACGGTCGTTCCGAAACCGGTCGACTTTAAACAAATATGCAAGAGGTTCAAATAAAGTAACATTGTCTCATTTATCTATAATGGATAACCCAGGGCCGTATTTACACTTTTCATTGGTATAGGCCACTTCATTTGCGGCGCCCCTTCCTCCTTCTTAGAAGTTTCACCTATCATCACTCACTTGTAAAGGCTGCCATTAGGTGATGCACAAATATTTTAAAAATAGGTTAAGTAGGTATTCGGGGTAGGTATAGAAGAATGAATTATTCGTAAAATAAAAGTGTAACATGAAACAAGAATTGCAATTTTTTATGTAACAAAATCATTTATAATAGCTTCATAGTTGCTTCTATGCATTGTTACGTTACAAAAGATAAAGAATAGACCCCCTTATTCCTGTTGCGAGGAGCTAGTGAATTGGCCCCCAGTGCACAGCTCGCCGTACCGCCCCCTCTCCGCCCCCCTCTCCGCACGCGGAGGTCCGTGGCCCCAGTGCCGAACGGCACCCGGCATTCATTCCCCGGCTGGTCGCGGGCTTGACAACAGTGATTGCGCTAGTGCGCTGTTCGAGAACCTAAAAACTCGTGATTGTTTCTATAATGTGTTTTGTGCACGAGAAGGCTCCAGTCCACAGTAGCCTGTCTGACGACTACCTCATATCCTGCTTTGTGAGTAAAATAAATCTTTGTCCCCTCTGGTGTGTTACATCCCGCGTTTAAATTCACTAATACTTATTGAGAGTTGAGTAGAGAGAAGTTCCCCGCCACGTTAGAATTCTATACCTAGCAAGTACCCATGTGTAGTTTGCCGAGGCTGGCAATTGTAAAACCCTGTCTCCTTCTAAATGAATAAACCATTTACGTGCAAAACTGTGTTCTGATTGAGGAAAAAGACTTGGAGATTGTGAGGAAAGAAGGAGGAGGAATTCACAAGCGATCCACAACACTCGCCTTGGTTTTAAGAGGAACCTTGCTTGCTGCCGGCTCTGAGCTAGTTCTGTTGGCCTATGTATTGCGAGTCCTTTCCAGGTTTTGGTTTAGCAAATGGCCGTATAAGCGGCAATGCTAACACTGGCTTCCAACTTTGAGGCAAATTTTTTCCTCCCTCTTCATGGTCCCACAGTCTCGTTCTTCAATCAGTAATTGTTAAAACTTTATAATGTATAATGTTTTGTCTTGTTATTCCCAATTTGTCTAGCATTTTCAACAGGAACCCCGGCGCGAACGTAACTTCAAATCGCAATTTAAATTATCACGGGCACGATCCCTTCATTTTCGAGTCGTCACTCGACAAAACATTATCACCGGTATTCCTACGTAAAGTGCTCAACCAAGAAAGTTCTCGCCGTGAATAATATAGTGTTTACAAGTGTCGACCGACTAAATTTGCTAGTTTCAAATACAAGTTAATAGTGAAAATGAACACAAATATTTAAAACAAAGTTATTCAACAATTAAAATCCTGTATATGATAAACCAATTACCCGCTTCGTTTCCCGAGAGTTAATAAACCTATTATTTTATAATTAACATATTTCGCAAAGTACTGGTCTGTATTCATATCGAAATATTTTGCAGCTTAAGGGAAACAAGTGGATTAAATTCTTTCTGCCATTTGACAATTGGGCTTTTTTTTTTATTCTGCCGTACGTTTCTTTATAAAGAAAAATTATAAAGAAACAAACGACATAATTCGAAAAATGCCTAGTTCGCGTTGACGTCGATTCCTCGAAAGCTAACATTACAACCATATGCATACTTCTGCATATAATCCTTGTTATGACGAAAGGAAGTTGGCGTGTAAATACCAATAATTGGTGATGCTCAAATCAGGCTACAGTTTAGCCACGTAAATAAAAAAACTATTCCCCGAGACATTGTTGAATTTTCAAACAAATACTTCCACAAAAACTTGTATAAAAGAAAAATATTTCTTTCTTTTTCTGAAGAACCCCCCTTTGGAAAGTTAATGGAAATATTCTAAAAACATGTTCGTTTAAGGCGAACCTCGTTCCGTTTTTTTTTATTTTCCGGACTTTGCAAATTTCCAAACCTTTTTCAAAAAACATCGGAATAAATTCTAAAAACGTGTTCCATTTAAGGTGAATCTTGGCCCGTGAAATTTTCATATCCGGACTTTGAAAATTTTCAACAAATTTCCAAAACATCTGGATTTTTTCACAAAAACACGTTTTTTGAGGCAAACCGCTGCTCAAATTTTCAAATAATCCAAACACTTATAAAAAACGCGTTTTTTGCAAAAAAAACTTTTTGTAAAAAATACGTCCCCAGTGGTCAGTCTCTGCCCAATTTCTTTCCAATTGCGAGTCTAGTTCTCACTTTTTCCAACATAAGGTCACTCTGACACGATCCTATACACCATGGAAGTTCCTCAAGTTACGCTGGGTATAATACCGCACATTCTTACTTCAAGAAAGGAAGAACTACTACAGGCCCTGAGAAATAGAAAGATTTCTCCTAGGAATAAATCCAAAAAATGCCTTACTCTATATGCTTCTTTCTACAACAAAAAGAAATAATGAATCAGTAAATTCCATCACATCAAGTACTCAGGCGTTATCAAATTGGTAAAACATGCATCTTGTTAACCCTGACCATTATTACGCCCCTGACCTCTCTTGGCCAGTCGTCAATCAGTGCGATGCGGTCTCTTTAGAAGTCTTGTCATAAATGACGTGAGTTACTTGTAATTATTAAATGTAAATTATCACCCATATGGGCATTCGTAAGGTAATCCTTACACTCGAAGGCACATCAATGTCAACGGTAGCCTAACTCCTGTACATTCTTTTTCTTTTTGCATAATTTTATATGTTCTTGTACATCCTGCGCGCCTTGCCTGCTGTACCACAAGAGCACCTCTTGGGGCACCGTTTTCATACTTGTATGCATCCTCTTCCTGAAATTGATCACTTCGGGAAAGGGCCTCCTTTTCCCCCTACCATCAACGGTTCCGGAAAACTCTTGCTCCGAGACGTCGCTTTCATTTTCACAATTCTTGCAGCATCCGCGCGTTTTTTTTCTCACCTCATCGTCTCATCTTGTCATATCACCATTTTTTTAATTGTTTTGTGTCGGGTTTTTGTCGTACGTCCCTACCCTAATGTTGTAAATATAAAATCATAAGTGCAAGTCTGTATAATAACCATTGGTTTCAGACCATTGCCGCAGCTCGCTACTATGGTCACAGCACCATATTGTAAGAATGTCGCGACGATTTCTGTTATAATAGGAAATCCTCCCGTTTTTTTTTTTTTCTTTTTCCTCTTCACCCCATCCTACACATTCATAGTAATGTTGTATATTGGGGATCGTTTCGAATACACCAAATGAACACACCTATCAGGTCACATTCGCTGGATTCGAAACAATTCAAGAGCAACCTTGTTGCTACTTGTGGTTTTTTCTTCTTTTTCCAAAAATTAGAATGGCGCTCAACCCAATTGCTCTATTTTTTTTCCAGAATCGTATTTTGTCGGATTCTGAGAAAAAAAAAATTTTGTTATAAAAGTGACAATACGTTTCGTCCCTTCGTTAACATTGTTCTTTTTACATATACAACTTCATTATGAGGTACAATATTTTATCATGACATCAGTTTCTTTTGTCCTTTATTGTACCATTACTCTTATTTGAAGTTTAAAATCTTGGCCAGATCTTCAATAAAATTTGTGTTTATCGCCTTTTGGCAAGTCTTGTAACGTATGCTAATATGAATTTATTAAGCTACAGCAGTGCCGTATTAATTACATCATTGCAACCCGCCGTCTGTATTGAATGGGGACCCACCTTTTTGAACGTAAACTTTTGTAACATTATAGGCGCGAGCCTTACAATATCTACTATTATAGGTGTGAACCTTACAATATCCACTGCTATAGATGCGAATCTCATAATATCTTTGTGTTTTTACACGTCACGGGGAGTCCGTCATAACTACTCATTGTTTGCTTGTCAACACAGGGTTGTTGATCGAGAGGGTGATTTATCTCATTAAATTGTTTTAAATACCTATTGGGTTACTGTCTTTCAATACTGGGCAAAATGTGTTGTAAATCGTTCATTCCTGTCACGTGAGATGTGAAAACGTGACAATATTCACCATGAGTCGTGCGAACGAAATAATATCTACCCCCATGTTTGTATGACCTACTAAGTGTAGATCACACGCCTTTTATTTTCTGTTATCAGAAAATTATTGCTATTGCAGCAGAATACTCATTAACATGCCCGTGGACTTCCTGTCACAAGAACCCAGGAACTATCCACTATCTCAAAAGGACTAAGCATACGCTTCACTCATGATTATGGGGCATCGTGTCGTAGGAGTTAAGTTGATGGACACAAAAAACACCTAACTTGTTGTCTGGGAGACGAACAAGAAAACCCCCCAGGTTTGTGAGATTTGAGCAAGGGTCTGTCATTTCTCGCAAACAAGTAGGAGAATAAAACGACCCTCTAATCTTCTACTCAATACACGTGGAGGATTAGACTCTTTTATGTCAGTGTATTCCTTTTGTCCTACACTACCAAATGGTATTATAATGTGCCAGGATAACTGCTGTAGACCTTGTTTCACCTTCCACTCAGAGGTCGAATTTCGGAAATAGCCGAGTCCTCAGCAGTTTTCTTCGTTCAAATGTTCCCAATTGTCACCCTTTCCCTTCCTCGAAATTATCCGTGAATGGGGATATATGCGTTACGCACTTGGCGTTTCGTTTGTCAAATGGGACAACCTTCATACACGGATCCTTTCAACTTCCTACTCCTTTCCCACTTTTCATAACTTATTTGTACTCAATGTTTTTGTTCTTCGAAAGTAGAAAAAATGCTACCGTATAGACGTGAGCATAGGTCATGGAAGACCAACTTCTTTCGAACGTGGCATTTTGTCATACGTACAAACCCTTACCTACGTGTTCTTGGAAATGTATTTAGTTTAAAAAAAAAACTAAATGGGTTAAACAGAACCTTCCTTGAATACGTACCTTTGTAATATGTATAAGTCTGTAGTTACACTTAGTTAACTCTCTCTCCGTCTCTCTCTCTCTCTACACGTCAAACTAATCCAATCTTTCTCAATATGCACACCTTGTTTCTCTCCAAACCTTTTCATCATTGGTCTACCAGGCAGGTAAACTTCAAGAATTTTGTTCTAATAATAATTTTTCGCCGGATTAATAAGAAGACCAGCAGCTCTTCACCCTATCTACACCTGCGCCTCTCTTCATGCTGCCTTCACTACCGTCACGGAGGTCCCATGCCTTCAAACCCTGCGTACCAAAAGCACCCGACCGCACCTAACTTAACCTAGTGTGAGTCGTGCGTGTAGTTGCGAATTGTATCATCACAAAACCATCACTCAAACAAACCCGAGCACGTCAGCTCTAGGTTGGTTCATGTTCCTGTTGCATCATGCAAATGTTCCTGCGGCACCTTGTAATGTTCCTGTTGCCATTGTACAAATGTCCCTGCGGCATCTTGCAAATGTTCCGGTTGCCATCGTGCAAATGTTCCTGCGGCATCTCGCAAATGTTCCTGTTGCCATCGTACAAATGTTCCTGCTGCATCTTGCAAATGTTCCAGCCGCACCTTGCAAATGCTCTGTTGCCATCATGCCAATGCTCCTGTGCCCTTGCGCAAATAACAATACCAACGATTGTTCACCCAACAATCCCACTGTATACAAACCAGTGTACCAACCACCATCACAACAACGGCTGTCATGCACACAAACCACCTCTATAAAGGACCAACCACCAATTACAATTCCACTCTCCAGTACCTCAATGATGTCATACTGGCCCACCCACAGGATCCGGAAGCAGCTACCTTTTTGACCTCTGTGACAGGTAGAACCCTCTCCACCACCAAGAAGCCTCATCCTGCGTTCTCTTCTTCGTGTTTTCTTTAAGGCCCTAGTGTTCCTTGAGTGTAATCTCAAACGGGCCTGGTTACTGTGACAAAGTAACCTTGTAACTTCAGTGTAACGTTCAAACACCCCAGACATCCTACGCAACCCCGCTACGCAAACATAGCTCACAGACCAATGATACAATTTAGAGTCATTTTTTTTCTATCACTGCATAACCCTTGTACCTTTCTCCAGCAGGTCCTTGTTTATATTTATGTATGTCACTGCTCTTTCATGTACATTCATAGATAATTCTTTGTTCACCATGCTTTTTCTCTTTTGTTTTTGTTTTCTACTATTTTGTAGCTAGCAACTTTTCTCTCTCTCTCTCCTTTTTCTCTTAAATGTTTTTTTTTGCACAAGTGCTGGAAGGGTAAGAGGATTTCTTAGCCCTACTGCTCCATTACCACGTCGCTTTTATTGCGGCGAGGGGGGTAGTGTTACGTTACAAAAGATAAAGAATAGACCCCCTTATTCCTGTTGCGAGGAGCTAGTGAATTGGCACCCAGTGCACAGCTCGCCGTACCGCACCCTCTCCGCACGCGGAGGTCCGTGGCCTCAGTGCCGAACGGCACCCGGCATTCATTCCCCGGCTGGTCGCGGGCTTGACAACAGTGATTGCGCTAGTGCGCTGTTCGAGAACCTAAAAACTCGTGATTGTTTCTAAAATGTGTTTTGTGCACGAGAAGGCTCCAGTCCACAGTAGCCTGTCTGACGACTACCTCATATCCTGCTTTGTGAGTAAAATAAATCTTTGTCCCCTCTGGTGTGTTACATCCCGCGTTTAAATTCACTAATATGTATTGAGAGTTGAGTAGAGAGAAGTTCCCCGCCACGTTAGAATTCTATACCTAGCAAGTACCCATGTGTAGTTTGCCGAGGCTGGCAATTGTAAAACCCTGTCTCCTTCTAAATGAATAAACCCTTTACGTGCAAAACTGTGTTCTGATTGAGGAAAGAGACCTGGAGATTGTGAGGAAAGAAGGAGGAGGAATTCACCAGCGAACCACAACACTCGCCTTGTGGCAATGCTAACAGCATAGAAGATCCGAAGAGTAAAGTTTTTCTTGCGATAATGAAGACCTTTTTATTTGAACTTGGTATTTCTTCATTCGCTTTAAACAAGAAAAACTCTAGAACAATTTGTGGCCGGAGGGCAAAGCGCGACGCGGAGAGCTATATCCAAGTTTGGGTAAACGTTGCACAGAGATGGTTTCCTCAAAAACTTTCCTTAAAAATATTCAGTAATGATGTAGATTCGGGTTTCTCTGCCGTCTTATTAGTGGAAATATGACCTTGAAAGTGTACCCATTCCTGAACTAAATCGTCTTCTAAATCATTGCCCAAGAGACTAACCTTTTTGTGAGACTCTTCGTGTTGAAAGTTCACCCATTTTTTTTTTAAATATTTTTTTTTTTGAACTATTATGCCTTTATATTATGCCTTATGCCTTCGCATATACCTTTCCACTAATTCAGATCTCGGTCAGAAAGTTGTTTCAATATCCTCATTTGATGTTTCGTCTATAAAGTTTTTTCTCTTAGGGTCATCTTACTCTGAATGTCGCCCTGATATTGCTAAAGTGTGCTCATTTCAATTGCACTTTCTTCGAAATAATCAAAGTTTTCTTGCTCTGGTATAATATATTCGAGAAGAGATCCATAAAAATCAGATACCGTCAGTACATCAACAGATGAGCTATGAATCTGAGCACTCACTTTATTTAGTCATTCCAAAATTGCATTCGAAAATACGATTAGTAGCCAAACAAAGGTAGCCCACTGCCCAAACATTTTTGTGAAATATTCGCACCATAATCGCACGACGCAATCCGCGGTCATGTACGAGATCACTGGGCATTTAAAAGTTCCTTTAAGGGGGAAATAGGCGTAGAGGCTTCAAAAAAATTTTTTTTTAATAAATCGATGGTAGAACTATTCAAAAATATTTTCTGAAAATTTCAAACCAAAATATCACTATTTTACTGCAACTCTTATTTCAAACGCATTTTTCTCGAAACCGCTAGCTCCAGCAGTTTTTGATCAATCGTTATCAAACTAAGGACATAGTTTCATTTTATAAATGCGCTCTATTTGAACCTTGATCCTAAGCAATATATTTATTTCAATTATTTTTTTTGTGGCAAATAAAACGTTTAAAAAAATGATAAAAAATCATAAGTACAAAATTTTCACATTTATCAAAAAAATATTAATTTTCGATTTTTTTGTAAAAGAAGTGAGGTTCAGATAGAAGAAACACTAATAAAAAGCAAAAAATTTCTGAAAAATTGATTTCGCATAAAATTGTGACCTCCAGAAGTTACATAAATTGTCCAGCCGGATGGCGACTTACAATGGGCGGCAGTTGATATCTCCGTTATTTTTTGAGGAAAATATTTGAAAATTTTAGAATATAATCTTGAATACATATTCAAGAGTATATTCATTTTCACATACATATGTGTAAAATGACCGCAAGGTATAAATAAAATATAATTTATTCCTTATATGTAAATAAAAAACATGAAAGTCACTAAAAATACGAAGTCCTGCACCTATTTCTCCCCTTAAACGCTCGTGCAATAAAGGTAGCCCACTGCCAAAGCATTTTTTGTGAAATATTTGCACCAAAATCACCGGTCCCTTATTCCTTATTTCCCCACTAAATGATGGATGCAAATGATGAGGCGACCTCCCTGATGGACGATAAAAAAAAACTTATATTTCTTTTTTTAATTTTAATTTCTGTTTAATTTTTGTTTAATTTAATTTTGTTTTTAATTTTGTGATTAATTTTCATTATTATTATTTATGTTCGAATTTTATATTCATTTTTTGTTTTTTTTTTTTTTGTTTTCGTTAGGTACCTAACCTAATACGCTACCATATTTTATTTCTTTTAGATTTTTATTTGCTCTTTAAAATAGATTATACTATAGTTTATGTAATATGGCAGATTGGGATTGCACTACCCTCCCAGCCCTGCTGGAATAAAAACTTAAATAAATAAAATAAAAAATTGGACCGTTGGGCATTATTTTATTTTATTTTATTTATTTAAGTTTTTATTCCAGCAGTGCTGGGAGGGTAGTGCAATCCCAGTCTGCTATATTACATAAACGATAGTATCTATAATATATTTTAAAGAGCAAATAAAAATCTAAAAGAAATAAAATATGGTAGCGTATTAGGTTAGGTACCTAACGAAAACAAAAAAACAAAAAATGAATATAAAATTCGAACATAAATAATAATAATAAAAATTAATCACAAAATTAAAAACAAAATTAAATTAAATTAAACAAAAATTAAACAAAAATTAAACAGAAATTAAAATTAAAAAAAGAAATATTAGTTTTTTATCGTCCATCAGGGAGGTCGCCTCATCATTTGCATCCATCGCTCATTTAGTGGGGAACTGAGCCACCCGGATGCAGCCACGACAATGATGTTGTTTGACCTCCGTGTCCTGCTCCAGAAGCTGGCTAGCCGGTGGCGAAGTAATGCTGGGAATGAGTGCACCCTCCCTTCGGTGAACATCGTGGAGGCGCTGCAGAACCTCGGTAGTTGCATAAGTTGCCTGTACGCATTGTTGTAGCACACCCTCAGTTTGTCCCATTGCGCTGCTGGGTATTGCGTCCACAGTTCAGACGTGTACAGGGAAGTACAGTATGTTTTGAATAGTAATTTTCTGACATCTTCGCTACAGTGGTAGAACCGCCTCGAGAGCATTCCCGCCCGTATGTTAATTGCTCTTCTTTGTCGTTCCATATCTTCTATATCCTTCATGTCTTCGGTTAGGATATGTCCCAGATACTTAACCTTGGAGGCCACAAGCAGTTCGTTTCCTTCTAAATATATTGGAGGAATATTTAATGGCTCCTTGTTGTGTTTGAAAGCGACTATGACTGACTTTTTAGAATTGTACAAGTTATGAGAGTTTGCGTATTCTTCGCATAAGTCGTCTCATCGCTTTAATCGAAGGTGCAAGCAGCACCATGTCATCCGCGTAATTAATGTTATTACTGCCTTGTCCGCAGATGTGACAACCGATTCATGTATCGTTCAACTCTTGTAAGAGGTCGTTAATGTACACATTAAATAGAGTTGGAGATATATTTCCCCCTTGCCTGACTCCGCTTTTGCATTGAACGACACAAATCCGCGGTCCTGTACGTGACCATTGGGTGTCAAAAGGTTAATAGATAGAAAACTCTATCTATCCACAGTGACTTTTTGTTGTTGTTTAGGTTTAATCGTTCACAAAATTAACGGCTTACCAAAGCGAGCGAGCGCCGCCCCCTAAACTCTGCCGCCCCTAGGCCGCGGCCTATGAGGCCTATTGACAAATCCAGGACTGGGATAACCACAAAGTTATAGCTACATTCAAAAGTATAAAAAATATGTGTTTCACATACAATACAGCATGAAAATAAAATACAGGTTAAGTAGAACAAACAACAAGACATAATAAATAAAGAAATAAACAAGTATACACAGGGTGTCCGGGGGTAAAGTGCATTAACTTCGGGAGGTGATTCTACATGATATTATAAGCAAAAAAGATAAATGACTTTTTTCGAAATTCCAACTTTTAGGGGTTGTTTTGTGGTAAAAAGGTAAAAATAGACCAGCATGTGCCGCCAGCTTTATTATTTTCCGCTGTTAGAATACGGGCCAGTCACAACGCTCGGCGGGCGCTCAGCAAGTAAGATCGTACCTCACATTAAGGATTTTTAGTAGGTACGTACGTCTTTTTGTATGGGAAAAAAAATGTTGGAATTTTGGAAAAAGTTGTTAATCTTTTTTACTCCTACTATCATGTAGAATCACCTCCCGAAGTTAATGCACTTTACCCCCGGACATTCTGTATAAATACAGAGAAAAAAGAGAGTAAAAAAGAAACAAAACACGACAAGAAAAAGAATTGTTTCATTTAAAATATTCTTTTAAAGCGTTGCTTTGAAATTTTATTATAACTGGATGTTTATTATAATTATACGGCGTGCAGGCAACGTAGCTCAGAGATTTTATTCCATATTTTGTAGTGTGTGTTTGAGGAACGCGGATTTTATTATTATTTCGAGAATTGTGGTTGTGGATGTCTTGATTGTAATGTGACTGGATATTGGTGTAGTTGATTGTTGAGTAATTTGTAGGATGGTGCTTATGATTTCATTTTTATGAAGGTTACCGGAAACTGAATAGATGTCCCTGACGTTAGTAGCCCGTGGATTTCCAATAGCATTTCTGAGAGCTCGGTTATGAACCAACTACATACTGAAGTTAGTAAAGGAATGAGTACCTAGTCCTTGAAGCCTATGTTTTAATCATACTAAATTTAAAACACTTTAACCACTCCGACCCCTAAGCGTGTTTACACAACAATATAACAATAGCAGTCAAGTACAATAAGCTTGTTTTCAAGCTAACACGTGTGTTCCCACAGAAATCGTTAATACTCATAGACATCCAAATGGATAGACAAGCAGTTACAGATGAGGGGTAAAACCAAACTATGGAGAGCGAGAGGGGAAAGATGACACATATCAATATTTTCTTGCCGTGTTTAGTTAAAACACTTTTACAAATGTTTCATAATTTACTTACCCCTGTAACCAGCGACGAGCACATTGGAGTACCGCCCACATTCGCTATGTGCATATTGATACGTAGATATATTGTATAGCACAAGCTGCCGTTATTTCGTTAAATGTATGGATGTCAGCTTCTCGCTGTTCACGGCAAGAATGATGACGTCACACATTTTAGATTCAAGCGAGGCTATATCCCCTCCCCATGGAGCGAACCGGTTCCAAGGAGGAGCTACAGCCGGCGCCATGTGGAGGGGGAAATAATACGTTTTTATCACTTAGGGCAGGTCCAGATATATTCATATGTCCGTGTTAATACTCCATTATTGTTCTAGTTAAAACCCTAAAACAAAAAGTAGAAGACCTATATTCACATCTCCATTCAAAATTGTCCATAGAAATACATAAAAATGACTTATTTTGTAGAAACAGTTTTCACCCGCCAAATCGCCTACGCGCTATTAGACATTGTTAATTTTTTATTAAATATTCTTGTATGAAATGGTAAAAAACTGAGGTGCCAAAATTGTTTATTATACATTTATACAATAGAATAAGTGTTTTTTTTTACATAATCCGTGATTTTAAAACCGTTTTCACATAAAAACATCACCTGAGTTATTTTTATATTTTTTTTATGTTTGCATTCTAAATTTTGTACTTACCAATCTTAATATTTATTTGTAATAATACAATTTGAAAGCTTCTTTCATAACCTTTCAAAAATATTTCTTTTAATATTCCGCTACGTTCAGAAATATTTCATTTATAGAGCTTTAATTGCGAAGCGGAAATAACACCAAGTTTTTTTAAATCTGGGGTCGTTTAAGGCAAAAAACCTGCACAATGGCAAAATGCCTGAGTGGTTAAAACAATGAGTTGTATGGGTTTTCTTATCCACAACAAGTCTACAAAATTGTTTCATGACGTTACACATTTGCGCGCCTTTTTCAAACAAAACTCAAATTTGGATTTTAATCCGAACTTCCCAACCAAACCGAATAATTAGTTTCTTAATCAAGGGTAAAAAAATATTAAGTACGCATGGGTGCTATTTTATTAATTTGTTTTTAAATTGTGAAATATAGTCCAATATCGAATATATATAATATCAAGAACAAGGACCAAAACAAGAGAGGACAAGGGAGTCAGGGGGGTTTTTTGTACCAGATGCATTGGTTCTGAGACTGAAGGATTATTTTTATGGACTTTTTTGTGTACCATTTTTTAATCCATTTTTCCAATTAAATTCCAGTGACTAAATTCATAGTATGTTTTATTTACGTCAATGCTCCATTGATTTTTATAAAGTTCATCACTATTAAGAGGGCATTACCAGAGAAAACCAGAAATGTGTCATTTTCAAATTAATTAATTAATTACAAAAAGTACATTATTTTAATAGTTTTATCATCACGCCTTTCAGCATTTTTGGATGAAGGTATAAATTAAAGCTAATTTGGATTGAAATAAATTCGATATTGAGTCATAATTTTAAAAAGCTGGTACAGAGAATAATTAATCTTTCTCATTGTAACCGCCCTGCACGATCGTAAGAACAACTTTCGACGAAATGTGGATTTTCGTCCGCTGGCTGGTTAAACGCTCTTAATGAACAACCTCGTTTAACAACAAATTAAAGGTTGATGGAATGTACCACTTTTGCGCAACCGTGATGACTTTTAAAATAAAAATGGTCATACAGGGTGTTAAGAGACGTACTTGACTTACTTTAACCAGTGATTCCTGACATTATTTAGAGTAAAAATTGTAAACGAAATTTTGGTCTCCGGTGACATTTTTGATGTTTTTTTTTCTACAAAAACATAAAAAAATGGAAGTTTTTGAACAGTTGGAGGCGGGGTAAGGGGTTCGTCGGACACCCGGCTGAGTGACCAGTGACGACATGCAGAAGAAATTTTTTTTTGTTTGAATTTAAAGAAAAAAAAATTGAAAAAAAAAACGTCGTCAAAAAAAGTCACCGGAGACCAAAATTTCATTTACATTTTATTCTCCAAAAAATGTTAGGAATCACTGGTTAAAGTACGTCAAGTACGTCCCTTAACACCCTGTAGGTACAGGAAAAAGCGACTCAAATATATTCGTATGTCAATAATGTTTCCCAAAACAGAATAGTGACAAAACTCCACGAGCGTGATTTTGAGATTCCTGCCTCACAAGCTTTTAAGCATGTGTGTAGAAAATAGAGAAAGATGTTCACTATTTTCTGCTGAAATTTGTGAGCTTATAAATTATTCATATTATGTTTGCGTGTATTACAAGAAAGGAATGATTTTGTCTGGCGCTATTCTGCGCGCTCTGCCATCTATCGCAATTTTCTGAAACTCTCCCGTGAGCGCCGTACGGCTAAAAGTTTCATGCAAACCACATCTTGAAAAGCTTTCGTAGGCAAATCTAATAAAGGTAGCCGGATTTCGTAACCCATTTTTATTTAGATAATTTATACCGGAAATCTATCGTATCAATAAAAAATCATTTAAAAATCTTTCTTTTTAATCAAAGTCGTCTTGTACATTATTACACTATTCTTAATAAATATATTCACTATGTCCTGAAATATAAAAAAAATATGTCTGTGTCGGATAGCGTAAAATATGCGTAGTCAGTATTTTTAAAAGGTACTAATGTATGATTGAAACTAAAAATAAATATACTGCGTAATGTAATGGTTTAACCCTTTCATGTAAATGAAAAAAAAAACATAGAACCATAGACCTATAGTATAGATTATTGTCGTACATCCTTGTGTATATTACATTTTTGGAAAGTATCCACATTAGACTTCTTCTAACCAGAGAAAACCAGAAATATGTCATTTTTTTAATCAGATTTTAGACGTATTGACTCTTTTCCACAAAGAATAATTTATTGATTTCGAAAGATTGTTCTTTTATCTGGTAAATGCATGATTTAAATTTTGAAAAAATGTTTATTTTTAGTATAATTCTTCTTCTCTCGTATGGTGGGGGGTCAGAGGGGGACATCTAGGCCTGCGAGCCAGTCTAGGGCCTCAGGCGTTGCCCTGTGGACCTCATCAATCCCGCCGGGGAATGGAGCGGGCATTCGTTGACCACATGTTCGGTGGTCTGCACCGCACCGCATTCACACATCGCCATATAATAGTATTTAGTATAATAAGGTTATATCAAAGGTCGTTGGCAGATTTGTTAAATTTTCAAAAAAGATTTCGTATTATACAACACCCATTTCAAATCATATAATCATGCAGTAAAATAAATCAATAAATTATCTGGTAAACGCATGTTTCAGAATTTTAATTTTAGTTTAAATAAAATCATTGAAAAATATATACGTGCATGTATTTCCTGACGAAAGTTGGTCCGTTGTATATTTATTTGAGCACTTACAAACTAATATATTTCAGATTTTTTTACATTCTTATTTTGCTTAGACATTGTTGAAAATACCTATAATTATGATAAATACCTATGATCTAAATAATAATTACAAAAAGTACATAATTTTAATAGTTTTATCATCATGCCTTTCAGCATTTTTTGGATGTAGGTATAAATTAATGCAAATTTGGAATGAAATAAAATCGATATTGAGTTTTAATTTTAAAAAGCCGGAACGGAGAATAATTAATCTTTCTCTTTGGAACCGCCCTGTACGATCGTAAGAACATCTTTCGACGCAAGGTCGATTTTCGGCCGCTGGCTGGTTAAACGCCCATAATTCTGGGATTTAAGATAAGAAATTTATCTTTTAATGATACCTACGCCTAAAAACGGAAGTATGAAATACATGCTTAAATAATATTACTAACGCCAAAGATGTTAAAATAACTCTTTTCTTTTATAATATACGCTATTTTTTGTGGATTTTGTTAACGATTCCTCTTTAGATCATAAATTTCAGCAAGAATCCAAAATTTCAGTCGGTTCGGCGCCACAGAGTCTGAGAAAACGAATTTCAAAACTTCGAACCCAAGCCTTGTATTTCGCCCCATAGGAATGATGATTTTTCCACCTTGTTAATGGTTCCTCTTCGACCAAGATTATTATTCTACATTACTGAACAAAGAATTTCCAAGAACAACTCATGTATCAGAGCAACCAGTGCTGGGGCCAGTTGAAGAAATCAATCCGACAGAAATTAAAGTAGCCATATTACAGATAAAAATGGGAAAGTGGGACCAAAAAATATTCCATCCGAATTATGGAAAGAGTGTGGTGAAGTGGGACAGTGTCAGAACCAATGCCAGAAAGCTTTAGGAAGAGTTTTCTTCTTACATTTTATAAAGAGACCTCTTGGAATTGCGACAATTATAGAAGGATAAAGCTTATGTCTCACACCATGAAAATGAGAATTATCAAGACAGGAATTAGGAATATTGTAAAAATACACGTCGATCAATGCGGTTTTGTGTCGGTGAAGTCGCCAATAGATGCTATTCAAACAGTCAGAATCATAATTTAAAAATATTGAGATGCAAAAAAAAACTTGCACGTGATATTTATAGACTCGGAAAAAGCATTTGACAGGGTACCCCGAAGCCAGATATGGGCGGCATTGAGATCTGTGCTCTTCGTATAAGATATGTATGTTTTACCGGAAATGTATGAAATCTAGGAATTGTATACAACTCCTAGGAAATGTATACAATTCAGAAGCTATTTAGGAAATGTATAAAATATTGTTTTAAAAATTATTTAATAAATACGTATCCTGGGAAATTTATACATATCCTAGGAATTGTATATAATTCAAAATCGTATTCTGAAATGTATAAAAAGAATGCTTTCTGTAATAAAACACATTGTTTTATTTTTTATAATCTTTTAAATTTAAACTTTCATTTGGTAAGTAATCAGTCTGTTATTTAAGTAATTATGTATGTCACAATATTAAAGTAAAAGTCTTTATATTCTTATACTAAGTGAAATGTAAACAAGGCTGTCCATATGGCTATTTATTTTTGCAGGGTAAGCTGGAATGGCACTTGGAAATACACAATAGTTTATTTTTGCAGGAGGCCAAAGCTCTATATGGGCTGTAGTGCCATCGAAGAAGAAGAAGAAGATCTAACCATTCAAAAAATGTATAACAGTATCTCAAAGCTATGCTTTATGCAGACGATGTAATACTGAGAGCAGATAAACATTGTGACTTACAGAATAGCCTGGAAAGGTGGAGAAAGTTCCTGGAGGATAATGGCCTAAAAATTAGCAGGAAAAAGACTGGCCATTTGAAGACACAAATGCTGTAACTCCTTCGATGCAACTGGATGGAGTAACATTGGCCAAGTGTGATTCCTGGACTCACTCATTCACAGAGATGGAGGATGTGCAGCGAATGTCAACCATAGAATAGGTATGGGATGGATAAAATTTAGATCCGTAACAGGAATCTTGTGCGACTCGAAAATGCCTATAAATCTTAAAGGAAAGATATACCCGCGATAATGTATGGCTCCGAATGCTGGACTATGCACAACTCCTCCTCTAGGCAATTCGAAACAGCAGAAATACGAATGCTTAGATGCTCGGCAGGAGTATCACTAAAAGATTAGATTAAAATTTCACGCATTCGTGGTAGCCTGGGTGTCAAGAACATAAACAGTAAGCTGGAGAAGCGACAGTTGAGATGTTATGGGCACTAAGACGGAGACCACCAGACCACACAGTGAAACAGGCAATCTCCATGGAGCTTCATCGACAGTCATCCAGAGGAAGACCGAAGAATTCCTTGATGACTCAATGCTCCAAAATACTACAGAGAAACGGCCTGGATGAAGGCGATACCCAGAATCGAAGAAGCTATAACCTGAGAACGAGAAGAACCGACCCCAACAGCCTACCTAGGCAATAAGTTGGGACAGTGCAATGAAGAAGTAGTATGAGTACGTATAAAAACTAATACAATTCAGAAGAAAAAAATATAAATAAACAATAATAATATCTGAAATAAAACAAAGTGTAATGTATAAGAGCTAGTTAGTAGGTATAAGCATACAATTATATGTGCATTACCGCAAATAGAACAAAAACAAATATTTAAAAAAAAAAGTATACGAATATAATTTACTGGTAAGAATTACCATGCTATTGTTATTATTACATTAGTTCAGTCAAGGAAGGAGGTGTAGAGGGCGTGAGCAGGGACCTAAGCGATTCCTTCAGAAACTTGTTCAGGGTGCTTAGGGTGTAAACATACTAAAAGTCCTGACGTCTAGGTGGTGAGCTAGGTGGGTGAGGGGGAGAGGGAGGTTCCAATTTTCTGGTTTCCACTTATATTTCAAAAACGGTGCGCCACAGAGGAAAATTTTCTTAAAGTAAGTAAGAGCTCATAAAATTATCTACAACTTTTATTCTATACGTAATTTTCGAAATCCCAGCCGTTTTTGATTTACACGCTTCACAAATGTAGATATTTTGGAAAAAAATCATTTTACCCAACATTTTTCATCAAACATTCCTTCATATCGTCTAAAATATTCTATATTCTAAACTTCTTTCAAATAAATATAAATCCTCTGGGGGGATTTGGGGCACCGTTTTGAAATATAAGTGGAAACCCGAAAATTGGAACCTCCCCCTCTCCCTCAGCTAGCTTACCACCTAGACGTCAGGACTTTTAGTATGTTCACACCCTAAGCACCCTGAACAAGTTTCTGAAGGAATCGCTTAGGTCCCTGCTCACGCACTTTACACCTCCTTTTAGAGCATTCATTGACTGGACTACATAGTCAGTGCACGCAATAGTTTTGAATAGGACAGAAGAGCGTGTGGAGCGCGCAGGTAAATTAAACTGAATCTTATTTAACAACTCCGGGAAATTAATATTATTGTAAACTATTTTATACAGCAATATTACGTATGCATATGCTTTACAAAAAGTGCGAGTCGTCCAACAAGCGATAAGTGATCATTTTTCCGATGGCAAACTGCAATCCTGTGCCTTTTATATCAATGCATTAGCAATATAAAAATGATGCTTCTAATTTCACGGCTGACCAGCCTGAACACAAGCATTTGTAATTTGAAACGACGGAAGATCAAAGATTGCACTGGAAATGCATCGACGGGGGGCGCGGGTGGGTGCTGCTACGCCGAAGGCAACACTCATCCAATGATACGGGTGAACTAGTTCCGACACATTTGTATTAAGTAAATTTATATGCAAAGTTATTCATTCATGGCACGTACTCTTATTTTACATTAAAAATATGTAGGGATCGATTTAATATCAATTTGATGGAACGACTAGGTATCTATATATATAAAAATGAATCCATGTTTCCCTTGGTCACGCCATAACTTCAGAATGAATTAACCTATTTCATTAATCTTTTTTTATAAGTTTTCTAATACTTTGTAGAAGGTTCTTACAGAAAGAAAAATTAAGAAAATTGCGCTGAAAAAACTTAACGACTATTTTAACTTAGCACTTTGACAGTTAGCACGATTGATGAATGTGAACTTAGCAGGCAGCTGTTTTTTTTTGTAACAAAAGAATAGTCTATGAATTTTTTAAACAAATTTGATTGATTTGATTATAATTAGAGACACTGATTCATCGCATCAACGATATATTCGCGAATTAAAGCGATAAATGGTGTTTTTAGCGATAAAAACTTTAAAACGCGAAATAGCAGCGATTTTTACAACAAAACTCAACAAAATGCGATATTTTTTAGTAATGCGAGCAAAGGTACAAATTTCGGGTTCTGTGAAACTGGCATCTCATATGCTGAACCGTCAAGACAACAGCACTAATCAATTTCTTGAGCACGCAGGTAAAATTTTCAATCCTACAATTGTAGGTCAGAATGTCCAGCGATCAGACGCTATTCTTTTAGCAAGTAAAAGTAGGCTTGCTCCAACGTTTAAATCTGTTGATGACAGTAAATTCCTGGAAGGTAACAGGTATTTTCAAAGACAGCTTGTAGAGCAAGTGAGGGATGGAGTCACTGTAGACATAATTCAGCTACTCTTAGCTGTAAAAATTGTTCACAGAGAATTTGCTGAGGCAGCTCTGATGACTGTGTGGGCCCCTGTGAATAGTGTTGACGCAGAAAGATTTTTTAGTTGCTATAATCTTGTATTGACAGATCGTAGAACGAACATGACACACTCTACTGTAGAAACATGTGCCATGTTGAGTTTCAACCAATAATAAAATGTTTCAAGTGATTTTGCCAATTTAATTGTTTTTCCCCTCTTGCCGACTCCCATTCCTTGATGTTATCCTATTTAGCTATAAACGCTATGAAAACGCAAAATTAAAGCTATAAAAGCTATTTTTTCAATAATTAATGCTACATTTCTTAAAAAATAAAGCTATGAATCAGTGTCTCTAATTATAATGTATAAAAATGAATGTTTGTAATATATGAAAAATGAAAATTAAAAAAAAATGCTTTGGGTGGCTCGCAAGCTGCTTGGAAACAAAATGCACTGTGACTGAATATTTAAAACGCGTGAGTGTGATCGGGGGAGGGGAGAGGGAAGGCGGGAAAGGTGGAAGGGAAACGCGGGAGGGGAAGGGGATTCGGAGGTAAACGGGACGCACGGGAAAGGACTAAGGAAAAAAAATCTTTGAATATGGCATTGCGACGCACGCCGGGAACCAGCAAGTCCTATATAATATATAACGCCTGCAGAATTATATTTGGATACAGAAGGTACAACACTACATCAATGGCTCCGGCTTACTTATCGGAATTGTGTATTCCAGAAAATTCCAACTATTGACAGTCAACCCTGAGGTCAGCAGCGTCATCAGCTATCGGGAGGTTAAAGGAACCAAAGCGCACACCAGATACTAAGTTCGGTGAGCGCGCTTTCGGAGTGTCAGGACCTAAAGCCTGGAATGAACTGCCACATAACTTAATAATTTTGAGCTAGACTTAATAAAACTCACCTTTTCAGACAGTCGTGTTCATAAACTCAAAATCTTTCACCTTCACATTCAATGCCCGCGACACTGTAAATAACTAACCTGTAAAAACGTAGAAAAAACTAAGAGTCCTAAATTCTCCAGTATTTTAAAATAAATATCAACTCTACTTTTGCCACTAATCTATTCATAAAAATGTAATTCTAACAGTGATGAGGGTAGCAAATAATGCAAATAGTGTGTTAACTGTAATGTCCTCCGCGTGCAAAGCCGTATCTTCTCCAAGCATAAACCTATAATTAAAGTGTGTTTATCGGAAGTGACCTGCCAGGTAAGTATGTTTCTGTATCCATTTGAAAATAGTAAAATTAGTCAGAACCTAAGAATTCTTAATAAATTGTACAGCGCCCTTGAGGTGATTTTTCACAAAAACGTCGTTTTATAAATTATCCAATTTTACGCACCAGATTTAAATGTGCGGGTTAAATTTTCCTCACAGGAAAAAGTAAACCCTTTCGCACATTTCCCAAATCTAGTCAATCCACGCTATGCAATTGCACTATATAAGTATTATAAATACAAAACAATACAAGAACAACATGTCAACCTACCAGAGACCAAATGGGAAAAAAATTCACCGACTCCAGATATTTTCATATCAGAGGGTTCGGCTCTGTGGAACTCCTAATTGAACCTATAAATCCTACTGATCCCTCAATATAAATATTTAAAAAATCTTTTGTAATCCTACATGTATTTGAAATGACTGATTTTTGCATTTTTATGTATAAATTCTTTGACAAATCTAATATGCCTAAATTTTGAATGAGAGACCTAGGTAATCAACTAATTGTTCTATTTGCCAGTAGCCGAAATAACAATAGTAATATTTTTATAGTCTGAGAATGCCAAATTCTTTTAGTCTCATTTCCTAAATCTGTGTATTTTCTTATTTTTTCACAAACAGATTTTTGAATATTACAGGAATTTGGAATAGCGACATCAATGATATAAGTTATTTTTTTATTTTGTCATGTAAAACTATATCAGGTGTATTATGACTAATTGTTCTGGCTGTTAGTATAGTTTTATCATAATATATTTTATAAAATTCATTTTCTAAAAATGAATTTGGTTCATATTTATAATATGGTACTACATTACGGCAATCAATCAAGTTATGTTTAATTACCAAACTTTGGTGAATTATTTTTAAAACCTGATTGTGCCTAAATGTATACTCGGACGGCGCTAATACAGAACACCCCGATATAATATGTTCTCTAGTTTCCGGAAAAGCCAATTTGATTTATATCTTTGATTATACGCTTCCTATAATTTTTAGTATTAATGACTCTATCTTAAATGGCAAGCATAAATCCTTCTATTTCCGCGCTCCACTCTCCAATACTCAACCATTTGTTTGACGAAAGTTTGTCAACATACGTTTGGTTGAGATAATTGAAGTGTTTTGCGTGAATAATTTTATTTGACCAGGAATCTAATAATTCGTGGTTAGTATTTATAAGAGTGTTGGCATTCTCGTCATATAAATTTAAAGAAGTAATGTTTCTATCTGCCTTGCAAATTATTTTGTGCATTTCTGAGCAATTAGCTTTCCTAAGGAAATAATTTCTAAGCATTTCTACCTGATTGTGTTTCAAAGTTGTTATTTTGACTACACCTCTACCTCCTAAATTTCTAGGTAAATTAGTTCGTTCTATTTCTTATTATTATTATTATTATCAACAATGTTTACGGAGCTCTAGGACTTTGGAGGTTCTCCACCACTTACCCGCCCTGTTATAAGTAACAGATGGTTACATTTGTTACTCCTTCAAGGCTCTTGCAAGATTCTATTTTTTTTGTTGAACGAAGATACATTTATTTATTATGAAAGAATCTAGACCTCCAGTGTCCCTGTATACGTTGTTAGAAAGCAGTATGCAAGTGCTTAATAGGAAAAAACCTGTGTAAAATAATACAACAAATCAAAAAGTTAGTAATACAAGCAAAAATAATAGTTAAAGCAAAATAAAACTCGTTCAAGAAGCTCACGAGGCAGCAATGCATCATGTGAAAATCCCTGTAAGTACTTGTATAAATAGATGGAACATACGATAAACAATTAAGTCTCAAATCATTTGGCAAGTACCAAAAAAAATGTAAATTGAATTCAGCCTGATATAAACCACACTCAGCATCCGTGTCCCTTAGCCTTAGCCAACCACCCAGTGAAGCCTCAAAGAAAGTTAGTTGAATAATAGAGGTAAAATACCTGAAGACTTAAAGAAAAAATTCAGCATTGAGTAGTCGGAGGTGGGACAAAGGAAAGTTAAGGCCGTTTAAGCAAGCTTCAAGCATCACATATTATTGGGTTGGGGGTGGCGCAAATAAATTTGAGATAGATCTGCAAGGAAAAAACATATCAAACTAAACATGAAGGAGAGACGAGGTCCAGCACACCCCCATATGGGAATAAATAAAAAAACTTTAAGTTTAAAAACGGAACTAGGACTGGATTAGCCGGCCTGATGAGACACCGGGTTATTGGAGTCAGGATGGTGCTAATGGCCTTTCGACAACACGGTGGTGAACCCAGCCCTCCTGATTGGCGCTTGGTGTTGGAGGTTTATTTTTGTATTATTTGTGTTTTTTTTCCATTCGGCTTGTTTATTTTATTTGAAATTAATATATTCTCATATTACTACACAAATATGTTTAACTGTATGGAATGTGTGGGATTGCACTATCCCCACATCCTGGAATAAAAGAATATTATTTTTATTAAATGCTGGAGCTTTCTGAGGGCATTTTTTATTGAAGTTAACACGGTAGACAACTGGAAAATATATTTTTGGAATCAGTGCTCGATAGTCCGGTAGCAAGGACGCTCGAGTAGCAGTAGTACGGACCGAGTTCAACGCTAACAGCGGATAACCGACATACCTCCTCCCAATTCCACCTAAGTTTTACTAAAATGGTCTTTTCTGTTACTTTTTTTTCATTAAATCTACACTGGAGATCCTATGAAAAAAAACTTGGGTTTGTTTGGTTTTGCACTTGGGTCATCTTTGGAGTATCTTTAAAGAGGGTTCGAGGGGGCTCTTTCGGGGAAAAGAAGGAGAGGAAGTTCTGGGGATGAATTTCTGGTATGAGGGGTGGGTAGGAATCTGTGGGTCAATGCGACAAGGAGTTACGTACGTGTGCATCCATCCCTCCCACTGTGGTGAATCCGGCTGAAGAGTCCGAAAGTCAACCAGTCTCTCCCGATCTGGCCCACCACGAGTAGATGGACAAACGTATCCGCCACCAAGGCCTGGTCAAACCTCATTACATGAACCCGAACACCCCTGCTAAGTCACCAAACGCAGCGAACTACTTAGGGTGACCTATGCCAGAGATTGGTTATCCAATAAATGGTTCCCGGAGCGGCGGTACCCATATTCGCCTACCAAATTTAACTACTTTTGTTTTTTTGTGGTGGTTTTTTTAATGTTTTAACATAATATGTTTATTAATTTGCTGATAAAGTTACGCCTGCCTTCCTGTAAAAATAGTAATTACTAATTACTTATACCAAAAATTAAACATAATAATATAATTTAAATTTTTGAAATAAGAAGAAGTTTTTTTTTAGATAATTTTTTTTTTTATTAAAAATTGCCACTGTCGAGAATCGAACCCCGATCAACTGCTTGTAAGGCAACTATGCTGACCATTACACCACAAACTATTTTAATAACTGCGGCATACACTTTAACTAGCTAACCATCACGCCCGCGCCGTTTCCACAATTAGATAGGCGGTAGGCAGAGATTAGATTCATACATCGTCTCATACACACTCTTCTATTATTCTGACTCTCGACATGGCCTGACTCAAGTATTTGGTTGACTTGATCGTGACATATCTTCCTCAGGCGTCCCCAATTTCTTCTACCATTCGCATTAGCGCCATGAATTTTCCTTACACTCCTTTCTTCGTTCACTCGCTATACATGCCCGAAATATCTAAACGTCCCATTACAATAAACTTCTTAAAATATATCAACTACAGCGTGGACCCATGAAAAATCGCGGGATTATGTAATTCCAATTTTGAAAACGCCGTATAAAAATAATTTTCCCTAAAATATTGTGTTAATGATAGATACCTATATTGTCGATAGCGTGAATAAAAATTATAATTCACAAAAAGTTCTATAGTTTACTAGCACCAGCGGCTTTGCTCGCATGGTATCAGGGGGGTTCCCACTCCGCCTCCTCCCCCCCCCCCCCCCCCCCTTCTCCACGCCTCCCCCCACTCCCTTCCCTCCTCTCCCCCCTTCACTCCCCCCCTCCCGCATTCCGTACATTAAGTGGTTCAGTAATATGGGGACCAGTGGATTTAACATACTCTCAAATGATAGAGAAAGTGCAAAAGAAGTTTCTGAGATATTTATATCTTAGAGACTTCGGATAGTATCCCTCGTTATATCCATCAGCCTTTTTGTCCGGGGTGCTGGGTATTAATAGCCTCGCCGATAGATGGAAAACTGCTTTGCTGACAACAGCCTATAAACTTTTAAACGGTAACATCTGTATTCCCGATATAATACAAAAATTTGAGTTTTATGTCCCCGACAACTTCACACGAACGCGCAGCACACAGAACTTTTGTTGTTCCGAGATGCAGAACTAACGTACCATTAGTAATGCCGCTCGAAAAAATGATTCTGTTACTAAATTACCTGTCCCCTGATATAGATTTTTTCAACTAAATATTCATCAATTCAAAAACGCTATTATTAGATAATTAATAAAATAAAATGTGTGTTTATTATTGGTTATGTTTAACTGTAAATGTGCTTTTAAAATAAAATAAATAAATAAAATTAATTAATTCCCGGTACATTCAGTTTTCAAACTGCGCTGCCACCTATTGCAAATTTTTATTTAAATTTCATAATGCCAGAGCTTGCAGCAGTTTGGGCAAGTACTGGCCTGATTTAGACGGAGTTTCTAGCCACGCGGGTACCGGATGAATTTGACAGCCGTAAATGTACAGGCGCTGGTAGAGGGCGAATCGAGATGAAGTTTCGATACGTTCGTCAGTTGGTTCTGGGGAGTTTCATGGTGTGGACAGCTGAACTTCAAGCCGCCAAAGGTCATGGCCAATACACGCGTGAGCGAATTAATATTTAATAATGAATCATCACGAGATATTTAGCTTAACTTTGGTATTTTATTATCCTTAGCATTTAATTTAAATCCTTATAAATATGTTCGGTTATCCGTACAGGCGCCCTTCAGGATTTACAAATATTATTCTTCCTTTTATTGAGACCCACATGTTCCGAGATAATAGTTTTCACATTAATTGACTTACCTATGGTAATCAACCACCCCTGGTTATTTAAATCAATTTAATCATGCTCTACCCTTAATTGTTTGAAAGTATTTAAATAAATGTTGCATCTTTGTTACTGGTATAATCCGTCTTTTCTTACACTAATCTACCCACATGTCTGCACTTGTTTCTATTTTGAATACAGAGAAATATTGAGAGTATTTGGATGGCGGTGATAAGTAAAGATAGAGATATTAGTTAAATATTACGTTACAATCTGGGCCCAACGTTATAAAAGAACTTAATGTGGCGTCTCGGACATGTGCTCGTCTATTTTATTGTTCTTTCACTTGTATTATCTCGTGATGATTTGTTGTTCGTCATGTGTGTTGTGGTCAATGGCGGCTTGTTGAACACCTGCATAGACACGTGTCTCCCGGTAGTTTTAAGTTTACAATTTTGCTTTGCTAAGGAACCAACTCACCGGCGTTTTTTTTTGCGCTTTTCAAACGTCTCCAGTCATCTGGCGACATTTTATTTATAATTTTATCTTGAGATGCATGGGAAATATTTCCGAGTATTGGTGTAACATCTTGTGTTGTCGCATGTTCTAATAACTTTTTGTTTTATAATCCCTTTGTAGTTAGGTTATGGAATATACAATTGTCACAAGGAGTAAAGCAGATACAATCAACATGGCGAAACCTGGTGATAACTTAGCTGCATCGATTCCCGTTTCGTCCCCTTTGTCGGTTCCTGTTCACAAGTGGAACATTACTTTTGACGGCTCAGCTGGCGTACACGATTTTATTGAGAGGATCGAAGAGCTCGCACTAGCTCGAAATGTGAGTAAAGTTTCACTTTTTACATCTGCTGTTGAATTGTTTTCTGGTGATGCACTCTTATGGTACAGAGTAAATCGCTCCTCATTTGCATCATGGTCTGACATCGTCGTGGCTCTGAAAGAGGAATATGAGTTTCTGGATCACGAGAGGCGACTGTTGGCTCAACTGAGAGCTACCGTTCAAATGCAGAAGGAGAATTTAAACTCTTTTATTACTCGCATTCTCATTTTAAATAATCGGTTGTCATCGAAATTACCTGATGATGAATTATTGGAGATTTTACAATGTAATATGTTGCCTAGATATATTCAAAAGTTATCGCTATCGGTAATTCCGGATATCAGTACTCTGAAAAAACTTGGGAAAATGATTGAGTTAGCGGACAGCCGCTCCAGTGACAGGGTTCCTTCTACTACTGTTGCATCTAATAATCAAAATTTTGTCAGGAATAACAATTCACATAACAGGAACAATGGTAGGAATAATAATAATTCAGGAAATGTCAATCCCAATTTTAGAAATAACCGTCGTTTTATGAACCATGATAATCTTAGCCCGTCTAATAACGTTTCCAGGGGCGTGCATTGTTTCCGCTGCGGAAGACCAGGACTGAAGTCTCCAGATTGTGGCTGCCGCCGTTCAAAAAACTGAATACCCCGGAGTTCCAGACAGCGGGCGTTAAGACGTCGACGCTCGCCGAGGAGACGTCCGGGGAATGGGCTTCCTGGCTGGCTGTAGTAAGAGATTTTTATAAAAACTTAAATACTTCAAAGGAGATGGGAGCGGTAAACAGGGACAACCGTCCTCACATTTCTTTTCAAGTTTTAGGGTTAAATTTTTCTGGTCTTTTAGATTCGGGCTCTCACATTTCCATTTTAGGTAACAATTTTCATAGGAAATTCTTAGATTTGGGTTTCAAGCTTTCCAAGCTTGACACTAAGTTTTCTTTAGTTTCGGCTACAGGTCATTCTGTTGTTTGTTCGTATAAAATTACGGTACCGATTCGTTTTGATAACACAGAGAGGGTTTTCAGTTTTGTGGTTATGCCTCAGATAAATGCTAACATTATTCTAGGCTGTGATTTTTGGAAAATCTTCAATATTTGTCCAAGAATATCAAAATTGATGGCTTCTAAGGAGTCGGTCAAAACACAGTGTAGAGCTGATGTAATAGGTTTAGAAAATGCAGAAAACTTATCCATTTCGCAACGCTCAGTCTTAAATAAAGTCATTCGGGAGTATGTTTCCTATTCGGGTAATCGGTTAGGTAGAACATCCTTAGAGAAGCATGTCATTGACACAGGTAATTGCTCTCCGATTAAGCAACGCATTTATCCGATTTCACCGCACCTACTTCCGCAGGTACACAAGGAATTAGACAGACTGTTAGCTTTGGGAGTGGTTGAACCCAGCAATAGCGCGTGGAATAATCCAATTGTTTTAGTACCAAAAAAGAATGGCACGTACCGGTTATGTCTTGATAGTAGACTTTTGAACGCAAACTCTAAACGCGACGCCTACGCGACACCGTTCATTTCTGACATCTTGAATAGCTTGGGGGGTGCTCGGTATTTAACAACGCTAGACTTGAATGACGCTTTTTTTCAAATTCCTTTAGAAGAGAATTCAAAAGAAAAAACCGCATTTACAATCCCTAAAAGAGGCTTGTTTCACTTTGTGACCATGCCTTTTGGCCTCCACGGGGCGAGTTCCCGCATGATGAGGTTAATGGACAAGGTGCTAGGGCCACAATTTGATGGCAAAGTGTTCTGTTATCTGGATGACATTATTATAATAAGTTCTTCATTTGAAGAACATATAGAACTTCTAAGACAGGTGAAACAGAAATTACAAGCCGCAGGCCTTACTATAAATGTGGAAAAGTCTGTTTTCTGCAGGGACTCTTTAAAATATTTAGGTTTCATTGTAGACAGTAAAGGGCTTCGCACTGATCCCGAGAAAGTAAAAGCAATTGTGGATTTTCCCACCCCTACGTCTCAAAAGAGTCTACGTAGATTCATTGGGGTGCTATCGTGGTACAAAAGGTTTATCCATAACTTTTCAATTATTGCGTCTCCTTTACACAACTTAACAAAGAAGGAATTCGCGGGGAAAAAGTTTGCGTGGAATCAACAGGCGCAATCGGCTTTTGTTAAATTAAAGAATATCCTAGTTAACGCTCCGGTTCTCGCATGCCCTGACTTTAGTAAGCCTTTCACTATTAGTTGTGACGCATCGAGCGTAGGCCTCGGGGCAGTTTTAAGCCAATTTGATGAAAATCAAATAGAGCACCCGATTTCATTCATTTCAAGGTCGTTATCTGCACAAGAGAGGAATCACTCCACAACGGAGAGGGAGTTAAACGCTATGATTTTTGCTCTGGAAAAGTTTAGAGGTTACATTGAGGGTTCACCTATTCCGGTTAGAATAATTACAGATCACTATAGTCTCAAGTGGTTAACACAATTAAAGTCGCCCAGTGGACGACTCGCACGCTGGGCAGTAAGACTGCAGCAATTTAATTTTGAAATTATTCACCGAAAGGGTAAAGACAATGTCATTCCGGATGCGTTATCGCGTGATCCCCTACAAGTAAATGCATTAGCGCAAAAGTTTAGTACTTCCGACTCGTGGTACATCAGGCTTAGAGAGAAAATTTTAGCTAATCCGGACAAATATTCAGCTTGGAAAGTGGAAAATGATAGGATTTTTAAACACATCCAAAGCATGGACGCTCTTCACAGGTCATATGACTGGAAGGAAGTTATGCCAAAGGAGGTTAGAAAGAACATTATTGTAGAACACCACGTTCCTCCAGTGTGTGCTCACTTCGGGATTATGAAAACCTTGAATAGGATTAAACTTAAATATTATTGGCCTAAAATGTCAGCTGATGTCAAACGGTTCATTAGTAAATGTCAGATTTGCTTAGGGTATAAAAGCACCAATTTGTTACCGCCAGGGCTAATGGGAAATCCCAAGTTGGTGCAGCGTCCTTGGCAGATGATTGCCACAGATCTGCTGGGTCCGTATCCGAATTCTTACAAAAAAGGCTATACATACTTGTTAGTAGTTTCTGATTTTTTCTCCAAATTTACTAGGCTATTCCCTCTAAGGAAGGCAACGGGTAGCAATATCGCTAGTATTTTAGAAAATGAAATTTTCTACAAGTTTGGAGTGCCAGATACTATTGTGTTAGATAATGGTCCGCAGTACATATCTCGGGACATGAAGGCTTTGGTTAGCAAATTTCACATTCGGCACCTTTTCTACAACTGTAGATATCACCCTCAAAACAATCCTGTTGAGCGAGTTAATAAGGTTTTAGTCTCTGCCCTCGCTTCATATGTAGGCACTGACCACAGAATGTGGGCAAATTATTTACCTGAGATAGAATTAGCGATCAACACTGCTGTGCACGAAGTCACTGGTTACACTCCTTTCTTCCTCAATTTTGGCAGGGAAATTATCATTTCAGGGAAGGACTACATAGGAGCTGACTTCAACGCGGAGGAAATTAGATTTGCTGAACGGGATTCCTGGGCTGCAGGTTTGCAAGAGTTAAATGATATTTTTTCACAGGTGCGCACATCTTTGCGACAATCATATGAACGCAACAAACGTCAATATGATCTTCGTCGGAGGGAGGTTCAGTACGCGGAAGGCGACGTAGTGTGGCGGAGGTCTTTCGTTCTTTCAGATGCTTCTAAACACTTTTCAGCTAAACTGGCTCCAAAATTTATTAGAAGTAAAGTTGTGCGGAAAATTTCCCCTGTGGCATACCAGTTGGCTGACATGGATGGGAAGCTTTTAGGTATTTTCCACGCGAAGGACATTTTAAAGTCTGAGCATGCTGAGGAGTCAGCGGTTTAATTTATTTCCTTTCAGTAAGAAAATAGAATCTTTCCGTAATGGGATTTAATTCGGTCTAAAGTACCGATAGTTAGTAAAAATTTGCATGCATTTTGACCTTATGTTTGCAAAATACATTCAATGTGATGACATGACTTTGACATGAAACTTGTGTCCACACATTGAGTGCTATATGTTAATTGTTTTGTGGTTGTTTGTCCTTTGTATTTGTGATAGTTAGTGTAGCATATGAATATTGTAATTTGTATGAAAATTTTCCTTCAGAGCATGGGGGTAATTGGCCATTACGCTCATGCTTTGAACTGATAAAATTAGTGGGTTCCTTTCCCTGTAGGTAAACCTTGCTATTTGTATAATATGAATTGTGTTTATAATGATACTACATGGTTTTGTACATGGTTGATAATTTATGGTTACATGTAGTAATTATTGACTTGAATGGTGTCGTGCATACGGTTTCTACCTTGGAAAATTCCACATGTATTTTCATGGTGATAATTATACATAATCAATAGCCTCAGAAGCTGACAATAATCTATTTGGGAGCTTTAGGAAGTTTCGCAGCATGGGAATTTTCCAAGTCAAGGAAATGGGTTTACTTTACTTAGATATGTTATAATAATGTTAGCTCGGGTGATGCATTCTTCAAAGAAATACAGATAAAACAGTATTCTTATTTTATAAGATTTAAATTTATTGATTATTTTACACAAATTATTAAAATAATTCTCCATAGAGAAACTTTACGGATAATTTGTGTTTATAGTCATACAATCTTACTTTGATACTTGCGCATAATCTCAGAAGTTCTCAGAAACTATCTATTTTGAGTTTTAGGAAGCTCCGTTGCATGTTTATTTCAAATAGTCAGGAACGAGTTCTGGAGACATACGATAATGTATAAATTTACTTCGGGTAACATAATTATTACCAATTAATAAATTAAAATAATAATAACAATTCATTTTTCATGAGTTTAATTAGATATGCATTTTAAATATAAATTTAATTAGTATCTCTATAGAGTGAGTACATAATATTAGATGTTTAGTTTCACAGTTAATTTTTAACATTTCTTGCACAGTTCCTTTTTGACACGGCATGTGACTTTAAGTCGGTTCTAGAGCTCGGAACTCATTTGAAGGCACATGTTTGTCTTTTTAAAATGGAACTGTATGACTGATTTTAATTCTTAAATTTTCTTACATAATCTTGGAGTTTTATTCCGGGATCTCAACCATTTAATATTGACAGGATTATTCATCCTTCTCCGCTGTTCAACAGATGTCAGTGGTTGTTTCATTACCTTAACTTTATGTTATTTTCTTTTGAGGGGTTGGTTTTCTACAATTTGAAATTTTTATTGATAGGTGTCAAGATTTTAGATGTTATTAAATTTTCAATGGTATTATAACAGTATTGTGGATAAATATTTCCATAAGTTTTGAGTGGAATGTGGGTTTAGAGTCAAGTTTCTTTTGTTTAAATCTTTTCAAGTTTAGGTCAAATTATTTTAGCTCAATCTAAATATTTGCTTTATATAAGTTTTTATTTCACCTTAATACGTAGTAATTGCTTCTTCTTAACGATAGCTCAGTAATTATTTTTCGCTCACGTGGTTTTCTACATTCTTCGAGGAAGTTTTAACACAAGCATTTGGACTGCGTCAAATGGAAATTCTACATCAACATGGCACATCATTTATTTATGTCAACCTACCTTCAGTTGCTCTTGAATAGGCAGAAGTTTTAACACAAGCATTTGGACTGCGTCAAATGGAAATTCTACATCAATATGGCACATCATTTATTTATGTCAACCTACCTTCAGTTGCTCTTGAATAGGCAGAAGTTTTAACACAAGCATTTGGACTGCGTCAAATGGAAATTCTACATCAACATGGCACATCATTTATTCATGTCAACCTACCTTCAGTTGCTCTTGAATGGGCAGAAGTTTTAACACAAGCATTTGGACTGCGTCAAATGGAAATTCTACATCAACATGGCACATCATTTATTTATGTCAACCTACCTTCAGTTGCTCTTGAATGGGCAGAAGTTTTAACACAAGCATTTGGACTGCGTCAAATGGAAATTCTACATCAACATGGCACATCATTCATTTATGTCAACCTACCTTCAGTTGCTCTTGAATAGGCAGAAGTTTTAACACAAGCATTTGGACTGCGTCAAATGGAAATTCTACATCAACATGGCACATCATTTATTTATGTCAACCTACCTTCAGTTGCTCTTGAATAGGCAGAAGTTTAACTCAAGCATTGGTCTGCATCAAATGGATTTCTTCAACTACAGGGATCAGTACTTATTTGCATCAACCTACAGATTGTGGCTCTGACATAAGCAGAGGATTGAGCCCTTATTATTTGGGCAGTTTGAAGTTTCATTCACTGCTTCACTGAATCATTATCGAGGGAGGCTTACTGGTTTACAACATCATCTTGAGGATAATTCATCTCTACATATTTGGGAAGAACATTACGAGAAGTGACACAGCTGGGAAGGCACTAGAAGCTCCAACTCATTCACCACAAATCTCGTTAAGCACTTTGGAATTCTTGGTGGCAGCGGTACCTTCGCTCTTCAGGGCTTCTGACGCCAGGTGGCGTAGTGGAATTTTTTGCAAAAATTCTCTTGGCCATGGGGGTAATGCAGCAGTTTGGGCAAGTACTGGCCTGATTTAGACGGAGTTTCTAGCCACGCGGGTACCGGATGAATTTGACAGCCGTAAATGTACAGGCGCTGGTAGAGGGCGAATCGAGATGAAGTTTCGATACGTTCGTCAGTTGGTTCTGGGGAGTTTCATGGTGTGGACAGCTGAACTTCAAGCCGCCAAAGGTCATGGCCAATACACGCGTGAGCGAATTAATATTTAATAATGAATCATCACGAGATATTTAGCTTAACTTTGGTATTTTATTATCCTTAGCATTTAATTTAAATCCTTATAAATATGTTCGGTTATCCGTACAGGCGCCCTTCAGGATTTACAAATATTATTCTTCCTTTTATTGAGACCCACATGTTCCGAGATAATAGTTTTCACATTAATTGACTTACCTATGGTAATCAACCACCCCTGGTTATTTAAATCAATTTAATCATGCTCTACCCTTAATTGTTTGAAAGTATTTAAATAAATGTTGCATCTTTGTTACTGGTATAATCCGTCTTTTCTTACACTAATCTACCCACATGTCTGCACTTGTTTCTATTTTGAATACAGAGAAATATTGAGAGTATTTGGATGGCGGTGATAAGTAAAGATAGAGATATTAGTTAAATATTACGTTACAAGCTCACCACTAGTTTTATACAAAAAAAAAAAATTATCCAATTTCGGCGATTCATTTCATTTTTAGACATAAATATTAACTAAATCTAGTCTCTTTCAACGGAAGCAATCTTCCGAACAGGCCCTCCATTGAAATACTTGGTGGAACCCTAAGTGACCAGCTCAGGTATGGGGGCTCCACCGAAACCAGAGTAAAGTTAGCCTCCCAAAAACTGGGCGTACTGTACAGGTCCCACAGATACTTTAATAGTACACAACTGCTAACCCTGTACAAATCACAAGTGCGCCCCATGGTTGAATTTGGCAGCCACCTCTGGGCTGGAGCTCCAAAATACCTGAAAAATACCCTCGACTCTGTGCAGAAACGGGCGGTCCGTTTGATAGATTCTCCCACCTTAACAGACGGATTGCTATCTTTAGAAGGCGTCGGGTGGGAATGCTATCCTTGTTCTACCGGTATTTCAATGGAAGATGATCCGGGGAACCAGCATCAGTGATCCCTTCGGCACCGGTGCATAGTCGGGAAACACGCCAAACGCGTGCCCAACATTTGTACACGGTTGACATTTGTCACATGAGAACGGGTCGTTTCTTCGACTAGTTCTTGAGTTCAACAGCTCGGCTGTGGAATGATTTGCCGGCCTCTGTGTTTCCTCCTTCCTACAACATGGGTCTCTTCAAGACCAATGTTCATTCCTTCCTCTCCTCAAAAAGACCCTCCACACAGCATCCCAGATGACATAGATCTGTGTGGAGTTAATGTAAAAAAAAAAAATTACTACGATGCCAACAACGTTTCCACCGTAACCGTTTGTTTTGCTTTTCTTCTGACGTTTGCAATAACTCGATTTTGTTAGGGACAGAAAACGTATGATAAATAATTTCATAACGCCAGAGCTTATTAATAATGCCAGAGCTTACCAATATATACAGTCTGTATTACCCGCAAATAATGTAGTTCTCTATTGGTGAAAGAATTTTTTTAAAATCCATTCAGTAGATTTTGCGTGAAAGAGTAACAAACATACATCCATACATACATCCATACAAACTTTCGCCTTTATAATATTAGTAGGATTAAACCAGAGTTACGAACAAACAACCTTAAATAGTATTTTTGGTTTAGTTTAATAAAATGCTCTTTTCAAGAGAAACCTTTATTTCTATTTTTTTGTTGTGACACTAAAGGTAGTGGGGGAAGAATATGGGAAAGAGGAAGGTAAGAAAGTATGTAGCTATTCAGACATAAGAACCACCAACATTATCTTCATTTTCTTAACGCATATTTTATTGGCTGCTATCTTTACTCGTATGTTTCGGTAATATTGTCTTCATTTAATTAATTAATACAATTTGCGGTTTTACTCGTAAAGTTAAAAATAAATATATTTCTTAGACTTGCAGAAAAGTCAATAGATATCGCACATTAAAAATAAAATGGATAAAATTTATCCAGACACAATCGATTTCGGGTTTGAAACTTGCAATCATACATAAAGGTAATGTTGGTAGTTCTTAGTCGAAAGATAATTAAAAATGACTGAATCGTATATCGACACCTTGGCGCAGTGGTTAGCGCAGTGGTCCGGAAAGTCGAAGGTCCTGGGTTCGAGTCCCATAGGTGCCAATTTCTTTTTCTAATTTTTCTGTTTCCAGATTTTTGATAGAGTTTCGCTAATATTGTCTTCATTTAATTAAATATTACAATTTAAGGTTAATTCATACGCTTAAATTTCAGTTCAACGATCCTTTTCTTACAATGTCCTTGAAAACAATATGTCTACTACACTGACAGACATCACAGGCAATTTAAAAGCCCCCTTCAGTTAGTTAAACTAACTCGGGGATCCCTAATCGAATTCATATGCCTTACCTACCTCATGCATAATGGATTAGTCTATTATTGATCTTTGTTATTGACCCTTTTACATCATGTGTGAAGTGCGAAGCGTAGCCCTAGGGTGCTCCATTATTTATTGAGGTATGTTATTTATCTGTTTTCACTAAAATGGTTTTACCAGACGTCTCATTATAAAAAATACAAAATGAGTGTAAAATACAACTATGGAGAAGCAGTCATCGAAATTAATCTCGTTAAATTTTCACAATACACACACAATATTTCATTTTAAACGGATAAAGCAGGGCTGATCAGTCGCTGAGATGGGCTGTAACCTGATCAAGGGTCGTCAGTCGCTGAGATTAGCGGTGACCTAATCAGGGTTCATCAGTTCCTGGGATGGACAGTGACCTAATCAGGCATCGTGAGTTGCTGAGATGGGTGGTGACCTTATTAGGGGTGGTCAGTCGCTGAGATGGACAGTGACCTAATCAGGGTTCATCAGTCATTGAGAGGGGCGGTGACCTAATCAGGGGTCGTCAGACGCTGCGATGAGGGCCTGTCAGTTGCTGAGATGTGCGGTACCTAATCAGGGTTCGTCTGTTGTTGAGATGGGTGGTGACCTAATCAGGGCTCGTATGTTACTGAGATGGGCGGTAGGTGACCTCATCAAAATAACCTAACTACTATTATTCACACTGAGAAATTGCTTGCGTAGCTACGAGTATATGGAGAAAAAGTTCAGATCTTACAGAAATTTATAAAAGTTTATATGTACACAATATTTGAAAAGTAACGCAACGTCAAGTGTTGAGTGAGCTGTAAAGACTATTTAATGGTACAAACCTGCTACCATCTGTCGGTTGAAGCCGCACTTCGGGTTACGCTAATACGCGGTTGCCAAAGGAATATTCCTCAGGCAAATTAAAACCATCAGTTAGGCAGAAAGGGATTCTTAGTCAGACCTAACTTAGGGCCGTATTAATTTCCAATATCCGTGAACTTAATAATTTAAATGTATAATTATATATTAAAGACAACCGGATAAATTAAATTTAGTCATGTGTGTGTTATGGGTGGCATATTTTTATCATCTATCTTGGGTACAATCGGTTAAAATAGAAAAAACTGACAAACCACATTAAATTTCCGCTCAACACTTAATTTTTTGTTATTCGTCCAAACCGTGGCCTGAACCGGAGCAGAGGCTTTTAAACTAGTAGGCCACATTGATGAGCCACGTAGGTAGTCATCTGTTATATTTTTGAAAATTTATAAAATAATAATTTATTCCAACAACATTTTTTATCGCTGGCTTCATTCTTGTGGAATGGATTTTATTTTACCTAATAAATAGTTTAATTATTTTGTGCTTACACAAAATACTTACGTAGTATATTTAGGGAAAAATGCACACTATTGTAAAAAAACATATACCTACCTAAGTGAAATGAGTATTATATATGAAGAATATCGATTTGGTTCACGGGGCGTAATTTCGCCACAAACTTAATTTACATGTTCAATAATCCCTAACATTGAATAAATGTTATCATTATATGCAATCTTTTACAGGACGTTGTTACGAAAGGATCATCATTTCCAGTTTAATAATTTTATCAAAAAAAAAATGTTATTAAATCCTTATACGCCAAAAACATATACATCACTACTAAAAAAACGTCGAATATTATAGCGAATATTTTATACAATTGATGAACAACCTCATTTTTGTGTCAAAATTGACTAATGTAGAAACTGACCAAAAATAGTCCACGGAATATACACATTTCTTATCCAGCTAAAGAGGGTTGTTTATCTATTGCATATACTGTTATTAATAATGATTTCCCTTCTAAATTATTTTCTCAGGGCCTCCTGAGTGGAGCTAATGTAAATAAGAAAAAAAAATAAACCTAAAAATAAAATTAATATATCAAACTGAAACAATATTATTATTTTTATTTTTTTATTTTTTTTTTTATTTAAGTTTTTATTCCAGCAGGACTGGGAGGGTAGTGCAATCCCAATCTGCCATATTACATAAACAACTATAAAAGAAAAAAAAATTAAATATTAGGTAAGTACCTAATTAAAACATAAAATGAAAACAAAATTCATCACACAAATAACAAAAAATAAACATAAAATTAAAATAAATAATAAGTAGACAGAATTAAAAATAAAAGATAAAAAGATATTTTGGGATCGTCCATCATGGAGGTCGCCTCATCATCTGCATCCATCGCTCATTTATTGGGGAACTGAGCCACTCGGATGCAGCCACGACAATGATATTGGTTGAAGTTCGTATCCTGCTCCAGAAACGTATATTCGTTATGATTATAACGAATATAATTATCAAAATTCATTTTATTCATGAACATATTGAACATAATTAATTATACAGTTTGCGAGTGAAAAACTCTAGATTCACTCTAGAGTCGCTCTAGAGTCCAAGCTGCCGAAATGAGGTAATTGAGAGGAGCGGCAGGGGTTACGAAATGGGATCATATAAGAAACTCGACGATCCGAGATGATCTAAACATTGAACCACTGCTACTCTTCATAGAAAAATCGCAACTGAGATGGCTTGAGTATGTACTAAGAATGTCTGATGACCGAATTCCGAGGAAGATACTGAGTGCGATTCCAGAGGGTAGACGTCCAGTGGGCCGCCTCAGTTGGGCGAGGCAACTCCAGAAACTGTGTGAGGAGAGGATGGGTCTACCATGGACAGAGGCCGAGCAATCAGCACAAGACAGGGACGTATGGAGGAGCCTTGTCGATGCAATGGGTCCCCGACCCGAATAGGATAAGGGGAAGAAGATGATGATGATGATGCGAGTGAAAAAGATTTTTCTTTACATTTCAATGAAAATAATTTTACTTCAACAAAAATAATTAGTTAGTTTTTTTTGTGTGTGGAGTGAAAGATTTTAAAGGACATTCATTCTTAAAATAAGAAGAAATTATTAAAAAAAAAAAAATTTTTTTTAGATAAATTTTTTAATTATTATTAAGTCAAGAAAAAATGTAAGCAACTGTATTTAAAACAAATTCAATAAAAAGTATAATCAATAACACTGCTCTCTAATTTCAATTAAAAAAAGATTTTAAAATAAAAATAACGAAAATCTAAAAATGTTCTAGGAAAGAATTGCTGTTTTATTGAAGATTTTAAAACACACATTATTAGTCGTCTCAAAAGTTTTATTAATTTGTATGCGATGGTTCCGCATAAACCAAAGGTATAGCAACTTTTCAGTACGGGCCGACTTTACAACTTAATAAAATTATCCCAACAAAAAAAATCGTAATTTAGTTTAACTTCCTTCTTATAACTAACGAAAACATCAGTTTCAATTGTGCCCTCAAAACAGTTAGATCAGTTTATGAAGTTAAAAAAAGCGAAAGTTTAAAACTATTAAAAAAACAAGAAAGATATCAAAGGAATCTGGTTAAAAATATTTACATCGGTTCATGGAGACGTGTGAAAAATAAAACACAATACAATGTTTACGAATTAATAAAAGTTTTCAAGTGATATCAACTAAACATTACTAAAGTTAAAAAAAGTATTATCGTGATTTTTTTTGGGGTATTATGCCGTGTTGCGCTACTTCCTTCTTTAGCCAACATTTCGGACAACGTTGGCTAAAGAAGGAGATAGCGCAACACGTCATAATATGTACATCAAACATAATTCACGATAATACATTTTTATACCGTGAAAATCTCGAATCATTTCTGCGCGCAGTATACAGGGTGTTAAGGGACGAACTTGACTTACTTTAACCAGCGATTCGTGACATTATTTCGAGTAAAAAGTGTAATTGAAATTTTGGTCTCCGGCAAAGATAATCGAATTCTCCGGGGACATTTTGGATGTTTATTTTTTTAACTAAAAACCTATGAAATCAGAAGGTATTGGAAAGTGGAGCGGGTGGGGTTGGGAGGTTACTCAGCAGAGTGACCAGTGACAAGATGTCGATGAAATATTTTTTGTTTGATTTTGAATTTTAAAAAATTTGAAAAAAAATATCATGGAAAAAGTGACCGGAGACCAAAATTTCATTAACATATTTACTCCAAATGATGTCAGGAATCATCGGTTAAAGTAAATCAAGTGCGTCCCTTATTTTATTTTTATTTAAAAAAAACTACAAAATCGGTTCATGAATCTCTCAAATCGAGTAGACCCTATTTTTGCATTAAAAATTACTCCATATGTTATGTTAAAGTTTTAAATACACAGAGATATACTCGAAATAATAAAACATACACTTATAAAGAGTTAAATGAATGATGTATTATTTTTCACTTGAAAGCAATTTCAATTATGGTGGATTGTACTTATAAAACAAAATTGTTTTTATTATTTATAGGCATCCACTGAAAATTTATGCAAAATTAATATTTTGCAATCATTTTGTCATGATCTAGTTATTATGATAAATCTGCTTATAACATACTAGTTTAGACGTTTAAAATGGAGAAACTTAACCATTTACGTCAAAAAATAGACGTACAACTTTGCTCCATAGAACTTTGGAGAAAATTCCATAACATCGGCACTGAAATGATTATTACCAAATCAGGAAGGTAAGTGAAATATTGATATAATTTATATATTTACCTTCATTGTTTGATTAACTTAAGCAGGCGTGCACGCATGCTAATTTTGTAATTTACATTATAACGTAACTGGTAAAATTTAATTCAAAATTATTACGTAAAGCGGTACTGACGGTTCGCAATAAGATTCTTGTGGAATACACCCAGTTATAATGAATGATTCAAAATTCTTAATAATTAATATTATATTTCCTATAAGCGAGTTCCCGGCATGCGTTGCTATGCCACTTGAAAAATAAATTGTTTCTCCCTGCGTGTCCTTTACCATTCCCCGTAAAACGAAATGTACTAGTAGGTATATTATGGAATTCCAATATTACATATATGTTTTAATTTATGTACTCCTATTTGTGTAGAATACATGAGTTCTTAATACTAAATCTTTATTATTAGTTTCTGTATTTCAAAATTTGAATTTTCATTTTTATTTCTATTTTTCTTTAAATTGTGATTTTTTTTAATTTTTTTTTCACTTACTTTTATGTATTTCTTAATGTTTATTTAGTGTGTTTATTTTCTGTTTCAATAGATTACTATTTTTTTAAATTCCTATTTAAAATATTAAATGTATGACTACCACAACACGGGCATTGGCCTAGTGTGGTAGCCAAAAAAAAAAACAAAAATCTGTAACAAATAAAATATTATGAAATTAAAAATTTTAAAAAATATATGGCAGGCGTGTGGAAATATTGTTCAAGTCAACAGTTTTTAATAAATTTTTGTAAAGTAGTGGTAAAAAGGACATGATGACGGATTACTCGACTTGACAGGACATCCAACTGACATGACAGTGGGATGGAGCGAGATTGAATCCCTCACAGTCTACAGCAGACACTGACTTTTCCTTCCCTTTCCAAATCTTTTTATTCATATCTTATTCACAACTGCTTTTTTATGCACAACAAGCCATTTCTTTAACAAATCAATTTGAAAATAGTTCTTCGAAAACTTTCTAGATGCATGCCCTTCCTCGTAGGATACATAGGAACAAAAGATTTCAATAATTTAGGCACATTTATCATGTTATATAAAACCCTTGCCAGATGCCAACTTGAGTATAACTCTACGTTATGGTCTCCCTTTTACAATATTCATTCAGACAACATTGAAAAGATTCAACATAAGATTTTAAGGTTTACAAACTACAAATTGCATATTCCTATACAAAACATTGATTACAATTACCTCCTGGATAAAATGTCACTATTGAAACTTTCAGAAAGAAGAATAAGTACAGATTTAATACTATTACATAAAAGACTGCATTACAAAATTGATTGTCCTGAATTACTTCAATTTATCAATATCCATATTCCCAAAAAATCATGCCGACATTTATTACCCTTTTACTTCAATAACACCAGGACACTAGCCAAGGGCGGATCCAGGACCTAGGTGGACCTACTTTTTACTTGTATCTATTATTATAAAAATTAAATTATAACTTCTAGTTACTTGACCACGACTATGTGACCCCCCCCCCCCCCCCCCCTGGCGCTATGTGACCCCCCCCCCCTGACGCCAAAGCTGGATCCGCCCTTGACACTAGCTCATCAAAATTCTCCGATTCCGAGACTTCACAGTCTCGAAAATAAATATTCTGATCTGGGCGACGTATTTCATCTTAAAACTAATCGGTATAAATGTTGTATATGCTATCACTTTTATTCTTTAAGACACAAATAGACCTATGTACCTACCAAATAACTTCTATGCTACTACTATGTTGTTTTATAAAATCTTTTAAATTCAATTTTATGCGTGAGGATTCTTAGTTTCTGTTTACATCTTTATCTGTGTATTTTGTTTTGTGTTTTGCAGAAAGCTTTTTTGTCATTATCTTTATATTTTTTGTTAAAAATAGTTTGTAAAATTTTATAATAAAAGCTCACTAGGGCGTGTAATAAATAGTGTTAGAGTCTTTTTCATGGTTGTAACCAAAGATATTGACATACAAGAGATGAGCTATCCACAGTTTTACTGGGTGAGACTGTGTTTCCTGGTGTCGCCGATATTATTACAATACTAATAATGTACATCTTAAAAAAATCAACTGAGCGAATTCTTTCCGTATTCAAACTACATTGTTAACCAATAGATGGGAAGATGATCTAAAAAAGGTGACTGGTCCAGAATCTATCAGAGTTGCAAAGGATAGAGAAAAATTTAAATCTTTAGAGGAGGCCTATGTCGAAAGCCAAGCTGTTAACCAACACTACTACACATGGGTCTAGGTAAATTGACCGAATTGCAATTTTTCGAAATCAATTTTTCGAATTCAATTGTTCGAAATGCAATTTTTCGAACATCAACTAGTTTTTCAAATTGATATAAGTATGTATACAGTACGTACAATAGGGTGCGTCAATTATTTCATCTTTTGAATTCAGAAACGCCCGGGGTCTCAAAAGTTGCGTCTTACAAAGAAAATGAAAACAGCATTTAATTTTTTTTTATTTTTTAAATGGTTATTAGCCCGCTAAAATGCATTGAAAATCAGAAAACAAACCTAAAACATTTAAAAATATGTATTTTAATAAAAAAAAAATTCAATAATTTAACCTTTTAACGTTTGTTTGTGAATGAAAAATGCGTACAGCTGACAAAAATGAAAATCAAGTTTATGAACACAAGTAAGTCAACAAGAATTTTTTTTTTACATGAGCTCCACACAGGAGTGTGGAGCTCATGTAAAGCTCATAATCTTTGGGGATGCTGTGTGGAGGGTTTTTTTAAGGAAAGGAAGGAGAGGAGAGTTCTGGGAAGGAAAAAGGTTTAAGGGGTGGGTAGGAATCTGGGGTTCAGTATGTCCTGGTCATCCGCCTCCAAGACCTAGACAAACCTCACCCCATAAACCCGGGCACCCCTGCTAAATCACCAAACGTAGCGAACCACTTGGGGTGACCTATGGCAGAGGTGTTGGTTATCCAATAAAGGTTCCCGGGGCGGCGGTACCCATTCCCGCCTCCCAAATTGAATTTAAAGAATACTGATTTAATTCTGAAAAGTGTTATTTTCCTCTTTTATATTTTTAACAAACACATCATAATTATGTTTTAATTTTTTGCGTTCTTTGTGCTACAGTTTTGGAATAAAAATTAAGTTTGGAACAAAATATGGACCCTTTGTTTTATTTTTTTTTCCAAATCACGAAATCTATTTTTTTCCAAAACTTCCAGCCATTTTAGCGGGCAATAATTTCATTTATTTTTACGTTTTCGAATAGCTACAGATCATACGAAGCTTTTGAGACCACGGGCGTTTAAAAATAAGGCCATTTTCTCCATAGGGAGAAAAAAATGGCCTTATAATACACAAGCTAACGTACAAGTGTATTTTATTATAGGATGGACAATATCAAATAACTTAACCTAACCTAACCTAACCTAAACTAACCTAACATAACCTAACCTAACCTAACCTAACCTAACCTAACCTAATCTAACCTAACCTAACCTAACAGTATTTCGTTAGTCATAGGCAAGTGAAATATAAATTTTAAATGTTGATTAACAACTTCGAAAAATATGTCTTTGGGCCAATTGCTGTTCGATAAATTAGTCTTTAGAAAAACTGAATTTAGAACAATTGATTTCGAACAATTGAAAATTCGAAAATTGTATTCGAAAAACATCTCTGCTCCCACTATACACCTTCAGAATATCTAAACTAAATAAAGAATTCTTTCCGTATTCAAACTATATTGTTAACCAATACTACTACACACCTTCAAAAAATCAATTACTTTTCGTATTCAAACTATGTCCATTAGGCAGTAATCCGCCGACAGGACATCATAGCATATCTCTTGCATTTCAATATCTTTGGTTGCAAGTGTACTTCGATCTTGCCCTTTCCACCTCTGAAATGCTTCTTCAAAGTTAAATCGTTCCTACTTTTTTTTCACCATGTTGTTTTATTTTATCTGAGAAGCAGGAGAATGTTCCCTCCTCTGCGCGTAAGGATATCGGGGATGGATCCGGACGACCTGTACAGTGTTTTCCTGGAATTGGCACTCGCCGACAACCGAAGATACCGATTCGCCCGTGAAACGTAAGAGGCTTATTATTTATTAAGATATAACTTCACTTTTGAATGTCAAGATGCGAAGTATGTAACATGTTTTAATAATGTTAAAATATGTTAATTACGTTTATGTAGGCGTAATAAAGTTTTATTAGCTAGCAGAAGGGCGCTATTTCATCTGCAATAATTAATAGTTAATATAACTAAGGGTTCGACCGTCCTAAAACGTTATCAGGTCAAAATTTTACGAGTATGAGAATTTATTTCGAACTCCTTAGGAAATTGCCACGTCTCTCGATGATATGCATAAATTCTTGTTTAATTAACCCACATAGCGATACGCAAAAGATACGTTTCCCTGAAAATAATGAGAACCAAAAAATTACCAATCGGTTATTGTACGACCATATTATAAATACAGAGCCAAAAATCACAGTTTTACAAACTTATTTGTGCAGGTAGCCAAAAGAGAAAATAACGACAGGCAAGGGTACCGCCACCCCGGGAACCATTTATTGGATAACCAACACCCCTGCCATAGGTTACCCCAAATGGTTCGCTACGTCTGGTGACTTAGCAGGAATGCCTAGGTCTTTAGCATTTCCCCACCTACTGTGTGGCGGGCCAGATCGGGAGAGACTGGTTGATGGAGAAATTTTACCTCTCCACCCGGACTCTCTCAACCCAACGCTTTGCACCGTAGTGGGAGGGATGGATTCATACGTTCGACACAGCTTCCTACCCACCCCTCATACAGTTTTCTTTCCCAGAACTTCCTCCCCTTCCTTTCCCTTAAAAGACCCTCCACGAAGCATCCCCGTTGGTTTTCATAAGATTTTTTTTCAGAAGTGTGATAAGGAATTTTTTTATGATTGACTTTAAGGACGATCGTCGATGACGTGTATGCTATCTCTCTCTTGGACTGGTATAGTAAGAAAAACTTTTTTGAAACTTTCGGTCTGTTGGTGTGCACTAATACATTTAAAGGTGTAAAAACTCTTTGAAATGATTTGCCTTTAGGTATATTATTTTATGTTACGATTGTTAACATCAATTAAAACAACACAAGAGTATATGTTAGCACGAGCTACTTATAAACTTTCGTAAGTCAAGAGGAATTCGTAAAGTGCGACTGGTTGCATCAGCTGTGCAGCGGCAATACTCGGCCGTAGATCCGATATCTTGTTGACCGTAGTTCCGATTTCATCAACTGTGTAGCGGCAATACTCGGCCGTAGTTCCGATATCTTGTTGACCGTAGTTCCGATTTCATCAACTGTGTAGCGGCAATACTCGGCCGTAGTTCCGATATCTTGTTGACCGTAGTTCCGATTTCATCAACTGTGTAGCGGCAATACTCGGCCGTAGTTCCGATATCTTGTTGACCGTAGTTCCGATTTCATCAACTGTGTAGCGGCAATACTCGGCCGTAGTTCCGATATCTTGTTGACCGTAGTTCCGATTTCATCAACTGTGTAGCGGCAATACTCGGCCGTAGTTCCGATATCTTGTTGACCGTAGTTCCGATTTCATCAACTGTGTAGCGGCAATACTCGGCCGTAGTCCGATATCTTGTTGACTTTGTGAAGCTTTCGTTATTTGCGGCAGCGAGTGGTCTGTATTATATTTGTTCCGAAATCTGATTACGAAGGACCGAATAGAGAGAGCCTGGATCATACAATGTTACATATATAATATTATTTAAAATAAGATATCAAGTGCTTCATGAATCACGAAAAAGTGGAGGCGTTTTTATTTTTAATTTATACAAGTACTTACTTTACGATACGTTACTTTAATTTTTTTAAGTTGGAGTTGGTGACGTTTGCTTTTTATTGGAAACATGAATAATGACAATATTTTAGAGTAAAATTCCATCTACAAATAGATCATTACCGAACACCTCTGCCATAGGTCACCCCAAGTGGTTCGCTACGTTTGGTGATTTAGCAGGGGTGCCCGGGTTAGTTGGATGAGGTTTGTCTAGGTCTGATGACCAGGACACACTGAACCCCAGATTCCTACCCACCCCTTAAACCTTTTTCCTTCCCAGAACTCTCCTCTCCTTCCTTTCCCTAAAAAAACTCTCCATACAGCATCCCCAAAGATGACATAGGCCCTCAGGGAAATTATTTTCTTCAGGGCCTCCTGTGTGGAGCGCATGTAAAAAAAAATATATGAAATAAATAAAATAAAAATAAAAATAAATAAATTAAATAAATATAAAAAAAAGAAAGAAAAAAACATTTCTGATACAATGTCAATTAACTTTCAACGTATACTTTTATGTGAGTCGACCGCATTCTCTTGAACCAAATTTCAATGCCATTACGCTCACACGCTCCTAAGATTGACAGGTATTCATATTAAAATTTTGTTTAATTCTCATGAAATACATTGCAGTAAACTGTTAAAGATCTCATTGTGCCAGAAAGTACCTACTAACAGCCTCCGTGGTCAAGGGGTAAGGCTCTTTACTAATAATCCCTGCGTACGAAAATAAATTTTATTGATTAATTTTTGATATTTCAAAATTAATTAATTAAAAAGTACATTTGCGACACATTTCAGTGTAAAGGGTACCTTCTCTACATATAAAAGTATCGCCCTGGAAGTCCACCATTTAGAATTGAAACGTTGCTTGAAATGTCTTTACTCGTGTTTGGTGACCACATCTGAATACCGGGTACTTCCTCACCATCCTTTTCCCATCTAAATCCCCTCCCCACTACCTTCAGCCTCACAACATATTCCATTTATGGGTGCCTAGTTTCATTGGTTCCAGATGGGAGCAGTTGGAACTCTTGCGCGATATTCACATACGAATAAAAAAGTTAGTATTCCATCACATTTAAAAAACTAGTTTTTTTAGCAGTATAAAATGTGGTTTTCAAGATACCGAAAACAATTTTCTGAAAAGTGCAACTGTCTAAAAAGACCCAATTTGATAACAGGGCTTAAATCTTTTTTACAGCGTTTTCAAATTATAAATATCTAAAACAAGCTATCACAATATTTTATTATCAACAGAAAAAATAGCATTCGATCATATGTCCGTGCATTCGATGCTAATTTAGTTTATTTTCAATTCAATTTTCGGTTGAAGCATCGCATTAAAATAATATAAAAATAATGTATTCCAACGGTTGTACTAAACAAATTGCAGTGGTCAGTGGCAACCCTCCAAGGCAGCCGTCTCCGCCCCACCCTTCGCTCAGGGGCGGTGGCAGGTGCAGTGGCTCACCCCCTCGCCCCCGCCCCCGGACACCTGTGGGCTGCTCGGGGGGTGGTCTCCTTCGACCGTCTCAAGCTAACAAACACCAAGCATCCCGTATTGAGAGACCACGTGCCACTACTGTCGATGCACAGGTAACAATGGAAACAATTTGAATTTTGGTCACGTGAAAATTTTTGTCAATTTTCACGTGACCAGATTTTCTGGATATTCAAATTCAGTACCTAAATCAGTATACTCCAGTATTGAGTTTGGCATCATTGTATCACTTCACAGGTTGAAAGTACTTTTGTATAGCAGGTGGTGACCCGACAGTTGATCCGCCGACAATCGTCGTCGTCGTCGTCCCCCCCCCCCCCCCTGATATTTACTATAAAATTATATTTTTTGTGCATTATTTACCAATTTCAAACGTAAAATCGACTTCAAACATACCCTCAATAATAAGTTGGTATGAATATCAAACCAATTTTTTATTCAGTGTCGATTTTTTGTACGTGTACGATAGTAGGTATACACAGTATAGGGACAAGTAGATTTTTCCTTAATGCATTTGAATGAAAAATATTTTATACATTACCCAGCAGATTTAATTAGCAGCCCGTATAGACAGGTCGTGCGACCAGTAGTATAATATTAGTGTAAATACGTAAACTCATAATAAATCAGTTTTTATCAAGGACCTATTATTATTAAGAAGTACCCCAACAGAAAAAATAGTGTTTGATTGTAAATAACATAAACATCACAATCAGTAATGTGAGGCCCCACTGAAACTCGAAATATTAAAGAAATAATAATGTGTAGACGTTGTTCGTAGAGTAATAAAATAATATGTATGTACATGTATTGCAGGGAACACTTTGTTATTTAACCAAAGCTTCAGATATTTCAATGATGCATAACATTATCTCGTTACCCTTTAACGCGTAGGTTTTACCCTTGATTTGTAATGAATAAACATGTCACGTAGAGACAAGTTTGTCACAGTCTGGGAGCGTGTCATTATGATAATCATTTATACCAATCAGTACATTACGTGCTTTGACAGATCTAGACACCGCCTTGGTGTTATCTTTGAACGGATATTCCAATAACTTCACCCCTCGCGGTTTCAAATACGTGGGTAGGTGGTAGGTGTACTCTAATTGTCGTAATACATTCCACGCACTTTAGTAAGATTTCGTTTAGTTTTTTATTCGTATTTAACTCATCATCAAAACAGGAAAATTTAAATCCACTCTCAGAATTCATGGATTTACTAATTTTAGTGAATATGATTAATAAAATCCCAAATAAATGTCGCGCAGGTATCCCCGAAATTTAAAAAAATGAAAACAAAGTTTTTTATTATTTTCAAAACCTATCTTAATAAACGACATTCCTGAAAGTAACATCAGATACTTTACCTCTGGAAGGCGAAGCCAAAAAATTACTAAAGTTCTCAGTTTCCCGGTGAAAACGGGTCCGATTCGAAATATAAAAGTCAGTTCGAATTCGAATCAGTTTACATCATAATGGTTTACAACCTTTGACTTTGACCTCTCTACAATTGTACTTCGCAATGATGCTGCAGACAGGGAAGAACGAGATCGGGCACTTTGACGGCCTCCGTTGTCGAAAGTTAAGGCTCTTGACTCGCAATCCGAAGGTCGCGGGATCGAATCCCGGAGTGCGCAAATAAATTTTATATGATTAATTTGTGTTATTTCACAATTAATTCATTTAAAATTATGTATAGTAGGTATATTAGCGACACGTTCCAGAGTGAAAGATACTCTCAGTATCGCCCTGGTGTGAGACCACCATTCAGAAGTGAAACGTTGCTTAAATTGGTTTTACCCGTGTTTGATGATCAGATCTGGAAAGCCAGGTACTTCCCCACCTTCCTCTTCCCCATTTTCTTCCCACCCCACTATCTTTAACGTCACAACATACTCCAATTGGGGATGCGAGGTAAAACTCTTGTGAGGTAATCACAAAAGCGGTTGAAGTGAAACTTTCAGAAAACTAAACTTCGAGAGAATGAAGCGAATGCAGAGTATCGCGAGTAGAATAGTTATAGGGTTTATTTATCATAATCCAAGTTATATAATTGTTTTACATTTTATTACACGAACCACCGCACAAAACGGACACCGTTTAGTCTATCTCATTCTCTCGCAGGCTGAATCCTATAGACCAGTGTTTTTCAACCTGTGGGTCGCGACCCCCCTGGGGGGTCGCGAAGCCTCTACAAGGGGGTCGCAGGGGGTCCAAAGTAAAATATAAAAAAAAAACAATAAAGTTCAAAAATATTTTTATTATGAAAATATTAATTATAGGACATTTTGAAGTTAATATGAAATTTAAATTATAAAATTTCTATGGGTCAAAAATTCGTTAAGTCTCATACACATTAATGTGAAGGTTGCGCCTGTTTTTCGTCAATCAATTTCTGCCATCGCGGATCTGTTTATGCAACATTTACTATTAAGTCGTTTTCTAAATTTAATCGATTCCTCTGTTTGTTTTTTATTTGGGCCATTGACGAAAACGTCAACTCGCACAAGTAAGAGGTGGCAAATGGAATCAAGCACTTCAAAGCTTCTGTGGTCAATTCTGGGTATTCTAATTTTCTTTTTAACCAAAAGTTATCCAATTTAACAGACCAAGTTCCAAGTGCAACATTCTATCGGCAGATAATTCCAGCAGATTTTCTTTTAGGTTGGTCTAAACTTGCCTCATCTATAGCCTCACCCCGCAACGCTCATTGTGTCTCGCTCTTTAACTCAACCACATTCGTCGGCACGGCCGCGGCGCGGCCTCGCTCGCCTCAGTCTTGAGTCGGCATCGGCCCGGCCTGTACGTTGTACGAATGGGCGATAGCTCTACCTACTATTCCTTCGAGACGTTTGGCGAATTAGTTTGACAGCAATTTCCCTGACATGTCCGAAAATTTAGCGGTCTGTCAGAGAAATTGGAAATTGTCAGGAATTTTCAAAAATATTAGAAAAAAATTTATAGAATTTTGTGGGCAACGGAATTCACAGGATTACGGATTTCCTGGCAGAATCAAATAGAATGCCAAAACATATACAGGCGAAATTGCCCTGAAAAATTCACAACCTGAAATTCTCTAGCCACTCTCCTGTTGGTGTACACTGGGTGTCGTTCTTTTTTCATTTCATTCAATTTGTGATTCCTGAAATTCTCTAGCCACCCCCCCCCCCCCCCCCTCCAGGAACCATAGTCGTCAAAGGTAAATTGCAGGCGAAGGGTAGGGGGTCGCGAAATATTTTTTACATAATAAGGGGGTCGTGCCATGTAAACGGTTGAAAAAGGCTGCTATAGACTATAGATATATGTATTTGTCTCTTTTTAGTGTCGCTCGTTTCCGTTTCGTCGAGTTTCAAATCACAACGGTCTTATGAAGTTTTCAAAAATAAAACGTTTATTTTTGCAGATAACCAAATTCAAAAACTTGTATATCAGAATGGACTCTACCTTTTTCAAGTCTTCCAGTTTTTTACTGAATTTCATCAATGAAAATAATAATAAATTTGAAAAAAACAAATATATTTTCAGGTATATTGTAAAGATTCACGTGATGCTGTCAAACCCAACAGTCCTAAACCGGACAGAAGTTCTGAATCTGGAAGAAGCTGTAACATTCACGTTTCCAGTGACGACGTTCATCGCAGTTACAGCATACCAGAATCGAGAGGTAACTCTCTTACAAAAAATATATATAATAATTCAAAACAACTAGAAACCTTCCAGAAATATCAAATATCAAATCAGAAATATCAAATATAAATCTAGTCTAGAAACATGAATTGTAGATATTTTTTCAGGTGCAATAAATAAAACAATAATATTTTAATAGCCATTATTTTACCAAATATTTATTAAAAAATTTAAAAAAAAATTAATTAATAAATACCAAAAAATCAAACGAAAAAAATTTTAAATTCGAAAAATTACCGGGTGTTGAAGTGGGGGTCTCAAAAAAATTGCGCGCCCTGTTTGACACGATTGCAACCCTCCTAGTTATTTGAAAAACGGAAACCAAATTAATTCAATCCAAACAATTAATTATTCTTAATCCGAACTAAGAAAAAGTTTTTAAAAAAAATCGCAAAATGGCGGCTGTCTGAAATAATAAGACATTTTTGAATTTTTTTAAAATAGTAAAAATCGATTTTTTTATTGTTTTAGTTAGCGCGATAGAGTAATGTATAGAGAAACACCAAATTTCAAATAATAGTCCAGACAAAATAGACATTCCAGTTTGCATTAATTCCAAACAAGCTGAATTTTTGTAGAGGTTTTGGATACGTCATTACAAATGCTATGTCAAAAGTTCCCATCGATCTAGCATGAGCGTTGTTTTTTATCCGAGGTCAAAGGTCACAAGTTTTTTTGCGTATATCTCGGAAACGATGAGAGTTACCGAAAAAAACATGAAAAGAGTTCGTAGATCGTAAAATTCTCTACAAAAGAAAAAAAAAATTCCCTACGAAGCACCGTTCGCGAGTTATCGCGATTTCAAACAAATATGCACTCGATATGCGGCCAGTATACTTGAATTTTGGTTTTTGTGACTCATGCACACATTACATGGAAAATATACGATTCTGAGTAAGTCAACGTCTATCCCTAATTTTACTTGGTTGGCCTTGAGTAACATGTGCCAGCGACTGCCAGGGTATACCTGCATTTTTCGGATTTTCCACAGAAACCGGTGTTCACCTACATTTTTCGGATTTTCCAAAGAAACCGGCGTTTTCCGAGGGACGTAACACGTAACCCTAGTAAATCCAATCAGTTTTGAATGGTTTTTCGTAGCGAATAGACGTGTTTGTAGATGTTATTTTTATGTAAAACTGTGCCTTTAAAATTTTTTATAAAGGGTTATGGTTACTACCGATATGGTTTGAATCTTATTACACATTACAATAAGATTCAAAATAAAACGGTAGTTTTGCGCCACCCTAGACTATGCAAAGATATCTAACTAACCGTCACGCCATTTTCCGGCGGGTATACGCTGAGCAGGATTCCCGCCACGCAACTCAATGTCGGAACACATTCGTTGCTTCATTCACGTTCATACATTATGTCATAACAATATTATTATCGATCTCGTTTTTTTGTAAATACAAAGTTGTGAATTTTGCGATACAATTTGTAAGAATTTTTTCAATGAAATGTATATATGGAGGAATTTTGGTTTGAAATTTAAAAAAATGATAATAAAAAATTGATTTCGTATGTGATGCATAATACAGTAAATAATATATATCTAAATACCTACCTAAATATAAAGTGAATTCGCATATACTTGTAGTTTAGTAAACTCCCTTGTTTTATTAATATTATTTTTTTTAATTTCAAACAGAAATTCATTGTTTATATCAACCGATGCAAATTACGACAATTATGTGGGAACAATACCTTCCTACAATAATCAAATGAAACTGTTTGTTACCAGCCAGAGTAATAATTAAGAGTGACAAATTATTTGACCATTGACCAATTGACCATTACTAACAAAACTATTCCCGAATACAAATATTCTATGTATAAGGCATTGCATTCAGCGCTGAATAATGAATATATCATTTCAGATCGCAAAACTGAAGTGTGCCTGTAATCCATTTGCGACCGGATTTCGTTTGTCAAAGGGACTAACCAATATTCGAGTACCAAACAATTCAGATAGTTGTTCACCAAATCAAGTACGATTAAAACCGACAGCGAAACGAATGGAACCATCATTGAAGGACGACAATGATCACGCTTACACAGAATTACAAAATAAACACGGCGACACGAGGCTGAAAAACAAATACATTCGCCAAAACCTGTTTATGGCCGAACCGAGAGAACCTTTCAACCCGTTTGATTCGAAAACACCACAAAAAAATGATATCTCTGCTTATTATGAGGGATCTAAATGGGGAGTATATGAAGATTTTCGAATAATGTACCCCAACGTGCCAATCAAATTTGTTATCCCGCCTTTATACAAAAATTTAATGTTCGATTGGACTGCACTGGGCGAAACTGAAATTGATCCACTCATCTGAAAAACGCCACCTGTCCATAAATTGGAATGCGTCACGTTTCCATGATTCCGCAACAATTGAGTATTCTGAATTTCAGTTAATTATTAAGTTATATGTCATTTTGAACTGTAATAACTAATAATATGTGTAAATATCAAATGATGCATTAATGTGTTCGACTGTAATATTTTCTAATGTTTGTGATTGATCCTACTTTCATTGTAACTAGCAGTTAAAACCCGCTCCGCAGGATTTTGCTGCTAGGCCCTGCGGGCGGCTTTTACTTTGGCTTCGCCCGGTTTGAGTATTTGTGACCATTTTATAAATCAAATAGGAACTGGTTCCTAAAATAACCAGTTCCTCGGATTCACTGTGATCCAGTAACAGCTGGTCACAGTCTTCGACTCACCGAAACAAAGTAACAGTGACAAAGTAACCGCGACAAAGTAACCGAGACACGCAATGACGTTATATATAATTTATAACAACTTCGTCAAGTATTGCCGTCAATCTTTCCAAATCCGGAAAGATACTTCAAGTATATAAAGCCATAGCACTTAAACCTAAAAAACATCCATATGCGAGCTGCTAACGGAAGTAGTAATTTCTGAATTTGAAACCGAATTATAACAGTAGCTTCGTGTGAAATTCAACGTACACAGATATTATTTGTGGCGCGGCGCGTATGGTTGGCGTCCGAGATGCACTCGTAGCTGGGTTCTGAAATTCAAACACGCAGACGCAAGCCTATTAATACTGTTTGATGATGATAATTTTCATCACATGTTCTAAAGTAAAATAAATAATATTGTTTATATAATGACCATTATAAGATTTTTCATACTCCAATGTAAAACATGTGTCCCTTTAAAAATCAATCCATCAATTAAAGAGTCCATACCATCATAAATATAATAGTGATTTTAATGAAGAATAGATAAGAAAATAAAAAAATTAGGTCGTTAATAATTCATTTTACTTGTATTATTCTCCATAACATCTAAGTAAGCTATAATCCCGAGGTAATTAAGCCTACTGCGAATATCCAAAATAATTAGAAATTCCACAGTCAAAGACAACTTAGCAAAAAAATATAAGAAAACCCTTATAATTGAATAAAATCCTTGCAGACCACCCCTCTCCCTCTCCACCATATGTTATGTGTATAAACCGTAAATTAAGAAACAATTATACTAGTCTAATGGTAAACCGGTTACGGTCACAAATAAATTAAGTAGAAAAAGTTTTATATTTGTTTTAATAGGTATATTATTGTAATGGAATTCACCACGAATTGTCGGTATCAAATAAGAAATATTAAAAAAAATCCATACGAGTATTTCATAACGCAGTTATTCTGGAGACTACAGACTACAAGTTGTGACAGAGACAGTAGTTATGGTACAAATAAATCATAAATATACCAAACCACCCACAAATAAATAAATCCCAGTTGTAGCAACATGATCCAACCTGTGTTTTATTCATGATACCTATTTTAACCAACGCATTGGTCAGTGAATCTGTCACTTTTGTAAGGGCGGAAGCATTATAACGATAAACCTATTGTTTAGATAAGAACCGAATAATAATTTCAAGTTCTGAAATTACTGATCGGCATCGTAAAATTGTTTATAGGGGTTGGTAAAAAAATAGGTACATAAGAATACTAGCTTACAATTCGTGAGTTTAGAGAAGTCTCACTCGCCAAAAGAAGACACATTTCAGATATTACCTACATCTCTGTTTAAAATCATAAACAACATGTAAGATTCATCTTTAATTAATCATATAAGACTGAGATTCACTAGAAACCTTGAAACCTTTTGGATCGATACTTACCGTGTAAATAAAAGTTTTTTCAAACCTACGTCAAGAATGACTCGATTACGTAATAATAATATATGTATAATTGTATATGTGTTTGTGTATGTGTGTATGTACATGTATGCATATATAAGCGTACAGTGTGCACTCGTATGCATATACATAATATGTGTGTATAAAGGATGTTAAGGTACTTGACTTACTTTAACCAGTGATTCCTGACGTTATTTGGAGTAAAAAACGTAAATGAAATTTTGGTCTCCGGCGACTTTTTTGATGACTTTTTTTTTCAAAATTTTTTCTTCGAAAACGAACAAAAGAAAATCTTCCGCTTGTCGTCACAGTCAAATAATCGACCAACCCCTAACCCCACCTCCAGCCGTCCAACACCTACGATTTTTTTAAGTTTTTGTAGAAAAAAAAAACATCAAAAATTTTACCGGAGACCACACATTTTTTATTCCAAATAATATCAGGAGTCACTGATTAAAGTCAAGTACGTCCCTTAAACCCGATATATGTGTAAATGTGTATGTATTTACTAATATTTGATTTTGATCCTCCTTGTTGTATGTATCTACTAATTTAATTTATTATTACGTATTAAATCTTATAGTTTTTCTAAGAATGTAGAGATGAATTGTGTGCTCATCTATAATTGGAATCATCGGTATAAAACCATATTGAAAATACAAATGTAATAATTATAATGTAATGTTTTATTTGTTTGCGAGCCAATAAATAAAATTAAAATAAATAATTAAAATAAAATCGAGAAAAACATATTTATAATCAGTATTCTTTATACTTACGTGAAAGCGTTAATCTTAACAACTTGACATGTGAAAATCGCAATCGACACCAAATACCTTCGGTAAAATATATTATACATGTATCGCTTGAAATCTTTTAATATTTTTCTACACAGTACTTAATACACCCCCAGTATATTGGGTGTTACAAAGGTCCTTCGGTTAGAATGGGTACTTATCACTTTATTTTTTGGCATGTTTACACTGAACAGTTAAACAGATAGAAGTTGTTGTGGGCGTGTTTGTATGCCCGAAATAAGCTCACTTTGTCGTTGCTTCTACTGAAATTGATCAACTATTTTCAAATGTCGAAATTCTTTCTTAAACAGATAATCATTTTCATTGGCCTGTCTGGGGCCCAGGAGTCGAATGGTCTTATGTAAATTGACTACATTAGTTTTCTTTGGGATTAGTGGAGATCTCACTTTTAGGATTTATCTTTTGAGTACATGTCTAACATTTACAGTGTACTCCTATTTTTTTTATTCGTTTATTTGAAAAAAACAGTATAATAACCAATACATTGCAAAAGCGGTAAATAAAATTACAAAATCACCTTTGAGCATAATAAATTCTGTTAAAATCAATAACTAGCTAATATAAGCCCTCTATGGAATAAAATGTATAATAATTATGTTATATAAAATGGTTCGGCGCTTAGCTGAACCCCTGTTGTTTGTTCTAGTAATTAATCATCACATGGTAAAATAGATATCTAACCTCTAATCCAGCCGGTCATGTCTCTTTAACAGTTGGGTGTTTTTTTTTGATTTTGTTGATTCCTTTTTGTTAGCATTTTTATCAAAACGATGTATTTTTAAATCTTCCCTCTTTTTACCCGAAGCAACCAATGAAATTGGAATATCTTAGATTCCGGGGACCGATCGTTGTGGATCGTATTCCATGAAGAGTCAAAAGATAGAGCAAGTCATGTCTAAAATAAACTGTAAATAAATTGTCGAAAACTTACTTTGAAACGGATTGCCTTTCATTGAATTGAGACCTTAAAAATTATACAAATACATTTACATTTGGGAAAAGATTTACACGTAGGTACATATAGTTAAGTAATATTTCATTTTGTCGTGGGACATGTGACAAATATCCACATTTCCTGCAAGGGAGTTAATTAACCTAATGAGTGTTTTCAGGGGCATCATAAGTTAGTTCTGCACCTTGGAAAGAATCAAAAGTCAGTGTTGGCGGCCTCGCGTGAATTTATACAGGACATAGAAATTCTACTTTAACCAGGATGTCTGGTATTGATAATATTAATAAACCATTCAGAGGCTTATTAGCCATCAATTTTTGTAAAATAAAGGAGAATGAAACGCAAATCACACAAAATACCAAAAATAAACTAAACCTAAGTATATTTTTTTTATCTTTATTTTTTATAAAATTGTAGTCAAAGGTATAAAATTTTGCAATGTTTTGTTATTTCATTCAAATTGGTAGCCAATTTTGGTAAATTCATGGGCGGCTTCCACAACACCGGGAGTCCCAAATTTTTGGGAGTGAGGCTCATAAATTTCCGTTCTGTATTTACGGTCTTCCATCCATTCTCTGCAAGTATAGAAAGAAATTTCAGATAACAGAGGAATATTATTTTTATTATGTTTAACTGCCTAGGATTTCCACATTTCTTTGTTTGGGGCGGATACGTACCCGTTCTACACAAATTTCCTTTTATTAAATTTCACATACCTTTTTATAAGAAATTTTATTAGTGAAAAATTTATTTGTTCAAAACCATTTTATTTGATTGACACGTTGACCGGTTTCGATTGATCTCAACCCTCATCGAGACAATAAATATATTAACTAAATTACAGTACAGAGGAAGATTGTCGGGTAGACAAAACAAAAAGCGTATAAGAGAGGGAGAGACCATCAGAGGCAGGTAGATAGAGGGGTAGCTAGAGAGGTAGGATGGGGGTGGGGGTTACACAGATAGAAGGGAGACGACGGCGACGTTAAAATCGGACTGTCGGTTAATTCTAACAGTTTGTTCATTAATTTATTGTTTTTGTATTTAATTCGTAGAACTCCTTTTTTTAAATAATGTAAATCAAATTTAATAAATTTAATACATAAACAATATAATATTATATATAAAATAATATATCTCTATGTACCTATATATATATATATATAAATTATTTAGGCAGGTACGTTGAGATGTTCAGATATACATTGATTCGTCACTTATAAGCCAACGCTTAGTGTTTATGGGGCAGGGTCTCTCATTATTCTGAGGTTCAAAAAATTTATTGAATTTATTGAAAATCTCTGGTATTAAGTAATTAAGCGTTCGGCTTCCATACTTATTTGTTACTCTTGGAGTAATGAGGCCCTTATTTTCAGTGAAACTTGTGGTGTGATTATGCACCAGTTGCTTTTTGTACTTGCTTTCTCCCTCATTATCCATTATAATAATGTACCAAAGAAGACCCTTTATTGGAAGTAGCCCTTCAGAACCATACAATGGTTTTAGATTACTTCTTTGTTAGTAAATTTGTAAATTTTGTCCATACTTAATATATTGCTTGTGTGCCCCCAGGTTCGTATTCCATATCTAAGAATGGATTCGACCATAGAAAAATAAATAATTTTCAGAGTACAATGGGGTGAAACAAATTTCAATTTATAAAAATTACTATCGGATTTGTTCTTTTAATTTACGTACGCGCGGTTTTACCAATAGATATATGTAGATTGCCGGGCAATGAAATTTAATGGTTAAATAATATCGTTATTGTAAAAATATTACAATCCGTAATACTAAACTCAAGTTATAATAGTTTTCAAGGAAAGAAATCAAATCAAAGAAGGTAACTTACTTAAAATATTGCCTCATCTGCTCATTTTCTCTGGTTAATTTATTTCGTTCGTCTTGGAGAGATTTCCTCGATATTTCTGCTTCAGCGACCAATGCCCAGAAAGGTTTCAATTCGTCGTAGGATTCCAACGTCTATTGGAAAATAAAGACATTATCATTACTATATAGTAGGAAATCTATGTGAAAATCTAAAACAAGGAGAAACTCATAAAAATTAAAAAGAAAGAATATATGAGAATAAGAGCTATGGAATATTGAAATGTAAAATAGTAAGTAAAGTAGTCAGATTCTTTTTTTCCAAGTCGATTTTAATGGTAAAGCTTATGCGTAAAATCAATTTTAAATTGCACAACTAGTTGCAATCATGTTCGAAATAATTGCATGACACCAAAAAGTCGGTGTAAAATGCGCAAATTTACCATCAACATCAAAACTTTTTTCTGCAATGCAAAATGTTGTCGTACACAATATAGCGATGTACAAAATAAAGAAAAGACTGTCACGAAAGAAAAGGCGATGTTGGATTCAAGGGAGTTTATCAAGAAAGCGTCCGGAAGTGAAAGAGGAAGTGCAACGCAGTTAATCTTTGAATATGCAGATGAAGATCCGGAAAGCTTTGAAATCTGTTTTCGAATGAGTGAACCTCTTTTTTAATACTTTGTTGGGCAATTTGGCGTTGATTTGTCATTTTTTACTTACTCTAACTTACGCTAACTCTCACGCTGTTACAAGAAACACACAGTTCAGCAGAAATTATTCCGCGACAAAGGTTGCATCATGGTTTTACACTACGCAATTAGTTGCATTCGACTAGTGGTGCCGTAATTTCTCGCTAGCACGATTCTAATTTTGTGGCGTACAGCTAATGCATGCATGATGAAACTATGTGTTTACACGTTAAACTAGCAGTGCAACTAATGTCATAAAACAACTTGTGCGTAACTAGTTGCGTAATGTAAATACGCCGTTTTAGGGTTGTTTTCTACTTCATTGTATAAAGCATAACATACTAACTTGATTCATTCTGGGAGTCTCAGTGGTATCGCTGTACATCAGCAGGGGCTCGTTATCCCTCGACTTGCCGGCTATTTCAGGGCCCGTCTGAAGCTTTCGACAAAGTCGAGCCGCCGTCAGAATCTGTTCACCCTTTTTTGCTACCCCTTTTAACCACTGCCAAAATAAATAAATGTAACTTCGTTTAACAAAAAAAATTAGAATCTTTCGAGAGCCTTGAAGGAGTAACCATCTGTTACTTATACCAGGGCGGGTAAGAGGTGGATAACCTCCACTGCCAAATAGAATATTTTACTCAACAATAACACAATAAAAATACCTCCGTTGTTTTAAAGTTATTTAGGTGAAATTATGTCCTAAAATGTATTTGTCAAAGCTCTTGCGGTAAATGCCGTTTAAAAGCCGGAAAACATTCAAAAGCTATCAAAAGTAATAACTTGGAGTTTTTAGAGGAATAGGAAAATATATTTCTACTTCAGAGTGATTTTGAGATTTTTAGAAACTTATTTAAAAACTAAGACCTCGCGGGCAACAGCGCGCATTCATCACGAAGATTCGTTCTGGTAGTTTGAAACGTGGAGGTAAGTGAAAACCTGCAGGTTTTTTCAAGAAAATTCTAAAATTTTAATAAATTTCCCGTTGCATGCTACTCAAAAAAGTAACGTACGTGCTCACAAAATGGGATATGTTTTTTAAACATATGACCATAATCAGAGTTTATTATTCAAATACATTCATACAAACTAATCGTATATGGGGAGCGTTATGTACAGTCTGTCAAATAAGAGTAGAAAACATAGGAGGGCGCCACTGTTGTTCAAATGGCAATACTAATCATAGAACTGAAAAGTAAAGCTGTGTAACCTACATTTTTGTAAAAAATTAAAAAGGCATAAAAGTGAAAAAAATATTTTTTTATTGCAATATAGATATCCACTGATATTTATAATTTTGTGTTAGCATAATGCAGAATAACGATATTGTAATAAAATATAAAGCACGGATTAGAAATTGCTCACATTTATTTAATACTAGCAACTACCTAGCTTTAGATCATGTATCTAATTTTAGATCTATATATATTTAACTCATTCAGATCTAAAAGTAGTATACTGTTAAATTCAAATTTATGTTAAATTAAATTAATGCAAATCGTCAAAACACCATTTAATCAATTATATATCAACAGTGCTTCTTCGATTTTAATTTTTTTTTCTTTAAGAACAAAAAATGTTTTTTCAAATATGATTTACAGGGTTCCACATATTCAGTGTCATTACACTTTGAAATAATATTTGACAGTTAAATTGGTGTTACCAGCCTACAAATGTTGTAGTTCCACTTTTAATATTTTCTTCTCTTAATTGACAGATTATATATGTCTTCCGGTAATAATAATACATTTTGTATGAACTGTGTTCTAATATTATATTATATAATCATGTCAAATATATTTATCCAACCAAATAGCAAACATAAATTTTCTTTAATCATCAAACATGCAAATCGGCTAGATGTTGATGGTCGACCGGTCTAAAGGGTCGGGTTCCTACGTAGGAGTCGCGGATTCAATCCTTAAAGTCACAATTGCCGCAAGCAACATTTTTCGCTTATTATAACGGTAGTACGAAGAATTAAAATATTTTCAGTTTAATTAAAAATCTTGAAGTTTATATAAAAGTGGTTACCAAGGGCTATTGAAAAGTATTCGGCCTACCCTAGAAATAGCACCACGAGTATCAAACCAATATTATTAAAATCTGACTTTCAAAGGGCGACTAAGATTTTTAACCAAAAACTTCATTTGGTTTCTGTTTGACAGTCAAGTAAAACGAAAAACTTTTGTATTTTACAAAAACTAGTAAAATCATTTTCCCTTTTATGTCTAATCACTGCATTTAATATCGTATTTGGTATTTCCTACTGTGAACTGCTTTTAATATTCCCACGTTTACGGAACGGCGAAGGGTACAAAAAAGGCAATAAACATGCTTTCCTTATCACAATAATGCTGCAGCTCTTTCTTACACATTACGTAATGGTGAGACAAAAGATGAGACACACAATGTATGTACCTATGTCTGTTTTCTCCAAAGTACTACTATTTCCTTTGTAGGAAACAGACATGCGTGCATCACGTGTCTCATCTTTTGTTTCACCATTATTTAATGTGTAAGAAAAAGTTACAGCATTATTATGATAAGGAAAGTCCGTTTATTTATTTTTTGTGCCGTCGTCGCCGTTCTGTACACGTGGGAATACTAACATGAGTCCATCGTGCAGAGATTTGCATGATGTTCATGTGGAATCTGCACCTTCGATATTAACAATTAAATTTGGACAGCTGAATTTAAACGCGGTTGTAAGAGCATTTTTGATTATGAGCCTCCATATCGTCCAAAACTGGTTACCACGCCAGAAATGGTCCTTAAATTTCATGGAATAAGATCGGCGCCTTCTACTAAGACGGCTACAAACAACAACTAAGCACGAGATTTCATTCATAGGTATCATTCATGGCACTTCCTGCAAAAGGGCAAAACAATTATGGGCATATATTACGCAAGGCTGTTGGACCAATTCGATGCCAATCTGAAGTGAAAGCGGCCGCATTTGGCGAAGAAAAAAGTTCTCTTCCACCAGGAAAATGCATCGGCGCACAAGAGAGCAGTAACAATGGCAAAACTCCATGAATTTCTCTACAAATTGATTCCTCATCCAACAGAAATGGATCGGTGTGGTGGTAAGAGATTTTGGATACATGGGGAGGTCGTTGCTAAAACAGAGTTCTATTTTAAGGGCGCCGAGAAATCGTACGAAAATAGAAAGACCAGGTGTGACCAGCTCATATATGGGGGCTCCATCGAAGCCAGAGTTAAGTTAGCCTCTCAAAACTGGGCGTACTCTACAGGGCCCGCAGATACTTTATAGTACACAATTGCTAACCCTGTACAAATCATAAGTGCGCCCCGCGGTTGAATTTGGTAGCCATCTCTGTCTGGAGCTCTAAAATACCTGAAAAATACCATCAACTCTGTGCAGAAACGGGCGTTCATTTTGATAGATTCTCTCATCTTAACATACGGATTGCAATCTTTAGAGCACAGCCGTCGGGTGAGAATGCTATCCTTATTCTACCGGTATTTCAATGGAAGATGCTCCTAGGAACTAGCTTCATTGATCCCTTCGGCTCCGGTGCATAGTCGGGAAATACGCCAAACGCGTGCCCAACATATGTAAACCGTTGACATTTGGTCGAGTCGCTTCTTCGACTCGTTCTTGTGTTCAACAGCTCGGCTGTGGAACGTTTGCCGGCCTTTGTGTTTCCTCCTTCCTACAACATGGGTCTCTTCAAGACCAATGTTCATTCCTTCCTCTCCTCAAAAAGACCCTACATACAAAAAGGTGTGTGTATGGGATTAAAAGGAGACTATATTGAGAAATAACTTCAGTTTTAGTCGGAAAAAGTTGTGTTTTCTTGTCTAGGCCGATTACATTTTAACCGCCCCTCGTATTTTTTTTTAAATTTTGAATATAAAATATCGCAATTTTTTAAAAATTTGATTGTTGGGTAATTTCATCTACGGTTTTCTCAAAATAACCTAAAAAATACATATAAAATTAGTTTTTAGAGTTAAAAGTACCTTAATTCTGCAAAAATTACTTCTCCATGTTGTGCTTTCAAAACTATTCTATATTAAACCACTGAAAAGTGACATACCCAACAAAATGTGGCTTGAAGGGTTTTTAGCAGTCAATATTCATTTTGCAATTATCGGCGTCGACCGCACCACACAATAACACATTGAAATTATTCTCGGATTAGAGATTGCGGTCAAAATTAATATATCAAAAATCAATCACCTTAATGCTCCCATCAGAATTAATGAATCATTAGTTTCGCAAAAGAATGCTAACGTGGACGTTTGTAAATAAGTTTGGTATTTTATTATTATTATTTGTAGGTATCCAGACTTAAAGACAACATAAAGTTAGATTGTGTTGAGTGCGTAATTATTTTAAAAAAATCATATTATCTAAATACTGTTCAAAATTAGTCTGTTTTAACTGAAAATATGGTTATAGGTATTCTTTACAACTTTTTAGGATTTTTTATGAGAATACCGCATGAAAGCCCAACTGATTATGTGAATACCGCTGAGAGCCATTGAGACTATGCATCCCCAATTGGGGTATGTTGTGAGGCTGAAGGTAGTAGAATGTGGTAGAAGATGGAGGTGGGGAAGATCCTAGGTATTCAGATCTTGTCACTGAGGTGAAAAGGCTTAATTTCAATAAAAGTTATAATTCTAAATAATGGTCTTACACCAGGGCGATATTGAGAGTATATTTTACTCGGGAACGTGCCACAAAAAAATATTATACTAGCTGAACTCGGCACGCATTGCAACGCCACTTAAATAAAGATATTGTTTCTCCCTGCGTGCCCTTTCCAATTCGTCCCCATTCCTCTTCCGCCTCCTCTTTCCCTCCCACGTTCCCCCTCCACCTTCCGCCTCTTTCCCCATCCCTTTCCCGCTTCCACCTGTTCCGCGAACCCCCCCGCTCCCCACTTATCCCGCCTTTCCCCCTCCCTCGACCCCCCTCCGGTGAATCTTCCACCCCTTCATTCCCCTACGCCCTCCCGGATTCCTCTCTCCCTCCCGCCTACCCGCTCTGCCGCTAAAATACATTAAATACATTTTTCAAACAACTCGCGCGACACTTATTGCAAAAATTTTATACAAATTTCATAATGACAGAGCTCACCAGTGTACATAGAAACACTCTTCTGTTAAAATGCAATATTCTGTAGAAAAATTCAGACAATCCATAATTCACTTTCCGATATTTGCAGACTCAAATATACGCAGCGCCGGATCTGCCATACGTTCAAAAACGTGCAAAAACCTGGCGCCAACTCCGAAGGGGCGCCGTGAGAAAATAAATATTGTATTAAAATTTAGTTATAATATTCACTGAATCGTTTAAAAATTACCCATAGTACGAAATAATTATTACGCTCTAGCAACACTTTCCAAAGAAACAGAATGCGCACGCATCAGGTTGGTATCAACGGCTTACGAATTTATAGTCAGTTTCAAAAAATTTTTACAAATTCCATATATTTAGTTATAAAAAGTATCTATTTTTCCATATATCTTTTACCGTCTTTTACGACGAATGGGTGCGATCCAAATTCAATAACCAATCACAGCGCGGTATTTTTATCCATAAGCCGTTCATACAACAATAATAATTATCACAGTGATTACATATTTTTTTGCTCCACAAAAATTAACAGTGTACATTGATTTAACGAATCTCTTTAGTGATTTTTAATTACGAATACATTACCACAATCAAAAGTAACATTGTGTAACTATAGTTGCAGCTGTCAACCGGTAAATGTTTACAATTTAACTAAAAATCTCAACTGTCACCCGAGTACTATAGACACATATTTACACACGTCAAAACAACGTCATAGGCAACTCAGATACAGGGTTGTCACCACTATATTTTACAAAGTTAAAAATAAAAAAACAAACTATTAAGATGAGTGCTACCGATGCACTTTCGTACATAAATAAGGCGAAGGAAGAAATAAGTACATTGTACACTAGCATTACTGATCCAGGGTTGAAACTAACTAAAGATCAGAAGACTAAATTACTCAACAAACTTTCAAATCTCTCTGGCACCATGCTGGACGTTGGTGTCAAAGTTGGAATCCTCGAGGGACAGGTTAAGTCCTATGAACACATGGTCTCTTCAAAAGTGTTAGAACCAAACTCATCACATGAATCCCCAAATTCAACAAACTTATCAATGTGCGAAGCTGCTGATGAACTCGAGGAGAGGAAAAAAAGGTCGAAAAACTTAATTATTTTCAACTTCCCTGAAAGCTTGGCCGGTTCCCAAATCGACAAAATTTCTGATGATACGACGAGAATATCAACCACACTAACAACTCTTAACCCAACCATCACACAAGCCAACATTACGACCTTTCGCCTGGGGATCAAAAAACCGGACAAATCCAGACCTCTAAAAGTTATACTTGACAATCCCACCCAAGCCATAGACATATTGAGGAAAAAAAACAACATAACTGAGTATCCTGGAATTAAAATTTATTCCGACCAAACTCCAGCCCAAAGGAACTATCTCGCCAATTTACGACTAACCCTAGACCAAAGAACTCAAAACGGTGAAACAGGACTCACAATCAAATATAAAAATAATAAACCTACTATTGTAAATACTAATCCAAAAAACTAAAACCTATCATGTGTTATTATCAGAATATCAGAGGCTGCCGCACCAAACTTAATGAACTAAGATCATCGATTCCAATCCATCCCTTTCATATATATTTCCTGACTGAAACTTGGTTGGATCCGTCCTTTAATACAGAAGAACTAGGCTTTACTTCTCACAATACCTACCGCTTTGATCTATCACTTCTAAGTACCACTACCAGCACCAAATCAAGAGGAGGAGGTGTAATAATATCTGTCACAAAATCTATAACTTCATCCAGATTAAAATGCAAACACAAAAATATAGAACAACTTTACGTACTACTCAAGACGAACCTAGGAAAAATTATTCTTGGATTTGTTTACATTCCACCCGGATCAAATTCACAAGTTTATGAAAACCACATTGATGATGTAGAGGCCCTCAAGCTCAAATATCCGGATGCTAGAATGCTGCTAACCGGAGACTACAATATTTCAAACAATATAGACTGGGTTACCATATGTAATAATCCAACAATTCATGCTAACATATCTGCTAATGCTCGTGAAATTATAAATATGTCTAATTTCCTTGGTCTTAAACAAATTAATAATGTATATAATTCTAATCACCACCTATTAGACCTTGCATTTAGTAGTGATCCTTCAGTAAAACTAAGTAAATCCATACTCTCTTCTCCCCATAGATTCCCACCATCCTCCCTTAAACATTACCATTTTGAACAACTTTCATAATACTCACTCTAACACTGTACCCAATTATTCTTATAATTTTGCCAAAGCAGATTATCCATTGATAATAAAATACTTAGAAAGTGCAGATCGGTCCTTTTTAGATAGAAACACAAATGTTAATCAAAACCTAGAATCTTTTTACTCCATCATCAACATGGCTATTGTAAAATACGTACCCTCTATTCAAGTAATACTATCAAAGTTCCCCAAATGGTTTAATAATGACTTAAAGCAATTAACAAAAAACAAAAAAATCTGGCACAAAAACTTCAAAGAGAGCAACTCTATCTCAGACTACAAAATATTTCATAAATATAGAACCGACTGCAAAATACTCGCCAGAAAACTATTTCAAACATACATACTAAACACAGAAAAGTCTATTTCTTCTGATACCAAAAACTTTTTTACACACATAAACTCACTAAGAAAAAATAAACCCAGCATACCTACTCACATGTATTTCGAAGGGAAAAGCAGCAGTGATACTAATGACATTGATAATTTCTTTGCTGACTTCTTCAAAAATGTGTACGATAAGGATATCCCTAATGTTCAACTTCCATCCTTTCATCCGAAGAAATCGGTCCACATTCACGCTTTACATATAAATGTTCCGGATATTATATGCAAAATAAAATCACTCGACATAAAGAAAAAAGCGGGTCCTGACAAAGTTAGTCCTGCTTTTCTAATTAACTGTGTATCGATACTAGCCAAGCCACTATGTAAATTATTTAACCAATCACTTAATTCTGGCTGCTTCCCCGAATTATGGAAAAACTGTTATCTCACACCTGTATTTAAAAAGGGTGATATCCACGATGTCACTAATTACCGACCCATTTGCATGCTCTCAACTATCCCCAAACTGTTTGAAAAACTTATCCTTGACAGAATCTCCATACATATTAATAACATCATTGTACCTAACCAACATGGCTTTATGCCGGGCAGATCCACCCTAACAAATCTCTCACTGTACGAAAATTTATTGCATGCTCACTTGAAAATAAAACCCAAGTAGATTCAATATATACAGACTTTGTCAAAGCGTTTGACAAAGTTAACCATGAAATTCTTCTCAACAAACTTTGTAAAATGGGAATAGAGGGTAAACTATTAGAATGGATTAGTTACTTACTTAGTTGTTACTTATTAGTTACTTAACCAGTAGAATTCTCCAAGTAAAAAACAACTCTTACCTATCACACAAATTCATGGCTACTAGCGGTGTACCTCAAGCAGTACCGGATTATCCCTAAGGCAGAGTAGGCAATCGCCTAGGGGCCCCGCATCGGCTAGGGGCCCCGCGTCCCGGGAAAAAATGACTTGCTTCAATTAGTGAGCAACGAAGTTTCGGAAAAAGTCAGCTTTCAAGATGTTTTTTTTTATTATTTATTTTTAATAGGAACATTTACTGGTTAATAACATTAGGTACACAAAGAAAACAAAAAATTATAATAATTAGGTTATAACCCAATAAATAACTGATGTTCACATCATGCACAAATAATAAATAAAAAATCTAAAATTAAAACAAATATGTAAACATAGTTGTATTTTACTTTTCTTTCCTTCTATTTGTTGCAACATTACTTATTATCCTATTATCTTATTATACATTGTGATTGGAGGTGCCGTGTGTGGTTTATATTGGCATTTGTTTCATTTTATTTTTAATTATACATACATATGTTTAAAATATAAATGTTGCACAAGCTTCAGTATGCACTACCTATCTGCTTGGGAAAATAAAAGAAGGGCCGGTCGCTTGAAACGCTGTACCATCGTCAGTTTTGCTCCGATTTACTTGAAATTTCGACAAGCTACTCAATACACTGACATGTTTTACATTCGGGAAAAAAATGAAAAGTTTTAAAATTCCCCCCCCCCCCTTCATAAAAGCCTTGTTAAAGAATTGATCAAGGGAACAAGGAGGCGTTTGGAAGCCCCTTAAATCCCCCTTCGCCCCAGTTAGTCAGCCATTGGTAAAGGGGCCCCGAGACGGGCATAGCCAAGGAGCCCGGACATGGTTAATCCGGCCCTGCACGTATCAATCAAACAATCAGCTAAAAGTAGAATTTTTGCAAAAATTTATCGTTTTACGGGTGCTTTGTAACAATAACTGTGGTCGTTCATAACTTTGGCTCTATGGTTCCGAACCGTGTGAAATTAAGGATTTTTACTAATAATCTTGGTCTGTACACGAATCAATCAAAAATTCTACAAAGATTTTTTTTTTTAAATCATCGTTTAACACTTGGGTTCGGTCGTTTAAGCACTTGTGGTCGGTAATAACTTTAGCCTTGTGGCTCCGAATCGTCTGAAATTTTGGATTCTTACTAAGTAAGAATCATGGCCTGGACACGCATCAATCAAAAAATCAGCTAAAACTAGAAGTTTTGCAAAAAATCATCGTTTTAAGGGCGCTTTGTAACAATTATTTTGGTCGTTCATAACATTGACCCTATGGTTCCGAACCGTGTGAATTTTTGGATTCTTACTATTAATCATAGTCTGTACACGAATCAATCAAAAAATTTTTAAAGAATTTTTTCTTTTAAATCATCGTTTTAACACTTGGGTTCGTTCGTTTAAGCAGTTGGGGTTGGGGTCGGAAGTTTGAACACTTGGGGTCGGTCATAACTTTTGCCTTATAGCTCCGGACCGTCTGAAATTTTGGACTCTTACTAAGAATCATGGCCTGGACACGTATCAATAAAAAAATCAGCTAAAAGTAGAAGTTTTGCAAAAAATCATCGTTTTACGGGCGCTTTGTAACAATAATTTTGGTCGTTCATAACTTTGGCCCTATGGTTCCTAACCGTGTGAATTTATGGATTCTTACTACTAATCATAGTCTGTACACGAATCAATCAAAAAATCTAGAAAGATTTTTTTTTAAATCATCGTTTTAACACTTGGGTTCGTTCGTTTAAGCAGTTGGGGTCGGACGTTTGAACACTTGGGGTCGGTCATAACATTTGCCTTATAGCTCCGGACCGTCTGAAATTTTGGATTCATACTAAGAATCATGGCCTGGACTCGTATCAATCAAAAAATCAGCTAAAAGTAGAATTTTAGCAAAAATTAATCGTTTTACGGGTGCTTTGTAACAATAACTGTGGTCGTTCATAACTTTGGCTCTATGGTTCCGAACCTTGTGAAATTGAAGATTTTTCCTAATAATCTTGGTCTGAACACGAATCAACCAAAAATTCTACAAAGAATTTTTTTTAAAATCATCGTTTTAACACTTGGGTTCGGTCGTTTAAGCACTTGGGGTCGGTAATAACTTTAGCCTTGTGGCTCCGAATCGTCTGAAATTCTGGATTCTTACTAACAATCGTGGCCTCGACACGTATCAATCAAAAAATCAGCTAAAAGTAGAAGTTTTGCAAAAAATCATCGTTTTACGGGCGCTTTGTAACAATAATTTTAGTCGTTCATAACTTTGGCCCTATGATTCCGAACCGTGTGAATTTATGGATTCTTACTACTAATCATAGTCTGTACACGAATCAATCAAAAAATCTAGAAAGATTTTTTTTTTTAAATCATCGTTTTAACACTTGGGTTCGTTCGTTTAAGCAATTGGGGTCGGACGTTTGAACACTTGGGGTAGGTCAAAACTTTTGCCTTATAGGTCCGTAACGTCTGAAATTTTGGATTCATACTAAGAATAATGGCCTGGACTCGTATCAATCAAAAAATTAGCTAAAAGTAGAATTTTAGCAAAAATTAATCGTTTTACGGGTGCTTTGTAACAATAACTGTGGTCGTTCATAACTTTGGCTCTATGGTTCCGAACCTTGTGAAATTAAGGATTTTTCCTAATAATCTTGGTCTGTACACGAATCAATCAAAAATTCTACAAAGAATTTTTTTTTCAAAAATCATCGTTTTAACACTTGGGTTCGGTCGTTTAAGCACTTGGGGTCGGTAATAACTTTAGCCTTGTGGCTCCGAATCGTCTGAAATTTTGGGTTCTTACTAAGAATCATGGCCTGGACACGTGTATCAATCAAAAAATCAGCTAAAACTAGAAGTTTTGCAAAAAATCATCGTTTTACGGGCGTTTGTAACAATTATTTTGGTCGTTCAGAACTTTGGCCCTATTGTTCCGAACAGTGTGAATTTTTGATTCTTACTACTAATCATGGTCTGTAAACGAATCAATCAAAAAATCTACAATGATTTTTTTTTTTTTAATCATCGTTTAAACACTTGGGTTCGGTCGTTTAAGCAGTTGGGGACGGTCAAAACTTTTGCCTTATAGCTCCGTACCGTCTGAAATTTTGGATTCTTACTAAGAATCATGGCCTGGACACGTAGCAATCAAAAATTCTACAAAGATTTTTTTTTTTAAATCATCGTTTAACACTTGGGTTCGGTCGTTTAAGCACTTGTGGTCGGTAATAACTTTAGCCCTGTGGCTCCGAATCGTCTGAAATTTTGGATTCTTACTAAGTAAGAATCATGGCCTGGACACGCATCAATCAAAAAATCAGCTAAAACTAGAAGTTTTGCAAAAAATCATCGTTTTAAGGGCGCTTTGTAACAATTATTTTGGTCGTTCATAACATTGACCCTATGGTTCCGAACCGTGTGAATTTTTGGATTCTTACTATTAATCATAGTCTGTACACGAATCAATCAAAAAATTTTGAAAGAATTTTTTCTTTTAAATCATCGTTTTAACACTTGGGTTCGTTCGTTTAAGCAGTTGGGGTTGGGGTCGGAAGTTTGAACACTTGGGGTCGGTCATAACTTTTGCCTTATAGCTCCGGACCGTCTGAAATTTTGGATCCTTACTAAGAATCATGGCCTGGACACGTATCAATAAAAAAATCAGCTAAAAGTAGAAGTTTTGCAAAAAATCATCGTTTTACGGGCGCTTTGTAACAATAATTTTGGTCGTTCATAACTTTGGCCCTATGGTTCCTAACCGTGTGAATTTATGGATTCTTACTACTAATCATAGTCTGTACACGAATCAATCAAAAAATCTAGAAAGATTTTTTTTTAAATCATCGTTTTAACACTTGGGTTCGTTCGTTTAAGCAGTTGGGGTCGGACGTTTGAACACTTGGGGTCGGTCATAACATTTGCCTTATAGCTCCGGACCGTCTGAAATTTTGGATTCATACTAAGAATCATGGCCTGGACTCGTATCAATCAAAAAATCAGCTAAAAGTAGAATTTTAGCAAAAATTAATCGTTTTACGGGTGCTTTGTAACAATAACTGTGGTCGTTCATAACTTTGGCTCTATGGTTCCGAACCTTGTGAAATTGAAGATTTTTCCTAATAATCTTGGTCTGAACACGAATCAACCAAAAATTCTACAAAGAATTTTTTTTTAAATCATCGTTTTAACACTTGGGTTCGGTCGTTTAAGCACTTGGGGTCGGTAATAACTTTAGCCTTGTGGCTCCGAATCGTCTGAAATTCTGGATTCTTACTAACAATCGTGGCCTCGACACGTATCAATCAAAAAATCAGCTAAAAGTAGAAGTTTTGCAAAAAATTATCGTTTTACGGGCGCTTTGTAACAATAATTTTAGTCGTTCATAACTTTGGCCCTATGATTCCGAACCGTGTGAATTTATGGATTCTTACTACTAATCATAGTCTGTACACGAATCAATCAAAAAATCTAGAAAGATTTTTTTTTTTAAATCATCGTTTTAACACTTGGGTTCGTTCGTTTAAGCAATTGGGGTCGGACGTTTGAACACTTGGGGTAGGTCAAAACTTTTGCCTTATAGGTCCGTAACGTCTGAAATTTTGGATTCATACTAAGAATAATGGCCTGGACTCGTATCAATCAAAAAATTAGCTAAAAGTAGAATTTTAGCAAAAATTAATCGTTTTACGGGTGCTTTGTAACAATAACTGTGGTCGTTCATAACTTTGGCTCTATGGTTCCGAACCTTGTGAAATTAAGGATTTTTCCTAATAATCTTGGTCTGTACACGAATCAATCAAAAATTCTACAAAGAATTTTTTTTTCAAAAATCATCGTTTTAACACTTGGGTTCGGTCGTTTAAGCACTTGGGGTCGGTAATAACTTTAGCCTTGTGGCTCCGAATCGTCTGAAATTTTGGGTTCTTACTAAGAATCATGGCCTGGACACGTGTATCAATCAAAAAATCAGCTAAAACTAGAAGTTTTGCAAAAAATCATCGTTTTACGGGCGTTTGTAACAATTATTTTGGTCGTTCAGAACTTTGGCCCTATTGTTCCGAACAGTGTGAATTTTTGATTCTTACTACTAATCATGGTCTGTAAACGAATCAATCAAAAAATCTACAATGATTTTTTTTTTTTTAATCATCGTTTAAACACTTGGGTTCGGTCGTTTAAGCAGTTGGGGACGGTCAAAACTTTTGCCTTATAGCTCCGTACCGTCTGAAATTTTGGATTCTTACTAAGAATCATGGCCTGGACACGTAGCAATCAAAAATTCTACAAAGATTTTTTTTTTTAAATCATCGTTTAACACTTGGGTTCGGTCGTTTAAGCACTTGTGGTCGGTAATAACTTTAGCCCTGTGGCTCCGAATCGTCTGAAATTTTGGATTCTTACTAAGTAAGAATCATGGCCTGGACACGCATCAATCAAAAAATCAGCTAAAACTAGAAGTTTTGCAAAAAATCATCGTTTTAAGGGCGCTTTGTAACAATTATTTTGGTCGTTCATAACATTGACCCTATGGTTCCGAACCGTGTGAATTTTTGGATTCTTACTATTAATCATAGTCTGTACACGAATCAATCAAAAAATTTTGAAAGAATTTTTTCTTTTAAATCATCGTTTTAACACTTGGGTTCGTTCGTTTAAGCAGTTGGGGTTGGGGTCGGAAGTTTGAACACTTGGGGTCGGTCATAACTTTTGCCTTATAGCTCCGGACCGTCTGAAATTTTGGATCCTTACTAAGAATCATGGCCTGGACACGTATCAATAAAAAAATCAGCTAAAAGTAGAAGTTTTGCAAAAAATCATCGTTTTACGGGCGCTTTGTAACAATAATTTTGGTCGTTCATAACTTTGGCCCTATGGTTCCTAACCGTGTGAATTTATGGATTCTTACTACTAATCATAGTCTGTACACGAATCAATCAAAAAATCTAGAAAGATTTTTTTTTAAATCATCGTTTTAACACTTGGGTTCGTTCGTTTAAGCAGTTGGGGTCGGACGTTTGAACACTTGGGGTCGGTCATAACATTTGCCTTATAGCTCCGGACCGTCTGAAATTTTGGATTCATACTAAGAATCATGGCCTGGACTCGTATCAATCAAAAAATCAGCTAAAAGTAGAATTTTAGCAAAAATTAATCGTTTTACGGGTGCTTTGTAACAATAACTGTGGTCGTTCATAACTTTGGCTCTATGGTTCCGAACCTTGTGAAAATAAGGATTTTTCCTAATAATCTTGGTCTGTACACGAATGAATCAAAAATTCTACAAAGAATTTTTTTTTTTTTAAATCATCGTTTTAACACTTGGGTTCGGTCGTTTAAGCACTTGGGGTCGGTAATAACTTTAGCCTTGTGGCTCCGAATCGTCTGAAATTTTGGATTCTTACTAAGAATCATGGCCTGGACACGTGTATCAATCAAAAAATCAGCTAAAACTAGAAGTTTTGCAAAAAAATCATCGTTTTACCGGCGTTTGTAACAATTATTTTGGTCGTTCAGAACTTTGGCCCTATGGTTCCGAACCGTGTGAATTTTTGATTCTTACTACTAATCATGGTCTGTACACGAATCAATCAAAAAATCTACATTGAATTTATTTTTTTTTAAATCATCGTTTTAACACTTGGGTTCGGTCGTTAAAGCAGTTGGGGTCAGTCAAAACTTTTGCCTTATAGCTCCGTACCGTCTGAAATTTTGGATTCTTACTAAGAATCATGGCCTGGACACGTAGCAATCAAAAATTCTACAAAGATTTTTTTTTTTTAAATCATCATTCTACCACTTGGGTTCGGTCGTTCAAGCACTTGGGGTCGGTAATAACTTTAGCCTTGTGGCTCCGAATCGTCTGAAATTTTGGATTCTTACTAAGATTCTTGGCCTGGACAGGAATCAATCAAAAAATCTACAATGAATTTTTTTTTTAACATCATCGTTTTAACACTTGGGTTCGGTCGTTTAAGCAGTTTGGGTCAGTCAAAACTTTTGCCTTATAGCTCCGTACCGTCTGAAATTTTGGATTCTTACTAAGAATCACGTAGCAATCAAAAATTCTACAAAGATTTTTTTTTTTAAATCATCATTCTACCACTTGGGTTCGGTCGATTAAGCACTTGGGGTCGGTAATAACTTTAGCCTTGTGGCTCCGAATCGTCTGAAACTTTGGATTCTTACTAAGAATCATGGCCTGGACACGTATCAATCAAAAAATCAGCTAAAACTAGAAGTTTTGCAAAAAAATCATCGTTTTACCGGCGTTTGTAACAATTATTTTGGTCGTTCAGAACTTTGGCCATATGGTTCCGAACCGTGTGAATTTTTGATTCTTACTACTAATCATGGTCTGTACACGAATCAATCAAAAAATCTATATTGAATTTATTTTTTTTTAAATCATCGTTTTAATACTTGGGTTCGGTCGTTTAAGCACTTGGGGTCGGTAATAACTTTAGCCTTGTGGCTCCGAATCGTCTGAAACTTTGGATTCTTACTAAGAATCATGGCCTGGACACGTGTATCAATCAAAAAATCAGCTAAAACTAGAAGTTTTGCAAAAAAATCATCGTTTTACGGGCGTTTGTAACAATTATTTTGGTCGTTCAGAACTTTGGCCCTATGGTTCCGAACCGTGTGAATTTTTGATTCTTACTACTAATCATGGTCTGTACACGAATCAATCAAAAAATCTACATTGAATTTATTTTTTTTTAAATCATCGTTTTAACACTTGGGTTCGGTCGTTAAAGCAGTTGGGGTCAGTCAAAACTTTTGCCTTATAGCTCCGTACCGTCTGAAATTTTGGATTCTTACTAAGAATCATGGCCTGGACACGTAGCAATCAAAAATTCTACAAAGATTTTTTTTTTTAAATCATCATTCTACCACTTGGGTTCGGTCGTTCAAGCACTTGGGGTCGGTAATAACTTAAGCCTTGTGGCTCCGAATCGTCTGAAATTTTGGATTCTTACTAAGATTCATGGCCTGGACACGAATCAATCAAAAAATCTACAATGAATTTTTTTTTTTAACATCATCGTTTTAACACTTGGGTTCGGTCGTTTAAGCAGTTTGGGTCAGTCAAAACTTTTGCCTTATAGCTCCGTACCGTCTGAAATTTTGGATTCTTACTAAGAATCACGTAGCAATCAAAAATTCTACAAAGATTTTTTTTTTTAAATCATCATTCTACCACTTGGGTTCGGTCGTTTAAGCACTTGGGGTCGGTAATAACTTTAGCCTTGTGGCTCCGAATCGTCTGAAATTTTGGATTCTTACTAAGATTCATGGCCTGGACACGTATCAATCAAAAAATCAGCTAAAAGTAGAAGTTTTGCAAAAAGTAATCGTTTTACGGGTGCGTTCTAACAATAACTGTGGTCGTTCATAACTTTGGCTCTATGGTTCCGAACCTTGTTAAATTAAGGATTTTTACTAATAATCTTGGTCTGTACACGAATCAATCAAAAATTCTACAAAGAATTTTTTTTTAAATCATCGTTTTAACACTTGGGTTCGGTCGTTTAAGCATTTGGGGTCGGTAATAACTTTAGCCTTGTGGCTCCGAATCGTCTGAAATTCTGGATTCTTACTAACAATCGTGGCCTCGACACGTATCAATCAAAAAATCAGCTAAAAGTAGAAGTTTTGCAAAAAATCATCGTTTTACGGGCGCTTTGTAACAATTATTTTGGTCGTTCATAACTTTGGCCCTATGGTTCCGAACAGTGTGAATTTTTGATTCTTACTACTAATCATGGTCTGTACACGAATCAATCAAAAAATCTACAATGAATTTTTTTTTTTTAAATCATCGTTTTAACACTTGGGTTCGGTCGTTTAAGCAGTTGGGGTCGGTCAAAACTTTTGCCTTATAGCTCCGTACCGTCTGAAATTTTGGATTCTTATTAAGAATCATGGCCCGGACACGTAGCAATAAAAAATTCTACAAAGATTTTTTTTTTAAATCATCATTCTACCACTTGTGTTCGGTCGTTTAAGCACTTGGGGTCGGTAATAACTTTAGCCTTGTGGCTCCGAATCGTCTGAAATTTTGGATTCTTACTAAGAATCATGGCCTGGACACGTATCAATCAAAAAATCAGCTAAAAGTAGAAGTTTTGCAAAAAATCATCGTTTTACGGGCGCTTTGTAACAATTATTTTGGTCATTCATAACTGTGATGTAGAGTAATTAAGTATTTCATATGGAAAGAATACGATAGATGGCGGTAAGCATGTAGCTTGCACCATAGCTCGCCAGATGGCATTGGCGTACAAGAAGCAGTCTCGGAGATATACTTTACGAGCTCCCGTGGCAAGGCTCCAGAGATTTACCTACCCCCGAATAGTAAACAGTCGTAGCTAACCAGCTAGGTTATTCCAGTAAATAAACACTTTTATATTCAAAGAACCGTATTTAATAATTACTATCTGCCGAGGAAAGGGCAGACATAACAATTGGCGCAGCCGTATAAGTATAATTGTGTGAAAGTTACGCGTGCGAATAATAATTGGTGCTGGACACGGAGGACTAAGTCACTGCTGGAGTGACTTGCAGTTTTGGCAAGGAATCGGAAGAGATTCTGCTCGAGATTAAGGAGCATTTGGTTCCGTGGCTACGGGCTGAATAAGAAGATTTTTGTTTTAGGAACAGAAGTGAAATACCGCAAGGAGGCGATCTGGTTGTGGATCATTGGATTAATCAGAAGTTTCAAGGTCAAAACGGATCATTGGGTTAATAGTTTCAAGGACGAATCTGTGGATCATTGGATTAATCAGAAGACGAGGATAAAACCCAGAGGGAGACCAGAAGAGTTCCTGAGATAAGTATTTTTGATTCTTTGAGAGGGATTTTTTGTTATTGTTTTCTTGTTGATTGTTTTTGCCGATTAATTTGTTGGGAGTTATGGAATCGGGTAGAATACCACCGTTTTGCCATCTCTCCGGAGACTGGGGGTTGTTTCGACTTCGGATAGAGCAATTTTTCGTGATCCATGATGACAAAGCGTCTGTGGAGAAAAAACGGGCTTTTTTATTGAATCTCCTAGAATCAGAAACGTTGACCTTACTAATTAATCTGTGTTTTCCAAGTAAAGTAACGGACTTATCTTTTGATAAACTTTTAGCGCTTCTCGACAAACATTGTAACAAAAATCGTTCAGTTTTTAAAGAATTGGAGAATTTTTTTTTAGCGAGGCAACAACAAGGCGAGACGATAAGAAATTTCGTGGTTAGACTTCGTTCTTTAGCAACGTATTGTCAATTCGAAACGAGGCTTGAAAAAAACCTCATAGACATGTTTGCAATCGGGTTGTTACCGGGACGCGCTAAGGAGAAAATTTTCGTAGAAGGGCAAACGTTGTCGTTTAATGAAATAGAAGGACTTGCAGTTAGTATGTCAACTTTGGATAGTGCTAATACAGTAAAATCAGAAGTAAACCTAGTAAAAAAACGAGTTACTAGCGATGGGTTCAAGCGAGATCAGCGTAGGGAACGATCGACGAGCCCCAAGGGTAGTTTTAACACGAAACCAGCTTATAGGTTAGGATCAAATTCAGGTACGAATTTTAGATCACCCGTGGGTAGTGTTAAAAAACAGTGTTTTATTTGCAAAAGGAATGATCATCTATCATTTGATTGTAAATTTCGTAATGCGAAATGTTTTAAATGTAAGGGCGTTGGGCATTTACAGAAATTCTGCAAGAATAATCCTATAAATCCCATTGTTGAAAATCACAGGGATAGTAAAGTTTTAGTTGCGTCAATTAGTCCGATTACTGCTGAAATTGAAATTAATAACAAGAAGTTTACGGCAATGATTGATTCCGGTTCATCTTTATGTGTGATGCCGGAGGGTATTTTTAAACGACATTTTAGTTCAATCATTTTGTCACAAGACAAGCGGATTATTTCAGGTTATGGAAATAATCGTTTAAAAGTCGTAGGAAAGGCGATTTTTGATGTGAAATTTAAGGGTAGGAACAAAAATATTAATTTTATTGTGGTAATAAAAGGAACAGAATTAATTGTGGGAAGAGATTTTATGGAATGTTTCGATCTTGGGATAACTTCTCAGGAGACAATTAATTTAGTAACGCCGCAAATGAGGAATGGAGAAAAGTTTATTCAAGATTTCCCGGAAGTGTTTTCGCAAAAGTTGGGAAGATTTAACAAATATAAAGTCCATTTTAAAGTAAACCAGGATTCGGATCCAATTTTTTTCAATGCAAGGCCGGTTCCTTTTTCTATTAAAGGGAAGATCGAATCCGAATTAAGATCGATGGTAGAAAAAGGTATAATCTCCCCGGTTACAAGTAGCGAATTCGCTTCACCGATTGTTCCGGTGGTCAAGAAAAATGGAGATATAAGAATTTGTGTAGATTATAAAAGGAGTCTTAATTTGATTTCCAATTTAGAGAAATATCCGATGCCAAAGATTGAGGAGGTCATACATAAGGTTGGTTCGGGCAAAGTTTTTGCAAAATTAGACCTTAAGGAAGCATATTCACAGTTAGAATTAGCGGATCATTGTAAAAAGTTTACAACTATTAACACACACTTAGGTCTGTTCCAATATAACAGGTTGGTTTTTGGGTTTAAATCGGCTCCGGCCATCTTCGCAAGAACAATATCAAGTTGTTTACAAGGTTTAAAAGGCGTAGCCTTTTACCTAGACGATATTATTATTTCAGGGGTCGATGAACTTGACCTGTATAATAATATTTGCGCGGTCTGCGAGCGGTTGAAAGAATATGGTCTATGTGTCAATACTGGGAAGTGTCAGTTTTTTGTTAAATCTATAGAATTTTTGGGATACGTTATTTCGGGAAGGGGCATTGAACCGCAAAAAGATAAATTGGAAGCAATTAAGAATGCGCCGTATCCATGCGACGTGCATCAATTGAGGAGTCTTTTGGGATTTTTTAATTTTTATCGGAACTTCATACCGAACATGTCATCAATTTTAGAACCTTTGCATAATCTTTTAAAGAAGAATGCAAAGTTTGAATTTGGGAAGTCATGCATTGACGCAGTAGATAAAGTAAAGTATCTAATGGGTTCTGATAGAATTCTCACTCATTATTTTCCCAACCTTCCTCTTAAGTTATATACAGACGCGAGCAGCGCAGGCCTCGGGGCCGTGTTATTGCACACATTTGCGGACGGTTCAATGAGACCGATCGAATTTGCATCAAGAAGTTTGTCTAGTGCAGAGAAGAAGTACAGTATTCTAGATTTAGAAGCGTTAGCTATTGTGTTTGGTTTGAACAAATTCTTTCAATACCTATTCGGTCGGGAGTTTACTTTATGCGTAGATAATATGCCTTTGATGAGGATTTTAGGGGAACACAAAAATATTCCAGTTTTGGCGGCTAACAGATTGCAGCGTTATGGCATTATATTAGCCGGATTTGCGTATAAGGTAGAATTTGTTAAGTCATGTCATAATCATGCGGATTTTCTATCTCGGTTTCCGGTAGAAAATTCTCAAGAAGAATTTGAAGATGATTATGGATCAGATTTTGTGTGTTATGTAGATAAATGCGAGCACATAGATATCAAGCTCATTTCCACAGCTATAGAGACAGACACGGTTATTCAGGAAGTTTTAACGTGTTTGCGTAAGGGCTGGCCAAAACGAGTTGGTCGAGATGATGTACTGTGGAGATTCTGGGTTAAGAGGAACGAAATGTCCATAGTCAAGTATTGCCTTTTCTGGCAACATAGAATTGTCATTCCGAGTTCCTTACAAGAACATGTGCTAGAGTTATTACACAGATCTCATTTAGGAATAGTTAAAATGAAGGGCCTAGCAAAAGCTTATTTTGGTGGCCATCACTGAACAATGACATTGAAAAAATGGTTCTAAAATGTGATGATTGCGCGGCTATGAGGCCGGCACCTTCTAAGAGTCATTTGTCAGTGTGGCCGAACCCTGGGGCAACTTGGAGTAGGGTGCATGTAGACTACTGCGGACCGGTAGCAGAAAAAATGTTTCTTGTAATTTGTGACGCTTTTTCCAAGTGGATCGATTGCTTAGAGGTTCCAAGGGCGGATTCGTTTAACATGATTAAGGAATTGAGAAGAATTTTCTCTAATTTTGGTAACCCTGATTGCATAGTTTCGGATAATGGAACAGCATTTTCTAGTGTAGAGTTTAAAGAATTTCTTAAAGAGAATAACATAGAATTTTTAAATTCACCGGTAAAATTCCCTCAGTGTAATGGACAAGCTGAAAATTCAGTTAGAACGGTAAAAAAATTTTTTAAAAAAATTATGGTTAGGAATAATTTTCCAGTAAATTATGAAAGTAGATTATGTGATTTTCTATCGGATTATCGAAATTCGCCACATTGCACAACGGGATTAGAACCGGCAGTCTTGATGTTTGGTAGGAGACTGAAATCAACTTTCAGTAGTTTAATTCCTAAAACCACTCAGGAAGATGTGTCAGAACAGAGAAAAATAGCTAACGATAATATAAAAAGGAGTCAAGATAATCAAATAAGGAATTATGGGGGCGTAAAAATTAGGAATTTACATGTTGGACAGAAGTGTCTGGTCAAGGACTTCCGTCAGGTGAATAAAGTTGGTTGGGTTAGAGGTATTGTAGAAAGGAAAGTGGGTAAAAAAGTTTATATCGTTAGGATCTGTGGTACTCCGTTGACTTGGAAGAGGCATATTGATCAGTTAAAGAGTTTGTCTGTGAAATGGGAAGAGGAGAGTGAAGATAATAACCCACCCACCGCGTCTGAGGTCACGAAATGCGCTTCAGACGAGTTGGGGACCTCAGCTTTGTTGAAGGGGCTAACGTGGAGTTCTCTTGATTTCAGATTACCAGCGGATGATCGAGAGCAAACTACTCAACTAAGACCTTGGGAAGGAAGGCTCCATTCAAGGCGTTCATAAAGGTCCCTCCCAGAGAAACAGAAATATTTAAGTTGAAATATTTAAAATCATGACTATGTTTGGTTGAATTTAGTGTATAAAATCGTGTATAAATGAAATATTTAAAATCCTATTTTTTTTGTCAAATTGTATAACTTCTTTGAAAAGAACATGTCTTGTATTTATTGTAGCCAGGGCTTGAGGTTAGGTGGGGGAGGGTGTGATGTAGAGTAATTAAGTATTTCATATGGAAAGAATACGATAGATGGCGGTAAGCATGTAGCTTGCACCATAGCTCGCCAGATGGCATTGGCGTACAAGAAGCAGTCTCGGAGATATACTTTACGAGCTCCCGTGGCAAGGCTCCAGAGATTTACCTACCCCCGAATAGTAAACAGTCGTAGCTAACCAGCTAGGTTATTCCAGTAAATAAACACTTTTATATTCAAAGAACCGTATTTAATAATTACTATCTGCCGAGGAAAGGGCAGACATAACAATAACTTTGGCCATATGGTTCCGAACCGTGTGAATTTATGGATTCTTACTACTAATCATAGTCTGTACACGAATCAATCAAAAAATCTTGAAAGATTTTTTTTTTAAATCATCGTTTTAACACTTGGGTTCGTTCGTTTAAGCAGTTGGGATCGGACGTTTGAACACTTGGGGTCGGTCATAACTTTTGCCTTATAGTTCCGTACCGTCTGAAATTTTGGATTCTTACTAAGAATCATGGCACGTATCAATCAAAAAAATCAGCTAAAAGTAGAATTTGTTAAAAAAAATCGTTTTACGGGCGCTTTGTAACAATAACTGTGGTCGTTCATAACTTTGGCTCTATGGTTCCGAACCGTGTGAAATTCAGGATTTTTACTAATAATCTTGGTCGAACACAAATCAACCAAAAATTCTATAAAGATTTTTTTTTTAAATCATCGTTTTAACACTTTGGTTCGGTCGTTTAAGCACTTGGGGTCGGTAATAACTTTAGCCTTGTGGCTCTGAATCGTCTGAAATTCTGGATTCTTACTAACAATCGTGGCCTCGACACGTATCAATCAAAATATCGGCTAAATCTAGAATTTTTAAAAAATTCATCCTTTTATGGCCTGGACACGTATCCAGTACCGGATTATCCCTAATGCAGAGTAGGCAACTGCCTAGGGGCCCCTCATCGGCTAGGGGGCCCGCATCGGCTAGGTTTGGAAGCCCCTTAAACCCCCCCCCCCTCCCCAGTTGCCAGCCATTGGTAAAGGGGGCCCCGAGACGGGCATTGCCTAGGGGCCCCGACATGGTTAATCCGGCCCTGACCTCAAGGGTCACATTTAGGCCCAATACTGTTCCTACTTTTTATAAATGATATCATGTTTTTGATAATAATGTTGAAGTGTTGCTTTTCGCAGACGACTTAAAACTATTCAAACTTATTAAAACAATAAATGACTGTATTCACATTCAATTAAATTTAAATAAACTACAAGACTGGTGTAAAACTAATAAACTTTATCTGAATATAAGTAAATGTCAGATAAAAAGGTTTTTCAGAACAAATCAACCCATTAACTATCTATATAAAATTAATAATGTTTCCCTCACCTCTGTCAGTGAGATTAACGATCTTGGTATTATTTTCGATTCCAAATTTAACTTTCTTCCACATATTACTACAGTAACCAATAAAGGATTAAAAATGCTAGGTTTCATTCTTCGAAATGGCAGAGACTTTCATAATATCTCTACATTAAAAATCCTATATTCCTCTCTAGTTCGAAGTCAAGTCGAATATAATTCTTCTATTTGGTCCCCTCACTACAAAATCCACTCCGATTCCATTGAAAAAATTCAGCATAAATTCTTAAGATTCATTAACTATAAACTTGGTCTACCAATAGAATCAATAAATTACAATCACTTGTTGAAAGAATTAAACTTACTCAAACTTTCAGATAGAAGACTTATTTCCGACTTGACTTTTATTTTTAAAATTGTTAATGGTATTATAGACAGTCCTGATTTATTAAACCTAATTTCCTTCCACATACCTACTAGAACTACTCGATCCAAAATTCTTTTTAATTGCAACAAAAATATCAGGACTGAGTCATTTAGATACTCGCTTATACCTAGATTGCATGCAGTTGGCAATGCTTTCTCAGAAGTTGTAGATGTGTTCAACTGCACTGAATACAGTTATAAGAAGGCTATAATATCATACCTCAATCACATTAATTAATGTTAGGTATAAAAGTATTCGTCTTCACAGCGTCTATATCATACTCTATAGATTCCAAACTACTTACTTCATTTATATCAACTATCAGACAGACTAGTAAATGTATAATTTTGGTCAAAATTATTAAGTATTTTTAAACCAAGGATTTATTATTGATTCTCTAACTGACAGCCCTGAAAAGCAGAACTAATTAGCAGTACTTTTAGTGTCATAGTCATTTCAAACTGCAGTAATTTCAACTGAAGGTAACAATAATATCATTATACTAAGTTACTCCATTTTAGCCAAATCCTAGAATCCAACAATATGTACAAATAAAAGTAAAGTAGGTATATTATACTTGATGTTGAGAATTATTCTAAGTCACCTTTATTTACATATTTTTACTCTGCATAAACATTTTTGTATCCTATTACTAAATTTTAGCTGTTATCATACATATGTACTTTGTCTAATGTACATTTTTATCGTTGTAATTACCCTCCTGTGTACCACTGTGTATCATGTATCACTGTATTGTAATAGCCATTTTATGGCGTTGAAATAAATAAATAAATAACATACGTCAGAGTTTAGTGTTTGTATGGTTATGGTGTTTGTTCGCTCAACACAGGGGAAATGCAAGGTACAAATTTGAGGTCATATTCTTATTATCACTGCTCACTCGCCCACTGTCTCTCGTCGGGACTGCCTGTTGCTAGTCAGAAGCTGTAGATGCTATTCTTGTATTGTACGTTGCCACGAGAACGTATTTGTATTTGCTTTTTCTAATATTCGCGTTGGGTATATACATAAACGCAGTAAATCTCAAGAATGTCTAATGGACCTAGTTCTGCGAAACCACCCGCATTGTCTCGTAACTTATATTTTAAATCATGGTACGGGCACAAACAAACAATTCGTTGTATTATTTTAAAGCATAACTTGCAAAAAGAGTTTTTCCTAAAATAATTAAAATAGCACCATAATTTTATCTTTACCCAATAGATTTAGAGAGTATAGGGCACCTGGCGATCCTCTCTTTTAAAAAAAAACGAGTGTGAGAGCTACCGCCAGGTCACTTGGAAAAGTTACACCCTTTATATGTCTTGATTTTATTTGATAAATTAGTTAAAAAAAAAAATTATTAAATAAAAAAATGGGGTGAACGAATTTTTAATAAAAATGTAGGGGGGGGCGCCATCGGTACCTACTGCACAGGGCGCCAGATTTCGTAGATCCGGCCCTGAACATACGGAACCTAATTTTTTACTGGATAGGGACACTAACCACCTAGCGGTATGAAATATACTTTAAGACCTATTCCCACACCTACCAAATATACATAAAAATCTCATAAAAATCGGTCTAGTCGTTTCAGAGGGGTGCGACCATAAACACGTGATACGAGATTTTATATTAATATAGATTATTTTTATGATTTAATTGTAAAATAACGCAATTCAATCACACAAAATTTACTTGTGCACGCGAGGATTTGAACCAGCGATCATTGTATCGCTAGTCGAGATCGGTTTATTGAAAGGGATCAAAATGAGTTTAAAGTTTAAATCAATCTTTTAAAATAGTAGGAAAATTAATAGGTACCTACCAAGGGCGGCTGGTAGCACAGTGTGTTCGTGTGCAGCACTGATAAATTATATCGTCTAAAATTACTTTATAATATCTTACCGAAAAATATAAAATCTATGAATGTCATTAAAAATATCACCTACCAATATAATGCCTAATATAATATGAATCAGTGAGAGCAAATTCTTAAAGTTCCGCGCGAAGTTACCATGTCCCGGTGTGCAGGCCGATTGCAAGCGGAACGAATTATGTTTTTGTATCGAATATCCCAAACATCGCCAGCGCGCAACGCCGGCCACATATGTATGAAAAATTAAGCTATATTCGTGTGCCACCTGGCGGCCTTTATCATACAAACTTAAATTTGGATTTAAAGCAAAAATACCAAACTGAATAATTCTTTTTTAAATTAAAAGGTACAGCAAATACCTAAATTTTACATGTATTTGCTTTTTATTGATTGGTGTTTTAAATTATAAAACGCAGATCATTGAGGAATTCAATATTTTTATAAGTAACTTTGACAATTTTGCCCTCGTGCTGTTTATACATTGTTTATAAATACTGTTTGTATCCTGTTTATAATGAAATATAAAACTAACTAACCAACCGTCACGCCGTTTCCCCCGCAGGGGTAGGCAGAGAGGACGGACCGCCAAATAACTCGGTCTTGGCACATACTCTTTGCCTCACTCACATTCATACATCGTCTCATACATTCTCTTCTATTATTCCGACTTTCGACATGGCCCGACTCAAGTATCTCATTCACTTGCTCGTGCCATGTCTTCCTTGGGCGTCCCCGACTTCTTCTACCATTCACATTTGCGTCGCATATTCTTCTTACACTACTTTCAAATTTATTTTATTTTATGAAATATAAAATAAAATAAATTAAACATTGTAAAAAAAAGAGTTTTTTGTGTTGAAATTTAAGATTTATTTACGAAAAAATTGTATTGTGTTTTAATTTTCTTAGTGAAGAAAAAAGATCTGATCAAAAAAAATAAAATTTTAATTAAAAAGCAATATGTCGAAGTTTTCGCACTTCGAAAACAGCTTAAAATAGACCTTGGGGCCTAGTCACTAACTTTTATGTTTCACAAACAGTAAGTTAGACAAACTAGGTAGTTCTCTCCAAATAAGATTAGTGGAATCCTTTTTACCTAATGTTGTTTAGTAATCGTTATCTCATAGTTACGGATTATCAGTGAACCACCACGTTTTCAGGGCAGCGGCTGCCACTGGTACTGTAGGGGCGTGTAAATAGCCCCTGACACGAGGGAGATGACTACCCTATGTAAATTAACGAAAATTGAATTCTTCCCTATGTGACACAAAAACAGTTGACCCAGCAATTCCAAAATCTCAAGTGAAAACAGAACAATACTCACTCAGAGAATGCAGCTCTTGTACGATGTCCAGCACAAAAGACACTTCTTTTCACTCAAAATATCAAGGCGGTATTGCATAATCTTAACAGATGTTTCGCACAGCAAGGAAGTTTCAACAATGAATAAATTTGCATATTAATAATACGTGCCACAATCACAATCTTGTACAACAATAATTCAAGTATTGGATGAATTATTTGATTATGCGTGACTAGGAGCGACATCTCTTGGCCTTTTACTGACACTCCCGTCGGAAGCAATTGCCTGCCTCACAGAGGTAAGGAAATGCATGGATACACTGAATTTCAAGTCACACAGGTAAATTCAATACAATACAAAAACCACAGATGGCGCCCTCATGGTCTCATAGCATAAATTATTAATTGATTAAGAAAATGGATCCAAATATATTTATGGCGCGTATCCAGGTACCTACCTTCCCGAATTATAATAAGTAGTTTTGAAAATCTGTTTTAAGGAAGAAATTTCTCAAGATGGTCAGTCATTACTTTTACCAGCAGGAATCGATAATTTTTTTTATTTTTTTTTATTTACAAAAGGATACATAAATTATAATATATTTTTTACAATAATTAATTACATAATACATATATATGATGTACCCCCATAAATAAGCAGGGCTTGTGTGTATGGGGGGTGTTATAATATTGGTTCAATTTATTATTTTTTATTCAGTTCAAATTTTCAGTGTAATTTTTTAGCAGAGTTTTAAATTTTTTTATGTTTCTGTTCATGTTTCTGATTTTTTCAGGTAGTGAATTAAAAAATTTAACTCCGAGATATTTATGATTTAACTGTCCTATTGTTTTCTGGAAGTATTGATGTTTGTCTAAGATTTCTGTTATTTTTGAAGGGTGCAACTTTATTTTGAATATTATCTTTATAAATTTGTAATGTTGCGTGATAAAAGTATAACGCACTTAATTTTCTGACCTTAAATTGTTTGAATAACAGTTCGGATGAATATGTGTAGGGTTTTTTTTAAATTGTTTTTATTATTAGTTTTTGTGATATGTAAATTGTTTGTGTTTGATTTGTATATGTACCGAATAATTACGTATATGTACCGTATAATTACGAGGCATGTTCAGAAAGTGTATTGGAGGGGACCCCATCACTTTCCCAACAGCGTTATAAGGAAACATATGGTTTCCTCCTTCACCGCACACGTCAAGACTCTACTTTTTTTATTGAACGAAGCTACATTTGTTTGAACGACTCTAGACCCTCCAATGTGCATGCATACGGGGTTAGTAAGCAGTATGCAAGTAATATTTTAAAGTGTATTAGAAAAAATTACAAGATATTGTTGATACACTAGTTGACTATTTTTCCAAATAATCGCCACCCCGTTCAATGCTCCTTTTGAGTTTTTTTAGGGTATCACAATATCACAATATTGTTGTGCATTGATGGTCTAAACCTGAGGCAGAAATGATGCCTTTTCGGTCCCAAAACACTGAGGCCGTGATTTTTTTGCCCAAAATTATGGGTTTCAATGTTTTGCCGGATGGGGAATTGGTGTAACGCCACTTTGACGACAGTTTTTTTCCCAGGCGTGTAACGAGTCACCCACTATCATCTTCATGCACAATAGAGTTCATAAATCCTCACCTTTATTTCTTGTAGGTGTTATTCCGTCGTGAGTAAAAAGCGGATCGAAGCACTTGGCGGGATTTTTTGCCGACATCTTTCACGCAACTGGACACTACAACTACGTACTACAGTGTTCCTGCGATGCTCGCTCTGGTCAGGAGATCCCCTCTACCACTCAGTATTGCCAACCCTCAAAAAACTAAAAACCACCGCCTGTTATGGTCACAGTAACTTAGGTACTATCTGAACATGCTAAGTACTATTTTTTAGGAAAAAAACATTTTTTATTATTCTAGTCTGCGTGGGTAATCTTAATAACAGATTTTGATATTATGCCGCTAAGCAGTGAGTTAAATGGTCCAAAATAAAAGTATAAGATAAAGAAAAACTTGCATTAATAGTTTCATTGTTGATTTCCACGAGGTCTGCGAACTGGTCGGTGTCTAATTTGAGATCCGCCTCCATCTTATTCTTGGCGGCCATGTAAGCATCCCTGTTGCGCTTATAATTGTCCCTGACACCCGCCATGACGGTGCCGTCTTCATATGACTGGGCTACCTGCCGCAACTTCTTCAGCGTTATCTTAAACCACCACGAAAACAAACGATTAATATTCTGTAACCCGCTGCGCAGTCAGTGCAGCCGTGAATGTGGCCGTCGTTAAAACTAAAACCAACTATAGCTATAGAATTAGTTCGCCGCCTAAAACTTTGTCCGCCCAAACAAAGTTTGGAAATCTTTCATTACGGCCCAGTAGTAAGCGCTCAAATAGCAGAAAATGTAAATATGAATGTTAGAGGGAGCGCGCTAATATTAAAAACATCATATTTAATAGAAAATTGTGAAAATGTGAAACACGACCCGTCTAAAATGGAGCAAAAATCTCGTGGGAGATGTCGTAAATAGCATTTAATCGAAGATCGAAGAATTATATCCGACTTAATATTTATGTTTAAAATTGTAAATGGTAGCATAGACAGTCCTGATTTAACTAAGCTCATTGAATTTCATATTCCCACGAGAACTACTCGATCTAAAATCCTGTTTAAATGTAACAATAATAAGACTGAGTATACTAAACACTCCCTTTTACCTAGGTTACATGATGTTACTAAGATATGCAGATATTGCAGATCTATTTAACTGCACGGAAAGTAGGTACAAGAGGGCTATGCTATCAAATCTTTTTAGTCATTATTAATTCTATTTGTACTATAGATTTTTGTACGTAATTGTCTCTCTGGTGTCATTTCTAATTCAAATGCCACAATCATTTGTTAAACTATTTTTTTTTATTATTTCTATATTACTATTTTTCATTTTGTGACATGTAATCAGTTCTTATGGTATATATATACCGTTGAAATTAAATAAATAAATAAATAAATAAATAAATTTAATGAAACACTTTGATTTTTGAAGAAAAACTTATTTACGCACGCTTGACTTGGGGAGTAAGCTGGTGAATGCGTGACGAGAGCATTACGAAAAGTCATCGAGGCGAACGGTCGGGCGAGCCGAACGGAAATGAAGTTTTACTTCAGTCGAGTGGTCTAAAGCACACTCGTTTTTTTATACATATGACTTGTAAAATAACAGAAAAAAAATTTCGGAGCATACTTTGCAATTTTCAGGAGGCCCTGAGGAAAATAATTCCCCTCAGGGCCTATGTCATCTACGAGGATGCTGTGTGGAGACTAGTGTAGTGACTTTTTAGGAAAGGAAGGAGAGGAAGTTCTGGATAGGAAAAGGATATTAGGGGTGGGTAGGAATCACTGTGTCCAAGAGTGACGGACGTATGAATCTATCCCTCCCACTGCGGTGCAAGGCGATGTTCCGAGAGAGTATGGCTGAGAAAGTCAAAGGGACTCCCTCAACCATTCTCACTCGATCCGGATTGCCATGCAGCCGATGGGCGGACCAAGACCCTGACAAACCTCACCCCATGAACCCGGGCAACCCTGCTAAGTCACCAATGGTAGCGAACCTCTTGGGGTGACCTACGGCAGAGGTGTTGGTTATCCAACAAATGGTTTCCGGGGCGGCGGTACCCATATCCGCCAAATTGTAACGTGATGGTTAGTTATTTCGTTAGTTTATTGATATTATTTTTGTACGTGATGCAATAAAAACAATTTTATTAAAATGAATCTTACAAAGTTTTCTCCCGTTCGCCGTTCTTGTTTGATGATAATATTCAACATCATGGTGTCTTTGGGACGGAGTCTTTCTAATTTCTTCCGATTATCGGCCGACTTCGCGAAATAATCTTTCAGCAATTCCTTGTAGAGGTCCGAAATGAGGTTGAACCTTCGCTCCAGGACGTTTTCCAAATCCTCCCGGTCATTATTGTACTGAAAGACAACAAATTATTGGCAAATATAGGCGATAACAGGATTTTACGTGTTAGTTCTGGCGTTTTAACTCGAATTTGCGAACTCTTAAGTCTATTCATTATAAGAGTACCTACTCGATACACTAGGCCAGAGGTCGGCAGTTCGTCAAGTGAGAAGAGCCAAATTGTCAGGATAACAAAAGTACCAGAGAGCCGCATATATCTAGTATACATATGTATTGGATGCGGAAAACATCTATGCAAATATCCACATGCGGCTCGCGAACCGCTTTTTCCGACCTCTTCGCTAGCCATAAGGACCTATTTGAATGTTACCTTTAACAAACAAATTATGAAGCATACTCGCAAAACGAATATAAAGTACCTGGACATGATATCAACTTTTTTAACATAACAAAATCGATGTTTAAAACGTACCTAAACAATTTTTGCATGTCAAAATAATATTTTTGGAAATTTTAGATTATTTTATTTTAATTATTTATTTTATTTTATGCATTTACAAGCTTTTACCAGCAGCTTTCCTCGTGCGATATTACGGATAAATTAAAGAACAAAGAATCTTAGTAGCCTATGTCACTTCTCAATTTTTCAACTATCTCCATGCAAAAAATCACGTCGATTGGTTCCTCCGTTGCAAACTTTATTTTTTTACATTAGCTCCTCACAGGAGGCCCTGAAGAAAATAATTCCCCTCAGGGCCTAGGTTATCTTTGAGGTTGTTGTGTGGAGGGTCTTTTTGTGAAAGGAAGGAGAGGAAGTTCAGGGAAGGAAAAGGGTGTTAGAGGTGGGTAAGAATCTGGGGGTCAGTATGTCCAGGAGTGACGGACGTATGAATCCATCCCTACCACTACGGTGCAAGGCGATGTTCCGAAAGAGTATGGCTGGAGAAGTCAAAGGGACTCCCTCAACCACTCTCTCCCGATTCGGCCTGCTGATGGGCAGACGCATCCGCTACCAAGATCCGGACCAACCTCACCCCTTGAACCCGGGCACCCCGACTTCTTTCAGTCACCAACTGAAAGAAAGACAAGCAAACAAACACACATTCGCATTTATGATATTAAGCATTAGGATTATAAGCCATTGTTTATTTACTAATCCTTGTGTGAAAAACAGTATTCATTTTATGTACTAAATGTAAAATTCAGTAAATATGGGGCATAAAATTCAGTAAATAAATACAGTATAAATGTAAATCAGTCGAGCGACGACAGCGCAATTTAAAACATTATGCTGCGATTGCTCGTGATTTTTTTGAAATCATTTTGAATATTTTCCGCCCACATTAAAAAAATCATATCTCCGAATTTTATTACGAGACATTCAAATTGATTATAGTTCTATATAGCCAATGAATTAATCTATCTTTTGTCGTTTATCACATATTCGTTGGATTTATAAAAAAAATATTTTAAAATCATTAACTTTGGTAAAAAAAATGTGGTCCAATTTTCGCAGAAAAATAAAAGCGGTTCAAATTTTAATCTTAGTCGCTCCAGTTCTATTCATGGATAATTTATTGTATCAATCGAAATAATAATAATCATTATATTATAGCCGTAATTTCCTTTAAAATATTCTAATTAAGAGGGTATAAACAGAGAAAACCAAAAATATGTAATTTTTAAATCAGATTTTAGACGTTTTGACTCTTTTCCACAAAAAATTATAAATTGATTTCGAAAGATTGTTCTTTTATCTAGTAAACGTATGTTTTAAATTTTGATAAAATAAATATTTTTAGAATAATCAGGTTATATCATAGGTCGTTGGCAGATTTGTTAAATTTTCAAAAAAGATTTTGTATTATACCACACCCATTTCAAATCACATAATCATGCAGTAAAATAAATCAATACATTATCTGGGAAATGTATGTTTTAGAATTTTATGAAATAAAATCATTAAAAAATATATACGTACATGTGTTTCTTGGCGAAACTTGGTCCGTTTGTGTATTTATTTGCGCACTTACAAACTAATATATTTCAGATTTTTTTTACATTCTTATTTATATTATAGACATTATTGAAAAATATATTATAGACATTATTTAAAAATGATAAATACAATTTGATCAAAAAATAATTACAAAAATTACATAATTTTAATAGTTTTATCATCAAGTCTTTCAGCATTTTTGGATGTAGGTATAAATTAAAGCAAATTTGGAAAGAAATAAAATCGATATTGAGTTATAATTTTTAAAAGCTGATACGGAGAATAATTAATCTTTCTCATTAGAACCGCCCGCGCCCTGTACGATTGTAAGAACAGCTTTCGACGAAATGTGGATTTTCGGCCGCTGGCTGGTTAAACGCTCTTAATATTCTTACATCAAGTTTTCATAATCAATTTCGGTTTCGTTTTCTATCAAAGATCTTTTTTTCGAATAGATATTGTCGTTTTCGTTATTTATTTTAGCGATGTTACGCCGTGTTGCGCTATCTCCTGCTTTAGCCAACTTTTCGGACAACGTTTCAGTGTCCATCATCAGGGCAGTCGATGGACACTTTAACGATGTCCGAAACACCCCAAAAACACCCCAAAAATAAATACAAAAAATACTTTTGGTTGTGAAAATCTAAAATCGTAGAAATGTACTGTCGTGACCAAAGATATTGAAATAAAGGTGGCGCAACAGTACCGATATAGTTTGAATCTTATTACACATTACAATAAGATTCAAAATAAAACGGTAGTTTTGCGCCACCCTATATAAGAGATATGCTATCCGCTGTTTTTATCGGGTGGGACTAGCGTCGCCGATATATATATATATTTTTTTTTATTAACGCCGATTATAGCGGCTTTTACAAAAGAATTACAATTATTTTACATATGAATACAGAATATACATGGATAAAAAAAAAAGAAAAATATAAATATAAAATTCATAAAAGAAAACAATAGAAATTGTAGTATCAACATAAAAAAAGTACAATGAGTAGGTTATTATAAATACAATACAACATATTATAAATCCCGGATATTTATGTACCTATTAAGAAATTAATACTTTAAAACTGTATTTGATTATAGTCAAACTGAGAAGCGCTGACAGACAGTTTTAATTAAGTAGTGTTTGTATGAGGTTAAACTAGCAATGTTTATAGATTCATCCAAAACATATTTATTTCCAAGTAGGTACATGCAGGCGATTCATTATGGAATTGAGTTCAGCGTTAGATCCTGTATTGTTGCAATGATAAGGTAATTTGAAACGAACTGATCGACTAGGTACATGGAAACATATTAGCGAAAGAAGTTCAGGGGAGTTCAACAGGTTGGTAACGATTTTAAATAATAAAATAGGTCTGAACAAATTCTTCTTTCTTTTAATGTATCGAGTCCCAAAATTGTAACAGAGAGGGGTAATTAATGTTTTCGATGAATATTCCCAATTTTAAATTAATATAACGTAAAAATTTATGTTGGACTCGCTCAAGGGAATTCTCATGTACACTGTAGTAAGGATTCCAAATGGTGGAGTTAAATTCTAGTTGGCTTCTAACAAGTGAAGTGTAAAGTAATTTGACAGTTTTTAAATTTTTAAAATCTTTGAAATCCATAAGACAAATCCTAACATTCGCATTGCTTTACTGGTTATATTATTAATATGTTTAATGAATGTTAATTTAGTGTCAAAGGTTATATCAAGGTCTCTTATTTCATCAACAGATAATAAGATGTGATTATTGAGAAAGTAGGTGAACAACAATGGGTTTTTTTTCTGTGGAATCTCATAAGTTGACATTTTTTTACATTAAGAGTTAATTTGTTGATAAGACACCAATCATAAAAGCTATTAATATTAGATTGAAGCGTCAGACAGTCCTCGATATTATCAATAATTCTAAATATCTTCAAATCATCAGCGATCATTAGAATGAGAACACGGGTGAATATGTTTGTTACGTCGTTAATGAATATATTAAAAAGTAAAGGACCAAGATGCGAACCCTGGGGTACGCCACTGGTAGCTTCGAACATGTAGGATAAGTGATCATTAATACAGACAGTTAGCTGGCGCCTAAGTAAGTAACTCCTAAACCAAGATAAAAGGTTTCCATTAATGTTGTTAGCCAATACTACTATACACCTTTCAACTAATGAACGAATTCTTTCCGTATTCAAACTATGCCCAATAGGTAGTAGTCCATCATAGCTTATCTCTTGCATTTCAATATCTTTGGTTGTGACCAATTATTTAGTGAAATCGCGTAAGGTTTGACTGAGGAAACTTCATAATTTAAAACAATACCATGAGATCCTTCTCGAAGTATTTGACGACCGACTCGCCTTGAAAGCGGTCCTTATTCTCCTTGTGTGCCTGCGCCATGGCCCAGCGCAGCACGGCCATACTCCACTCGGCGCGGTCCTTCATGGCCTCCACCTCCAGCCTCTCGTCCTCTCCTCTCTTCCTCAATGCTTTCGAGTCCTGCTCGAAGGCCACATCCATGTCCTCGAGGATTGTGTACAAACGCTCTGAAAACAGTTAGTTGTTACTTTATTTCATTCATGCATTGTATGAGACCACTTTTCTGTTCCATACAAATACTATAAACAATAGGGCGCTGGACTCCAATCGTCACTTCAGTTTCGGGAGATGGTTTATAAATAACGACTCGAAGATCTTTCGGGTAATGACATGAAATATTTATTTTCAGATGGTTTTTATACTAAATTTTACGTACACCTGTTTTGAAGGAAAACGTAAACATGTTTTGCATTTCTGCATCTGTTGTTTATCTTAATTACCCCAGGTGTTTGAGGCAGGTTTGAATAACAAACTGGTTTGGACATGTGTATTGTTTTCTTGCCTGAGTTGACCTGATTTCCCCAGGCGGACGAACGCACCTGCTTAAAATGCAGGATTTATTCATCAATATAATGCAAGGCGTTTTGGTTGCTAAGTGTTTTAGTGCTTGAACAACACGTGCAGCCTTTTGTGTAACATTTTGCAAGAATCGACTTGATTAGTATATTGTTTTGAAGGGACACGTGCGGCGGCCAGCTGTGATTTTTCACGTAAACAAATTAGTTTAGACACGAAGTGTTTTTCTTGCATGGGTTGACCGCATTTCGCACCTGTGGTTTGTGATAATGCGAGGTATTTTGCAAGAATCGACTTGTCCATTAGTTGTTTACTGTTCTCTTGTAGGCAGTAATATTCTGAAGGAACAGGTGTGACGACCAGCGTCAAGCAAAAGTTTCACGTAAACAAGATCTAATGCATCAATGCGTTGTATTATATTATGTACTTATTTCTTATATATATTGGGCGCGATGTGCTCCCTCGGGCACTGATAATGTTTACCGAAGTTTTCGAAATATGTGCGAGTACCTAAGGTTTGGATTTGGGAGGAAAACACTTATTGAATAATCGACACCTCTGCCATACATACATACCAGGTTCATGGGGTGAGGCTTGTGGCGGGCCTTAGCGGCGGATGCGTCTGCCCACCAGCTGTCAAGTAGGCCGGATCGGGAGAGAATGGTTGAGGGAGTCACTTTGACTTCTCCAGCCGTACTCTCTCGGAACATCGCCTTGCACTGCAGTGGGAGGGATGGATTCATAACTCCGTCACTCCTGGACAAACTGACTCCCAAATTCCTACCCACCACTAATACCCTTTTTCTCCCAGAACTTCCTCTCCTTCCTTTCCTAAATAAAATCCCAAACAGCATCCCCCAAGATCATATTGGCCCCGAGGGGAATTATTTTCCTCAGCGCCTCCTGTGCGGAGCTAATGCAAAAAAACATTGGTCAACCAAAGTTGCTTGCTACGTTTGGTGACTTATCAGGGATGTCCTGGTTCATGGGGTAGGGTCTTCATTCATACGTCCGTCACTCCTGGACCCCATGACCCCCAGATTCTACACCCGTCACTCCTTATACCCTTGCCTTCCCAGAACTTCCTTTCCTTCGTTTCCTTAAAACGGCCCTCCATACATCCTCTAAGATGGTTCCTCGGGGCCTTTATAATCTGATCTATCTAAGTGCCTCCTTTGTGGAGCTAATGTTAAAAAATATATGACATGTGTCCTTACGTAATTGTAAATCTACCGAATCACTGAATGCAGCTAGACTCAGCCTCTGCTGGTGATCCGCTTCGCGCATTTGGTGGCGTAGTTGATTCAAAACTGCCTCCTTTTTATCGATGACTCTTTCGAATATACTCCATATAGCCTGAAAGTTATTTTCTATAGTTTCATTGTTCGTTTTTATAGTTGTATTTAGTTGGATTTCTATAGTTGATCATCGTTCATTTTTGTCTAGTTGTCTTTCTATAGTTGTATCATTGATCGTTTTTATAGTTGTATCTAGTTGTATTTCTATAATTATATCAATGTTCGTTTTTATAGTTGCTTCTAGTTGTATTTCTATAGTTGCACCATTTTTCATTTTTATATGTGTATTTAGTTATATTTCTATAGTTGATCATTGTTCATTTATATCTAGTTGTCTTTCTGTAGTTGTATCATTGATCGTTTTTACAGTTGTATCTAGTTGTATTTTTATAATTGTATCAATGTTCGTTTTTATAGTTGCATCTAATTGTATTTCTATAGTTGTATCATTTTTCATTTTTATATGTGTATTTAGTTGGATTTCTATAGTTGAACATTGTTCATTTTATCTAGTTGTCTTTCTATAGTTGTATCATTGATCGTTTTTACAGTTGTGTCTAGTCGTATTTCTATAATTGTATCAATGTTCGTTTTTATAGTTGCATCTAGTTGTATTTCTAAAGTTGTATCATTTTTCATTTTTATATGTGAATTTAGTTGTATCATTGTTTGTTTTTATAGCTGTATTTAGTTGGATTTCTGTATTTGTATCATTGTGCATTAGCATAGTCAGATAGGTGGCGCGTAGAAACTTACTTTAACTTCATTGCGAAAGAAGGGCAGCTTTAGTTGGATCATAAAGTGCCTCCAAGATCTTTCCATTTGAGACTGACTTAGTTCTTGCAAAGCCACTTCCCTTTTGATTTGATCCTGATAAACAGGGCAAAAAATAATTAGGTACATGTTTTGGAACCTCTTTCTGGGTTCGAGTCCCAGAGGTGTCAATATGATTTGATTGTCTTCATTTATTTAAATATTACAATTTTAGGTTTTTCCCATAAAGTTAAAATAAAAAATAAAATAGGTATTAATTGTTTTTGTGCTTAATTTGTGAAAATCCATCTGATTTTTTTTTTTAATTAATGTAAATATAATTTAATAACGTTATTACGTTAATGTTATTTATTAAAATATATGTAACATTTATTATAACATAACAAATAATTCTTTTTCTTTACTAGATTCCATCTCACACAAAAATCACTTTCGACTACCGAAAATGACAGGCAGCCATAGACAAAGAAGTAATATGTTCAAATGCCTCTCGAGAGAAATATCGTCTAGGCATAGACTAAGGCTTGGCTCAACCGCTTGAAGCGCGCGTCAAGCTGTTGAGGCAAGCATCCATAGACAATAACGGAAAATAAATTTACGTGCTTGCCGTCAAGCCGCTTGATAGTCTTCAAGCGTTCTGGCAAGCATTTGTCTATGCCAAGGTGTGATTTTCGATAGTTTGTTTGGTTTATTTATGGTTGACAGTGAATTTTGTGCGGCTGAAATAAAATGGAATCTAACAGAGACAAAGCATTCTTAGCTCTTGGGTTAGCTTTGTATTTTAAAAAAATAAACGAATTTGGTGTCAAGAATGGTACAATTTGAGATCCCGCTTTACTCATAAGCATTTACGATTAGTTAATGTACGGTTTGTAATTTTAAATGGGTAATATAAAAATGTAATATAAAAATAATATCCACGCAAGCTGATAAAATTACTGCAACTACAATAAAATTAAAAGTTTATTACAATAAAATTAAATTACAAAAATCGTCAAGTTGAATTGCGCCGTTAAAGAAGCTTGATTGCCAACCAGTTTGTAACCCGCAGTTGAAACCAGTTTTAGTTCGGTTTCAGTATCTCTATGAGGGACCATCCATAAATTACGTCACACCTGAAGGGGGGTGAGTAGAGAAGTGTGACAAGGGGTATGGGGGGGGTCATCAGCTCTGTGATGTCACATGTAAAAAAAAATTGATTATTTTTAGATGTAAAATTGCAAAATCTGTGACGTCACACTAGGGGTGAGGGGGTCCCACATATGTGACGACGTGTGACAGGGACGGGGGGGGGTAAAAAAATCATGAAATTCGTGTGACCTAATTTGTGGATGGCCCCTGAGCGGAGTGCCTTACAAGCCTAAATAATATAGAAAACGAGTATTCGCAATAATGTTTAGTGGATTCGGGACTGGAAGACGACATTAAGAAATTAAATAAAACCTTTTTCAGTTGCAACTTTAATTCCGCCGCAAGGCGTAATTTTTCAGCTGCCTTCTCAAGTTTGCGAGCCTTTTTCTCTGCTTTTGTTAGTTTCGGCATTTTTGCGGCTTTTTACTTCAAACTTCTCAGTTTTTCAAAAATTTGATTATTTTACCTTAGGTATTTAATGGGACACAAAAATAAAGCTACTAATTTTCAATCACAACCACGTGAGTTTTTTTTTTTTGAAAACAATAAGTGGGATGTTCCATTTTTCAATTTTTCCAATTGATACAAAATGTTTTTACGAGTATTGTTCTAGTGACTACGTAAAAAGCCTCAGCTTTTAGGTGCGTGCAGAAAGCAGTACACCGAGGAACTATTTTTTATAGTCGAACAGTAACCAAACGCGCTTTCAAAATTTCGGACGGGGATTTTTGAATTAACAGAACTTCGTAAAAGCAAACATGAAAGACACTCATGAATGAATTATAAGTATAAAATAAAAAAATTAAATAAATTAAAAAAATATTATATTTAATTTCATTAATTTTATTTTTATTTAAGTATTAAATTTCAGTTTTAAAATTCCATTTTCAAATTTACCGTTGAATTATAAGTATAAAATAAATTTATTCTGTTTCAAAATTAAAAAAATTAAAAATTTCATTTAAGTAATTTAATTTAATTTTTTTTTTTTAAATTTAAATTTCCGTTTTAAAATTTAATTTTCAAATTTACCTACTTTTTATTCTTACATTAAATAAACATTACACTGGGTAGGTACAGCCACTAGAGTAGATGTTCCCAAACTTATTTTTCTCGTAGACCCCTTTCAAAATTTTACTGTTTTCGGTGAACCCCCTGCTGCTATATTTCTACCATATTCGCAAAACTGATCAAAAATGTGAAAATTAGATCTAACGATGGAAATTTTCGTCGCGGTTGAGTTCCAGCCCTTAATTCGGAGTGGTATAAATAAAAAGAAAAATATTGCATTTTCTTGTGTTATATTTATTTAAATAATATATTAAAGGGGGAAATACATGTAGATGACTCAATTTATTTTATTTTTTTGTTTCATAAATAAATTGTTAGTAAAACTATTTAAGAATATGTTCCCAAAATTTTAAATAAAAATTTCAATTCGTTCCGGTATTACGAGAGTGTTTGTACCGAACCGCGTGGTACACTTGAAACTCATTTTTCACGGAACGACTTTTTTGATATTTGTGTGCACTCTAGCTCAGAAACTTTTTAACCAAATATTTTAAAAATGTGCAGATATCTTATTTATATAATCATGCTCTATGTGAATCGAAATTCGTAGTAATATCATGGTCAAAAGTATTTTTTAATTGCAAAAAAATGTAAAAGAACGGCAAAAAATCAAGGTTTCCTGTTTACACACCTCTAAAAAATTTAATTTCCATTTTTTGGGAAAAGTAAGGTTTACATAGAAGAGGCAGATGGAGCAGATGTTCTTAAATTAAATTCAAAACCCTATTGATTTGAGATGAAAACTGTGGCCTCCAAAATGCCCACAAAAGCAACGTCTGTTGACGACGTTCGATGTATAGCAGCTGATAATTTTCATATTTTCGGAGGAAATGCTTCGAAAAATTCACAATATTTTCTTAAATAGATGTATAAAATGACCCCAAAATTTCAATAAATCATACACATTTCTTCCATGCCAAAAAATTCATGAAAATCGTTAAAAAAAACCTAGCCCTGCATTTCCCACCTTAATAGAATTAAATATCGAATATGCAAGTTTTTTCATGTTACAGTCGCTGACCTTCTAAAAATACATTACTCAAAAAAATTACGGGAGGTTTTAAAAAAGGAAATTATTGCTAAATATTAAGGCTACCTGATTCATAAGCCGGCCTAACTGAAAAAAAATTTCAAGCCCGTGTACCAAAAAAATAGCAAAAAATTAGGATTGCATGAGAACCGTAGCTCCTAAAAAAATTGCCAAAAATATGAAAATTAAAACCTTAAAGCTTCAAATTGCTTTTTTTAAAGTCTCAATACTCTCAATACGACCATTTTTCACAGAAATACAGCCTGTCAAAAATCGCCGAAAAAATTGGATTTTTTTTGCTCCCTTAATATTTTTGAGTAGTGTATTATCTGCCTAAATTGATAGTTTAAGTCAAGCCAACATTTTTGTTCTTTACTATCGAAACCAGATAAATTTTCGAGGACCCCCACATACAACTGTGGACCCCTATTTCTTTATCACACCAACGTAGAAAGTAGACCCCCGTTGAGTCTCCCATGGACCCCTGGGGGTCCACCTGGACCACTTTGGGAATCACTGCACTAGAGCATCCGATTTTTAAACGGAACGACCGCGATGTCCGGGTTTTAAATGGAAGTAGGAACGTGCCCTGAGTACTGTAATAAATTATTTTGTCGAACTATCCTTATCTATGGTTTGTTGGGAGAATTTATATAATTCCGGGCATAAAAAGTTTTTTCATTTTCATTTCCATTTTGCTTTTCAATTGGTTTTGGGTACCCATTTTGCACATGTCTGGTTACAGTAATGTAGTTTGTAAGTATCTCCATGTAGGTACGAAATCTTTTAAAATGCCTTATTCTAAACATTGCTTTACTTCGCAACTCGCGACTCTTGGAAGTCTTCGCGACTCGTGAACTTCACGATTCGCGAATCGCAACACACGATGACGTCACGAATCGCCAGTAGCAACTCACGACTCCCGAAAGAACTTTATTAGTAGGTACATACTATTATTATCCACAGGATGGCTACTTCAAAAAAAATCAAATTTTCATAATGCTATTTTCAAAAATATTTCATATCGACCTTTGAAATAACAAGGTTCCATCTGATGCGGTCATGCGATTAGCTTACTAAATTAGCTTACCATAGATTTCTCGCATGACGTTAGGGGGCATACATTAATTACGTGAGCTCAAAACGGGGGTGGGTCCAGCAAAATCTCACGTTACTTGAAAAGAATATACGAAGTGGCCCAAATTTATTTCACCAAGGGGGGGGGGGGTCTAGATTGGAAGAAAAACTAATTAATGTATGCCGGGTTTAATTATGACCGGTCAGTGGTTGAGTGGGCATCGCGTTTGGCTCCCAACCAAGGGTTTCGTGTTCGATTCCTCGGCTGGCTAAGTCCTCCATCACGACTCAAGCAACATTTTCTTTTCAAATATTGTCGGGTTATTCGTATCCTGGGAATGTTTGCCTTTCCTTTAAAAAAAAGCCTCCTTTTAGCGACAGATGGAACCTTGTCATTCCAAAGGTCGATATGTCAAGTTTAAAAAATTTCAAATTCAAATTTAAACCAAATTCAAACTTAAAATGTCAATTTTTCGAAAAAAAATCATATTTAAACACATACTTAGTTCAAATTTTTGAGAAAATTACAAATTTCGAAAAATTTTAAATATCTTAATTTTTTATTTTAAATTTAAAACTTTTATGTTAACTAGTGGACGTTCAAATTTTCTTCGTTTGAACGAATGCAGGCTGAGAATCCCACCTTCTGCGTGGCGGGCCGGATTGGGAGATGCTGGTTGAGGGAGACCCTTTACAACCGGTTACCGCTGTCCGGGCCGCTCGTTAGTACAGGGGCCCGACCCTCAGTCCCACGACTGAAGGTGGACTGTCCCATTAACGAGTGTAAAAACCCCGCCGCTGCTGTTGTGCGGTTCGTGACCGGAGGGGACCCAGCAGTAGCGTTTGGGGCGCATTGGGCGACCTCGTCGGCCGTACTCTCCCTGCCCATCTCCTTGAACCGCAGTGGGTGGGTTGGATTCATTCGTCCGTCACTTCTGGAAACTCTGATCCCCAGCATCCTACCAACCCCTCATACCTTTTCCCTCCCAGACCTTCTTTCCTCTCATACCATAACACTTAAAAAATCCAACAAATAAAATCATGAATTTACAACCAACAATAATTAACGTCATTACATTTGAGACTTTCCAAGCTAAACTTAACATTCTACCGGAGTTAAAAGAGTCTGTCAACTTCATCTCTGCTGAGTACGAGGACCTTAAGAAAATGTTCTCTGAATCGCTGGCCACCATCAAAAGTCTACAAGCAGAAAACACCAAGCTTCACGCAGAAATACGCGATCTTAACACGCGCGTATCGCACATGGAACAGTTAGCTAGAGAGACTAACGTTGAGATTCAATGCGTACCTGAGAATAGATCTGAGAACTTGGTATCTATTGTCAAACAACTTGGTACCATAATTTCCCGCCCGATTGCTGAATCTGAAATACTCAACCTTCATCGGGTCCCTAAGGTCAAGCCTGAATCCAACCGACCCAAGTCAATAATAGTAAAGCTCCCAAGCGTGAGAATAAGGAATGAAGTCCTGGCTGCAGTTGCCAATTATAACAAAAAAAAAACAAAACTAATAAACTAAACTCGGCACACCTTGGCATCGACGGCGCGAAGTCACCAATTTACGTCAGCGAACATCTCTCCCCCGCTAATAAAGTCCTGCACGCAGCTACAAGGATGAAAGCCAAGGAAACTAATCATAAATACGTATGGATACGTAATGGTTGCATCCTAGTACGTAAAGATGATAGCTCTGCGCGCGTGGTGTGGATCCGTGATCATAACTCCCTGGTTTCTCTCACCTGATTTTCTTCCGCAAGTTAGTTGATTTTCTAAACTCACTTCTCTGCTATATTTTTACCCTTATATAATGTTTAATATTTATTATCAAAATGTAACCGGACTGCGTTCCAAAACCAATATTTTCTACTTAAATATTACTAATAATGATTATGATATCATTATGATGGCTAATCATGGCTCGTGGAAAGCATTGCCACTGAGGAATTATTTGATTATCGTTATGTAGTATTTAGACGAGATCGTATAGATAATAAAAGAGGAGGGGGTGTGATTATTGCGTTTAAGAAACACCTGACAGTTGTAGAGCGGAAGGATTGGCAATCGACTGCTGAGGACCTGTGGGTGACCTTATATCTAAAAATTCTAAAAGGATCATTTTGTGTTGTGTTTATATTCCACCTGGAGTCAATCACACACGTAACATTTATGAGTTTATGGACACACTATGTGATCTTCGGAATCTTCATCACGATGATAATTTTCTTATAGCGGGAGATTTCAATCTACCTCAAATAGACTGGTCTATTAGTAATGAAAATATCATGAAAATCGTAAATACTCACCATTCAGAAATAATTTCCAAAATCTCTGACACTCTTTGTTTTACTGATCTTTCACAATATTGTACTTTTCCGAACAACAGGCACAAATTTTTAGATCTTGTTTTTAGTTCTTTTCCTGTCATTGTAGCACACACCTCTCAACATCTTATACCTGAATGTAAACATCACAAATCAATCACTATTAATATGAATTTAGAGTTTGACATTCCCATGGTAAATAACAATAGAACCATAAATCTCTTTAAAAAAGCTAATTACGAAATCATAAACCATATCCTCAGCAATGTTGATTGGGATGTAGAATTTTTAAACTTATCTACCAATAAAGCTATTAACCGTTTTTATGATATTTTACAAGAAATTATTCAAATTAACGTTCCATCTAAAAAAGTGCAGGTCAATAACTCATATCCTTACTGGTATAGCCCGGCTTTAATAAAATTGACTAAGGAAAAATACAAGGTATTTAAAAAGTGGAAAAAATGGTCTAATCCTTTGGATTATCAAGAATTCTGTGTTCTGCGAACGAGACAAAAAAAAATGTCTAATGAATGTCATAGACAATTTATAACAAATGCTGAACTCAAAATATCTCATGACCCAAAGAATTTCTGGTCCTATGTGAAAAGTAAAAGAAATAGTTCAGGGTTACCCAATACTATGAAACTAGAGAATACAACTGCTAATAATCCTTTAGATATATGTAACATGTTTTCAAAATACTTCGCCTCCTCCTATAATTATAATGTAACTCCCAAGACATTAACTAATATTCCCCAAGAAAACAATGGTATAAACATTTGTTCTATTTCAGTTTCCAAGGAAAAAATAGAAAAAATAATAAATGACATCTCTTGGTCGTTGGGCGAAGGTTTTGATAAAATACCATCTCATTTTATAAAAATGTGCGTCAAAGAAATATCGAAACCTCTAGTATTACTTTTTCAATTATCTTTGAAAGAAGGCGTCTTTCCAGATCAATGGAAATGTGCGCTCATTACGCCAGTATTCAAATCTGGGTCTAAGAACGACGCTCAGAACTATCGTCCAATATCAAAATTATCTATCTTTAGTAAGATTTTTGAAAAAATTGTTCATGAACAACTGTATGACTGTGTTCAGTCTGTAATAACTGAGAACCAACATGGCTTTATGAAAAAAAGATCAACTCTATCCAATCTTGCTGTATTTACTGAATTTATTTCCAAATCAATGGATAAACGAATCCAAGTGGACGCAGTGTATACAGATTTCTCCAAGGCATTTGACAGAATCAACCATAGTCTACTCTTGTCAAAACTGTTAGCTTTAGGAATACATGGTGATTTGTACCGATGGCTAGTCTCCTATCTTGACAAACGTTCCCAGATAATAGCAGTGAATGGTTTTAATTCTGAAATTGTCAATGTACCTTCAGGTGTTCCACAAGGATCTCATCTGGGACCATTGCTTTTCACTATATTTATCAATGACATTGTAAAATGCTTTAAGCATTCTAAAGTTTTGCTCTTTGCTGATGACATGAAAATATTTTTTTCTATCAACTCTATTTCTGACTGCTATAAACTTCAAGAAGATCTTAATAGACTTAATAATTATTGTACTGTCAACTATCTCCACTTGAATACCGACAAATGTTACGTTATTACCTTTACAAAAAACCAAAAAACAATCGAACATGATTATCATATTACAAACAGTCAAGCACTTAAAAAACTCAATCAAATTCGAGACCTCGGTGTTCTTATTGACAATAAACTTTCGTTTAAGGCACATGTGGATATTATTGTTAAGAAATCCATGAGCATGTTAGGATTTTTATTCCGTATTGGAAAAGAGTTCACCAATATCCATACCCTCAAAATATTGTATTACTCCTATGTTCGTAGTCATCTTGAATATGCTTCTCCTGTATGGAATCCGCTGTATAATGTACACACAAAGCGCATAGAAGCTGTCCAAAGAAAATTTGTACACCATTTGAACTTTAAGAGACATGTGCGTTATTATGACATGAACAGCTCTATAAAACACTATGGACTTAAAACTCTAAAAAGTAGGAGAGACATCGCGGATTTAACTTACTTATACAAAGTCTTGAGTGATCATATTGACTGTCCAGCTCTTTTGTCATCAATTAATATTAGAATCCCGAGTAAGAAAACTAGAGACAAGTCATTGTTTCATATCGAAAGTGCTTCAACCAGTCTCAGGCAAAATTCTTTCTTATTAAGAACTTGCAATCTTTATAACAATAAATGTATCGATGCTGATATTTTTTCATGTACTTTAAGCACTTTTAGACAAATACTTAATGGAGTCTTATAATTATCCATCAATTAACAAATAGCTTAATTCATTGTAACAAAACTGATAAATTTCTTATGTATTTTTTTGTTTTGAAATTTTAAAAATAATGTATACAAGTAAGTGTGTATTGTTTTTCCACTTTACGCTTTTAAACACGTCTGATGTTTTTCAGTTTTTTTATTTTTAGTTTGTTATTATCCTATTTAAAAATACTTATTTAATCTAACATAAAACTGGCACACTTTATTTTACTAATTTACTTTTATTTTACTTTCATTTCACTTTTATTTTGCTTTTCCTTGTTTTTTTTATATATGTTTACATATAACGTTTTCCACATCACATCTGGTGTTTTTCAATTTTCATTTTTATTATAGATAATATAGAAAAACATAGAAAACATAGAGGGGTTGAGGGAATGACTGAATATATAAATATATATATTTTGTTATTTTTCCAACTTTTCTCTGTTTTTTTTTCTCTGTTTTTTTTTTTATTTTATCTTATCTTGTCTGTATCTTTATTTATTAGACAGTATAGCTAAGTTATCCCTAGACAGCTTATCTAGCTCCTTACTATATAATATTAAGTAAGAAAAAAAAAACCTAATAACTGTAGATTTTTTTCATTATTATTGGTGCATGATGTGAACATTAGTTATTTTGTTTATAACCTAATTATTGTAATTTGTGATTTTCTAATGCATGAAATGTTATAAACCTGTAAATGTTCCCAATAAAGAAAATAAAAATAAATAAAATTACAACGGCGAGACGTAGGCGTCCCAGGTGCGGGCAAAACTTCTGTCCACCACCACCTTTTTTCTCAACGCCCCAACCTACTATTCCTGTCTGAAACGCAGATAGCCGAGCCTGTAGACGCCTCCTCCAAAGATCTGAACTGCGCCTATCATATCTAGATGTACAAAGTTTGGTACTTGGAGATAATCAGGACAGCTAGTTACGACTTCAATCCCTGTAAACTTCAGACCGCCAAACGAGAGGCTGAAGAGAAAAGTGTGGCACTATGGATCAGAAGATTGGTTCGGTCTGCGGGCACATTTTAATGCTTTCCCGTGGCCAGCTGCTGTCTATTTTCGGACTTCGGATCCCTCAAGATGTGCCCAGAAAATTAGTGAAATCATCACATCCGCGATGGATGACTTCATTCAATCTGCTATTAAGGAAACTGGTGTGGGCTCAAAGCCGTACTTCAGTCGACAATGCGCTGTAGCAGTGCAACGAAAAAACGCGGCTTACCGAGCCTACAACACATCTAGAACATCCGAAGACAGAACAGCTTACAACAAAAGGGCATAGGAAACCAAGAGAATCATAAATAGGTCAAAGTTCGAGCACGACCTGCAGATCAGCCAAAAGCTAGCTGCGTGCCAGCATGGCAGCAGGGCATTCTGGTCGCTTGCGGGCTCAATAGGTCGCAATTTCTGCAAATCCAGTGTATCACCTCTTACCAGACCTGACAGCTCACTAGCAAACACCGCTACCGAAAAGGCTAATCTATTAGGGAAAATGTTTGCGGATAACTCAACCCTCGATGACCAAGGTGCTGTCCCGAAGTCGGTTCCTCACTGCGGTTTTTGTATGAAAAAGCTGAGGATCCAGCAACGGGAAGTACTCCATGTTTTACGAGGGCTTGATGTTAATAAACCTAGTGGGCCTGACGGAATACCTGCCTTGGTACTGCAGAGGTGCGCTGCAGAAATAGCTCCAATTTTGACGAAGCTTTTTAAAATGTCTGAAGTCTGGCTCTGTGCCCTCTGGTTGGAAAAAGGCGGTTATCCATCCTATCCCAAAGGGTGACCGCTCCAACCCGGCCAACTACCGCCCCACAGCGATAACATTGTCTGATTGCGTCTAAAAGGGATCGAAATGAAAATCTGGTCTCCTTCAACGGAAGCAATCATCCGAACAGGCCCTCCATTGATATGCTTAGTGTAACCCTAAGCGACCTGCTCAGATTTGGGGGCTCCATCGAAGCCAGAGTAAAGTTAGCCTCCCAAAAACTGGGCGTACTGTACAGGGCCCGCAGATATTTTAATAGCATTGAGCATACAACTGCTAACCCTATACAAATCACAAGTGCGTCCCACGGTTAAATTTGGCAGCCACCTCTGGTCTGGAGCTCCAAAATACCTAAAATCGAGTGGGAATGCTATCCTTGTTCCACCGGTATTACAATGGAAGATGCTCCGAGGAACTAACGTCATTGATCCCTTCGGCACCGGTGCATAGTCGGAAAACACGCCAAACACGTGCCCAACATTTGTACATGATTGACATTTGTCAGATGAGAACGGCTCGCTTCTTCGACTCGTTGTTGTGTTCAACCGCTCGGCTGTGGAATGATTTACCGGCCTCTGTGTTTCCTCCTTCCTACAACATGGGTCTCTTCAGGGCCAATGTTCATTCCTTCCTCTCCTCGAAAAGACCCTCCACATAGCGTCCCAGATGACATAGGCCCTGAGGGAAATTATTTTCCTCAGGGCCTCCTTTGTGGAGTTAATATAAAAAAAGGTCCAAAATGGTACACCCTGAACACACAGGAGTTAGAAAAAAATATTTCTACAAATTACCTAGAACCCATTTCTGGGGTGGTCCCGGTTAGGTGCCAAAATGGTGCACATTGACGATACAGGACTTGGAAAGAAATATTTCAACAAATTACTTATACTCCAGTCAAGATGTACATCCGTGCTTGGAAAAGGTCCAGTCATTCTGAATTTTTTATATGTTGTTAGGACCTAAACCAGTTTTAAAAAAAAAATGCAACTTCAAAAGTGCTGTGCGAGCGGCGGAGGATTCAAAAAACCAGGAATTTTTCGGATTTTTTTCAGTTTTTGCTCAATATCTCAGTGAAGGAAGGATCTGACCGGTATAGTGAGTATGCATACTTTTAAAGTATTCTAAATTTGCTATAATTTGAGACCAAAGCAAGCTATATACAGCCATTGGTTTCCAAGATACAGTTCTTCGAAAATTGGCCATTTTTTTCCAAAAAGTGAAATTTTATCGAAATGGTCACCTATTTTGTAAAATAATTTCTAAAATACGCATCCCACGTCAAATATTACATCAAATAAAATTGTTGTAAATTTAATTAACTTTTATTTGAGGCTAGATTGATATCTGTAGACTTAACGGTTCTCTCAAAAATGGCAGATAACCAAAAACAGTCACAAGTGGGTTTTGGGGGAAATGCAAATAAACTGTTCTCACGTCTTTTTATGGTTTTATTGTGCTGTGAAGTAAATCCATTAGTCATCGTGGGTTTATCCTAGGGTAATAATGTGATAACATAACATGTTCACAAAAGGATCGTTGTGGTCAGACACGCGCCCAACATTTGTACACGGTTGACATTAGTCACATGAGAACAAGGTCATTTCTATGACTCGTTCTTGAGTTCAACGGCTCGGCTGTGGAACGATTTGCCGGCCTCTGTGTTTCCTCCCTCCTACAACATGGGTCTCTTCAAGACCCGTGTTCACTCCTTCCTTTCCTCAAAAAAACCCTCCACACAGCATCTTCAAAGATGACATAGGCCCTGAGGGAAGTTATTTTCCTCAGGGCCTCCTGTATGGAGTTAATGTAAAAAAAAAAAAGACCTAGCAATTGAGCAGAAGCTGATGCCATCCATGAAAACCTACGGTGGGTTGACCAGTTTATTTGCATTTCCCCCCAAAACCCACTTATGACTGTTTTTCGTTATCTAGCATTCTTGAGAGAACCGTTAGGTCTACAGATATCAATCTAGTCTCTAATGAAAGCTAATTAAATTTACTACAACTTTATTTTAAATAATATTTGACGTAGGATGCGTGTTTTAGAAAACATTTTACAAAATAAGTGACCCTTTAGAAAAAATTTCACGTTTTGGAAAAAAAAAGGCCTATTTTCGAAGAACCTATCTTGGAAACCAATGGCTGTATATAGCTGGCTTTGGTCTCAAATTGTAGAAAATTTAGTCTACTTTAAAAGTATGTATACTCACTATACCGGTCAGACCCTTCCTTCACTGAGATATTGATCAAAAACTGAAAAAAATCGAAAATTTCCTGGTTTTTTGGGTCCACCGCCGCTCGCACAGCACTTTCGAAGTAGCAATTTTTTTTAATACTGGTTTAGGTCCTGACAACATATAAAAAAAAATCAGAATGACTGGACCTTTTGCAAGTACAACCCCCTTTCCATGTTTAACTTGACTGGACTATTAGGGCCCCACTTCGGAGGGGGCTCCGGCTAGGTGCCAAAATTGTAGACATTGATAACACAGTACATGGAAAGAAATATTCCAACCAATTTCCTACGGCCTTTACTACAGAGGGGTCCCCAGCTAGCAGCTGGTAAATGATACAAGTTTAGGACAGGACTCGGAATAAAATATTTCATTTTTACACAATATTGGAAAAGACTGCATTTTTGCAGCGGATTGCTATCATCGGAACGTATCCAATCATTTAGTTTTGATTTTTTTTAATTGTATATCATTTCTTGCATTTTCATAAAATATTATTTCGATAACTTTGAATAACAGTACGAGTAATTATTTTCGTTGGTTTTTTCGAAATAAAATCTCTCGCCATCACTAAACTTAAATTTTCGATCCTTTCCTTGCTCATCTTTTGACAGAATTTTTTTCTATGGTTTGCGTAAATCTATGGTTGCATGGGCCGATTGATTTATTTTGAGATTCTTGCACTTTTCAGTTTCTATTATTTATTTGCAACAGTTTAATTATAAGCCTATGTTATATTTGTTAATCGGGCTGGTGGATTATGCTAATTAGTAAATAGTTCAATGGCTCCCAAATAAATCATTGTAGTTTTCATAGATCTACTCCATTGCATGCAGGTAGATTGAAGTGAGGTAAAGGAAATATTATTGTAGAAGGAAGAATCTCGTAAGTACTGACTTATTATACCTCTACCATGGAGAAATCATGGAAAAGGATAATTCCCATTGATCATTCCGATTCGTCAAGTTCTGGTGAGTTCATTTTAAAAATAATTAACATATTTTTAATGAAAAAAGTATTTCTGCTGCACCATCGATTTTTTTCTCTATCACAATGTCCATGATGAAGTTGACACACCTGCTGATATGCAATTTTCGAGTACTCAAGTTTCTGGTATTCCAAAAACTTCTAGGCCTTATTTTTCTTTTTTTAATATATATTCTGGTGTTGTAAATAATTGAGTAGATTACTTTATTTGATTTTTCGACTGGCACTGTAAATTTTTTAACAATCTACTTTTCTTATTGTTTTTGGTGCTCTACCTTATAATTTTCAAATTTGTCAGTCAAAATGAAAACATTATTTTGCAGATGATTCTCAGGACCACCTAAATTCTGTATGGAAGCATTCCTTGATGTCTTCAAAAAGGGTAAAAATGACGACTCGCCTTGATGGACAAGGCACTTCCACTTCTCCCCCCGGCTTCTCTGCAGTCCTGGTGTCAGCATATCCAAACCCATCTGACGTCCTGATGCACCATGACTATGTTGGGACTTCAAGTAAATAACATGGAATCACAGTTCATAAGTTAAATGATATAACTTTACAAGCAGCTTACCAAATACCTGACATTGTTTATTGACTTTCTTTCTAGGATCAGGTTTAAACAGCACTAACCAAACGCATGATTCTGCACCACAAATAAGGAATATAGACAATGTTCCATACTTGTTCTATAAACTCAGAGAGTGAGTATTACCCAACTAAACAAGCATTATTAAAACACATGTTTTTTTAGAATACTCCTAAAAGATCTAGGTACTACTATAAATAATATAAATATTGTCATCGATACTACAACAATTCTTCTGTCAAAGAAAATGTATTTTGTTCTTTTGATGGAGAAGTATCAACATTTCTGATCTTTACATCGTATCAAAACTTTCTATGTATTAATATATCTACGGATTAAATGGTAATTTTTTATTTCTCAAAATGGTTTCACCATTGATAATGCGTTTCATCACTTGTCAGGTGACGTACAAGGTTTTGCAGTATCAACGATGATATAAATATATATCTTTAAATCAACATTATTTTTCTATTGAGCGATTCAGCAAAACAAATCTCTTTACTCCGTGCATACATTTCACAAAGTTTACTTTTGACAAGTTCTGATACAACAAACAACATCACTGACCTGTCTGCTCCAAACCTGGCTGTCCATCCAGACCTGGCTGCTTTCGTAATGAAAAATCCATGTTAATATGTATTTTGTGTGCAACCTGCCATTTTAAAGTCAAATGCGTAAATGAAGATGCAAGATGCTGCTTGGGTTGTCAATTTTATAATAAATTTAAATGAACAACAAATTTATAATAAATTTAAGTGAACATAGTTTTCACAATTGACAAGGTGAAGAAAATACAATGGAGAAAAATTATTTGCAATATTGTTAAAATAATTTAATTTTTTTCAGTTTTTACAGAGGTAGACATTCATCATATCTAAACAATCAAACACCTGCCAACACTACATCATGGTTTGATGGTGATAATCGAGTTAGTATACATTACATATTCATTTCAATTTACCTACTTGGGTGAAATGCAGATCCCGCCAATGTCAGGGAATTTAATAAAAATGCACTTTTTAGATGAGAAAAGTGTGGAGAAGATGAATAAAAAATAAATTAAGGCGCGCTCTGCAAAATTGAGGGAGATACAACTGTTCAAAGTATTTAAAATTTCACTTCGCGAGTTGATATTGACAATCCGTTCGCCATTTTTTCATTGCTTATGTTGGATCCCAGACCTAATACAGAATTAATAGTACGCCAGAATCACAAACCATGTTACTCAAACCTAGCGTAGTCGCTAAACCACTTGAAAACTGGGATGTTTTTCTTGCCTTGACGTGAGTAGGCGTTATAAAGGGGCACTTTTTTTGTATCACAAACCATGTTTAGCGTATTAGGTTATGTCAAAATGGCGGGCGGACTGTCAATATCAACTCGCGAAGTGAAATTTTAAATACTTTGAACGGTTGTATCTCCCTCAATTTTGCCGAGCGCGCCTTAATTTTTGTTTTATTCACCTTTTCCACACTTTTCTCATCTAGAAAGTGTCTTTTTATTTAATTTCCAGACATTGGCGGGATCTGCATTCCTCCCACCTACTTTATTAAAATATTTGAAAAAGCATAGGATACTAAACATCTTCTAATTAAATTCTATGTATTTCTTGGTCATGTAGTGTGTAACAATTTCTAGATTGTTTAGCCACTGGAGCGATTGTGGTCCAAAAATAGACCACTTTTATTTTTCTGCGATTGATAGCGCTCAAAAATTGGATCACATTTTCCTACCATTAGTAAAACATTTATTGTAATTATTGAAATAAAATTGGTATTGCGTTTGGGTCCCACCCTGGCGTTGTGTTTTCGATTAGACTGGCTACGTCCTCCACCACGACAAAAGCAACATTTACTGTGGTGGTAGTAAGAGATTTTCAAATATTGTCTGGTTATTCGTAACCCGGGAATGTTTGTCTTTCTTTTAACCCGCTTGGTACAATATATTCGCACCTCACATTCTAGAAGCCTTAGTTTCGCAAGCAAATTCTTAAACCGTCACTTGGATCGAGATTGCAAAATATCTATGCAAGATAGCTTTCATATTTCAAAGACAATAAGAAGCATTATTTCGTTCTCTTTCTGGTTAATAGAAAAAATATACACTTTATTATTGGAAGAGGAAGAGGAAGAGAGATATAGCTTTTAAAACGTAAGGTCGCTCGGGACGTTTTTGGTCTTATTAAAATATAACGAGATTACATGTTTTGGGATGTATTTATTCCTAAACAAGCAGACGGGTTAAAAAAAAACATTGGTTATATTTTGTTTTTTTCTATTGTTTTTCATTTCAATCAGTTTTTGAGTCTATCCATTATCCATGACTTATTTTCTGTAGGATTGTTAAAAAATATATTGTAACTTTGTCAAAGCTAAGGACTGATTTTATTTTCATCAATGAAGTACTAAAACACCATAAATTCATATTTTTTTTTAAATAATTATTGAAATATTATACACAAGAAAAACTTTTTACCGTTTCAAAACGATTCTCAACAGTATTTAGACATTTGCTCAGGAATTGAACTTGCGATGCCTAGGTGGGAACCCGACGCTGATATTAAATCAACCACTGACCGAATATGACTTTTCTAGGAACACGTCTTAAATACTCAAGAATTGACATCGCTCGCCGTCGCTTCCCTGCCAGGTGACATACAATACTCCATCACATCCACTCCACACCTACCTAATTCAGAAAACAGGTCCAGCGATGAGAACCAGGATACAAACACGTCTGAAAATACAGAAAATAATAGAAACCTTCAACCAGCTGCGCCACTGCCCCCTCCTACAATAACAGGTAAGATGAGTTTGCATAGAGGGCATAATATAGCCAATACAGCTAGGGCTCAAATTAAATACATTTTTGTCAGTTTACACGCTAAGACTAATTATCCGTTTGGATGGCTGATAAAACAAAGATTTTGTTAAGTACTTGCACGTTAACTTATCTCAGTTTTAACTTCTGTGTTGTGGTGTGCTATATTCATTTGACTATTGTATTTTACAATGTTTATATTTAGTGTTCAACATGGTGGCACTATTTTTATTTTTTACAATTGTTTCCCTCGTACGGGTGCAACGACTTCAGAGATGGGAAAGAAAGGGTGACTAGGGAAAAGAGAAGATAGTTAAGGCAGTGACTTTTGAGAAGAAGTCAGTATTCCCACGTTAAATTAACGAGAATTGAAAGGGGAATCAGAATACCGGTGCAAGTATTTGCGAATGGGAAGCGGGTATGGTACCGCCGCCCCGGGAACCATTTATTGGTTTACAAACACCTCTGCGTCACCCCAAGTAGTTCGCTATGTTTGGTGACTTAGCGGGGGGGGTGCCCGAGTTCATGGGGTTAGGTTTGTCCGGATCTTGGCGGAGGATGCATGTACCCACCAACTGCGTAGCAGGCTGGATCAGGAGAGGCTGGTTTAGGGAGATCTTCTGACCTCTCCAGCAGGACTCTCTCGGAACACTCTTCGGCACCCAAGTAGGAGGGATAGATCATATGTCTGTCACTCCTGACCCCCAGATTCTTACCCAACCCTCACACCTTTTTCTTTCCCAGAACTTCCTTCTTCTTTCTTTCGCTAAAAAGACCATCCGCACAGCATCCCCAAAGATGATAACAGGCCTGAGGGGAATTATTTTCCTCAAGGCCTCCTGTGTGGAGCTAATGTAAAAAAAAAATTGTGTAGTCAATTGCTGTATTTGGAAAAATAATAAATAAGAGATGAACTCGAATGAACAGTTTGAGTTTTATGCTAACTGATCCTAAAATGGATTTGAAGTTGTAACGTGTGTTTAGGTACAAACTCCGTTTTGTCGTATCAGTTCTCATAAAATGATGCCTCTCCTAGCATTTTTCCCATCTGATCTCGAATTTCATTCCGATTCGATAAGTCATACGTTTTGGTATCCACATGCTTCGTTTTACCTGATGGGATTTTTGGAATCTGATAAAATGTACCAACGTACATAAAGCATGTAAACTAGCATGTAAACCGACCTTTATAGCAAGCTAAAGATTAGAGCTCTAAAAAATATTATGTAATTTTTACAACTTTGTTTTGTTATTGTGAGCACTATTTTAATTCTGATTCATTCATTGATCAGTTTAAAAAAATACTCATCGGATAGATTAAAATTATTATACTAATAATATTGTTACATACTGCGAAAATACATAATAATATTACAGAATCAGTATGTCTGATAAGAAAATTGGTATATGTATTAATTTGAATATAACAGGGTTTAAGATATGAGTTGTTTAAAGATACTCATATCATAACAGGGTTTTATGCATAAAATCGAAACAATGCTACAGTTCTTATTTTCAAAAACCTACACGTATACTATACCTGTACTTAAGAGATTATTATTTTTTTAGATGAAGCTGAATCTTTGCCCAGAGAATCCGTGTTGATATCACCAGTCAAATTGGAAGAACAGGTATATTAAAATAACTTATTTTTAATTTGTTATTATACTTTGACGACCTCCGTAGTCCAGTGGGTAAGACTCTTGACTCACAATCCGGAGGTCGCGGGTTCGAACCCGGCATGCGCAAATAAATTTTATTTGATTAATTTGTGTTATTTCACGATTAATTCATTTAAAATAATATATAGTATATTTGCGGCATGTTCCAGAGTGGAAGATACTATCAGTATCGCCCTGGTGTAAGACCACCATTCAGAATTGAAACGTTGCTTGAAAATGGCTTTAGCCGTGTTTGGTGACCAGATCTGAATAGCCAGGTACTTCCCAACCTTCCTCTTCCCCACCTCCTTCCCCTCCCCACTACCTTCAGCCTCACAACATACCCCAATCGGGGATGCCATAGTCTCACTGGCTCCAGACGGGAGCAGTTGAGATTCTTGTGCGGTATTCACTGTAAAAAAAAAAAAAAAAATACTTTACATCAGCGGTTCCCAATTTTTTCAACTATCGAACCCTTAATGACCGACCTTCTTTTGGCGAAACCCCTACAACAATTGTGAACATAGGATTGCAAAACAAACTGTAAAATCTAATCAACCTCTGTCGAAATTGAAAGTTGTGGACGCGAAAGAAAAAAAGTTTGAAAATTTTTATTTTATGAAAAAAAATCTATGTATTCCAAAGTTATTTTATTTATACCTTATTATTAAACTAATTATTTGCTTAGGTGCCATGTTTGACTCGAAATCAAAGACGATTCATAATTATTTAGAAAATGGTATTTAATGCGAAGAATGGAATTTTTCATTGTTTTATTATAAAAATAATCTTAAAATTAACTTTGGCATTTGAATTCGCTATTCGCGATTACTTGCGCCGCGGGTTGGTACCCACCGATAAGCACCGGTAATCGGTGTCGGCTGCTGGTTTCTGCGGCACGCCCTAACTCAGACCCTAATGTAATGCAGCAGAACACCTTTTAGGATCTGCTGCATTACATGGTACCAAAAATTATGTTCTCAAAAGATGTAGGGACATACTTTATTGATGTAAAATATCTAAACCCCGTTGATATCGACTGTAAATTGCCTGCTTCTTCAAAGATTTGCAAAAAATTTAACACTGTCTTCACAAATGTCGTCGGAAAAACTTTTTATTTTATGTGACACCCCACAGGGGCGCCCCTATGTGTAAAGACAGGGGAACTATGTCACCACCTGGTTGGACAGATTAAGAAACAACTGACTGATTGTGCCAGTTACTTTCCTATTTATTGGGCAAAAATAAAACAGTCTCTACGCATGTTAATGTGGAGCAATCATTCTTACCAACAGGGTGCATGAGAGCTTTGAGTAACAAAGACCAAGAGTTGAAATTTTATTACTAAATAATATATACTACTAGATAATATATACTACTAGATAATAAGGTCCCACGTTTGTCGTGCGAACAATTCAACCTTGCAAAAGCAACATAACACGTTTACGGTGATAAGAATTTTATCGAGATGAATCATCGTAGAAGTATGCGAGAACATATAAACAAATACTTATTAATAACATTTTAGGTATATATATATATCCATCTACTGTTGGATACATTGGGTAAAATTGCTTAAGAGAATATCAAGTTACTGCAACTGCCAATAATGATAATAATAATATTAAAATTAATATAAATGGCTTACAGCTAAGATTTATAATTATAACTATATAATGACACCCGTTTTTACAGCTGTGACTTGAAGTTAGGGATTTATAACTAACATACTTATGTTGACGGCCTCCGTAGGTCGCGGGATCGAATCCCGACGTGCGCAAATAAATTTTATTTGATTAATTTGTGTTCATTCACAATTAATTCATTTAAAATAATATATAGTATATTTGCCGCACGTTCCGGAGTGGAAGATACTCTCGGTATCGTCCTGGTGTAAGATCACCATTTAGAATTGAAACGTTGCTTGAAATGGCTTCAGCCGTGTTTGGTGAGGATGCCATAGTCTCACTGGCTCCAGACGAGAGCAGCTGGGACTCTTGTGAGGTATTCACATAAAAAAAAAATTTAAAAATTCATATTTTAGGTTTTGCCCAGTTTGTCAGTTATAACTAGTAGGCGCCTGGCGGTGGCAAAACGAAGATTCCAGCATCATTATTAAAGGCAAAACAATTAAATTATAGTTATTTCACTGGTCAAATTCGTTTTATGGGTCCAACAGACTTAGCTATAAAAGATAAAAGATCGGTTTTGGCCTATTTCAGCATATCGCTCGCCATACATTTTGCCTTCGCCAGCCGCCTACTAGTAATAACTTGATAAAACACAAATAACACACTTTGTATGCATAAGTACAAACGGGAAACATGGAAATAAGTTATAGCTGGGGGTCGAAGCACTTTTAGGATTGCCATATGTGGTTCGTTTTTTTGCAAAATTTTGCACATTTTTTGTATTTGACCTGTTTTTAGGTATCCAGCTGTACTACATCAGAAAATGCCAGCACGTCTAACACCATCACGGAGCAATCAGATACCCCCGAAAAAGAAACTAAATCTACAAACACAACCATTGAAAAAGATGGTAAGACTTTACATTTATAATACAATTCGCAGCGATAATTGCAATCACATTTTGTCTGAATTTTTGAAGTAAAAACTTCTTTAGCACCGTGGTGATTTGAAACTCAATAAAACGGAAACGAGCGATACCAAAAAGAGACAAACACATACATTTATAGGACAAAACATAATCGTCATAAAAAGCAATGAAAGTTTTACTTATGGTAGTGTCCTCCGGTGATTTTTTTTACATTTTGGCATTGTTTTTTTGGATATTACAAATTATTAATTTCACTGTTTCCCTAACCGAGGTGTTGTGTACAACGGTCCAAGTGCGCGCATTGGCCGCTTTGATTATGAGTTCACTTTTTCAAGGCTCCTATTGGTAGAGATTGTGTTGCGAATTTGTGATGTCTCTTGTTTATGTATTGAAACCATAGACATATGAATATTAATAGACCTGTCCTAAGCGATAAAAGCGTATTATTTCCCCCTCCCCATACCGGTTCCATCGGAACCGGCTGGGATCGAGTATGGCTTCGCGTGAATCTAAAAAATGTGACGTCATCATTCTTCTGCCAGCCAGCGTCAAGCACTCATCGGTGCATTTTATGAAATAACACGGCAAAAATAGTGGCTTGTGTTTTTAAAATGTCTAAAAATAGAAGTGAAAAAGAGAACAAACCCAATAGTCGTATTACATTCCATAGGCAAGCATTATTTTACTTTATTTTAAGCTTATTCAGATCACATAATATGGTCGTTTTTGTAACACACACTATCACTCGAGATACATGGCGTGTGCTCATCGCAGTTTAGTCATTACGCGGCTAGCAACTCGCGCTCCCGTGTAAAAAGGTCTATTCATTCAAAAGCAGAGCTTGCTTTTAAGAACTAAATGGTGATATTATAATGCGAGATGCCCATGTACAGATTGAGTTATTGACGAATCACATTCATCTTCCCGCTCTGCGCCCCGCTGTAGTTGGTTTCTTCCCCTCACCTTTATGTTCTGGTCTATTAATATTCATATGTCTATGATTGAAACTAATTTTTTAAACGAAAACTTCTTTAGCACCATTGTGATTTGAAACTCGATGGAATGAAAAAGCGACAAACACATACATCTATAGGATTTAGCCTGCGAGAGAATGAAATGAGGTTCTCTTTGTGTAGTGCTTTGTAGTAGCGATGTGTCAGTTCAGCTGGAATGGGCTCATGTGATCCGCTCCTTTGCGGGAAGCGGTTCCTACTCCCACTCCTTTTTCAAATCGACTACTCCCAGAGAACCCGGCCCAGTCCCAGTACTCTCCGCATCCAAATAAATCCGGCGGTAATCCGGCGGTCCGAGCAACTCAACGCCGAAGCGCGAAAACCGCACTCGAATACAAGTCCCGGGTTCCTTTAAACCCAAGCGCCTTGTTCCTTGTTCCAAGCTACGTGAATCGCGACACAATCCATTCATTCCGCCCACTCCCGGACTCGCGCGAACTACGACACATTCCTGACTCACCCCGTGGCCGCCGGCTTGCTCCGCGATCCACCGTCCGGCGTCACTCACAATTCCACTCATGAGTCGCGGGTTCATTCGATCGCTGTTCGTTGATCGACACACACGTGCGTGACCGCTTCGGCTAGACACGGAGTAGTTTTTAATTAGAGCGTCTTATCTGGTATCGTTAATCAACGGGTGACGTGCATTATAAAATAATAGTTTATAGTAAAGCATTACAGCTTATTAATTTTACTTATTTAAATTCTCAATAAAAGACCGTGCAATGTAGATACATTGAATGTACCTACATTGCACGGGTGACGGGTCCTTGTGCTCGTACGGGTCTTGTCCGACTCCGGGGTTCTGAGTTCTCGTGTGGGTTCTACGAGTAGGTCCTGGTTCCGAGTTCTTTGAACCCGTGCGTCCTGTTTCGGTGCGCCGCAACAATACCCAGTGCCCAGTCCGCACCTAAGAACTCGGACCCGGGACCTGCTCCTAGAACTCGTGTACTTTTAAAAGGAAGCAAGTCTCGGAGGCTTCCGGAAAAATGCAGAACTTACCCACCTCTACTTTGTAGCCTCCCCACTCTTGTCTACTTTAATTTTCTGAAGGTTTCACTTCTACCTCGTGAATGCACACTTTTATTTTTTTTTAATACATTTCATATTAATAGTGATGATTTAACATTCCTTTATTTTTTTTAAATGAATACCTGTAATTTTAAGTTCACAAACCGTATGCAAAATTAATGAACTAAAAACCAGTTTTATTTTGTTAATTTTATGTTTTACTATTCACAGAGATTGACAAAAATCGGGAGACTATTGCTGAAAGCAAGCCGGTACTAAATAAAGATGAAAGAGATGGAAGTTTGAATGAGGTAATCATTTTCATTATTTTCAATGCTTTTCTCATGCTTTATCATAATGTTGTCCTTGTATCCTCTAGCCTAACTCATAGGACGAACTCTGCGGTCGAGTCGAGACTCTACTAGCGATCCAAAGGTCGCAGGTTTAAATCCCGGCGTGCATAAGCAAATTTTATTTGATTAATTTGTGTTATTCAATTTATTCATTAAAAATAATATATACAGTAGACCCACGGTAACCCGGCCCCTGTCTAAAGTAATATTATTATTATATAATGAGCAGGCAGCATTCTGCTGATGCGCTCATATCTAATTTCACAATAGTTTGACAGTAAATTTTAATTTTTAACTAAGTTAGTCCTTTCTTCTCTCCAAATATGAATCCAATAGAGCTTTGAATTGGTTTATGTTAGTTGCATCGATGACATGTTGTGGGATGACATGTTAAAATCGTATGTTGTGGGAGTTTGTTCCAAGCATCCACCACTCTATTTGCAAGGAAGTGTTTTCTAGGATTGGATGCAAAAGGCGTTTTGGTAATTTTTTTGAGTGTCTACGGAGTCACGGATTCCTTGGATGCCGCTGGGCAGCTGTAGTGTCCAGATAAAATTTTGAAAGCGTCGATCAAGTCACCCCTTTCTCTTCTATCTCTTAAGGTTGGTAATCTTAATTCCTTGAGTCTATCTTCATATCGCCGATCTTTCAAAGCTCTTGGTATTTTAATTAGTGTGTAATTTGTCAGATTACAAGGAACTTCTTTTCAAAAAAGTTCCAGGCTATAAGGGGTCGGTGGTAGTTCTCTAGAGTAGTCTTGACAATTTCGATCATACGACACCGCCTTGCAAAAAGTTTGCTGGATTACCGTGGGTCTACTGTATGGGGTATACTTGCGGCATGTTCCGCTCTGGTGTAAAACCACCATTCAGAATTGTAACTTTACTTGAAATAGCTTTGTGTGTGTAAGATCTGAATAGCCAGGTACTTTCCCACCTTTCTCTTTCCCATCTCCTTCCCGTACTCACTTCCTTCAGCCTCACATCATACCCTAACTAAGGATACCATAGTCTCACTGGTTCCAGATGGTTGGGAGCAGTTGGAACTCTTGTGCGGTTCAGTAAACAAACTATAACTGAACGGTCCCGGTCGGGGTTAATGAAAAGTATTTCTAACATGTTGGCTTCAGTCAAATATTGTTGTCTGAATAAACTTTTATGGTTTTCTGAGAAATAAAATGTGTCGCTGATACATTATGTATTATAAATTGTACAGAAAATTGCAACATTACATTTAAAAAATAAGAGATGCCTACATACATTCTTTTATGATCTCAACGGTTTTTTAAATTTCGCTTAAAATATATTGCACTGTCTCTGCCCATTTCCGCCGGAAAGACACATCAATGTGTTGTTTCCAAATCAGTATCTCTGCATAATATGTGCAACAGTGCACTCATTTGTTAATGATTCTGCTCAAATCTAATGAATTTTTCACCAGAATATTCCTTAACCTCTCCGCGAGTGAGTTTTGGCGAACAAAACTGTACATGAGGAGTGCGTTTTTTTGATTTATTTTTTTAATATTTTTTTATAAATTATCACAGATTAACTAAAAATAATCTTATATTTTGAATTAAAACGTCATCGACATCAATCCACGAAAATAAACCAACACCGAAAAAAACATGTCCATATAAAAAAACTGCTTCCTTCCTCTGACGACCCAAAAAGAATTTTTAAATTTTTAAACTGAAAAGTCGGTATTGTAGGTATGTCTTCCAAAACTTTGATAAACTATGCACAGATGTCCATAGATGCCACTACAAGTCAAATATTTTCATTAAATATGACGGCATTTGAATAATAGCCGCGGACAAAACGTTTCGGCCATACTCTCTTCTTGGCATTTTTTCACTTCGCCGAACCCTTTCAGCCATACTCGTGGAGAGGTTAAACTTGATGAATGTATTGTTTTCAGATGTTACTGGGATTACTTGAATGTCCAGTTTGTTGGGAGGTCATGCCGCCTCCCATCTACCAGTGCAGTAGAGGTCATCTCCTTTGCCGGCCGTGCAGAAAGCGCCTGTCAACATGTCCCACTTGCAGAGCCACCTTAAACTCCAGCCGGAATTTAGCCATGGAAAAGGTACATAATATTCCCCTTTTGAAATTTTTTGCTGGAGTAAATTTAAAAAAATCATGAAATGTAACCATACAACCATGGAAGTACGAATTCGTTTTTAATTTAATCATAATCTTAATCTTTCCGTTTATAAATTCTAAATAACTGCTTTTAAATTGATGGTGTTATATTAGAGATTTCAGAGTATCTTTGTTTGACTGTTTCAGGTTGCTGAGAAACTGAAGTATCCTTGCAAGAACAACGGTTCGGGCTGCTCGGTGATGGTGGTTCTGCGGGAGAAACGAGAACACGAGGCCAACTGCCCACACCGCCTCTTCACCTGCCTCTCCCCCTTCTGCGCCCCCCGCTGGACCTGCAAGCTCGACACGCTCGTCCTGCACTATGAGAACATGCACTCCGAGATGCTTCGCCGCGGCCCCAAACACACGCTACACATTCCCGTGACCCACGACTTCTACCGAAAACTCACGTCGCACGTTTGGGTCATCCTAGCCTTCGAAAAGCTCTTCATGGTGAGCCTCCGCGTTGTCCCACCCGGTGAGGTCTTCGGGTGCGTGCAGTACGTCGGACCTCACAGCGTCTCGCGCAAATTTATATACGAACTCAAAACGCAGCTTCCGCTCGACATATACCGCTGTGTGAGATTTGAGAGGACTACTCATTCCGATCAAAGCAATATAGACAGACACTACCTGAAGAAAGATTGCTTTCACCTCTCCGACAACTGGACCAAAAACTTCAAGTCTGATGATATTCCAAGATCCATGGATTACCTGGAAATATTTGTTTCCGTTAGGCCGGCTTAAAAGGCCTGCAGTAATCCCCTCGTTCCAATTAAAGCATTTTGTTATGAGAATTTGAATCGCAACCTTTTAAACCTATCTTGTCCTGTTATTATTGCAGAAACTGGCCATTGAAATTCAATCAATTAATTTTATTCTCAACATGGCACGAATGATGTGGTAAAAGTGATTTTTTATTATTACTTCGACCCTTGTGATGGATATTACATTATTACTCTTTCTAAAAGGGTTGCATAAACAAATTATTCTGATTTTGTAAACGATACTGCCATGAGAAATAGTTTGTCGCCTCTCCATTGGGATCGGTTAAACTGTAAGCTCAGTATGAAAATACATAAATCATTACAATATTTTGGCGAGACGAGGCTTTATAGATGTATGCATGGTTAAATAACAATTACAAAGAGTGTGTTAATTGAACAGATCAGCTAAATGGCATGCATGATTCATGTATAACATTAATTTTTCAAGAACAACCACACCTCCATCATCATAGCCGAGGAAACTGGCATTGATCAATTCAAAAATCTGTTTACAATGTAAAAATAGAAGTACTCTATCTAATTGTTATTGACATACTTGATGACAAAACTGACATTACCCGAATTATATTTGACATTTTTAAAATAGGTGATCAAAATTATTATTATTTGTCATAATATTTGGAGGTGCCCTACGTAAAGTAATTCATCTGCGGACCTTTGACTTTACAAGTTTTTTTTTTCAGTTTTGTCACAAATTAATCCTGAAAAATTATATTTATTTGGGGAAAAAACAAAACTAGTCTGAAAATATAAAATTTTCACAATGATTTATGACACAACTATGAAAAATGTTTTTGCTCCTATAAGGTAAAAGAGTAAATGTACTTGATGTTGGGCACTTCGATATAAGGGCCATCCTGCCATCAAAGTCCAATTCATTATTTTTTAATGAAATACGATTTTATGTTCTACTGGGTTAATTATTTTAAAAGTGCAAGTCCAGGCGCACACAAGCAACTTTTTTGTTGGTGACTTTTTTCAAAATTTATACAAATTGAAAAAAGTCTTAGAGTCATGTTGCCTCGTTTGCGCACCTCCATACACCGCAATGGATTTTGATGTGGTGACGCAACTATTGCCTGCAGCTAATGTTGCTTGTGTGCGTTATGACTAAGCAGAAGATCAGAGGACTTTGTCTTTGTAAATTTACAAAATGATATAGCGCTTTATATCGATGTGTATATTATTTGAATAAAAATAAATGTAATACATATACATAAATATTATTACGGTTTTTTCATTATTTAAGAATTCCAGTCTCGTGATTGATGCTTTTATAGGTATTGATTCCTCGTTTATATACAAATTAACCTTTCGCTATCGTATCCAGAATCTGGGGAAACTACATATGGTAGGTTATGTACTATTTTTATGAATATATGAATACATTATCTGGTAAGATGGTACAATTTACAAAAGCATCATTTTTCAAAAAACAAGTTGTAAGTTATTAAGAAAATGAGTGTGGCGAAAATTTAACATCACCCATGAAAAAGTTAAGTCACGAAAATAAAGAGGCATCATTGATTAAAGTATGTGCATATTATGTACTTTCTTTAGATTGACACCTTAAAATTTAAATACAATAACGGCCGTTATTTCCAACTTTTCGATCGACTAATCTGAGTCTCCGATCAGCTAAGTGATTTGTTTACTAATGCTTGACTCGCCTGTTGGTCGGAGAGTTGCGTTGGGAAGAGCATATTTGTGCATTTGAGGAATGTTAAGCCAAAATTTCGGCCCATCTTTGAGGATGCTGTGTGGAGGGTCTTTTAGGAAAGGAAGGAGAGAATGTTTTTTTTTTTTTTTTTTTACAGTGTATACCGCACAAGAATCTCAACTGCTCCCGTCTGGAGTCAGTGAGACTATGGCATCCCCAATTGGGGTATGTTGTGAGGCTGAAGGTAGTGGGGAGGGGAAGGAGGTGGGGAAGAGGAAGGTTGGGAAGTACCTGGCTATTCAGATCTGGTCACTAAATACGGCTAAAGCCATTTTCAAGCAACGTTTCAATTCTGAATGGTGGTCTTACACCAGGGCGATACTAATAGTATCTTCCACTCTGGAACATGCCGCAAATATACTATATATTATTTTAAATGAATTAATTGTGAAATAACACAAATTAATCAAATAAAATTTATTTGCGCATGCCGGGTTCGAACCCGCGACCTCCGGAATGTGAGTCAAGAGTCTTAGCCACTGGACTACGGAGGTCGAAGGAAAAGAGTGTTAAGGGTGGGTAGGAATCTGGAGGTCAGTGTGACAGGGATGTATGAATCCATCCCTCCCACTGCTGTGCAAGGCGATGTTCCGAGAGATGATGGCTGGAGAAGTCAAAGGGGCTCCCTCAACCATTCTCTCCCGATCCGGCCCGCCATGCAGCTGGTGGGCAGACTTATCCGCCGCCAAGACCCGGGCACTCCTGCTAAGTCACCAAACGTAGCGAACCACTTGGGATGACCTATGGCAGAGGTATTGGTTATCCAATAAATGGTTCCCGGCAGTATAATACCCGTCTCCTTTATTCTGAATTGAACCAATATAATTATGTAAAAAATGCCAACAACCGAATCCTCGACTTTGTTTTCTGCAATGAGGTATACTGTGTATATCTTGCGTTCGATCCTCTTGTCAGCCAAGATGTGTAATGTTCCATTGAACTACTTAACTCTTGATAATACAATATTGCTCCGAAATTATATTGTAGCATCAATGTTTGATTACCCGTCAATAAGTTGTTTGATTAAGTTGATCGAGGGCGCATCCCTTGACTGAAAGAATCCTGGAGATTTTTATACAAAAAGTTGAAATTTAAAAAAAAAATAATCATTTTCAGCTACAACAACGTCAATATTTTTCTATCTTAACCCTCCTGCTCTGTAGTTCCCAACAATTTTTAAAATTGCAAATCGAAAGGGCAAAATCAAGTCTATGTAAACAATTGTGACAAAAATTAAATGGATTTTCAAAATTTAAAATAAGAAATTAAAAAGTTAAAATAGAATTAGCCTAGCATTAATCTCGAGTGAAAAGATATAAAAATATATATTCTTAAGCTGGCTCCACACATGTTCTTTTGTCCGTTCCGTTCCGTATCAGCATCGCGATCAAGAACGCTAGTTTGGACGCCCATTCGGAACGGTACGGTGTTACGGGTAGAGGTACACCCCTATCCATCGGGAGTCAGTTTTTTCGGCCCGTTCAAAGGCGATACGATACGGGTATGCGCCAGTCTGGATGCGATCGCGGCATGCGCAGGTCGTTCTCTCTGGAATGGAATGAACACTCGATGATGCCGATGATCGCAGCGACGTTACGGAGGTACGGGCTATTTTTACTTACGTCCAGAGTTTTTGATACGGAACGGAGGTACAGAACGGAGGAACGGAACGGACAAAAGAACATGTGTGGACCCAGCTTTAACTAACTAACCATCATGCTGTTTTCCACAGCGGTAGGCGGGACGTAGAGAGGACGGACTGCCAAACAACTCGGTCTTGGCACACACTCTTTGCCTCTCTCACATTCATACATCGTCTCATACATACTCTTCTATTATTCTGACTTTTGACATGACCCGACTCAAGTATCTGATTCACTTGATCGTGCCATGTCTTTCTTGGGCGTCCCTGACTTCTTCAACCATTCACATTTGCGTCATATATTCTTCTCACTCTACTTTCATCGTTCATTCACTCTACATGACCAAACCAAACCCAAAACAAACTCTGATTCTAATATAATTATACGTAGAATTAATAAATCGTTATTTAAAAATGACTAAACCCGTAAGAGATACGCCCATGTCACATGACGTCACACAACCCCGCCAAATTTCAATAGTTTTGAAAAATGCAACCTTTGTAAATTATTTTAACTATGAAATCGACATTTGTAAAAAAAATGCTGGTATTTAAACTAGAATGTATACCTTCAATAAAAAATTTTACTGGAATTCCTTATTGCCTGGGTGGCTAGAAATTTTGAGATAAAAACCAAGATTTCAAATTTCAACACTAAATATTTTGATTTTACGTCAATGAGTTTAGTATGAAAACGAGCAACAGTATCATCCAAACCAGTGATTCCCAAAGTGGTCCAGGTGGACCCCCAGGGGTCCACGGGAGACTCGACGGGGGTCTACGTTGGCGTGATAAAAAAATGGGGGTCCACAAGTTGTATGTGGGGGGTCCACGAAAATTTATCTGGTTTCGATAATAAAGAACAAAAATGTTGGCTTGGCTTTACCTATCAATGTAGGCAGATAATACACTACTCAAAAAAAAATTAAGGGAGCAAAAAATCTAAATTTTGTGGTGATTTTTGACGGGCTCTATTTCGGTGAAAAATGGTTGTATTGAGACTTTAAAAAAAGCATTTCGAATCTCTAACTACATTTTGAGCTACGGTTCTCATGCAATCCTAATAGATAGTGTAAAAAAATAATTTTGCAAATTTTTTGGTCCACGGGCTTGAAATTTTTTTCAGTTAGGCCGGCTTATGGATCAGATAGCTTTAATATTTAGCAATAATTTCTTTTTTCTAAAACCTCCCTTAATTTTTTTGAGTAGTGTATTTTAAGAAGGTCGGCGACTGTTGCTTGTAAAAATTTGCATATTCCATATTTAATTCGATGACTTTCCAAGGCTTTGTTTTATTTGAATAATGCGTAAATCCTAACTGCCGGGAGAATGACACCCCCAATTAGGTTAATGAGACGAAGGAATTGGGGAGGGAAGAGAAGGCCTGGGAAATATCAGAACACGCACTCAACTCCATTTTTTAATTTGACAAGAATCTGTCGATGAACAAACGCGTTGTTTAATTGGTTTGGGTAGAGAGGAGTCAAATTGTTAAATAATGTCACATTAAATTATTCATGTACAGAGAGATGTGAGGCGGTCCATCTCTCTGCCTTCCCCTCAGAAAAATCGGCGAGATGGTTAGTTAGTTTTTACCGCATTGATCCAATTTTTACGAGGCTTTGTGACGCCACAGTCATGTTAGGGAACGTACCCATACTACGTGACCAACTTTTTGCAATTTTTAACCACCCCCCCCGGTGACCAAAAACCTAAGCCCGCTGCCGCTCATTTGTACCAAGCGTGACATTTTGAAGACCCCCCCCCCTAAACGTGTCACGTAGTATGGGTACGTTCCCTTATCAACTATCACTGCAAATTAACTAGAAAACACTTAGAAAGTATGTTATGATCTTGCAACTTAATTATTAATTTTATGCATTTTTGGTATGGAAGAAATGTGTATAATACATTGAGACTTTGAGGTCATTTTATACATCTACTTAAGAAAATATTGTGAATTTTTCGAAGCATTTCCTCGGAAAATATGAAAATTATCAGCAGCTATGCATCGAATGTCACCATCAGACGTAGCTTTTGTGTGCATTTTGGAGGCCGTAGTTTTCATCTCAAATCAATATGGTTTTAAATTTAATTTAAGAAAATGAGGTGTCTCTTCTATGTAAACCTTACTTTTCCCAAAAAAATGGAAATTAATTTTTTTACAGGTGTGTAAACAAGAAACCTTGATTTTTTGCCATTTTTTAGCAATTAAATACTTTTGACAAAGATATTACTACGAATTTCAGTTCACATAGATAGAGCATATATATAGGTAAATAAGGTATTTGCAAATTTTTTAAATGTTCGGTTAAAAACTTTATCTAGAGTGCACACAAATTCAAAAAAGTCATTTCGAGAAAAATGCGTTTCAAGTTTACTAAGGGGCCGTTCAAGTATTACGTAACGCACTTGGGGGGGGGGGGGGTTTGTGAAACGTTACTGTGCGTTACGAGGGGGGGGGGGAGGGGGTTCAAACAACGCGTTACGTAACATGTTTTTCTTTATTAAGATAAAAAATTAGGGAATTAAAATCTTCCAAGTTGGCAATCCATTTCGTTCTCGAAATCTCTTGTTTTATTTATTACCGCAAACGCGATTAAAACGAGAAAAAAGGTATTTAAGCGACTTTCCAGTACTTTGCGCAACTTAATTTTGACTTTCAGGTAAAAATTGTCACTCGGGCGTTACGTAACGTTTAGGCGGGGGAAGGGGAGAGTACGGAAAAACGTTACGGAGCGTTACAAGGGGGGGAGGGGGGGGGGGGTCAAAAATCATCAAAAATTGCGTTACGTAATACTTGAACGCCCCCTAAGTGGTTCGGCACAAACACACTTATTACACAGGAACGAATTGAAATTTTTATTTAAAACTTTGGGAACATATTCAATAGTTTTACTAACAATTTATGAAATAAAAACAGGTAATTTTTTGGGATGGCTATTACGAATAATTTTTAGAAAAAAACTTTAGATTCGCCTTAATCAGTATAAAAGGAAACTTTTTGCGTCACGGCTGGCGGAAAATAATGCATTTTAATTTTCAATTTCGTTAAATAAAATTCCACTTCACGAACCGATACAACGACAACCCGCCCGCCATTTTCTCACTGTTATGTTGGTATCCCTGACCTGATACAAACAAGAGCTAGATACGATTGTAGCCGACTTCGTGGGATTCATGATGAGGCGCGTAATTATGAAATTTGTCTAGCGGGCGAATCTAAAGTTTTTTTCTAAAAACTATTCGTAATAGCCATGGACACTAATCCCAAAAATTTACTAAAACATTCCCCCCTTAAGTCTGTTATCATATTATTTTTTAATAAATAGAACACAAGAAAATACAATATTTTTCTTTTTATTTATACCACTCCGAATTTAGGGTTGGAACTAGCCGCGATGCAATTTTTCACCGTTAGATCTAATCTTCACATTTTCTGACGAGTTTTGGGAACGTGGTAGAAATGTAGCAGCAGTGGGTCCACCGAAAACAGTAAATTTTTGAAAGGGGTCTACGAGAAAAATAAGTTTGGGAACCTCTGGTCTAAGATTGATAATATTGTTTTTTTATGATCTCGATTTAGGGCTAAAATCGGAGGCGTCTACTAATATCTACAGGAATTCCAAAAACTGAAAAAATCGAACTAATATCTATGAGAATCAAAGTGTTGACGAATATCTACAGCTCAAACTGTTGATTAATATCTATGGGAACCAAAGTGTTGACGAATATCTACAGTACTGGCAGAGGTTGGATTTGCAATTGTGTATAGCATATTGGAATAACGTAATATTGCGTACGCAGTTTAAAAAACTTAATTTATGTAAAAAGTATGTATGTAAAAATCCCTAATATCTAGGACTATTGGACACATTTAGCTGATTAGTCCAACCTATGCTCTGTAGATATTAGTTCAACCTAAGCTCTGTAGATATTAATCAACACTCTGAAGTTCGTAGATATTAGTTCAACATATGAGCTGTAGATATTCGTCAGACATACAGTCTGTATATATTAGTATCTGGAGTCCTAAAATCTAGCTCTCAAAAACTGAGTTGGCAACACTGGCTCTGTGACTTAAGGCTTTCGTCTGACAATGTGGCAATTTATTCTCTGTGAAGTATTGTCTATGGTCGACATATTGACAAACAAAGATTGATCTGTCAAAATCAGCAAATCATTTGCCTGCAGTTTGGTTTGTTTTCGTGGTTGTTAATGTTCTTTGTAATTACAATACGAATGTTCTGCCGATATGATTAAACTACATTTAATTTTGTTTTTGTTACTTGGTTGTGCTTTCACGTTGTCATGGTCCCTACAACTGCCTGATGTATAGTAAGTTTATTATTAATATTTTTCTTTGGTACCGATTCATAAATTTACAATCTTTTGTGTTGTATTTTTTCAACCAACAGTTTTTAATTTTATTATTTTTATTCCAGCTCTTATTACAATCCTTCAAAAACGTATGAAAATATGACTGAGTGTGAAATGGCTTTAGAAAAGTTTGCGCAGAGTTCATCGAATTATACCCTTTGTACTATCAGAAATTCTCAACCCATACGCGCGTGTGAGCTGTGCGTAGATTCTTATATGGATGTCAAAGCAGCGCATGAAAACATCTTAACTTCGGAGATAAATGGAACAAAATGTAAAGATAAATTGATTAATTTGGACCGCCTTGAAATCATTGAATCAACATTCAGAGGAATTAAAGATATTTGGTATCGGGGATTCTGCGACAGTAAGTTCTCTTTAATTTTCAACTTATTGCTATATTATCTATATGCATCCTACCTCAGTGATTATTTTCGATAAATATTTACCTAACCTCCGCACTTTTAAGATTATGGAAATTACACTTTGTTACAATTACTATAAGAAACAACTATTTGCATTTGGAGAGATGGTATAAGATGCGTTTTTAAGTTCCATTTTTTCTCAAAGTTTGCGAGGGGTTTCATTTCATTCTAATAAATGTGCAAAAATTATTTAAATAACCTAAACTATGATCCTTAGATAAGAGAAACAAAGGGAGATATGCTATAGGCAATTTGAACCGTTTGGAACTGTGTATCCTCGTGTCGTCGATATTTTTAACCAATACTATTGCATACCTTCGCTTACGCTAAAGTATCCGCCCCTTTTCGAACTCGCACATAAAAATTGTCGTTTTCGTTGGCACTAATACTTAGAAAAGATATCTATGCGTACACGTTTCGAATGCATTCGCGATTAGCAATACATGCAAATGACGACGAGTAAAGCTTGCACGAATACAAATCGATAGAAATCAACATTTTAATTATAAAATTATTCCAGTTAAAATTTTGATGAAAAATTCATATTCTCAGAACCGATAAATTGGAATAAGAGTAATCTATTCACAAAACCGATAAATCGGAATAAGTGTGATCGTAACAAATCCATATAAATTGTTTCTAATCTATAATTATACAAATGAATTTTAACAGTTTTTGGTTTAGTTCAATAATGGTAATCACAATAACACTCACAATGTGTTTTTGTTGTAAAAATCCATAAATAAGTAATTCTCATTTTTTACTAATGTAATTTATTTTGAATTTGAGTACTTCACATTACAATCCCATCTGCTCCCAACCATCTGGAGCCAGTGAGACTAGGGCATCCGCAATAGGGGTATGTTGTTAGGCTTCAGGTGGTGGGGAGGAAAAGAAACCAAGGAAAAGGAAGGTGGGGAAGTACCCGGTTATTCAGAGCTGGTCGCCAAACACGGCTAAAAAATTTAAAGCAACGTTTCTATTCTGAATGGTGGTCATTAACCAGGGTTATACTGAATGTATTTACAATTCTGTTTTACAAGTAATAATTTTACAATAATAATGACAAGTATTTTGGGAAACGCTGGGTGCTCTACCCGTGTTAGGGCCTTTATTTCGCGATTTCATATTTTGTTTCTGTACCCGTGTTTTACAGGTAGTTTTTTTTTTAAATAAGATGTAGACAGTTATTTTCCTCCTCTTTTAAAAGTCAAGTGTGCTAATTTTCACCAAACAATAAATTAAATTAAAAAAAACAACCCACCCGGGTATACTCTTCTTTAAATACGTGCACAACAATGTCAACAAATAAACAAAAATATATGCAAATACAGGATGTCCCAAAAGAAAGTTGATATTTGTTTTGCTTTCTGTGTGAACGCAACTTTTCCGAGGGGCGCGGGGGGTATGTCAAACAGTAGTCTGGCTCTCGGGAAGAAGCATTTCTCGGGAGCGACCGCGCGTTGTGCGTGCGTGAGTTTTACAAAAATGGTGATTCGGCGGCTGTAGCGCGTAGAAGATTCTGCAATATTTGAGGTTTTCGTCAGTTCAATGATGCACCAAGCATTCCTCTCATTCGAAAATGGGTCAAAAAGTTTAGAAATATGCTTTGTAAAAACTAAATAGAAAACACACCGAATCATATATAAGTGGCAGTTTGAATGTAAGCTCATATTTCTTCCACGCAAAAAGGTTCCGAATTTTTGATGCTGGTTTAAAATCATTTTGGTCAAAGTGAGACGAGCAAATGACACTATGGCGAGTCGGAAACCAGTTTCCCTTTCTCCCCGTCGCGTCAATCCATTTTTCTTTAATGTTTCCGTTCTCCGGAAATCTGAAATAATTAAAATACTATAAGTTACTACATCTAAAAACGGATATAAATTATACACTTTATCTAAGGTAAAGAAATTATCACGCTTTTTTGTTATGCTTCTCCCTGTCCCGTGAACCTCCCCCCCCTCATCATTCTCTCACCCCCGCCAACCCCCTCCTTCGTTTCCCTCCTCCACCCACATAACCCTCCCCTTATCGGATCCCTTGTCCCGGATTCCCTTCCCCTTCGCTTCCTTCCGCTTAACTACGTAAAATACACACATTTTCAAACTGATCACGCGCCAAAAAATATACAAATTTCATAACGCCAGACCTTACCAGGACGTGCCCACAACAAAACACCAAAGTTTCATCCCAATCGGATGAATGGTGCAGGAAATAATTTCATAATGCTAGAGCCCACCATTATACTCGTATATAAGAAACCTCCGCGGGCTCGGGCTCAAAAAATCACCAAAGTTTCATTGAAAATCGGATAAATGATACATGATGAACGCATGCGGAACAAACAATCATTAATTTTATAAATAAATATTTTACAAGAAAAGCATTGCATTTGTTTCTACAACCAATCAGTATCTACAACAATAATTATCTACAAAATAATTCAAAATAAATAATATGTTTGTATATTTATTACAGCCCTGCTAATATTGTGAAATACCGATAGTCGGTATTTAAAAGAATTCGCGTCCCCATCACTAGCATTGTAATGGCTGCGATGTTTGCTTTTCCGAGACCTTACGTCAATACAAACTTCGAATAATAATTAAAAATTGATAATATACTCTAATTTTGTACTTACCGGTGAAATGAAACTCCATTTATTTTGAAGTTCACATTGCTTGTCGTATTTTTACATAGTTGCACTGAACAAGACGGCATTTTGAACAAAATGGGCAAAAACTGTACTCGGTTACGATACAAAGTCAACTAAACGAACAAATTCTTTCCGTATTCATACTCCGCTAATTACGCCGTAGTCCGGCCACGGTCTGGCGGCCAACATAGCATATCTTCCTTTGTTTCTATTATCTGTGCTATGAACCTATTTTGTGCATGACTTCCAACATAAACAGTTGTTTTTCATCAGTTAAAACTTAGTTGAAACCAAGTGTAATTTCTAATAAACTAAGTGGTTAGGTAAATATTTACCATATTAGAAAGTGCTGTTACATTTTTTATTAATTATAATATATATAAATATTAATTTCCAGAATGTTTTGATTGGTCTAACGGAACACCAGTCCTTTCAAATGCAACAAAACAATTTAAAGTTTATTTTGAAACTGCACATGCATGCATCAATAACCATATCAAGGAAAATATGTTGCGAGACAATAAAACGGATAAAATATGCAAAGATTGCATGGACGATTACTTACAACTTAACTCATTTTATGATTCGTTGAAAACAACAAGTGAAACCAAAGGCATCTGTATGGACATTGTGGATTCGGTGAGTTCTCATATCATAATTCATCTAATTAATATTATGATAACCCTAGAACATGTGAACCTCAACCCTCTGGTTGAAAGATCATGGCGTTCAAATCTTAGTTGCAGAAAAACCTTTTCCCTGATACATTTAATATTACTATCAAACCCTACCATTGTAACAAAACGGGAACCAATGCAGAATTAAACTCCCGGATTAATCGATTACATAGACTGGGCTAAAAGTACGATACAGTTGACATTATTTATTATTATTACAAGAAAAAAATGCAGTGTAACATTTCAAATTATAACAATATTTATTTATTTATTTATATCTATATATTACAGTTTACATCTTATTGTTAACATTTTTACATATGTAATATATTTTGAAAACATTTTTACATATTAATATTACATTACATTATGTTAGGTGTAAGGTAGGTTTGAGAAGGTGAAACTGTTGGTTGGTAATATTGTATGTTTCGTGAACACCTCACTAGGAGAACCTGTGCTGAGGTGTTTACGTGTTTATGATTAAGTGTGACAAGTACAAGTATTCATGTGTTGTAGTAGAAAGTTAGTTTTTTTCTCTTTTTGTTTACATTTTAATGGTAATGGAAATATGCTAGTATAGTTTTGTTTTTCTATTATTTGATTGTAAAATATGAGATTTTGTTAGAAGAAACCATTCAAAGGAAAGTGATTTCTTTGTTAAAAAACTTTGCAACACAAGTGTTTTATTTATAAATTAATAGAAAGCAATTAAACCTCTCAACTTATTATAAAATGACATTTTTCATTTTAAACCAAAAATGGAGAAACTTCAATTTGAATTTACACTATTACCTGGAGGCGATGGCAGGTCAAATATTATTAGCATTACAAAAATAGTCACAAGTGATGAAAAAGTGTTTACAATACCTGAAATGCTACAATCTGCCAGCCATCACGAGGAGATAATGAATAATTGTGGTGCGTTTGGAAAAATAAAAAATAGTTTGAAAAAAAGATACCAGGTTAGAAGAGTCTGGGTAACCATGACAGAAGAACTAAAAAAAACATATGTAGACGAAGATGGAAACCTACAGTTCGGAGACCAATACCTCGAAGAACTGGAAGAAAAAAGTTTACAGATACATCAAAAAGAAGATGCATTAGGAAAATTGGTTGAAAGTGGGAAAAAATTCGGTTTATGGGCGAAATTCCTAAAAAATAAAACTAGTTATCTTTATACTAACTTTGGGCCGGAGAATCCGAATCTGAAAGAATTAGGTTGGGGCAAGCAAATATAAACTGAATAACACGACTTAAAAATTTTGAATTCATACCCAGTTTACAGGCCATTTTGACGTTTTTGATACTATCAACAATGCCATAGAAAAAACCAAAGATATTTTATGTTCAATCACAGAAAATTAAGTGTTGCCATAAGCAATAATATCAATAACGTAAAAAAACATGCACTATCATTTAGATACAAAGATGGTTCTCTGTTGGATTAAGCTCTGAGAAAAGAAAACTTCTATTGGATATGAGAAGATCAATCAACACCGGTACTTTGATAGATCTTGTTGCTTCCGGACTACCAGAATTCATACTTAACAAGATCGATAGAGAAGGATTACAAGATACTGTAGATTTGTTTAATGAAGTAAACAAGTATGAACACATGGTCAACAAAAAAAGATTTATGAATAAGAGAACATTTGGAAATGCAGAACATAATAAAAATTGGGCTAAAACATGTAAAATTTGTGAAAAATTGAATAGGAGCACTCGTTATCACCCTGAAGCCACATGCTGGTTCAAAACAAAAGAGGATGAAACATTTAAGAGAAATGCCATTAACCGGTCAGCAACTTAAGCAGATATATGCGTTAAAAATACGATAGCAGTCAAGTACAATAAGCGTGTTTATACGTCAACGCGTGTGTCTCCGTAGAAATCGTTCTAACTCCGTTATTGTCCACTATTTATCCACTATGGGAAAACGTGTGATTTTTCGTGGTACATGCATAGTTATACTCAGAACATGAAAAAGGTTTTTCTCCACCGTGAATCACGCTGTGGATTTTTAAATCTCCCTTTCGAGAACTTGGTTTTATGTCACTATGAGTCAGCAAATGATTTCTAAGAAGTTCCTTTGTACAACATGAATAATTGCTGTCGGGACATGAACAAGGTTTTTGTCCACTGTGGGTAAACATGTGAATTTTTAGATACCGTTATGTAGCGCATGAATAGTTGCAGTCGGGACATTTTTTTTTTTTTTTTTTTACATTAACTCCACACAGGAGGCCCTGAGGAAAATAATTTCCGTCAGGGCCTATGTCATCTGGGATGCTGTGTGGAGGGTCTTTTTGAGGAGAGGAAGGAATGAACATTGGTCTTGAAGAGACCCATGTTGTAGGAAGGAGGAAACACAGAGGCCGGCAAATCATTCCACAGCCGAGCTGTTGAACACAAGAACGAGTCGAAGAAACGACCCGTTCTCATGTGACAAATGTCAACCGTGTACAAATGTTGGGCACGCGTTTGGCGTGTTTCCCGACTATGCACCGGTGCCGAAGGGATCAATGATGCTAGTTCCTCGGAGCATCTTCCATTGTAATACCGGTAGAACAAGGATAGCATTCCCACCCGACGCCTGTGCTCTAAAGATTGCAATCCGTCTGTTAAGATGGGAGAATCTATCAAACGGACCGCCCGTTTCTGCACAGAGTCGAGGGTATTTTTCAGGTATTTTGGAGCTCCAGACCAGAGATGGCTGCCAAATTCAACCGTGGGGCGTACTTGTGATTTGTACAAGGTTAGCAGTTGTGTACTATTAAAGTATCTGCGGGCCCTGTACAGTACGCCCAGTTTTTGGGAGGCTAGCTTTACTCTGGCTTCAATGGAGCCCCCATACCTGAGCTGGTCACTTAGGGTTACACCAAGCATATCAATGGAGGGCCTGTTCGGAAGATTGCTTCCGTTGAAAGAGACTAGATTTTCATTTCGATCCCTTTTGGACGTAATCAGACAAGATTGGGTCTTTGAAACATTAAATTCAACGAGATTATTTTTACCCCAAGAGAAAACACTTTCGAGGTAGCCGTCCATTCTTTGCTTCAAAGCCCTACGAGCTGTTGGAGTTTGTGAGCCCTTTGGGGGCTTGTCAAACAAAAGCTATCATGAACTGTACTGTCATCCGCATAACAGTGAATTGGTGCACATGACAAAAGGTCGTTGATGTGCAACAAAAACAAAGTTGGAGACAGAACCGATCCCTGCGGGACGCCAGCATTTATCGAGTGTGAGGAAGAGGTGATACCATCGACTACCGTCTGAATCGACCTCCCCCTCAAGAAGTCGGCAATCCACGTACACAAGGATGCGGGAAGTCCGTAAGAAAGCAGTTTGTTGACAAGTCCTCGGTGCCAAACCCGGTCAAAGGCCTTGGAGATGTCCAGTGCAACCGTTTGGGTCTCACCGAAACGTTCCAGGCATCGCCCCCAAACATGCGTCACATACGCGAGAAGATCACCGCACGAGCGGTTCCGCCGTAATCCGTATTGACGGTCGTTGATAATTTTGTTCTTCTCGAGGTATGTGAGCAGTTTGTCGTTGATCACACGTTCCATCACCTTAGACAGAACTGATGTGATCGCTATGGAGCGGTAGTTGGCCGGGTTGGAGCGGTCACCCTTCTTTGGAATAGGATGGATAACCGCTTTTTTCCAACCAGAGGGCACAGAGCCAGTCTTCAGGGACAGTTTAAAAAGCTTCGTCAAAATTGGAGCTAATTCTGCAGCGCACCTCTGCAATACCAGGGCAGGTATTCCGTCGGGCCCACTAGCTTTATTAACATCAAGCCCTCGTAAAACATGGAGTACTTCCCGATGCCGGATCCTCAGCTTTTTCATATGAAAACCGCAGTGAGGAACCGACGTCGGGACAGCACCTTGGTCATCGAGGGTTGAGTTATCCGCAAACATTTTACCTAGTAAGTTAGCCTTTTCGGTGGCGGTGTTTGCTAGTGAGCCGTCAGGTCTGGTAAGAGGTGGCAGACTGGATTTGCAGAAATTGCGACCTATTGAGCCCGCAAGTGACCAGAATTGCCTGCTGCCATGCGGGCATGCAGTCAGCTTTCTGCTGATCTGCTGGTCGTGCTCGAATTTTGACCTATTTATGATTCTCTTGGTTTCCTTTGCCATTTTGTTGTAAGCTGTTCTGTCTTCGAATGTTCTAGATGTGTTGTAGGCTCGGTAAGCCGCGTTTTTTCGTCGCACTGCTTCAGCGCATTGTCGACTGAACCACGGCTTTGAGCCTACACCAGTTTCCTTAACAGTAGATTTGATGAAGCCATCCATCGCGGATGTGATGACTTCACCAATTTCCTGGGCACATCTTGAGGGATCCGAAGTCCGAAAACAGACAGCTGACCACGGAAAAGCATTGAAATGTGCCCGCAGACCGAACCAATCTGCTGACCTATAGTGCCACACTTTTCTCTTCAGCCTCTCGTTTGGTGGTCTGAAGTTTACAGGGATTGATGTCGTCACCAGGCAGTGGTCGGACGATCCATTTTTTTTTTTTTTTTTTTACATTAACACCACACAGGAGGCCCTGAGGAAAATAATTTCCCTCAGGGCCTATGTCATCTTTGTAGATGCTGTGTGGAGGGTCTCTTTGAGGAAAGGAAGGAGTGAACATGGGTCTTGAAGAGACCCATGTTGTAGGAGGGAGGAAACACAGAGGCCGGCAAATCGTTCCACAGCCGAGCCGTTGAACTCAAGAACGAGTCATAGAAACGACCCGTTCTCATGTGAGTAATGTCAACCGTGTACAAATGTTGGGCGCGTGTTTGGCGTGTTTCCCGACTATGCACCGGAGCCGAGGGGATCAATGATGCTAGTTCCTCGGAGCATCTTCCATTGTAATACCGGTAGAACAAGGACAGCATTCCCACCTGACGCCTATGCTCTAAAGATTGCAGTCCGTCTGTTAGGATGGGAGAATCTATCAAACGGACCGCCCGTTTCTGCACAGAGTCAAGGGTTTTTTTTAGGTATTTTGGAGCTCCAGACCAGAGGTGGCTGCCAAATTCAACCGTGGGGCGCACTTGCGATTTGTACAGGGTTAGCAGTTGGGTACTATTAAAGTATCTGCGGGCCCTGTACAGTACGCCCAGTTTCTGAGAGGCTAACTTAACTCTGGTTTCGATGGAGCCCCCGTACCTGAGCTGGTCACTTAGAGTTACACCAAGCATATCAATGGAGGTCCTGTTCGGAAGGTTGCTTCCGTTGAAGGAGACTAGATTTTCATTTCGATCCCTTTTAGACGTTATCAAACATGATTGGGTCTTTGAAACATTAAATTCGACGAGGTTATTCTTACCCCAAGAGAAAATACTCTCGAGGTAACCGTCCATTCTTTGCTTCAAAGCCCTCCGAGCTATTGGAGTTTGTGTGCCCTTTGGGGGCTTGTCAAACAAAAAGCTATCATGGACTGTACTGTCATCCGCGTAACAATGAATCGGTGCACATGACAAGAGGTCATTGATGTGCAACAGAAACAAAGTCGGTGACAGAACCGATCCCTGTGGGACGCCAGCATTTATCGAATGCGAAGAAGAGGTGAAACCGTCAGCAACCACCTGAATCGACCTCTCCCTCAAAAAGTCGGCAATCCACTTACACAAGGATGCGGGAAGTCCGTAAGAAAGCAGTTTGTTGACAAGCCCTCGGTGCCAAACCCGGTCAAAGGCCTTGGAAATATCCAGTGCAACCGTTTGGGTCTCACCAAAACGTTCCAGGCACCGCCCCCAAACATGCGTCACATACGCGAGAAGATCACCGCACGAGCGGTTCCGCCGGAATCCGTATTGACGGTCGTTAATAATTTTGTTCTTCTCGAGGTATGTGAGCAGTTTGTCGTTGATCACACGTTCCATTACCTTAGACAGAACTGATGTGATCGCTATGGGGCGGTAGTTGGCTGGGTTGGAGCGGTCACCCTTCTTTGGAATAGGGTGAATGATCGCTTTTTTCCAACCAGAGGGCACAGAACCAGACTTCAGGGACATTTTGAAAAGCTTCGTCAAAATTGGAGCTATTTCTGCAGCGCACCTCTGCAATACCAGGGCAGGTATTCCGTCAGGCCCACTAGCTTTATTAATATCAAGCCCTCGTAAGACTTGGAGTACATCCCGATGCCGGATCCTCAGCTTTTTCATATGAAAACCGCAGTGAGGAACCGACGGCGGGGTAGCACCTTGATCATCGAGGGTCGAGTTTTCCGCGAACATTTTGCCTAATAAGTTAGCCTTTTCGGCGGCGGTATTTGCTAGAGAGCCGTCAGGTCTGGTAAGAGGTGGCAGACTGGATTTGCAGAAATTGCGACCTATTGAGCCCGCAAGCGACCAGAACGCTCTGCTGCCGTGCGGGCAGGCAGCCAGCTTTCTACTGATCTGCAGGTCGTGCTCGAATTTAGACCTATTAATGATCCTCTTGCTTTCCTTTGCCATTTTGTTATATTCTGTTCTGTTTTCGGACGTTCGAGATGTGTTGTAGGCTCGGTAAGCCGCGTTTTTTCGTCGCACTGCTTCAGAGCATTGTCGACTGAACCACGGCTTTGAGCCCACACCAGTTTCTTTAACAGTGGATTGGATGAAGCCATCCATCGCGGATGTGATGACTTCACCAATTTCCTGGGCACATCTTGAGGGATCCGAGGTCCGAAAATCCTAAAGGCGCTGTGACTTCAATCCTGTAACCGTGTGGCACAGTAGTTAAAAATAGGTCTAACAGATTGGAACGGTGAGTCTGGACATCAGGAACCCTTGTAGGCTCCTGAACCATTTGCTCCAATCCGTAGCAAAGGGCAAAGGATTCCGCTTGGCGTCCAGCCGAGTCTGTTGATCCTGAGAACTTCAACCAAGGTTCGTTATGAACATTGAAGTCCCCCAGGACCACAAACTCTGCCGTAGGGTAGCGGGGCAAGAGGTCATCAATAGTGTCGCTTAAGTGTTTGAAGAGCTCGGACGTGTCTGATTCGCTCAGGTTCGGTGAGCGGTATAAACACGCGTAGAATCTTACCGTACTGGCAAGATTGACGCGTACCCACATTACGTCGAATCTGGAGTTTTCCAGATTCAACAGTCGCACACAGTTGACGTCAGCTCGACTATAGAGACAGACACCTCCTTTAGGTCTGAAATAGGAGGTGTCTACAGGCTCAGCTATCTGAGTTTCAGACAGGAAGAGAAGGTTTGGGCGTTGAGAAAAAAAAAAAAAAAAAAAAAAAAAAAAAAAAAAAAAAAAAAAAAAGATTTTTCATCACTGTGAGTCACAAGTGCCGTATTAATTTTTATTTTCGGGAAGAAGAATAGTCGCAGTCATGACATGAAAATGATTTTTCTCCACTATGAGTCAGCAAGTGACTTCGTCGATATCCCTTTTGAGAACACAAATAGTTTCAGTCAGAACATGAAAAAGGTTTTTCTCCTCTGAGAATTCGGAACATGAAAATAGGGTTAAAAGGTACAGTTATTTGGTGAGGGCATTAAAAATAGATGATATGATGTGAAGTGAATTGTGGAAGAAGTCAGGGAAAGCCAAGGAAGTCATGGCATGATCACATACTTAAATAAAGTTGTACCACGCAAAGAGACCGTATACTGACCGTGTACCGACAAATCATTTTAAAGACTCACGTTTGAAAGTATCTTCTACCCGCAGTATTCCTCAAGTACTGTGCACCGTAATGCAACCATGAGACGATTTATGAATGCGAATGAAGCAAGAAGTGTGTGTCGATGCAGTGTTGTTTGGTGGTCTTTCCTCTCTGGTCATCGCGGCATGATGTAGTTTTGTAGTTATTCAAGATAATACTTCAATTCAATTTATGCAATTCAAAATAAATGTTTTTGGGAAGGTGCATACATACTTACACAATTTTTTATTTTTTTTAAATCTGCGCACCTTTCTAACCTCGCGCCCCTGGGCACGTGCCTAGTTTGCCTTAGCAATAATCCGCCACTGGACTGAGTTAAATGAAAATGATAAAAAAAAACTAATAGTAACACCATTAATAAAAGTCAAACTATTACTAAATGATAAATTAAAAATATATGGAATTTATGATTCGGGTTCAAATATTTCTCTAATTAATTCTAAGTTATTGAAACTAAAAGGAAAAGGAAAGAATTTGAATGAAGCAAATTTAGTAACGATTAAAGGTGTTAAAAAGACGAGTGGTTTGACAACGTTATAGATAAAAAAATTGCATTGGGGAAAAATGTTGATGTGTTGGAAAAATGTTGATGTTGATATTGATGAACACAATTTCAAGTATAATTTTTTGATTGGATTAGAAATGATAAAACACTTCAAACTTATCCAAAATGAAGACTTACAAATATCACAGAAACTCTGCCTGAATAATACAAATAAAAAAGAAAAATATTCTTCAGATATGAAAATGAATACTGAATTTAAACATATAGAAAAACACAGAATTAATTTTAACAAACATGTTAAAGAAGAAGATTTAAAATAACAATAAATCATTTAAATAATGATAAAAAAACAGAAATAAATGAACTAATAGACAAATACACATCAGTGTTTGCGAAGAGTATATATGATGTTGGCACTGTTAATGGATATGAAGTGAAGATAGACTTATTACTGGATAAATATTGTAGTAGCCTTACAGATGCAGTATAGAAGATAAAAAGGAAATAGAAGAGCAAATAGCAAAATTATTAGACAATAAACTGATAGAAGAATCGTACAGTCCATTTTGCTGCACCGGTTACTCTAGCATTTAAAAAAAAAAAGAAAACAAAAGATCCAGATTATGCATAGACTTCAGAGACTTAAATAAAATAGTAATACCTCAAGCTCAACCATTTCCATTGATTAAAGACCTAATGACAAAGACCAGAAATTGCAAATTTTTTTCAACGCTGGGTATAAACTCAGTCTTTTGGTCTATTCCGTTGCAGATTGAAGACAAAAAAAAACAGGATTTGTAACACAGGAGGGACATTATCAATGGACCTGCCTGCCTTTTGGATTGAAGACTTCTCCGGAAATTTTTCAGAGGATCTTAAGCAATATATTGATAAAATATAAACTAAACGAATTTGCTGTCAATTACATAGATGACATACTTATTTTTTAAAAACTTTTGTTGAACACATTGATCATCTAACAAAGCTGCTGAATGCAATCAAAACAGAAGGTTTTAGATTAAAATTTATAAAATGCACATTTGCATCAGACATGGTAAAATATCTGGGTCATATAATTCAGTCAAGCCAGTAAAGGATAATTTGATTTCAATAAAGAATTTTCCTATTCCTAAACCACAGAAGAATGTGAGACAATTTCTAGGAAAAATCAACTTTTATCATAAGTTCATTCCGAAGAGTGCAATAATACTAGATCCTTTGCATAATTTATTAAGGAAAAATCAAAAGTTTATTTGGACTGATAAATGCCAAAATGCTTTTGAAACGATGAAAACCTAATATGCTCACAACCAATCTTGGAAATTTTTGATCAAGATTTACCAATTAATATATATACAGATGCTTCTCTAGAGGGTGTTGGAGCTATTTTAAAACAGACAATCTGATGGAAAAGAAAAACCTGTTGCTTACTTTTCGAAAAAATTAAATAGCACCCAGAAAAAGAAACTAACTAACTAACCATCACGCCGTATCCCGCAGGGGTAGGCAGAGAGGACGGACCGCCATCGATCTTGGCACACACTCCTTGCCTCATTCACATTCATACATCGTCTCATACAAAAAAAGCAATTTATTTAGAATGCTTAGCTATAAAATAAGCAGTGAGATACTGGCAATACTGGTTGATAGGTATACCATTTACAGTTTATTCAGATCACAAACCGCTGGAAAATATGAATCTCAAATCTAGAACCGATAAAGAGCTGGGTGACTTAACATATTACCTACCCCAATACGATTTTCAAATTAAATATTCTCCAGGAAAATACAATATTGAAGCTGATTGTCTAAGCAGAAACCCAGTCTTAGAACCAGATGAGAACCAAGATGAGCAATTAAAAGTTGTCAACTTAATAAAATTAAAAGATATCTTAAAAGATCAGGTCAAAAATGAGAAGATACAGTGCAGAAGAGATAAATTGATATTGAAGAATAATGTTTATTACAAGAAAGTAAAAAAAAAAAAGAAAAAATAATTCTATCAGAAAAATTCAGCATAGATTTTATCAAAAATGTTCATACAGACCTAGGTCACATAGGAATTAATCAAACACAAAAAATAATAAGCTCATGGTACAAATCAGAAAACATGACAAACAAAATAAAGAGAACCTGCGAAAGTTGTGCAGTATGTTTAAAGAACAAATCAACAGGTCAAAATGAATATGGATTGATGTCCTACTTGGGTCCCGCAACAAAACCTTTTGAAATATGTTCCATTAATACGACAGGTGGTTTTGGGGGTTCACGGTTAGCAAAGAGATACTTGCACCTACTCTCAGATCATTTCACAAGGTTTGCATATATTTGGACGTCAAAAACTCAAAATACCAATGATTTCATCAAATTCTTAAACTCCACAGAAACTAATGACATTGGCATGATACTCTCAGACCAATACCCGGGTCTCAATTTTAGAGAATTCAAAAAATTTTGGATGAAAAAAATATTTCAATAATTTTTACTGCAGTGAACTCACCTTTCTCAAATGGATTTTTAAATGAAAGATTAAATCAAACGCTGGTCAATAAAATTAGATGCAAAATCAACGAAAATTACTCAAAAGTGGCTTGGACAACTATAGTGCGTAATTGTGTAAAAAACTATAATGAAACGGAGCACATGTCACTGGATATGCGCCTCAGTACCTACTTAACGGCGCAGATGTTACCATTTTACCAAATGAGTTAAAACTTAAGAAGACCGACATCGATTTGATTCAAGACAGAAAAAAAGCTCTGGAAAATACTATAAAATCACATAATTACAACAAGATAATTTACGATTAAACCAGGAGACATATTAACTTCAAAGTTGGTGATACTGTTTTTGTGGAGAATGGAAACAAACACAGGAAGAAGCTCGACGTATTGAGAATCGAACCCTACAAAATCATAGAAAAATTATCAAACTCAATGTACAAGATAAATACTGGTCGAAAATTATTGGAATCAAATTTTTTCCACATCTCGAATTTAATTCCAGCACCTGCATTGATGAACCATGAAGAGGATATCGAAGATGAATGAAAGTTTTGCAATAATTTTCTTTCCCGGGGGGGGGATGTAAAGGAAATATATACCCTTTAAATTTGAATCCTATAGTGTCAGTTAGAATGCAATCATCAATTATTGTCACTTGTTTTGTTTTTCTATTATTTGATTGTAAAATATGAGATTTTGCTAGAAGAAACCATTCAAAGGAAAGTGATATAAATAAACATAAATGTTTTATCTTTGTTAAAAAACTTTGCAACACAAGTGTTTTATTTATAAATTAATAGAAAGGAATTAAAACTTATTATATATGTAGGTGTTGTTGGTCGTCTACGCCAGAGAGAGTATTCAGCAAACGCAGCAGAAGGTTTAAATATATTTATTAGGCGAAACAAATTAAATACTGGTAAAAATACAAATGTCGATTAAATTAAATACAAAGTTTTAACACGGCGAAAGGTAGAGGCGATCGACGTGGGTAGGTGCGTGAAGTGAGTGCGCGGAGTGAGTGTCCTCTCCATCGGCCGTCCAGGGTTTATATATGGGATGATTCCTTTGTTCTCGAACTTTTAAGTGGGGTGCAGCGCGTGTGGCTTGACCCCCAGATTCGCTGACGGTGACTTCATAGTTCATTTTTATTATTTTTCAATTTTACACGGGTTGAGTATTTTGTCTACTCGGATGTTTTTCAGTATTCCTTTGCTTGGTCGGCGGCTTTCGTATCGGGTGATATTGATGTTTCACATTCCATTGTCGTTTGTTTATTGAATCAGCGTTCTTACGCCCGCCCGTGTTGATCGATGGTTTATTTTGGGGTCGGTATTTTAGCAGAGGTGACGCGGCTGCTACAGGGTCCGCCCCCAGTGAGGTGGAGCCTCATGATACATTAAATTTGCGCTGGTCCGCCGCTGACTCTCAGCTCCTCCAATGCTTGACTTCTGTAATGCTTCCGGCATCTCCTCCAAGTATAGTATACTCCCACGAGTAGCACTGCTACTGACAGTATGCTGAGCGTTGCCCATTGTAATTTGTGTGTTTCCACATGAATGTCTCCTGACTGGGCGATGATGACCTCTTCTTTGCTTGATGCTTGTCCCATGATGTAAGGCGTGCTGGTTGTTGACTGAAGCAATTTTCGATTTGTAGCCTCTTTTATACCAAAATCGTTTCGAAATAATTTATTAAAATTTGCTGACAGAATCATCCTATATGTGCGCGTGTGCGTCATTTTGTTATCGCATTTTTGTTTACGTTGCCAGTGTCGTAGTGTTCGGTGAATGAACTCGCCATTGTGTCGATCAGCTGTTTTTATTTTTATTACCTTTGCTGGTTTCGGGTGTCGCTTATGCAATTGCCTTGTTATTTATACAACGCTTTCTTCATTGTATTTGATTGTACGTTGTTATTATTTCCACGGTATTATGCTCGATATTTCTCGGGAAACTTGACACTGCGTCCACTTCTTGTTGTCCTTGAACTTGGTTCCTGTTTCGTTATTTTTATCGCTGTTTTCTTATCTGGTACTGATTCAGCTGATGGCATTATAGTAGGAATTATAGATGATTTTTTTTCCTCGATAATGTATGCCGGTTTTATACGGTCTATGGTGACTGTTTTTTCTTTCCCATTTATGAGGATGACGTAAGTTCTCCCATTGCGTTTTATAAAATTTGATTAATATAACTTTGCTTTAATTAATATAACGAAAGAAAAATTAAAGTTTTTTCGTGCCTGGAAACGCTACAAGAATCCATTGGATTATCAATCTTTTGCATTACTCCGCAAAAGACAAAAGAAGATTTCTAGTCTTACTCATAAAACCTATATTGCTACATTGGAATCCGACATACAACATAATGTTAAAAAAATATGGTGTTATGTTAAGACACAAAGAAAATCTCCCACTATACCAGAACACATGACGTATAATTCCACAACAGCACATGACAGCAAACAAGTTACTGACCTTTTTGCTGATTACTTCTCAACGGTCTTTACAAATGAAATTCCAACTCATGATGCTGATAGTAAGGAAGATCCTCTTAATAACACATTAATATCCTCAATCAGAATAAACGAAGAAATCACCTTAAAGTACCTATCAAACATAGACATTAATAAAGGACCAGGAATAGACAGGCTGCCTGGAATTTTTATACGCAACTGCAGTAAATATATCTGTCTACCGGTTTGCGCCATCTATAAAAAGTCACTAACGGAAGGATCGTTTCCTCTCATGTGGAAATCAGCTGTCATTACACCAATCTTTAAGAATGGTGATAAGCACGACGTTAAAAACTACCGACCAATTTCCCAACTCCCTATTTTAAGCAAAGTTCTTGAAAAAATCGTCTTTGATCAATTGTACTCGACTATTTCGACAAACATTATGCCGAATCAGCACGGATTTATGAAAGGTAGGTCTACAACATCCAACCTCGCCCTTTTCATTAACTTCTTGCACAGCAAGATGGACGATAAGGAGCAAGTTGATACTATGTATACAGACTTCTCTAAGGCCTTTGACCGCGTAATTCACTCAATTCTTTTGAAAAAACTTATCCTACTTGGTATACATGGCGACCTATTAAGATGGATTAAGTCCTACATTAGTAATCGCAATCAGGTAATATTAATCAACGGTGTCTACTCTAAGTCTATGGAGGTAATATCCGGTGTCCCGCAAGGTTCCCACCTAGGTCCGCTTCTCTTCAATATTTATATAAACGACATTGGATCATGCTTTCAAAATTCCGAATTTGTGCTTTACGCTGACGACATGAAAATATTCAAAGTTGTGCATTCTCTTTCTGACTGTGATGCGTTACAAAGTGATCTAGATAGGCTTTGCAAGTATTGCAAAGTTAACTGTTTAGATATCAATGTTTCCAAATGTCATACTATGACATTCACCAGAAATAAACATGTTATTAAGTACTCTTATTCACTCAATAATGAACCTGTCATCTCGAAAACGGAATGTAAAGATCTTGGTGTGTACCTCGATAGCAAACTTATATTTAATAAGCACATCGACTCAATCGTTCACAGGTCATATAAAATGCTTGGTTTTGTTCTTCGCATAAGTAAAATGTTCAATAACCCGCGTACAGTAATAATGTTATATTTTGCATTAGTCAGAAGTACACTGGAATATGCTTCGCCAATTTGGAACCCGCAATACAAAGTATACATAGATAGCATAGAAAATATTCAAAACAAATTTATAAAATATCTTACCTTTAAATTCAACAATAACTTTGAATGCACATTTCAAACATTGCAACAAAGGCGAGCAATAGCTGATTTGACATTTATACACAAAATTTTAAATAATAACATTGACTGTACCGAACTTCTTTCCCTAGTTAATTTTAATATACCCTTAAGACGTACACGTCATACAGAACTGTTCCACACGCTTAATTACAAGACAAATGCAGCATCTAATTCACCGATCAATCGTGCTCTTCATAAGTTCAATATTATTGGTCTAAATTCCAACATCGACATTTTCTCTGATTCACTGCCCAAATTTAAAAAGAGCATCTTGCGAATATTATAATTTGTTCAATGCGCACACATACATACACACATACTCACACACTCACACACACCCTTGTTTGTCCAATCCCGATTTCGAGGACTTCAACTGGCTACCCGAATTCGAGGTCCTGTTATATTATATAAAGTAGACATGTATTCTACACTTATACGTATACTCAAGTTAATCGTGATCGTTGCTGTCTATTCGGTTTCATCATACACCCGGTAAGCACCTAGAAAACGGTCCTCAAAAAACCGGAATACACACCCGGTAACTGAGGACTTCCCATATCCGAGGCCTGTCCACGTATTCAGGATTACACATACGTAAAATACACGGATCTCGGAAGGTCCTCGTTTTAGTGGTCTGTAGTTTTTGGAGGTCTTGAGTCCTCGAAATAGTGTGGAACGAATTTCTTACACGTATCTTGGAAGCAGGCACGGCTCTTCCTAACGTTCACTCGTGCGGTGAACAGGCAACAAAATTATACGCCTCATCGTCTTCCTAAATATTTTATATAAAATATAAATTTGCACAAAACTTAAAAAAGGTGCAAAATAAAATTGAATTGCCTATCTAAATATATGAATTTGGTAAGAGATCATTACGGATGACACCCGACAGGCAGTGCACCCCTCCACCCGCGCACCCGGTGCAAGAGCAGATCGGCTAGTAATCGGCGTTCGTAATACGGAAAGTACTGAAAACTTCCGAACTGTTCCGACGACAGGTCTCCAGCGAAATAGTATTCTTATATGTAGACTAGGAGGCGAGATAGGTAAACCCTACATCATCGACTATAGACTACACGGATGAAACTACTTTTAAGTGATTATGGGCATTTAGAAAACCTTTAAAAAGCTGGTCTGCCGGTGCTCCTCTTGGCAGGAGCCGCGCAGTCATGAAAAAGTCAGCGATTTTTTTCGAATAAATTACGTCATCGACTACACGAACGGGAATGGTTTCATATGATAAAGGTCGATTAGAAAATGAGAAAAAAGCAGGTCTGCCAACCGGCAGCCTGGCAAGTTCGCAGGCAGCCGGCATCAAAGTGGGGTAAAAAATAGAATTTTTTACGTCATCGACTACACGAATAAAACCAATAAATAACTATAGTCCAGATCATTCCATAGTAGAATTTCGCGGTCTGCCGACCAGCAGCCTGGCAAATTTTTGTGAACGATTTAAAAAAAAAACAAAAAATTTAATTGTTCGTTTATCTTTATTATTATTTTTATTTCATTATAGTTTTAAAAACTTAGATTGCCATATTTTTAAAAAATAAGCGACAACGATAAAAAAATATATAATTTGAGAGTTCCGAGTGTACCCATCCGTCGGGCAAGCCATTCGACGCCAAATCACTTACGAAACCTGCTGCGGTGCCCCTCACCGCTGTCGCGTTTCCATATTGTTATACAAATTTATAATAATAATTAATAGTCTTTTTAAGATTACCTAATAGTCCATAGTAGGTTGAAAGTTCGAAAAACCAACGCTGTAAGAGCTGCGTTCATATTTATAATACTTATATAGTGCAATTGCATAGCGTGGGTTGACTAGATGATCATTTGGGGAAGTGTATGAAAGGGTTTAAATCTGGTGCGTAAATTAAATATTAATAATTAAAAATGTACGAGGAGTCAAGTCAATACATACAATTTGATTCCAATAGCCATGTTCTAAACAATTGTGCAAATTTAGGTGTCGAGCAACATTTTTTCAAATCATATGGCAGCATATTAAAAATAAGTGGTACAATGTATTCAAGAGTTCGCTGGCCATGTTTATTAGAAAATCTAGGTACTATCATCCCTTCATTTTGTGTAAGCCTAGTATTGTACATGTGATCCACCATGTTTTGTATGGGCTATCTAAGATATGTTGCATACAGATTTTATGCCAAAAAAGAGCTCTAATAGGTAACACATTTATGGATTTATACATAATTGTGATATTTTGCCGCTGGTCATAAACTGCTTTGCTGACGAGTAATTTGACCATAGCGTTTTGATAATTTTAAAAAAGGTTCAATAATTTTAATTATAAACAACTTTGTTTTCTTAATTTTGGTGTCAGACTACCTAAAAAACCATAATTTTTTTAACGATTTTGTATGTTTTATTTGATGATAATGTTACTCTACGTTTAGTAATTTTTTCCGACCCGCATTAATAAAACCCTTCCTACAGCTCCTCCTTAACCCGCTTGACAACATCACCCATCCAGGTGGCGATATTCTTCCCTTGTCCTTAATTCAGAAAGAGGCGTTTTTGTGGGGTGTAGGCAGGGCTGGGCAGTATTTGAAATACGTATTTGAAATACAAATACGTATTTTGTATTTGTATTTCAATTACTTCCTAAAAATGTATTTTGTAATTGGTATTTCAATTACCTGATGCTAAGGTATTTTGTAATTTATATTTCAAATACTTATGGCTTCAAAATACATTTTAAAATACTGAATACTGAATGAAAAAAATAAATTGACATAGATAATACATAGACTAAAAACGCTAGAGTCCAGAGCAAGATATGTTAAAATTTATTTATCGTTTTCATCGTTCGCGGTATTTATTCATGAATACATGAGTTTATTGATAAAGGATGAAAAAGATTATTTTTAATATTTAATTAAATGAAGATAATATTAGAGAAACTAAATCGAAAATCTGGAGACAGAAAAATCAGAAAAAGATATTGGTTCCACTGGGGCTCAATCCCAGGGCCCTTTGCTTACATAGCAAGTGCTCTATCAACTGAGCTATGGAACCCATTTCCAATTCGGTCACTTTTAATTGTATCATAGGTACTTCGACTAAGAATTACCAACTTTATCTTCATTTTCTAAACGCACATATTGCGCATTATTGGTTGCTGTCTTTATATGTAATACTCAATTTTGGAACCTTTATTGGATAACCCACACCTCTGCCATAGGTCACCCCAAGTGGTTCGTTACGTTTGGTGATGGGTTGAGGGGTTTATGGGGTGAGGTTTGTCTAGGTCTTGGAGGCGGATGACCAGGACACACTGAACCCCAGATTCCTACCCACCCATTTAACCCTTTTCCTTCCCAGAACTCTCCTCTTCTTCCTTTCCTTAAAAAACCCTCCACACAAAATCCCCAAACATGACATAGGTCCTGATTGAAATTATTTTCCTCAGGGCCTCCTGTGTGGAGTTCATGTAAAAAAAAAATGATTGCAAGATTCAACCCGAACTAAATGCTATCTAGATTTTTAATACGCGACATCGACATTTAATACTTACAATTTGGGAGGCGTAATTAGGGTACCACTGACCCAGGAACCTTTATTGGAAAACCAACACCTCTGCCATAGGTCACCCCAAGTGGTTCGCTACGTTTGGTGATTTAGCAGGGGTTCCCGGGTTCATGGAGTGAGGTTTGTCTATGTCTTAGGGGCGGATGATCAGGACACACCCACCTTCCTTCCACCCAGATTCCTACCCACCCCTTAAACCCTTTTCCTTCCAAGAACTCTCCTCCCCTTCCTTTCCCTAAAAAAAACCTCCACACAGCATCCCCAAAGATGACATAGGCCCTGACGGAAATTATATTCCTCATGGCCTCCTGTGCGGAACTCATAAAGAAAAAAAAATCTATTGACCTTTTCTGCAAGTCTAGGATGAATATTTTTATTTTTATTCACAAAGTTAAAAATAAAAAATAAAAAAATATTTTTAAGTTAATCACAGTAGAGCGCACTTGTAGTGAAATAATACAAAACTGCGCACAAATGTCATATTATTATTATTATCTAACACCAGGGTCCTATACCTTTACAAGTGGAGCGGAGGTGAGATGCATCTTCTGAGCAATATGATTGGTCAATTTTTGCAAGTCTCTGTTTCACTCTGCTCAGCTTTGCTTCTATGAAAACGCACTCTTATACCTATAATACACGACATCTTTTTTCAGCCCGATTCCCGCATAGAGCCTAGACCATAGACAACATTTTTCGCTTTTCGCGATCGCTATTTTCATCTCTATTTTCATATCTATGATTTCAATTGGCATCACAGCAAACAGCACATGAACCATATTGTTGCTGTGATGCCAACTAAAATCGCAGATATGAAAATAGCGATCGCGTAAAGCGAAAAATTTTGTCTTAGGTCTCTATACGGGAATCGGGCTTAAAAAAGTTGTCGTGTATTGTAGGCTTTAGATAAGGGCACTTATGTCAATTTATTGCAACCAAAGGTTCTACCAAAACCAAATGTAGTTTGTATTTTGTAACTTGTATTTTGTATTTGAAATAAAAAAAAATGATTAAAATACTGTATTTTGCATTTCAAATACACGACTCGAAAGTATTTTGTATTTCGTATTTTAAATACATGCGAAAACGTATTTTGTAATTTGTATTTCAATTACAGCAAAGCATGTATTTTGCCCAGCCCTGGGTGTAGGTAATAGGGTCATAGAGCGGATTAACGAAGAATGGAGTGAAAGAAGAATATATGACGTGGATTAATCAAATACTTGAGCAGGTGTCCTAATTACTTATTAAATATTACAACACCGTACAGCGAATTAAACAGTATTACAGAACATAGTTCACAATACGAACTAAACGCAATATTGAATTTTGTTTCAACTGTCAAAAACTGAATTCCTTGTCGGCACAAACTTAATAGTGCGATACTTATTATATTCACATGCACGTACGAATTTCGAACGACGGGTCCTCGGTTTAGGGCGTAGGTGAGATTTCTTGACACTCGAGCTTGCAGCGCCTCCTGGTGTTCACATTCCGCCATCCCGGTGATCGACACCTTTTAACACGAAACCGAGGACTTTGAGAGAGTCCTCGGTTTAGGGTCTGTGTGTGATTTCCAGCATTAGCGGCGCCGCCCTGGTGGTCACACACCCGTACTAATGAAACACTAGCGAAATTAAACACGATATTTTTCACCACGAAAATGAGGACTCTCTCCGATTGGCCCAAAATTTCGACAGTTGACCAATCAGAACGCATAGATTATAGGTACATATTCAGTTTTTCGCATTTCGAATCCGAGGACGTCCTCGGATTCGTGTGAGTCCTCGGATTCTGGGTCTAAAGGCCTGTGAAGGTCCTCGAATAAAGGTGCATACCAACTCACACCTTCCCACTACATACATCACCCGGTAATTACTTAATACGCATACCATAAATAAGACACTACAATGAAACACATAATAGGTACCTACCATGTAATATACTTATAAATTGTAATTTTTTTAAACAAATTATCTTTTGTACTGTTTGTTTCTGTTAATAAATAAAATAAAAAAATAAAAAATAAAAAAATAACTTCGTAAGGGCTGCTATACGCTTGTTGTAATGGTCCACGAATAGTGTCGTCTCGTAGCAGAACGTGGGTTGTCGAATGAACATCTTTGAATATGAATGTTCGTCTATTGTTATGGCGTGTTCCTTCTACCGGTCGGAGATTATGCATTTGTTGACTTAGGCTTTTCACGAAACCGGTTAAGTCATCCTTGTCGGAAGATCTCGCGTTCAGGAATTCTCCTGGAAGGCGAAGCGGCTCTCCATATACAAGGTCTGCTGATGTGCATTTCAAGTCTTCTCGCCAAGCAGCTCGTATCCCCATTAGCACGGTTGGTAATGTCTCTGTCCATCAGGAATAATGACTTTTTCCAGTCGTAAAGACGATCCTTTCAGAAGATAATTTTTCACCTCTTCGTCGGTTTCTTGTTCTTGGTCTGCGAGCGTGGGCGGTAGCCTTCGCTTCTACCTTTCGAGCGTGTCCTCACCCGATCCCGACTGCGGAAGGTTTCGCGGGCACGTCTACCATAAGTTGGCTCGGGAGCATTGACGTTTTGTATCTCGTTCCTTAATGTCGCCCGTAGATCTTGTATTTCCGATTTTAATGTTATCGTCAGCTTATGCAGTCAGTCTTCTAATTGCGCCTCAAGTCCGGGCGTTATCTCTGCGATGTGAGCTCTGCTTGTGGAGTCTGCAATTGCGTCTGCCAAGTCGGCCACCTTGTCCAGGATAACGTCCTTCTGTGTCGTCAGTACCATCTGCATGGTGTGAGGAAGACGGCCCATCCACAGCGTTCGGAGTACCTCGTCTGGAACTGCTACACCCGCTAGGGTGCGTAGGTGGCGCAGGAATTGAGACGGCTTCCTATCCCCAATCTCTTCGTGTTCTAGGAGCCGGCGCGTCTTCTGTTCCTGTGTAGAACTTAACCGGAGGGTCAGCTCAGTCTTCAGCAGGAGGTAGGCACCGGTTTCAGACGGTTTGAGTATGATCTCTCGTACCTCGGCAGCGTATCTTGGCTCCAAGGCTCCCAGGATGTAGCCAAATTTGGTCTGGTCTGCGACGATGCCTGATGCCTCAAAACTCCTCTCTGCCATGCAGAACCACATCTCTGGGTCGTCTGGGCAGAACGGCGGGATCCTCACTGCTACTCTGCTGATTTCGGCCACCGCGCTTCCGCTCGATTTCGGTTGTGCCATTTTGGTGCTGTTTCAATTCGCTGCTGGTGCTGTATGCTGGACCTCTCGTTGGCTCTTCGGCTGATGATGAAGGCGATGTTGCGTGTGTTCTTCGGGGTCACCACTGTAGGTGTTGTTGGTCGTCTACGCCAGAGAGAGTATTCAGCAAACGCAGCAGAAGGTTTAAATATATTTATTAGGCGAAACAAATTAAATACTGGTAAAAATACAAATGTCGATTAAATTAAATACAAAGTTTTAACACGGCGAAAGGTAAAGGCGATCGACGTGAGTAGGTGCGTGAAGTGAGTGCAAGGAGTGAGTGTCCTCTCCATCGGCCGTCCAGGGTTTATATATGGGATGATTCCTTTGTTCTCGAACTTTTAAGTGGGGTGCAGCGCGTGTGGCTTGACCCCCAGATTCGCTGACGGTGACTTCATAGTTCATTTTTATTATTTTTCAATTTTACACGGGTTGAGTATTTTGTCTACTCGGATGTTTTTCGGTATTCCTTTGCTTGGTCGGCGGCTTTCGTATCGGGTGATATTGATGTTTCACATTCCATTGTCGTCTGTTTATTGAATCAGCGTTCTTACGCCCGCCCGTGTTGATCGATGGTTTATTTTGGGGTCGGCATCCTATGTCGGTATTTTAGCAGAGGTGACGCGGCTGCTACATATATATGTATTTTTTTTCTAATTATTATACTACTCCATAAGTTGAGGAGGGAGGGAGTATTTACATAATACCAAATGTAACACTTAAAAGGCGATATGCAGACAATAATCAAAGACTTATTAACCACAAAATGAAAAAAGTTCTTTGTTTAAAACCACTTTATTTTAATTTATATTCGTCAACCGGTTCGGTTGATCTCAACCTTCTTCAGGACAATAAACATATAAACTAAATTATAGTACAGAGGAAGATTAAGAGGTAAACATAATAGAAAGAGAGCATATAAGAGGAAGAGAAAATCAGCAACTGGTTGGTGGTTTTGATTTAAAATTTGAATCAAAATTATTTTTAATTCAAAGAGGTGGTGTACCAACAAAAAGATGGCCCCCCGATGGGAGCGCCTACTAGTCCTGTATTAGCTGACATATTTATGGATAGTATCGAAAGATATATTAATCTAAATCCCCTTTATTAAAAAATTATGTCGATGATATTTTTGTATTTGGACGGGCACAGACCGTCAACTAAACACATTCCTATCACTCCTTAATTCCTTCCATACAAAAATCCAGTTCACACTAGATGTAGGCATAAATTCCAACTTAAATTTTCTGGATCTTTCCTTATCCATCATTAACAACAAAATTAGCTTCAACATTTATAGAAAACCTACATTTACTGACACCATTATACATAATACCTCCAATCACCCTATCTCACATTAACACTCTTCTTTCCACAGCATGATTCACTGGCTAGTCACTATCTCCGTATCTAATAATAATAATTCTAATGAATTACTTATAATTAAACAAATAGCTATTAACCACGGAAACGACTCCGATCTAATTGATAAAATCCTCTCAAAAAAACTTCGCCAAATCACAACAAATAAATTTCTGTATAATATTACCATTCCTACCATCTATTAATAATAATAATGTAACTACCCAATGGTGCAGAATATTGTACGTAAGTAAATTCTCTTCCCTTTGCACATCTAAACTTCCATCAGAAATAAGGCCGACCTTCTATACTAACAATAACTTAGCCAAACTTTTATCTAATTGTAAAGACAAAGAGGATAAATTAAGTCACTCTGGCATCTACAAACTTAATTGCAACAATTGCCCAGCAACATATAGAGGTAAAACTGCGAGTAATGTAAATATTAGGGTCAAAGAACACATCAGGTGTTTAACAAGCACAGGTTTCTCATAATTTGCCAACCATTTAATTGATACTGACTATATGTTTAATAGAAATACAGGAGTCCAAATAATACATAAAAATAGAATACGAACACGCCTGAATAATTTAGAAGCATTAGAAATTTCAAAATCAAAGAATAATTGTCAAATTTTAAACAATTAGAATTAACCGACAGTCAGATTTTAAGGTTGTTCCCTTTCTCCCTGTGTAACCCCCACCCTTCCTCTACCTCTCCTACTACCCCTCCATCAACCAGTCTCTGATTTTCTCTCCCTCTCTTATATGCTCTCTCTTTCTATTATGTTTACTTAATCTTCCTCTGAGATCAACATCTTCAGTTGAGATCAACCGAAACCGGTCAACGAATATAAATTAAAATAGAGTGGTTTTAAACAAAGAACTTGTTTCATTTTGTATAATGTCAAGCCACAAAGTGCTTTCTTCGATAATTTAGTACAATATATCATTATCCAATTTCTTTTGAGCTTTATTAGACTAGCTTTAGACTCATGAGTTAAATTTATGGCTTAGGTAAGTTTTTAAGAAGTTACTTACAAGTACATTTATATATTCCATCTTATTGCTCAAGTTTTTCAAAAGTTTAACTTTTGTGAATGCTTTCAGCGACCTATACAGTTGAAAATTTATTCGCTAAAGATAATTTACTTAGGTATACAATTTTTAATTTTTTCAAAAAAGACTAAAAAACCAGAAAAAATTTGGAATAGGAGTTTGCTTGAGAGAAAAAACTATCAAGGTGCTTTCGTTCCTTTAACGGAAGAATTAAGATTGGAAACTCGATAGCAGTTCTTTAATTTTATCTGAATGACAGCAGCTGACTTCAAATATGTTATAGGAAATAATTGAATCACTAATCAAAAAGACGGATGCTCGTTTCCGGAAAGTGGTTTTACGAAATAAAAATAAATGTGGGTTTTAAAAGGAAACAGAAATCCTATGAAAACCTGTCTTTTAATTTTTTGCATCACCGCACCTAAAAGCCAGTGTGAAGTGATTTTAAGTGTCTCAACTTATGAACTTGATTATGAGAAGGCTGTGAGTTCGATTGATTAGACCTATCAAAAAAATCACACCACTTGCAACTAAAATTTGCTATAATTACGCTAAGTAACGTACAATGTTATTTTCGTTGGTAATTTTGCCATAAGCTACTTACACAAGTCACTTACAAGTGTAGCGGCTGCCTTAAGGGTATTGGAAGTTTATCAACAAACAAAAACATTTATTTTTTATAAGTGCATTTTATATTTCTATTCTATGTAAAAACACAAACGGGCATGAATAGTTTAGTAGTTAGCCGATTATCACTATTGGCTCTACAATTTACAACTACTACTACTTACAACTCTTTCTGTGGTATAAAATTATATCTCAGCATATGAATAGCCCTATATACATACATAAACTGGATGACATTTACAATACCCGTTTTACGCTAAATGAAGGACTAATTGTACCTAAGCACTTGAACAAATATGGACAAAGAACGCTGGACTACATGATACCAAATTTATTGAATATGTTACCTGCTGAAATTAAAAAATGGTAAAACAAATATTATGTTGAAGAATTGGCTCGCCGAAAGAAAAAATTTGTATTAGACACTAGCACAAAAATTGTAACTGCAAAATAAAGTAAAATAAGTTTATTTAAATCCTCAAAGTAAAAGCACCCATTGACAAACTACTAAAAAGTAGTTTATTGGGACTTTTCTTTTTCTGTAAAATATTTTTATTTTTCCTGTCATATTGTATTTACCTTGTCTTTATTATTACAAATAAAAAATTTAAAAAAAATAAAAAAAAACCCTGGTGGGTCTTGGCCTCCTCGAGAGTCTTCCTCCACTCATCTCGGTTTTGTGCCAGCTCTCTCCAGTTTAGAAGCTCCAAGATAGATATTCAAGTACATATATTTCACCGATTAATTATCAAGTACATATATTTCGACGGCCCCGAAGAATAATGTCAATCTGAAAATTGAAAATCGTTTTGTTGGCTTATTTTAATTTTTTTTGTTGATTTAAAGCCTGAATTTTCGGAAATTTGGATGAAATGAAATGAAATGTATTCATTTTTCTTATATGCTATAATTCTTGACCTCAAAAATAATTAAAAATGCCGAAATGAAACGTTAAACAGACTGTCGATTTCAATTACTCTTTTTTCTAGATGAATGCTACAAGATCGTTCTGGAGCGGAGTGTTGAATTGTTGTAAGTTGCGGAGAACTCCGGAGCTGATATTTCTTTGCTGCACCGGACTAATAACAGCTCTGCCGGTGTTATTCTATCTCTCTGCTAAAATCTTCTTTCAGGCGGCTCCCAGAATTGAAGTAAGACAATGTAAGTGACAACATGGATAAATATCATAACCTCTAAATACTAACTCTATTAAATTTGAATACTACTCAATAGCACACTATACCTGCTTCAAACACTTCTTAGGAGGGGATTCTTTTGATGAGAAGCAGGATAAATGGAAGCACTGGTCTGAATCTCATTATTACTAAGTATATGCTATAGTCTTTTCAAGCCAAGCTTTTAAATACTTAATAAAGTTAAATTAATGATTTTTGCAAGGTTCAAGAGATGGAGATTGCAAGGAGACTTACACCCCTCGCAAACGGACAATACTTTTAACCTGTCATTTGCCGCTTGTGCGCCGGCGGGTCCTGATTTTGAAACGCGATTTTGACCCTTACGTATAAAGAAAGTGTATGAAGAACACGGTCAGAATCGCTTGCTCTATTATCGCTCTTTACCATAGAGAAAACCGCAATTAGATTGGTGACTCCATATAATTTATATTAATGATTTACCGGAGCGCGGGAGCGTGCGCAGTTCTTGCGCATGCGCGGGAAAAATTCTTTGGTTTTGAACTTTGACCTTTCTATTGTTCTAAATTTCTCAAGGACGCTGTCAGAATCGCGGGACATTGGGTGTCATGGCTGCCGCTTTTTGCGAACGCTAATTGGTTACAACCAACCCCATTTACTCGCGGCATTCAACGAGTTAAAATATCCCTAAAAGATAAGTCATAATATATACAGGGTGTTGTGAGAAGTACCTGACTTACCAGTGATTCCTGACATTATTTGGAGTAATAAATGTTTGGTCTGACATTTTTGGTTGTTATAAAAATAAGTTCACGTGTCGTTATTGCTCACTCAGCCGAGTAACCGCCCAACCCCCCGCCCTGACCCTAATTGTTAAATACCTACTGATTTTTATGTTTTTGATTAAAAAAAGCACCTGAGACTAAAATATCACCTACATTTTTAACTCTAAATAGCCCCAGGAATCACTGGTTAAAGTAAGTCAGTATATATGAGGTGATCAGCGGAACAGTGGCCCAACCCACAAAAATTTGTTATAAGCGAAAACATCATATTGTTATAAATTTTTTTGTCATATCTGTGAAGCCACAGTGTCCCAATTTTAGTTTTCATTGATTTCAAAGGATTTTTTAAATAATAAAAATTCCGCTGAACGCCTCGTATATGGAATGTACCCACACACATACACAGTTACCAGAAATTCATAGTACAATCGGCACACTGATGAAACTGCATACGGAGTCGATTTTATGGTATAACTTTTTGATTTGAGAAGGTTTTATTTTTGAGTAAATCGGGTCCAAAGTTGAAACTTTTTAGGTCACATTTGAAAAATCAGTCCCCAGGGAGTTAATAATAACTGCTGTTTAATATCTTTTAAGATGTATTAAAGTGTAGAACTAGCTTCAAAAGTCGAAATGCTATGCCAAGCGATTCTATATCTTTTGTTATTAGATAACGGACGTTATCTCCTGTCAGATTTAACTGATTTTTACATATTTACTGTCACATATTTAGTTTAGATCGTTTTAAACACGAATTCCTGCAAGTACGCGTGATTTGCAAATAACACTGAATCCTTTAAATTTCACAACTTTACTCCACTTAAAACACGAAGATTAATATCTGATCAAATATTTTTATACAAAATTCTGAATAACGGTCTGGACTCTCCTGAACTCGTAAATTATTTAAGAATTCACATACCTACAAGGCCAACCAGACTAAACCATTTTTTTCATTTGCCAGCGTGCAGAACCAACCTTAGAAAAAATTCCCAATCCCCCGTATATGCGCGCAATATAACACGCAATTTAACAATATCGATATTCTTAATAATACTCTTGTGAAATACCGAAACGAAGTCAAAAGTACGACCACAAATGTTAATTAAATTAATGCACAACTATAGAAAAGGTACAGCATGAGCATCTCCTGTCTCCATCCCACCTTCCTCTGCCTCTTGCCCTTTCCTATTCCTTCTTTCTTCTAATATACTTATATATATATTTTATTTTTTTTGTTATTTTCATTTTCATTTAAAGGTTATTACTAATTACAATTGTATATTGTATCATAAAAACCAACATTAGCATAAGAAACTGTTTTGGCTTACCTCATGTTTAACCTCTTGTATAACTCACCTGTATATAAATTGCTGTTTGTTTCTTACAATAAATAAATAAATTATTTATTCATTTAATGTACGTTGTACATAGAAAAAGCAAATAACAGCCATAAAATCATACACATCTGACAGGAGATCACGTCCGTGTTATGCAATAACGATCAAAAGATATAGAATCGCTCGGCAGATGAAAAAAAGGTTTTTTGGGTGCTCTAATATAATTTTTTAATACATTTATTTGAATTTTGATTTGTTGAATGAATGGGAAAAAAGAAGGTTGAAATTAACCCACTTCCCGACATCCGACCGAGCTGATACTCGGCAGATAGACTCGTTGTCGGAGCATTCTGTATTTACTGAAATTGGATGGCATTAAATTAAAAAATTTACAGCAGTGTTAATACACGAAATAAATCTCGGTTCCATCTAATTAGGATTTGGTTTAAGTGTTAGCGGTGTTCACTCATTTTAACCCAGTCCCCGGGGAGGAGGGTTCAATCCTCAGTCAAACCAAAATAAATAAATTCTCTGATATTGGCTACTAACCGGCCGGTGCAACTAGGGCGAAAATTGAAAATATATGTATTATAGTAAAAGAATTTCGTTTATTTATTAATTTTATTTTAGTGATTTGTACATCAAAGTTTACAAATGAATTAATTAATATTTGTCGTGCGGTGATCTTCTCGCGTATGTGACGCATGTTTGCGGGCGATGCCTGGAACGTTTCGGTGAGACCCAAACGGTTGCACTGGACATCTCCAAGGCCTTTGACCGGGTTTAGCACCGAGGACTTGTCAACAAACTGCATTCTTACGGACTTCCCGCATCCTTGTGTACGTGGATTCCCGACTTCTGAGGGAGAGGTCGATTCAGACGGTAGTCGATGGTTTCACCTCTTCCTCACACTCAATAAATGCTGGCGTCCCACAGGGATCGGTTCTGTCTCCGACTTTGTTTTTGTTGCACATCAACAACCTTTTGTCATGTGCACCAATTTATTGTTATGCAGATGACAGTACAGTTCATGATAGCTTTTTGTTTGACAAGCCCCCAAAGGGCTCACAAACTCCAACAGCTCGTAAGGCTTTGAAGCAAAGAATGGACGGTTACCTCGAGAGTGTTTTCTCTTGGGGTAAAAGTAATCTCGTTGAATTTAATGTTTCAAAGACCCAATCTTGTCTGATTACGTCTAAAAGGGATCGAAATGAAATTCTAGTCGCTTTCAACGGAAGCAATCTTCCGAACAGGCCCTCCATTGATATGCTTGGTGTAACCCTAAGTAACCAGCTGAGGTATGGGGGCTCCATCGAAGCCAGAGTAAAGTTAGCCTCCCAAAAACTGGGCGTACTGTACAGGGCCCGCAGATACTTTAATAGTACACAACTGCTAACCCTGTACAAATCGCAAGTGCGCCCCACGGTTGAATTTGGCAGCCACCTCTGGTCTGGAGCTCCAAAATACCTGAAAAATACCCTCGACTCTGTGCAGAAACGGGCGATCCGTTTGATAGATTCTCCCATCTTACCAGACGGATTGCAATCTTTAGAGCACAGGCGTCGGGTGGGAATGCTATCCTTGTTCTACCGGTATTACAATGGAAGATGCTCCGAGGAACTAGCATCATTGATCCATTCGGCACCGGTGCATAGTCGGGAAACACGCCAAACGCGTGCCCAACATTTGTACACAGTTGACATTTGTCACATGAGAACGGGTCGTTTCTTCGACTCGTTCTTGTGTTCAACAGCTCGGCTGTGGAATGATTTGCCGGCCTCTGTGTTTCCTCCTTCCTACAACATGGGTCTCTTCAAGACCAATGTTCATTCCTTCCTCTCCTCAAAAAGACCCTCCACACAGCATCCCAGATGACATAGGCCCTGAGGGAAATTATTTTCCTCAGGGCCTCCTGTGTGGAGTTAATGTAAAAAAAAAAATATATATATTTAATTATAACGTATATACTATACAGGGTGTTAAGGGACGTACTTGACTTACTTTAACCAGTGATTTCTGACATTATTTGGAGTAAAAAATGTAAATGAAATTTTGGTCTCCGGTGACTTTTTTTGACCACTTTTTTTTTTTTCAAAATTTTTTTCTTTAAAATCAAACAAAAAAAAATTCTTCCGCATGTGGTCACTGATCACTCAGCCGAGTGTCCGACGAACCCCTTACCCCGTCTCCAACTTTTCAACAACTATAATTTTTTTAAGCTTTTGTAGAAAAAAAAAAAAAAAAAAAACATCAAAAATGTCACCGGAGACCAAAATTTCATTTACATTTTTTACTCCAAATAATGTTAGGAATCACTGGTTAAAGTAAGTCAAGTACGTCCCTTAACACCCTGTATATTCTCTTGCTTAATGTGGCTCCTACTATAACATCTTGAATCTACCAATTAGTGCAGACTTTAAAGTTTAAAGTGCTGTAGATTCACCAGTTTCCCTGTTTGTACTAAGAATTTCTGGTCACTGTATATATTTTTTTATGAACTTAATGCCTTCACCTTTTTATTTTCTTGGAGAACATGTAAAATGATATGTGAAAGTTGTCTCATCCTGCACTACACATTGTGGATGCGGCAGTCGAGGGCTATGTAACAATGCTATGTAACCTAGTCCTGAAAACATTAAAGCCACACATTCCATAACAAATATTTTCCGATACTTACCACTTACTTCATCATTCATTTGCAGATGACCACGTTAATGAACCAGTCAACTGTATGGCCACCACTTCCTCCCGCGGCAGGTGACAGAGTGAGCTCATGAACTGATGTTGCTTTTGGTGCCAAATACCTCTACTGGAATGTGATATTACCCATATTATGTGAATGACAGAGAGATAAATATTACATATCTGTTCATAAGCTATTAGCATGACATATTCAAGGAGTGTAAATAATAAATACATTCATAAGGCTAGCTTTACATTCATAGGTAAAATTTCCGACTTACTTTAGTTTTTGATAAGTTACTCACAGGAGCGTTTACATACGCATCCGACTTATGGTAATTAATGCTCACGGAAGTTGTTTGGAAGTTCAGCTTATATAGAAGTTCATAGCGACCGTTTACATCTGTAAATTTATTTGCGGTAAGATGACTTTAAAAACGATCTACTGCTGTAAAATTTACGTGATTTTGTCAATAAAGAGGCCCAAATAAAGTGATGAAATAGAATTTGTGCCGTTATAGGTGGAAATTAATGACTTCTATAATTTTATCTGAATGACAGCTCCCTGATAGCAACCGACTTCAAATTCAAATACATAATGTTATAAACAGAAACATTGAAATTGGAAAGGATCGGACCGATAATTAAATAGAAAGATGCTCATTTTCAGAAAACTTTTTTCCACCTGAAAAATAAAAGATATCTTGGGTTTTTGGAATCAGAAAAGTTTCTTTCCATCCAAATTTGTTTTCGTGGGTATTGCTCAGTGGCGGTTCTTCACAGGGGGACAATGGGGACGGTCCCCGCCAGTTACACTCAAAACCTACTAAAGGAAAAGGAAATAACAGTTCTTTAAACATAAAAGTAATTAACATTTGCAGAAATAAAATACAAATAATTATTCCGGATGATTTTAATAAGACCCTACGCGCGTACAGCGAACAATGTACGGAGCACAAAACAGCGGGTCAATTTCTCAGTGCGCAGAATCTAATGCGCACTTGGGGGACAATCCGAAGTATCCCCATACTTTCCTTGCTTGCTTCGCGATCGTATGCAACTGCGCATGCGCAGTCGTATGTGAATTCAAATACCCGCGGGGACAATTCTTTGGATCCCCACAGAAACATTTGTTTGCGATGTTTCGGGCGGGAATCGCTCGCGTTCAAATTAGTTTGATAATAATCTTGTAAGATAAAGCATTATTTTTATTATACTATATTGTAAATTGGCATATATCTTTGGATATTTTATATTATTTTATGTTTAGATATCCGACTAGCATGATTAGACCATAAAATATTTTTTTGAGAAACTTTATATTATATTCTACGGGTGGTGAGATTGCAGTACAGTACGTAAAAAAAATATCGATCCCCACCACTAAAAAAGTGCTCGAGCCGCCACTGGTATTGCTAATTTGAGTTTCATGTGCTGTTATTTTTATATTGTTTTCGGAAGAGAATAAGGTGGGTAATTACCCATTTAACCTAATCAGATTTTAGTTAAAATAATCAAAATAATAATCAATCTTACAAAAAGAACTAAATTTTAATAACTAACTTAATTTACTAACTAATTAACTAACTTAATTTTTGACATCTCGCAACGGCGAATCTTGGTACTATTTCTTCAGTAACCATCTCAACTTATCAAACTGGTTTTATAAGCTGTGAGAAGGCTGGAAGTTCGCGTGGATGCAATTAGACTTGTCAAAAAACTTACGCTAGAACAACTTCTGTAACTTTCTACAAATTACGTTAAGTGACTTTTGGTGTCGTTTACATTGGTAATTTGGCCATAACTCGCTTTCGCGAGCGACTTACAGGAAAAAACTTGTGTGTAAATGCAGCCTTATTTTGTATTATTACCGTAAATAAATTTCTTTTAATTTCAACAATTTTAATTAAGATAATTTATTAAATTTTGACATTGTTTTTTTATATTCTAATATGCACTTTTGAATATGTATTTTTATTAACTTTGTATACCGTATTATTATTTTGTCAGCTGTTCATGAATTATTTGTCTACAAAAAGCTGCTAGTTAACTGTTACTGCCGCTTGTTAGTTGAACACATTTAAGCATTGGTGCTCTGGTAATAAATGACAGCTTCTTTATCTTTAACAGGTTCGCTGCCACTGTCCCGGATTGGTGATGCTCGTGTTTAATTCTTTTACGTCCTCAAAATTTTGTGACAGCGAACCTGTTAACATTGTTCTCTATTAAGAGTTCAGAATTACTGAACTACGACAGACGCTTTGTACTTGCTCCAACACATTGAATGGTGATGTCTTTTGTTATTCAAAGAATGTGGTTTCAGGTCACATAAAAGAATTTATCAAAAAACAGTTTCAAACAGAATTGAGTCTTTTAACAGAGAATGCTGATGAAAGGTTGATGAATAAGAGTGGAATGGTTGAAAGACATACCGTCAAGTCTCAAGAATCCGGATAAACATGCTGAATTTTAAAATGAATTCTACTTTATCCCCTCGAGCGATGATTGTTCGGTTTTCAATTTAATTAATATCATTCCTCAAAATACTGATATAGAAACCTATGAACTGCTTACTGCGGTTTATAGCCAATGAATTCACCTAGATTTCACCGTTTATCCCACATTTTTAGGTTCTATAAATTTGGCACATTATGGCAAAAGATTGCTTATGACCATGACATTTCACAAACTTGCCATAAATATGCCAGAAATCGGTTTGAGTGGATATAGGACTCAGTTTTTACAAAAATTTGGTTTGAAGAATTTCATAAGGCCTGGAGCACAGAACAGCCAGTGTATTAGTGACTTCAATTACAGTGCGGGATACTACTATAAGTAGATAGCGCTGCACATACGTCGCCACCCATAATTTTTGCAGTGTTGCATGAAAAACAACAGAAGTGGGCAGCAGGCCTAAATCGCCGGTTCGGTAATAATTTTGTTCAGATTATCGAGACTACTGTGTGAATATGCATTTGCCTAGTGATATTACAGTATTATTGTGTGTGCCAGATGCAAGGTTCGTACTAACTTGGTAAGAATAAATAAAAATGTATGTATTTTTAAAGATTATTAAAATAAATAAAAAAAACATCACTTTTTTTATTGCAAAATATACACACCTACACAATAATTATTCATCAAATTTAGTGTTGAAAGTTTTTCCTTTCATAAATGTTAAATTAACCTAATAACATTCATGGATTTAAAATTACGGTGGTCGATTAAAAAATCCGCAACCTTAATAATTACTAGCTTACTTGAATAATATACAATGACTGAAGGGAGAGAATAAATAAATAACATTTGCCATTTATGTAGGATATGAAAAATACGCTTTTCTCAATAAAAATATTTATATTTATGTATACACACACTTATTTAACAGGTTTGCTTTTACTAAATTTTTGGGAATTAAACCCAAACATGGGTAGGATGTAACGCCGTAACGGTGGCAGTTACCAATTATTTTGGTAAAAATAAATCTTCATTCTATTTTACAATTGTTATTGTTCTATAATAATTATTACAAGTTATTTTAGAAATACTGAGAAATAGGAGGAGGCAGTGGAAACCTAAATGTTTTAGTAGCTATCTGATGTGGCTCTTTTTGGAAAAAAATTATTTGTATTCGCTTCAGTTCTACCTCAGTTCAGTTCAACCATATCTAGACAATATAATACCAGCCCTAATAGGAGCTTAAGACTTATTCCCTTCCACCTTTTCAGTCACTATTGACAGAATAATAATATGTACAAACTATCATCGGTGTCGTGCTTTCTTGTTATTATTTTTCTTGGCGCTACTGCTAGAGCTGGGGGTTTTGAGTTTGTTGACCGAAGTGTTGGCATCTTGCTTGCTCAGCAAGCCCAGCCCTAAACCTTGTTCCTTTTCTTTGGGAGTACCGGGTCTGCTGGAATCCAGAGAGGCCAGAATCTTTTCACTGGATTGCTTCTGCGAGCTGCTGCTTACGGAGGGAGTCTTCGGGGTGGAGTTGTACTTGGAACTTGAGGTGTTTTGGTTGAGGGTGCTCTTGTCTACGGTAGGTGTGCCATTGTGGGTGTGGTGCTTGCCCGCGTTCTTCTGCGGAGTGGATAGATGGCCATCTGTAGAGTTGTGAGCGACAGTGGTGTGGTTGTTGGTGCCTTGCGACAGGGAGTTGTGGCTGAGGTGGTTGGCTGCTGATCCAATTTGGGTGTCGGAGGAATCCTCGTTTGTTTGAGACTCGGTCTCACTGTTGCGTTCAACTGGAAAGAAGTTTATTTTATTGTGATGACCATGCAACAGTCCCAACTGTCCTGAGCCAATGAAAGAAAGTAAAGGGTGGTTCAGACTAGACTAAAAATTTACTCGAGTGGCGAGTTAGGAGCTGTTCAGACACGCCAAGTATTTTAGTTGAGTGGAGAGTATAGTAGTAACTAAACGGGTCCGAACACCATAATGTAGAGTGGGTTAGTCAGCTCTTAAGTAGATTCAATCCATTTCGTTTTATTTTTCAGGCGAGTAAGGACCCCCACCACGTGACCCTGCACACTGAGATGCGCGAACCGGCCGTTTTATCACAGTTCATTTGTAGACGCGCGGAAATGTCGTGGCATTGGAGCGAAGATGCTACTCTAAAATTATTTATTTATGCTGCTATTAATCTCTTCACGTCCATAGTTTATTTATTTTCATCTCACTAATTTATTCTTCCACCTCTTCTAAAATAAGCATTAAAATCAGCTTAATTAGTGCATTTACTTTGCTGTGAAGCCGCCCGTCATCTTGCAAAGGGCGGCGGGCACTATGTACTCTACTTGAAAGTAAAGCGAACGATTTTCGATGGGTAAAGTAGCAAGTATACTCGCTACTTGACTTACTACTTGCTCAGTGCGAACAAGCCAATACTCACGAGATGAAAATAAAGAAACTATTAACAACTACTACTAATTCCATAGGCACTCATGTTTTTCAAATAGGGTTACCAATTTTAGAGTTGTATCTTCGTTCCAACGAAATGACATTTTTGCGGCAGCTAATGAACTCTACTAAAACTCTACAATGGGTTCGGATTTGTTTAGTGGTTGAGCTAGTGAGCAGTGGGGGTGCTAATCCCCCAAAAAATACAACAAAATGGATTGACTCAGCTAAACTACCACACTAAATTTGTTGTTCGGGACACATTTACTACTATTATTCTACACTCTACTAAATTACTAGCCTAGTCCGAACAGCCTTAAGGTACCATACTTAAAAAATGTCACATAGTTGAGCCGGTTTGAATAATGCATTTCAAGGGTGATACGCCTATCAGGCATTAAAAAAATTAAATAAAGGTGTCAATACTTACTTTTGGCTTCAGCGGGATCAACTAATCCACTCACCGCCTATAAAAAATTTTTCGACATTTAGAGATGAGAATTAGGAGATAATAATTTAAAATATAAATCATATTCAATAAATATTTACCGCCATAGACGTAATAGATGATTTTGAGAATAGCCTTTCAGCTTCCTTAAATTTCCTGTTGCGTTTATCAGCCTTGGGGTTTGTACTCTTATTAGTGGTGAGGTACCTGTCCCAACCTCTTATTATGTTTCCATATAGTTGGGTATCTTCCAAGTAGGAACCTTCAAAGGCATAAATTTGTCTCTCCAAATTAGCCAGCGTTTCCTGCAAAGATGGTCACACAAACTTTGAGAAAAGTGGAAATCTAACCTAGCCCATACTACAGGTAACCTTTACTTTATAATTTACATGCACTTTTTTTTTCCATTTTCATTCAGTTTTATTTGTTTATAAAGATTCAGTTCAAGTGAGAATTGTCTAATCGTTATTATTTCTGGTTTACTATGGGTCATTGGTTGGGAATAGGTAACTATAAAACTGTCAGCCTGGTGCTGTTGATTACAAAATAACAATTTCATCGACTTGTTATGATCAATATGTCACAACATTACAAATAATATTACTTCCGCGCATTATTTTTATATGTCTGTATTATATTGAACTTAATTTAGATCTAGACCTTAACAAAACTTACATTATTGTTAGAAAATGACATGTTATTTGACCGCAATACAGAACTGGATCTGTCAAAATGTGTACGAGAAATTTTTTCAAATATGACCGATAAAATAAATCCAATCGTGGTAGTTTATGAAAATAATAAGCCTGCCTCATGAAATAAACACTAATTACCGCGATTTCGGCCTTCCTTTTAACCAATTCAGCTAATTCTGCTCTAGTGTCAACGACAGAAGCAGGCTTCGAAGACGCCATTTTTGTTTTTGATGTTTTCACATTTTTGGTGTCCGCTGAACCGATTTGCGGTGAATGAACCATTTTTTAACCTTAAGAAATTACTGCAATTATTAACTTAAAAGTTGTAGTCTAAATATATGAGAACCGATTTCCCAAGCAATTGAACCCGAATATTATTTGTGCATAAATATTTTGATATCATAAAAGCGAACAATTTTGGCGCGAGCAAATGGTAAATTTGATATTATTTCATGTTGGTTGGTGCCGTTGGTAAACCTGAGAAACAAAGATAAAGATATTTAAAAAAACGTGCTGCTAGATGCTGTTCAGGCTGAACGAAAATTCCATATTATTACGAAAGGTATTTTTATGCAAATTTGTAAAACTCGCACTATCCGTTCAGTTATAAAATATAACTACGTCCAACGTCAGTACGAATACAAATAAATTCTTTGATTGCATTTTTCACACGTAAACCAAACTTTAAAAAAAAATTTTAAGTAATCATTATTGCTTCTAAGTATTTTTCTTGGCACAAAGCATGCTTTTTAAGGGTGAACTGCCCTTTTCATAAAAATAAGCATGGTGAATGTTTACAGAATAGGAACCCGCTTAATATACGCCTTTTGTAAATATTCCCCAAAATATTTTTCAATTGTTGGAATTAAAACGTTATTTATTTATTATACAGGGTGTCCGGGGGTAAAGTGCATTAACTTCGGGAGGTGATCCTACATGATAGTACAAGTAAAAAAGATAAATAACTTTTCGAAATTCCAACTTTTAGGGGTAGTTTTCTGGTAAAAAGATAAAATTAGACCGGCTTGTGCGGGCGGCATTATTATTTTACACTGTTGCCGAATCCCCGCTCCAAGCGCTCAGTGTCAGTGTTGAATTCGAATGTAACAATTTTATTCGCGTAGTAGTGTTTCACTTTAAAAACTTTATTGTTGTTAGTCAAAACTTGTTGATTTAATGTGTCTTTATCTAGTGTGTATTTATTAAGACCGACTTAAAGGAACAACTTCATTCAGCGCGTGTTTTTTTCAGACTTACTTTTGTTTACTTAGTTGTAGACATACCTAAACTGCCTACCTGTAAAAATGGTGTTTATTTGTGCGTAATTTTATCATTGAATTATTGTGCCAATACCGCGTAATTTTGTTATTGAATTATTAGGTCAATGCCTTACTTTACCAACAAAGAACGGGCAGACATTCATTAATGAAATACGCCACAACGTACGAATTGATAATAATATTACTTTACGTTTACATGCTTGCTTACAAGCTGAAGGTGGACCTTTTGAAAATTTGTTAAACCAGTTAAAAGCGATGACATTTATTAGTTAAGTGTTTAATTAGTTTATAACAATTTAATCGTTAAAAGCGTGTCTTCAATTGTTATTTAAGTGCAGTTATTTTTTTACATTTGGTTTAAAACATACGATCTGTATGATAAACGTCAAATTCTCGGTCTTGTTATTGTTTACAAACTGTTTCCATGGATCCAGGACAAATCACACCAAGCAACGTTGCAACAAATGCGCCCGGCAAGCTAACTTGGGTAAGTGCTACCTTACACTAAGGATTTTTAGTAGGCATTTCTTTTTGTATGGGAAAAAAAAGTTGAAATTTCAGAAAAAGTTATTTATCTTTTTTACTAGACATGGGTCGTTACGCCGTTTTCGAGAAACGTAACGAAACTAGTTTCTTGGTCGGCGTAACCTGTTTCAAAACAGGTTATTTTTGTAACTAGTTATTTTCATTCAGCTTCAGTTACACATGAAACTGTATACCCCCACCAACTATAAAGTTACACACGAAACGAAAATAAATTAAAGCACTCTCTAGTATCTAAGTGTTTGTAGCTATACAGTGAAATCAACGTATATGAAATTAACTTCCCTTCATACTTTATTCAGGCTTAGGACTGACTGCATTAAAAGTATTTATGATTAATTTTGATAAAATTTCACTTTACGCAATTGAAATTTAAAATGCATTATTTTCCGCCACCCCAAATGCAAAAAGTTTCTTTTTATAGTAATTAAGGTGAATCTAAAGGTTTTTTTCTAAAAATTGTTCGTAATAAGCGTTGACAGTCCGATCGAAAATTTACCGAAAGTGCTCAATATTATACACAAGTCAACGACGAACTAAAACTTACTGAATTATTTTACTTTAAATTAAAAAAATGGTCGCTAGCTTCCCAGAAACGGAACCCACTCCCGCTTACTCGAAAATGTTCGATTCAAAATCTTGCACGCTCGGCCGGCCGGTAAACGCAACTTTGCGAAGCGCGAAACGCCGCGAAACTACTCTGCAATCAGTTACTCACATCCAGGGCTGGGCAAAATACATGCTTTGCTGTAATTGAAATACAAATTACAAAATACTTTTTCGCATGTATTTAAAATACGAAATACAAAATACTTTCAAGTCGTGTATTTAAAATACAAAATACAGTATTTTAACCATTTTTTTCTTTCAAATACAAAATACAAATTACAAAATACAAAATACATTTGGTTTTGGTAGAACCTTTGGTTGCAATAAATTGTCGTAAATGCCCTTATCTAAGGGTGCGTTTCCATAGAAGCAATGTTGAGCAGAGTGAAACAGAGACGTGCAAAAATTGACCAATCATATTGCTCAAAAGACACATCTCATCTCCGCTTCACTTGTAAAATTTGTGGTAAAGGACTCAGGTGTTAGGTAATATAATAATAATATATTATAATAATAAATGTCGAGTTATAAATAGCGCTATAGTTTGTATAGCGCTATTTTGTGTTATTTCTAGTGACCGACCGAAGGTTCGGTTTCGGTTTCGTCAAGGTTCGGTAAAAAAATCTAGTTTCGGCATCAGTTTCGGTTTTGGCAGAAAATCTGCCGAATCTTCGGCCGCACCGAAACTCTGCATTTGTGAATTATCGCGTGCCGTTTGACTGACTTCGGGTGAGTTTGTGGCTCGTGTGTCATCCACCATCATCAACTGAGTTCGTTGGCCGGACCGGCGTGCTTGTATTGTGAATTTATGTGATCACAAACTTCAATTATTTTTATTTATTTCATTCTAATTTTAATTTTATTTAACAAGTGTAAATAAAAATTAAAATCTAGTCTCCTTCAACGGAAGCGATCTTCCGAACAGTCCCTCCTTTGATGTGCTTGGTGTAAGGCCCTCCGTTCATGGAGATACTTACAATCTACGTAATTGTGACGAAACCACAAGTACCCTGTTGATATACATACTACTTTTTAATGCTAGTCTCCGTACACGGCGCTATCCGAAATATACTATATAGTCACATGAGAACGGGTCGTTTCTATGACTCATTCTTGAGTTCAAGAGCTCGGCTGTGGAACCCGGCCTCTATGTTTCCTCCCTCCTTCCTCTCCCCAAAAAGATCCTCCATACAGCATCTTCAAAGATGACATACGCCCTGAGGGAAATTATTTTCCTCAGGGTCTCTCATGTGGAGTTAATGTAAAAAAATGTTGTGATTGTAAACGCAATTAAAATTATAATACTCAATTTATGAAGTCCTTACTTTATAGTGAATATAAGTGTAAAAAATAAGCCGAATTTCAGTAAACAATAGATTTTTAACATGTCTAAAAAAGTTTCGGTTTCGGTTTCGGCCGAAACTGAGACAGATATCGAATATTCAGTTTCGTTTTCGGTAGAAAATCCTATTTCGGTCGGACACTAGTTATTTCACTTCAAGTGCGCTCTACTGTAATTAACTTAAAAATAGTTTAGTATTCAGTCAAATTATTCCTATAGTGCTTGATCTAATACTATGACACAAAAATGTACAATACAAAGCAATGACAAGCATTACATATTGTGAGAGAGGTTTTAGGGTGGCACACCTGTTTCCGGCCATACAAGAGCGAGACAGGTGATCCCGCATATAAAAGGAGATGCAGGCCTCTCCTCACTCTTTTTTTCCAACCGCCAACACGTTAGTTAGGACGTATTTATAGCCATTACTTACAATAAATATCCATATCGCCAATACGCGCATTATTTATTAAATAACCTCGCCTACACTCGAGTCTGTATTTAACAGTGGCGCAGCCTACGGTACACGATTCTGACAATACGGCAGATCGCGTAAAGAATCGACGCGCAAAAAAATTTGGCACAAAAATTTGGCAAAAATACGCGGTAACATTATTATTTCGGGTCGGTAAGAAAGGCCGGACCGAAATTATTCCAACACTTCACTGCAAGGAGTGAAGTGCAAGAAGACACTGGAGCCAGCCAGCTTTTCGGAAGGGGGAAGCACGGGAGGTCCAGCGTCAATCGACATCTCTGAGGGTCAAGGATCGGAGATCCAGGTCGCAGGAGTGATCTGGGGTAGCCATCGGTGTTACTGTGTGACGGGTCTGGAAGGAGCCATCAATTCACAGGGTCAAGGAGCAGTTTCCGGAGCAGGGTCCAGGGAGCAGACGGCAGAAGAAGAAGCCTCATTGGGAAGTTTTTGTTTTTTCTGTTTTCTTTCTCTCTATTTGGGTACCTTCTGGGCATTGGGAACATGGAGTCTCGAGGATTGGAGTCCTTCAGTTTGCGTGACGGGAACTGGGAGAACTTCAAGGTCCGCCTCGGACAATTTCTCCTCGTGAATGATGAAAAGTTTGCATCGGATGATAAAAAAAGGGCTATTTTCCTGAATGCATTGAAAGATGATTGTTTTTCCTTATTGGTTAATTTGTGCATTCCTAAAAAGGTAACAGATATTAAGTTAGAAGATTTGATATCTAAACTTGATGAGTATTGTTGTTCAACGAAATGTTTTTTTGAAGAGAGATCTAAGTTTTACAGTGCTAAACAAAGAAATGACGAATCAATCCGTGAGTTTGCAGTGCGGTTAAAGTCTCTTTCTACTAATTGCAAATTTGGGAATAGTTTATCAGTAAATTTAAGGGATTTCTTTGTTTTGGGTTGTAAACCAGGAAAGGTAAGGGAAAAATTATTTCTCGAGGGTGAATTACACTCGTTCGAAAAATGTTTACAAGTCGCCGAGTGCATTGACCTCGTAGCTTCAACTCAAGCGCAGTACCGAGTTGATAATACGGTTTACGCTAATGTACAGCTCAAGGCCGGTCGACTCTCTTTTAATAATTCGCGTGTGAAAGACAGAGACGTGAAGCGTTTCGGGCATAGCAACAGGGCACGGTCACAGTCGCCAGCGAACGCTGTGAAACAAAATTGTACCGTTTGTGGTCACAATAATCACATCGCGACGGAATGTAGATATAAAAATTATTTATGTAAAATTTGCAGTACGAAGGGTCATCTCGCAAAACAGTGCAAGCGTTCCTCAACACGTAAGAGTGGGAATACTTTGTTGTCGGACACAAAGTTGGGTGAAGTTAATAGTGTCGAACCATTTTTTATTGAAGTTTCACTAGACGGGATCAAGAGTAAATTCATGGTAGATTCTGGAGCATCTTGTTGCGTAATTTCCAAGGAGTGTTATTTCAGTAAATTCAGTAGAATCAAGCTAGTGCACGAAGACATTAGTCTACGGGGTTTTGACAATACGCTCGTGAAAGTGGTAGGTACAATTACGCCACAAGTGGAATTTAACGGTCAGTGTCACAATTTGAAATTTGTTGTTGTCACAAGTGCTTCGTTATCGATAGTGGGGCGTGATTTTATGAATCTTTTTAACGTCGGGATTAACGGAATCGTAAACAGTATAAAACAGAATACTTTGAAGCAGCGATTAGTAAAAAAATTCCCGGAAGTTTTTACGGATAAACTAGGAAAATTTAATAAGTACGAAGTGAATTTAACTTTGAAAGAGACCGCTATTCCGATATTTCGTAATCACAGAGTTATGCCGTTCGCTTTGAAAGAAAAAGTCGAAAGGGAGTTAGATAGTTTACTGTCAGACGGTATTATAGAACAAGTCCAGTTTAGTGAGTTTGCAAGTCCAATTGTTCCAGTAATTAAGAAAAACGGTAGTATTAGATTATGTGGTGATTATAAATCGACAGTGAATAATCAGTTATTAGTTGACAAATATCCATTACCTAGGATAGAGGAGCTATTAACGAAAGTAAATGGTGGGAAAGTTTTTGCAAAAATCGATCTTAAATCGGCGTATAGTCAATTTGTTTTAAAAAAGGAGTGTAGGCGTTTTACAACAATCAATACCCATTTAGGATTGTTTCAGTATAAGCGGTTAGTGTACGGGTTATCTCCCGCGCCAGCTATATTTGCAAAGGCAATGGCAAATTGTTTGTCAGGATTACAGAACATGACGTTTTATTTGGATGATATTATCGTGATAGGGGAAGACGAAGACGATTTAGAGAAAAACGTATGTGTTGTGTTAGAAAGGTTGAAACATTGTAATCTAACAGTGAATAGTGACAAGTGTGAATTCAATTTAAAAGTTATTGAGTTTTTAGGTTATAAAATAAGTGAACAAGGGATTCAACCGTGTGAACGGAATAAAGAAGCCATTTTAAATGCACCAGCACCTAGTGATTTAAATAATTTAAGAAGTTTATTAGGTATGATTAGTTATTATCGTAATTTTATTCCAAATATGGCAAATATATTGTCACCATTATACGAATTGCTTAAAAAAGATGTTAAGTTTCAATGGGGTACGGAACAAGAAAATAGTTTTGCGATAATTAAAAGAATATTAACTTCGGATAGGATTTTAACGCATTTTGACGAAAATATACCTGTGAAACTTGTCACAGATGGTAGTTTTAATGGGGTAGCAGCAACATTACTTCATAGGTTTCAAAATGGCGTAGAAAGACCGATTGGGTTCGCAAGCAGAACTTTAACTAAAGCGGAAAAGAATTATTCTATTCTAGATATTGAAGCAACAGCAATTATTTTTGGAATTAAGAAGTTTTATCAATATTTGTACGGCAGAGAATTTATTTTAGCTGTGGATAATCAGCCGTTAGTGAGAATTTTAGGTGAAAATAAAGAAGTACCTAAGATTGCCGCGTCAAGGTTACAGAGATATGCTATTATGTTAGGTTCGTTTAATTTTAAAATTGAATATGTAAAATCGAAAAATAATTGTTCAGACTTTCTGAGCAGGTGTCCGATTGAAAAGGTTAGCTGTGAAGATGAGATAGAGTCTGATTACATTAATTATTTCGAGAATAATGGGTTTAATTTGTCTTTAGACGTGATAAAAAGCGAAACCGAAAAGGATGATGTGTTAGGTCAAGTAAAAAATTTTCTTATCGAAGGTTGGCCAGCATCAGTAAAAAAGGCACAAAGTGGTAACTTTACTAGAATTTTTTGGGAAAAAAGGTTAGAATTGTCTTTGATAAATGGGTGTGTTTTATATCAACATAGGGTTGTTGTACCTGAGTCTTTAAGACAAGAGGTTTTAAAGATGTTACATAGATCTCATTTAGGGGTTTTTAAGACTAAAGGTATTGCAAAAAGCTTTGTCTGGTGGCCAAAAATTAATCAAGATTTGGAGAAAATAACGGAAAATTGTAGAGATTGTTTAGAAATTAAACCAGAATCACAAAAGAGTTCTTTAGCAGTGTGGCCATATGAACCTGAAGTATGGTTCAGGGTACATATTGATCATGGTAGTTTGTATAACAAAAATTTTTTAGTGGTGGTAGACTCTTCTTCAAAGTGGATTGAGTGTCTGGAAGTAAACAGTCTGTCTTCAAAAGAAAATATCGAAATACTTCATAGATTATTTTCGCAATTTGGTTTTCCTGCAACTTTAGTTAGTGATAATGGTACGTGTTTTTGTTCTGAGGATTTTGAAAATTTTTGTAAGAAAAATGGGATAGAACATATCACTAGTCCAGTCAATCACCCTAGTAGCAACGGGCAAGCTGAAGCTACAGTAAAGACTTGTAAAAATTTCCTTAAAAAAATTTGTAAACATAATGGATTTCCTTCAGATTATAAAGAAAAGTTAGGTAACTTTTTAGCAGACTATAGGAATACAGTTCACGCAACAACAGGATGTGAGCCATCTGTATTATTAATGGGTAGAAAAATTAGAACAGTATTTGACTCTCTGATTCCAAGGAAAATTGAGGATAGAACGGGTAGTTCAGGTTCTACTCGACGAAACAAAGTAATGAAAAAGGTTACTCAGAGCCAAAACAATCAGAAAAGACAATATAAGGGTAGAGTTAAATCAGGTTTTAATATAGGTCAGAAAGTAATGACTAGAGATTTCAGATCTCAGGGTAATAGGTTATGGGTCCCTGGGGTTATTGTGGATAAAAAAGGTAGTAAAATATATTTCATAAAAATTAACAAGTCTAATATGGTGTGGAAAAGACATTTAGACCAGCTAAAGGAATTACATGTTTCATGGCAGGAGGAAGATAACCAGGAATTCGCGTCTGACACGTTGGAATTGTCGACGGACGAATTAGATCTCTCCGGTATGTTACGTAATAGAAGTGTCTCTAATTCTGTTTCTCCATGTTTCAGGTCTAACCCATGGCAAGGAAGGCTTCGGCCCAGGTGACAGCACTTCGCAGTCGAAATGGACAGAAATGGACAGAAGGGAAACAGAAAGAACAAAAACAAATGTTTTGTTAATTTTAAATGTAATGTGTTAATTTTAAATGTGAAATATGAAATATAAAATATATTGTATGAAATATGTAGCTATAGGTATCACTTATGTAGCCAGGATTCTCCCGTTTAAGTAGGGGAGGATGTGAGAGAGGTTTTAGGGTGGCACACCTGTTTCCGGCCATACAAGAGCGAGACAGGTGATCCCGCATATAAAAGGAGATGCAGGCCTCTCCTCACTCTTTTTTTCCAACCGCCAACACGTTAGTTAGGACGTATTTATAGCCATTACTTACAATAAATATCCATATCGCCAATACGCGCATTATTTATTAAATAACCTCGCCTACACTCGAGTCTGTATTTAACACATATTATGATAGAAAATGTACAATAACAGTGCTATTATAGCACAGGACGAGTTGCCAACTCTAAATATTAACACACATAACATATAGCTTTGGATTCTAGCGTTTTTAGTCTACGTATTATCTATATCAGTTTATTTTTCATTATCATTATTAAGATCGCTAAATGTATTTGAAAATGTATTTTGAAGCCATAAGTATTTGAAATACAAATTACAAAATACCTCAGCCCCAGGTAATTGAAATACCAATTACAAAATACATTTTTAGGAAGTAATTGAAATACAAATACAAAATACGTATTTGTATTTCAAATACGTATTTGTATTTCAAATACGTATTTCAATTACAAGTATTTCAAATACTGCCCAGCCCTGCTCACATCACACCCAACACAGAAATAACGCATTTACAAAAATAACTACTTGCAATTTTATCGAAACTAGTTATTTCCGTTACATACCGTGTAACTAGTTATTGTATCTAGTTACGTTAAATAACGCCCACGCCTATTTTTTACTCCTACCATAATGTAGAATCACCTCCCGAAGTTAATGCACTTTACCCCCGGACACCCGGTATATATTGTAATTTTTACGTTCAGTAAAAAAAATCATTGTGTTATGCATCAACATCTGCACTTCAGATTTTATTAATTTTTTACAAAACCGGGACCAGCTCATTTTACACTAAAAAAAATAAATTTTTACCCCAGTAGATAGGTAATAATTAGATGTAATTAATTCCGTGAGCGGAAATTGAAAAAAATGTATATTATCGTTAATTCCTTAAATTTAAAAATACGAAAATGTCATTTTTCAATGACCTCCATGTTGTAAATTACAGCGGTAAATATGCACTTTTTCACAAAAAAAAACTTTGCAGAAGTTGAATAATTGTTAGAATTACGTATTTCGGAAACTTTTTGCATTGGGGGAGGCGGAAAATGATGCATTTTAAATTTCAATTGCGTAAAATCAAAATTCACTTCGCGTCTTCGCAACTGTCATGGCGCGGCCGATCTGTCACACAAGCCTGCTAGACAAACCCTGCGTAGCCAGACAAACCATTTAAAAACGTAGGCTGTTTTTTAAAGTAAAGATAATATTCACAAGCCCGCTAGACAAACCCTGCGTAGCCAGACAAACCATTTAAAAACGTAGGCTGTTTTTTAAAATAAAGATAACAACATGGAAGTCATTGAAAAATGACATTTTCGTATTTTTAAATTTAAAAAATTGACGATAATATACATTATTTTCAATTTCCGCTCACGGAATTAATTACATCTAATTATTACCTATCTACTGGGGTATATATTTAATTTTTTTTGTCCAAAATGAGCTGGTCCCGGCTTTGTAAAAATTTACCCAGATTTTCTAAAGTGCGTAAAAACGGGTCATTTGATTTTCGTACCATCCTTTTCCTACTAGATCCTCTGACAGTCAGCATGGCCAACTTTAGCAAGAATAAACAAAAGGTCAAAGTTGATTTGTATTTGTGCACTTTGTGCATCTGTCATCTGTCATCCTTGTGATCTGTCAGTTCTGGTCTGCCCATACTGCTACTTTTTTGACTTGTTCGAAAACAAAAAAAATATTGGTAAAGATAAAGAAATATATCATTATGTCGCCTATAAACTACGTGCCACGTGTAACCCAGGTAAATGGACGATTTTAATATTATAACTTTAAATTTAAGTTCAAATTTAATATTCAAACATGATTGATTACTGAAAAACATTAGGTATGTACTGATTACAAAAAACAAAAAAAAATAATGTTATTTTACATAATAATTATGATAATAAATAATCATTGTGTTCATGTTTAGCTTGATGCTGTCCAACTCGATAATGAAGTTGTTGATATTCTCAAAGGACAGTTATTGGAGGCCGCCAAATATTTTCCGGTTCGTATGATAATTTATATTAAAATAAATTTTTTCCAATTTATTTCAGATTTAGCAGTATACGTATACGTATGTTATGTAATCAAACCTTCAGATGTGATATTATATTTACCTTATTTAAACAACTTTTTTTTTTTTTTTAGCCTGGTTTTATTACTCCCGTAATTCCTGAGTTGGACTTACTCCTACGAACATTGATGTTTAAATATTCCCTGCAAAAGAATGGTAGTACGTTTGGCCAACAGATGCTATCTTTGCAATATGATAACAAGTTATTGTCTAGTGGAAAACTTCGCTGGTTTTTCATTTATACAATTCTCTTGAAGTATGCCAGAGATCGATTATTATTGAGTTACACAACCAACAGAACGGCGCAGAACTTTCTGGATGCCGTGGAGAGATTCCAAATAGTCGGGGATTTTATAAATCTATTGAGATTCCTTCAAACAGGAAAAAGTCCTGCCTTAATTGACTATGTACTTAACTTGGAAGTTTCTGCAAATAAATCTGTTAATAATAGATTTCAAGACAATGCGTGGACAAGGGAACTGCTGTGGCACAGTTTTGTTGTAAGTAGAACATATTTTTTTTTGTTTTAATTATTTATTAACCAAGAATAACATTACAATATATACAATATAACTACATATACATATATATTATTTATTTATTTTTTGGTATATACCACCTCACTAGGCTGAGCCTGTTCTGAGGTGGCAGGAATTTAATTTAATTTTGATATCTTAATCTTGGAAGATAAAAAATATAATTTTATTTTAAATAGATAAATGGAATAAAAGAAAAAAATATAAATATATCACCAGTATAATGTAAAGACGGCCTCCGTGGTCGAGTGGTAAGGCTCTCGACTAGCAATCTGAAGGTCGCGGATTCAAATACCGGCAATAAAATTTTGTTTGATCAATTTGTGTTATTTCACTATTAATTAATTTTAAATAATGTTTAGTATATTTGCAGCACGTCAGTATCGCCTGGAATTTTCAAAGGAACCGGGTAGAGATGGTCATGTTGCCACCCCCCCCCCGGTTCTTTTCCGAAATTTCCCTAACTATTGGTTCCAAAAGTCGATGCAAAATGTTAATTGTGTCTTTTCATTTACTTATTTGTGCTATTTTGCCATTGTTACTGGATATTTTTGCATTGGTAGTGCATATGTTATGTTAGGTTCGTACTGTTAGGTTCAATCTCATTATTTAGCATTGCTTCTTGAGCATTTTTTCTAATTTTTGTTTTCAGGAAATGCTAGGATTTGCAGCGCCTCTGCTGAATACATCCTTTGTTCGGAGGATAATAAAAGAAAGATCTTTGAATATCTTTAGCGGGAAAAAGGACTCGATGGTTGCAGCTTTTGTAAACACAACACCAGACCTTAAGAGAAGTACAAAATGTGCAGAATGTGGTTACCTCCCCATCCTACCTCACTCCATGGGCTGTGAACATGTCTTCTGCCATTTCTGTCTGCAGGTAATTAATTTATTTTGTAATATAGGTACTCTTACAAAATACAGAACCAGTGATGAACTAGGTGAATCCTTACACCATGGTTCCTTTAGTTTACTTCTCTCATACAGGGAAAAGGGCATATAGAACAGAAAGCACAGAACCTACTAAAAGCTATTTAAAGTTAGCTTTTTTGACTTGCAACACTTTACTATGGGATGTGCGATTACATAAATTTTTTTTTCCAGGCCAACAAATTGGATAATCCAAATTACAAGTGTCCCCGCTGTAGTCTCTGCAGTGCAACAGTAATGAGGGTTTCTGCAGGGTAATAATGTTTTGGGCTTATTTAATGCTATTTAAGCTGTTTTAATTTTATGCAATGTTTGTATGTTATTATTATTAAATAATTTGTATTACCATGTACACAAAATAAAATTATTAGAGGTACAATAATTTTTAGTCAGACACGATTTTGTATTTTGCATCAAATAAATAAAAGCAGTATTTATTGAATGAAATGTAAGTACTGTGTATTATTAAAGTAACGGGAACTTGAACTCAGTTCTCTACCCCTACCTCTATCCCGCCGCGTTAAAAGAATAAAATATTAAATAAAATATTTTTATATCATCTAAAAAAAACTAATGCAGCAAGTTCTCCGAATGAATTCTACAGGTGACTAAGAACTTTCTAGAGGGTGACTGGTGGAAGCATTTGCTCATGTTTATGCTTTAAGATCTTTTAGACCTCGCTTTTCAGCCGATTTATAACACTTGGTTTGAAGACTTTTCCTTTGAACACATGCCTTATTAATAAAAAAAAAACCAAACGACCGTTAAACGGTGTATCTGTTCGCTTACCGTTACATGGCATTTCTACAACACTACTAATAACAAACATGATGACGTTTTTATGTTGACTGCATTGAACATTCCTATGGCCATGTTTTTTCGTTCATTTGCCGGAAAATTTCTTTTGCGACTTATGGGATTTTATGTGCAATTCATTTACAGCTTTACTAATAAAAAAAACACTTAACGACTGTTAAATGGTGTTTCTGTTCGGTGGCCGACGGCAATCCCGTAAGGTTACTAATGAAAATATCTGTTGTGACATGTGGGATTTTAAGCGTAATTCATGTAATGTTTTTGTTCCATATTTTGCATTGTAATGACCAATTCACTATTATATTAGTACGAGTATAATTCAACATAATCGAACGTTATTAATAGCCTTGCGTCAGCGTAGTTGAATTTTAGAATCCGGCTTTTAACGCATGTCTGCCGCCGGGCATAAAAAGTCCATTTTTAATCGTCTCATTGAAACTCGCCGTCAAGTTGGTATTATTAAAATGTTTAGTGGTGATGTCACTGATCACCGTAAAGTCATTGTATGGGAATGTAGGTATGACACAAGCCATCGTATTAACAACATTATTTCATCTTATCAGTTTATTTACATACTGTTTATAGAGATTTCGTTGTTGTGTTTATTGAAACATTATTAGGCCTAAATAATTCAGTTTCAAAAATATAGGTATCTCTTATTAGTTTATCTCAATTATTGAAGATATTCAAAAACTACTGTACAAAAAAAATAGTAATGCTACTTCTAGGAAGAATACTTCGAACTCCGAATTTCAAAATGGTGCCAGTTGAACAGCTGGTTGCCCGATCTTATAGCCCAAGAGGCTAAAAAGGTGCCCAAATAGGTCCAGAATCCAATAGGTCCCCACAACGGGATTAAGTAAATCCCAAAATCCCCGCTTGGGCTCCCCTACTATTATCAGTTTGGAGCTTCGGTTTCCATTAAAATTGTTTTCGATTCTCAAAAGCCAAAAAAATAACAATTTTAAACAACTTTTATACCATTCTCCCGTAATAATATTGAAAAATATAATAAATATAATATAATGAATAAATAATTCCTCCTAAATAATGTTTTAACTTATCGAATAGTATCATACTTACTTCCGTACAACTGTCATACGAAATGACAACACCTGTTGAAAATAAAAATAACTTTTTGGGAGTGATGATGTCACACGATTCACTACACATAAACGATGGTTTTCGGGGGATCTTGAAAAATTAAAACTTTCACTATTTTAACTATTAAAACTAACTCTAAAAATAAAAAAATATGCGGTTATTTAAGTTGAAATGACCTCCTGGTCATTATTCATCAAAACAAATAAAAAAATTGGACTGGAGTTCCTTATTCTTTAAATAAAAGGACTGTGTTTTTTAATTTTGAATTTTACGAAATTTTTCGATGTTTTAATAGAATACGAGTATAAGCATTTTTTAGAAATTAAATTTTTATTTTTTTTTAAATTTCCCTCAGGGCCTGTGCCTGTGTAGATGCCGTGTGGAGAATCTCTTGGAGGAGAGGAGTGAGCATGGGTCTTGAAGAGACTCATGTTGTAGGAGGGAGGAAACACAGAGGCCGGCAAATCGTTTCACAGCCGAGCTGTTGAACTCAAGGACGAGTCGTAGAAATGACCCTTTTTCGTGTGACTAATGTCAACTAATGCCACTAATGTGTGGCTCCCAACATTGTGTACAAATGTTGGGAGCTTGTTTGGCATGTTTCCCGATTATGCACCGGTGCTGAGAGGATCAATGACGCTAGTACATAGGAGCATCTTCCATTGTAATACCATGATTAAAGCTTTAAATGTTCGTATTTGAAGCTTAAAATACTGTAATTTTTTAACACAAAGTTTTTATAAAGGTATTTGTTTTTACGACATCTTAAAAAATAAGAAATATACAAGACACTTAACCACTCCAATCCGTAAGCTCATTTACACGACAATACAACAATAGTAGTCAAGTAAAATAAGCGTGTTTTCACGCTAACGTGTGTGTTCCCACAGAAATCGTTATAACTCTGTTGTTCTACTGACAACCCTAAAACAAAAAGTACAAGATTCATGTTGAATCAAGCTTCACATCTTCCATAGAAGTACATAAAAAAGACTTATTTTGTAGAAGCAGTTTTTCACCCGCCAAATCTCCTGTGTGCCGTTAGACATTGTTAACTTTTTATTAAATATATTTTATTAAAAATGAGGTGACAAAATTGTTTTCTATACATTTATGTATACAATAGAATTTATAGAATAATAATAAGTGTTTTTTTTTTTACATAATTTCACATAAAAACTTCACATGAGTCATTTTTTCAATTTTTTTATGTTTGCATTCTAAATTTTAATATTTACGAATGTTAATATTTATTATAATATAACAATTTGAAAGCTTATTTCATAACCTTTCAGAAACAGTTTTTAGTATTCGGCTACGTTCAGAAATGTTTCATTTATAGAGCTTTAATTGCGAAGCGGAAATAACACAATGCTTTGATAAATACAACAGTTCGTTTAAGACAAAAAACTTGCACAATCGCAAAATACCTGAGTGCTTAAAATACGTTGGAAAAATTCCAAAATTCTTTCAGAAATTATTAATAAAACCAGCATATACAGAAGAAAAACAACCCTCTCTGGCTGTGTAAGCAATGTATACAGAATGTTAAGGGACGTACTTGACTTACTTTAACCAGTGATGAAGTGATGAAGTTCTGGGAAGAAAAATGGTATGAGGGGTGGGTAGGAATCTGGGGATCCTGGAGTGTGTCCAGGGGTGATGTGACGGATGTATGAATCTATCCCTCCCACTGCAGTGAAGGCGATGTTAAGAGTCCCGCTGGAGAGATCAAAAGGTCCTGTTATTACTTTATTATTAATCTTTATTGTACAATTTTTTACTATCTGTACCTAGGCAATCTATTTTTAGTAAACCTTTTATCTATGTTTCAAATGTGACTGCTCCACTGCAGAATGTTTTGCGAACAACTATTCAAGATGTTGAAGCGTGGAGGTAATAATTAAAACATTTGAGTCCTTCACTTTTATTTAAGGTCATTTCTTGAAGTGCAGTTACAATCAGTGATTTTATTTTGTTCTAGCTAACTTGAACAAAGGGAAATTGCATTACCTACTGATTGAAAGGAGAATATAGATAATGTAGGAAGGTAAAATGGATTTAAGATTTTTGATAAAAATTTTGTGCTGTGAAAAAATATTACCATGAACTTTCTTTCTTATTACAGTAAATCGGACATACATATAAAAGGACGTGTCTGCAGAAAAAGAAACCTATCAACCAAAGTGGTCTTTCTCAATGCAACGACAAATTGGTATGTTACTTTACTAATGATGAAAGAAGATTATTAACAATCTATAAAGTTATTGCTTCATGTGAAAAAACATCTGCTTCATTTGAAAAAAATAATCTTCAGCTAAAACAAACATTTTAATAGTTATGTTGGCATCTAAATCAATGTTTTTTTTTCTTCATAAATCGATATCCATTTTTAATGCTGCTTTTGTTTTTCCAGGTTGGATAAAAATGATACAGTCAAAGGAGGAGAAGAAAGATGCATCATCGAAATTTTCTTTTTTATTAACAAACTGCAATCCATATCGGACTATTCTCCATTTGGATGCGAATTTGGAAATGTTATTGTCAAATCTGAGCAAAGAGTTGGCCCAATGTCCAAAATGTTGTTTGAATGTAACACGTGTCGTGCCAAGTTTACAGCCAAAATATGCGACCCAAACCCCAAACATACCATGAACGTTAATGTAGTAGCAGTATCAGAGACGACTCCTGCAGGAATTGGGCTTGTTCAACTGTCTGAACTTTTGACAGCTGGCAACGTATCCCCGATGTCCCAAAAATGTAAAACAAGACATATGTATTAGTGTTAAGAGAGTAGGAGGAGCCCATTAGTCACCATGGAAGTCACAGCAGAACAAGAGTATCAAGCTGATAGCCAAGAAGGTTGTCTCTAGGATGGAGATAGGTGCTGGTCGAAGCGATCATACAGATTGATTTATACACCCTTCTCCGGTGTGGCAGCGATTATTAGCAGAAGATTTGGAGAAGTTTTAAAAATAAACATTGTTGCATTTGTGCAATAGCTGAGAACCGAGGAACAATGCCAAAAGAACAAGCTTGCTACACAAATTATACAGAATCTTTAACTGGAATAGAAGCTGAAATTCTTCTAGAAGGATTTAAAACTTCATATCTGAACAATACCATATCTGAACTATACAATCATTTACTTAGAAATATGTGCATCATATTATCCGCTTTAATGAAAGACACAAAGTATCCTTTTCATCATCAAAAGATGATCACCACGCAGCCAGTGGCGTAGCGTGGGTATAGGCCGCCCGGGGCGGGGGAAAATTTTGCCCCCCCCCCCCCCCCTAACTTCGACAGGTACTTTTTCCGCAGATTTTCAAGCGCTGACCGGGGGGAGGGGGGGGGGTAGAGATCCTATTTTTTTATGCCGATTCTTATAATCCTATGTGCCGAGTACTCTTCCAATAAAATCATGCTTATAAATTCTACTACAAATTTATATATAACTGCTCTCAGAAATCGAGAATGGTATGCCTGTAATAGAATTTCGCATCTTCATCACGCATACGTATGGAATTCAACTCAGGTGCAAAGCTTCACTCGGTACACGATGAATTAGCAACTTATTGATATATTGATAACACAAAACTCTCATCAACTGTTTATCAAAACTCCACTCAGAACATAAAAACGGTTTTTCTTTGATTCCAGCCGCACTTATATTCTGAACACAAAAATGGTTTTAATTACATCTGTATGTGGTGAATTAAAGCTACACTCAGAACATGAAAATAGTTTTTCTTTAATTCTGGCGGCAATTACATTCTGAACACAAAACTGGTTTTAATTAAATCTGTCTGTGGTGAATTAAACCTACATTCAGAACATCGGGGTGGAGGAAAATTTCGCCGCCCCCTTATTTGGGTACTTCAAGCGGTGGGGGGGGGGGGGTTGTATATGGAAATCCTATTTTTTTATTACGACCTATTTATACACAAGCCGGATTTTTTAATAATCACATTTGACGAGTATTCTTTCAATGAAAATCATGTATTTAAATTCTACTCCAAAGTTGATTGATTGATACTGCCTTAAGAGTCCCCAAAAAATAGTTACATACGCAACAATCAATTATTCAGAATTTTACAGCATTATGTAATTCATATGTAAAGCTTCACTCGATGCAGGATGAATCTGCAACACGTTATTTAATGTATCGTTGTATTCTGAACGCAAAACCAGTTTGAATGCGGTGAATTATAACTACACTCAGAACATGAAAATGGTTTTTCTTTGATTCTGGCAGCACATACATAGTCTGCAAATAGAATATTATAACTGAACTTCGAATAAAAGCATGTTTTCTTTCGAAATGTGTCAACACATGAATCCACAACTGGAAATTTGCATTCTCAACAAAAAATTGGTTAGAATTAAGTCTATATGCGGTGAATTAAAAGTACACTCAGAACACGAATATGGTTTTTCTTTGATTCTGGCAGCACATACAGAGTCTGAGATTAGAATTGAACTGAATTAGAATTTAATAACTGAATAAGATAACGTTTTCCTTTGAATTGTGTCCGCAGATGAATTCTCAAATGGAAGTTTACATCATGAAAACTGGTTTAACCTTTCGAATAATAAGAAAAAAATAACTATAAACTTTTGCCTGTCAATGTTTCCGCACAAAATTTCCGGTTCTTCCCATGCAATGTTCCTTTTTATTAAAAAAAAAACTGTTCTAAACATTAAAATTTTAATTTTGGAAATGTGAATTGGCTCAAAAATACACGCCTGCAAATATTCGAATTAAAGTACCTAAAATAGAATAAACTTAAAATTTTAAATACAGATTCCTTTTCTTAAAAAAAAAAATGTTATAAAACTGTATCTTAACTTTTAATCGCAATAACAAATTTATTTAAAATTAAATGTGTGGGACATAATTTCACAATTTTATTTTCAAATTAAATGTGTGGGATAATTTGCGTCTCCTGTGATTAGACGGGTCAAATTAAATTTGTATTTGCCGAATTAAAACTACACTCAGAAAATGAAAATGGTTTCTCTTTGATTCTGGCAGCACATACATAATCTACAACTAGAATTATATAACTGCACTTCGAATAAAATAATGGTCTCTTTCGAAATGTATCAGCAGATGAATACGCAACTGAAATTCAGTCGTTAATACATTCTGAACACAATTCTGATTTTAATTAAGAGTGAATCTGTTTGCGAGTCTATCAGCTTTAATTAGTATTACTCTCATAATAAGCGTACGTTTTTCCTACGAATTGCGAAATTTGCAGCTTAAAAAAATATAGTTTTTGATATTTTTAATGAATTAAAAAAAAGAGATGGATTCGTAAACGATCGTAGAACATGTTCAAATAATGATTTGAAATGGTTTAAAATTTTCCAAGATAATGTTATAATTTATTGTGAAAATTTGCCGCCCCCCTTAAAAGTGCCGCCCGGGGCGAGCCGCCCCCCCCGCCCCCCCCACGCTACGCCTCTGCACGCAGCGGATACTGGCCATAAGAAAGGTGATTTCTCACACCATTTGAGAGCATATAAAAGGATCTAAGAACTTATCAAACAGAATTAATAAATTCTAAGTAGACATCAACAACAGTTACAATCACTTGTTCAGTCAACATGAAGAATACAAGAGTCATTATTGTCAGAGTGGTAAAAAAATGATAGCCTTTTCAAAAAGCTTGTTGCTTCTGCCTTGTGGTGTATGCTGTTTATTGTTGGAAACACAAGAAGTTTGATCCATGATGTTGATAGTAATCGCGTTGTAACCTTTAACCGACTGTATAAATTGTACATATTTAAAATGTATCCACAAGCTCCTCCATCAATATTCTGTTTTCTGACAATATTCTGTTTTCTGACGAGGCTCATTTTCATATAAATGGGTTCTTAAACCGTCAAAATTGTCGTTATTGGAGCAGTGAAAATCCGAAAATCAAGCATGAAAAGCCGCTGCATAGTCCTAAAGTGACTGCATGGGCAGCAATCTCTAGCAAAGGAATTATTGGTCCTTTCTTTTTTCGCGAGGACGAAACGTCACTGTGAATACCGACCGCTATGTTGCGATGTTAAAAGGATTTTTGACTTCAGAACTAGACAGATCAAGAATAGTGAACTCAAGGACTTGTTTTCAACAAGACGGAGCTACCAGATCAAGAATAGTGAATTCAAGGACTTGGTTTCAACAAGACGGAGCTACCAGTCACACATCAAATGACTCTATGGCGGTTGTGAGACAGATGTTCCCAGCCAGACTAATTTCTAAAAGAGGTGATATCCCATGGCCCCCACGTAGCCCAGATCTAACGCCTCCTGACTTTTTCTTGTGGGGACACCTCAAAAACAAAGTCTATGTCAACAATCCGAGAAACATCAGTCAGCTAAAGGAGAGTATCCGTAATGAAATGGCAGCAATCACACCAGCATTACTAAAGAAAGTTTTTACTAATCTCCGCTCACGATTAGAAGAGTGCCGTTTCAGAGAGGGCGGTCATTTAGACAATGTTATTTTTAAAAAATAAACTTCATTTAATTACCTTATAATTCCTATCTTTTATTTCAACTATCCTTAGGGAACGTACCCAAACTACGTGACCAACTTTTTGCAATTTTTAACCCCCCCCCCCCCCCGGTGACCAAAATCCTAAGCAGTCCGCCGCTCATTTGTATGGAGCGTGACCTTTTGAAGACCCCCCCCCCCTAAAAGTGTCACGTAGTATGGGTACGTTCCCTTATAGTATATATATTTTTTCCTATGTTTAAAATATGCACGTTCTATTGCGCCACCCTGTACAACGCAACTGTAGTGAGTGCCTGGAATCATGAAGAAACCTCATAACCGCCTCAAACTTTGGAAAGATTATCAAAAAAAGACAAGCAACTGGATCTTCATCGTTAAAACTTTACAATACATACAAGACCTTTCGAATGTACAATCCATCAGCCATGGTGTGAGTAATGAAATGAAAACATTAAACCAGTTGCTATTGCAACTTGGTATTACTTGATGGCTTATATTGATTGTGATATTCCTTATTTAGGTGCTACTCCTGATGGCATAGTTGGCAATGATCAAATAGATGAAATTAAGTGTCATAGCCAAAAATTCGATATCAATAAAAGAGTTAGTATAACAAAACAAATTTAACCTCTAGAAGCTCAAAGGAAAAGCATTAGTTATCAACAAGAATCAGAATTAGTATTTTTAGGTGGGTGGTGTAGTTCAGCAATAATACTTCATAAATTGTTTTACTAATAAGTAAAATTTTCAAAATTTTAAGCAACCCCCGACACAAAAAAGAGCTGATTACCTTGAAACGCCTGAACAGATTTTCATGAATTGTAGCTGAGAACCATCTCGATCACGTCAGTTTTCAAACAAAAAAAACGCATCTTAATCGGTCCATTGGTTTAGGAGCTACGATGCCACAGGCGGTCAAACTTATAACACCGCTCCTTGCGTCGGGGGTTAAAAATCAAGACAAACATTTATAATGATTAAAGTACGTGTACAGAAGTTCATACTTTATTATTTTGAATATTAACAAAATTGTTCTTAGAAATTATTACAAAGAAAAACAAAATTATTTATTAGAACAAAAACACAAATACATTATAAGAAAGCTATGATTATCCAACTAGGAGATTTCCCATTTTAGGACAGTCACATTGCATGTTCACAATAGATTGTAATCATTTGAAGTTTCACAGTAATAACCAGAAATATTTGCATAATGCTTTCATGCATAAAATATAAATATGTATATATATATATATGTAAAACAATTTTCTTAGTTTACCCACGTAACGTAGCCCTGACGTTTCGGACAGATCTCACTGTCCATCTTCAGAGGCCGTATGTTTTGAGTTTTTGTCTCAAACTGATCGCTTTTTCGTGTCCGTTCGGTCCAGAAGCCAAGACTTACGAAAAAGCGATCAGTTTGAGACAAAAACTCAAGACATAAGGCCTCTGAAGATGGACAGTGAGATCTGTCCGAAACGAAAAGTTAAAAAGTCCTTTTCAGGACTACGTTACGCGGGTAAACCGAGAAAATTGTTTTACACCTTTTACCCGTGAAAGCCTTAACCATAACACATATATATATATATATACAGTAGAATCCGGATATAACGACCCTCAAGGGACCAGCGATACTTAGTCGTACTAACCGGATGACGCACAAAACGGCGGGAAAATTAAAGCTTGTTTTTATTATGATACATATTGATGTTATTGACGTGTGATAATTTTTTTTTATTTCAAAACTATTATATTATTATATGAATGTTTCTGATAATGTATTAAAATATTTATGTGTATTCGTCATCGACCAAGTATATCTGGTCGAAGGTATTCGTACTAGAAATAGTAATAATTTTTAATGTGCTGTTTTTGTTTTTTCTTGGAAATGTACAAGATTACGCACAGGGCCGTATTATCCGTAAGGCAGTGTAGGCAACTGCCAAAGGGCCCCGCGTAGGCTAGGGGCCCCTAGGGTAAAGGGGCTCCGAGATGTGCATTGCCTAGAGGCCCCGACATGTTTAATCCGGCTCTGATTACACGTAGTGCGAAGGAAATTCCAAATGCAGAAATTTTGGACATTGTTTTAAGGTTCATTTGGAAAATATGCAAAAAATGAATTATTTTTTAAAAGTTTTTATTACCTAAAAGTAAATAAATATGTATATAAAACAATATTTATTTGCAATGGTGTGCAAACAAATTATATAAATTAATATAAACACATAAAATAAATAAACAATATTGAAACACAAATAAAATATAACAAAGGGGTAACATAACAAATTTGGATAAATTATTAATATTATGTAAACACTTTTGAGAGAGTAAATTTTAAAGAAATAAAAGGTGCGAGATATAACGTAAGTCTCTACAGGAAAATCTGTTTTTATTTACTATAGGTACATAATATTATTAGGCATGATCTGAGAAATATGTATTTTTGTATACTTAGCTAATTTTTAAGCACTTTTGTAAGATTTGTCTAACTAGTAATGGGTGCAGTCGAGATATTCACGTAATAATTGGGCATTTAATTTTTTTTTTCTTAAAACGATCATTTGGATGAACGAATCGGTCAATTATTTGGATAATATATTATTTGTCATTTTACAGAAAATAATGGTTTTTGATTTTTGTTTTGAATTTATTATTAGACGCTAATAATAAATTCAAAACATTAAATAATAAACGTTTCAGAGTCAGATATTTCAATTCTGCCCATCACTATGTGATGTAAAAAATAGAAAGCAATTTAAAAGAAAAAGATTTGTTATTGCCATGTGAATTCATAATGCTTTGCATTTTCAGGGATTTTCCAAAGAAATTAGTTTTTTTTATAAATTAATGAATCGATTGATATTAAAACATGAATGAACTACAAAGATTTGATTTACAGCTGCTGTTGTTATTAGTTATAAGTTAGGTATAGTATTGTTGTTATGCGATTATTATGGCTCCAAAACCTCGTAATTAAAACTAATGGTAACTTTTAAATGACTAATAAATCGTAAAACGATTGTTACGAATTATACTATAAAGTAAAATGTACGATTAATATTTAGTAAAACAATTCAATGGTTCAGAATACACACGGAAATAAAATAAAACAGGTAAAGGATTTTTGCAAGTTGGAACGAAATTTTCTAAAAAAGATCCTCTTATTCAGCATTATTGAATCCCGATGATTCAAATTATTTTGCTTATTTTTTTAGATCTTTTACCTTACTCACAAATAAGTAAAATGGTCTGCGCTGAAACTTGTTGAAACCAAAATTGGTGCTTGAGTATCTGGCACAAGCCACTGTCAGTTCGTCAGTTGTCAATTTGACATTTTATAAAAGGCGATCATCGAGTTTCATAATTGTCTCTCGATTGAAAAATATAGCGGTTGATCAAATATTATAAATTTTGGAAAGTGACAGTTGTTGTTGATGCCGAATATGACCATGTATGTCTACGCAAGATAGGCAAAATGCGCATCATGTTCAAGTTGAAATTTGCATCGTGCTTAGCCCGCAGAGGCCGGCAAGTATTTCAATAAATTAAAATATATTTTTGTGAAAGCCAATATGTAGACAATACTCTATAAAGTGGGATATTTTTGTATTAAGTAACTTAGTAAAAGTAATATTCAAAGGCAAAATGAATGTACAAGGTAGACACTGCAATTGCAGTGTACCAGCGTTGGCACGTTTTTTCAACACTGCAAATGCAGGGATCCATCTCATAGGGTTAATTACTCCTTTGCAAATGAACCCTTCCTGGATGTATTTTTTTTCCGTGAAACATGTTTTTTTCATAATGTTTGCTCCATTCTGTATATGGGATTTAATCGAATGAAGTATAAATATAATAATCATATGAGAAGTAACTCTGCGAGTATGAAAGGTACATCAGTATATGAATCCGCATCACTTAAAGCTCAATGGGTAGATGGTATAGGTGATTGTGCGGTGATGGTGTGATGATGGTATGGTGATGGTGAAGGCGAATGGAGCGCTAGTGGACGAGGGCGGGCGCCTGGTGGGCGTCTTTGCTGTTGGTGACGGTGGCGTGGAAGCCGCTGTCCCAGTCGGCGTAGTAGTCCACTGTGCGGACGTTACCGTCGGGCTCCACCAGGGAGTATTGACCTGAAAATGACCACATTGGTTATTTTTATTTCTATTACAGTAAAGAAACAAGAAAACATCATTCTCAAATGCTGAACGCGGTGACCATCGTACAGGCGGGAAACTAGTGAATCTACATCATTTTGAAGAGGACTTGTTGGAAAGTATGTATTTGTGCACACCGATAGTATCAAACACCTGCAGTCCCCTCTTACCCCGCAAATGTCCAAAGATAGTGGGTGCGTTGTGACATTTATCAATTCCGTTAAAATTTAGACTCGCGATATTCTTTTTATGTTGTTATATTTCATTCTTCAACTTCCTAACCAAAACAAAATTATTATAAAATTATATTATTTTTGATCAATATAAGTACCTACACCACTACACAAGCCGGTTAGGGAGGGATCTGTTTAAAATGATTTTTGATTTAAGCTTTCGTTTTCGAATAAGTGAAGTCCGAAGTTGGAATTTTTATTGGGTGAAATAAAAACTTTTCGGTGCTACAAACATCGCATTCACTGCAGTCTGCAGTTAAGTCATAGTTAGGTATTTTTGGTACTACTTATAAAAAACTCGGCCGCCGCGTGCCACCTGCACCCCTCTATTGAAGACACGGGTACGGTAGAGACCACGGATTTGATAATCTAGTCATAATCTTGTGATGAAAGGTTATCTCCAATTACCTACTAATTTCCGGATATTTTGCGAGCCAAAGTAACCTGAATCTTGGGCTAAAGTACCTATAAGTACCGATATTTCTTTTCCAAAATTTAGACAACTAAACTTATGTAAAAGCTTTAGAATTTACAAATGTCATATTCTTCAATACAAGTCTAACAACTAACAACAAAAAATACAGTTATCATTTATCATTACAAACTTACCAAAAATCACAGTTACACAACAAAATTTGCAACCGTGAAACCATAAATATACCAAACCACCAACCGTGAAACCGCGCGGTTTATCTATAAAAACTTTAAGCGACACTGGCAGATGCATACATTTATACAAAATAACTACTGTCATCTATCATTTTTGGCTGGAACCACAACACTCGCTAAAGCTGTTAGGAGGCATACATTAATTACGTGAGCAATTTTTCTTCCAATCTAGACCCCTCCCACCCCTTGGTGAGATAAATTTGGGCCACTTCGTATATTCTTTTCAAGTAACGTGAGATTTTGCTGACCCCCCCCCCCTTTTGAGCTCACGTAATTAATGTATGCCCCTTACGATGTGGTGAGAATTTCAAATTCTTTTCCAATTTGGGCTAATGTTACCCTCCAGGGCTAGAGTAACCCGTATCGACGGTTTTTGTTGTCTTGCCATTTGTGAAGCGTCAGTAAAATATTTGATATTATTTATCATTTCATCGGATCGTATCTAAACCAAATTTAATATGCTTGTGGCATTATATTATGGAAAAGCACTTACATGTATTATTATTCAATTGATTTTATATGTGGGTACCATACTGGATATGCGACACACTAAGCCACTTGCAAAAAACAGCGTTTCTTGCGGTGAAAGTGGAAAAGCCGGTAATACTAAATGTGGAGCAAATTCATTCGTATAAAAAAGCAATAAAAGTAACATTGAATTCTTGTATAACAACCGTCCATTGTCCATATTAACTCGCTATGTTAATTAATGAAGTTCATTAAAACAGGCTTATTACGACAGGCGCGTCAAAAATTTAATTTAAATAATTAATCTTCTTAACCTGTCTAAATGTTTGTTATTCATTTTTTATAATAATTTATATTTAGTAATGCATATTTTGTCATGGTCAGAAAATTTCCACTACAAAATCTAAATAAATATAAAATTCATGAATATGTACCAAAACTAAAAACGGTAATAAAAAGGTGATGAAATACGGTTATATAAAGGATAGAAATAAACATGTATTTCTAAAATATAAATTTTTTAAATGTAACCATGAAAATGTTTTTAAAGAAAAACATTTAAAAACAGAAAAAACTGATAACGAAAAAAATAAAAGCACACACCCATTTTATTCGATAAGTATATTATAAACTTTATTATCACCTCTCTATTTTGTCGGTTCATAAAAAAATAAGGAATTACTATTTACGAAGTTTTATAAATTTTTCTAAAATTGCGGTCAGAAACTTAGGTTTTGTAGAGACAGTGTCATAGCGGGGAGAGGGGGGGGGGGGGTCCGCCCCGGGTGCCACCCGACAGGGGGGTGACACTCGGCCATGGAAAAAAACGACCGTGGAAAAATACGAAGGACATTGTCACCAAAGTATTGTATACATGAACACGGTGTGTTATTTTCTTTCATATGTTCCCCGTGGAGTGCCCCGAATTTGGTGTCTAGGTCTTTTTATAGGAGAACATAGCCTGTATTTGTGGAGAAATCTGAAATTCTCTAGCCACTCCCTCCAGGATGGACCAATTTTATGAAGTCGAAATTAGCGTTTTGAATATTTTCTCAAGTCAACTTTAATAGGGGGGGGGGGGGGTGACACCACGCCCCGGGGGGGGTAACATCCACCCCGGGTGCCACTGCGTAGATGTGCATCTCTACGCCACTGCGTAGAGATGCACATTTTAATATTTCTTTAGTTAACTTCTAAATTTGAATACATAGCGATGTGTTTTCTCTTTCTAACACCGTTTAGATCATATTTCTCACCACGACAGTATAGTGCTCTAAGTTTGAGGGGATGAGTAGGTACTGGGTACCTACCCGACTCAGTGCAGTGGCAAAATAGATTCGAAACCCGGCGAAGTTAAAAAAACAAATTGATTTAATTCACGTAGTACTTCACCGCACGGTCAATGATAATCTCACCAATGCATTGCTCAGTTGGTACGGGACCACTATACAGAATGCAACAATACCTGCAGTGGCTTTAAGACGACAATATACCCTAAAATATATTCAGAATCTTAACGACGTAAGTAAAGAAGCCGTGTATACAAATTGCGACTCGCGACCCGTGTATTGGACGGACCCACTGTCGAATTTGCCGTAGCAAAGAAAAGAAGAAAAATAATGTGGATATCTTAACGACGTAAGTGAAGAAAGCACGTAAACAAATAAACGTACGGTCGAATTCACCTTAGCAGGCCTGGAGATTCGACCTTTCTGCCGCGTTCATTTTAATTAATTCTGAAGAACGTGTTACAAATATTTAAAATGTGTCTCCATGTTGTCTTCCCGAAGTTATTAATTCATCGTCCAGAAAAATAAAATCTGGTGCTTATCGCTAACTTTATAGTTGAAAAACGGGTTATAAAGTTTTAAAATCGTTGTACGTAAAATATAATGGTAAGGTACCTGCTGTTTTTATTAATCTAAAATATAAATACCTCGCATTTCTTGTGCGACATGGAAATAAAAAAAAATTATTATAGTTACGAATTCACCGGAAATTATTAAAATGTGAGTTTTGAGCAAACAAAAATTATTAGGGTTGTGTACCACCGATCTTAATACTGACTTCCTTTCTTAACTAACTTAACTTAACTTAACTAACCTAACTTCTTCATTCTCTTCACCCTTCCCCTATTTCCTCCTGCCTCACAACGTTGTAATGAGATGGTGCCATAGATGACTCACTTCGGACTGCTGTACTCTACCATAGTGGCAAAAAACGTGATTGTTTAAATTTTCATTTTTCATTCTCTGATTTTATTTTTCCTCGGTCGAGGGGTAAGGCCCTTGACAACGAATCGGAATGTCGCGGGTTCAAATCCCATTCCAAATCGCTTCACAATTAATTAATTAAAAATAATATATAGCATATTTTCAGCACGTCCCAGAGAGGAAGATGCTCTCAATATTGCCCTGATGAAAGCAAAACGTTGCGTGTATTTAGGCGTATTTGGTGATCAAATGTGTAGGGTTTTCACATAACAATTTTTCCCTACCGACAAAACACAAGACCTCTAAGCCTATAATAGCCAGGTACTATTTTAAATACCCACACGCGGTAAAAATTGCAAGGCGCATATGACGCCATTCTATTTGTATAAGGAACATTTACTTTAAATTCAGTAAATTTAAATGATTCATCTCTTCAAGAAATTTAAGAATATAGTAAATAAAAAAAAAATGGTGATCAAATCTGAACAGCCAGTCGTTTCCCCACCTTCCTGCTCCTCATCTCCTTCCCCTTCCCACCATGTTCAGCCTCACGACATACGATATAGTCTCACTGGTTCCAAACGGTTGGGAGCGGTTGTCCTATGCAAACCCGGTCGCCGAGAAATTTGAAAAATAGGTATTTTACCAAACTGTTGCTGTCACTATCGCTCATACTCCCCTGAATACCGAGCGAAAGGAACAACTGCACCTAAGGCTGATAATACCTAAATAAAATCGTCAAAATCGAGGTTTTGTAGTCTCCTTTTTACTCCCCTTTTTAAAAAGATTTTTTTACTGTCAGTGTCAAAATCCAGAGAGGAAATCGGGGAATACTTTGTATGGACAAAACGCCGCCCGGTTTTATCTTAAGAGCGTTTAACCAGCCAGCGGCCGAAAATCCACATTTCGTCGAAAGTTGTTCTTACGATCGTGCAGGGCGGTTACAATGAGAAAGATTAATTATTCTCCATACCAGTTTTTTAAAAATTTCAATCAATATCGATTTTATTTCATTCCAAAGTTGCTTTAATTTATACCTACCTACACTCAAAAATGCTGAAAGGCGTGACAATAAAACTATTAAAATAATGTACTTTTTGTAATTATTTTTTGATTATAAGTATTCAACATTTTTCAATAATGTCTAAGTTAAATAAGAATGTTAAAAAAATCTGAAATATATTAGTTTGTAAGTGCGCAAATAAATACACAAATGGACCAATTTTCGTCAAGAAACACATGAACGAATATATTTTTTAATGATTTTGTTTAAACTAAAATTAAAATTTTAAAACATACGATACCTAGATAATGCATTGATTTATTTTACTGCACGATTATATGATTTGAAATGGGTGTGGTATAATACAAAATCTTTTTTGAAAATTTAACAAATCTGCCAACGACCTATGGTATAACCTTATTATACTAAAAATAAACTTATTTTTCTCAAAATTTAAAAATGAGAATGCTAGATAAAAGAACAATCTTTCGAAATCCATTTACAATTTTTTGTAGAAAAGAGTCAATACGTCTAAAATCTGATTTAAAAATGACATATTTCTTGTTTTCTCTGGTAATACCCTCTTAACATAAAAATATGTAATAGTTTATATCGGTGCACCCATAGGTGCACTCGTATTTGTGAATTATTTAATTTACAAATACTAGGAAACTGAGCAATATCTACGTTATTGTGAATTATACTTCAACATCGAATAATTCACAATAACGTAGATATTGCTCAGTTTAGTGGTTATCCACTAGACCCACTTACGTTATATCTAAATAGGCACATACCTACCGCTGAACTGAGCTATATCTGCAGCACAGATTTAAAGTTGATTATGTACACATTTTTCAAAACATTCACAAATCATAAAATTTTGAAAAAATTCCCAACAATATCTTTTCATTTGCGAAAATCTACCCGCACGCAAAATGTTGACAAATCTTAATAAATGAGGACGTATTGCAAACTCCATACTCAGCCATGTTGCTCAAACAACTACCAATACGTAACAAACATTTGATTAGACTCAGGCTTTATACCTACAATGTGGTTCAATCTTATTTAGTACATTACTTCATGTTACCAGACTGAATTTCTATAAGCATCTCGAAGGCTCGTTACTTAGGTATGTGGGCACCGCGCCTTTACTTTGACAGAGATTTGCTACGCATGTCCCAATACGAATGTTATAATATTGTATGTTATGTTACACATCGCTCCAGGCCTTAGACCCTTCACAACACGTCGTGTCGCCTTATTTCTAATCTACATTCATACATACAAACAAATGTAATGCGTTTATTAATTTATAAATCAACCATGTTAGTTTTGCAATCGGTTGTTATTATTTCGTCTTCCCTTTCGTGGTAAAAATATTTAAAAAAAACTTTAATGCGGAAGCCCCATTTAAATAATATATTAACCCCACAAGGAGAAATCATTTCCTTCATGCAGAGCCTACGCCTACATGGTCGAGGTGTTGATTTCAAAACCGTGAGAAAATAGGAACAAAATTTGAACAAACTTACATCTGATGTTGTGACATACGTAATGTTGGGAACGGCGTGTGCATGAAATTGGGATAAGTAGGTATACATAATATATAATTGTAATTTATTAAAATATTTATATCTCATTTGAATCTTCTGTTCAATTTCGTTAAATAAACCAAACAAATTAAATGCACTGGTTTTGACAGTTTCATGACTTACGGGAAAACAGTTCTAGTGAATACCAGAGATAATAAAGTACGTGAAAGCACAGTCGTGTTTTGAAATGTTTTGAAAATGAAGAGAAGCTAGAATAATGTATCGTAGAGATGATGTTATAAGTATATTGAATGTAATTAAAATTTTATATTATTACTTGTTTCGAAAATAAAGTTTTCTTCGTCAGGATAAGATTGATATTAAAAATAACAAAAGACAAACTAGTACAGACATATAAGAACTATAGACAAAATATTAAAGAGAGAGGTGGTTGATTAATTATCTAAAAATATCATAAAAGCAATTATATGAAATGAAATATAAAAATTAATTTAGAGTAATTTATATAATTATTTAAATTAAGAACGCTTTCTGTTAAAATTCCAGTTCGTTATATTAAACGTAGGTGTCTACTTTGTACTTAGAAGTTAGTACCGACTCGCTTCAAGGCTCGGTTTTCAAAGTAATTTAAGTAGAAAACTGAACTAGATTTTATTTAATTGGGAAATTATGGCGCGATGTCAGATGCAAGGACCATATAAGGACCTAATTTACTAAGGTGTGACGGCAAATCCCCAACTGAACTGAATTCTAAAAGTAATTGGTCGTTAAAAATAATGGTAAATTATATTTAATTTAGAATCTAGGCTAGTTTAGTAACCATCAATGTTATGAGAAGTTTTTTCAGGCCAAAACTGGCCCTGGAAAATGGGACTGAGGCACCCGTATTCGGATATATTTATTTTTAGTAAATATAAATATAGCTAAAGCAATTTCACTTTTTTCAAGTCGTATTTTTGGTTAGTCGGGGATCCAGATTGACACAAAAGGAAACGCAATCAAGTAAGGGCGATTTGTTCAAATGATAATTTTAATTATGAGTAACCCCTTACTAGGAGAGTACGGGGCTTCCCAAAAACTAATTCCTTGATATACTCGTAAGTAGGTGCCCAACAACATTCCATAAAACAATTTACCTACCTACCGTTAGGACTAAATATTTAAAATATATTTAAACCTTGCATTGAGATCGAAAATGAATGAATCTAACATTAAAAGTGTTTACTTATTTGATTAAGTGTTTACTTATTTGAGCTTTATTTTAATGCTTTATACCCAGTAGTTTCAGGATTTAGACTTTCAAGGGGGTAGCTTCCAAGATCAAGAATCCAACACAATTCAGGAGCCTGAACAATACTGGAAAAGTATACTTTTTCCTGGGGTAGGCAAAGCTAGGACCACTAAACAACTCCGTATTGGCAAAAAGCTCCTTGCTTCAGTTACTTTCAAACATCGTCTTGTGCACACCCTTCTGTTTTTCTGACTGACTGACTTGAAATGGCCCGAATCAAATATTTGGTTCATTTGTTATTGTCATGTTTTCCGCGTCCCCGTTTTCTACCATTAACATTCATGTCATATTCTCCTTACACTCTTTCTTCGTTCATTCGTTCTACATTCCCAAACCATCTAAGCGTCCCTTTAATAATCTTACTCACATATTAATATAACTAAAATATTGTAATCGCTTGCACTTAATTAATATTTACTCTTTATTTTTCATGTTTATGTGCTGGTTATCAATAATAATTACACCAGTAGAAGTAAATAACATGTAATTTAAAATTAACGTCTATGCCCAATGCTGCAATTTTACGTAAGTTAATTCATTTAACATTACTTCTCATTTATACTTAAACGTGTATTACATAAATGATTATAATTATTATTTTATAATATGTTAAGACTAAAAGATAAGATATTATAAATTATAAATTAAGTTATGTAAAATGTTACATTGGTAGAATTTAGAAATTATTTTCAAAGCACATTTACAAATTCCCCTTTGTGAGTTTCGTGCTTCGTTCAACGGACAAATGATATAATAGAACAGCTTGAAGAAATTTTAAAGAATAACTGCAGAAAATTTTGGCAAAATTGAAATGTATTCAATTGAATTGAAAAGCTTTTAGAATTTGTCATAATGAGACTGTGGTATGTTACTATCCAATTTTTATTACATTACTCTTGTAATAGTGTATATTTTTTTATTGAAATCTACAATTGAATCGCGTATGTAGGAAAATAAAAAATACTAGTAAAGCGTTATGGCGTTAAGTGGAATAGTTATTGCAAATAGATAAAGAAATTACTTTCTTTCATCCTTTCGCAACGCAAGCGAAATAATTTCGTACAATCTCAACATACAGGGAAAACACAAACAATTATAATGTTCACCAGAATGTCATTTTCTATCGCACCTTTAAAGAAATTGAAAATGTTTTAACACAGGAATTTCATTAAACAAAATAATTAACGTTTTACTGGTTTGATTTTTACGTAAGTTTACGTTGTTCTGCAGGACAGAATGCTAAAGGGCTTTTCTGCAGGTCCAATAAAAATACTTATTTTGTAAATAATTTAATTCTCCTTTAATTAGAAATAAATATTTTAGTAGCCGAGTTTAAACGGACATTTTTTTAAATTTTCATAAATAATAAATGTCAATCCGTGAAGTATTCTGAAATGTTGCCGTCAAGTTACTTTAAATGATCTTGTCAGGTCAGATTCGTGATTTATTTAGAAATATTCCCGGTTGGCATTAATTTTCCAATAGATTCGCTATTTTTAAATGTACCTTAAAATAAAATTCGGTTTTTGAAAGTAGACGAAAGACTCTTTCAGATTTCAACATTATAAACGGTATGCTGCGTGTATAACGTTTACAATACTACTACCGTACACTTCCCTTCCATACACAAGCAAATGCTTCAAATGGAAGGGTAGTAACTAACTCCAAGATGTAAATTATTATACCGTAAATAGATGAAAAAAAAAACTTTACATATATTTTTATTATTACCATCATTTCATTTGCTCTACATTTCACTGTTGTCAGAAAATAATTAGGGTAATTATTATAAAATGTAATGATTTACTCACCCTTGACTACATCCCCGTCCCTCTCCTCCTTCTGGTGCTTCTGGTCCCCGGTGTGGGGGTCGTTGACTCCGTACTCGAAAGCGTATCTCGGGTGGTCGTCCTGCAAAACACATTCACGGCTGTTTTTACTAACTATGAACTGCTGACCGTACTTATCTTTTCTGTTTTTATTTTTTATTATTTATCGACCATCGCTTTAGGAATGTGAGTCTCACTGGGTGCTTACCCTTGCCAAGGCACCAATTTTACAATTTTATAAAATACAAAAAGTATCTAAATAAAATGTAATAGAAAAAAAATAATGGTGGTATTGAAAAATTAAACAACATACGAGTATTATAAAGAGGACCGGTTATGTGTATATATATATATATATATACGAGTATATATTGTGTATTTTGTATATGCTTTGCTCTTTTGAGCTATGAAATTTTTGTATTACCATGTTTTTTGTTCCTTAATCCATATTTTAATTTTGTATGTGAATTTTAATTGTTTCCCTCATTTTTAAATCGAGTATAAGATTTGTGTCTTTGCCCAAAACTTGTACCACCGACGGAGTTTTTATTTTGTGAGTATGCTTTAAAAGCTTTAAGCACCTTTATAATTTTTGATTATTCAAAGAATTGTGGATGCTATGTACAAGGCGAACAAAAGCACTAACATAAAATTATAGGTAGGTACTCTTCTACATGCATGAAAACAGCGGTAGAAAAAATTGGTGTGATTTTAAAATTACTTATGTTTAAATTTTTCGTTTTTTATATTAAATATTTGATTCGGAAGTAGTAAACATGTTAATAAAGAGTGAGTAATCGTGTAAGTATCATAAGATATAATAAGGTATGTTCTCGTTCTCAGAAATATCAAAAATAATACTGGAAATAACTACGGAAATGACTTACATAATAATCCAGTTGCTTGGTGTGAACGTTCTTCACGATCAGTGGCGCCTTGGCCACGGGGGCGGAGATATATTGCTGCACGGGGGCGGAGACGTACTTGGCTACTGGCGCCGCGTAGCTCTGGACGATGGGAGCCGCGTAGCTCTTGTATGCTGAAGCAGCGGCGTACGCGGGTGCGGCGTAAGAAGGAGCAATGTACTTGGCTACGGGCGCGGCGTAGCTCTGTACGACAGGGGCTGCGTAGCTCTTGTATACCGGAGCAGACGCGTAGCTTTGAACAACAGGAGCGGCGTAGCTCTTATAAACAGGGGCTTGAACGACGGGAGCTGCGTAGCTCTTATAAACTGGGGCTTGAACGACGGGAGCTGCGTAGCTCTTATAGACAGGGGCTTGAGCGTAGCTTTGAACGACGGGAGCTGCGTAGCTCTTGTAGGCAGGGGCTTGAGCGTAGCTCTGAACGACGGGAGCTGCGTAGCTCTTGTAAACGGGGGCTTGAGCGTAGCTCTGAACGACGGGAGCTGCGTAGCTCTTATAGACAGGGGCTTGAGCGTAGCTCTGAACGACGGGTGCTGCGTAACTCTGAATAGCGGGAGCTGCGTAACTCTTGTACACTGAGGCGCCATATGAAGGAGAGGCGTAAGAGCTGACTACGGGAGCTGAGTATTTAGCAATGATCTGAGGAGCGGCGTATGTCTTTTCGATAACTGGTGCCACATACTTGGCGACTACAGGAGCTTGGGCGTATGAGACTGCCGGACTAGAGACATACTTCAAGGGTGCCTGGTAGGCCGAGTGGCCGAAGCTAGACAAGCCAGCAGAAGTACTGTATCCGTGCACAGCCGGGGCGTACGCGAGGCTGGGCTGAGCGAGGGACAGTTTGGGCAGCACGGGGGCGGCCCCCACGAACTTGACGCCGCCGGCATTGAGCTGCACGGAGGGCGCGGGGTAGTCGTAGCCCTCGGAGGCCTGCTTGCAGGGCAGGATCACGTCGGGGTCCCAATGGGCGGCTCCTTGTCGAGCCACTGCGACCAGCAAGAAGCTTAGCTTCCATAACTGTGGAACAATAATATTTTCAAGTTAATACATAGCATAACTCATAGGCGTTGGTACATAGGTAGATACTATGAAATATAAATAATGCCGTGGTATAACTATGCTCGTTTGCAGGAACCATATTATGTTATTTGTTTATTCTTGATGTTTTGACGTAAATCAACTTCTAATAGCCTTGCGAAGTTTATTTTTTATAAAAGCAATATTTTACTTTAGTCCCGTAATATTTTTTTTTCTAAAAATTTAGGTGACGTTTATCCAATGTTGTTTTTGTTTTCTCTTGTACAATAACGTTAGGTTGCGTATACACATGCGAGCCGAACCACGAATTGCGGGAAAGGAATGAAGCAACCGATACCGGCGTTCGCAAATGTACACACAGCATTACCCATTATTTAAAAAAAATTTAATAATGCGGGCCTCACCGGAAGCTCTACCCAGTGAATACCTAACAGATATGTTTGTTAAGGTATCATCGTTTGCTACAATTCAAATATCTTTATAAGCACATTCTATATTTTATTTCGACGAACTTTATGTTAATTTTAAAAGGTTTTAATCCTAGTAATTAATAGTTAATTACTAAAAAAAGCAAATCTAATTTAAATAAAAAAGTTTTGATTTTCATCACCATCGTGAATTAACCCTGCTCAAAATATATTAGTATAAACACGTGTTTTAATCATAAGTCAGATCTCCAGCGACCAAATGATTTCGAAACACTGTACAAAAACAATTGTGGTTCGGGGTCACAATCGACCACGGAAAACTAAAACATTGTGACTCTACCCCAATGTTTCGTATTTGGACAAACATTTGGTTCAATGTTTGTAATAATACTATCGCTGGAGACCCGGCTTTGCAATTGCAAAAAAATGTCACAAAAGTTCGAAACACTGACGAATGCAAAGCAAGGCTTTTCCACTAGAATTGATATCGTACTGAAATAATGTATTTTGGTTTCAGCGGAATTCACGATGACGGTAAAAAATACAAATTCACTTATAAAAACAGCTTTGCAGGATTATCACTCGCGATTAGGTAGATTGTTGGTTGAAAGCTCACCTCAAATCGAGCCATGTTGTGTGAGAAGTTTTTAGGGATCTCAAAATCAAAATAAAGTAAAACGCAATGCCTATGCTCGATGGTCACCACCGCGGATAACAACCAACTGATGACCGTCTAAAACCTCCCGTACATTTATACTGATCCAGTTATCGCGTATATATTGTACTTGGGTTAAAGGCCTTTTGCTTGTTACCCCCACGTACTGTCCGAGTTTGCTGGCACTAAGCAAATCTGATCAATCACTGGTTCACCATGAAAATTTAACCTAACCACCGGTTTGTACCTTTCTTTGCTCTTTTTAGAATAACAAACTGGTGCAGTTCATTTAGATGAATTCGTATTATATCCATATTCACATGTGATTATAAAATGAGTTAATTCTCTTGTAACTAGGATTGATTTTACCCATAAGCCATTAATTTGTGTATATGTTGGTTAAGTGTTGGCTAAACTAAACGATTCATTGGATATAGTATTCATTGTTTGTTGGAAGGCGGTTCAGTTCGTTTAAAATTGTTGTTGTTGTTATGATTTTCCAATGCCAAAAACCAATAGAACAAGGTAGACCTACTCAATGAATGTGACTAAATTAAATTTGCGTTGTACCTATAGTTTTTTAATGTGGCTATTCAAATTAATCGCGCAAGGTTCCCCAGGAGATCATAAATTATTAAAAGCTTTGATTTGTGTCTAACCCTATCCTTGTTAGATTTTTTAGCGGAAGCTTGCATGACATTGGAGGTACAAGAAGGTGAAGTATCAATTTTCTTTAAATTCCGAATTAAAATAAAATAAACTTTTTGATTGTAACAAGGTTTTAGAACGAGTTTTAAAACCTTTCTTTCTTTAACCCCTAAAAAACTTTTGAGATGATAGCAGCAAAATATGTCGAACAATGTAATAAAATTTTTATGGCTTCTTTTCGTCAACCCAATACCAATAAACTAAATAACCACCTAACCCGTTAAAAAACATTGCACGAAGCCAATTTTTTTGTTTAATATTTTTATTGATCTTAGCTTGCCTAGTGATTTGTTTGTGGACGATTATTATTGGATTGGAGCGTTAAATATTTTTTGATCCTACCTCGAATAATAATAAAATAGCACATCTACAGGATCTGCCGGATCTGCCCTGATGATGGACACTGCAACGATGTCCAAAACGTTGGCTAAAGAGGGAGGTAGCGCAACACGGCATAACACCCCAAAAACAAATAACGAAAATAATAAAATAGTTTTTTTGGGGCTAATGTCAATAGGTACTTTTATTAATAATTGGTTTAGTTATACTTGGCCTTTTCGAAATACAACTATTATCTTTAAATTGCTCTTTAAAAGGTGGTGCCTTCTAATCTAGAAATCAATTGAAAGCTGTGCATTTAAAAGCGTTTAACATTAAATAATGGCAAAGAGTTCGATATGACCATTCATGTTCTGTCCACTGCTCCAGTACACACTATTGTATACAATTCAGGTGACAGTAATCTCAAAGCAAAAAGTAAATGTCAATTAAACAATGCTATTTCTAGCAAAAGGTGGAGATATAAGCGTATCGTTGAATCGATTACCAAACCAAAACCAAACAGGTTTTTCAATCCAAGAGATTAACTAATTTAAGGTGCTGATAAAAAAACCCATTTTAATTGAATTATGGTTTGAAAAGGTCCCTTGCGACACCATCACAGCTTAAATATTTTGGTAATTATTTTTATCCTACTCTCGGTTTATTTTTTCTTTAGCATTTGAAGGAAAGAACGGCACACATTATATACATAGGATATTCAGAAGATATTTTATGATATTCAGAAGCTGGAGTTCATAGTCCTAACTGTAATGTCACAAACGAGCATTTCTGGGGAGCTCTTCCAAAAACCCACATCCGTTCAAAAATAGATAACACTATGGTCTTGATCCGGTCCCTCGCAATACAACACAAGTGGTAATATGACTTTTATTTATTAACACCTTCGTAACTGTATTTCATTTTTTATTATTGACTGGACCGGTTTCACCTCAGGATGGGCATCTTCAGAGTGGTACAATTTGAACTAAATCTATGCATCTACGTCAGGAATGATCGTTTTGGCTCTATACTACAATTCAATACCTATCTACACGTACGTAGACGTATAAAAAACATATATTTATAATTTGAAGGGTGTTTGTGGCGGGCGGTGTGGCTTTGTTTTGTTTTACAGAATGTACAGTTTTATTATAATATATTAAATACTAGGTCAACGATTAAAACTAACATAAAACTTTTTTAAAGTTTGCACCGTAACCGGTTTCAGCCTGTTAAGGCCATCTTCAGACTGGTGCAATTCGACGGTTTATATATACATAAAATATGGCGGGAGGGGGAGGGGGTGGTCCACAAGGATTTTATTAAATTATATGGGTTTTCCCGTATTTGTTGCTTTGTTCTCTTTGACCATTGAATTTGTAATTATATGATTATTACTAGTACGTATTTTACCTGGGGTTTATAGATTACTTTAAATCTCCAAACAATATTAAAATAATCTATAAACCCGAGGTAATTATGCCTACTAGTAATAATCAAATAATTAAAAATCCAATGGTCAAAGACGACAAAGCAACAAATGTGAGAAAACCCATATAATTGAATAAAATCCTTGTGTACCACCCCCCCTCACCTCCCCCTTACGTTATGTATAAAAACCGTAGATTAAGAAACAATTTTACCAGTCTGAAGATGGCCTTAACAGGCTGAAACCGGTCACGATCACAAATAAATTAAGTGGAAAAGAGTTTTATATTTGTTTAAATATGTTATTATAATGGAATTAAACCACGAACTGTCAGTATCAAAAATAGAAAATACAGTTTTATTTCGATTAAATTTTGCACACTTGAACTTCAAAACAGAAGGAAAGTCACTGTCCCCCCTTCTCTCCAGAAGTTCGATACTTCTTGACAAAATTTTAAACACTTGAGAGGAGAGTAATTTTCCTCTTATTATGAACCTCCTTAACGTGCACATCTGATTTCGAAAAACTCCGCATAAAACTAGGACAATGCTGAGGGCGGACTTCACCTAGTTTTGTTATAACAAAGTAATATAATCCATATAATCCATCATCAATAATTAAAAGGTTTTAAACTTTAGAAAACCAAAGCAAGCAAGACAAGCCTCCAAAGAACAGTAAAATATCAACATGCTCGGTGTGACCGTAAGTAACCCGTTCCGACGCAGGGGCTCTTCAAAGCTGCGCATTGCTTAGGTACAGATTTCACACCCAACAAAATATTTTTTTATTAAAAAAAAAGAAGAATGGCACATTCCCAGGTCACGAATAACCTTGCAATATTTTCTATCTTCTTACTAACGTGGTTAAAATTTTAAAGTGTTGCTTGTGCTATGATGGAGGACATAGTTGGAAGAGTAATGAACCCGCGACCGCGATGAAAACCCGATTGAACAAGATTTTTTTTTTTTACATGAGCTCCATACAGGAGGCCCAGAGGAAAATAATTTCCCTCAGGGCCTATGTCATCTTTGGGGATGCTGTGTGGAGGGTTTTTTAAAGGAAAGGAAGGAGAGGAGAGTTCTGGGAAGGAAAAAGGTTTAAGGGAGGGTAGGAATATGAGGTTCAGTGTGTCCAGGTCATCCGCCTCCAAGACCTAGACAAACCTCTCCCCATGGACCCGGGCACCCCTGCTAAATGACCAAACGTAGCGAACCACTTGGGGTGACCTGTGGCAGAGGTGTTGGTTATCCAATAAAGGTTCCCGGGGCGGCGGTACCCATTCCCGCCTCCCAAATTGTAAGATCCTGGCATTCTTCCTAAAATAATACCTACTCCACTGTGATTGAAGAGTTTTTACATGATGGTAGAAGTAAAACAGATAAATAACTTTTTCGAAATTCCACTGTTTTATTTTTCATTGAAAAATACTTTTCCACAGAAGAAAATTATTTTGTCTTCCAAACAATAAACTCAACTTTTTAACCCGAAATATACATTAAAGCGTTGAAATTGAAAAAAAGTTATATTTTTTTACCCCTACTATAATGTAGAATCACCTCCCGAAGTTACCACAATCTACCCCCGGCAACCCTGTGTATTATTACTTATGCAAGTGATGTAAGGTACAGTTTGTCAAATAAGAGTAGAATACATAGGAGGGTGCCACTGTTGTACAAATGGCAATAGTGAAAATATGATCATGGTTATAATCAAAAGCCGTGTACCCCACATTTTTATTAAAAATTAAAAAGGCATAAAAGTGAAAAAAAATTTCATTCCACTGATCTTAAAATTAGAATTGCATATAGGTATTTTATAATTATATCTTTGCAATTTTGTGTTAACATAATGAAGAATAACGATTTTGTAATAAAATATAAAGCACCCATTAGAAATTGCTCACTGCTCACATTTATTTAATATTAGCTTAAGTACATACTGGCATTGTCCAGGATTTAGATCATGTCTCTAATTTTAGATCTGAATATATTTAACTCATTCATGCATAAAACTAGTGTAACTAAACTCACCATTAATGATTCTTCTTTTCTACCTACTGTTAAATTCAAATTTATGTTAAATTAAATGAAAGCCAATCACTTTGTAAAACACAATTTAATCAAATTTATGTAGTTAAGTAGGTAACTTGATAAAGTGGTTCTTCGATTTTTGTTTTGGAACAAAAAATTAATTTTAATGTGTATTCAGTGTTTGTATTATCAGTGTCATTACACTTAAAAATAATATTTTACAAGTAAATTGGTGTTGCCAGCCTACAAATTTTGTAGTTCCATTTTTATATTTTCTACTCTTGTTTGACAGACTCTAATAGATATTAGTATAAGCATTTTTATATAATGGGTTTGTTGCTGTAAATAATAGGGTAGGTAACTGGATAAATCAGAACATTCTTAAAAGCGAGTAAATTCATGAAAAGTGAGTAGGTTAGGGTAGGTTTAAAGGCTAGTATTTTCATCACCTTTAGTGACTTATACCACTTTTCAAAAGTGTCCTGATTTGAGATTTGTCATTGAACCGCTTTGTTATATTCGCCGTAAGTGGAGCTCCAGTAGAATTTAGTTATGGGATGAGTATTATTTATTCATGTCTTATTTACATTTATAGGTACGTGTTGTGAATGTAGTACATTGTTCTCGTAAAACACCCTTGATTAAAATAGCGCAAAAATTGCCGAATGTTAATTTTACTTAGAGAAATAACCCCTTTCTTGACGGACCGTAATGAAATCCTGTTTTAACTCAACGTTTTGTCTATCTGTAGATTTGTTTCTACGTTCCGTTTCCGTTTTATGATGGTGGTCGCTTTAATGGTTGAGTAAATATTATTTTTTTAAATGTGAAATCGTTATGTTTGTTTGGACTTTCATATTAGCATTTTTTTTAAATGTGATTCTTACCTATCTGAAAATTGTATAATTCCTTTATTTTATCTTTATATTTATAAATAGATTATATTTATATTATCTTTATATGTAAAAATAAATGTTTCTTGTTTGTCCCTTATTATCTCCTATACCATTCATCCGATTGCGATGAAACTTTGGTGAGTTGTTATACGCACCCCGCAAAGTGTTTCTATATGGTGGTGAACTCTGGCTTTATAAAATTTGTATAAAAAATATTATAGGTGGCGCCGAGTTGTTTGTTTTGGCTGGAAGGAAAGGAGGTAGGAGGAGAGGAATCTGTGATGGGGGGGGGGGGAATTCGGGAGGGGGGAGGAGAACAAAGGAGGGATGAAGATGAGGAAGGGAGAAGGCGGGGAACGCGGAAGGGGAATGCGGGAAGGGAAGGGGACTCGCTAGGGGAACAGGGTAGGTGGGAAAGGGAAAGGACAAGCAGGGGAGGGGCGACGCGACGGAGGGATGGAGGGTGATGGAAGGGCAGAAGGAGGGATTGCAAAGGAGAGGTAGTAGCGGTAGGAGATAGTAGTGGGTAAATTTGGAAAAATCGGACAGCTGAACGTGGCCGACGCACGTGACGGAAAACCTTCTGATTTATTCGTGTACGCACCAGATGGAAAAACAGGCAATATTGTGTATCCAAAAGCACTACAATAAACAGAATTAAAACACAAACTATTTTTTTATTGGCTTTGCAACGCATGCCGCATACTCACTGGTTAGAAATAAATTTAAAAAAAAAGTTGATAATACTTGAAATATATAGTTAATAAAATTAAGTGCCTTCTTACAAGTCTTACCATTTTAGAAGAAAATTGGTTTGGGGTTATTATGAGAGAAAATTAGAAACCTATTTTTTGAACGCGAGGTCTGCAGTTCACAAGACTTTTAGTTAATTATCGTCTTTTGCCTTACATATCATCCAGTTACGCAATATAAATTATTACCAGTTTTCAAAACATTAATTTCAACTCAATGTTTGTATTTAAAAGCGATTGAATTGAATTATTTCCGTCAAGCGCTTTAATGATTCTGTCACGAAATAACAGACTGACGGAAAGTAACCGCCTTTTTGCGGAGGTTTGTAAAAAATCCACACGACACAGCTCCCACGTTGATCCATATGTCGCCCAGAAATGAAATGTCTAATGCTCGGCCGGTTGACAAGAGAGTATATATAATATCGTGTTTAATCGTCTAATTTATTTGCGATAAGCTCGGCTTAATTTGGCTGGCGGTATCGAGCTTGTCATCCACACGTTGTTATAACATCTGACATAAGGCTCTAAGCTCTGAAAGCCCGAGGCGTATGCTGTGCATTATCAATAATCGAAGCATGTTTATTTATCATTAGAGGCTAACTGTATCAAGCTCACTTAAAAGTGGTTTATTTTACTAGGTGAAATTTATACAATTCATCTGAAAGCAACCATTATTCAGGTAAAAATAATTCCTTTAATACCTTAAAAGGTCGTTAGAGGTCCGCCTTTAAATACATTCGGCCTTGATACGATATTTTTCCAGGGGTTATTCTGATCATAAAGATACAGTTTTAGTGTTAGTAGGTAGTGTAGGTAAATATGTGCAGGTTTATTCTGTCTTCGTGTGTGGACGGAAGAAATGGGCAGAATTTTTTTTATATGCCATTCATTTGGGAGATGGTGTCGAAATTGAGAACATCTCTATGTTAACTAATTAAAGCTAGGTCCAGTACTACATTATCTCTAAACTGCTGGAAGAGTTTTTCGTGATCGATCTCTTATAAGATGCAATGGTAAGTTAGTGTTACAGATGTATTTATACCGGATGACCTGTGAAAAGTACAGAACTGCACTAGCACCAGCTCGATGGAACAGCAGATCTTTTGCCATCCTTGGTCGAAGCTAGGATTCAGAGAAATTTCGTTAATTACCTCAATCGTATATTTTTATATTTTAAGAAATACATGGGACGGCCGGGACATGACGGGACATGACGGCCGGCGTAGTCCAGCGTTAAGGCTTGTAACGTAATTATTTTCATGGTAGTTATTCAATCGGTACCTACTTGCTCAGAAGGAGTATTATTAATTTCGGGTGCAGTTGGAACGATTGATAACAAATTCAAATTGCCGGAACGTTGTTGGATTGTTTTTGAAAAAACAGAAAAAAACTGTTAGAAGGGCGACGTCATGACATAACGATGGATTGGTCGGAAGTTTTATTTTGTAAGGAGTTTTGATACTCCTAAATGATTGTGTAAATTTGCAATATTATGCGTGTAACAGATGTGATGCCTTTACGAGACTGTTAAATAGTACCGGGTCGCGGTACACGCAGGATGTTGATTGTTTTTTCGAGGCGAGGAAAACTTTTATTGTGATGATCACGAGATATCGAGTTACCTATGTAATATTACAATCTAATGGAAGTGTTTATGATGTCTGTGTGCCTGGTACCTAAGGTTGGTGTTCTTGTGCTTAGAACTGAGATTCTTGTGCCACGTACAATCCAATATCACCGAGGACAACTTTGGTGAAGACTGCAGGCACTTCTTAAATCACATTTACAGTCTAGAACTGCGGTTTATATCCTTTCAATGCTCAGAGATGGCCATCGTACGCATTGTGACGCCTTTGTGGATGGATTGGAATCTCGGCTCCTTCACTGTATCATGGACATGCAAAGCGGCAGCTCTGGGGCTCTTCTCCAGCTATCTGGAGCCCTTGTCGCTGACGTTAGAAGAGGTGCGCCATTTTAACTATGGCAAGCTACGAATGATCATTTGGAGTGGATTCTACTAAAATAACTGAATTATCTCTCTCTCTCTCTCTCTCTACACCTTTATGAGTTTACAAAGGTATTTATGTAGATCAGGGCTGGGCAAAATACATGCTTTGCTGTAATTGAAATACAAATTACAAAATACTTTTTCACATGTATTTAAAATACGAAATACAAAATACTTTCATGTCGTGTATTTGAAATACAAAATACAAAATACAGTATTTTAACCATTTTTTTTATTTCAAATACAAAATACAAATTACAAAATACAAAATACATTTTGTTTTGGTAGAACCTTTGGTTGCAATAAATTGTCGTAGTAGCCCATATCTAAGGGTGCGTTTTCATAGAAGCAAAACTGAGCAGAGTGACACAGAGACGTGCTTAAATTGACTAATATTGCTCAGCAGACACATCTCGTCTCCGCTCCACTTATAAAGTTTTGTGGTATAGGACTTAGGTGTTAGATTATGATAATTATTATTATAATAACACTAGCTGGTTCCCGGCATGCGTTGCAATACCATATTAAAAAAAAAAAATTGTTTCTCCCTGCATGTCCTTTCCCGTGCGTCCCCGTTCTCCTACCGCATCCCCTTCCCCTCTTGCATTCCCCTTCCACCTTCCCTGCCTACCCTCTCCACTCTCCCTCTCCCCCATCCCGCCAACCCCCCTCCCGCGTTCCATATATTTAGTCCCAGTACATTCAGTTTTCAAACAACTCGCGTGCCAGCTATTACAATTTTTTTATTCAAATTTTCATTTTTCACATATTACAAATATTCATTTTTCTATATTAAAAGAACAATCAATCAAATCTTGTACCTAAATAGGTATCTATTTAATATATTTATAATTTAAAAAATCGATATATAGACAATAATTCTTTTGTTACAAAAAAAAACAGCTACCTGCTAAATTCAATTTCATCAAACGCGCGCTAACTGTCAAACGTGCGAAGTTAAAAGAGTCGTTAAGTTTTCTGAAATTATCCAATTTTATGCAAAATTTTCTTAATTTTTCTTTCCGTAAAAACCTTCTATAAAGTATTAGAAAACTTTAAAAAAATGAATGAAATAGGTAAAGTCATTCTGAAGTTATGGCGGACCAAGGGAAACAAGGATTCATTTTTATATTATATGAATGGATGAAATTTGTCTAGCGCAGTTTTGTGTTATTTCACTTCAAGTGCGCTCTACAGTAATTAACTTAAAATCTGTCAAATTATTCCTATAGTGCTTGATCTAATACTATGATACAAAAATGTACAATACAAAGCAGTGACAAGTTTAATGTAATATGATACAAAATGTACAATGTATGTAGGGCTATTATACATAGCACAGGACAATAATAATAATAACTAGCATGACGCAAAAAAATGTACAGTACATTATACTAACTAACTAACTAACCATCACGCCGTTTCTCCGCAGGGGCAGGCAGAGAGGACGAACCACCAAACAACTCGATCTTGGCACACACTCCTTGCTTAGTTCACATTCATACATCGTCTCATACATGCTCTTCTATTATTCCGACTCTTCACATAGCCCGACTCAAGTATTTGAATCACTCGGTCGTGCCATGTCTTCCTCGGGCGTCCCCGACTTCTACCATTCACATTTGCGTCAAATATTCTCCTTACACTACTTTCCTCGTTCATTAGGTCTACATGCCCAAACCATCTGAGCGTCCCTTTCTTAATCTTACTCATTATGCTTACATCAGCCTTGCATTCTTCGCGGATCTCCACATTTCGCACACGATCGTACATGGTTTTACCACACATACGCCTCAGGGATCTCATTTCTACAGCATTCAGTCTACTTTTATCCTTCCTCTGCCAGTTCCATGCTTCACTGCCATACATAAGGGTAGGTACCAGCACTCCATTATGGACAGCTAACTTCGCTTCTTTGGACAGTTTTTTGTTGGCGCCAATGGCGTTCAGTCCTCCATTAATAGAGTTGCCTGCATTTACCCTTCTTTCAATATCTCTGTCAGCCCTCCCATCTCTCTTAAACATACTTCCCAAGTACACAAACTCATCCACCTGCTCCAAATACTCATCATTCACAACTATGTTGCACGTTGTTTTCATGCTCTCTCTTTCAAATACCATGACTTTAGACTTACTTACAATCATCATTAACTCATTCTTCATACATACTTCGTTCATCCTAGATACGAGAGACTGTAGATCTTCCATAGTGTTAGAAATCAGCACCGCATCATCAGCATACAGTACATTATAAAGCAATGATATAAGAGAACTACAAATAATCATTAGTAAGAGTGCTATAGCAAAGGACAATAGTACAGGGTTCTAGCGTTTTTATCTATGTGTGTTTATTTTTCATTATCATTATTAAGATCGCTAAATGTATTTGAAAATGTATTTTCAAGCCATAAGTATTTGAAATACAAATTACAAAATACCTCAGCAGCAGGTAATTGAAATACCAATTACAAAATACATTTTTAGGAAGTAATTGAAATACAAATACAAAATACGTATTTGTATTTCAAATACGTATTTCAATTACAAGTATTTCAAATACTGCCCAGCCCTGATGTAGATTATGTTTTTGCTTGTCAATAATAACAAGTACATTTTGTTTAATGTGAGTTCTTTTATTTACATCAGATAGTAGCTTTCTTTTATCCCACGCAGGACCCTGAGATGATGATGATGAGAGCTCATGCATACGGAATTTCTCTGCTAACTGAGAAAGGTACGTGTCAGGCTCTTGACTCGCAATACGAAGGTCGCGGGATCGAATCCCGTCGTGGCAAATAAATTTTATTTGATTAATTTGTGTTATTTCACAATTTATTCATTTAAAATAATATATAGTATATTTGTGGCAGGTTCCAGAGTGGAAAATACTCTCAGTATCGCCCTGGTGTAAGACCACCATTCAAATTGAAACGTTGCTTGAAATGGCATTAGCCGTGTTTGACCAGATTTGAATAGCCAGGTACTTCCCCACCTTCCTCTTCCCTATCTCCTTCCTCTCCCCACTACCTTCAGCCTCACAACATACCCCAATTGGGGATGCCATAGTCTCACTGGCTTCAGACGGGAGCAGTTGGGACTCTTGTGCGGTATTGAAATAAAAAAATGGGTATGTAAAAGAAACATATTGACTATTTTAAAAATTGATTAATCGAAAGAAAAACTTAGTAATAAATGGGAGCAGGCCAGAAACGCCGGTTTGAAGTCGAGTGTTCCAGAGCGCATCCAGATGTTGGGGATCTAACCTTTGCAAAATTGGAAGTCCTCTACAGCAAGCTCTTCTGATTTTTTTATGGCGGGAGAACGGGTGCGTCAATGTAATATTATTTGTGGTCCAGGACTTGTTTCTCTAAACAGTGATTTTTTTTTTGACCCCAGTAAATTTGATATTAAACCATTCGTGCGTTTATTTCATTTAGGAGTAGTGTTGAGTACCTCATACAAGAGGCACCTCAAATGTCCCAGACAAACACGTAAAATGTCCCCCCACCTCACAATATGTATTTGTACCAACTCTTTTTCTTTGTCCCCCCTTCATATTTGTATTAATACAAATATGAAGGAGGGACAAAATATGAGGTGTGAGGTGGTTTGTTTTGTTGGACTACATTCATGTCATGTACGGGACAAATATGAGGTGAGGTTCGAGGTGGTTGGTGTATTGGACTACATGTCATGTCACGTTGTCACGTATGGGACAAATACGAGGTGAGGTGTGAAGTGGTTGATGTATTAAACTACATGTCATGTCACGCATAGTTTGGGACAATTGTATGAGGTTGTGAGGCGTGAAGTGTTTGTATATTCTATGACATTTTTGTATTAGAACCGTGAGGTGGTGATGGGGTAAGCCAATTCATATATTGTGAATACTGCAGAAGCGTCCCAACTGCTCCGAAATTTTTATTTTTTATTTTTTTATTCTAAATTATTGTTAAGTGAATACCGCACAAGAGTACCAACTGCTCCAAAAAAAAATTTTTTTTTTAAAATATTTTTTTATTGTGAGCACAAGAGTCCCAACTGCTCGATTTTTTTTTTTTTTATTGTAAATTATTGTTATGTGAATACACAAAACCATAATTTATGAGCACAAGAGTCCCAACCGCTCCAAAAAATTTTTTTTTTCGAAATTTTTTTTTATTGTAAATTATTGTTATGTGAATAAACAAAACAATAATTTATGAGCACAAGAGTCCCAACTGCTCGAAAATTTTTTTTTTTTTTAATATTTTTTTAATGTAAATTATTGTTATGTGAATACACAAAACAATAAATTATGAGCACAAGAGTCCCAACTGCTCGAAATTTTTTTTTTTTTTTAATATTTTTTTTTGTAAATTATTGTTATGTGAATACACAAAACAATAATTTATGAGCACAACAGTCCCAACTGCTTAAATTTTTTTTTTTCTAAATATTTTTTATTGTAAATTTATGTATTGATAAGTGAATACCGCACAACAGTACCAACTGATCCAAAAAAAAAAAATATTTATTTACTTATTGTTATATGTTATGTAAATACCGCACAAGAGTCCCAACAGCTCCCAAGGGAGGGAGGATGAGGCAGTGTTGAGATGAGGTGGAGGGGGTTGCTGAGGAGGGGGAGGGATAAGAGGGGGGGATCAGAGGGGGGTGCAGGGAGGGGAACAGAGGTGGTGAAGGGGGGAGGGGGTAGGCCTTTTTTATATCCATTTTTCGTATTACAAAAATAACAGACACGGGAGGCGGGTATGGGTACCGCCACCCCGGTATTTATTAGAAAACCAACACCTCTGAACCAAGAAAATCAAGCTGAAGGAAAAAAACAAGCCCCCCCCCCCCGTAAGCGAAAATATTTTGTAACACCTCACCTCAAATGAGGTGGGACACCTCAACACCTCATTTCAATATTTGAGTACCTCATACAAACTCATCCTGATATCGTGTCCTACCCAACACTATTTAGGAGTGTTTCCTAGTTACTGGATTCGCTAATTTAGGTACCAGTTAAACATAACATTCCGGCTTATGATTAGGTATCTATCAGGTATATGAACTGGTAGAGGCGAGGAGTTTCCAAGTCATTTTAATCTTATGTTGTACATCTTTATTATTAATTTCAAGTATCATTCAAATCAAATGTGATTTAGTATAACAGACAGGATCAAAGATTTTACGGATGAATAATAAAATATTGTTGATTGTTCGATGTTGTATTTTTGATTTTCTAAAATCAGTTCTCCAAGTAACTTAAATAACTAGAAAAAACGTAAAAGTTTTTCAAAAGATTTTTTAAAATGATTTGGAGGAATTCACCTTTTTTGAAGTTTCCTAATTGTTCAGAATGTTTTTCTTTTTTTCTGACTTTAATCAGAACCTCTACCAACTTGAATCAATTTTGAATTAAACTTGGGAAAGCTTATACTGTAAGTATAAGCTTTCCCTGACGAAGGAACGTTTGTTCCGAAACCGGTCGGATTTGCGCATCAAATAAGTGGTTTATACAAAGTTAAATTATTTCATTTTTCTATTATTATTATTATTGAGTTAGGCACGTCTCTTAACATTCAGTATAATATTGTGCAGTTGCACTGACAAAATGCATGTTGATAATGCATTCTTTTCTGTAAAGATGATTCTCAGTCATTTGCTTGTCGCGTTGTTGTTGATGTTTTCCATTTGTTTATTGCGTAGACAATGTGGATGTCCTATGGTTAATCGTAGTTGCTGGTCTCTCTCGACCCATTCACACATCCGTCACTTCAGGACACAATGACCCCTGGATTTCTACCCTTCCTTAAACCTTTTTCCTTTCTAGAACTTCCCATCCTTAAAAAACACCTCCAGACCGTGTTCTGTGTGGATTTAACGCAAAAAAGCAATAGAGTAAAGGGTATTTTTACATATTCAGCAAGACGTCGCCACTAATTATTAAAGCTCGTAGCACCACATAGCACCTCTTACGAGGGATGGTTTTTTTCCACAAGCTAGGGGCACAAATCGGCTCTGGTGCAGCATCTAATTATAAAATAAAAAAACACCTCTCGCTTCTACAATAGTTAAATTAAACATTTATTTTTCTAAAATTGTAATTTATAATTGACTAGAGGAATTCCTGAAAATTCCGTAGGCATACCGGTTCCAAACAACATCAACAAAACAAATTACACCTTGACACGTTTTCACGGTAAATATATTTATTATTTGACGAATTCATGTAATGAAATTGTTTCTAATGAACTGACATTGAGAAAACAACTTTTGATAAGGCTGATCCGGACTACTCTCGACACGTCTCGGTTCCCCTCCGAGATCTGGTCGCTGATGGCTGGTGGCTGTTCTCTGGTCACAAGTCACTGGTCGTTTGTTCAGTTTGTTGATGAAGAAAGTAGCCCAAACCATAACTACTCGTAAAACGCTATTTAATCTCGACGTGTGATCCAGATACATACATTATCATGCACGCATTGCGCAACGTTACCTATCGTTTATTACATTTAAATTGCAAAAAATGTATTTTTTCTTTATGATTTATTTTTAACAGCGAACGACGCAGTTTGACCGCAGACATGAAGTGGTGGCAATATGAATTCTAATTCTATTAACTATAATAGAATTTATTGATGGAGAATATGCCGAGACCCGCCTCATCGTAAATATAGATTAATCATTGCGAAAATACGTTGCACCTACCTATACCTAGGTTCCAATAATACTGCTGCGAGGAATTCCTTTTCGACCAGCCATAACAATCATAGGCTAATCGATGAATAAAGTTAGGCACATTCTTTCCAATTGGGAGAGAGACTTACCTTACAATACGTAGTTATAACGTCCATTCACAATATGTTAAATATCTCAATTTTTTGTAACACTGTAACTTACAGTTGTTATATTTACAGGGGCGAGGAATAATCAATTGAAATATTAACATTACATTAGCCAGAGATTTAAATAAGCAATAACGTACAAATTCCATCAATAATATTTACTATTCGGACGCACGGGACCGTAGACTCAAACTCATCATCTTATGCGTGATAAAAATGATTAAGGACCAGTAGTACGTGTTCGAAAAGAAGAAGAATATTAGAAGGAGCGCGCTAATATTAAAAACGATAATATTTAAGTGAAAATTGTGAAAATGTTTAATAAAACACGACACATTTAAATTAGAACAAAAATCTCGTGGGAAATGTCTTCTGTAACGTTTAATGAAACAATTAGAACTTTTCAAACACATAACTTGTAATTAATTAATTAAATGTATGATTTATAGTAATTTTATAAACCATCACAACCTCTAATATTATTTCATTATTAAAAAAAAAACTTTTTTCTTTTTTTTTTCTTTTCGTCATTGTTACCAACTTAATAATGGTACTATCTTACAAATGTAGCTATTCTTATTATGTTGTTGACAGATTTTCTTAATTTTATTGTTTCTTTGGAAATAAGGTTTGTTTCCTGTAGTATCTTCTTAACTTGAAATATATTTTACTTATTCTTAACCTACCATTAAACATTTTCAACGTGCCTCTTTAAGTTAATTTAAGTTATTTGTATATATTACATATAATTATATTTTTTCATTGTTGCAATATTGTAATTGTTTGATTTTGAAATAATGACAATATGCACAGTTCCTACCGGAATGTCATTTTATCCTTCCTACCCTCCCCAACCAATGTCACCATGGTGAAACGAAACAAGGCACAATAACATTCAACATTGTACAGGGAGATGGCCTGACATTTTGCAATCAACTAGTTGTGTTTTTTGGTGTTTCGCCCTTCGTATTTTGGTAAATGCCTTTGGTTTCCCTTGTCCTTACATTCCAATTATTTACCACACAGTCAATCATCCAACTTCAGAAACATTTTCGTTTTTGTTTTGCCTTTACAGTCCATTTTTCGTCAGTTGCATTTGAGGCTGTAAGTTCGAGACAGTCTCGGATGCAACATTTTTGGTCCTTCGAGCCGGATCTCTTGAGTTTTATGGAGTTGGATGCTTGTATGTGTTTTCCAATAACCTTGATCCCTTGTTTCTAATATTCCCGGCATTTCGGCCTTCGAATTGGGCATTTTGTCACTTTCAAAGGGGATAAAATTCGTGGTAAATTTCGCATTTTCGTTTGTTGAATTCTATTCAAATATTAGCAAAATATATCATTATTATTCAATCTTTGCTTATAAAATAGAATACTATTTAAATAAAATTAATTTACAATGGCTGCTTCTGCTGTTGTTCGTAATAAATTGGCAATCTTAGGCCTTCGTGAAATTCATGATTCGTCGATCAGAGCAGTTGTTTCTGGTAATTTAATAGATAGAAATAGCTTACTGGTTAGAATTAAGGATATCGAAAAACAAAGGAATGACTTTGTTGAATCTTATGTGATTCTAGAAACATCAAAAAGTGAAGAATTGGACTTAACCGATTTGGAAAATAAATACAAAACTTTTATGAACATGTATTTTGAAATTCAAGCAAATTATCTGGCAGTTTTTCCACCAAAGGAAGATTCTATAAAAACATCAAATAGTCTCGGTTTTTCACTTCCAAAAATTAGTTTGCCAACTTTTTCGGGTGGTATCACTGAATGGATTAATTTTATAAATACTTTTGACGCTATAATCCATGATAATGAATCTCTAAGTGACATACATAAATTACATTATTTGTTAGGAGCACTATCGGGTGACGCGTTGAAAATTATAAAGCATCTTCCTGTTTCCGCAATCAGTTATCCAATTGCTTACAATTTGTTGAGAGATCGTTTTCATAACAAACGGATAATTGCGGACAGACACGTAGAAAACATTATCTCGTGCCCCATAATTAAAAAGGATTCGCTTAGATCTGTCGTTAATGTTTTGAAGGAAAATATTCAGGCATTAGAAGCGTTACATTTTCCAACAGATCAGTGGTCATTTTTATTAGTACATATCGTTTTGAAGAAAACTCCTGATGACTTAAGAACTAACTTCGAGTTAATAGGTCATAAGGACGAAATTCCATCATTTTCGCAATTATTGTTGTTTTTAGAATCACAATCTAAAATTTATGAATCGGTTCATGGGTACGGTATGAAAAATGAAGCGCCAAAAGCAAAAACAAATCGCTTATTAAATTCTTTTGTCAGTACACAAAAGTCGGTGTGCTTAATATGCAAAGGTGGACATTTTCTTTCAAAGTGTGACCAATTTTTAAAGCTACAACCACCTGCTAGATTCGATGTTGTGAAGAAATATAAATTGTGTCAGAATTGTCTTTCCGCTCAGCATTTGGTCAAGAACTGTTCGTCGCGTTTTAATTGTTTTCAGTGCCATAAAAATCATCATTCTTTGTTGCATTTTTCTCGTGACGTAAATAGGCAAGTACAGGCGTCAAACAGCATCAATTTCGATAACACTTCTATACAAGAAGTACTCGATTCGCCACCTGAGACAATCGACCCAATCGTATCGGCCATCGCGGCAACCACACCTCATCCGGAGAGCTTAACAATCCCAACGTTTTATCGAGCTCTAGCCAATCATCAGTTTTGTTAGCTACGGCCATCGTAGAAGATCGTGATAAAAAGGGTCATTTTCACAAGGTTCGTGTATTATTGGATTGTGCCAGTCAATCAAATTTTATTTCAAATGATTGTGCAATTCGTTTGGGCCTCGACTGTTCTAATAAACAAATTCCTATTCGAGGAATTGGACAGTTGTCGGCCATCGCGCAGAAGGGACTGGTCAAGTGTCGGATCCGTCCTCTATGTTCGAATGAGCTTTTTGATGCGGATTTCGTCGTGTTATCAAGCATTTGTGCACAGTTGCCTAGTTCTCCCATTCGTCGGGGAGACTGGGATCATTTGAAAAATTTAACTTTGGTAGATCCAAATTTCGATAAACCCTCTGCAATCGATATTTTATTGGGTGCTGGGTTGTTTTCATCCGTTCTTCGTTCAGGACGGGTGGTAGGAAAATCTAATGAACCGATAGCTTTGAACACGGCTTTTGGTTGGATTTTAATGGGAAATGTCGATCACAGCGTGTCTCCTCCCATGAATTCGTTTTTGACGACGTCAGAATCGACAATTGAGACTGTTATGAAAACGTTTTGGGAAATCGAAGACCTTCCAAATCATCCTTCACCGTTATCTACGGAAGAGTTGCTTTGTGAGGAAATATTTTCAACGCAGCATTATAGAAATGATGCGGGACGTTACGTTGTTCCACTTCCATTCAGGGAAGTTAAATCGGCTCTTGGTGATTCATATCATTCGGCAGTATCTCGTCTGCATCACCTCGAGCGCCGTTTCTCTCGGCATCCAGATATAAAATCTGATTACATTCAATTCATGAGAGAATATGAATCTTTGGGCCACATGATAGATGTGACAAGTTCATCAGTTTCGACTGGAAAATATTTCATTCCTCATCATTGTGTGATTAAGGATACTGGATCCATTAAAAAACTTAGAGTTGTTTTTGACGCAAGTTCAAAAACATCTTCTAATCAGTCGTTAAATGATATACTTTTAGTAGGACCTAAACTTCAACAAGATATTGTGAAGTTAATTTTCAATTTCAGAACGCATAAAATTGTCTTTACAACAGATATTTGCAAAATGTATAGACAAATATTGGTTCGACCAGAGGATAGATCCTATCAACATATTTTATGGCGTGAATCACCGGAACAAATGATTAAAGAATTTGAACTGCAAACTATTACCTACGGAACGGCTTCCGCACCGTTTCTCGCTATACGTACTTTACATCAACTCGCATCGGATGCAGATGCCAAATTTTCGACAGCATCAAAAGTTTTATTAGAAAATACGTACGTTGACGATATTTTAACTGGAGCATCCACACTTGAATGGAACTACTTAATCTTGGCGGTTTTGAATTGAGCAAGTGGTCGAGTAATTGTCGTGAACTGCTTTCTGATATTCCAATCTCACACCAGGAAGCACCTATAGAAATTGATTTAAATCATGCCAATAACATTAAAATTTTAGGTATTGTTTGGGATTCGCAAACTGATTCGTTCTCGTATCGAGTAAAAACATCACAAATTATATTTTTTTAAAGGTCAATCTTATCAACAATTGCAAAGATTTTTGATCCCCTTGGATGGATTTCCCCCGTCACGTTTTTGGCTAAATGTTTGTTACAACAGTTGTGGAAGCTTGGATTGAACTGGGACGATCCAGTTCCTGTCGAGGTTCAATCGCATTGGACGGCAATAGTATCGTCATTGTCAACTTTAGCCAATATTCAAATTCCGCGTTACATAGGGGAGAGTAGTGATAATACATATCAATTAGTGGGATTTGCAGATGCATCCGAAAAGGGTTATGCTTGTGTTGTGTACATTCGGTCCCAACATTCGAAGCAAGAATTTAACATTAGACTTTTGGTTGCCAAGTCAAAGGTGGCTCCTGTGAAAACTCTTTCTATTCCACGTTTAGAATTATGTGGTGCTTTGTTGCTTGCTCGACTTTTGGATTATGTTTTAAAATCATTCAGTACAACTTTACATATTGATAAAGTGTTCGCATTTACGGATTCTACAATAGTCTTATCATGGATTCATACACCTACATATAATTTGCAAACCTTTGTTGCCAATCGAATAGGACAAATCAATGAAGTTAATTCTTTGATCAAATGGTTTCATATACGTACTCATTTGAACCCAGCTGACGTATCCAGCAGAGGACTTTTGCCTGATCAGTTGGTCAATACAGAGTTATGGTGGAGGGGGCCTCTTTGGATGCTATCACCCGTCGATGAGTGGCCATTGTTCCATTCTTCCAGTGTAAAACTTGATGTTGTTCCTGAACTAAAGGCCAACAATACTCATGTATTGACAACAACTGATTCGTGGAATGAGGAGACGTTAAATAGATTTTCTTCATTAACAAGATTGCAACGTGTTACAGCATGGATTTTGAGATTTGCTGTTAACATTCGAAAAAAGAAAGAGGATCGTATATTCGGAATATTAACCGTCGAGGAGTTGCATTCATCTCTAAAATTATGGATTTTGAAAGTGCAACGTGTGCATTTTCATATTGATGCAGGCAAAAATTGCCGTAACTCGTCTCATGTTCAAAAGTTAATGCCTTTTTTAGACCCAGTTGGTCTGCTCAGAGTCGGTGGGTGGTTACACAATGCCCATATCGCCTCTAATTTTCAACACCCTATACTTTTGCCCAAGAAAAGTCACCTTACTAACTTGATTATTGACTCGTTTCATAAGACTTATTTGCATGTGGGGCCTAGGACATTATTGTCAATTCTACAATCAAAATATTGGATTGTTTCCGCTCGAAACGTCATTCGGTCGCGTCTTAGTAAATGTATAACATGTTTAAAGGCTCGTTCTGTTGGTGTACAGCCTATGATGGGAGATTTGCCCCAAATTAGATTTCGTGAAGGTTGTCCTTTCCTCAACGTTGGGGTGGATTTTGGTGGCCCGTTTTCAATTAAGGAAAGTAGGCGTAGAGGAGCCAAAGTTTTGAAGGCTTATCTGTGCTTATTTATTTGTTTGAGTACCAAGGCAGTACACTTAGAAGTTGTATCTGATTTATCCTCGGAAGCTTTCTTAGCAGCTTTGGATCGCTTTTTAGCCAGACGGGGATTATGTTCTTGTATCATTAGTGATAACGGCACAAACTTTGTCGGCGCTAACAAAGACTTATCAGCTCGTGATTACCTCACATCTGCTGCCACCACGCGGCAAATCAAATGGTATTTTCATCCCCCTTCTGCACCTCACTTTGGAGGCATATATGAAGCAGGAATAAAATCCTCAAAATATCACCTAAAACGAGTAATAGGTGAACAAGTACTCACGTTTGAGGAATTAGCAACATTGTTTAGTCGAATAGAAGCTATCTTGAATTCTCGTCCATTATCTCAATTGTCTTCTGATCCATCTGAACTTGAAGCATTGACGCCTGGTCATTTTTTGATAGGGGCTCCTCTTACATCGGTTCCTGAACCTGATTGGTCTGAAGTACCTATGAATAGGTTATCACGGTGGCAATTGTTGCAAAAAATAACTCAGGCATTTTGGAATCGATGGAGAAAAGAATATTTACACACCCTTCAACAACGTGGAAAGTGGATAACTTCATCACCTAATCTTAATGTTGGAGATTTGGTGTTATTAAATGATGGAAAAATTCCATCTATGCATTGGCCATTGGGACGCATCGAGGAATGTCATCCGGGTCCTGATCAAATCGTACGGGTTGTGACAGTTAAAACTGCACAAGGAATATTTCGTCGGCCAGTTGTCAAACTTTATCCATTACCACTATGAAACATTTTACTCGTAATTTGATTTTTAATTTTATATTTATCGTTTTTATTTTCATTTGTTTTCTCCTTACATTTTGTTCGATTTACCGCGGTGTCGGTTGCTATGAAAGATAGTTCTTCGATAAATTATTTTAGGAACATATTCGTATGTACTAATTTTAGCTTTATTTTAGACTTACGTTTCAATATTATTATTATTATTTTTTTTTTTTTAATTGTTTGTCGTTTTGTTAATTGGTTGTTATTAGATTCATTTGTTTGTTGCCAGTATTCGGAAGTGTGTGATTTACCATCGGTCGTAGATAAGAGATTTCAATCTCTTCTCGGGGGCGGGAATGTTTGATTTTGAAATAATGACAATATGCACAGTTCCTACCGGAATGTCATTTTATCCTTCCTACCCTCCCCAACCAATGTCACCATGGTGAAACAATAACATTCAATACAGTACTGTGAGATGGCCTGACATTTTGCAATCAACTAGTTGTGTTTTTTGGTGTTTCGCCCTTCGTATTTTGGTAAGTGCCTTTGGTTTCCCTTGTCCTTACATTCCAATTATTTACCACACAGTCAATCATCCAACTTCAGAAACATTTTCGTTTTTGTTTTGCCTTTACAGTCCATTTTTCGTCAGTTGCATTTGAGGCTGTAAGTTCGAGACAGTCTCGGATGCAACATTTTTGGTCCTTCGAGCCGGATCTCTTGAGTTTTATGGAGTTGGATGCTTGTATGTGTTTTCCAATAACCTTGATCCCTTGTTTCTAATATTCCCGGCATTTCGGCCTTCGAATTGGGCATTTTGTCACTTTCAAAGGGGATAAAATTCGTGGTAAATTTCGCATTTTCGTTTGTTGAATTCTATTCAAATATTAGCAAAATATATCATTATTATTCAATCTTTGCTTATAAAATAGAATACTATTTAAATAAAATTAATTTACAATGGCTGCTTCTGCTGTTGTTCGTAATAAATTGGCAATCTTAGGCCTTCGTGAAATTCATGATTCGTCGATCAGAGCAGTTGTTTCTGGTAATTTAATAGATAGAAATAGCTTACTGGTTAGAATTAAGGATATCGAAAAACAAAGGAATGACTTTGTTGAATCTTATGTGATTCTAGAAACATCAAAAAGTGAAGAATTAGACTTAACCGATTTGGAAAATAAATACAAAACTTTTATGAACATGTATTTTGAAATTCAAGCAAATTATCTGGCAGTTTTTCCACCAAAGGAAGATTCTATAAAAACATCAAATAGTCTCGGTTTTTCACTTCCAAAAATTAGTTTGCCAACTTTTTCGGGTGGTATCACTGAATGGATTAATTTTATAAATACTTTTGACGCTATAATCCATGATAATGAATCTCTAAGTGACATACATAAATTACATTATTTGTTAGGAGCACTATCGGGTGACGCGTTGAAAATTATAAAGCATCTTCCTGTTTCCGCAATCAGTTATCCAATTGCTTACAATTTGTTGAGAGATCGTTTTCATAACAAACGGATAATTGCGGACAGACACGTAGAAAACATTATCTCGTGCCCCATAATTAAAAAGGATTCGCTTAGATCTGTCGTTAATGTTTTGAAGGAAAATATTCAGGCATTAGAAGCGTTACATTTTCCAACAGATCAGTGGTCATTTTTATTAGTACATATCGTTTTGAAGAAAACTCCTGATGACTTAAGAACTAACTTCGAGTTAATAGGTCATAAGGACGAAATTCCATCATTTTCGCAATTATTGTTGTTTTTAGAATCACAATCTAAAATTTATGAATCGGTTCATGGGTACGGTATGAAAAATGAAGCGCCAAAAGCAAAAACAAATCGCTTATTAAATTCTTTTGTCAGTACACAAAAGTCGGTGTGCTTAATATGCAAAGGTGGACATTTTCTTTCAAAGTGTGACCAATTTTAAAGCTACAACCACCTGCTAGATTCGATGTTGTGAAGAAATATAAATTGTGTCAGAATTGTCTTTCCGCTCAGCATTTGGTCAAGAACTGTTCGTCGCGTTTTAATTGTTTTCAGTGCCATAAAAATCATCATTCTTTGTTGCATTTTTCTCGTGACGTAAATAGGCAAGTACAGGCGTCAAACAGCAACAATTTCGATAACACTTCTATACAAAAAGTACTCGATTCGCCACCTGAGACAATCGACCCAATCGTATCGGCCATCGCGGCAACCGCACCTCATCCGGAGAGGCTTAACAATACCAACGTTTTATCGAGCTCTAGCCAATCATCAGTTTTGTTAGCTACGGCCATCGTAGAAGCTCGTGATAAAAAGGGTCATTTTCACAAGGTTCGTGTATTATTGGATTGTGCCAGTCAGGCAAATTTTATTTCAAATGATTGTGCAATTCGTTTGGGCCTCGACTGTTCTAATAAACAAATTCCTATTCGAGGAATTGGACAGTTGTCGGCCATCGCGCAGAAGGGACTGGTCAAGTGTCGGATCCGTCCTCTATGTTCGAATGAGCTTTTTGATGCGGATTTCGTCGTGTTATCAAGCATTTGTGCACAGTTGCCTAGTTCTCCCATTCGTCAGGGAGACTGGGATCATTTGAGAAATTTAACTTTGGCAGATCCAAATTTCGATAAACCCTCTGCAATCGATATTTTATTGGGTGCTGGAATGTTTTCGTCAGTACTTCGTTCGGGGCAGGTGGTAGGAAAAGCGAATGAACCGATAGCTTTGAACACAGCTTTTGGTTGGATTTTAATGGGAAATGTCGATCACAGCACATCTCCTATTAATTCGTTTTTGACAATATTAGATTCATCGATTGAAACTAATGTGAAGACACCTTATGAAATTGAGGACGTTCCCAATCATTCTTCACTGTTATCTCCAGAAAATTTGCTTTGCACATGATAGATGTGACAAGTTCATCAGTTTTGACTGGAAAATATTTCATTCCTCATCATTGTGTGATTAAGGATACTGGATTCATTAAAAAACTTAGAGTTGTTTTTGACACAAGTTCAAAATCATCTTCTAACCAGTCGTTAAATGATATACTTTTAGTAGGACCTAAACTTCAACAAGATATTGTGAAGTTAATTTCCAATTTCAGAACGCATAAAATTGTCTTTACAACAGATATTTGCAAAATGTATAGACAAATATTGGTTCGACCAGAGGATAGATCCTATCAACATATTTTATGGCGTGAATCACCGGAACAAATGATTAAAGAATTTGAACTGCAAACTGTTACCTACGGAACGGCTTCCGCACCGTTTCTCGCTATACGTACTTTACATCAACTCGCATCGGATGCAGATGCCAAATTTTCGACAGCATCAAAAGTTTTATTAGAAAATACGTACGTTGACGATATTTTAACTGGAGCATCCACACTTGAATCGGCACGTAAATTGCAGCGAGACTTGGTGGAACTACTTAATCTTGGCGGTTTTGAATTGAGCAAATGGTCGAGTAATTGTCGTGAACTGCTTTCTGATATTCCAATCTCACACCAGGAAGCACCTATAGAAATTGATTTAAATCATGCCAATAACATTAAAATTTTAGGTATTGTTTGGGATTTGCAAACTGATTCGTTCTCGTATCGAGTAAAAACATCACAAATAATGTAAGTTCGAGACAGTCTCGGATGCAACAGTAATATTTAAATATTCGATTAAAATAATATTTAAGTTATCGAGGATTACACATACATAGAATTTATATGTAATGTAGTAATTAGTAATGTAATTTTTGTCATGATCAGCGTGCCGTTTGTGCTTTGTTCTAACAACGTTATGAAGAACTTTGCATTAGCAATCATCAGGAAAGATTTTTTTTCATTAGCTCCACACAGAAGGCCCCGCGAAAAATAATTTGCACCAGGGCCTACGTTAACTTAGGGGATGCTGTGTGAAGTCGCTTTTTAAAGAAAGGAAGGAGGGAAGGTAAAAGATACGAGGGGTGGGTAAGAATATAGAGGTCAGTGTGGACGTATAAATCCATCCCTCCAACCACGGTGCAAGACAATGGGTCGAGAGAGGTCAAAAGACCTCCTTCAATCAGTCTCTCCCGATTCGGCCCGCCACGCAGCAAGTGGGCAGACCCGGACAAACCTCACCCCACTAACCCGGGCACCCCTGCTAGGCCACCGAACATAATGAACCACTTGGGGTGACGACCTATGTCTGTATAAATATTTCCTATAAATATTAATAAAAATTAATAATAAGGAATACTCCTAGTTGGGCAGTCAAATTTTTTTAATAAATTTTATGTATATAAATGTATAATCTTGTGCTAAATAAACAAATAAATATAAAAAAAATAAAACATTATATCTCACCATTAAATATTAGAATAAGAAATAGTTCTCTTGGTGGACTAACTGTACCACTCATACGAACTATGTACAACAGCACAGCACTATGTATATAAGGTTAAATACAATGTTTCAATCAATTACCCCTTGATATACGAACAAAAGAAAGCTACGACAATTATAAAAAAAATATTAATAATTTTGTATTTACACTTTACAATTTTGAATTATTCTTCGGTGTATTATGTTTTGCTTATCATTTCAAATTAACTTATTATCTAAAATGCTTATTACTTTTATACATTATCTTACATTAAATTACCATATCTCTTATGAATATGTTGTCTTTTTTATTGCCATGCAAAATGTAATTTTAGATTGGAAATCCATATAAAACATTTTTTATTATTTTATTTTACACTGTAACTTTTTTAACAGTTGTAATAATATAAAAGTTGTCCTTTCCTAATATAAGCACAAGCGGCTGCTTTATTAAGAAAGTGTATCAAATATTATGTAAAAAAAATATTATGTAAAAAAAATATTATTTTAAATAATTTATGAAGAAATAAAAAAATAAAAATTACAAATATGGTAATGATTTGAGATTTTCACGGCCAAAGTATTATTGTGATTTATTTTTGAGGTATTATGCCGTGTACCGTTATACCTCCAACTTTAGCCAACGTTTCGGACAGCGTTACAGTGATCATCATCAGGGCGGATGTGTAATTGAAGATTGTGGTAGTGTGTAGGTACTTACGTCACTAAGCGGTGTGTGCTTATTTCATCTTATGGCACAATACCCCAAAAACAAATCACCATGATTTGAAAAAAGTTCTTAGCTAATAAATAATATATTTTTAAATTTAAATAAAAAAAAGTTAATCAACCATCAAATTTTTGAGGAAAGGAAGGAATGAACATTGGTCTTGAAGAGACCCATGTTGTAGGAAGGAGGAAACACAGAGACTTAAACGCCTTTCACGATATTTTTGCTCTATTTTAAACGAGTCGTGTTTTATTAAACATTTTTACAATTTTTGCATTGATTTTATCGCTTTAAATATTAGCGCGCTCCTCCAACATTCGTAATTACATTATCTTTCCATCTTTTTTTTTGCGCCTTAATTTTTTTTTACATTAACTCCACACAGAAGGCCCGTGGAAAAAAATCCCCTCAGGGCCTACGTCATCTTTAGGGATACTGGGTGTAGGGTCTTTTTGAGGAGAGGAAGGAATGAACATTGGTCTTGAAGAGACCCATGTTGTAGGAAGGAGGAAACACAGAGGCCGACAAATCATTCCACAGCCGAGCTGTTGAACACAAGAACGAGTCGAAGAAACGAACCGTTCTCATGTGACAAATTTCAACCGTGTACAAATGTTGGGCACACGTTTGGCGTGTTTCCCGACTATGCACCGGTGCCGAATGGATCAATGACGCTAGTTCATCGGAGTATCTTCCATTGTAATACCGGTAGAACAAGGATAGCATTCCCACCCGACGCCTGTGCTCTAAAGATTGCAATCCGTCTGTTAAGATGGGAGAATCTATCAAACGGACGCGCCCGTTTCTGCACAGAGTCGAGGGTATTTTTCAGGTATTTTGGAGCTCCAGACCAGAGGTGGCTGCAAATATAAATCGATGCCCGCGCTATCACAAGAAAGGGGTTAAAGTTGTATAAAAAGTTCATCGAAAGCGTGTTTGCAGATTGGTAGCGAAGAGTATCAATAATATTATACAGTCTATCTATTCGATTATCGATAATTGTAAAAAATATATAATTTGACCTCAATAGAATCAAAGTTTCGCCATGATATTTGAATGCAGATTACAGAAAACGCTTACAACTTTATTGTTTTCAAAAAGAAAATTTCCCGCGAATTTTACCTCCCTTTGTCTTGTAAATATGACGTAGATGTTGTTATTTTTTCTCAGTTGAAGAATGAAGGCAATTTGCACTTTCTTTGGGCCTGTGATCTGTGGGCTGGGATCTAAAAATGACAAGCAGTAAGTGGTGTACGTACCCAAGTCAGTCCTAGATATTATTTGGAAATATAAATGAAAATTATGTAAGCATTAAAATTCATTCAATTTTGTAGGCGAGTTTCGGTACCGCCGCCCCGGGAAACATTTATTGGATAACCAAAACCCATGCCATAGGTCGCCCCAAGTGGTTCGCTACGTGTGGTGGCTTAGCAGGGGTGCCCGGCTTCATGGGATGAGGTTTGTCTAGGTCTTGGCGGCGGATGCGTTTTCCCATGTACTACGTGGGAAAGTCTGGTCGAGGGAGACTTTTTACCACTCCAGCGGGACTCTCTCAACCCATCGCCTTGCACCGTGGTGGGAGGGATGGATTTATTCGTCACTCTTGGACACATTAATCCCCAGACTCCTAATACTGTTTTTATTCCCAGAACTTCCTCTCCTTCCTTTCATGATTTTTTTTTATCAGGGTCATCCGTGTGAAGCTAAGTTAAAAAAAAATCAATGGGTAGTATTTATTTTCATTTTTTATTGATGCATTTTGAAATTAACTCATTGAAGTGAAAACTTCTTTAGCACCGCTGTGATTTGAAAATCGATGAAACGAAAAAGAGGCAAACACATAAGATTACCCTGCGAGAGAATAAGATAGAATAATCGGTCTTCTCTTTGTGCGGTGCTTCGTAGCTTCCCCACTCTTCTCTACTTTAGTTTTCTAAAGGTTTTACTTCTACCGCGTGTGAATTGCGTACTTATGTTTTTGTTAACCAATTCGAATTCCAAGTAACCCCTGTGGGTTTCTCTATCTGTTAATTTTGCCTATTCGGTGGTTAAGTTATGCAATGATTATTATTGTGTTTGTAGTGAAAAAAAGTGTATCAAGTGAACATAATTAATTATTCCCATTACCCGGTGGGAGTACCCCTCAAACGAGTATCTGATTAAAGTGGACCCATGTAGGATGTGAAATGTAATTTGTTGTACAGCTATATTTAAAAAAAGAAACGTATCAATCATGTGTACCTGTGGTAGGTACTTAATGTGTGCTAAATGATTGATTGAAAATAAACTCAAGAATTTGTGTCGATATCAAACATACCTATACATTATTAATTTAGTTCTGTGTATAATTTAAAATGTAGATACACATTAAACAACTATTTAATCATTATTACAATGAATTTTTCTTTGTTTTTTTTAATTCATTTTAACCTTCGTAAGTTGAGCTAATAGCTCGTGGTTACGGGGAGAGCATTTACATAAGCATACAATATAACTCCACACAGGAGGTCCGGAGGAATATAATTTCCCTCAAGGCCTGTGCAATCTGTGGAGATGCCGTGTGGAGGGTCTTTTTAAGAAAAGGAAGGAAAAGAAATTCTGGAAAGAAAAAGGTATGAGGGGTGCGTTGGAATCTAGGGGGTCAGTGCGTCCAGGAGTGACAGACATTTGAATCGATGCAAGGCGATGGGTCTTGAGAGGTCGACTGGAGAGGTTAAAGGGTCTCTCTCATCCGGCTTCTCCCGATTCGACCCGCCACGCTTTGGGTACGATTCTCAATGGCGACCTTCACCTTTTTATTTTCTGTATGTTTCTGTTTAAAGTTTCATTTAACTTTATGTTTTTGATAATGTCAAAACTGTTTAGAGATACTTCAACCAAAGGGCATAGTCTCTTTCTTGTCCCTTTTGTTAAAACAACTTTTGGTCGAAGAAATCTGCAACAACGCTGTATAATACGCGTCCACTGGCACTTTAACAGAAGACAAATTATAGGAAACTAGCTGGTACCCGGCCTGCGTTGCTATGCCATTTAATAAAGAAATTGTTTCTCCCTGCGTGTATTTTCCCATTCGACCCGATCCCCTTCCACCTCCCCTTCCTCTCCCCATCCCCTTCCCCTCTCGCGTTTCCACTCCACCTCCTCCACCTTCCGTCTCCACTCCACTCCCCCCTTCACCCGTCCCGCGAAACCCCCTCCTGAGTTCACTCCCCCCTTCCCAAGATCCCTTCCCCCCATCACGCGAACCCCCACCCGAGTTCTCTCACTCCTCCTGCTGCGTTTCATACATTCAGTCCCCCTACGTTCAGTTTTCAAATAGCTCGCGTGCCACCTATTGTAATTTTTTTATACAAATTTCATAATGCCAGAGCTCACCAGTAGTTTTATACAAACCTTGTACGGACAATAACGAACACACAAAAAAAGAATTATCCAATTTGGTGCAGTCGTTCGGAAGTTATGCGCGTACATACATTTCGGCGATTCATTTTTATTTATATAGAAGAGAAGATAGAAGATAGAAGATAGAAGATAGAAGATAGAAGATAGATAGATAGATAGATAGATAGATAGATAGATAGATAGATAGATAGATAGATAGATAGATAGATAGATAGATAGATAGATAGATAGATAGATAGATAGATAGATAGATAGATAGATAGATAGATAGATAGATAGATAGATAGATAGATAGATAGATAGATAGATAGATAGATAGATAGATAGATAGATAGATAGATAGATAGATAGATAGATAGATAGATAGATAGATAGATAGATAGATAGATAGATAGATAGATAGATAGATAGATAGATAGATAGATAGATAGATAGATAGATAGATAGATAGATAGATAGATAGATAGATAGATAGATAGATAGATAGATAGATAGATAGATAGATAGATAGATGGATAGATAGATAGATATAAATCAGACACCAAGTCTTGGATCATCAACCAAAAACCCATTAAGCCACCGCTACCCGATTTTCTACCGATTTCTTACATATCTACCTTACCTTTAAAGCTCTTAAAAAAAAAGGTTTTTTTATAAATAATATCTAGACGCGTTCCATGCCGAAACGCAAATTATATGAAATTCCCTCGATAGAAAAAAATTGCAAAGTATGCTCCGAAAATTATTACAAACACGTTTGTTTAAGTTATTTTACAAGTTATAGTTTTGAAAAAATTTACAATGTTTCTTTAAATGATACTTAAGACTCCTTTCACGATTTTTTAGAATTTTAATTTTAATTTAAATAAAATCATTAAAAAATATATACGTATATGTGTTTCTTGACGAAAATTGGTCCGTTTGTGTATTTATTTGCGCACTTACAAACTAATATATTTGAGATTTTTTTTAACATTCTTAATTTACTTAGACATTATTCAAAAATGATAAATCAAAAAATAATTACAAAAAGCACATTATTTTAATGGTTTTATCATCACGCCTTTTTATCATTTTTGGATGTAGGTATAAATTAAAGCAAATTTGGAATGAAATAAAATCGATATTGAGTTATAATTTTAAAAAGCTGGTACGGAGAATAATTAATCTTTCTCATTGTAACCGCCCTGCACGATCGTAAGAACAACTTTCGACGAAATATGGATTTTCGTCCGCTGGCTGGTTAAATACTCTTAATATTATACTCTCCAATGCTTAAATAATTATTGATCGGTATAACCTTCAACAGTTATTCCAATAAACGAAGGATTACATGAAAGGTTAGATTGTGACCGATACTCTAACCCGAGACTTCTGATCTATTCCGAATAAACGCATCTCTATACAATGTACTACGGAAATAATAATGAACATTTTTCAACTATTACAGCATTTGATTCAATGTATTTTTTCAAACGTGCGTTATACATTTTGCTTATCGTACAAGTTTTGATGGAGAAAAAGCTACCGTTGATCTGATCGTGATATTAATTTAATATTACAATATAACATTGTTATTATACAAGAGAAGTGAAAGGTCACAGAATAGCAGCAGGTAGGTTGTAGGTAGCAGGTAATCCAGGACATTGCGACACTTGTGGCAGAGAAATTAGTTAACTTTTCATTTAGAGTAACAAGTTTTTCGATCACTAACCGATACGGTTAGTTCAAAACAGATATTACATATCGTGACGTAACCCAATACCTTTGAACGTACAGTACGATTATCTCGGTATGTTACGGAATTGAAGGTTTGATGGGAGTACCAATATTATTGAAGTTTGAATGAAAACTGCTCTAGATTTGATAACGGCAGGTATGTTAGAAGTAAGGCCACTTAAAATATTTAGTAGATTTTGTAATACATTGCTAAGTTAAGTATTGAGCAAACTTTGCCTCAAATGTATCGACTCTTGGATGAAAATTCACAAAAAGCTTATTGCATCACCTTAAGGCTTAAAATTTTAAATATTTTGACGAGGACATATACTACTAAATTCGGATTTCATTTTTTTTATCAGGGCTTCCCCCGTTTGACTTTAGACCTACATTATACAGGGTGTTAAGAGACGTACTTGACCTGCTTTAACCAGTGATTCCTGACATTATTAGTAGTAAAAAATGTAAATGAAATTTTGGTCTCCGGCTACTTTTTTGATGACTTTTTTTTCAAATTTTTTTTCTTCAATATCAACGTAAGACAAAATGCAATGTATGTATGTCCAAAGGAAAAGGGTAGTCTTTGGAGGAAACCGGAAAGTAAGTTTGTACCGTCGCCGGTCCGTAAGCGTGAAAATTTTTATTAGCGCCTATTGGCTGCTTTTATAATTCCCGCGGCAACGGAATCTCATTTCTTAAAGACGATAATATACCCTAAAATATATTCAGAATCTTAACGACGTAAGTAAAGAAGCCGTGTATATAAATTGCGACTCGCGACCCGTGTATTGGACGAAACTACTGTCGAATTTGCCGTATCAAAGAAAAGAAGAAAAATAATGTGGGAATCTTAACGACTTAAGTGAAGAAAGCGTGTAAACGAATATACGCCACGGCACGGCGTATTGGACAAACGTACGGTCGAATTCACCCTAGCAAGCTTGGAGATTAGACCTTTCCGCCGCGTTCATTTTAATTAATTCTGAAGAACGTTTTACAAATATTTAAAATGTGTCTCCATGTTGTCCTCCTGAAGTTATTAATCATTAATTCATCGTCTAGAAAAATAAAATTTGGTGCTTACCGCTAACTTTATAGTTGAAAAACGGGTTATAAAGTTTTAACATCGTTGTACGTAAAATATATTAATGCTAAGGTACTGTTTTTATTAATCTAAAACTCGCATCCCTTGTGCGGCATGGAAATAAAAAAAATAATATAGTCACGAATTCACTGGAAATGATTAAAATGAGTTTTGAGCAAAAATTACTATGGTTGTGTACCGCCTTAATACGAGTGAAAGGAATGCTTGATAATGATTGCATTTCTCCTTTGGGGGGAAGCAGACATGTATGTCTCACTATTATTTAGTTTGTAAGAAAGATCTGCAGCATTATTGTGATAAGGAACATACGTTTATTGCCTTATTTGTACCGTTACTGTGGGAATTATGAAAGCAGCCACTATCATCGAATATCAACAATTTTACCGATACCGGATGTCCGGCCCATCGAGCGAGAAGATCTGTTTATGCTGTCAACCCATCTCATCAGTCCATGAGTACTGGGCAACCTCTTTTTTTATCAGAGACGCCATCCAATGTTAATGGCACTTGTTATAATATTTTCGTTAGATTTGTTTTAATTGTCTTATTCTTATTTGCCATAAAGGTATCATTTAAAGTTAGTGACTTTAAATTTACTGCCTTTAAATATACTGTCTTTAAGTTTACTGACTTTATGTAAATAAATCGGCGTCATTTGCGCCTCACACTCATTTGGATGATAAAACATTATCTGAAAATTATTTATCTTGTGGTCAAGAGTGTGTAAGAGGTCTTCTATTTCTGGGTAGGGAAAACATTTATTTCCTAAAAAACCCTATATATTATTTAATATACCCAATACGTAATTACGTTGCCTTTTTGCATACAAGGGATAATTGTATACAAGAATTGAAAGAGGTGGGATTGAGGAGTTACTCAGATACTCAGGACATTATCATATAACACGTCATGTTGTGACTCAGTTTATAGAATGGTTCTAGTCTCTAGTATCTAGTGCAGTGATGATCAACATTTTTAGATGGAGCCATTTTTTATCCAGTTTCAATTTTGATATTGTTAAATTACTTCTTGACATTGTTAAATTGGCAGTAGGTGGTGTTGAAAATCTATTTGTATTAAAAAAAACACGGGAATTTTTCAATGAAACAAGTACAAAACGTAAGCGCCAAAATTTATAGTTTTAATTTTTTTTTATTTTAGCGACTATATAAAATAATTGTACATACAATGAAATGGTGAAATTAAGTAAGTATAAAATATTGTATTTCTTAGTCCTCCTCACTAGGGGGTCCTGTGCCGAGGCAGACTAAAGTTATTTAAATATAGTTTACTTGTCTTCTATGTCGTTTGTAGTGCCTTCATTGGGGTTTTTTAATTGACCTATTTTAGACATATTTTTATTCTTGATTTGTATTCTTTAGGATTTTTTATTAGTTTTATGTCTTGGGGAAGGATGTTATGGAGTTTTGTTGCAAAGTATGTATAGTTTCTTTGTCCAAATGTGGTTTTATAACTTGGAATATTTTTTTATATCATAGTACCAAGGCTAAACCAATAAGTGCTCCCGATTATGACCACTCTGAAATATTAAAGAACATTTTAAAATACCTTGCTTTTTTATTTTAGTCATTCGGAACGTTTGTTAATCAAAAAGTTTAACCAAGAAAACTTTTTGTATTTTATGAAACGGATACTTTTAAAGGGTTAACCATAGATCTTAACAAGAAAAGTGATGCACAGACCCAGTTCGAGTCACAAAATATTGTCTTTACATCTGAGATAAGAGGAGTGTGGTGGCGCGAAAATGAAAGAGAGAGTACGAAAACAGTATGCAACATAGTTGTGAATGATGAATACTTGGAGCAGGTGGATGAGTTTTTGTATCTGTGTAGTGTGTTTACGAGAGATGGGAAGGCTGATAGAGATATTGAAAGAATAATGGTGGACTGTCAAAAGAAGCGAAGCTAGCAGTCCACAATGGAGTCCTGGTACCTACCCTGATGTATGGCAGTGAGGCATGGAACTGGCAGAGGAAGGATGAAAGTAAGCTGAATGCTGTTGAAATGAGCTCCCTGAGATGTATGTGTGGTAAAACAATGTATGATCGTGTGAGAAATGTGGATATCCGCAAAGAATGTAAGGCTGATGTAAGCATAATGAGTAAGATTAAGAAAGGGACCCTCAGATGGTTTGGGCATGTAGAGCGAATGAACGAAGAAAGTAGTGTAAGAAGAATATACGACGCGAATGTGAATGGTAGAAGAAGTCGGGGACGCCCGAGGAAGACATGGCACGATCAAGTGAATCAAATACTTGAGTCGGGCCATGTCAAAAGTCAGAATAATAGAAGAGAATATATGAGACGATGTATGAATGTGAGTGAGGCAAAGAGTGTGTGCCAAGACCGAGTTGTCTGGCGGTCCGTCCTCTCTGCCTACCCCTGCGGGGAAATGGCGTGATGGTTAGTTAGTTAGTTACTTGCGAACAAATAGATATATGTATGAAACGAAAAACTTTATTTATTTGAACCCTAAACAAAACCAATAAAAAAGAAAAAAAACAAATATTATTTTTGCTATAATACATCTATTTTGTATAATGTAGTAAAAAGGATTTGAATTTCGCCACGGTCCTAAGCATAGTTTTCAATATTTACTTGAGCTTGCTCGTACCTAAATTATGCCTACATGTGTTTACTTAACTACCGCTTATGACCCCAATGTTTTATAATTGGTAGCATTAATATTGTAATTTAACAAAAACAAGTGTAAATTGAGTACTAACATAACAAACAATCTGTAATGATAGCTGCAATATAAAAGTTTATTTATGTGTATTTCATGTTGATAGCTACACTTAAAAATAATGCACCGTTTAACCGCAGTTTGCCAGCAATCAAATTGCAGGGACTAATGACACTGTATAAACTTGGTGCAAACAATAAACACTAAACACAACCATTGCTTTCGAAGGCCTCGATAAGCTCGATTTATTTATTCTATACAATAAAAAATAGTTTCTCTAAAAATAGTATTAATATAGTATTCATAAATAATAATCCCATAGAAGTCTTTGGGCATCTTCTAATTTTATGAGCACAACCGTTTGGAATTTCGTCTGTCTGTAATGTTTTTTCAATCAAACATTCTATTGACTAGATAGATTATTATGTCTAAGGTTAGGTAAAGATTCTTTTTTCAAATGTGAAATCGTCGTGTCCATTTGGATTTTCTTATCCGAATTTTTTCAATATTATGGAACCTACCTGTCTGAAAAAAATTTGAAAAAGAGTTGTCATTGAGATAGAAAGTTTCTTTGGATAAATTGTATAATTCCTTATTAAAAATAGCAGTTGTTCAAAATGTATGGTTTATAATTAAGTTTTTTTTTACATTAGATCCATGCAGGAGGCCCTGGGAAAATAATTCCCCTAAGAGCCTATGGCCATCTTTGGTGATGCTGTGTGGAGGGATTTTTGAGGGAAGGAAGTTCTGGGATGGAAAAAGGTACGAGGGTTAGCTCGTGTCGCTCTCCATAGAGAAAAAAAATCCTTATTTTTAAATAACTGAGGTCTCAAAAGTTGCGTATGATCTGTAGCTATTCGAAAACGTAAAAATAAATCAAATTAGTGTTCACTATTAGCTCGCTAAAATGGCCGGAAATTTTGAAAATCAAACGTTAAAAGATTGTAAAAAAAATATTAATTACCATAATTAAAAAATACATGTGCTAGTTTTTTTTATGATTTTCAATGCATTTTGGCGAGCTAATAATCATTAAAAAAATTTAAATGCAGTTGTCATTTTCTTTGTAAGATGCTTCTTTTGGGATATCAGACGTTTCTGAATTCAAAAGTTCTAATAATTGACACACCCTAATGAGGGCAGGTAAGTGGGTAGGAATCAGTGTCTCCAGGAGTGACGGACGTATGAATCCGCCCCTCCCACTGTGGTGCAAGGCGATGTTCCGAAAGAGTCCTGCTGGAGAGGTTAAAAGATCTCCCTCAACCAGCCTCTCCCGATCCGGCCTGTAACGCAGCTAGTGGACAGATGCATCCACCGCGAAGACCCGGACAAACATCACCCTATAAACCACTTGGGGTGGCCTGTTATCCAATAAACAATCCCCGGGCGGCCGTACCCATACCCGACTCCGAAATTAATGTTTGTAACTAGATATTCAAGTATCTACTTAAAAATCTTATGAATTTTGATGAAATTTTGATTTTGATTTATTAAATAAGAAAAAATTAAAATGAGATCTATAGTTCTAGAAAAGTCAATAATTCAATGATTGTATTGGAAAAAAAATGTTAATCGATAAAGACTGTTATTTGCGATACAGTTTTTGTAGAACTCGGTAATTTTTTTGGGCAATACATTTAATGAACTGTTGGTCTTATGTCTTGGTTTTAATATTAAATGTGTCTACCAAAAAAAATTACATAATATATTATTATCTACATGCTGAGCAAATAATGGGCTTCATTATATCAACGTAATTTGGAATTCTCCGTGCACAAATGATACACAACGAATTGTTATTTAATCTTTATAATCCGCGTACAAATCAGTTCATAATATTCGAACAGCGCAAAAAAAAGCAAATCCAATAAGAAACTCCATAAAGCTAAAACAGGAAATTAAAAAGGCTCTGAGCTATCTGTGAGTCATTCCATGTGAGAGTTATATTATAGTTTGATGTTCTGCATATCGTGTGCAAATAGAGTCCGGAAACACGTACTTGGTGGGAAACTTACGATTCTTTTTGAGACCTTTATATTGATTAGAGATATCAAAGTATATGAGAGAACTTCAGGTCGTGGGTTCAAATCAAAAAGTTGATTTTAATATTAACAATAATTGTATAATTTGTATAGCGCCGTTTTTGTGAAAAATCACCTCAAGGGCGCTATACAATTTATTATGAATTCTTAGGTTCTACTTAATTTTATTATTTAAAAGTAGATACAGAAAACATACTTACCTGGCAGGTCACTTCCGATAAACACACTGTAATTAAAAAGTTTATGCTTTGAGAAGATACGGCCTTGCACGCGGAGGGCATTATGTTCAACACTGGACATTGCAGGATCTTACATTTGCTACCCCCTCCACTGTTAGTATAACACTTATGAGAAGATTAGAAGTGGCAAAAGTAAAGTTGATTTTTATTATGGAGAATTTAGGACACTTTAGAGATGGAGAAATTTTAATAAATGAAATGACCTATACAAAATCTTACAAAAAAGAAATTTGATTTATTTGTGTTATTTCACAATTTAAAAAGTCAAGTACGCTTCGGATGTCATTCATTACATATATCTGGCAATATTGTTGGTAGCTTGAAAACAGGGTCCAAATGGTTAAAAAAAAATTAAGGTATATTTGCGGCTCGTTTCAGAGTGGAAAATATTCTCAGTATTGCCGTGGTGTAGCCGTGTTTGGTAACTAGATCTGAATAGCCAGGTTCTTCCTCGCCTTCCTTATCCCCAACTCATTTTCCTTTCCATATCTTCATCTCACAACATACCCCAATTGCCCAATTGGAAAAGCCATGGTCTCTCCGGTTCCAAGCGGTTGGGGCCAGTTTTTAGGTGCTCCTGATTGGTATTCACGTACAAAAAGGAGAAGAAATATAAAATTATAGAATAATAAATAAAGTCAATGGCTAAGCTATTAAAACGACTGAAAACAAAATGTTCTAGCATAGATAACTCGTACAAGGTGGCGAAAAAGTAGTCGCCCGATGTTCTTTGACTCTGCTTTTTAGTTTAATTAATTTTAGTTCTGCTTTTGGATTGTGTTTACTTGACGTCTTAATTTTTTTCCATTAAGTCGAGAAAATGATATCGGCCAAGTGGTCGCCGCCAGAATTGCCGACCACGGGCCCGATTTATGGCATTTTCCATCGCTCTTTCCAGAATTTCCGGTGATATTATCCTCTTTGCTTTGAGGGACGGATATTCTCTTTGAGGGCCTCAAGAGTCTGAGGCTTGTTGACATAGACTCGTAACTTCAAGAAATCCCACAAAAAATTCTGGAACGGTTAAATCGGGCGATCTTACCGGCCAGTGCCAATCACCAAAACGAGAGATTATGCGACCCAGAAATGCGTTTTTTTTCAAAAGTTTTCTGCGTTCTTGAGGAGTAAAGCGATTCGTGCCTTGTTGACGTGTATTTTGTAACTGTTTACTTCACAAATGTCGAATTAACACTTTTACACGTATTTAAGCATTTCCCGGCCTTATAAAGAGTTTGTTGGAATTAGATGTAAACAGTAATTTTCTTCTGATTTTGAACGTGGGTGAGTTTCTTCATTTATCGAGAATGCTAAATGCAATGCTATTTGTAAAAGTAAACGATCGAAATTAAAAAATTTCTATGCATTTGACCGTTTACTTTTACAATTAGCATTGCATTTAGCATTCTCGATAAATGAAGAAACCCACCATGTGTTCAAAATTAAGCAAAAAATGTCAATATTCTGCTTCAAGGGGTGGGATAAGAAGATGGGGGTAGATTTTTTTTAAATCTCGTGTAGATCTCACCTTCATCTTGTGTTGAATGTCAAGTGTGCTAAATTTCATAAATCTCGAAATAAAACTAGGTTTATATAAAAAAAAACAAACACCCCGCCACAGACACTCTTCTTCATATTTTAGATATTTATTTATATGTGAAGGATTATCTGTTGTTTTAATGTGTACTTTTATTCCCAAGACTAACAGCAAAAGATAATCGTGGATAAATCTGCCCACGAACTGTCTAGTCCAGTTTAGCATCCTGTCGGTAACGGAGGCTCCGCCGACTGGACATAAAAACTCGCCAGGCTAGATTCGTAACACCCCGGTATGGGAGATTATTATTAAATTTATGCTTGCTCTATGGGAAATAACTTTCTCTGCTAGCGATTAGATCATGTTAATATTATGTACACTTGTCATTAGTAATTAATTCTTTGAATTCAGCGCTATTTATAGACGTGATGGTTCCTTATAGCAGCATTGTGTCAAATTTAATAAATCATAGTGATTGGTATAAAAAAATAACTGACGAGATATTATGTAAAAATTATGATCACATCAGACTGGTCAATGACTGAGTTGGCATTGTGTCTGGTTCTCATCCATAAGTCGTGAGTTCAATTTCTCGCCTGGCTAAGTCCTCTATCTCGACACAAACAACATTTTCAGCTTATTGTGAAGGTATTACAAATATTGTCAGGTTATCGGAAATCCGGGAATTTTTGTCTTTCTTTAAAATAAAGATACCTATACGTTTTTTTTCTTTTTTGTTTTGATGGCGTCCTCTTCTATCGCAAGATATTTATGATCAGGGCAGTTCTCACCCCGCAGGTAGTAGGCCGGATTAAATCAACGGTGTACATGTATTCATATCAGGTAATAGCTGAGTGGACATTTTAAATGCGTCCGGTTTAATCCAGATGTCAATCCTCTGCTGTTTAAGTTCTCCATTGTTGTACCAGCAACATCTTCTGCTTATAATGTTGCAAGTAAGAGGAATTCAAACCCTGTAACGTTTGTCTCTGTATTTTTTTAAAAGCGAAAGAGTATTGTAAGTTATGTAAGTTTCGAAGGCTTTAAGTTCGACACCTTCTGTACCATGTGTGTCATCAAAATTTCCTTGAATTGTCATTTGCGTGACCTTGTAATTTGTACGTGGTGTAGCTTATGATGTGATTAAGGAATCCATCAAAATTAAGATGGCTTAGGTAAATTATCCTGAGATTTTCCGTGAGATACTGTCGATATGTCTTGTGTGGAACGGACAAATACTATCAATTCAATAGGGCACAGGCACACGATTGCCTTGATTCCGCACCTTGATTCCTGAATTGTTCAGTTGTATTCCAGCTTGTAAAGGCAGTAAGAGCTTTGAATAAGCTGTAGGAATATAGTCAATTAAATTAAACAACTGATTACTTTTTCCGAGTACTATCGGATGAGGAGTGTCTGATTGTACCAGGCATTAAATTTCCAACACGCGTTCAACAGTACACAGGTGTGATAATGATTTTTATCCTGTGTCAACGATCAGTTTTGTGTCCAGGTTTCCATGGAATTCAGAAGAAAAGAGAATATATAGAAATGAACCATTAAACGAGTAGTTTAACATATTGTAATACCATCATTTTAAAAAGGAATCGCAAGTGTTTCACTACTTACGCAAATCGTTCGTTGGTGTCGTAAGGTTTCTATAGTTTTTACGAGTCGATTTTCCGCCCAATTAAACGTTTCCCGATAAATAAGTGACCATTGACTTAATCTGCCAGGACAGGACACTAACAGTTTACTATATGAGTTACGTAATCTCTATTAATTCGACGATGTGGTGCAGGTAAAGTGATACTTATGGAACTGTGTAATGCACATACTCGTATCTCTCGTATGTAACATTTCCCCCGGGCGCTCATTTCAGCTAGTAATATCGGGGAAAGTACTACTGGCCATTTAGTGTCAGTCTTTCAGGTTAAATTACCTTAATATATTATGTGATCCTTTGTAAAGTGCAACTCGGATAATGTGTTTGGAAATAAGGGACGAAATTGAACTTAATTAAGTGCCAGAGTTGCACATGTCCATACAAGAAGTTGAGCAGCGCCCGCAGGCACGTTCATAGCTACTTCTAAAATCCGTTACGGTTTTATTATGGCATAACTCGAATAAGCAGCATACAATACGGAATTAGGGATTCTGAATGACCAAGTATTCTACAACCCATAAAAGCTTATAATATTATACTTTAAAGGACTGCATCGTGTCATTGTTTGTGAGCAAATGCTTCTCTCTGGAAGCTTTGAATCTGATACAAGTGAATAGGAGAGATTTATTGGTTCATTTTAAAATAATATGAAATCCTTTTGTGTAACATAAGCGTGGATAACAAGGAATCCGTGGAATTCAAAAAACTTTTGAAATGCAAAACTTCTTTGCTTAAGGAACATAGGTAAGTAATTATGTGAATTTGCATTTTAAATTTCTACCGATTTATAACGTACCATATTTCGCTTGAACACTTTAAATTTTTAATCATTTAAAACAAAGTGTTATTTTTGCAGATCCAAAAAAGTAATTATATGAAATTCTGTTTTGCTGTTATTAAAAACACACCATGTTCTGTTATTTAACATGTTGTAGGTATGAAAAATTTCACATCGTTTCTTTAAATGCTACTTTACACAATTGTACTATTTTAAATAAATCTAGCTTTATTAAATATTTTTCCATTCACCTCATAATTATAATAGTGTATTTTTAATATTAGCTCGCTCTCTCTAACATTCGTATTTACATATCACCCTTTCAAACCATCTTCTTCTTCTTTTTGAATGCTTACTATAGAGCCTTAACCATAACGTATAAGCTCTTACTTTAATGTTGTACTGCTCTTGCATTTTAAAAAATTTATACTCCATTTAGACATTTCACAGTAAGTAAGAAAAACACGTAAAAATATTTTATTTTATTATGGAATTACAAAGAAATGAATTAAGTCTCTCGCGTCGCTATGTACAACTTTGATATAAAATACCTTTTTTATTTATTTTAATTTTTTAAACTTTTATGAGTAAAATCTCAAATTATAATATTTAATTATATGAAGACAATATTAGCGACACTCAATCGAAAATCTAGAGACAGAAAAATCAGAAAAGATATTGGCTCCGCTGGGACTCGAACCCAGGACCCTTTGCTTACATGGCAAGAGATCTACCGTTTGAGCTACAGAACCCATTTCAAATTCGGTCACTTTTAACTGTATCATACTTCGACTAAGAGCTACCAACATTATCTTCATTTTTCTTAACGCACATATTATTGGCTGCTATCTTTATATATGATTGCAATATTCAACTCGAACTAAATGCAATCTAGATAGTGTCTGGATAATTTTATTTTATATGGGTTCCGTAGCTCAATCGGTAGAGCTCTTGCCATGTAAGTAAAGTGTCCTGGGTTCGAGTCCCAGCGGAGCCAATACCTTTTTTATGTTTATCGCCTTGGTAAAAATGATAAACTTAAAAATTGTACCTAGAGTACATTGCTACAAAATTTACTTAATATTTAGTGATTATTGAAGAACATAAAAATACAAATTTCTTTGTACTTGTGATGAACGAAATTCATGTAAATATCGTCGATTTGGGTAAAATACACCGATTAAAATATTCATTAAAAACTATATTTTTTTTAATAACTTAAAAACAAAACATTTTCATTCGGTGATAGACAAATTTGTTAAGTTTGATAGAATCATCGTAATACATGAAAGAGCTCGTTAACGACATATATTATACCTAGTCACATCTCCAACCAATATATATGTACATATTACATTCATTCTCTTTGCCGCTCATTCATTCATTGGTGGAGTTAACTAAAATGATTCCCACGATAACTCCCTTTATGTGAGTTCAAGTTCTACTTCAAATTTAAAGCTGAAATGAATGACAAAATGAATGAACACGATTTAAACTAATCAAATGAATCGGTTGAATGAAGTTTGTGGTGCTGTGCTCCGGCCCTGCCCGTGATATACTTGTCAGCGTTAAACTGTTGAAGTGTAACAACTAACAACTGTGAGTTGTGGTGTCCTTTTGCATTACATGGTTGGGCGAATCGAGACGTCTTGTCCAATTGTACGTAACCCAACGCTACTTTATAGATATATTCTGGGCGACACGTGGGCTGACTTTTCAATTGCCATTGCCATCCACTCCTTATCTCATATCACGTATAAGGTCCAGTGAGCAAGGTCCAATGGCGCCTTTCGAGAGCTTTGAAAAGAGCGAGTTTGGGGGGGGGGGGGACAATTTCGTGCGCTGCCGGACAATTTTCAGGAATCTGCTACAAAGTCACTAAATACATATTTGAAGTTACTTTTCACGTTCTGTGAAAGTTCTATTCAGGTTCAATGATTATTTCAGTTTTATGAAGCAACTGGCCAGTGATGATATAGAATAGAACTTTCGCAGAACGAGAAAATTAACTTAAAATATTTGATGAATTGTTTAAATTTTTGAAGCAACCCGTCCTTAGCATTTTTTAAATTTTATAAAATAATTTCCCTAAGGGCCTGAGTCAGCGGCCGTCACACTTTTCTGGTCAAGGGCCACACAGGACAATGTGGGATATCACCGCGGGCCGCACAATTATGAATTGGCGGCGGGGGGAGGGGAGGGGGGGGGGGGGGGGGGGGAGTTGATGTTGTACCTTTTTGTTTAGCAAGTTAAAAAAGCAATTCTTTCCAGGTTGCTACCTCCTTTCTTCTTAATAAATATTGATAGATATAGTATCAATTTTTAATAAAAACAATAATACACATAAGATGATAATATTACATGATAAAAAAAAATTATATAGATCTATCTATCTATCTAATTATATAAATCATCCCTTCTCCCACTCGAAACAATACAAAAAATTCTTATAAAAATTATCCTAAAAAAACCGTATTACTACCCAACAATAAACGTATTCCAAGAATTCCCTGTTCCCCCACTTACAAAACTTTACGAAAAAATAGCACTACTTCAGCTACACAAAGATATCTTTAATAAAAATATTACCCCACTGCAAAATATTAGCATAAGGAATACTTCTATTGGTGGACTAACTGTACCTCCCGTACGAACCACAACTGCACAGAATCACTATGCATATAAAGGAATAAAATTATTTAATCAATTACCCGCTGATATACGAACAGAAAAAAATTACAACAAATTTAAAAAAAAAAATTAAATCTTATTTTGGTAGTACCAAGATATAATTTTAATTTTCTCCTAGATATATTTTTGATTGTTATTCCTAATCTTTTATGTACATCCTATATACATTTCTTGTTTAATTACTCCTATGAACTTTTAAAATATGTTAAGTCTAAATCTCTTCACAAGTTAAACTCTTTAGTTTGTGAAAAGGATTTTTTTTTAAGTAATTCTTAAGTTATTAACAAGTTGTCCTCTCCTAAACACAAGCATTTGCTTTCTTAAGAGAGTGTATAAAAATATGTAAGCTATATTAGGTTATATTATGAAAATGTAAATGAAACAAATATTAATAAAAAAAAAATTAAAAAATAATGAAATCTTTCATTTTCATTCACTTCCCGAACTATCGAAATTTGTGAATTTTCGCACCCGTGGTAAGAATGATTTTTTATTTATTTACTTATCTAAATAGAAAGTATGTTTATATTAGGTTTTTCGATGCCTGTTTCACTAGGATATACCTGTGTCGAGGTAGGCGGATTACAATACATACGATAACAAAAATCAACCAATATTAAAGTTTACATTGCTTTATAGGTACGTGATAAGCATGTTTTTTTTGTCCTTTTTAGACCATATTTTTTTTACCTGCCCACGCCTTCACTGTGCCATCTCAATGCTATCTTATTTTTTCTGGGTCTTCTACTGCCCCCCTGAAAGTCTCAAACGACCATAAGGGGGCGTTAACGCCCACGTTGAGAACCTATGAAGTACATTACGCGCGCTTATAATCGACTTAGGATGTAGTCAAAAACCAGCTGAGCGTTTTAAAATCAAATGTCAATCAATTAAAATTAACGTTTTAAAATCATAAGGTACACAAAATAATTGAAAAAAATCTGGATAGTATAATTGTACATAAAAATATATATATTTAAAAAGAAAGCGGCAGACATTGGTCCGTGCCGCACAAATATCCGCCGCGGGCCGCAGTTTGACGACCACGGGCCTAAGTCATCATTTGGGATATTGTGGTCTTTCTAAGGTAAGGAGTGGAAGGAAATTCTAGAAAGGGAAAAGGTTTGAGGGATATGGTAGAAATTTGAGGTTAGTGTGTCCAGGAGTGACGTATGAATCCATCCCACACTGTAGTGCAATGCGTTGGGTCGAGAGTCGAGAGAGTCCACCAGGAGAGGTCGAAGAGCCTCCACCGGCATTTTCCGAACCGGACTGCCACGCAACGGAAGGGCAGATGCATCCACCGCCAAGATCTAGACCATCCTCACCCCATGAGCTCGAGCACCTCTGCTAAGTCATCAAACACAGCGAACCACTCAGAGTGATCTATGCCAGAGGTGTTGGTTATCTAATTAATGATTCCCCGGGCGGCAAAACAACATTAACGCAAAATCAGTCTGCCAAAACCGATTTATTTTATTTTCCATAAGTCAAGACGTGAATGGCTTTAGGAAATGAAATGTAAACAAGATTTATTGATTTTTTCTAAGTTTGTATGTAAGATTGGAATATTACATTAGAAACAACAATTTAAATATGTTTATTGAGATATTTTGCATTTCATTCGTAACATAATCTAGCAAAAAAATCAATGATTCATTGCTTCGGGACATTCATATTCGTAGCTAATTTATGGAATACTCGTACAATGTGAAGCTCTTATAAGGAACAGCCTATTAATGTTATCTGGTGTTGATTCCTTTCTAATTCAACACTGCATTTGAGAAAAATGTATTTGAAATAACGTCAACCTAGTTCAGTGTAAAGTTGCTTTGCAAATGCCCTAGTATGACGTAATAAAATTGACACAGTTTTGAAAAATATGTCACATAGAATCACAAATAGTTTTCGATTTAAAAATATTCTTCGTATGTTCTTTGCGTTTACGCATTAATGGTTTTTGTGTTAAAATAAAAGAATTCCATTTACTTTAAAAAAAGGAATAAAAATTAAATTTAATAACGTAATTATTTTAGTTTTACGACGACTTATTTATACGATTCTACATTTCAATTTTTTGATGTTGTCTAAAAATTCAAAAACATTAAAAAAATTTCATTGTAGAATCATTTTAATAAGTCGTCTCAAAGTGGTTTAACCACAGTTTGAAAATGACCTTGCAAGTCGAATCAGCTGTCACAAAAAAAACTAAAATACTAACAGAACTTAATAATAACATAATTAATTTAATTTAAATCATATAATTAAAAAAAAATCATTAGTATTAACACAATGTCAATTCTTGATCGTTAATCTTAATTTTTCATAGAGTATTTTATGTTTGGGAATGATATTCTTCTTCGTTTTCATAAAAAGACCATCATAACGTCATCCCCAAAAATGACACAGGCCCAAAGGTATTTTTTCCTCAGGGCCTGATGTGTGGAGATAATTTTAAAATATCATGAATCTAATAATATTTAACGATATCAATTTTTCGATTCATTGATTTTTAATTTCTAGTTTTTTTCATATTTTTTCTTATGCTTCTAGATTTTTTTTTGCGCAAATACCTCCAGTCTTCTATGTGGATTAGTTAGTGCTAAATGATGCTAGAAACTATGGAATAGTAACACGTACAGCAAGTACCTATTGGATTGAGATCAGCGGCCTGGTACCTGTGGAGCCTCAGAAGGAAGGCGAAGTCTTTAGTTAACGTCGCCATTATAATAATATATCGAGTAATTCTAGTTTTAAATGGCAATTTTTAAACCTTGAAATAAACAGCTATCACGCAAAATTATAAAAGTATCCGATCGTAAAATGTACAACACCTTTTATGTATTTTTATATAAGTGGTTAAATACCATTTGATGAATTTGTAAATGCAATGGGTTAAAATTGCACCAAAATCATATGAGATTACATTAATATTTGTGTATGCAAAACTCGAGTACTCACGCCGCGGTAACAGGTTCGTAATATGTGTGTTAATAGCAGCCAGGTATTAAGTACCGGCGGGTTAATTTTTATTGGTAAGTGTTTTTATTTTACCGAGCCTGTAGCAGATATTGGAAATCTGGTATGGCCGATATTTATTGTTAGCCCAGTTTTATTTACGGCAGTGTGTGCTGTCATAAAGATTCAGACTGATCCAGACATTCATTAGCGATATAATTAATCGTATATTGGACTTATATATTAGCATACTTCATTACCATAATCTTACGAAATCAAAAGGATAATCAAATATTCTAATGGCATATTGAGAAAACGTAGAAAAGAAATATTCGTTCGCGAGGGACAGGAAGGCTTAAACAGAAAAAGAAGAGTGGGTGCAGAAATCAAATTGAATTGTAAATGGATGGTCACAAATAAGAGGTAGTACATTTGGAGGGCCCCACCAATTTTCCGCCCTGGTATAAGTAATTTATGGTTGCTCCTTCAAGGCTCTCGCAAGGAATCTATTTTTTTAAAGAACGATGCTTAATTTGCATGAACGAATCTAGACCCCCAAATGTCCCTGAATACAGTGTTAGGAAGCAGTATGCATACTTACAAAAGTACGACAGACCGCAAAGTGTTAATAGTCAACTAAAGAAAAGAAAGAAACAATAAAATAATAAAGGCAAGAATGCTGTCTGTAGGACTGCAAGCATCTTAAAAAATAATAGAAAAAAAGACAGCAAGAAAAATGAAAAGTATGGTTAATAGGGTGTACAAGTCCGGAATGCGCTTCCGTCTTTCAACTGGAGGGGGTGCATGGACTTCAGACTGACCGCACACGACACCCGGCGAGCCCCCCTTTTAAGCCAGTTTCCCGGTAGTACCTGGAAGAAAAGTATCTGGGAAGATAGGGTAGAAACCCGAGACCCTAAGGAAAAAAAATCGGGTCCCTGGAAGCGGGCGGATTGTTACTGTAGCGTAGTGGAGGAGTATTGCAGTAGAGGTGGCGCAATTTCGAATCGTACCTTGATAGTAGAATAGGCTCAAAGCAGTAGAAAATAAATCACCAAGATGTATTGCGTGTTAAAAAATGCAAGCCAAATACAAAAGATTAATAATTTGACGGCGTTAAATGTTTGGAATGCAGATGGACGAAAAAGGAGACGCAGAAAATCCATGACATGCAAGTGGATGCAAGAAATCGGGGACGTCCCAGAAAGATGTGGCACGACCAAATGAATAACATACTTGAGTGAGGCAATGTGCCAAGAGTCAGAAAGCTAAGAGAGTATGCATCAGATGTAGGAATGTGGATGATGCAACGAGTATGTAGCACAACATAGGCGTGTAGCGTTCTATATCGTCTGCCTACTACACTAGTGGAAAAATGAACGGCATGATAGTAAGTTTGTTAGAGGTAGGTACTAGAAATCGGAGAAGCATATATTTTATAAGTTACCAATAATTGCTAGAACAAATCAAAGATTGACAGAAGACAAACTGATTCAATTAAATTCAATTTTCTATTGTAATTTTAAAAACATTACAAAATTTCCATTTTAATATATTTTTAAATAACATGATAATGAAAAACATAGAAGAAAATTACATCATGCAGAAATATAAAAATAAAATTAATTCGTCTGATAAAAACAGTGGGTACTTTAAAATAAAAGTCTATTTTCATTACACCAAATTGTTAATTTGGTGTAATGAAAATAGACTTTACTTAAATATCTCAAAATGTCATATAGTTTGATTTTCTCGAATAAAAAATCTAGTGATCTTCAATTAAAACATTGATAACAATACTCTGGAGACATTAACACAAATTAAAGACTTGGGCATCACTTTTCAATCTAATCTTTCATTTGTTAACCACATAACAGAAATCTCTAATAAGGCCTTAAAAATGTTGGGATTTATAACTAGGCTAACTAGAAATTTTAACAATATTAAGTGTATAAAACTGTTATATTTTGCATATGTTAGAAGTCAACTTGAATACAATTCTCCCGTCTGGAACCCATATTACAATATACATGTACAAGCTGTTGAAAGAATACAAAACAAATTCTTACGTTTTCTTAATTTTAAAATGGGTATTCCAGCAGTTATGTTGAACTACAATACTATTTTGAATGATATGAATATGCTGAAATTGTCAGACAGAAGAACTTTCACTGACTTGGTATTTCTGTATAAAATTCTAAATGATTTAGTTGACAGTCCAATATTGCTCGAATTGATAAGCTTCCGGATTCCAATACGTAATACTAGAAGTCAGGATTTATTTCAGTGCAGTAATTCTGGAACTAACTATCATATGTATTCCTCTTTGCCCAGAATACTAATGGAGGGAAACAATTATACCAAGTCAGTGGACATCTTCAATTTATCTTTAAACAAATATAAAATATTGTTACGAAGGCAGTTCAGTTATGTACAATAAATACTGTGTATTTCTTACTATTCATATGTAAAAGCCCCGAAAAAGGGCGTTAATAAATAAATAAATAAATAAATAAATAAAAACATACTGGAAGAACACGAAGACGTAAGATCAAAAAAACTTCCATTTCGTAGCGTGATATTATATAAGAGAAGGCAAGAATGGAACAAGTTATACAGTTCATGGCGAAAACGATGTCTTCATTAGTTCATCACCCAAGCTCAAGAGCGTCATTATGTATGCGGATTCCACTTGGCAATGGCAGTGAGACGAGGTTTATCTTCTTTGGCGAAGGTGAGCAGATGCACGAGCAAGTAGACAATAAAGCCGTGGACGTATATCTGATGATTCAACATTCTGTAAAAGCTTGAATTAATTACTCAATTGAAACTTTACACACAAGTTAAAGTGGAATACCTAACTGAATTAAGTGGTGGTTTTACGTAAGGATTACGTAAAGTGCATTACATAATCAAATTATTCCGAAAAATTAAACGACCATCCCCCATCCAGGTTACATGTAGTAGCCACCTCTGGTCTTGAGCCTCAAAATACCTTTAAAAAACCCTCGAGTCTGTACGGAAACGGGCGGGCGGTCCGTTTGATAGATTCTCGTATCATAACAAACGGATTTCAATTTTTAGAGCACAGGCGTCGGCATCGGATTGGAATGGTGTCCTTATATCATTTGCCCGGTTTTTCAATGGAAAGTGCTCAAAGGAACTGGCGTCATTGATTACTTTGTTACCAGTGCACTTTCGGAAAATACGTCAAACACATGTCACATGACAACGGGTCGCTTCTGCTGCTCGTTCTTGAGTTCAACAGCTCGGCTGTAGAACGATTTGCCGGCCTCCTTTTTCCTCCCTCCTACAATATGGGTCTCATCCTTAAGGCGTCGCAACCGGGCTCGAAAAGAAGAAGATGGAAAGATATAAAATTACAAATGTTAGAGGAGAGCGCTAATATTTAAAGTGCCAAAATCGATGCGAACATTGCGATAATGTTTAATAAAACACGATTCGTTTAAAATAGAGCAAAAATCTCGTGGGAGGCTTCTCAAGAATCATTTAAAGAAACTTTGTGAATTTTTTCACAAATATAATTTATAAGATAATAGAAATAGACTTGTTTTAATAATTTTTGGAGCATACTTTGCGATTTTTTTCTATCGAGGGAATTTCATATAATTTGCGTTTCGGCGTGGGAAGCATCTAGACATCATCTTCAAAAATAACATATATTTTTTTAAGAGCTTAAAAACTTCAAATGTTTAAGGAAGATGTGTAAGAAATCGGTAGAAATGCGGGTAGCTGTGCCTTAAATATGATATAGATCCTGAGGGAAATTATTTTAATGAAATAAAAGAATTAATTTCGCTTAACGATTTCGCTTAACATAAGCATCTTCAATTTATAAAATTAAACTTTGTACACATAAAAAGAGGCAAAACATAAAATAAAGGAACAATGAGAAAGTATGAAATTAAAATCTTACGCAGTAATAGAGTAATCTCTATTTCTGTATTAATGAGAGATTACTATTATATTAATAGAGATCTCTTTTCTATGAAAGATTTTAATTTCATACTTTCTCAATGTTTCCTTATTTTATGTTTTCTCTTTCTACATGTATACATAAGCTCACCCAATGTATTTTTTGTTTAGTTTAATTGTAAGGTGATGTAAAAAGTAAACCACGATAGCAATCTTCACAAAGTGGGACAATGCACAATCCGAGACAAGAAATTGCATTATATTTAAGAGTATGTGGTACATATACACGTCACAGAAATCGTGACCTACGAACTCCAAATAAAAACCTTCAAATGACTTGAAGCTTATGTGAAGGGTGTCTTGACTCAAAAACGTCAATATTTGATATAGACAGACGTCAAGGGAGATAAGATCATTTCTGTCTCTTTGTATGTTTACGCTAAGGGCAACATGTGGTTGAATAGATTATTATCGTGAACCGAACGTGGATGAATTTAGTATTAAGTATTTCTATGTTCAATCAATTGCATGTCTATCTGTCGGTAATATGGTCCATATAAAATTAATATATTATTAACTTGATCAAGGGTTTAAAATTGCTATAGTTAGGTACGTTTTACGGCCTCCTTTGTCGAGGGGAAGGGCTCTCGACTAGCAATCCGGAGACCGGGGTTGAAATCCATTTTGTAAATCAGTTGAAAAAAAAATTACTTCTTCAAATGCAACAAACGTATTTTGTGGCACCACTTTAATAAAAAATTAATAGAAAACTTAGTTTTAACCACGTTGATTGTTTAATTAGAAAATTAGAAATTAAACATCTTAGAAATTGGAAAGAGCGTAAATACGAATTTAAATATTATAAATAACCAAAAAATATTTTTAAATCACCATTTAATAAAATTGTTCCTTTTGAAAATTGTGCCCTATTACCCCCCCCCCCCGCCTATCCATTCACAGCTTTAGGTTAATGTCTATTGTTGTATTTAGTTTTAAGTAAACCCTGATGAAGTAAGCATTGCTTACGAAACATGTTGCCTTTTTAAACATATAAACGTGGTTAAAACTAAGTTTTCTATTAATCTTTAATTAAAGTGGTGCCACAAAATACGTTTATTTTTGTTAAAGTTGCGTTTTTTCACTATTTATTTATTTAAAATAATTTGTAGTATAGTTGCGGCACCTTCCATAGTGCAAGATACTTCTCTAGATAAATCTCAGTTTGGGTGTTGATAAAATTATACTTTGTTGGTGTTGATAAAATTGTTGACCCTTACCAAAATGATTGTACAGATATTGTATCGTGAGAGTATCCGGTATGGAAGATACTTTCATTATCGCACTTGTCCACCATTGAGAATTGAAAAGTTGTTTGAAATGACCTTAGCCATATTGGTGACCAGATTTGAATAGTCAGTCACTTTCCCACCTTCCCTTTTCTCACCTCCTTCCCCTATCCTCTACCTTTAGACTCACAGTATACCCCAATTGGGGAGGCCATTGTCTCACTGGTTCCAATTGGGACCTTGCGGTATTCACCATTTCCCATTTTTTTTCCATTTTATAACATTCCTATAAGGTTTGCCTTAATCCCACTGGCTCTGTTACCCGTTCCAACGCAATAAATGTCAGTTCGTTGCACGTTTGACTTGTTTTCGAACGGTCCACTGTTGTCTAAAGGATTAATGACGTTACTTCCTCGGAGCATCTTCCGTTGAAATACAGTTATACATTATTTGATCAATTACATTATATATTTTTATATTTGCTAAAAAAAACGAAAGTTCAGGTTTTCAAAGATATTCTTAAAATCTGATGAACGATCCTCGAAATTACTAGTAAAGCTTGGCTTTCTTCTCGATTCGGCGAATATTTTTGACGCTCGAATATTTACGAGTATTTCGCGATGCAATTAATCACGCAATTGCTCCCAGGGCAGTACTTTGCTGGGAAATTATAGTGCATTTTATCACAACCAGTAATCACAAATATTGCTCGCCTTAATTTATGACTTGTTTTATGGGTGTTGCTTTATTGGCTCGCGGATTATCTAATCTCGGCCCAAATTTTAGAATTCGGCCTTGCGCAGTTCAATGATACTCGTGTTTTCGGGCTTCCAGTTTTCTCGTTGCAAAATGGATTCTGCGAGAGAATAATCGGTGAGAAGAATGTGAGGTCACGACATAAGCTAAATATTCTGGTATCAGTGAAGTCTTATTGTGTAAACACGCAGAACGTTTGGAGCTAGCTGTTAGATAAACATAACTGCGATTAAGATATAAATTATTGGTTTCTTGTGTAACTTCGGCACGAGTTCTGTGTCTAATGGATACAGTCTACATTCTAGAAATTTCATTTGGGCTCTTATCAATATCAATAAATTAGATTCAGATCATTAAAAAATATATATTTATATGTATTTTTGCAGCGAGGCGCGACGTCCAATGCACCTGGCGGCGGAGAGAATAAAATAGTTTAGTAGTTAAACGCGTTCCGAGAATGTCGGGAGAATGTCGGTACCTATAAATTTTCGAAAACCTGTTATTACATCCCTAACACCGCTTCTTCAAAGATGAAATAGGCTCTGAGAGAAATGATTTCCCCCAGGGCCTCCTGTGAAAAATTCATTAAAATAATGTCTTCAAAAATAAACCATTCATGTCAATGTCGATTTCAGCCATCACAATATTGTCACAATACATAGGAACTCTGTTTTACGATAATATTGTTAATACCTAGCCTCCTAATGTCAAACGAAAATCGAAGATGTGTGATCCTTACTCTTCTGAGAGACCCGTTGAATTCCTCCCTATTATGGTAGTGTTCGATTTTATAAAATTTCATGACCACTGTGTGTAGAATTTAGGATAAAAAATGATATAATCATTTATTACAAAATTTTACTCTAAACAATTTTAAAAATAAGATGTCACTGACTTATAAAAAATATATGGTATGTAGCATTATTGATAAAATAATTCAATAGCAAAAAGTCGAATAAACCAGTGTTATTTGATTGAAAAATAATTAAAAATTGTTCGCCTTCACCTACAAGAATTTGTAATATATTCAGTGCACGTATTTTGTTTACATAATGGTGAATTACAAGTTGGTACCTGACTACCTAGGTATACAAACGTCGGATTTGCTCCAAATTACAATTATGGCAATTCGCTTAGGGCAAGCGTAATGTCGAATAGGTCTTTTAGACTGATATAAGTTTACCTATAAGTTACGAAAACATCGTCGTCCTTCTGACAGAAAAAGGCAAGTCCACTTTTTGAGAAAATGAGTTATAGGTCGTTTTAGTCCGTTTGTGTTTTATCTGCACAGAAATATCTGCGCATCAGTGGCGCGCGTATTGTAGCTTTTTTCAGATTTTCGAAATGATCTTTTAGACGAAAAGTATTTTTTTACATTGAAATTTTCCTATTTTTTGTTTCGTTGAGTTTTATTTTACATGTCCATATGTTACTTACATTTGTAATTTTTCTGCTACCGGTTTCGACACATCCGTGTCATTCGCTAGCAAACTTAAAACTAATGATTAGATCTAATTAGGTGGGGGAAGTGGGAGGGGTGATTTTGGGGGAGAGGAAGAACGGTGGGAGGAGTCGACATTACGTGGAAACATTGTTTATAAGGGTGATTTACAGGGTGCTATTATTTTATTATAGAAATTAATTTTTCATTTTTTTTGTTGTTTATTTCTAAGGTTTCTAAAGCGCACAAATTAAAATAGGTATTTATATTGGAATGTTTAAATTGTTTTTTTCTTTGTGGAAGCTATGGCCTTCTCTATTAAATGGTTAGCAAACTCGGAATAGTTATTATTTCGTAAACAATGTTTTCTGATTCTAGTTTTAAAATTTCTAGTACTCACGGCAAAATACCGTTCATCCCAATCATTACATTCCAAAGTGTATATCCTGTTTTTTAAGAATTTATTAGAGACATCTTTGTTACTAAGAAAAAATATATATTTTGGAATTTGTACACTGTACAGAAATCTGGAGAAACATGATCTGGTAATGTGAAGGTTATTTTTAAAAATAAGTCGCCTGTATAAAGAAGTATTTTTCTGTATTAGATTGTTAGTAGATTTGCTGTTATTATTACCACTATAAATGTTCTTTTTTGTTAAAGTTTTTGCTTGTTTCTTATAAACCAAGTGGTTAATTATTACAGATTTAATTCCATTGATTAGGGCGTTTTGTTTTATAATGTTAATTTCATTATTATAATTATCATTGCTTAAAGGGGCATTAATAGTACGATGCATCATTGAGTCGAAGGAGGTCAATTTATGGGACAAAAGATGGATTTAACATAGTCAGTGTGTATAGTTTTCTATACACACTTATTATTATTATCTAAATTGATATATAAGACTTAGAAGTTTAAATCGTTGTTATCATTATGTTCCAGTATAAATTTTATATTTTGGTCAAGGTTATTAATAAAAGTGAGAAAATTGTCTAATTGTCTGTTACTACCTGACCAAATTACAAATATATCATCCACATATCTATATCAAACAAAGACATTAGGTAATAGGAAAAGTCCACAATCGAACCACAAAATAGGTACAGCGTAGGTAGTTGAACCAGATTAGACATTGAGATAAAAAACCTTAGGTTCATTCCTGATACAATTTATTATTCTTTCGAATTTGGTCGACCGTTTTGTCACCAGCTGTCAGTGCGTAGAACAGTGGCGTTTTTGGACTTATCCTTTTCTGTCACAACGGCGCAGCGACGACATTAGTCCATTTGGTTCTCAGTTTGACTTCTTTCAAGTGATAGGCGTGCAGTTTGTACATGGTTAATATTAATAAAATACGCTAGTCATATGTGTATATACTGAATGCAGTAAGTTTAAGTGGAGTAAATGGAGTGTTATAAAACTCCCAGTCGTGTCCAGATTACCCATATAATTAATATGTTCTCCGATACGTATTATAAAATAACAAATTATGTGAATTCGCAAGACTTACGGCACCAATTACTATTTCAGTATTGCCATACGTTGTCGTAACTGCATTTTATCACTAGCCATGTTATGAATATTAATAACGTAAATGACAATAATAATAATTGTAAACCATTTACCTAGCGCCCATCCCCTAAATTTCGTAGAAAACAGAAGGTGACAAAAAATATTCAAATCATTGTCAAGCTGTACCTACCAGGCCACCTATAGTCGATAGCTAAAGATTACATCGATAACTTTCGATGATTTCTCATCGTTCCCTATCAGGACTGCACATCACCAACGAACAAATTATAGTTCATAATGAATAAGCGTTCTTAATGTATTCGACATCAACTGTTGTTTTTACGTTAGCGATCTGCAGTTGCCCTAGGGAAAAATCAGAAGTTACCGAAAGTTATCGATACAATCCTTTCGATTGATCTTGATCCTCCGATTGTTATTTCCCCAACAGTTAACCCCCCGTACAGATGTTTCTCTACCAGTTCATCCCTCTGTCAGTTTATCTCTCGGACACTTGATCCCCAAAGGATTAATTCTGTTATATTTCCTCATTAGTAAAGTTAGTACGCAGATACACGACCGTATAACAAAAGTCTATATTTAATGTAGTCTAAAATATCTCGGCATTGAAATCGATGAAAATCTTCGATGGGACTCCCACATAAATAGCATCACAAAGAAACTTACAAAGCTCGTGTACTACTTACTAGAAACATACGCAATATACTTAATAAAAATGATCTATATAAAGTCTACTATGCTCCTTGCCAATCACGCATAGAATATGGGATTATAGGATGGGGAACTGCCTCAAACATTCACATCAAGCAGCTAGCTAAAACGCAAAAGGCAATAATAAAAATAATCCTAAAAGTACCCATAAAAACTCCATCAAAAATTTTTTTTAAAAACTTTAATGTGTTCAGCATTATTAAATTGTACTCAAAAATGCACTACTCAAATTTAAAGAAAAATATGAATACCTTGCTGACCAACACACCTACACTACACGGTTAAAATCCTCAAAACTACTGAACATCCCGCAATTAAATACATCTTTTGGCCAGAAAAACCATAATTTCCATGCTACAAAATTATATAATTCCCTTCCAATTGAAATTAAAAACACCATGGAGAAATTAATGTTTGAAAAAGATATCAAATTATGGTTAAGTTAACAGGAAGATGAGGAAATCATTAAAATTATGAAGTAACCCCAACACAACCTGCAGACAACAAACATAAATACTTTTATTTTATTTATTGTTGTTTTGTGAAAATCAAGAAACAAGAAGATAAGGAAATAAAAATCAACACCCATTCAGCAACATACAGTCCGCCTCGGAACAGGAATACCTAATGAGGAGGACTGTAAACAAATCACTTTACTTTGTATCTTTACTTATTTTGTAATTTTACTTTATCTTATATTGTCATTAAAATAAAAAAATAAAATAAAAAATGCGGACACCTTTGGTGGAAAACCGCTGTGTTGGAAATCAATCTAACCTCCCGTATATGCCCCTCCTTTGTGTCTTTATCCTGATCCTACGTCCCCCTCCCTTCACACATTGTAACAAAAAAATAATTACAAAAAAAAAAAATTTACTTTCACACTTTTATCATTCACTATCATCAGAGTGGAGAGTTCATAATTGGCATAATTAACTATTTTATTTGTATATATGTAATTTAAGATTTGCTGTCAACTTTGCCAAAAATAAATAAATATTTTTGCTAACAATAATACCGGTTCCCGTAGCGTCCAGGGATCCAATGTCCAGGCGGCGGGGGTCAACTGTCCGGGGTATCAACTGTCGGAGGAACAACTGTCGGATATCAAGCGTCATGGAAACCTACGCTATGTAGGTAGGTTCCACTATTTAATACTTTTAGTAATTAATACATTAAACTTGGTTGTAAGCTTCTAGTTTTTATGAGTTGTCAAAGAGGTTGTAAGTTAATGTGAGGATTTGCGTCATAATGATTTGTGTTAAAAACCATAAGTTTTGAAGTACCTTACCTATTAAGGTTGATTAGTTTGTAGTTCCAATTTGTAATGTAGCTTTAGGACGGTGTTGTCAGGTGTCGAGCATCTTGGGTTCCATCCTTTGCTAGCTAAAACCGCCATCATTGAACAAGAAATATTTTCCGCTTGTAATGATGGTAGTCGATATCGGTACCGAATCGACAAAAGCCAGAGACACTGCGCAGAAAAGTCTCACAATGGTTGCGCTGCAAACCGTAGTTGTGGTGTTTAGGAATATGTATGTAGTATCAATATTCTCCAACAGATGTCGTTAGTATAGGTAGTTACATGTAGTTTTGAGGGTCTCAATAGATGTCAGTTAAGTAGTACCTTGGAAGAGTGGCAACTGTCGCCGTTCGTGTCTGATCCATGAACGGTTACTGAAATAGCTGATAATGTTCGATTGTCAGCTGGGTTCCTTCTGTGTCGAGTTCACTGGTTTTCAGAATTAACCAGAGAATCTAATAGAACGGACGTTTGGTCCAGTTATATTCATTGAAAACCATACGATAAAGTAAATAAAGTAACTTGTAATCTCGATGAACCACTGAGTTTTATTGGAGATTTCCGAACACATATCAAATAATCCTAAAAGCAGGGATTGAAGTTCATTACAGTTGTGAACTTTACTTTTCTGCGCAGGGTCTCCGGTTTTTGTCGATTTGCTGCCGATACCGACCCAATGGGAGGACGTGCTTATTTTGCAGCACACTCTTTTTTTTCTAAAATGTCGTTATGTAAAATATTTACTTTTATATAAATAGTAAAGGATAAAGTTAACCACTCTTATTTGGCGACCCCTGGCAACACGTATGGGTGCGTTATTATAATTTGCGATAAGGCCATTTAAAAGACGGCAAGACAGTAATAACACACCGTCGGCGTTGGCCGCGAGTACGTGTCCTAATAACTTGATTTTATTCGCGAAGGAGCTGCGGTTTTCAAGTAATTTGGGGCAGTTCCCCTAATTGGCTGGCTCCTACCACATATGACTCAAATTGCAAATTGAACAGCCACCTCCGGTCTGGCTTTAGTCACCTTACCCCCTGGGGAAATGCTCAGTATATGCTACTGTTATGGGCTGTAGAAATGTTTAATAAATACGAGTTACATATATATATACATATATGTTGTACAAAATATTATACTATAGGTCGTTTTTGGTCATACCTTATCAGAAAAGAGGAGCTCTTGTGCCTGATAAGGGAGCCACGATTCTTACTTAGGTTTAAGTCTTAATGTTTTATATAAAATATTTACTTTTTACTGTAAGTTTTTTTTAAATTGTTTAATTTTATTTATTTGTTCTGATTGGTTAATGATACAGCGTAATTCAGAAGGGAGGTTATTTATTAGTTTTTTGTGGCTTGGAAAATAAAATGATTTTATATTTGAGTTGTTTTAAAATTAGGTGAAATAAATTGGTTTCCATTTCTCATTAGTTTGTAAAATTCTTAATATTCTTTGTTATTTTTTAAAACGTTGCGTTGGTTTGATTTAACTTGTCAAAAATATATTTTTTTAAATAACATAATATTTTTTTAAATCACCAACTTGCAACATACTACTGGATATCATACACACAATATTAAAAATGGATATGAAACCAAATTAAAAATTGTTAAACATATCAAAGCTCTAATACAAAACTTTTATCTGATTTGCGATTCGTATAATTAAAAATATTTTAAATATTTCATTGGTGTTTGCAGTGGTCGCATGACGGAATTTATTAATTAATTTTTATTAGTTATTTGTGCATTAAAGTTCAAAAACGTCTAATCCACATCTATCTATCTTCTTCTTCTATATATATATATATATAAATAAAAATGAATCGCCGAAATGTATGTACGCGCATAACTTCCGAACGACTGCACCAAATTGGATAATTATTTTTTTTTGTGTTCGTTATTGACAGGGCAAGGTTTGCATAGAACTTCTGGTGAGCTCTGGCATTATGTTTTTTTTTTTTTTTTTTTTTTACATTAACTCCACACAGGAGGCCCTGAGGAAAATAATTTCCCTCAGGGCCTATGTCATCTGGGATGCTGTGTGGAGGGTCTTTTTGAGGAGAGGAAGGAATGAACATTGGTCTTGAAGAGACCCATGTTGTAGGAAGGAGGAAACACAGAGGCCGGCAAATCATTCCACAGCCGAGCTGTTGAACACAAGAACGAGTCGAAGAAACGACCCGTTCTCATGTGACAAATGTCAACCGTGTACAAATGTTGGGCACGCGTTTGGCGTGTTTCCCGACTATGCACCGGTGCCGAAGGGATCAATGATGCTAGTTCCTCGGAGCATCTTCCATTGTAATACCGGTAGAACAAGGATAGCATTCCCACCCGACGCCTGTGCTCTAAAGATTGCAATCCGTCTGTTAAGATGGGAGAATCTATCAAACGGACCGCCCGTTTCTGCACAGAGTCGAGGGTATTTTTCAGGTATTTTGGAGCTCCAGACCAGAGATGGCTGCCAAATTCAACCGTGGGGCGTACTTGTGATTTGTACAAGGTTAGCAGTTGTGTACTATTAAAGTATCTGCGGGCCCTGTACAGTACGCCCAGTTTTTGGGAGGCTAGCCTTACTCTGGCTTCAATGGAGCCCCCATACCTGAGCTGGTCACTTAGGGTTACACCAAGCATATCAATGGAGGGCCTGTTCGGAAGATTGCTTCCGTTGAAAGAGACTAGATTTTCATTTCGATCCCTTTTGGACGTAATCAGACAAGATTGGGTCTTTGAAACATTAAATTCAACGAGATTATTTTTACCCCAAGAGAAAACACTTTCGAGGTAGCCGTCCATTCTTTGCTTCAAAGCCCTACGAGCTGTTGGAGTTTGTGAGCCCTTTGGGGGCTTGTCAAACAAAAAGCTATCATGAACTGTACTGTCATCCGCATAACAGTGAATTGGTGCACATGACAAAAGGTCGTTGATGTGCAACAAAAACAAAGTTGGAGACAGAACCGATCCCTGCGGGACGCCAGCATTTATCGAGTGTGAGGAAGAGGTGAAACCATCGACTACCGTCTGAATCGACCTCCCCCTCAAGAAGTCGGCAATCCACGTACACAAGGATGCGGGAAGTCCGTAAGAAAGCAGTTTGTTGACAAGTCCTCGGTGCCAAACCCGGTCAAAGGCCTTGGAGATGTCCAGTGCAACCGTTTGGGTCTCACCGAAACGTTCCAGGCATCGCCCCCAAACATGCGTCACATACGCGAGAAGATCACCGCACGAGCGGTTCCGCCGGAATCCGTATTGACGGTCGTTGATAATTTTGTAATTATTTAAAAAATTATGTAATTTGTTTAAAAAATTGTGTCACGCGAGCTGTTTGAAAACTGAATTTACCGGGACGGAATGTATGGAATGCGGGAGGTGAATTACGGTAGGAGGTTCGCGGGAGTGGGGGAGGGGAAAAAGGGAGGTGAAGGGGAACCTGAGAAGGGGGAAGGGAACTCGGGAGGGGGATTCGCGCGACGGAGGAAGGGGGGGAGTGGAGTGGGAGAGGGAAGATGGTGGAATCGGCGTGGGAACGCAAGAGGGGAAGGGGCCGCGGGAAAGGAAGGGGTGGCGGAAGGGGAACGGGACGAATGGAAAATGACACGCAGGGAGAAACCATTTCTTTATTAAATAGCATAGCAACGCATGCCGGGTATCAGTTAGTTTATTATAACTATTGGTTGACTACGTTTTAGGGGGTGAATATTTTTTAGCAGGAATGCCCGGGTTCACGTAGGTGAGGTTTGTCTTGGCGGCGAATGCTATTGTCCACCTACTACGGCAGGCCTCACCGGGAGACACTGTTGAGGGAGACCTAATCTAGATCTCTCCAGCTGGATTCTCTCGACCCAACGGCTTGCACGCAGTGAGAATGACGTATTCATACGTCCATCACTCCTGGCCACACTGACCCCCCGATTGCTGCCCACCCCTCATACCTTTTTCCTTCCCAGAACTTCCTCGTCTTCTTCTCCCTAAAAATATCCTCCACACAGCAACGATTTTTCAGCAAGGGATTTTTTTCTCAGAAAAAAAAATCTTCTGGTAAATATCTTATTTATTGTGAGCCAAATCTAGGCACTCAGAAGTAGTAAGTAATTTGTAAGCATAAGAAAGTAATTCACACAGCGGTAAAATGGGTATTCCGGCAATTGTGTTGAACTATAAACTATTTTAAATGATACGAATATGCTCAAATTGTTAGAAAGACGAATTTTCACCTTCTTGGTATTTCTATATAAAATTCTAAAATTAAGAAAGGGATCCTCAGACGGTTTGGGCATGTAGAGCGAACGAAAGAAGAAAATAGTGTGAGAAGAATATATGACGTAAATGTGAATGGAAGAAGAAGTCGGGGACGCCCCAGGAAGACATGGCGAGATCAAGTGAATCAGATACTTGAGTCGGGCCGTGTCAAAAGTCAGAATAATAGAAGAGTATGTATAAGACGATGTATGAATGTGAGTGAGGCAAAGAGTGTGTGCCAAGACCGAGTTGTTTGGCGGTCCGTCCTCTCTGCCTGCCCCTGCGGGGAAACGGTGTGATGGTTAGTTAGTTAGTTTATTTAGTTGACAGTCCGGTATTGGTTGAATTGATAATCTTCCAGATTCCACTATGTAATACCAGAAGTCAGGATTTACTACAGTGCAGAAATTCTGGGACCAACTACCATATGGATTCCTCTTTGCCCAGAATACTAATGTAGGGAAACAATAGGCCACTTGCATGGATTTCATAACGACTTGGAAAAAATCATGTGGATAGATCTTTTTACTAAGAATAAGAAAAAGTTAGTAAAATTGTTTAGAAATGTACAGTTTTTGTTATTTTTAAATAAATAAATCCACTATTTAGGCTCGTGACGTCACTACATGAAAATGTCCCGTCTCCGAAAATGTTCCTATTATTTTTTTAAAATGCCACACTGATTTATTTTTTTATATGGCATCACTTTGATTTCAGGCGAATTTTTTAATTCGTTCACTAGATTTATTGTTTGTTCTCTGCGAACTTATCATTTGGTTTCACTTTTTGATAGATGCTCTGAAGAGAACCCCGTACTTTTAATGATCTACGGGGTTCTCTTCAGAACGTGCAGATGATGTCGGTACGTGTTTTAGAGATATAATGATTATGGTGCTGATTTTAACAAAATTAAATTTTATAATATTCTTATTATTATTATAATTTACAAGTACAAGTATATTACATTGAATTTAGTAATATAAACGCTGTTCATTATAATGATTTATGGTCAATAAGATGGATCAAGGAAAAAAAATATTTATGAGATGTAATATTTTTGGTATGCCTCGTTATTCTCCTGTGCAATTCGTGTGGAAAACGTTATTTTTTTAAATGATTTTCGGCTATGTAATTATCGTTTTTTCACACCAATAAAATTATGTCCCGTCTTTCCGGTTTATAAAAAATGGTCTGATTTATCGGATTGAAATTTTCAAAAAATCCCCAGGGTTTCAAAAATTTGATTAAAATAAAAAATAAAAATGCAGAATGTCTTAGAATATTTGCCTAAACCGGAAAAAAATTTAAAAAAATGTGATGCAAGTGGCCTATTACACCAAATCAGTGGACATCTTCAATTTACATTTAAACAAATATAAAATATTGCACTTTTGAATGTAGCTATAACTTTGTGATTATCCATTAATTTCCGAAACCGGTCGGCGTTAATAAGATACATAAGTGGCTCTAACAAAGTTATATTGTGACATTTATTTATATAAAATATTGTTACTAAGGCAGTTCAGTTATGTACAATAAATACTGAATATTTCTTACCATTCATATGTAATGTAAAAGCCCCGAAAAAGGGCTTTAATAAATTAATAAATAAAAGTAATTCGATAAAGCTTACCACAATAATCATTTCGCCAAGCGAACGATCAATTATTGACTCTTGTGCGAAATGATTTATTATTAGTTAATTCTTTAAAAATATGTCTATCATATCGTAATATATAATTTAGATTCGGGTGTTTGTCAGAATAAAATGATAAGTGATTAAAATACAGACCACTTCTCGCGGTTATTTCACATTGTGGTTGCCCTAGGGCACGTGTGTTTGATATTACGCAACCCGAACACTACCGCATACCTGGCCTTTTTGTTCATGCTTCATTTAAATGAAAAGCGCTAAATAACCTCTGCCAGATATCAATTTGAAACCGTTGGGCAAACTGGTTATTATTATTTTCGGACGCTTAGTTACTACGATGAACAAATAAATGTTCATTAAACTTAATTTAAAGTGAACAAATTTTCGTAAAAAAAACTACAAGTCAAATGAAAATCATTGCTACGTTAACTTGAAAAATTGACTCACTACATACGTGTCGTGACGTTTAGTTTTTAAAAAGAATTTCAAATATGTTTATTTTTACCATTATTTACATTAGACTAGAGGTGGAATCCTACGACACCTTTTTACGCGAGGCATAACGGTATCTATCCACCGAAACCTTACAAAAATAATTTTCTTCTTGATTTAAATGCTCTTTCGGGCCATGCCAACCTCGTATATAAATACATGCCGAATTGAAGAAGATTTCATAAAATATCCTGCTAAGTTTGGTTTTTGTTTGTACTTTTGATAGAACCAGACAAGACATAAGTTTCGACTGATACGTATGCTATTTAGAATAAAAGTGGTAAAACTGCAATGTTATAGAAAAATCAGCGATACTTAGAAAAATAGTGACGTAATTCCAATTTTATGGAAAAATCAGTTTATATCATATTTCAATTTGGAAGGCGGAAATGGGTACCGTCGCCCCGGGAACCTTTATTGGATAACCAACACCTCTGCCATAGGTCACTCCAAGTGGTTTGCTACGTTTGGTGATTTAGCAGGGGTGCCCGGGTTCCTGGGGTGAGGTTTGTCTTGGTCTAGGAGGCGGATGACCAGGACACACTGAACCCCATATTTCTACCCTCCCCTTAAACCCTTTTCCTTCCCAGAACTCTCCTTTCCTTCCTTTTTTTAAAAAAACCCTCCCCACAGCATCCCCAAAAATGACATAGGCCCTGATGGAAATTATTTTCCTCAGAGTCTCCTGTGTGCCTCCTCATGTAAATATATATATATATATATATATATATATATATTTATGTCATACCACATTTTGTGGCTCATCTTAGAAGAAGCCACTTAAGTTGCTCATTCTTTCGCATGTAATATATACTTACGTAGATGAAGTACCAACATGCTGTCTTTTAAATTTTGTTTAAAATATGGTCAGCTATAATATGTAATCAAAAATTATGTTTATTTATTAAAAAAATGTATCTTAAAATAACGTGCATTCCTTGATCTATTTTAAGAACACACTTACCGCATCACGCTACGTTGCCAAGTTTAATGCTACATATACATACCAATATAGTTCATATGAAGGTAGGTTGACAGAACAGGTCGGATGTTGCTTATTCACACATTTATTATTTCAAGCGGCCGTTTTTGATTATTGGCGCGTTTTTTTAAAATTGGAGTATGATTTGCTAATTAATATTGTTATTTATTTGGTGTTTACGGTTGTTTTGTGTTAAGGTTTATTTTATTATTATCACAAATAAAATTAGGTATTTAAATACATATTGGTGTAGTTTCTTTTATTTGCTACATAATTATTTTATCTTAGTTTTATTAGTGTTTTCGAAAAATTATGAATAAACTTATTAGAAATATATTACAAAATTTACTTTGTTCATTGATTCGTACGCTTCTTTAAGTTGTAGGTTGGTTTGCAAATTATAATTTTTAATATGTTTATTAATTTCATGTTTACATACAGTTTTATTAAAATGTGTGTAAAATGTAATTTTTATATAATGTTTTATATTATCATGTTATACCTACTTATCTTACCCTATAATTATTTTTACACGTGTAAGCATTGTCTCCAGTTGTATGACACATAGGTAGGTACCTATCTTCCACCAATTTTATACACGTATTCTAATTTTATTATTTTCTATAGTATACATTGTACAACCAACGTCTCTACAATAGGCCGCCCCAAATGGTTTGACTAGGTGTCGCATCTGGAAGAGGGTGGTTGAGGGAGACCTTTTAACCTCTTCAGCCTGGCTCTCTCGACTCATCACCTTGCACCGCAGTAGAAGGGATAGACCCATATGCCCGTTACCGACACACTAATCCCAAGATTAGTGTCGGTGTGTGTGTGTATTAGAGCACAGGCGTCTGGTTTGAAAGCTGTCATTGTTCTACTGGTATTTCAATGGAAGATGCTCCGAGGAACTAGCGTCATTGATCCCTTTGGCACCGGTCCCTTTAGTCGGGTAACACGTCAAACGTGTGCCCAACATTTGTCACATGAGAACGGGTCATTTCTACGACTCATTTTTGCCTGCCTCTGTGTGTCCTCCCTCCTACAATACGGGTCTCAAACGTACCTTTCAACATTTCAAGGGTGATAAAATAAAAACGATCATTTTGAAAAAAAACTATTTAATTTGAATTTTTAAAAACAAAAAATATTACTATACATACTAAAAAAAGTGTGTAATCATTTGAAAAATAACATAACACAATAAAAAAATAATTATAGCCTAATAACTTTATATTCACAATCATTATAAAAACAGCATAATATAATAAAAAATTAAATCATAATTAAAACCAAATAACTTTTTATTATACATCGTTCACGAAACATTTAGCGTTGTACATTACAGAAGAATCTTTCGTTTTTTTTTTATTTAACAAGGGATATCAAATTATACCTTGCACATAAATTTAACAAAAACTAAAATAAATTATAACCCTCCACAACCAATATCATGATGAAAGATAAAGGGGCCTTATTCGCCCGGTACTCTGTATGCCAGTATTACAAAAGATAAAATATATGGAACTGCTATAACGACTGCCAATGATCAAACTATGGAACAAGCCAACAGCTACTTTACGATTGCTTCACGCTTTATATCAGCTGTAGTGGAATCGGAGTCGATACCTTTGGATCGTTCAATCGTTGAAGCCGGTATAGCGGTCTCCTAATCAATACAATTCATTTGAATTCAAGTTAAGCATCCTGGAGGTAGAATTCTCTTTTTCTCTGCAAATCCTTAGGTAAGGGCAATTTCTTGACACGGTGATTATTAATAAATGTATTAATTTGCTTCCATGACCTCATTGACAATATTCCTGTTTGTTTTTTTATTTCGTTTATTTTCGTAGCGCCAGGATCAATCCCTTCGATGAAATAATTTGCAAAGTTTTTATAAAGTTCATCTTTTTCTTGATTAAGCCACCTCCTTCTAACTATAATTTTTTTTGCCATATTCCCATCAAGTAAATTACTTGGTAAAGACTCTTGGTCATTTTCTAAGCTATTATCCAACGTAACATGATCCACATTTTCTTTATGTGATTCTTCAGGTTGAGGGACGGAATCTATTTCATTTTGTAAAGTTGTTGTAATGTTCGTTCCATTATCAGACTGTGATCGGCAAGATATTTTTCCCTCAGCTAATTGCAGTAAATTCAAGCCAACTTTACCTTTCTCAAGAGCTAGTTGTGGTATCATGTAATTCCCTTTATGTGTACCTGGTGTATGCCCTAAGAAATGAGACAAAGCGTTTACATAAGCATTATTCTTTCCAGCTACTTGGCTCATGGTTGCAACATGGTGTCGCAGCCCAGTTGAAGTTATATGATCTGAATTCACAAAGGAAAACTTGTGTCTTAGTTCCCTTAAAATTTGCGTGCCACAAAAATAAGGTTCACCTCCTAGTTTTGGGAATAAAAATTTGTTTTCATTTGGAATTCCAACTAAATTTCTGTACGCAAATATAGTGTCTACATTTTTTTTCATCTGATTTCGAAGAAGTATTGGAACTGTTCTCCCCCTTTTTCCTGGGATATGGAAGCAATATAATGTATGTATAGCATTTTGCTCCTCAGAACTCATGATTTCCAATATTTCTTCAGGAATGTCTTGTTTTTCACTTTGGCTGGCTATATAATTTTCTAATGGAGCTCTTGCAACTTCTCCTGCCCTCCTCCTATTAAAAATTATAATATGAGCAATTGTTATTTTACATAGCTCCTCATAGGCGATATAAGACTTTTCACATTCAAATCGTTGAGCTATATTCACTTCTAGTTTCATAACTTCCGTGCATATTTTTTTTATATCAGTAGTTAAAGGCATGACATCAGTTTTCAGCATTTTTTGAGTTTTCCTTGATTTTTCAGCGTTAGTAGAAATTTCAAATTTCCAAGCGTGACCAAAGATTATTTTAAATTCAGACAACTTGTTTTTTATAACATCTTTGGATGAAGTGGTCAGCACAGGATTCTGTATTGTTTTACGCATCAAAATATCAGCACAATCTTTTATAGCTGTACAAAGTCGTTGAGGGATGCTAGAAATTTTTACAGAACCTGTACTTTCATCGTAACCACTATTTATTTTGACAGCGTCCATAAAAACATTAAAATGTATAGGGTCAAATGCAAGGTCAAATGAGGATATTGCAGGATTTTTTTCTTTGATGACCATGAACAGTCTAGCGAGATCTCTCATCTTGGATGTAATGTGTGTTTTCAAATGATGTTCTTTATGATTGCTTAATAGTAGGGAACCATATGCACAAATTAATGGCTCAGACTTTGCAATTTTTGCAATAGGATCATTTTTGAACACAGGAAATATCTGAGATCTTAAAGATTCAGTGATCTCAGAATTGTCTGGGGATAATAAAATAGCGGATGATTTTAACACTCTGCAGCGTTTTAGTGGATTTCCTTCATGTGATTGTTTTCTATTTGAACATTTTTTCAGGTGTCTATAGAGTAAACTTCTTTTGAATGTGCCACAGCATTCTATACAAACCGCATAATCTTTAGCTGTCGCAGTCGTTCTTGGGCGGCGATTCGGTAGTATTATTCCATCAACTCTATTTATCGCGTCCTGCTTATATAGATAATTGCCTCTATTTCTTATTTTCTTCGAAATTAATTCACACTTTTTTTTTCGTTCGCGCAGATCGGGATCTAAAATTTTATTATATTCAATCACTTCTGCCTCTAAGGGATGTTGGATTGTGATGTGGCGTACAAAGTTGGTTATCAGCTTGAAGCAGTATGGACAGAAGTTTTTACGGTCATAAACTCTTGGTTTTTTACTAGCTAAATCAGATGTACATTGTTTTGAAGTTGATGACACATAGCAGTCCGTTTTCTCCTGCTTCCCTGGATGATCGCTGGTATATGAATCTAAAATTTAAAAATGCAATAACATTTTATAACATATTTAATAAATTAAATTTGTGTGGAAAATTATACAGAGTGAATTATACAAAGTTACCACACAAACTTAAACCAGCGATTCCTGAGCATATGTGGTGTGTCAGTCATTTTATTATGGGATGACTTCTTTGTTCGATAAACTTAAACTGTATTCACGCAAGCTGTCCCGCTACAGCAGGGTTTCCCGACCCCGTGAACGGTTCGTATGTTCCCACCACTATTCGACAGAGACAGAATTCTTTCATAAACATTAATTAAAAATGTGAATTATTTTTATTTATTTGTTAGAGTTTTAAGTTTTTAAGTGCGTAGGTTTATTAAATACGTTTGTATGTTTGCGATATTGTTTGTATGAGTGGTTCCTTTGCTGACAGTACTTCGCAACTTGTCTAGCGGCCGCGGCGTGCCAGACTGTACTCTTCACGCTAGCCTGGAACGGGAAGTGCTATTCACTATTGCACATCACGCATTGTACTGCAGATTTTGTTCAAGGTAAGATAGAAGAACTAGAGTTAGAAATTTTGGACCTTAAGAATGATATTTAGCTAAAATCCTTAATATCAGAGGACTTTTGGAATACAGTGGACAGAGAAAAGTTCCCATTTTTGAAAAAAGCCGCATAAAAAATTGAATCATTTTTCAGTTCGACATATTTATGCGAATCCTTGTTTTCAAACATGAACTTAATAAAATCAAGATATAGATCTCGACTCACCGATGAACATCCTTATGATTGTTTGCTAACAGGATTATCGTCATACCCTCCTAATTATGAGGCAGTGACCAATGATATGCATTGCCTCAGATCATATTGACATATTGATATTATATTTTTTTATAATTGAAACGTTGCTTGAAAATGGCTTTATCCGTGTTTGGTGACTAGATCTGAATCGCCGGGTATGCTTGAAAATGGCTTTATCCGTGTTTGGTGACCAGATCTGAATCGCCAGGTACTTCCCAACCTTCCTATTCGCCACCTCCTTCCCCTCCCCACTACCTTCAGCCTCACAACATACCCCGATTGGGGATTCCATGGTGTCACTGGCTCCAGACGGGAGCAGTTGAGATTTTTGTGCGGTATACCCGGTAAAAAAAAACTCCACACAGGAGGCCCTTAAGAAAACGATTTCCCTCAAGGCCTATGTCATCTAAGATGCTGTGTGGAGGGTCTTTTTGAGGAGAAGAGGGAGTTAACATTGGTCTTGAAGAGACCCATGTTGTAGGAAGGGGAAACAGAAGTCGGCAAATCGTTCCATAGCCGAGCTGTTGAGCACAAGAACGAGTCGAAGAAGCGACCAGTTCTCATGTGACAAATGTCAACCGTGTACATATGTTGGGCACGGGTTTGGCGTGTTTCCCGACTATGCACCGGTGCCGAAGGGATCAATGATGCTAGTTTCTTGGAGCATCTTCCATTGAAATACCGGTAGAACAAGGATAGCATTCCTACCTGACGCCTGTGCCCTAAAGATTGCAATCCATCTGTTAAAATGGGAGAATTTATCAATCAAACGGATCGCCCGCTTCTGCACAGAATCGAGGTTATTTTTCAGATATTTTGGAGCTCCAGACCAGAGGTGGCTGCCAAATTCAACTGTGGGGCGGACTTGCGATTTGTACAAGGCTAGCAGTTGTGTACTATTAAAGTATCTGCGGGCCTTGTACAGTACGCCCAGTTTTTGAGAGGCTAGCTTTACTCTGGCTTCGATAGAGCCCCCAAATCTGAGCTGGTCACTTAGAGTTACATCGAGCATATCAATGGAGGGCCTGTTCGGAAGGTTGCTTCCGTTGAAGGAGACGAGATTTTCATTGCGATTGCGAGACGTAATAATACATTAAATACATTTCTCTGTGTGTATGCAATTTGAATAATAATTTTATTATTTTGAAACATTTTTGTTTATTATTTATTAATAAATTATGGGAAAATGAGAAGTTATGGGAGGAGTTTGTCGATTAAAAATATGTGGTGCCCGCCACCCTACCGATATTTTAGAATGTGCTCTAGAGTACAAAAAGGTTGGGAACCCCTGCGCTACAGCATAGCGTTTACATTACCAAGTTGGAAATTTGAAACGAGCGCTTACCATGCGCTTATCACATATATGATCAGGAATCATTGGTTAACGTTTGTCAGATAAAGGGGTTTGTTTTACCTACCAGAATCAGACGAAATTCTCGAGGGTAACTTGAATAAGTCATCACTGCCGGACGTCACACTTGCTTCTAAAATAAAGCATAATAATGTAATATTCGAAATAAAACAATTCATATTACGTAACGTAATATTCCGCATCACTATCGTTAATTGCTAAAACATTTCACAATAATAAGTAACGTAATGTTGGTATGTAATGAAAAATACCTAAGATTATTGTATATTATCAGTAATTATTATGTACATAGCTACCTGAATCTGAAGAGTTTGCAAATAGATCATCCAGTTTTTCCTCCATTTCATTAATTACGGCTCTTTTATCCTCTGAAATTGGCGAACTTTCACTTGTACTACATATATTTTTATCTATAAAATAACAAAACACATTAAAAATCATAAACATAATAAAACAATAAGCATAATTATCATACTTATGTGAAAATCAACAAGAATTATTATTAAAATATCAGTGAAAAGCGTTTTTATAGAAATCATAACCTAAAATGTAATTTTACCTAAAAAAACATTTGGTAAATATCGGTTCGGACTGGCCACGATTATTACGAATAATTTTTAGAAAAACACTTTAGATTCGCCTTAATTACTTAAAAAGGAAACTTTTTATTATATAATAAAAATTATTCGTAATAAGCGTGGCCAGTCCGAACCGATAATCACCAAACATTTTTGGTATGTCATTGATTGTAATAATTCATTATGCAACACAATATTTAAGGTTACATGATAAAATCTTACCGTTAATTGAAGAATCCATTGATATTGCAATAATGGTACCTTCGCCAGCGCGACATTTTATAAAATGCGAAAGGAAAGAATTCATATGATCCACATCCACACACGAATCGGCGGCGCCATAAATATACCAAATACCAATCTAGCGCAAATATCAACTAAATCACCGAGACAGTGTTGCCAACTTTATTTTGACCAATTCACTACCGTAACCCATCAGAAAACAACTAAATTTGGCTATCCCTCAAACCACCGTATTATGCCAGTAAGTTAATACCTAAATATTATTTTTTTACAGTGACTACCGCACAAGAGTCCCAACTGTTCCCGTCTGGAGCCAGTGAGACTATGGCATTCCCAGTATGTTATGAGGCTGAAGGTAATGGATAGGGGAAGGAGGTGGGGAAGATGAAGGTTGGGAAGTACCTGGCTATTCGGATCTGGTCACTAAACACGGCCAAAGCCATTTTCAAGCAACGTTTCAATTCTGAATGGTGGTCTTACACCAGGGTAATACTGAGAGTATCTTCCACTCTGGAACGTGCCGCAAATATACTATATATTATTTTAAATGAATTAATTGTGAAATAACACAAATTAATCAAATAAAATTTGAGACCTGCGGATTGTGAGTCAATGGTCTTACTCCTGGACTATGTAGGCCGTATATTGTAATTTATTTTTAAATTATTGTTTATTTTTGTTCATAATATTTTTTATAAAATACACCCAAACAACAATAAAACACCTTTTTATTATCTACTACAATACAACTAGAGACAATGCTTTTGAAAAATAGTCACGCGTAAAGTAATTACCTAGGTACAGATCATTTTTTTAAATGAAAAACTCTAAACAAATTAATATAACTGTATGAAAAAACATATTAAATGAGTACCTAATATATTTCTGAAATTTTTAGAAAACCCTGTATAGATATCATCACATTACAACTGACTATGCTTTCGGAACGCAAAAGACAAATACATAATTACGAAGCAAATATTTTATTTATTAAAGAAAAACTACATAAATGTGTATTAAAATACGAAATAATATAAAACTTGTAATAAAAACAAAAACCATTAACACAAAATTAATAACGATATTATAAAAGCAATTCGTAAATCAATCTTCAATTTTAAAAAAGGGCGCGAATAGCCGGTAAATATTATAATATAATGTCTGTTCTTCTAACAGTCCACCGCGAGCGCTCGACAGTCTGGCTACCTATGTAGGAATACAACATATTATAACATTCCGGCAAACATATAACATATCGCAAAAAGATTCAATCTGACTTAGCAATGTCATGCGATAATAGATTTTGAGGAATTTAACCATTGAGTTCAATATCGCAAAGCATTGATAAACGACTTGGAGTTTGAATGATATTGTATGACGAGAACATCCGGCAACGTCGCATGCCGTGATGTTATAGATGCGATAAAAAGTGTACCCAATTGATGTTCTAAGTATGGATGAATATTTACTGATAAAAAACGCATTCCGGAGCATTAACGGTCCACGTAAAAATGTCATTTATTCACTCAAAAATTTTTTTTACACCGTTCGACTCGTCTCATCGAGTTTGATATGATGGACTTAAAAAAAAAAAAACGATGAGCCACTAAGTGCCCAAATGAGCCAGTAAGTCGAAATGATCAAGAAGTTCCGGTAATTAAAGGACGCTTTGAGCCACTAAATGCCGTAACATAAACCTATATATATATATATATATATATATATATATATATATATATATATATATTCCTTGGACATTCTCAAAATATATTAGTGAACGTACCCAAACTACGTGACCAACTTTTTGCCATTTTTAACCCCCCCCCCACCCCGGTGACCAAAAACCTATGCCCGCCGCCGCTCATTTGTACTAAGGGTGACATTTTGAAGACCCCCCCCCCCCTAAACGTGTCACGTAGTATGGGTACGTTCCCTTAAAGTATCTGTGCAATGGTTTACGTCCAAATTTTTAGTAGGAACTATTTATTTCTGAATTCAGAATCTAGTTTTCATACTTCGTATTAATCATGTTTATTTTCATTAATCAAATACGATTTACTATACATATTTTTATTTCACAATTTTTTCTGTTAAAATGAATTACTACGATAAAATTTTTATTCCTTTAAATTTAAAATAGTTGTACTTGAAATTAATAATAATAACGACACGCACAATTAAGGTATTACTGTTTTTTTTTCTCAAAACGTACATAACTGAAGTTATGTAGGTTATCGATACTTTTTCCAGTCATTTGTTTGAAGATGTGGGAACATCTTTTTAAGATGAAGCCATACTAAATAATGCAAAATTGGATTGCTTATAAGTATTATAGAAGCATCTATTAAATACTGCATGTAGAACATATCTTGGTCCTTAAAAATATCGGACAGTTTTTTTATAAGTTTTTTAATAAACCTATAAAAAATGAGTCTGTAAAAAACACTTTAAAGTCCAAACTCTCCCATTTGTAAAACCCTTTTAGGATTTAGGATATGGTTTTATTGTTTAATATGGCAAATTCAGTTTCTTTTATAAAAATCGCAAAAAAATTTATATTTACGTCAGAAGTTCACAAAATAAAATAAAATATGCATTTTTGCGTTGTCATTTTACAGTAGGTACCTACGGCCAGCAGTCGACGAATTTGGATTTTCAAAGTGAACTCTATGCCGTCCACCGAAGGGCTACATAACTAGTCACGCTCGTTTTTTTTTATCAGTTCGCCCCCGAATGGAGCGGGAAACGGACGTTATGCTCCGCGTCGCTTTGTTCCGTGAAATCAATTCTAAAATTCTTTATTACAATAAACAATTCGTAAAAAATTAGTTAATATTTTTTACTGGCCTTTACAAAATCAACCTGTAAAAAAAAACTCAAATACCTTTTCCAACCTTTCCAAAAGCTTTTTCTCAAGTATTTTTAAACTCCTCCCATAAAAGGGCGTGAATTCCGATTTCGATTTTGTCCTGGACTATTGGATCGCCTTAAGCGTGTTTTTTTTAAATTATTTTTATCCACCCCGCTCATTCCTCTTTTGGGTTTACCTTACCCCTTCGGACTCCGGTGGTCGGCAGTTTAGGGTGTTTCATAAAACAAAAAACAATTTACGTGAAGCGACTGGTTGCCATTGTCTGGTTTCATTGCTCACCAGACTATGTAGTATTTGGAAAAACACCTATCCGTCTTAAACAATGTCAATGGCGTGGTCCGAATCTTTTCTTGACATGTTTTGGTCAATATAGTTTTGTTTATTTGGGGCACATTTACATCAATACGTTACGTAATATTGAATGCCTCGGAATTCCTATGCACTTTCAATTGCATGGTTGAAATGTAATTAAAATTATTTTTACTTTCTTCAGTACAATATTGTGTCAAGATCGAGATTCAATAATAATCAAAACAAAATTATAATAACGTTTTTGGCTAGGTAGGCTCCTGTATACCCCATACTTATACTCACCGTATTGTTCATCAAAGAGTAATTCAAATAAACGAGTTTTTAATTTTATTACATTAGTTTCATTAATGTGTATTAATGGTTGTTTATCAGTTGTGTAAAATTTAAAACACGTTTATTAGTAAGGGGGAAAGTGGTTCGCACCTGCTGCGTGGTGGGCCGGATCGAGAGAAACTGGTTGAGGAAGGCCTTTTGACCTTTTCAACCGGGCGGGCTCTCTCGACCCATCACCTTGCACCGCACTTGGAGGGATGTTTAACATACGTCCGACACTCCTGGACCCACCGACCCCCAGATTCCCACCCACCCCTCATACATTTTTCCTTCCCAGAAATTCCTATTCTTTTCTTACTTCCTTAACAAAGGTTGGTTGCGTGTAATTTTCTTCGGGGATTACATATTGCGCGAAATATTTTTGAAAATGACCATATCCTCATCTTGCTTCGTCATATACAAATAAATTTATCAATGTACTTACAAAGAACGAAGGTGACATTAAAAAAATATTCGCAAAGGGGTCGTCCATTAATCACGTGAGGCTTGAAAGGGGGAGGGGGGGTTCGTAAAAAATCACGAAATATCACAAGGAGGGGGAGGGGATATTATGAGATATCACGTGTATTTATTATACCCGTATTTAAAGATAATATTCTGAAAATTTCAATATTCTATATATTTATAATTATACTAAAAAAATACACGTGATTTTGGGTATGGGGGGGGGGGTAGTCTTAAACCTCACCACATATCACCAAGGGGGGGGGGGGGAGGGGGTTAAAAAGTTGCTAAAAAACATCACGTGATTAATGGACGACCCCAAAGGAAAAAAACATTTTAATAAAAAAAAAAATTATTTTCTTTAATGGTTCGCATCAAACAGGGAAGGCACAGCTTTTCAGGCTTATGGACTACGATGTTTGTGTTATTTTAAGCTCCGATCTAGAATTGCTGGCAAAATTAATAGCGTAAGATCTCGAATATTTGTAAATAAAACTGTCAAATGTACTTATGTACTTTGCCAATAAAATCAATGTTATCAATGTAACTAAGCAACATGTATAAATTTGTAAACGTCTATTGACAAAAAATATTTTTATTATTATTAATATTATATATGCCTAAAACATTTCAATAGATTCTTCTATGAAAACTTACAAAGGAACATTCACGGTTGATAAAAAAAGATAACAGTTTTAATATATTTTTTTAAGTTAAGTAAAATTTACAATTCCAGGTACAATTATTTGTATGTAGCTAATACCTTAATTTCGCCACACATCTCTTGATGATATCAATTTATCCATAAAGTACCTACACCGTTATCGATTACGTGTGTATTGAAAATTACGAAAACATGCTTTTAAATTAATAACATAGTTGATTACGTGAATTTTCTCAAACGTTTTCTAAAAAGCTGATTAAGGTGGTGATGAAATATTTAATTACCAGCTATTGCCCCCGGCTTCGCTCGCATAGTATTAGGGGGTTCCGACAGCGCCTCCGTAAAGTTTCATTAAAAAATAAATCCATTCAGTAGTTTTTGCGTGAAAGAGTAACAAACATTCATACATCCATACAAAATTTCGCCTTTATAATATTAGTAGGATTGTCCTCCGTTAGTTTCCACGTCCAGCAAACTCAGGAAATTATTGTCCGTTAACTAACTGCATCCACTTACTCCACAAAAGAGAACTCCAGTCCATTTTTTTAATGAATAATGACCTTCTAACTTAAATAATTGCATTCTTATTTTTATTTTTAGAGTTAGTTTTAATAGTTAAAATAATTGTCAAAGTTTTAATTTTGCAAGACCCCCCGAAACCACCGTATGTATGTCTGGTGAATCGTGTGACGTCATAACTCCTGAAAAATTAGTACAGGATCGGGCAATCAGCTGATCTACTGCCGACATTTTGAATTCCTTTGTTCGGAAAAGTCTCCCTAGAAGCTGCATCACTATTTTTTTTTGTGCAGTAGTTTTTGAATATTTTCACTAATAGAGATAAACTAATAAGAGATACCTCTATTTTTGAAACATTATTTAGGCCTAAATAATTTTTCAATAAACACAACAACTAAATCTCTATAAGCAGTGTGTAAATAAACGAATAAATTAATACGATGGCATGTGTCATATCATACATTCCCATCAATGACTTTACGGTGATGTCACGACACGTCGAACAGTGACGGCGTATTCGTTCGACCCGATTAAAAATGGACTTTTTAATAATTTTTTAAAAACTCTGCGTTTCATATTATGAAATAAAACTAATATATTCAGAATCAGCGTTTATTGGTCTATATGAACATATTTTTTTATGGCCAGAATATTTTTCACTGGAGTTCCTTATTCACGATTTAAGCTGGAAATTGAATATATGAGTTTAATTGCGCAGCTGGAACCAACATGGACAATAATAAGTAAGATAATCCATTGTGCAAAACCAATCAGTGTTAGCGAAGTTAAGTGTTTATTTTAGTAATAATTACTGTCAAAATTGAATTTATAAATGAATGTTTGACTGAAAACTATTATATTAATTTAACATTGATACTGCCGAGCCCGGGTATCTTCACAAATCTCGTATTTTACTGTTTATATCGAAAAATGATTCCCATAAATTATAATAAATGAATAATATTATAATAGACGGCTTCCGCGGTCGAAGGGTTAGGCTCTTGCTTTACAATGACGACCTCCGTAGTCCAGTGGCTAAGACTCTTGACTCACATTCCGGAGGTCGCGGGTTCGAACCCGGCATGCGCAAATAAATTTTATTTGATTAATTTGTGTTATTTCACAATTAATTCATTTAAAATAACATATAGTATATTTGCGGCATGTTCCAGAGTGGAAGATACTATCAGTATCGCCCTGGTGTAAGACCACCATTCAGAATTGAAACGTTGCTTGAAAATGGCTTTAGCCGTGTTTAGTGACCAGATCTGAATAGCCAGGTACTTCCCAACCTTCCTCTTCCCCACCTCCTTCCCCTCCCCACTACCTTCAGCCTCACAACATACCCCAATTGGGGATGCCATAGTCTCACTGGCTCCAGACGGGAGCAGTTGAGATTCTTGTGCGGTATTCACTGTAAAAAAAAAAAAAAAATTCAAAGGTGGCGGGATCGAATCCCGGCGTGCGCAAATAAATTTTATTTGATTAATTTGTGTTATTTCATAATTAATTCATTTAAAATAATATAAACTACACTAGCTGGTCCGCGGCATGCGTTGCAATGCCATTCAAAGAAATACATTGATTCTCCTTGCATGTTCTTTCCGGTGCGTCCCCGTTCCCTTCCACCTTCCACCTTCCCGCCTTCCCCCTTTCTCGTCTCTCCTCTCTCTGCGAACCCTTCTTCCCACGTTCCCCTACCACCTGCCTTTCATTCCTGCTGCTAAAATATATAAAAAACACACATTTTCATTTATACAAATTTCATAACGCCAGAGCTTAACATTATATATAGCCTATATGTTATTCTGATGTATGAGCTATATTATTGTGCAGTTTCATTAAAATTCATTTAGTAGTTTTTGCGTAAAAGAGTAACAAACACGCACACATCCATAAAAACTATCGCGTTTATAATATTATTAAGATTTGCGACATGTTCCAGTTTGGAAGGTACTCTCAATATCGCCTTGGTTGTAAGACCACCATTCAGAACTGAAACGTTGCTTGAAATGGATTTTGCCAAGTATGGTGACCCGATCTGAATAGCCAACTACTTCCACCTTCCTCTTCCCTTCTCCTCCCCCCTACCTTCAGCTCACAACTTACCCCAATTGGGGATGCCATAGACTTACTGGCTCCAGACGGGAGCAACTGGGAATCATGTAAGGTATTCGAATAAAAAAAATCGTGTGCAGTTCACACGCGGTAGAAGCAAAACCTTCGCCCACACAATGTCAACCAATAAAAGCCTAGAAAAGTAAGCTCATAATCTAAGCGGCCAAGCGGTAAGGTTTCATTCTATCTCATTCTCTCGCAGGCTAAATTCTATAGATGAATGTGTTTGTTTATTTTTAGTATCGTTTCCGTTTCATTCGAGTTTCAAATCACAACGGTGCTTCAGAAGTCTCACTTCAGTAAACCACGAATCGCAACCTGAACATGATATAATAGTAGGTACAAGCAATACCAAGTTATTATTACATAATAATATTTATCTATACGTTAATATGATTCAGATGTCACAATACACATCTACTTTTAAGTCGTGATTCAGTCTGGCGCCTAACGTCGGCCGAGAACCAAGCAATGCAATGAATGCCCGTGGCTGAAGAAAAAAATTCTACTAATTAATCACCAAATAATCCACCGTGAGACACTTGTCTTGTGCTTGCGTAGGTAACTCTGGGCTCTTTTGTAGGTCAGCACGACGCCTCATTGTCACACAGACCAACGAATAGTTACATGCGAGTAAAGAATTATCTACCACCTGCCAGTAAAATATGTCTCCTTAGAACGTAGAGGCATTTTTAATTCAGCATCGGTTATTGTATTCGAATGCTACGGACGCGATTGCTATAACCGACGCGACGCCTTCTATGTAGGGCTGTCTGCTGGTAAAAATAAAATTTTAAAAAGTTAACTCAACAGTATTTTAAAAGGACATTAAAGAGAGAAACAAATTCATCATCATCATCATTTTCTTCCCCTTATCCTATTCGGGTCGGGGACCCATTGCATCGACAAGGCTCCTCCACATGTCCCTGTCTTGTGCTGATTGTTCGGCCTCTGTCCATGGTAGCCCCATCCTCTCCTCACACAGTTTCTGGAGTTGCCTCGCCCAATTGTGTCTGGGGCGGCCCACTGGACGTCTACCCTATGAAATCGCACTCAGTATCTTTCTCGGAATTCGGTCATCAGACATTCTTAGTACATGCCCAAGCCACCCCAGTTGCGATTTTTCTACGAAGAGTAGCAGTGGTTCAATGTTTAGATCATTTCGGATCGTGGAGTTTCTTATATGATCCCATTCGTAACCCCTGCCACTCCTCTCAAGTACCTCATTTCGGCAGCTTGGACTCTAGAGCGTGTTCGTTCATTTAGCAACAAATTAACAATATTATTTTTACGTACAATTTTTTTAATGTTTTCTTATTTTTGTTTAAATATTGTACAAGAATCCCAACATTTCAAACAAAGTTTCAATTATGAATGGTGGTCTTATATCAGAGCGATACTGAGGGTCAGTGGCGTAGCTAGCATTGGTAGCACCCGGGGCGGATAGGGTGGATAACGTGGTGCCCCACTTTTCCTATGGCTATAATGTAACGGTAGTTGTAATGCGCAGTAAAACATTATGTTTAATTAATTGAAGACTATATTAGCGAAACTCCATCGAAAATCTGGAAACAGAAAAATCAGAAAAAGATATTTGCACCTCTGGGACACGAACCCAATACCTTTCGCTTTCCGGGCAAATGAGCTACCACTGCGCCAAAGTGTCGATATCCGATTAGGTCATTTTTAACTTTATCATACTTCGACTAAGAACCACCAACTATATCTTCATATTGGTTTAATGCAAATTTTATTGGCTGCTATCTTAATGTATGATTGCAAGATTCAAACCCGAACTAAATGCTATTCAGATAGTTTCTGGATACATTTTATTTTTAATATACGACATCTATTGACTTTTATGCAAGTCTAGAATGATTGTTTATTTTTAACTTTGTAAGTAAAATCTCGAATTATAATATTTAATTAAATGAAGACAATTTCTGCGAAACTCAATCGAAAATCTGGAAACAGAAAAATCAGAAAAAGATATTTGTCCCAGAGGTGCATTTTTCTGTTTCCAGATTTTCGATTAGTTTTGCTAATATTGTCTTCATTTAATTAAATATTGTAATTTGAGGTTTTACTCATAAAATTAAAAATACAAATAAAAAAAAAACATTATGTCTTGGTCAAATCAAATAACTATGTTTTTATGTATCACGGTTGTTTGCCTTAGTTTCCCACTAAGCAAATGCCATTGGCGTTAGAATCTTAATTCTTTTTTAATTTCGGAGACTGTAATACTATCCATTTAAAATAAATTATTATGCGAACCCTAGCCGTACATATGTGTGTACCTAAGATATTGACAGATTGCGTTCAGAATTGCCATTCGTTCGACAAGTGAATGGTATTACATAATAATTAACTGGCCCTTACCTATGAATTGTCTTTTTGTCAGGGCCTTTACGTAGGTATACTACCAACTGGTTAGAAAGGTATTCTTAAGTAAAAAAAAAAAATCTTGACCGCATTATATCGGGCCCCGGCCGGGTCACCGCGCGACAAATCCAGAAAGGGCGCGGTTATTAGGATTGTTGGAATCTTAAAATTAACTCTTCGATGAGTAAGGTGTGATACATTGTGATTATAGACAGTAATAATTCAATATCAATCGACACAAAAAATATTTATAATAATGCATTAAAGACCCCGAAGACTGCAAGAAAATTGTGGGGCCCGAAGCTATTTAAAAAAATATTAAACAACACCTTGCAAGAATTTCGTTATTGGGAGGCGGGAATGGGTACCGTCGCCCTGGGAACCTTTATTGGATAACCAACACCTCTGCCATAGGTCACCCCAAGTGGTTCGCTACGTTTGGTGATTTAGCAGGGGTGCCCGGGTTCATGGGGTGAGGTTTGTCTAGGTCTTGGAGGCGGATGACCAGGACACACTGAACCCCAGATTCCTACCCACCCCTTAAACCCTCTTCTTTCCCAGAACTCTCCTCTCCTTCCTTTCCTTTAAAAAAACCCTCCACACAGCATCCCCAAAGATGACATAGGCCCCTAGGAAAATTATTTTCCTCGGGGCCTCCTGTGTGGAGCTCATGTAAAAAAAAAAAATTGCCTTTGGCATCGGTGCACAGTCGGGAAATACGCTGAACAATATTGGTTAACAGTTGACATTTGCTACATGAGAACGGGTCGCTTCTACGACTCGTTATTGAGTTCATCAGCTCGGCTGTGGAATGATTTGCCGGCCTCTGTGTTTCCTCCCTTCTATAACCCCGGTCTCTTCAAGACCCAGATTCACTCCTTCCTTTCCACAAAAAGACCGTCCACTTGGGAGGCGTGTATATGTACCGACGCCCCGGGAACCATTTATTGGATAACCAACACCAATGCCATGGGTCACCCCAAGTGGTTCACTACGTTTGGTTACTTAGCAGGGGCGTCCGGGTTTATGGAGTGAGGTTTATGACTTAGCGGCGGATGCGTTTGTCCACTTACTGCGTAGCAGGCCGGATCGGATGAGATTGGTTGAGGGAGACATTTTGATTTCTCCAGCCGGACTCTCTCGACCTTTAGCCTTGCACCGCAGTAGGAGGAATGGATTCATATGTCCGTACTCCTGGACACATTGAAACCAGATTCTTAGCCACCCCTTGTACATTTTCCCTTCCCAAAATTTTGTGTTTTTCCTTTTTCTAAAAAGTCACTCCACACATCATTCTCAAAGATGATATAAGCTTCGAGGGAAATTGTTTTCCTCATGGCCTTCTGTGTGGAGCTATTGTAAGAAAAAAAATCCCCAAAGATGATAGATACGGCTCTGAGGAAAATTATTTTCCGCGAGGCCTTCTGTAAGGAGATAATGCAAAAAAAAAAATAACAAAAAAATACACCTATAATAGATTGCGGTTAAGTAACCACAATGATAAGATCTCGTAATATCTAGAAAAATGACCAGGGCCGACCCTGTGCGCTCTAATATAATATTATGCATTTTTAATAAGATCTATGCATACCGGCTGACGGATGCCAGCTTAGGTGACCATTGCCCAGGAAAACACTATAAAAAAATTCTCGTTATCGTTTGACCATAAAACATAATTACCCAAGCAACCTACATATTTTTATAAGTAACGCAATGTAGTGAAAAAGCGGCTTAAAATTGATCCTTTGATCTAAAAAAAGCAACACCCCAGCAGATAAAAAAAAACTGATTTTAATGGAATAACAGAATAACTTTAAATTATGGTTTTCGTTCGAAATGGGAGAAGACATGTGATCAAAAAAACACATGATTTCTGGAATTTAAAAGTGACATTATTGGATCGATATCAGTCTTGTATCAATGTACAATTCGGATTGCACTAATCCAAGATTTAATCCATTTAGTTCAATGGGCCTCATATAGCCTCAGAAGATGAGGTTCCATTTCTGACCATGACTCACTTTTTGCTAGTAAAGTTAATTTTTCTTTTCTGAAATGTTATTTCATCTTTTTCTAAAGATCATAAAATTTTTGAAGAAAATGCACACCCTGGTGACATTAATAAAAACCCATTTGCTCAAGCTACATATATGGGGCCAGTTGAAAAAGTTTTAAGAAGTTCTGAAGAAAAATTATCAAATTTTCTCAAATCGCAAAATTTGTGGTCAGAAATGGGGCCGATTGGATCATCGTTAATGGATAAATGCAAAGGAAGATCTAAAGACGATTCAACGAAAAAAATAAATTAATATGTAGTACAATCCCCAATCTCACGATCGAAATGGTGAGGTGAAATACATATAGACCGTAATGCCATGTAAGAATCGATTGAACTGATATCTTGAATTTGCAAACCAAGAAAGTTTTTCCTTGGCCCTGAGGAAAAAAATTCCTCAGAACATATGTCATCTTTGGGGATGATGCATGATAGATCTTTTTAAGGAGAGGAACGAGTGAACATGGGCATTGAAGAGATTCAAGAAAACTCAACTAGTTGCAGAAACTATTCAATTTGGGAGGAGGTTAATGGTAGCGCCGCCCGGGAACCATTTATTGGATAACCAACACCTCTGCCATAGGTCACCCCAACTGGTGACCTATGGCAACCTGATGACCTGACCATGACTTGAGGTGAGGTTTGTCTAGGTCTTGGCGGCGGATGCTTTTGCCACCTACTTCATTGCGGGTCGGACTGGGAGAGACTGGTTGAGGAAGACCTCTAGACCCAACGCCTTGCACCGCAATGGGAGGGATGGATTCATGCGTTCGTCACTCCTGAACACATTGACCTCCAGATTCCTTCCCAACTCTAATACCTTTTCCCTTCCCAGAACTTAGTCTCCTTCCATTTCTTAAAAAAAATCGAGTGTAGTTTACACGCGGTAGAAGCGAAACTTTACTAAAACAATCTCAATCAATACTTGAAAAGTGAGGTCATAATCAAAGCGACCAATGAGCACAGACCTTGCGTAATTTCCGTTTCATATCTCAGCCAATAGGAGTCTTTAAAGTGACATCATTATCAATGTGTCACAGGAGCAATAATCGTCATTTCCGTTTCACCCGAAATCCAAATCACAGTGGTGCTATAGAAGTTTAACTTCAAAAACCTCTACACAGCATCCCCAAAGATGACATAGGCTCTGAAGATTTTTTTCCTCAAAACCTCCTTTACGGAGAGAACGTAAAAAAAGTATAGAAATGTTGGGGCGCGCGTTTAATGATGGTTCTAAGAGAAAAAAACGCAGCTTCTGATACTGCTCATCTGAGTTGAGAATCACGAAACGGTCAAGAAATAATTTGCGTGGATACTTCGGTCTTAGTTTCGCCATCACAGCCGCATTAACTGGTAGAAACAGACGTGGTTAATTGGACAAGCAGTAGTATTTAGGTTTTTTTCTTCGGACCAGGGACGGCTCCCGAACGTTTGAAACACAACATTGGAATTTTTCGTTAAGTGGTTTTGCAAGCCGGCAAATTAATTATAATGTTTTTTTCTGATACACCACACAAGAATAAGCACGATAAGAGCTATATTTGAGTAATACTTCTAGTTAACTAGATATTGCGTAGAGTGAAGGATGTGTGTTGTAGGATTACATAGTTGCAGGACTGTATTGATAAAAAAGAACGGGCTTTGAAATTAGATAAAAACAAGCTTAAAAATAATGGTCTGTGTAAAGAAGCAACACAAATATTGGAAAAACAATTCACCTACCTCCAGACTCAACTATACAACAGGGAAGAAAATATTGAATACATCTGCAATGAATCAAAGAAAATCATCACAGAGATTGCAAAGGAAAAATTCAAAGAAGAGAGGCCGCAAAAGAAACAGAAACGGATGACAGACGAAATACTAAACCTCATGGAAGTAAGAAGAAATTACAAAAATCGAAACGTGGAAGAATACAAAAGAATCCACACAGAAATTCGGAGTAAAATTAGGCAAGCAAAAGCTGATTGGCATATTCAACAGTGTGCTATAATTGAAACCCACAATGATAAACATGATATTTTCCAAGTACATAAGAAAATCAAAGAATTGACTGGAATAAATCGTAAAACCGACATAGGGCAACTGGAGGACCGAGATGGAAAACTTCTAACCGACTTTAACGAAAAACTAAAAAGATGGAAAGACTACATCTCAGAACTCTTCAATGATAATAGAAGCGCAGAATATGATATGGAAAATATTACAACAGGCCCACCAATCACAACAAAGAGGTAGAACATGCAATTCGTCTCTCTAAAACTGGGAAAGCAGCGGGCCCAGATGGAATACAGGCTGAAATCCTTAAACTCATAGGAAATAAAGGCATCCTAGTATTGACCAGTCTCTTTAACTCCATATATAATACAGGAATTATCCCACTAGATTGGCTTCGATCCACTTTTGTTACTCTCCCAAAGAAAGCAAAAGCAAGAAAATGTAGTGACCACCGGACAATTAGTTTAATGAGCCACTTATTAAAGATATTTTTGCGAATTATACATGGACGCATATATCGCAAAGTGGAAGAAAAGATAGGTGTCACACAATTTGGCTTTCGAAATGGTTTGGGTACTCGAGAAGCGTTATTTAGTTTTCAAGTACTAATCCAAAGATGTAGAGATATGAATACAAATGTACATGCAAGCTTCATTGACTTCCTTAAAGCATTTGATAGAGTTAGACACGACAAAATGATTCAAATTCTGAAAACCTCCGGGATAGACGATAAAGATATAAGGATAATAGGTAATCTTTATTGGAACCAGAAAGGAGCAGTAAGAGTAGAACAATGTCTAACAGACGAAGTAGAAATAAAGAGAGGCGTGCGACAGGGTTGTATTCTTTCACCTATGCTGTTCAACTTATATTCAGAAGAAATATTCAATGAAACAATAATACCTCAAAGTGACAGGTGTATGTTTTTGTTTTGCTTCCGTAAAATTAATAATTAAAGTGTTCAAAGTCTTTCAAAGTGACAGAAATCTTTTGAAAAGTGCACAAATTCAAGTGATTTCAAGTTATTTCGATCTAGTGACAGTTGTTGCGAACTCCAGTGGTTATTTGTGTATAGAGCTGTCACGGTCATTTACTCGAAAATGAATTCAAATGATAATGCTCTCTCGTCAATAAATATGGCAAAAGAGCTATTGGAAGGCATCCATAATGCCATAGCGGATCCATCTCTAAAACTAACAAAAGATCAGATGGCAAGACTTCTGGGTAAATTATCCAAACTTTCTGGGGTTATGGTTGACGTTGGAACAAAAGTTGGAATCCTTGAAGGTAAATTAATGACTTACGAAAAGATAGCACAACAATCACCCCAGATAACTCCTCTTTGTGATATGTTAGCTGAAATGGAGGAACGTAAGGTCCGTTCCAAGAATGTGATACTACTAAATGTCCCGGAATGCAACTCAAATTCGACCGCAGAATGCATTACTGAAGATAAAAAACAAGTCATGTCTACATTAAGTTTGATGAATGCAGAGATTAACTTTGATGAAATGAAGATCTATAGAATTGGCAGAAAAATATTGGATAACGTGAGACCTATAAAAATTGAACTAAAAGACACCATGCAAGCTAAACAGTTTATATTTAATAAAACCAGATTACCAAATGGCATTCGACTTAAACCTGATAGGACGCTCCAGCAAAGACAGCAATTAACAGATTTGTGGAACAAAATGGAGGAGCGAAAGAAAAAGGGAGAAACAGATATACTAATCAAACATATTAATGGTATACCCAAAATCGTTAAGGCTCATTCAAAAAACTCCCCACAAAACTAACACTCTACTACCAAAATGTTAGAGGTTTACGCACCAAGCTCAACACCCTAAGATGTAATATTCCAACGTTAAACAACGATGTGTACTGCCTAACAGAAACCTGGCTTCATGAAAAAATATCTTCCCCTGAATTAGGCTTCACCAACTACGATATTTACCGGCTGGATCGTGAAAATATTATTGGCGGAGGGGTTTTAATATCGATCAGAAAGTTGTTTCATTCAAAACTATTAAAACTAAAAAATAAAAACATTGAACAAATAGCTATATTAGCGAAACTAAAAACGACAAAAATAATTATTGTGTGTGCATACATCCCCCCCCAAGCTAGTGTTGATGTGTATTGTAAACATTGTGATGAAATTGAATCATTGAAAATGAAATATCCTGATGCAAAATTGATAATTTTTGGGGATTTTAATCTTCCAAATGTAAACTGGGCACAACCCACTGAATCTTCAAATCCCATTTCTGCCAAAGCCCAATTAATCATTGATACCATTAACTTTATCAATCTTAAACAATTAAATCATGTTAAAAATATAAATGATAGAATTCTTGATCTTGTCATATCAAACATTAATAATAGTAATGTCAGCGAATCGCAAGAATCAATAGTATCCATTGACTCTCATCATCCCCCATTACAAGCGATCATTTATTTGGCCCCCATTGAACTTACCCCCCAATCTCCTATTCACGCACGAAACTACAAGAAAGCTGATTATAAACAAGTGCGATTATATCTGTCTTCACTCAATTGGTCCCCCATTTTTATGTCAACAAACGTAGAAGAAGCAACAAATGTGTTTAATTCAATCCTTTATAATACCATTGAAAATTGCATACCAACATCTATTGTAAAACGAAACGATTGTTACCCAAAATGGGTTAGTACTGAACTAAAAAAACTCATTCAATGTAAAAAAATTGCTCACATTAACTATAAATCCAATAACTCTATTGACTGCTATAAAATTTTTTCTGATTTACGAAATAAATGTAAAAGTCTATCTAAAAAATGCTATTCAGATTATATTACAGATGTAGAGCAGACTATCAAGTCAAATCCAAAACATTTTTGGAATTATGTGAAGTCTCTTAAAGACAATAACGGCTGTCCTAGATCAATGTATTCAGGGCGCAAACATGCTGACAATGATCAAGAAATAGTTGATCTCTTTGCTGATTATTTCTCAAGTGTTTATGAACACAATAATGATAATGTGTCTTTACCTGAATTTAAATACACCAATGTAACTGATATATCAACATGCCACATTTCCCTGGATGATGTTAATAAAAAGATCAGATCTCTAGATTGTAAGAAGGGGTCAGGTTCTGACAAAATTCCTCCGGTATTCATAAAGGAATGCGCTCAGTTTATAGCAGCTCCTCTTCAACACATATTTAATCTCTCACTCCGAACTGGAATATTTCCTGGTCCTTGGAAACTTAATCACTTGACACCTGTATTTAAATCAGGTGATAAAAATTGTGTTTTAAATTATAGACCAATTTGCATACTGTCTACCATCCCGAAAATGTTTGAAAGTATTGTCTTAGATAAGATTGCTGATAAGTTTAGGCATATTATTACTCCAGAACAGCATGGTTTTGTTACCGGACGGTCAACCACAACCAATCTTCTATTATATGAACACTATATCTGTGAAGCTTTCACGTCTCATGCACAAGTAGATTCAATATATACTAACTTTTCAAAAGCCTTTGATAAAGTAAATATTAATATCCTTCTCGCGAAACTGCAAGCCCTTGGTATACATGGATCATTCCTAAAATGGTTGAATAGTTACCTCTGTAACCGTGAACTCATGGTAAAATTAAATAATAAATTTTCGTATAAATTTAAAGTAACTTCGGGAGTTCCTCAAGGCTCTCATCTGGGCCCACTTCTCTTCATTTTATTTATAAATGATCTATCTTTATGTTTCGATAATGTCAAATTCATTCTATTCGCAGATGACCTAAAGCTTTTTAAGATTATAAAATGTTTAAATGATGCACTTATCCTTCAGCAAAATTTAGATAGACTTGCTAGCTGGTGTGAAATAAATAAATTATTCCTAAACGTAAAAAAATGTTTCCACATGTGTTTTTACCGTTCACGGATTCCAATATCTACATCGTATTTAATTAACAATAATGAAATTGCATTAGTACCATTTATCAAAGACCTTGGTGTTATTTTTGACCGGAAACTTGCATTTGATCGTCACTGTGAAACAATTTCCAATAAGGCCATGCAAATTCTAGGTTTTGTAATACGTAACACAAGGACTTTTCAAAACATTGAGTCAATTAAGCTACTTTACTGCTCTCTTGTAAGATCGCAGCTGGAATATGCATCTCCTGTATGGTCTCCGATTTATACCTATAACTTACACCGTTTGGAGAGAGTTCAAAGAAAATTTCTTCGTTACGTTCAATTCAAATTGAGACAGCCTGTAATTGAAATCCGCTACAATGCATTAATGTCTGATCTAAACCTACCACTACTTTCTACCCGGCGTACTATTAATGACATTCTTATACTTTTTAAATTACTGAACAATCTCATAGACTGCCCTCAAATGTTAAGTGTTATAAATATTCGTGTCCCTGTTAAACCAACTCGACTCCACCACCTTTTCCACAGTGACAATCATAGCACTAACTATTCCTATCATTCACCGCTAGTGCGTTTTCACCGAACTGCCAATACGTATACAGACCTTTTCGATATTTTCAAAACCTCACCGTCTTGCATCAAAGCAAAAATAACTAGTTATTTATGTAACTGATATGTTTGTAAAATGATAAATATTTGTTGTACTAATATGCATCGTATGTATGTACTGTATGTTATTCTATATATATATATGTATAATGTTTGTAAATGTTCAATACACCTGTATTATGTATGTAATAGCCCTATGTACGGGCGTTTAAATAATAAATAAATAAATAAATAAATAAAGAAGCTACTCAAGGACTTGTTATAAATGGGAAGATTCTGAACAACCTGCGTTATGCAGATGATACGGTACTTCTAACAAGTAACATTGAGGATTTACAACTTTTGCTCAATCAAGTAGTGAAGACTTGTGAGAATTTTGGGCTAGAACTGAATATAAATAAAACAAAATACATGCTAATAAGCAAAAATAACGCATTGGATGAACATCTTTATATTGCTGGAACAAAATTGGAGAAGGTACAAAGTATTGTATACTTGGGCTGCAATGTAAATGATAGATGGGATCCTTCAGTTGAAATCAAATGCCGCATTGAGCAAGCTCGTGCAACCTTTATCCGCTTGAAAAAAATGTTCTGCAGTCATGATCTCAACCTTGGATTACGAATGCGAATGGTCAGATGCTACGTGTTTTCAATATTATTTTATGGAATGGAAGCATGGACGCTTACTGAAGAATTAATTAGGCGACTTGAGGCATTCGAGATGTGGATCTATAGAAGAATACTTAAAATAAGCTGGATGGACAGGGTCAAAATCCGAAAACTTCAATATCTTGGACACGTGATGAGACATCCAGAGAAGTATGAGTTCTTGCATCTCATAATGCAGGGAAAGATTGCCGGAAGACGGGGCCCTGGAAGAAGGAGAACCTCATGGCTGAAAAACCTGAGACAGTGGTTTGGCCAGTCTACCGTGGAGCTGTTCCGGGCCGCAGTAAACAAAGTCCGCATAGCCAACATGATAGCCAACGTCCGTTGAACGGACAAGGCACAAGAAGAAGAAGATATTAATTTAAATGTTTTCCGTGATTTCTTAACAGAATAGCATTTATTCTAATTAAATGAAAACAAATCACTTTATATACAACACTAATTCAATTAAAATTATCAATATGTTTCAAAACCACAAAACCATTCGTCAGGTAACAATGAAAAATTATCATTAGAACAATATTGTAGATTCCTTGATTACTATTGTAACCATAGATTCCCGTTTATCATCTAAACCATTTTTTCTTTTGTTTTACGAGACTGAATTTTTTTTCGTAAAATTTTTTTAAACTAATTGAAAATCAGCTTGTGACCGAAGCGTCATTCTGGTTTAATTATTATAAAAGGAAATTATTTCTAAAAATGTTTATAATTTTGATTAAATAAGTGGTGTACATACAGAGATTTGTTTTCATTTAATTACTATGACGCGCAAAGTGCATTTGTAATTATTGATGAATATTTTCAATTATTTAACCAAACTCAGATAGTGCATAAAAATGCTTTTACAACATGATGTGAAAGTATATATATAATGGAGAAGAGATGGGAATTGAAAGGATTAAAGGTTGTGGAAATGTATGGCGGTGAGAGTAGTATTGTCCTCAAAAGTGACATTTAAGAAAGTACCTACCTATCTCTACAAAGGGTGGTTCGTTGCAGAGAATTTTTATAATTAAACTAGCTTTTACCCGCGGTTTCGCTCGCACTGTTTTAGGGGGAAATCTATATATATAAAAATCAAAATATGCTAGCTTCTGGGTTCGTAGTTCCCGGCATGCATTGCTATGCCACTTAATAAAGATATTGTTTCTTCCTACGTGTCCTTTCCCTTCGTCCCATTCTTCTTCCGCATCCCCTTCCCCTCACGCGTTCCCACTCTGCCTTCTTCATTTTCCTTCTCCCCACTCCCCTCTCCCGCTTCCCCCGTCCCACAAACTCCCCTTCCGATTTCCCCTCACGCCTCCCGCATTCCACACATTCAGTCCCTGTACATTCAGTTTCCATCAGCTCGCGTGCCACCTATTGCATTTTTTTTTTATAAATTACATAATGTCAGAGCTCACCAGTATATACATAGAAATCTTCGTTGACGTGCTCACAACAACTCACCAAAGTTTCATCGCAATCGGATATACGGTTTAGTATTGCATAATTTCATGATGTCAGTGCTCACTATTGTATACAGAAACCATCGCGGGCACGCACACATCAAATCCCCAAAGTTTCATCGGAATCGGATGAATGGCTTAGCAACGCATAGCGGACATACATACAAACAAAAGTTTGATTATTAGATTTTATTTTTTAAACAGTTACTATTTATTTTTAAACAGTATTTATACCAGAACTTGTTCATAAATCATTTAATAAGTTTTCATCAGTATACAAACAAAGGAGGTCCACTTTTAATCTATCTATCTATCTATATAAATAAAAATGAATCGCCGAAATGTATGTCCGCGTTAACTTCCGAATGACTGCACCAAATTGGATAATTCTTTTTTTTTGTGAGTTCGTTATTGTCAGGACAAGGTTTGTATACAACTACTGGTGAGCTCTGGCTTTATGAAATTGGTTTAAAAAAATTCCAGTAGATGGCATGCGAGTTGTTTGAAAACTAAATGTATCGGGACTGAATGGAATGCGGGAGGGGGAAGGGAACTCGAGTAGAGGGTTCGGGGGAGGAGGGGGTGGGAGAGAGAAGGTGAAGGAATTCGAGTGGGAACGCGAGAGGGGAAGGGGGACGCGGGAGAGGAAAGGGAGGTGGAAGGGGAACGGTACGAATGGGAATCAATTTCTTTATTAAATGGCATAGCAACGCATGGCGGGAATCAGCTAGTTATTACATATATATGTTATTATATTTTATTTTTACTTGAAATGTAAAAATCACGCACACAGAGAAAGAAGAAAAGCTGTACTCATTAAGTTAATACAAATGAGGCTATAATGTTGAAGATAATAGTTTTGTCGGTGATAAATACGTCGGGGAGGTTGTACTCGTAAGTTGCGGCGGCAATTAACCGTGTGACGGCTGTTATCAAGCGACGAGGAATGTTGCAGCCAAATATTGTGAAACGTAGCGTTAATTGATCCACATTTTTCAGGACCTATTTTTTTGTATATAATTTATGTCGTTAATCAATTATTTAACGGTCAATTAATTTTGCTTGGAACCGAAAATAAATAATATTAATGTATTTTAATTAAGTCTAAGTAGGTACCTATACCATATTAGGGGCCATCCATGAATTACGTCTCACGAATTTCATAATTTTTTGACCCCCACCCCCCGTCCCTGTCACATATCGTCACATTTGTGAGACCCCTTCCCCCCTAGTGTGACGTCACATATTATGCAATTTTACATCTAAAAATCATTTTTCTTTTAAATTTGAGTTTTGCGTTTCAAAAACAATAGATTTTTACATGTGACGCCACAGAGTTCATGACCCCCCATACCCCTTGTCACACAATGTCAACTTTTCTCCCCTCCCCCCCTTAAAGTGTGACGTAATTTATGGATGGCTCCTATCTACTTTCTTATACTATTTTACCCGATACACATCTCAATAATTGTATTTTATCAGCTTAAATGTTTATAGGGATCATTCAATTTAAAACATTCCGCATTTTTATTTCAGCAATGAACACTGCACTCCTTTCATTAATTACTATTTTGATTAATTAATAATGTCCACATACATTATTTACATCTTTTATCTAAAAAATACTATTTTTATATACAATAGGCTGTGTTCATGGCATTTGCTATACACATGAACAGTAACAAAAATACAATAAAAGTTAATATCAGTGGTTAATTCTTAATTCCAAGGCCCTTCATACATAGAGATACTTGGATTGTTCTTCTTTTTAACCTACATAAAGTTGTCTCCAGCAGAGATTGGAGAAAAATTCAACAGAATAACCAATATTATTAGTTTATAATTACTTTAAAACCTACTATACTAAAGATGTAACGACTGTGTGCATTTTAAAAAAATATGTGTTTATATTTTTGTAGTAAAAATTACGTGACAGAGTTGTAACTCCTCGTGATAGAAGTTTATTTCAAACAAATCACAATGATCTCCCGCCACCTCGACTTGCGTATATTCTATAATCTTTAATGTCACAAAAAATGATATGTCGACATAAAATATAAAACTATTTTTAAACTCCAAAAGGTATAACGTACACCAAAGGACACCATTCAGAAACAAAACGTTGCTTGAAACGATTTTGGTCGTGTTTGGTGGTCAGATCAGATCATAACCAGGTGCTTTTCTAACAACCCCTTCACTATCTCTTTCTCCTCTTTACCTTCAGCTTTACTAACTACCCCAATCTCAGATGACATAGGCCCTGAGGGAAATTATTTTCCTCAGGGCCTCCTGCGTGGAGTTAATGTAAAAAAAAAAAAAAAAATTGGAAATGCCTCACACTCATAGCGGTTGGGACGTTGAAACTTTTGTGCGGTGCTCACATAAAAAAAATTAAGAAACAGATGTGACTGTCATATTCATCATCACGTTTCTAGATGTAACGAGGATGAGATTTGGCCTCTTCTACAATTTATTTTACTCAACTGGCTGCTATTCCTCACTATTCGCCCCCAATCGTCTTCTTCGTAGTCAACTAACTACCTCTTTCTCACTCTGCAGTCTGCCCATGTATCGCTCCCACTACGAAACCAGGTCGTTCATGATTTTGGGTGTCCTGTCTGACATTATTTTAACATGTCCAGCACATCGAATTATTTAGAACCTACAGGATCAATGATCTCTTTTAGATTTTTGTGTTCATCATTAATTGTAATTATGCATGATCTTTTTTCCAACATGATAGGTCTAAAGATTTCTTAAAGTGTTTTGAGTTCAAAGACTGCTGTTTTTTTTTTAGCTAATTTCAATTCTTCTTTTGGGTTAGGTGTCACATCTTTTAACTGAGGGAAATTTAGCTAATCTTATTTAAGTTTCATGTACCTGTATTATTAAGTGGATTTAATTACCGATGGGTCTAAAAGGAAAAGCGACATCTATGTGTTATACGCCAAACATTTGTTATTTTGTTTGATACTTCCAAACTACACTGACTTTCACTTCATACACGAAGCAAACCTGACAAATGAAATTGTAAAAATGCTTATTAACACGATTGGTAGAAGCCACTTTATTTTTTAATAAAAAAACATTTAAACTGACTACTAAAATTTCAATTAACTTCATTAATTTCTTGTTTTGGGATTTAATTTGGGAGGTGGGTATGGGTACCGTCACTCCGGGAACTATTTATTGGATAACCAACATCCTTGGCACAGGTTACCCCAAGTGTTTAGCTACGTTTGGTGACTTAGGAGGGGTACCGGGGTTCATGGGTTGAGGTTTATCTAGGTCTTGGTGGCACAGGCGTTTGCCCACCGACTGCATGATTCATACGTCCGTCCCTCCTGGATACGTTGACCCCAGATTTCTAACCAATCCTCACACTTTTTTCCTTCCCAGAACTACCTCTTCTTCCTTAACATAAAAAAACCCTCCACAGAACCCCCAAAGATAACAAAGGCCCCGAGGGAAATTGTTTTCATTGCAATTAAACAATTTATACCCTGAAGATGCTTGTGTAAGCGAAACCCGTCAGTACTAAAAATAAAACCATGGTTGCAAACTTTTATTATTATTATTTTTTAATTAATTAAATATGTCAAAACACAAAGTGACTGATTTTCACCAAAACATGAAATTGTTTTCCTCAGGACTCCCTGTGGGTATCTAATGTAAGAAAAAAATAATATACGCTGAAAAACCTTTTGAAAACAGGATCAAATCCTTGGGTCTAGGTAAATTGACCGAATTGCAATTTTTCGAATTCAATTATTCGAAATGCAATTTTTCGAACTCAATTTTTCGAACTTCAATTTTTTGAACCAATTGACCGAAACACTAGTTTTTCGAATTGATATAATATGTATACAGTACGTACAAGAGTATTTTATTATAGTATGGACAGTATCAACTAACCTAACCTAACCTAATCTAACCTAAGCTAATCTAAACTAACCTAACAGTATTTCGTTAGTCATAAGCAAGTGAAATATGTATTTTAAAAGTTGATTAACAAATTCAAAAAATATGTCTTCCGGCCAATTGCTGTTCGAAAAATTAGTCTTTCGAAAAACTGAAATTCGAATAATTGATTTCGAACAATTGATTTCGAAAAATTGAATTCGAAAAACATGTCTGCTCCCCAAATGCTTGGGGGTACTTCACCATCATCTTCTTAGCTTATCCATATATAAAATAACGTAATTTAATTAATAAATAATGCAAATTAACAATAGGTAGAAAACTCGGCTAACTTATCCAATATATAGTCACTTTTCACGAGTTCAAGAACCGAACAGCCCTATAAATAAACAAATCGTAAACAGTAAATCGAAAACATATGCCGTCCTATGAATAAGCTATCAAGAGAATGTGAAGTACCCCACAGGTCTTTCCAGAATCTGCTAAAATCAACATATTATCTTGTAACAGGGTACGGACACGTGAAACAGTAATTTCATCAAGAAAATTGAAATAATGACTGCTCATTTTATCTTATCTTATCTTCTTCTATCCCTTCGAATTCTCCAGACGTACTCTCTCGGAACCTTACCTTGCACCACAGTGGGAGGGATGCATTCATGCCGGCGTGGTCTAGCGGTTAGGCTTTTGACTCCAATCCGAAGGTTGCAGGATCGAATACCGTTGTGGGCAAGTGAATTTTATTTAATTAATTTGTGTTATTTCATAATTAATTAATTAAAAATAATATATAGTATATTTGCGGCACGTTCCAGAGTGGAAGATACTCTTAGTATCGCCCTGGTGTAAGACTAACATTCAGAATTGAAACGTTGCTCGAAATTTGGGAGGCGGAAATGGGTAACGCCGCCCCGGAAACCTTTATTGGATAATCAACACCTCAAGTGGTTCGCTGCGTTTGGTGATTTAGCGGGGGTGCCCGGGTTCATGGGGTGAGGTTTGTCTAGATCTTGGAGGCGGATGACCAGGACACATTGAACCCCAAATTCCTACTCTTCTCTTAAACCCTTTTCCTTCCCAGAACTCTCCTCACCTTCCTTGCCTTAAAAAACCCTCCACACAGCACCCTCAAAGATGACATGTGGACTCCTGTGTAGAGCTCATTAAAAAAAGGCTTTAGCCGTGTATGGTGACCAGATCTGAATAGCCAGGTACTTCCCTATCTTTCTCTTCCCCATCTCTTTCCCTTCCCTTCATCTCTTTCCACTACCTTCAGCCTCACAACATACCCCAATTGGGGATACAATAGACTTACTGGCTCCAGACAGGAGCAGCTGGGACTCTTGTGAAGTATTCACATAAAAAAAAAAAAAAATATATATATATATATATATGTAAAACATTTTTCTCGGTTTACCCGCGTAACGTATATATATATATATATATATATGTCTGTCACTCCTGGATTCACTGACCCCCAGATTCCTACCCACCCCTCATACCCTTTTCCCAGATGTTTCTCTCCTTCGTTTCCTAAAAATACCCTCCACACAGCTTCCCCGAATGTCAAATCCCCAAGGGAAATTATTTTCCTCAGGGCCTCCTGCATGGAGCTTAAAATGTAAAAAATAAGTCTAAAAATAAGCACCAACTCGAATTCAATGCTCTTAATTTGTTTAAAACTTTATTTAGATACAAATAAATCTGTACCTTAAAGGATACATTACTTAAGTCCATAGAAATTGACTTACGTGACTTATCATTTATGTTACAGAAATTATCTCAGATTTTTCAACAGAATTCTGGCTATGCAATTGGGTACGATATGAGCAGGATGGAAAAAAATGAATAAAAATCTTGCGAAAACCGGATAAATAACAGTAACTACTGTTGATTATGTTTACAGATTGTGAATATTACCTGCATATACCTACATAGTATTCTTTGCTAAATCACGATTTTATTTATTTTTTTACTTTTAGAAGTTTATCCTTTTAAGGTGTTTTAATTCTCATATAAAATGTGACTAGGGAGCGACTTTGATCATAGAAATAAAACAAGTATGCAAGATACAATTATACGTAATTAAATTAACATTATAAAATTCCGATGGGGAAAAGAATTTCATCGCGAACTATTAATAATCTCTAAAAGGTTTCGCTCATAACCGATCATTTATTCCTGATACAGTTATTTGTACTCAAGGAAAGGGCACAAAAATCAACACGTAAAAACAAGCAACATAAGAGAAAAGATTGATTTGTTTCGTATGTTTCCATTGTGATGAATCGCCACATTTACAAAGTGCCTGCAGCTGTTGATGTAACAATAATATGTTAATGGTGCCCCTTGATTTTATACATCGTAGCTGAGAATTCTTCTTGCATATTATATAATGTAAGATTAGCGAACAAGGTAAAAATATTTGTCATATTGGAGCAAATATTGCTGTACTTTCTCGATCTCCTCGCATTCTTATAATTATTTCTAGGAATTAATACTAATACTGACTGATTTCTGATAGGAGATTACTTCATTAACATTATGTTCATTTCAGAGGAAAGATACTATGTTTACACAAACATCTGATTTATTCTTATTTTTTACTACAAATATCGCACAAGTAAGTATCCCAACTGCCTGGAACCAGTGGAACTACGGCATCCCTAATTGGGGTATGTTACAAGGCTAAAGGGAATGGTGAAGATTGATGGTTCTTCAGATCATTGAAGTTATTTCAGGCAATGTTTCGATTCTGAATTGTGGTTTTCCCCAGCGCGATACTGAGGATTTATCTTTTTAGATACGGGGCCCAGATGTCTGAAATGATTGATGGTTGAAATCGCGACAGAGGCAAATGAAAAATTTGGGTTTAACAAATAAAATTAAATCAAAAATTCTTGTATTTGTGTCTCGTTTTAAAATGGAATATTCCGACACTACCGACACAGACAATTATTTGTGATAGAAATATTATTCGTCACATTCCCATTTCCAAAACGTAGTTTATTTATTATAACCTTCATACAGCGGCGGTTTGAGTATCTTTAATTGAGATAAGAAACATCTTCTACCCATGTATATGCGTGCATGAGTACCCATATGGATACATATATATTTGTGAGGGTGTAAGTATGTGTACATGTTTGTTTTTCTTTAAAAAAAAATGTATTTGCATGTGTATGCATGCACGCACGCATATGAAACTGTAAACAAGAATTGTGTATTTGAATGTGATCTAATAATCTTGTGCATGACATTTCTCTTTTCTTTTCTATTTTCGAGTTTCTATCATTTTTTTTTCATAATTCTCATTTTAAACTTTTTACTAAAATTTCTCCAATTTTCAACATGTTTATATATTTAAATCAATTATTTACACGAGACACTACAAAATAACTATACTCCATTGGTCACCATGAAACAGGCAGCCGCCTAGAAAATGTTCTATTCTTTTATCATGTATTTTATAAATAAAAAAATAAATATCGTGTTTCATAAGATTCTATTTCGTTAATTAGAGCATATGCAAATAACAGCTATAATTCCCGTGGCATAGAGCGCATTTCCGATGTTATCTGAATCTCGGTATTCTTCCTCTCAAAGAATTGCAATATGTAAAAATATTTTCCTGTGCACCGGTGCCGGTACTTACGCAGTTTAATGGCAGGAGACACAAACTTGATACAGTTGATGGTGATTAGCTAATTAGATTAAAAAAATACGTTTAGTCTGTTTCAGTCGAGTATATGAGTTATTAATTGTTATTTAATTTATCATTGGGTGCATTGCATTCGTGACCGCTTTTACCACTTTGACAGCCAAAATATCCTTTTAATATACTTACACTCTTCATTTTTAAGGCACATTTCCCATAAGGAATGGCCTGTATGACCCATATTTATGTTTGCTTATGAAAAGTTATTTTTTGTTCTTGAATACTAATAACTTTTGAAATCAAACAATCAGATGATAATTAAAATAATTTATATCTTCAATTGTGTCGATATTATGAAATATTAGGTTCTTACATATGAAATTGGCGTTTTGCCGTACTGTCAACTTTGATCTCAAATATCTTCTCTTTGGTTAGGAATTCCAAATTCAAATGTATACAGCTATTTACTCGTATATTTGTGTTTCGAAAATTATAATTCATTTGTTTTTCCTTATTTGTTTTTTTTTTCTTTGCCTCAATTAGTTTACAAAATGGAAAACTTGAAATATCGCGTTATTTACGAGTACGAGTTCCACGTGGTTCCGTGGCACCAGTGCAGTGATGTGTATGGCGACGGTGCCGCAAAAGAAAACACAGTGCGTTTTTGGTTTCAACGTTTTCGTTCTGGAAATTTCGACCTGCAGAACAAGCCCCGTGGATGGCCGGAGACCAAAGTTGATAATGAAGAATTGAAGGCTATTGTGGAAGCGGATCCATCGCAAACCACGTCCGAGTTAGCTGCAGGCTGCGGTGTTAGTGATAAAACTGTTTTAATCCACTTGAAGCAAATTGGGAAGGTCAAAAAGCTTGAAAGGTGGGTACCTCACGAATTGAGTGAAGCAAATCAACAAACGCGCGTTGACCGCTAGACCACACACTGAACAACAGACGGCTACCAAATTAGAGAAGCTTCAATTGGAATATCTAAGACATCCACCGAACTCTCCGGACCTTTCCCCAACAGATTACCATTTTTTTAGAAATTTGGATAACTTCTTGCAAGGGAAAAAATTCAACTCCGATGGGGCAGTCCAAACCGCCTTCAAAGATTTTATTGATTCCCGTTGAATGTTTTTTTTTAGTAAAGGGATCGATGAACTACCTATGAGATGGCAAAAGTGCATATTTAGCAATGGTACATACTTTGATTAAATAAATATATTATATTAAAAAAAAATCGACTTTATGTTTCTCCCATACAAAACGCCAATTTCACATGTAAGGACCTAATATACGCTCAATTCAAATAAAGGTTTGATTCATCAAGTAAAATAGCAAAGGAAATATCATAACACTTCACGAAAATAGATACTATGACCACCGTATGAGTTTTTCTTGCAAAAATTCTTTACACCGAACAAAGTTTCGTGACAGAAATTGCTTCTCTAATCTACAATCTTTGTAGATTTAAACGTTCGCTTTCATTGTTTGAGAAGTCTAATTAAATGGGTCTAAATCGCCGCTCCTATATCCATTGTAATTTTTATCATATATTGTTAAGTAAAATATATAATTTATTTATGATATATGACCGTTATAAGATTATTCCTACTCCAATGTAAAACATATGTCTGTTCAAAAATCAATCAATCAATTAAAAAATCCATATCATCATAAATATAATAACGATTTTAATTAAGAATAGACATGAAAACAATAAAATTAGGATGTTAATATTCATATGACGTGTAAGACATTCCCCAAACAATATCAAAGTAAACTACAAACCCGAGGTAATGAGCCTACTGGGAATAACTAAAATAATTAGAAATTCGATAGCCAAAGACGATTTAGTAACAAATTTAAGAAAATCCATATAATTGAATAAATTCCTGCCCAATATGTTATGTATATAAACCGTACATTAAGAATAATTTGTACCAATCTGAAGTTGGCTTTAACAGATTGAAACCGGTTGCGGTAAAATAAATTAAAGTGGAAATAAGTTTCATATTTATTTTATTACATTATTGCAATGGAATTCCACCACAAATTGTCAGTTTCAAAAAATAGGAATATTTTATAATATGAAATTTGGTGTTGTTATACATTTTACTGAACGGACTATAATAAAGACATACTCTGTTGTCGGCATTTAGGTATTTGAAAGAAGGTACCTACCTTCTTGGGTTAACATCATATGTGCTTGTTTACAAAGCTGAGATATTCCCATCAGTTGATTGAGCATTGATAAGAGTATATAAGTTCTTCTGGCTCAGAACATGTCACAGTCAGTTTCCATTCATCATCCCTCAAACATCCTACTGTTAGAAGAGTGATAGTTCTTCGAGACAACCACAATGTTTCAAAAAGTGAGGGAATCACAAATAATATTACTACAAAAATAATACATTATTACGATATAAATTTTTCACCGGGTTTTGGTTACAGACAGCACTTTATCGGGGCAGCTTTTATACTTTAGATATTTTTTTAAAACCTGACACACGTGACCAGGAGTTGATAAAATAAAAGAGTGCTCTAGTTAGGCCATTCTTTTCTTTGAACAAATATCACATTTCACTAATTTGTACCATATTAATATGTTTTTTAAAATTATTTAAAAATAAATGCACTGGAACATGGAAGTCTTTTAACCTTTCACTGTGGTTTTACAAATTGTTGTCAGTAAAGTTCAATACTTTGGCGTTTTTTTGCAGGCCTTCGTCCTTTGGTGTTTGCTGGTTTCAATCCAGGGACGTCCCCAATTCGGTGGCAGTGGGGGAGAATTTGGAAACATTAGAGGAGGATTTGGAGGGGGACGGATTGGGAGCAGACCGGAAAGGACTTTGGGAAGAGGATTCGACGGGGGATTCAATATAGGTTTCAGTGGTAGGATCAGAAGAGCGAATGTTGGACCTGTCACTGATTTCGGCGGTGACTTGAACGATGACTTAGGCACTGATCTTGGGAATGATTTCGCAAACACATTTGATGGATTAAATGATGGATTGGAAGGAGGATTCGATGGCGGTTTTGAGGCTGGATTGGGAGGAGATTTGGGGGTTGGTTTGGGAAGGGGATTAAATGGAGGCCTAGGCGGTGGGTTTGGACAAGGTTTCAACTCGAGAGGGATAACTCGACTTGATAACAATGCAGTCGCAACACAGAGTATCGTGTTTGGAAACCAGGCACCAGGATTGGGAGCTGACACTGCTCGAGAATTTGGTGAGATTAAAAAAAACTTTTCACTTTGTGTTGAAACGAATGTTCTAAACTCGAATATTTTTTGAATAAATACTTTCAGCTTCACAAACCTTACAATTATAATATCCCATGATTTTTCACGTGTCTGCCCTAAATATGTAATATTTTAAATAAACGGTTTTTATTATTTCATCAGTTCAAATGTTTGTGATTTATTGCGCATATATAAGTACACTTTAATCCTAAAAGTAATTTTAATTTTTCAGATACCACCACTCCAGTTTTATCCAATAGGATTTCAACATTTATTGACGAAGACTTTGTGAGTTTTAAATATTATTTTCATATTATGTTCACAGTGTTCATCAATTAAGATTCTTGTGTTATATTATGTGATGAGCACCAGAGACTTTATTTGCAGGCTAACAGTCACCCGAAATACCACTTCCAATACGCGGTGCGCGACCACTCCACGGGGGACCAGAAGAGCCACCAGGAGACCAGGGATGGGGACACGGTGAGAGGGTTCTACACGCTGGTGGAGCCCGACGGCACCATCAGACGCGTGGATTACACGGCCGATGACATCAACGGGTAAACTATCCTTATAACTTTAAAAAATATTGTTACACCCGGCCACCCAACAGTTGATCCGCCGACAATTGGCTCCCCGAAATGATATTTCCTATAATTTTTTTTTGCGTATTATTTATCAATGTCAAACTTAAAATCGAATCCAAAAATATTCTCCATTCAGGTTCCACTGTTTGAAGATTTTCTAACATTTTAATTCATTCTTCTTTGTTTTACAGTTTTTTAGAGAAAAATGTGTCCTTACTGGGGTTCTCCATTCTAAGGACACATTGTACAAGTTTTCTCGTTTGAAATATAAGTAAATACCTACATTAAAATATTACAGAGGAAAATTATAAAGTTAAATCTAAAAGAAAGTACAATACAAGAATTAATCTTTGTTAGGTTGCAAAATGGTTAGAGAAAGACAGGAACTAGATAAATTAATGAAATTCCGGTATGAAACAATTGTATTCTCGGTTCAAGACCAAACAACTAAAATAAAATATATTATAGTTTGAAATTATGTGGGAGGCGACTCACTCAATGGATAACCGAGTCCTCTGCTATAGGTCACCCTGCCGGTGACATCCTTCGCAAGATATGCGATTTCAAGGGGTGAGGTTTGTCAAGGTGTTGGTGGGAGGCGGATGTATCTGTCCACCAGCTGCGAGGCGGGCAGGACCGGGAGAGGCCGGTTGAGGTAGACCCTTGGACCTCTTCAGCGGGTTTCCCCTGACCCATCGCCTTGCACTGCAGACACACTGGCTTCTAGATTTCCACTAACCACTCATACACTTTTCTTTCCCAGAACTTCCTCTAATTTATTTCCATAAAAAGACCCGCTAAAAATTGTTTTCCCCTCCACCTCCCGTTGGGAATTAATGTTGTAAAAAAGGTTATCAGCTACCAATTTCTTTCCTTCGTGCATCAACTGGAGAAAAATATAATATTTTATCAAGCTTTCATTTTCACAAATTTTGGAGCAATCCAGATTAAAAAAAAAACAATTATGAGAGCATTCCGCAAAAATAAAAGTTTTCTCTTTTTCCAAAAAACAGCAAGATTGTTAAATTCTGTAAGAAAAACAACGAACCCTTGGAGGTGACTATGAGTACCACTTTGCAGTGGGGTTGATATCAACCGTCTGACTAAGGTAGGATGACCAAACCAAACACGCATAAAAGACTAAAAAAACTACCGACATAAAAAAGCCTTTTTGATTTCACCTTCCAGATTCAAAGCCGTAGTGACCAGAACTGGGCGAGCCAACATCGTTCCTCCTCAACCTCTGCAGTCTATGCAGTCGAGCCAGCTCAATCAGTTCAGCCTACGCAACCTGCGCCCGAGGTTTTAGTTCACGGCCTTGGCTTTGACCTCTCACCAACACCAACCAACGGTTATCGTCAATTTTCGCTTCGTTTTCACTTTTAAACCACGCACACAATGTCTTGTTTATGACTCATTGAACTGGAGAACAAACAAACGTCAATGATAGTTGCCACGAGAAAAAGTCGCGAGATTAATTTCACTCTTATCATTGTTTGAGAAATATGTTTTTAATATCTTCTTATTTATATAATAAGCTTTTACCTAGTACTTGATCTTTTCTTTGATATTAGAAAGATTTCTTAGCTAGTGGGCTCTAAAATATCTCACACTGATTACTTTTATAGGTGCTTAAATCAGATGGCTTGGTGTTACGAAGTATTTTTACTGATTGGAAAGTAATTATAATTATTTAATGAAACTTATAGTTTTTCTTAGTGTATTTTTTTCTTTGAGTTTAGTGCTTTGCAGGAGATTATGTTTATTAGAGAGATTTTAAGAGAGTTTTTGAAGAGGTTAGGGTTAATAGTAACACGGGTCGTTAAAATAATTATAAACTTTGACTTACAAATTATACTTTAAACGTTTTTAGAAAAAAAGTGTACGAGCACAGAGAAAAATCATTTTAATGGACTTAGTCAAATTATTACTTAAATTGTTTAAAAAAACATTTTTATTATGTAGAAAATTAATTATCACAGGCCATTCTTAGATATTTAGGTTAGCTTAAGACACATTTATAGGTATGTTGAAAAAAAACAATGTTCAAAATAATTAAGGCTGATAAAAAAAGTATTTCGGCCAAAAGATTTAATAAAATACATTATGAATTCAAATCAATTCATGTTGTAGCCGAAAAATTATGTATATTTTTTTAAATTGTATAAAGTTTAAACGTACATTCCAGAGAAATCGAATAGATGTAATATGTGTAGGTAAAAAAATGTAAGAAAGCTCAATAAATACCTTTTATTGCTACTTATGTACCTTATACTTCGCTTACTTGGGACAGAATGTTTGGTCCCAATGTGAGTCGACAACACGATGTAATTTGAAAATACAGTTAACGATGTATTAAACAAAAATTAAATATTATAAAATAATAAATGTTTGTCATTTTTGTTAGTTCGTTGTCCACGCGAACTTTTTATTGCATGTATGTATCCGATGTGAACATAATTGAAATAAATCCAATAACAACAAAAGAAGACTTTACACGGCTTCTGATGCCTGTCGCCTGCTTACTAATCATACTAAGGCAGTTACCTCTGTAAAAACCGTAAAGGCGTCAATGGTCGAGAGGTAAGGCTCTCAACTAGCGATCTGAAGGCCGCGGGTTCAAATCCCGCGTTATTTGATTAATTTATGTTGTTTCACAATTAATTCATTTCAAATAATGTGTTGTATATTTGCGGGACATTCTGGAGTTGAAGATACTCTCAGTATAGCCCTGGGGTAAGACCGCCGTTCAGAAATTATAAACGTTTCTTGGAATATCTTTAGCCGTGTTTGGTGACCAGATTTGAATAGATATGTACTTCCCTTCCTTCCTCTCCTCATCTCCCACTCCTCCCCACCACAGTGACCTTTTGCCCCCTTTTTCTTCTTTCGTATGGTTTTTTTTTCGTTTTTCTTTCGCCCCCTTTAACGTACACCAATTGGTAATAGTCTCACTGGCTTCAGACGGGAGCATTTGGGACTCTTGTGCGGTATTTATATAAACAAATTAAACTAAAGTCATTTTAATTCCTTATATACTCTTATGTATGTATATCCAATAATTATAATACATTATCGTTTGTCAGGTCTAGATTCAGAGTTTCACCGGCTTGGAGGGTATTTATTGTTATTATTTTTAATAGATAAACTAACGTTTAAGACAAGATTTTTATGCATAGCACAAAGGGTAACAATTATTATAAGCAATAAGGACCACGTTATTAATGCCCTGGATGTGATTTTCATTTTGAAAAATCTCAAAAATCAACTTGAAAATTGTACCTAAGTAAAAGTATCTATCGGATTTAAAAATAAGACCAGAAATCGAGTAAAGAGAAATTTTTCTAGCATTTTTATTAATCTTGATAATGATATAATGAATATGTATATAAATATATTCTCCTGCTTGCCGTTGATAATATGCACAAAACTCATTTTGTATAATAACCGTCTATCGTTATTGCTATTTCGACTTCTATGAAAATGTTCACTTAACAATGGAGCAGTAATTCCATTGTTAACTTGTCTATTGTTTACAAATATAAACACTTCATAGTTTACATCCAGTCAATGTTAAATATCCTGGTCATCTTCACACCTTAACGCAGATCCAGGTCAAAACTGATCTCATTATTCAGATTCAGCAATAAATAAATTACAATATTTAATAAAAAGGTTGCTATAAAAACAAACTATATAAACACTTTAGAATGGTTTATATTTTATGTACAAATAGTACAGTGAAATAATATTGATGCGTGCCAATTTTATGTTGAAATAATAAAGTAATGAAGACAAAATATTTTATGTATTGCATATTGTTATATTTAGCTGTAGTTGAGAACAATGGTTTATTTGTATATATTTTTGTTTCTCAACGACACCCATAGTTAAATAAATAATCGTTTTCATACTCGATACAGAACTAAATGTAATAACTAGACTCCCGGCGTCTAAAAAGTTGAGAAAAAAAGTACGAGTGTGCTTTAGACCACACGACTCAAGTAAAACTTCTTTAGCTCCATCTGTATGATAGGAAGAGAGAAGGAAAATGTGCGCGCGCACTGCTCTCTCTTGCTCATACAGTGCGATACAGACAATAGGCCTGCACTGTGTCTTAGATATACGAATCGTAACTGGCTATTAGAGAAAGAGAGAAAGAAAATGTGTGCTCGCACCTCTCTCTCTTGCCCCTACAGTAATATAGCAAACGAAACTCTCTCTCTTTCTATCTTCACTAACTTATACCGTAACAGTAACAATAACTGTTATTGTTATTGTTACCGTTACCGTTCGCCTCGCTTTTCGTAACACTCACGTAACGCATTCACCAGCTTACTCCCCTAGTCAAGCGTGCGTTAAGAAGATTTACTTCAAAAAAATTTATATTACATTTTGGGCTGCTATTAATTGTAATCGAATCCGAGTCCTTCAGACTCGAAGCGACCATGGACCACGTTAGGAAAGACGCTGTGTCCAAGAGCAAACTTGGCAAACTGATTTTTTAATATTTCTTGAGCTTTTATTCGTTTTGGCATCAGAAGGTTAACAACGCTTTATATATATATATATTTTTTGTGATTTTCCCTAATAAATTCTCTAATAATATTTTCTATTTTATTGAAAGAATAACAATTTATTAACATATTTATCTTGATTTTATGAAACCAAGATAAATATAGACGAAAATAAAGGCTATTTTGGAATGATATGTTTAATGGACATTATTAGTAAATAAACAATATTCAATTATAGTTTATTCATTTAGCGATAGATGGCAGGCATCACAAGAAAGGAGGCTGTGCACAATGTAAACAGCAATCGTACCGGAACAAAATAAATTCTTACAGCACAGCGCTCAAATTTTCACCGAAACAACCAGAAATATTATTAATCGCAATGAATCACAGTGTTTCCACCGTCCTATAATACGAGCCTCTTTAAGACCAAGGTTCACTTCTTTCTTTCTACAAAAACACCCTACACACAGCAAAGATGACTTGAATTTAGGTTTGTTTTTTTTTTGCCTGCAAGGAATTGTGTTCTTTGTAATTATTGTAATACTGATAAACTGATAATTATATCGGGCTGCAGGTCACTCAGGGAGAGATAACTTATTTATTATAAGATACGAGAGTGATTCGATTTGCCGGCCTCTGTGTTTCCTTCCTCCTACAACATGGGCCTCTTCACACCTTCCTTAAAGACCCTCCACACAGCATCCCCAAAGATGATATAGGTCCTGAGGGAAATTATTTTCCTCAGGCCCCCTGTGTGGAGTTAATGAAACAAATAATGAAATAAACCTCATTCTAGTCGGTTTTAATTGAAAAACATAAAAGAGTGTTGTCTAAATTTATAAATATAAAAGGTGTTAAGAGACGTATATGACTTAATGACATTATTTGGAGTAAAACAATTGAAATCTGTATAACAATAATAATATTTGGCTGATTTATAAAGCGAAAAATTAGTGAAAAAATCACCCCAAGGGCGCTGTAAAAAATACATTTTGGTTTCCGGTGACGTTTTTAATATTTGTTTTTAAATCTAAAAAATCAGTATTTAAATCTAAAAAATAGCAAAGGGCAGGGTGAGAGGTTGGTTGGTTACTCGGTGAGTGACCAGTGACGACATGAGGAATAATTTTTTGTGTTCGATTTTGATTTAAAAAAAAAAAAAACTACTAAACGGTCATCGGAGACCAAAATTTCGGTGACCGTAGCACTCGGAATGAAATCAACTCAGAACCTCCTTTAATAAAATCATTAAAAGTGATGAAAAAAAATATTAAAAATTGGTTAAAGAGGTTACATTAGGTTAAGGTTATGGCCTATTTTAAAATTATTTTTTTCGTAGCTTTTAATGACTGTTTAAAGAGGTGTTGAGTTGACTTGATTCTGAGTAGGCATGGAACCCAAAATTTCATTTACATTTTTACTCCAAATAATGTAAGCAATCATTGGTTAAGTCAAGTACGTCCCTTAACACCATGTATAATATGTGAAAAAAAAAAGATTTAAAAAATATGTATTTGCGCTTATGTAGTTGCAGAATATGTCATTTTCTAGTTCACAATCGTGATTTAATTTAAGTTACTGGTGCTTTTCATAAATCTTTGAAGTGAACGTGTTCGTTAAGAAATTTGCGGTCTGTTGATAGTTTGGACGTGACATTGTTATAAATCATATTTGTATTTACTGAATTACTCGCTGCTCTGTGGTTTGCCGTTTACTTACATTTTTCAATATAAATACATCAATGAAACATCTATTGTGAAAAAATCCACGTTGAATATCGGTGGTACAACGAACGGCCTTGCAAACTATGTAACCTCATAGTAGAAATGCGATCACCATTGATGTAAATTCCAGTAGGTGGGCTCATCAATAATAAATAGCATATTTAAAACGATTTTTTCTTCGTTCTCCCATATACATACCTACCTCAATTGCGTTATATTTTTGCATTCTTTTGTAATCATTCGATTCTTCTCGTAAGTTTAAATAGTAACAAAATTATAATTCTTTTTTGGGAAAAATTACACTCTACCTACTCGTCGCTAGATTGCACTGTACATGCAAAAAAACAGTATGTACATCAAATTTAAGTTTTAGACGGTTAGTTCGTTATGTTAGGGGTTAAGGAGAGTTAAGGTTCTAAGATAAGGTAAGGTTAGGATAAGTTAGGTGAGGGTAGGATGTACATGCAAAAAAACAGTATGTACATCAAATTTAAGTTTTAGACGGTTAGTTCGTTATGTTAGGGGTTAAGGAGAGTTAAGGTTCTAAGATAAGGTAAGGTTAGGATAAGTTAGGTGAGGGTAGGATACCTAAGCTAATGTTTATTTATTTGTTTTGTTTGTTGGATCGCCAACAGAATACATCACATATAATTATTACGTTAGTTTACAATTTGAATATGGTTACAGTGACAATTCCAATTAAAAGTGAGCACACAATTCATAAAAGTTTCTATGAGATTAGGTAATCATTCGTTTAGGTGAGGTAATTTATTATTCACATAAATTATAGATTAGGTACGGTTAGGTAAAGTTAGGTAAGATAATGACGGAGATCCCAGTGAGGATATTATTATCTCAAATTGTTACAAAAATGGAAGATAAGAAAACATTTATTTTTATTATTAACATAAAGTTAGTTTAAAAATGGAAAATCAATTTTATGCAGCAAAATTTTGTAATTCCGTCGTCGAGTGATTCTTTACGTTTGGTGACTTAGCAGATGTGCCAGGGCTCACGGGTGAGGTTTGTCCAGGCCTTAACGGTGGATGCGTCTGCTTTCTTACTGCGAGGCGGGATGGAGTTACTGATTGCGGGAAACATTTTTACCTTACTAACCGCACTATTTCGACCCATCGCTTTGCACCACAATGAGAGGGACTGATTCATACGTCTGTCAGTCCTGGACACACTGACCCCCAGATTCCTACCCACCCCTTATACCTTTTTTCCAAAATTTCTTCTCCTTCCTTTTCGTAAAAAAACCTCCTCACAACAGCCCCAAAAATGTCATAGGCATTGAGGGAAATTATTTTCCTCAAGGCCTTCTATGCGGAGATAATGTAAAAAAAATATACATAAACACGGTGTCACTACCGAACCACCTCGATGGAACGATTCCGGATCCAATATAACAATGAAAAATTATGTTTGGATACAGAAGATACAGCAATATTTACGGAGCTGAGTAACCTGGTCACTGGAGCCAGAATGCGGCCAATGGCCTCCGACAACACAGTGCTGACCGCAGCCTTCCAGCTGCCAAACGCCATTCCTTAGTGAGCGCTGGGCCCGAGCTCACCCCATACCACGCCCTATTCATAAAAAAATAAATATTTTCAACTAGCAATAATCGCACCTCGGATAAACCTCATTGGTTACGATATCGCCACTGCGCAAAGTTATTTATTTATTTTTTTTATTTTTTATTACCATTTCTGTTTTTTTTCCTATTAAATGTACTTGATTATTTATTTAACATCTGTTGTATAAACATGTATAACTGGGACGTGTCGAATAGCGCTATCCTCCCCACTTCTTGGAATAAAACATTATTATTATTCTAAATGCTGCTAACATATAGGCATATATTATAAGATATATTTTTTGTTATTCGTTATACTTCGTGTCCATTCTAGTATTTTCTAAATCACTGATAAACTCGCCTTTGAGTTAGACATTACGTTAGACCTTATGCAATCGGTTAAAGTTAACTGTAGCGTGGGTTCCATTGGAACTGGAATAGGTTATATTTTCTCGTACCGCATCACGATCAAAAAGTCATGTACTGATTGGAGATATAAATCATCGAGTTGAGTTTATATGAACCTTATATAAATCATTCCGATGCGAAAATGGCGATTGTTGGTTTATGGCATTTATTATGCGAATACCCGTTACTTCATTTTACTATTTAGCCGAACAAATATATATGTTTTAATAAAATCTACGTTTTAAAACTTATCTACGTTTTCTATAACATACGAAACATCAACAAGAAACTATCAAAATTGTCTATTATGCAGTAATTCAGTCCTTATTACAGTACGGCATTATTGGGTTGGGATGGGCCTTCAAAGCTTCCTTACAGCCCATAATTACCATTCAAAGAATAATTATAAAAATCATCCTGAGGAAACCATACGACTTCCCTACTCTAGAGATATTTCGGGAATTCGATGTATCATCTATCACAGAATTGTATAAGAGAAACGCCCTATATCAAATTTATAAAGAATATTTTATCCAAAAAATTCACCCCACAGATAGCATAAGCAATAGATTCAAAACAAATAGCTTAATAGCCATCCCTACGCTTAGAACGACCACGGTTTAGCACCGCTATTTGTATTTAGGTGTGAGAAGTTACAATATATTATTGTCCAAAAACAAAATTAGTGTAACCCAAACATTCAAATACGAACAATTCAAAAAGCCAATTAAGTCCCTGAAATTGGATAATGCCATATTGTTTGAATAATTGTGAACTTAACGATGCTGAGACTGTAATATACTTTGTTACTAAGTGCAAATGTACATTTTTTTAGTGGTAAAACATTATAAATATTACACATTTTGTGCAGGGTTTTGTCGGGTATCGAACCTTCAATTTTCTAAGAACCAAGAATCTTTGACATATTTACAAAAGGTGTTAAAAACCGTAGGTACTTTAAGAGGCGGACCTGACTTACGTTAAACGGTGATGCCTGGAGTTATTTTTTGGAGTAAAAATGTTGGTAACATTTTGGCCTGTGGCATAGAGCAGTACAAATAGAGGCGACGACATTGCACTCGAAACGTGTTCCACTAGCGATGATCGGTGCGCATTGCGCGTAGACTGGATTTTGTAGTTTCCGGTCGATCTGCGTAAGAGGTTGGAAGCATTAAATTCATCTAAATATAGTACATCAATGGTTTGCGGTATTTTTATCATCTAAAAACAAAAACAAAAACATTGGACAATTAGGTTGGGATGGGAGGTTGGGTGGATACTCGGCTGAATGACCCTTGACGACATGTGAAAGGAAAACAATGTTTGTTCTTGAAAGAAAAGTAGATAAAAAAACAACCATAAATGTCGCCGTAGACCAAAATTTCATATACATATCTTACTCCAAATATTATCAGGAATAACTGGCTAAAGTAACTCAGATAATTCTCCTAACATCCTGTTATGTATGGTTAAGATTTTGTCGTGGGAAAAGATTTAATAGTTTTCACAGTGAAAGTAAAGATTGCGGCAGTAAGATTTTTTTTATTTATTTTTTTTTATTTCATAAATTTTTTATTAGTTACAGATATTTGTTTTTTGGCTACCACACTGGGCTCATGCCCGTGTTATATTTATAATATTTATTTAAAATAATACAAATACTATTTTATTAAAACAGATTATTAAATATCGTCGCTGTGCTTGCAAAATCCGCTATGTTGAAAAACGTAACTTTTCAGGAGAAGGAAAAAACTGATTTATTTAGCAATGGCTCGCATTTTTTACAATCCAAATAAACAGAAAATTAGATCTTTACGTCGGATTTTGTATAAATGGTATTTTACAATTAAATATTTAATACTTTGGTAGTAATATTTGTTTTTGTGAATAAATGACACATAGCTGATTTTGTATGGGTCTTTAAATCCGCTTTGTGTTAGAGGCAGCATATAGCGGATTTTTATGTACGTATATTTTAGACATAACGGATTTTGCATTTAGTTAGAAATGATATTAATTCTTTAATTGCGTATAATTTAAATGTACTAACGTATGCGTAAAGCATTTTTAACAAACCAATAGCCTATTTCTAACGAATCTTTATCTTTCCCAGCTGAAAGTTTACTTTTAAATAAGTAATTATCGAGAGAAGGTGAACTAAAAATATTTTGAGTAAGATGGAAAAACAAGTTTATTACACGTTAAATTTTATTTATTGAAAGAATAAAATCAAGTAGATAGTAGTATTATACCTATTACAAACTAAACATTATTGAGCAATAATACAATCATTTTAAATTAATCTCAACATTTTAACAAAACAAATTAACATTTTAGTTGCATAAATAAACAATGATAACGGCTGCTAGCAAAATAAACATTTGTCTAATAACTATTGAGATCGTTAAAATTTTATAAAAATAAAAAGTACCTAAGTTATTAACAAAATCGGTATTTGAGATTATTATATTTTATTTATCAAAAGAAGATAAACAAGTAGATAGTCATTAGTATTATACCTACTTATTACAAACCACACAATATTCAGCAATAATACAATCATAATAAATACAACTTTAAACAAAATAAATAACATCTCCGTTATATAAATAAACGATGATAACGCATGCTGGTCTAATAACTATTGAAATCTTTAAAATTTTATTAAAAGCAGAAACTACGTAAGTAATCTACCAAAGCACTATTCGAGATTATTACATTTTATTTATTGAAAGAATAAAATCAAGTAAATTGTAGTAACTAGTATTATATTTATTACAAACCAAACGGTATTCAACATTAATACAATCATAATAATTACAACATTTTAACAAAACAAATAACATATTGATTATGTAAATAAACAATGATAACTCCTGCTGGTCTAATAACTATTGAGATCTATAAAATTTTATAAAAATATAAGCTACATAATGTAATCTATCAAACCACTATTTGAGATAATTACATTTTATTTATTGGAAGAATAAAATCAAGTAGATAGTAACAAGTAACAAGTATTATACTTATTACAAACCAAACATTATTGAACAATAATACAATCACAATAATTACAACTTTTAAACAAAACAAATAACTTCTCAACTGAGAAGTTATTTGTTTTGAATATATATATATAACTATGTAAATAAACAATGATAACACCTGCTAGTAAACTGAACATTAGTCTAATAACTATTGACATCTTTAAAATATTATAAAAATAGAAGGTATGATAGTAATCAACAAAATCAGTGTTTAAGATTATCGTAAAATGAATGATAATATCGATGCATATATAACTTTAAGGATTGTAATTGCTCAAACTTAGACATATCATTTTTTTTCTGTTCTGTGTACAATGGTTTTGGTGTATAAATCTTGCTTCCTCCTTTGAGGCAGAAGTGTCCAGTTATCAATGTGTCGGAGTTTAAATAACATAATTATGTTTAAATAACATAAATAACATAATAACCTCACCCTGTTTGTACAGCAGCCCTTGCCTCATTTTTCTTATTAATGTGAATTTGGTATTCTTCTTCACTTAGATTTCCCTGTTTGTGGGACACGCATGTGTCGCATTGATCCTTGCATGGTTTAAATATAGATATTTTGTTACTTTCTAAAATATCATAGAATGTCTTTCTTTGGACGCAAGTTATGCCGTTTTCTGAACACCACGACTTGTAAATTTTATGCATTTCTGTTTTAGATTTAAAAGAATCCTCCACGTATGTTCTTAAACTAGTCGAGCGGCAATAATGACTCAAAACTTTAGGCAATAGGTCCAACCGTTTTTTAACGGAATCTGACCTCAAAGTCTGAGGAACTCTGGTCTTTTGTTTCCCAGCTGTTTGAGTCTCATCTTCGTTATCAATCTGTGTTGATGATATCCATTGAGCAAACGTATCTTTCGTAATACATAATGTGGCGTTGACAAACTCTCTGCAAACTCTAACTTTTTCACCAATAAGCTTGGGTAAGGAGCAGTCGACCCCGATTTTGCGCTTCAAATCACTTCTACCTTTTAATTGCTGTCGCCGTTGTCGCCTCTTGAGTACTCTTCGGATATTTACAAGTCCGAAAATATAAGCTTTCTCAGCTTCCCATGTTGACAAGCTCCAGAAATAGTTAACATGTCTAAGCGAGCTTTTCCATTAACCAATCCGCATAGAAAAGATCTATTGGATAAATTCAAGCCATGATGATTGCATGGTGTTTCTTTTATTTTTCTTTGAGCCCTTTTAACGGAAATTATACGTTCACTTACTCGTTTAATACCGCTATATTTTTTCCCCAGGATTCGTAAATATTTATTCAATTTTCGTTTGCCCTTTATGTTCGGTACATTAGTCGACAGATCGTCTTCAGAATTAGAGTTAGCATCAGAGCATTCGAATTGTCCCGTTTCGTGATTCAAAATAAACCTATGCTTATTTGTGCCCAGTTGATCCTCATCACATTTTGCGTTAGAATTTGAAAGTGCAACTCGTTCAAACAGTCCCGTTTCAGGGTTGAGTATGTTGTCAGCATCATTATTCATGGTCATGATTACAACTGGGGATACATTCCCCACGTCTTTCTCCAAAACTGTTTCAGAAGTGTCCAAATGTATAAATTATTGTGCGCTGAGTGCACGTGCACTGTAATGTAATTTCATACTGTTTTAAAAGCTTAAATATTATTTTTTGATGAACTTAAATAATCTGCTAGCACGTGCACCAAGACTGAATATCATAACAAGACTGCCCAACTGTCCACTGTCCAGTCACGTGACTTGTAATATGTGCGTTCTGAACCAAGATGTGCAAAATCCAGTGCAAAATCCGCCATGTATCATTAACTGGCGCAATATTAAGTGTTTTACTTTAGTTAAAAATGCGATATGTGAAGGAATCTTCATAGAGTATTTTGAAAGCCATTTTTTAAGCGAAAATACATAGCTGATTTTGCAGTTTTCTAAACTAGCTATAATATTAGAAAACGTGTTTTACAGGCCTATCCGCCATGTCGCGTTCTATCACAAAGCGTAAAAAACCGATTTTGCAAAAAAAACGTTTGTCGGATTTTGCAGGCGCAACGACGATATACTAAATAAAAATTATGAAATATTTAAAAGAAAGTGAAAAATAAAGAGAAAAAAGGTCATATTTTAAAGAAAAGTAGAAATAAAAATGAAAATAATTATTAATTACAAGATAATAATAATAATAATTATATAATTAAGATAATTATTAACAAATATGTTATTTATTATTATAAACAGATATGTTATTGTATAGGAAAAAATTACATTTACTTTTCTCACAAAATTATCCGGTTGCCCAAGTAAACGAACAAAGATTAGCTGACCAAAAAAGGTCAATTTTCAAAAATAATTTAATTCCTGTAGTAACATTAAATGAGATAAGAAAAGAAGTAGCAAATAGATTGCAATTGGAGAATAATTTAGATCAAATTAATACGAGTAGTAATGTTATATTAGATGCATTGAATGAAGATAGTTTAGCTAATATTCTAGTAGAAGAATCCAATGATATTAGAGTAGATTCAAATAACTTAGACATTATTCATAATCTTAGGGAAATCAATATTGCAAATTTAAACTTACTAGATGATAATGTAATAGAATTAGCTAACTTGCTTCAAAATAATATAAATAGATATATAGATATAGAGCCCACAGTTAGACCAAAATTACCAAAATTGCATACGTCAAAGAAATTATCTAAATTAATTTCTGAATTAAATAATTTAATTTTACCAAAAATAATATTTGACGATATTAGTTTTTTAGATCTTCATACAATAGTGTACGCTAGTGCTATCACTATATGTAATAAGTTAGGAGTTAAATTAATATCCTCTGATGATAGATCATATAGTTATAGTAAACCAGAATGGCAGATTAGATTAGAAAATGATGTAGTATTTTTAAGAAGTAGTATAGCTAGAGTAATTGAATATAAAAATGGAAATAGAAGTAGGAATATTTTGAGATATGTAGATGAAATTGGGAGAAAATTTGGTTATAGCATTGGTAGTAATAATAATGAAAATATAATCAATGATTTATTAGATTTATTAAAACAAAAATTAGGTGTAAAAGCTAGTAGATTAAAAAGATATAATTATACGTATAATAAAAGAAATAATGATAGATTATTTCAGAAAAATGAGAAAATATTTTATTCCAAACTTGACGATAAACAGAATATTATTTCGAATAATAATATTCCGTTGCCATCTGAATCAGATATGCGCGATTTTTGGACAAACATTTGGAGTAAAGATATAAAACATAATGAGGCAGGTAACTGGATAGAAAATGAAGAACTCAATTGTTCAGACATTGAACAAATGAGTTTTTCTGATATATCGGTTGAATTGTTAGGCAAAATTATAAAAAATACTCATAATTGGAAAGCCACGGGTTGCGATTGGATACATAATTTTTGGTACAAACGTCTAACTACTTTACATCCTCTTTTTGCAAAAAATCTTTCAAAACTTGTCAGAGAACCTCAAAATTTTCCTAATTTTCTAACTAAGGGCATTACTTATATGTTGCCTAAAAGCGAACATATTAATAATCCCTCTCAATATAGACCCATTACATGTCTACCGACAATATACAAAATTTTAACCTCTTGCTTGACAGATTTAATATATACTCATTTGGATGAAAAAAATATTTTATCTGAACAACAAAAAGGTTGTCGCAGAAAACATATGGGATGTAAAGAACAGTTAGTTATTGATTCTGTAATTTTAAAACAAATTCAAAATCAAAAGCGTAATTTACATACTTGTTATATAGATTATCAAAAAGCTTTTGATAGTGTCCCGCACTCGTGGCTAATCAAAATATTAAAAATATATAAAGTTAACCCAATTATAATTAGCTTTTTGAAAAATATTATGTCCTTTTGGAATACAGATTTGCTAGTTAATTTAAAAGGTAAGAAAATAGTAGTACCGGGCATTTCAATAAAAAGAGGGATTTTTCAAGGAGACTCATTGAGCCCTCTTTGGTTTTGCTTAGCATTGAATCCCCTATCTAAAATGTTAATTAAAAGCAAGTTTGGAATAAAAATTAAGGGTAATACAAGAGAGAGTAGTATAGTTTCACATCTATTATATATGGATGATATAAAATTATTTTCAAATTCTGAATCAAATTTAGAGAAAATGATTAAGGTAGTTAAAATTTTTTCAGATGATATTAAAATGACTTTTGGTTTAGATAAATGTAAAACTATCCATATAGAGAAAGGCAAAATTGTAGATGGAGACGAGGGTATATTTAGAAATTTCAAAATTCAAAGTATGAAAGGGGATGAGGTTTATAAATATTTAGGATACCCGCAATCGAATAGATTAGATCACACTAGTATTAAAAATGATATTAGGATTAAATTTCAAACTAGGATCAGAAAAATTTTAAAATGCAATCTATCTGCTAAAAATTTAGTAAAAGCAATAAATACTTGGGCAATACCTCTACTAACGTACTCATTTGGCATAATTAAATGGTCCAATACAGATTTAGATAGTTTAGAACGATTAATTAGAACTACGTTAACAAAATTTAATTGCCATCATCCAAATTCAGCTATAGAACGAATTAATTTACCTAGAAATTTAGGAGGTAGAGGTGTAGTCAAAATAACATCTTTGAAACACAATCAGGTAGAAATGCTTAGAAATTTTTTCCATAGGAAAGCTAATAGCTCAGAAATGCACAAAATAATTTGCAAGGCAGATAGAAATATTACACCTTTAAATTTATATGACGAGAATGCCAACATTCTTATAAATACTGACCAGGAATTATTAGATTCCTGGTCAAATAAAATTATTCACGCAAAACACTTCAATTATCTCAACCAAACGTATGTTGACAAACTTTCGTCAAACAAATGGTTGAGTATTGGAGAGTTGAGCGCAGAAATAGAAGGATTTATGCTTGCAATTCAAGATAGAGTCATTAATACTAAAAATTATAGAAAGCATATAATCAAAGATATAAATCAAATTGATGATTTATGTAGAAAATGTTTGGCTTTTCCCGAAACTATAGAACATATTATATCGGGATGTTCTATATTAGCGCCTTCCGAGTATACATTTAGGCACAATCAGGTTTTAAAAATAATTCACCAAAGTTTGGTAATTAAACATAACTTGATTGATTGCCGTAATGTAGTACCTTATTATGAATATGAACCAAATTCATTTATAGAAAATGAATTTTATAAAATATATTATGATAAAACTATACTAACAGACAGAACAATTAGTCATAATAGACCTGATATAGTTTTACATGACAAAATTAAAAAAATAACTTATATCATTGATGTAGCTATTCCAAATTCCTGTAATATTCAAAAAACTGTTTCTGAAAAAATTAGAAAATACACAGATTTAGGAAATGAGATTAAAAGAATTTGGCATTCTCGGACTATAAAAATATTACCATTTGTTATTTCGGCCACTGGCATAATACCTAGGAATCTGATTCAAAATTTAAGCATATTAGATTTGTCAAAGAATTTGTATATAAAAATGCAAAAAGCAGTAATTTTAAATACATGTAGGATTACAAAAGATTTTTTAAATATTTATATTGAGGGATCAGTAGGATTTATAGGTTCAATTAGAAATGCCACAGAGCCGAACCCTCTGATATGAAAATATCTGGAGTCGGTGAATTATATTCCCATTTGGTCTCTAGTAGGTTGACATGTTGTTCTTGTATTGTTTTGTATTTATAATACTTATATAGTGCAATTGCATAACGTGGATTCACTAGATGATCATTTGGGGAAGTGTATGAAAGGGTTTAGTTTTTCCTTCTTTTTTTTTTTTTTTTTTTTTTTTTTTTTTTTTTTTTTTTTTTTTTTTTTTTTTTTTTTTTTTTTTTTTTTTTTTTTTTTTTTTTTTTTGGGGGGAAAATTTAACCCGGACATTTAAATCTGGTGCGTAAAAAAACATTTAGTGAAATTATTTACCAAAATTTACTTTAAATTCTTTATAATCTAATCCCTGGAATAAATGTTTATAGATGTGAGAAGAACCAAAAGAAAAGTGGGCGCATGGTAATTAGATTACGAAAGATAAAGAATCTTCGAATATGCAATACATAATTCGAATAAATTCAAATACGAGTATGCAATGTATTAGTAAACAATGGCATGCTCATTTGCTCAAATACATTTACATAATAGTGATGATCAACATAATTGAAAGCAATATTCGCTTATTTAACAAAACACCAATTTAATACAATGTATCTTAGCGTCTAAATTGATTTTTGAAATGAATAGATCAATAAAATAATAATGCTTCAACTAAAAATTGTGGGTAAGGTCTTTTGAGAGCAAATCTCTGGAAGTTGTGGCAGGTTATGCATGACTTGGAGTAACGATAGTAATAAGAAGAATTAGGTACGATGGTAACGGGGCTTCCGATATTAATTATTGGAGAAGAATTTGAATTGTTACACTCATTGGAAATTGGAAATCAAAAGTTTTACGGTGGTAAAAAGCATGTTTATGACAAATAATGAATACGAATATGAGAATTGTTTTTGAAAGATCTCCTTAAACGTCGTAAAATATTTGAAGTACATACAATTGAGTTGCTGGGAAAAAATGGGGCGTGGCCGTACTCGTGAGCATGCGCGGCGCAATATTTTCGCTTTCCGAAGCCGATGGAAAACAGAAACATTTGTATATGTATACATGTACACATTTTGTCGTAAGAGACCCGGTTTGGTGTAAAAAAATAATTATCACCTTCCCCATCCCCCGGAGACCACGAGAGAATGTACCACCAAATAACAAAAGTGTAAAACGTATTTACTTTCAAATAGGTACACCAAGAAAAAAAACTGCTATCTATAAACTGTAAATACCAGCGTGTAAATACAAAAAAAATCGACGTTGTCAATAAATTTGTTTGATATCTATAACAACATACTATTGTACAACTTACTATTGGTATTTTTGAGGTCGAGTTTAGGTTGGAAATTGGCAAATAATACTAAAAAAATTTTTTTTTTAATTGTCGGACAATCCCCTGTTTTCCCTGTAGAGAGATATAGAGTAATTTATAATCTGTTATATAAATTACTCTATATCTCTCTACAGGGAAAACTCTCTGCCTGTATCGGGACAGACGTAGGAGGTACCTACACATACATACATAATTCATAACAAAACTTAGGTTAAATACAGCTGTACATCATTTCTTTAAGGTTGACAGATATTTGAAAATAAATAGTAAATGTGAATAATATTACAAGTACTTATAGAAAGAAAAAAATAAATAATACAGATACGGTAATAATGAAGTTGAGTTTTGTTGTATCAAATTATTAGGTATATGTGAAGAGGTTAGATTGAATGTAAACCAATATTCAAATGTACGAATATGTTTTACAGTGGAAGGAATGAATGGGAAAAAAGGTTTCAAATGTAATTATTTAGGTTTCCTCGCATTAAACCTTCTTCAGGGCGGTGATATTAAGCAGCCGAGAACTAAAGAAAAAACACCCCAAAAGTCGATCCACAATTATTTACGCCGCGAGATTCTGAAATGAAAACCGTGCAACATATTCAGGTAACACAAACTTCGTAATAATAATAATAAGTGTGATTATAATTGAGCTTTGAATTGGACATGCATTTATTACATGCTTCACGGCTCAATGTGCAAGTGTGTCCGCTATACGAGTAATGTCCGCTGTCCACTGCCGATACTTGCAATAATATCGCCATGCTGCCATACTTACATATAACCTGACTCCCGATTTAATGTTATGAAACAATAATAGGCAATAATATGGAAATATCAAGTGTGGGTGAGTTTGCTAAGTCAGGACCGAAATGGAACATTTTAAATATCTAATACTACAATATAATAGTACATTCATCTCTAAATCCGTGAATTACGTTTACAACAACTTTAAATACGTCAATCCATTATTATAATTTTTTTCTCGTATTATACCTCGTTTCTCAAAAGACGCCAGTAAGTTTTTCGATGTGATCCAAACACCATCTTCGTTAATAAATAATTTGATTAATTAGTTACATTTTCGTTATTTGTTTTTGGGGTGTTATGCCGTGTTGCGCTACCTCCTTCTTTAGCCAACGCTTCGGACATCGTTGCAGTGTCCATCATCAGGGCGGTAGATCTGCCCTGATGATGGACACTGCAACCATGTCCGAAACGTTGGCTAAAGAAGGAGGTAGCGCAACACGGCATAACACCCCAAAAACAAATAACGAAAATGCTTTTGGACGTGAAAATCTTAAAAATTAGTTGCATAGTTGTTTATAAATAGTGTTGTAAAATAATATTTTTTCTTTCAACGCCGTGACTTTTTTTCGAGTTTATTATTTCTTGATCGCAGATGGTAAATATTAGCCGCAAGCCGGCTGATTCAAAATAACTTGGCAAAATTATGTTTTCGAAAATTCTACCGACTTACCAGAAAATGTTTTTATACATTTATGAAAACAGTATACAATCTACCATATCCATCACGGAAATTTGAAATGCTGTAAAGGACGAAATGTTAATTATTCAGTACAGCGAAAATATGTATTTTTATTTTTTCGAAAAATCATATCGCCTGTTTTGTAGTCCTATAATTATGAATTTGTATTATTAAATATCATTGAATAGATCTATCAGAATACTTAACATGTTTTGGAAATTTCTCAATTTATTTAAAATTTTTCAGAAAAAAAGTTCTCTTAAAATGCCCGTTGTAAAAGCAGCATTTATATTCCTCGAAATATTTCAATGACGCAGATTGAAAGAGAAATAAAAAACGGAGTAAAATGACCCGTTTAACTCATTTTTGGATTGCTTGTCTTTTACAGCATTTTAAATTTCCGCTATCGAAATGCAGTCTCCCTAAGTTTTCAAGCGTACCCAAGGATTAGGTTGGCGTTCAATCGCAATCCACGTACACAAGGATGCGGGAAGTCCGTAAGAAGGCAGTTTGTTGACAAGTCCTCGGTGCCAAACCCGGTCAGAGGCCTTGGAAATGTCCAGTGCAACCGTTTGGGTCTCACCGAAACGTTCCAAGCACCGCCCTCAAAAATGCGTCACATACGCGAGAAGATCACCGCACGAGCGGTTCCGCCGGAATCCGTATTGACGGTCGTTAATAATAACCATAAACAAGACTTTCATTAATTTCATTCTTTTTAATGGTATTAGTTTGAAAAATCCAGGAGGAATGCAGGGGTAGTGCAAAGCAATACAATCTATATAAAATATTAATTTGTTTTTTACCTTATGTAAGTAATGTAAGCAAAATAACTAAAAACGTATAAATGCCGTTTGAGTAGATATGTCGTTTACTTCCTTTGTTTATCTTACCAGTTGGTATTTTAGCTTTGCGGCGGAAAATAAATTTGCAACTTCCCGACACGGGTCGACACAGAATGTGTTGATTATGCTTTTATGGAGGCGCAAAGGTATTTTATGCCAAATAATACGATGTTTATGAGTAAATCTACAAATGTGGTTTTCACGAATTACAAAATAACACGTGACAATTTAATTTACACGATTGTCTTTTTGACTTGAGAGCTGAAAACGAAATGAAATGTTTCGACAGACTGCATTGACTGAACCTGCTAGAGTTAAAAAATCAGAATGGTACATTCGTGAATCAATTTGCATAATATAATATCAGTGATCACGCAGGCTGACCGACATACAGCTTTAACCGCAACTCACATAATTTTGAAACAGCCGAGGTTCACTCGAGACCTTTCATTTCCTGATCACTTTTCCTGCCTTACATTATTTATAAACGACCTACGAGGAAAGGTTCTATTACCGATTATCTTAAACATTATACGTTATAATACTACTTAATCATTTCCACTGCATATTATGTCAGGCTATTTAGGTACTCCAATTTGTTACAAGCTCGACTGTGTGGTCGTAAGGCCTTCGCTAGATCAGGCTTTTCGGATTTTCAGTTTAATTTCAGTTTTCGATTAAATAAAGAACCCTTCAACGAAAGTAAAACAGTATGATTGATTTATTGGTTGTTTTAGATGCCTGACCCTTCCAGAAACAACATATTGGTTAGACTGCCTGTCCATAGAGACCATGGTATCCAGAGCATTTGTTATTTCTCTAAATTTTTTAAAATTGTGGGTGAATGTTCTCTACGACTTGAAGTAATTGTTCAAGCCGTTTTTATTTGAATTTACATAAAACTAATTTATTGTTATCGCTAGTTTCGTTTTTAATAGTATGTCGCCAGATATATTTTGTAAATTATAGCCTCCTTATTTTATAAACGTGGTGTAAATATAACGCTGCGGGTAAAATCGGAACAGCGAAAAACTTCATTTATTACCACGGCGTTTGGCATAATTGGCCTCAGTGGTCGAGGAGCAAGGCCCTCGGACACAATCCGGAGATATGAGTTCAAATCCCGGCGTGCGTAAATAATTATTATCTTATTAATTTATGCTACTTCGCGATTTATTAATTAAAAATAATATATAGCATATTTGCGGCACGTTGGAGAGTGGAAGATATTCTCATTATGGTCTTACACGCCCTGGTGTAAGACAACTATTTAGAATTGAAACGTTGCTTGAATTGGCGTTAGCCATGTTTGGTGACCAGATCTGAATAGCCAAGTACTTCCTCACCTTCTACCCCATCTCCTTCCCCTCTCCACTGCCCTCAGCCTCACAACATACCTCAGTTGGGATCTCAAAGTCTCACTGGCTCCAGACGGGAGCAGTTGATTCTCTTGCGCTGTATTCACATAAAAAAAAATAATCTTCACTTAATAATAACCAGAGAAAACTGGAAATATGTCATTTTTACATCAAATTTTAGACGTATTGACTCTTTTCCAAAAAAAATTATAAATTGATTTCGAAAGATTGTTCTTTTATCTAGAAAAGGTATGTTTTAAATTTTGAGAAAATATATTTATTTTTAGTATAATAAGGTTATACCACAGGTCGTTGGCAGATTTGCTAAATTTTCAAACAAAATTTTGTATTACACAACACACATTTCAAATCATATAATCATGCAGTAAAATAAATTAATAAATTATCTGGGAAAGCTATATTTTAGAATTTTAATTTCAGTTTAAATATAATCATAAAAAAAATCCGCGCACGTGTTTTGTGACGAAAATACTTCAGTTTGTCTATTTATTTACGGTCTTACAAACTAATAAATTTAATAAAAATTACATTCTTATTTTGCTTAGACATTATTGAAAAATTATAAATACTTATGATTAAAAATTAATTACAAAAAGTACATAATTTAATAGTTTTATCATGACGCCTTTCAGCATTTTTGGATAGGGGTATAAATTAAAGCAAATTTTGAATGAAATAAAATCAATATTGAGTTAATAACTTTTAAAAAACTGGTACGTAGAATAATTCATCTTTCGGCCGCTGGCTGGTTAAAGGCCATTAAACCAGACTCCCTTTTTGCGCATTTGACTGCGTATTTGGTAGTTCCGTTTATTTTTTTAAAAGAAATGGCGCTATGATGTAACTTGAGTGGATAACAAAATATTAAACTTTCTTCTAAATAATAATGGATCTGAAATCGAAATCCGATATTGCATAAATGCGACAACTTTTTGAAACGAGTCTGACGATAACCGTTCAATAAAACATCGATTTAAAATAAATAAAATTACTCTTACTGCATTGTCAACGTAAGAAAGTGTGAATTAATAATAGTAATATGACGATGTACCATTACCTTGTGAAATTCGTCCGTCTTTGAAATTAGAAAATGCTAACGATGTTTATTATACTTTCCAAGATGGTATGTGAGATTTATAGCGGAGAGAAGTAAAAGAAAACTTAACATTTAAACACATCGGTAAGAAGTGAAATAAAAATGAGACTTTCGCACTTTTATGCGAGTAAGGCGCATTTCTCCCGGTTAGGCAAGTCGATAGAAATAGTTTCCTCGACTAGACTCGAAAATGTAAACAAGAACTGGTTTATGTCCGAAGTAGTTCTGGTGGGATATTTATTATAAGATCAGCGGTTCCAATCAATCCGAGCAAATACTTACTTGGATTAATGCGGCCTAATTAGATAACTCTTTCTGTTATGACCAATTGACACGCTTTAGTAATAGGTAATAAGTAAGTGTTGCAACGAAAATAGTTTTTCGATTACGATTATGTTAATTAAGTTAAACGATTATCAATAATTTATGAATAAAAATTTAAAAATTATTAAAAAAATCAATATGGGAGGCGGGTATGGGTACCGCCGCCCCGGGAACAATTTATTGGATGACTAACACCTCTGCATACCCCAAGTGTTTCGCTACGTTTGGTGAGTTAGCAGGGAGGCCCGGGTTCATGAGGTGAGGTTTGTCCGGTCTTGACGACGGATGCGTCTGCCCACCAGCTGCATGGCAGGCCGGATCGGGAGGGAATGGTTGGGGAGTCCCTGTTACTTCTCCGGCCGTACTCTCTCGGAACATGCACCGCAGTGGAAGGGATGGATTCATAAGTCCCTCACTCCTAGATACACTGACCCTCAGATTCCTACAGACCCCTAATACCCATTCCCTTCTCAGAACTTCCTCTCCTTCCTTTCCTAAAAAGACATTCCACACAGCATCTCTAAAGATGACATAGGCCCTGAGGGGAATTATTTTCCTAAGGGCCTCCTGCGTGGAGGTAATGTAAAAAACAAACAAAATAAAAACGATTGTGCTTTAGACCACACGACTGAAGCAAAACTTCACTAACTTATAACTCCCTCTCAACTTCCGTTCGACTCGCCCGACCGTTCGCCTCGCCCGATCACACTTCTCGTAACTCTTTCGTCACGCATTCACCAGTTTACTCCCCAAGTCAAGCGTGCGAAAAGAAGTTTTACTTCAAAAATACGTTGAACCACGAAGTGATTGCTTTCTACAATAATTATTTATTATTCGTATGATGGTGACAATATATTTTTTCTCACAATTTGTCATCATTTGGATATTGTCTTTCAGGGAAACTTTCCTAGTCGGACAAGCAAAGCTTCCTAATATGTAATTTGTACTTTCTTTTGTATCTATCTATAGTAAATAAATAAATAAATAAAGAATCGAATTCTGATTACAAATCACACCACAAATCTGAAGATTCCAATTAGGTCGACGCTTATAGAACCGACTCCGATCCTTGCCCATTAAATATATTATGTGATTTTTGAAAATGTATCGTTTTTGATGCTTTTCCGAGCACAAATTAGGTCAAAATTTTGATCGAGTCTGACCCATAGAGATGAAGATATCAGAGACAACAGGAAGTGCTCATAAAATGGGTGATTTAGTTTTTGTTTCCAAAAAATAAGTTTTTTTATAGATTTTTTTGAATCATCTGTTTATCACAATCTCACAATGACCACAGAAATTTTCAACGCTTCGGAAGCCAAAACCTTGCAAAGTGCCGGTGAAATGGCTGATTTTTTCGAATGTGTAATTTTGATGATTTTATTTGAGAATTGTTATCAAACTACAAACCCCACCATGAATCCAAACTTTTTAGTCAAATCGGAGTTATAAACCGAAGATATTAGTCAAAATAATTGACGAAGTGCCTATAGAGTGTAGAGATGATTTGGTTATTTTTTCCTTTTTGTGTTGATTTTCTGTTAGAATTGTCGTTAATTTGACATACACAGCACGGAAAGTCAAAGAGAATAATTGGATCTGCAGTAGGTATAGTAAATTAATATTCATGAAAACAAAACCGCAAATAAAACAAACAAAATAAGTTTTTTTTTATTTTTTTTATTTCATACAATTTTTGAAAGTACACTTTTATATTTTTTTCTTGATTACCATACTAGGCTAATGCCCGTGTTAAGCTCAATACTTCAATTCAATTCAATACTCCATCAGATCGTTTGTGTAATCTGTAGTTACGATTATTCTAAATAATAATCGTAAATGGTTAAAAACAAAACACACCGCATTGCTTGTTGTTGCGCGAAATGCCGATCGATCTTTTGTAAAACAATGTTCAATGGAGTTTCATGTAGGTATCTAGATTAGTAAACTTCTATAAATATGTAACTTAGTAAGAATAAACAAAAAACACTTCCTTCTATCGATAGGTGTATTTTAAATAATATCGATGGTAAAGGTGTCAAACGTGACGACCGTTTATTTTATTTTTAAAATGGCCTTTGCAAAAACATGAAATAAAAATAAATCATGAAAATTGAGATTTTAGGAAATTGATAACTAACTAACTAACCATCACGCCGTTCCCCGCAGGGGTAGGCAGAGAGGACGGACCGCCAAACAACTTGGTCTTGGCACATCCTTTGCCTCACTCACATTCATACATCATCTCATACATTCTCTTCTATTATTCCTACTTTTGACATGGCTTGTCTCAAGTATCTGATTCACTTTATCGTGTCATGTCTTCCTCGGGCGTCCCCGACTTCTTCTACCGTTCACATTTGCGTAATATATTCTTTTCACACTACTTTTTTCGTTGATTCGCTCTACGTGCCAAAACCATCTGAGAGTCCCTTTCTTAATCTTACTCATTATGCTTGAATCAACCTTACATTCTTTGCGGATATATATCCACATTTCTAACACGATCACACATGGTTTTAACACACATACGCCTAAATTTACCACATATACAATTTTTAAAACGACCGATATTATACTTAAATACCTACTTTATCGCTTATCTGAATCTTTCACACAATAAATTCTAGTTTTGATAATGACTCTTAAATTCAAAGAATCATTCACACAACAAATTCCAGTTTTGATAATGACTAATGACTCTTAAATTCAAAGAATCCTTCACACAATAAGTTTCGGTTTTCATAAAGACTCTTAAATTTAAAGAATCCTTTACACAATATGTTCCAGTTTTGATAAACACTCTTCAATCAAAGAACCCTTCACACAATCAATTTCAGTTTTAATGAATACTCTTAAATTCGAATAATTCTTCACACAACAAGTTTCAGTTTTGATAATGACTTTTAAATTCAAAGAATTCTTCACACAACAAATTCCAGTTTTGATAATGACTATTGACTCTTAAATTCAAAGAATCCTTCACACGATAAGTTCCAGTTTAGATAAAGACTCTTAAATTTAAAGAACCCTTCACACATTAAGTTCCAGTTTTGATAAAGACGCTTTTAAAGCAAATCCGTTTACTAGAGTTAATTCAAACAATGTTACAGACAGACACACAATCAAAAATAGTATTTTTCATGATGTGATTTAATGTGAAATTTTCAAATACATGAGTACCAAATTGCAATAAATAGAACGTTTACTTTTTAATCTTGGCCGGATATTTCACTATTGATTTGTCGGGTAATCCGATCTGAAATGGATTCAAATTAATTTTTCTTACGATTTACCATCACCTTCAGTGTATGTTGGGAAATTGACACCGTGAGTTATTTTTTGTACTGTACATTAATGACATTCTTGAACTTCTTGTTTTCAAGTCGGTGTCAAAAGTTTCCGTAATGAAACGCCGATAAGTTGCGTAAAGTTGGGCGTTATTACATGTGCGGCCGCTATATAAGCTAAACTTTGAGAGACATTTGTCACAGTTGATAACAAGTTATATTTCTATCAATACACATTCAAATTACTTCTATCACTATGATTGGAAAGGTGGGTGATCGAAATATAAAACAATTTATTATAATTATTTATTAAATTCGGTGCTATTATTCTTCGGTCGGACAACAAATAAAAAATAGGAAATGAAATTTGTGAATGAAATAAAATTAACATAAATAAATTAACATCTTTGTAAACAGCTTCTGAACCCAAATATATATTCAGCAATTAACATAATACACCTAATTTGGATTGATTCTGTTTTATAAACCAATTAATATTTATATCTAGTGATAAAAATACGTAAAGCATAGAGTAATAATCAGAATTGTTCCATAATTGAGGAAACCGATTAATTGTTAGGAATATCGAATTTGAAAAAAATATTTTTTTTTCAAAAATTTTTTTGAGTGTTTTTGGATTGAAAACTTCTTTAGCACCATGGCGATTTGAAACTCGATGAAACGAAAAATAGCGACACTGAAAAGAGACAAATACATACATCAATAGGATTTAACCTGCGAGAGAATGAGATAGTATAATTGGTCTCCTCTTTGTGCGGTACTTCGTAGCCTATCGGTTTCCCCTTTGTGCGGCGCTTCGTAGCCTCCCCACTCTTGTGTACGTTAATTTTCTGAAAGTTTCACTTTTACCGCGTGTGAATTTCAGACTCTGATTTTTTTAAAGGATGAAAAAATAAAAGTTTTCTTCCGGTCTTAAATATTGAAAATAAATTGTTTAAATCATTTTATAGAACATGCATACCGCAAATAATTAAAAAAAAACGAACGTTTGAATGTATCTGTACAGACCGATAGTGGCTCAAAATGGTAGAACTAGTTTGGAACCCCCTCTAACACCGCAGTAGTCGTACTATGAAATATACCACTACAGGCACTACATAAACAAGAATCTCTTTATTCTGATTTATTTGTAAAAGACTTTTGACGACAAATAAGTAATAATCAAACGCATTTCATCCCTCGTAACATAATACACGAGAGTATAAAAATAATTTGTCATATCAATTTCATACATTATTTCTTAACGATAAAGGTATTTTATTTGACCCTTTATTATCCTTTCACTATTGTAAATATAATAACGGTCTAATTAGACGTTTTTAAATTAACCAAATATTATCGCTAGTTAAAATCCTTAGGGTTAATTAACCCTAAGGATTTTAACATTTTAGCAATAATATTTGGTTAATTTAAAAACGAACACAAAATTTTCTACCACACATCACCACTGATCACGCTGTTATACGTCGCACGACTCGATGGTTCGCATGATTCGTACGCTGTCTCGTTTGTTACGAACGCATTCCGTTGAATGTGTATCACGTGACACACTGTATCCAAAAATTTCATAGGACAGCAAAATTACATCTACGTTTTTAATTCGTAATATGCTCAAGATTCGCTGGTTGTAGTCCTTCGCGTATGTTATTGGACGTGAAAAAAAGCAAGGTTATCTATCTTTTCCAAGTATTATATATAACCTGATGGATTTGTCTATTCCAGTTCACGTTCTTGTTCGCCCTGGTGGGAGCCTGCTCAGCCCAGCACTATGTGCAGGTCCAGCACCCTTCCGAGCATGGCCATCACGGGGGCGCAGTGTCCTCGCAGAGCATCGTGCTGCAACAGTCTCATAGTGCCGCCCCCGTCCACTACCAGCACCAGCCCCTGCATTATGCCGCCCCCGCCCAGATTCACTACGCCGCCCCGGCCCAAGTCCACTACGCCGCCCCCGCCTACCATCACCAGGAGGAGGAATATGTAAGTGACCACTAAACGACAAAGATTAGGATATGATATCATTCTCAGACAATTTTGTTTTGTTTTACTTTGTTGGAATGTTGAGCCCACTAAGAACTGTGAAATCTTTCTGCTTTCGTTTTGTTTTTATAAAAAACATAACATTCTGATGTATGAAAAAAAAGAATTGTTTAACTTTATCGTTTCCGAATAAACATTTCCAGATTTCAAAGTAACTCGTTACAATTATTTTCTCAATAATTTGGTTTAACCGGTAATAAATCAATTTAGGCACCTTTAAAATTGAAAATTAGAAGCATGTAAATAAGTCGTCTCAAAGTGGTCTAACCAGAGTTTAAAAATGGCATTTTAAGCCGAAACAACTATCACAATAATAAAAAAAACTAAAATACTAGCAAAACTTAATAATAATAACATTAACACATTTAATTTAAATTAGTTTCGTATTGGAAGCATTAGATCTTAGACTGAAGAACATTTTAGATTGGAAGATTTAAATCTTTAAAAGTACGAAAATTTTAAACCATTAGTAAAAGAAAACTGACAGTTTTTGAATTTATCATTAAGTACTCGCACATATTTTCTGGTCAATAATTTACAAATCACATTTATAATTTAAGCATTTACTCAGATTTTTTTTGCGTATTTACATACGAGTATATTAAATCTGTTTCGCTCCACAACTAAGTTACAAATAATTAAGATAATTTACCATAAAAGGGTCCAGTTAATCCATTACCTCCACGACGATGACGAGGCATCTAATTATTTTTTTACTTCTGAAAATAGACCCATTTTAAAAAAAAAACAATTAAATCGGAAAAAATAAAACATGTGTAAATCACATACTGTTATCAAAAGATTAGATGGTGGACAACATTGTTTCAACAAAGTATTATACGCATAATAAAAATTAATAATAAAAAAAATAAATAAAAAAGTAAATAAATAAAAAAAACAAAAATAAATAAAAATAATAAGATTACCGCTAGATGTTACTGAAATCTTGGAGAAAATTTGGAGGTTAGCTGTGACAGTGTTGACATACGTTTTTGGTTAGCTTGCCATCAAATAATACGGTTTTGTAGTGTTTTTATGAGTGATTTTTATTGAAATTAATAGTTTGTCTGCGGTTTTCGTATATTTTTGATCAAATATGTCGAAAATACCTACTTCTCCGACTGTAATTCGTCGTTATAATACGAAACCGTTGAATCACGATGAAATAATGGCAGAATTGGAGCGCTCTTTTAGCGAAAGTGCAAGTGATAACAATAATGTTCTTAGTAACGCGCTATTGTTGTGATTCCTCCAGAGAACGATGATGAACAGATATATAAATCATACTGTTGACTGCATTTTACCCATAGTTGACATACATTTTGCTTAGAAGGGTTACCTCCAAGGGTTGTGTTTAGGCATCAATTTTCTAGACGTTCTGGTGAGGCTCTCCTTTAAGCCTATACTATCGGGTTATAGTGATGATTCAAGTTTATAAAAATAAAAATAAATTCATGGAGGTAATGGGTTTCAACCATAATTTTTTTTTTAAATCTGATATAATTTCATCAGCTGTTTATAAACTAGAGTGATTGAACTATTTTTTCTTTAATTCTAGGCTCACCCTGCCTACAAGTTCGAGTACAGCGTCAATGACCACCACACCGGAGATGTCAAGAGCCAGTCCGAGGAGAGGGATGGTGATGTGGTGAAGGGACACTACTCCCTGCTGCAGCCTGATGGCCATGTCAGGACCGTCCACTACTCCTCCGACAAGCACAGCGGGTAGGCTTACCATTTTACTACTCAGGGAGTGAATAAATTCATAATCACACAGACATCCAAAATGATAGACCAGCACATCAGGGACAGGGGAACGAACCAAGACGCGGAGCATGAATGTAGCGTAACCATCTCCTTTGTTGTTATATGTCGATAAATGAGTTTAACAGTAACAAGTAATCAGTCAACTCGCAATGTAATATCAGTATCTCTACTTAGTCCTCGAAAATAAAATCTGCTTATGATTTACTGGTCCTTTTCAAAATGGCGTGCGATCGCAAGCCCACAATAGACTCATTGCAAACCGTTGCCTTACTTTAGCGAACATTACCTGTATTTATGAACGGGGTATTTGTTGTTTCAATATGGGCTTTTGATCTCCTGTGATACTGATATCTTAGTTTACTCAAAACATTCATGAACCCTCGTTGTGCCAAAAATATGATCATGTGGCTAGCCTATCAATTAGGATGGCTACGGTGATGATAAACATGACTAACGATGATCATCTTATTTTCAGATTCAATGCCGAGGTGTCTTACTCTGCTCCTCAACATCATCAGGGATACAGCCATCAGTAATCTCATTTAATCATTATTATGTAGTGACTTTCTACTGGGTTCTTAGTTTTACGCCATTGTATAAAAAATATACAAATTTATGATATAACCTAGTCGGGAGTCATCATCAAAACGAACACCTCTCCATTCCATCCTATTTATTGTTTTAAACCTTTGTTCATCTTTACATACTATTGTATTCCTGTGATAACAATATGAGAAAGATCTATTTTATTTATAGTAATAAACAAAATACCTTTTGAATCATGAACTGTTTTTCATTGTAAGATAATGTGTAATATAGTCTTTGTTAATAACTTGGCATTGGAACCCAAACATTTGCCATCATTTTTAAAAAGCGCAGGATTTTAGCAGGGCTCATGGAGAAACTGAAAAAAAAAACAATTGTCCACGCAATCGCAATCATCGTCCTCAACAAAATCCATATTTTTCTGATCTGAGATGTCAAAATATGACAAAACTTGACACTAGCACTGCTGGTCGCCGCGGCAGTCGCGTTTCAGTTGCCTTTTGACAGGTTGCCATGGTAGCGGCTCTCGAACTGTCAAGTTTTCGAGTAATCTGCGATATGTCGGATCGGAAAAATTATCGATTTTGTTCAGGAGGTTCGATTAAGTCGACAACTGTTTTTTTTTCAGTTTCTCCATGAGCGAAGACCGTAACAGTAGTACTGTTACAGTAGGTACTAACCACTTTTACCCGTTTTGTGTAATTTGGAAACCCGTTTAAAAAGTATTTAATTTAATTTAAATTATTATCTTTTATGCAGAATAAAAAGGTTATACTCTAACTTGGGAGGCGAGAATGGGTACCGCTGCCCCGGAAACCATTTATTAGATAATCAACACCTCTGCCATAGGTCACCCCAAGTGGTTCGCTCCCTTTGGGGACTTGGCAGGGGTGTCCGGGTATTTTTTAATCTATCAGTGGTGGAGTGCAATCTATAATTGCTGACAAACTGTGCGTTCCCTTAGAAAAACGAACAATAATTTAAAAAAGATAATGGAAAAATAATAAAAAAAATTCTGATCGAAATGTTTTTTTCCATGGTAAGGAAATTGTACGCTCACTTCTTTAATTGACCATTACAATCAGCTAAGGGTTAATAATTAATAATAAACATACCGTTTGAAAGTATTCAATGTTCAATCTTGTAAAACCACACAGACATAAGGTAACATCAGTCGTTCAGTATGCGCAAGATCCGGTGCTCAAACCCCAGTGGCGTCGATACACATTTTAATAACTTTAATAACTTGCCATATAACAAAAAATAAAATGAAAATACTCCGCCGATTGAAGAATGCTTTTCTGCAATAAAGATTGAGATATTGAAAGAAGGGTGAATGCCGGTAACTCCATTAATGGTGGACTGAATGCCGTTGGCGCTAATAAAAAACTGTCGAAAGAAGCGAAGCTAGCAGTCCACAATGGAGTACTGGTACCAACCCTGATGTATGGCAGTGAGGCATGGAACTGGCAGAGGAAGGATGAAAGTAAGCTGAATGCTGTTGAAATGAGATCCCTGAGACGTATGTGTGGTAAAACAATGTATGATCGTGTGAGAAATGTGGATATCCGCAAAGAATGTAAGGCTGATGTAAGCATAATGAGTAAGATTAAGAAAGGGACCCTCAGATGGTTTGGGCATGTAGAGCGAATGAACGAAGAAAGTAGTGTAAGAAGAATATACGACGCGAATGTGAATGGTAGAAGAAGTCGGGGACGCCCGAGGAAGACGTGGCACGATCAAGTGAATCAAATACTTGAGTCGGGCCATGTCAAAAGTCAGAACAATAGAAGAGAATGTATGAGACGATGTATGAATGTGAGTGAGGCAAAGAGTGTGTGCCAAGACCGAGTTGTTTGGCGGTCCGTCCTCTCTGCCTACCCCTGCGGGGAAACGGCGTGATGGTTAGTTAGTTAGTTAGTTAAGATTTTACAATTTGGGAGGCAGGAATGGGTACTGCCGTCCCGGGAACCTTTATTGGATAACCAACACCTCTGCCATAGGTCACCCCAAGTGGTTCGCTACGTTTGGTGATTTAGCAGGGGTGCCCGGGTTCATGAGGTGAGGTGGGTTTAGGTCTTGGAGGCGGATGACCAGGACACACTGAACCCCAGATTCCTACCCACCCCTTAAACCCTTTTCCTTCTCCTCTTCTCCTCTTCCTTAAAAAACACTCCATACAGCATCACCAAAGATACATAGGCCGTGAGGGAAATTATTTTCCTCAGGGTCTCCTGTGTGGAGCTCATGTAAAAAAAAGAAATTACAAACTACCAGTAATGTAAACTAAGTCATGGTTACAATATTTATTTCATAAAAAATACATAAAAACACATAAAATAACATAAAGAAAATACATATAAGTGGATAATAAATTCAAAAACTTAAAAACAAATATCACATTTAAAAATAACATGATTAGGAAGGATGTTCATTCAGTGTCATGCTGGAAATAATGATGGTATTAACAAAGCTCGTGAGCTGTTGTTTCAACTAACGAAGGGTAACTTTATTGGTTGTTCATCGTTAGTGGTCATCAGAGAGCTTTGGTAGCCTTTGCGGTGCTCGGGTCATCTCAGGTCAGGGTTTGGACATCAGTGGTAGTGGCTGTATTCATGCTCTTGATGTCCTCCGGTGGTCTCGACTACGGCATTGAAGCTGAAAATAATTATGATAATTTATTATTTTCATAATAAAAAAAAAATATTTATATTAAAAATAACATTCAGTGTATTAGCGGAACGTTTCAGATTGGTGAATTCTTTCAGCATCGCCATGGTGAAAGACCACCATTCAGAATAAAAGTGTTGCTTGATGTGGCTTTATACGTGTTCGGTGACCATATCAAAATATACAGGTACTTCCCACCTTCCTCATCTTCATCTTCACCCTCTTCCTACTACCTTCAGACACACAACAAAGGGATTATTACCAATAATTATTGGTAATGACTCCAGACGGTTGGGAGCAGATGGAATTCTTGTGCGGTACCCACATAAAAATGTTTTATTATTTATTCAATTTATTACACACAAATATTACTAACTAGCTGGTTCCCGGCATGCGTTGCTATGCCATTTAATAAAGAAATTGTTTTTCCCTGCATGTCCTTTCCTATTTGTCCCGTTGCCCTTCCGCCTCCCCTTCCTCTCCCGCGTCCCCTTCCCCTCTCGCATTCCCACTCCGCCTCCTCAACCTTCCCTCTCCCCCTCCACTCCCGCTTTCACACGTCCTGCGAACCCCCCTCCCCCCCACCCGCTCCCACATTCCATACATCCAGTCCCGGTACATTCAGTTTTCAAACAGCTCGCGCACCACTTATTGCAATTTTTATATACAAATTTCATAATGCCAGAGCTCACCAATAGTTTTATACAAACCTTGTCCTGACTAGACGTGGGCAGAATGATTCCCAGGAGTGAATCGATTCAGTCTGATTCCCATGGCCTTTTGAATGGATTCCTTTTATTCATTCCTTTAATTCAATTAAATCCAAAAAAAAAAAAAAATTAAATGAATGGGGAGGCTGACACCGCACACGAGACCGGGAGGCCACGGAGTACCCGGAGTACCGCAATAGAGGATACTGATAGGCTACCAAGCATCGCACAAAGAGGAGACCGATTATTCTATCTCATTATCTCGCAAGCTAAAACCTATAGATTAATGTGTTTGACTCTTTTTAGTGTCGCTTTTTCGTTTCATCGGTTTTCAAATCACAATCGAGTGGGAAGGCTACGAAGCACCGCACAAAGAGGAGACCAATAGGCTACGGAACACCACACAAAGAGGAGACCGATTATTCTATCTCATTATCTCGCAGGCTAAAACCTATAGATTAATGTGTTTGACTCTTTTTAGTGTCGCTTTTTCGTTTCATCGGTTTTCAAAATCACAATGAGTGGAGAGGCTACGAAGCACCGCACAAAGAGGAGGCCAATAGGCTACGGAACACCACACAAAGAAGAGACCGATTATTCTACCTCATTATCTCGCAGGCTAAATCCTATATTGTTTGTCTTTTTTTAGTGTCGTAATTTTTCGTATGTAAAATGTATTTATTACTAGCAATTATATCTTAAAATTATACAAGTTTTCGTTTCACCCTTAAAATTTTATTGATTTTATTTTATTTATTAAACTTATAATTTCACGTGATCTAATATAAACATACATTTTAACATTAAGATGAGTATTTTATGACAGCTAACCACAGCTAATTGGTCTTATAATATCTGCAAATTTACATATTATATCGGCCCAAGATCTACGTCTAAAAGTAGGTAGGTACAATATCTTTCGTGCGTACCAAAAAACCGATACGCATCATTTTAGCTTCTCACTTTTGTAGCTGATGTTCAGATTCAAAGTCGAAAGTTTTCGACTAACTATGTAATGAAATTGACGGCTTGAATAACGCGCGGGGGAATAAATGAACCGCGCGGACGGATTAAGGGCTCGCATTGAGGAATGAATTTTTGACTAATGTTTTGTGTCTTACCTAGCAGTGACTTGATTTACTCGCGAGCTGTGAACCTAGGACTGGGATGCGTTTGGGACATATCGTGACATTATTATTATTATTTATTTGATTCAATATATTTACATTTTATACACAATTCAATGATGTTGGCCTCACTGGGTGGTTTACCCGTGCTGAGGCCTCCATTTCATAAACAAAATTTTACACAATACAATATATATATAATATTGGTGAAAAAAACGGAAAAAAGTAAATAAAAAACATACGATAATAATGATAATAATAATTAAGATAAATTAAACTTAAAAAGTAGAGATTTAAAATTAACGTAAATTTAAAAATAAAATAATATTATATAAGGTGTTTTATATACTGGTTATGTGTGTGTGTGTTTTTTTTTATGCTATGATATTTTGGTAGTATTGTCTATTTTGGTCTTTAATCCATTTTGTAATTTTGTGTCGGAATTTATTTTTGTTTTCCTCAATTTTATTTTCAAGTGTTAGACTGTTGAATGCTTTTATAGCGTGATATTGGTAGTGTCTTTGTCGTGACGTGACGATGACGCCTGACGTCATTTCTAGGTCTGAGATTTACAAAAGACATTGACGTCACAAGTGAAAAAGACTTTTGTTTTAATTCCTCTGTCTGTCGGAATCGGACAATCTCGATTTCGTCAGACTAGATACCTGGGATGCGGACATTGAACACGGACTTGGGACGGCGGGGACCTTAGGACAATCTCAGGACTATTGATTAGGATAAATGATTAATTCCTTGCGTGAAAGAGATGCTCGGGCAACCCGGATGAATCGCGGCCGCGTTTTGGCCATTTTGGGACATGGACTTTGATGATGTTCGGGTGTTTTTAGAATGGCGGCGCGGCGGTAGCGGAATATAATCGTAATAGGCGAGTCGTTCACAATACCGTCCGTCGACCACTTCGCGGCGCGCGTCCCGTTTAATAATATTTAAATACCTATGAAACAATATAATATTTAAATCGTTTACAGAACACATTATTCATTGAAATAATTTAACAGTAAAATAAATGGAAATTAAAAATGTATGGTGTCGTTAAAAATCGTAGGATGCAAGGCCAAAGATAGGGAATGAAGAATCAATTCCTTTTGAAATTGAGAATTAGATTGAGTGTGTCACAAGATTGAATTTATTCATTTAATTCGGTCATTCAATTTTGCCCACGTCTAGTCCTGACCATAACGAACACAACAAAAAAAGAATTATCCAATTTGGTGCAGTCATTCGGAAGTTATGCGCGTACATACATTTCTGCGATTCATTTTTATTTATATAGATTTCATAATGCCAGAGCTCACCAATAGCTTTATACAAACCTTGTCCTGACCATAACGAACACAACAAAAAAAGAATTATCCAATTTGGTGCAGTCATTCGGAAGTTATGCGCGTACATACATTTCGGCGATTCATTTTTATTTATATATATAAGAAAGATAGATAGATATGATGATTCTATTTTGTCAGTGGGTGGGACTGCACTGACAAAATAAAAGTTCAATTGATGTTGCACATTAAAATAAAAATGGATATATTTATCCAAGAAACTCTCTGCATTGTAATTTAATTCGGGTAGAATTTTGCAATGATACATAAAGACAGCGGTCAAAACAAATATGCGTTAAGAAAATTAATATAATATTGGTAGCTCTCAGTCGAAGAAGTGTTAAAAATGACGTATGACATGGTCAAATTAGTTGGGTTCAATTGCTAGATGCTACTGAATTGTTTCTGTCTTTTATACTCGTATTTCGCATTATTCGTTTGGGTAGTTTTTTTTTGCTTTATGTTTACATTAACTTCACACAGGAGGCTCCGAGGAAAATAAAATAATCTTTTTTGAAGATGCCGTGTGGAGGGTAATAAATGCCTTAATATTGTGTTCAATTATTAAATATTACATTATACTCATTAAGTTTGTTCCACAAATACTAAATAATGGGCATTATTTATTTACCCATTATGGCCATCAGCCTTGTAGGAGACGGTTCTGGTCTTGCCATCAGGCTGCAGCAAGGAGTATTGTCCTTCTACTGAATCTCCATCGCGGCTCTCCCATTGCTGCTTCTGGTCCTCGGTATGGGGGTCAGACACGGAGTATTCGAACTTATATTTGGGGTAGGCCTGCAGAAATAAAATATTCTATTAGCTTGGAAACATTTAAGTATACAGACAGGTAGGTATACACAGTTGAAATGTGGAAGTACGTCGTTCTATTTAGGAAGTAATTTTAAAGAATGGCGGTCACCATTTGATTGGCAAAATAGTGTGGAAAGTCACTCTGATTTTGAAAAATTTATGATTTTAATGCTGAGATGATCATTTATACATACCTGCAAATTCAGAAGGCAAAGGTCGAAAGCGGACAATAGAAAATTGGGAAGAAGATCACATTTTAGGAAGAATTTGTCAAAAGATTTCCACAAAAACACAATTATTATATAAAACTCTGTTTAAAATAGGCAAACAACAAAATTAGTTGCAAAATAGAGCAATGAGAATAAAAGTTGGGCGAAATAGAAATAAAATTGCCTGTTTCCAAAATACGTGTTATACAAAATTATATAAATCTAGGATTTTTACAGACATAAAACAAGAATATGCAATGATATTAGACTAACAAAGAAGGAGACAGCTAATTCGCAAAACAATTTATTCTACAAACGTATGATACATATATACATACGTCTGGGGTCCTAGGCCTAATGCTAGAACCAACGTCAAATATGTGAATCGCTGAGGAAATCGCTGTTTATCGATTTCTTGGTGTAAAAAATACTAAATCTATATTTTAACGTCTGCATTAGTTAAGCCATAATTTCATCAATTAGAGTACCTGATAGTGGTTTATTTATTTACATTAATTTATTTAATAGCATTCAAATAAGTCTCGTTTTAAACTACTTTCTATTACCTAAATCTAATTACTGGACTATTAAACTGACAGACACGTAATAGTATTAACCCCTAGATATTATTGTAATGCGCTGCCGGCAACAATTAAAACTCCTTCAATGAATAAGTTCAAAATAGATTAGACTATATTCAGTACATGCCTTAATTCTCCATTTGTGAGGTGTGCGTGTGGTAATAAATAAAATTAAGAAAAATGTGCTTATTAATTGAACACCTCCGGCACATATTATTAGAAATGAATGTCATCACTGCATTGAATGGTAGAAGAAGCAGGAATGTGCCTGAAAAGCTTGGTACGATCAGGTGAATCCAATATTTTAAACAATATTGGAGCGTGTGCACGGACATATGATGAATTCGGATATCTATGAGCGTGTGGAAGAATTCTGCCTAACACCGCTGTGTCGGTAGTACTTGTTGATAAAGATCCTTACGTTTTCCTCGTGGTGGTGTTCATGATGATGGTAGCCATGATCAGGGATGTTCTCCTGGACTATTCTCTGCGAGGAAACTGCCTGGCCATGGTGACTTCCCAAATCATGATGACTGATGTAATGGGCACTGCAAACTGCCAATAAAGCACTGACGACAAACAGCTAGAACAAAACATTATAATTTTGTAAAGATAGGTAATCGTATATTTGTTCAGATTCTATACGATGATTTAAGGAAAATTAAGGTGATCGCACGCATATCATTAAAGAAACCCCCTCTTAGGAAAGGAAAACTAACGGTGTTTCCGAATGACTGCGATTCTAGTTATTATAATAATCTTATCTAATGTACCGTAACTTTCGGTTAGCCGTGGAATCGGAGGTTGGTTATTACCTCTGAATAGATAAAACTTTTAACTAGATTTAATAATTCTTGATTCTCTCCCATTTAGCACGGGCTCTGTCTCTCTTTTTCATTTCAATTTCGATGATGGAACAGTTTTGTATATATAAATAGAAGTCCTGATTTGAAAGACTTTTGGAACACGAAACACACCTACATCGGGTTTCTCGTATTCTTCTTTATTCAATCATTCAATGGCTTTTACCATGACTGATGACTGGAACCGGATCAGTCCCTTCTCTCTTTCTTTCTGCAGAAGCTAAACATCTATGATACTTCATAAAAATAATCACTCTTACCCCCGCTTGGAGAATACACCACAATTATATTGAAGTAAATATTTTCAACATAGTCCGTTTAAATTAACATTTTTCCGCAGTTCCTTCTCTGGAACTTTATATCCTGTGTAAGGAACTGGTACTCCAGCACAGAGAAATCGATAGCTTTACAATATCGGATCGATCGATCGATCTTTCGGCGATTTTGTATCGATATTCCAAGCACGGTTCCATTTTTAATTGCCGAACTGATATTGACAGGGAATAAATAAGAAATCGATGGCAACACTGGAGATGTTTTCAATGAACAGTCATTCCGAAACGTCAAACTCCAAACAATTACGTAAAAATATGAATAAATTGAAATTTTTAAAATTAAAATACTAACCCAATTATGCATCTGACGCTAAAAGGGGAGTTAATTAGTTAATAAGGTCTCTATTCACAACTTCTTATGTGAACAACTTCCGGTCTCCAAGCCCGAACAATGTAGCGTCATGGCCTGATTGGATTCAACTTACTGCGTGTACGACTTCTTTCAATTCTAAGAGCTTCGTTAGTTCAATTCCGTTCGTTGATGATCAAGGAATTTGCATAACGAACGACATTATAAAAGAATTTGTGTATATTGGCCGCTAACCGAAACTTATCTGATATTATAGAGACCGGTCTAAAATTTACCAATCGTCCGTCGGAATATCTCTTATCAATAATTGTTGACCGTGCCCGCAAATATTGATAATTCACCATATGTAGATGATGGATTTAGTCAATATCATATTGATATAGTGTTTTATAGATCGTTCGCGCTGCACCTCCTGATGTTATTGTGGAATGAGCTAAAACCTCAAATTTTGTAACTGATATTTAACTTTTTTATTTCATGACCAATTTCAAACAATTCTTTGAAACTTACTTTGGAAAACATGGTGATTGACTTGGTTGTTTCTCTTGGACGATCCTAACGGACACTGTACTGATAAGAATAATGTTTGTCTTTTTATATGGCATTATTTATTTCAACAATACGGAATACGCGATGACGACACTTTAATTAATTCAACGAAACATCACATGTGGCTAGTCTCGTGAAATATTTGGTGAAAATCGAGAACCAAGCGTAGCGAGTAGATATTTCATCATCGGCTTTGCGAATTAATGAATTGACCCACCCTTTCCTTTAATTAAACTAACTGTCGGAATTAACTTAATTAATTAGTATGTAACTGATACGGTTTCGTAACGTAAGAAAAGCAAACCGTTTTGATGAATCAAAGTAAATAAATATTTTGTTTATATTTGGGTTAGTCCACTAACGTTCCTAGTATATAACTCCTTGATGCTTGTGCACCTGACACACATCAGATATTATCAGATATATGTTGAACCGCGAGCGCTTATGTCTTGAACCGTCACACGACGCGATCATATATTTCGTCCTATGGTAGGAGAGGGGGTCAGATGAATTAGGGAGTGCCACGAATTGCCATTTCTTTATACTGAATTTATCAACTTGACAGCTGTCATCGGCCCGTTTAGGCAGCTCCGTAATTAAAATGAACCCCTCTCCTGTTTTCGGAGGAGAGGGGGTCGCATAACTTTTCACACATCGCGTCAGGAGCGGTTACAGCGTAAGATCTGTATTGTCTATAGTTGATATGCGCATAAACCGCTTAGGCTTCTTTTATATTCTATAGCTGTGTTTTATATTTTATGGCAGGGGTCTTATTTATTATTGGTATTATATACAAATATTTTTTTTGTGAACACCACACATTACAATTCCCCCATTTTTTCCAAAAAAAAATTTCCTTACTTATTAGAATGAGTATTGGACATTGTTCCGTTCCTTCTCACTTTTTAAAAATCACGTCCTTGGGTCCTTAGATTATATATTCTGTGGATTACAAGTAGGAACTTTAGATCGTGTATTGTTTGATTGTCCCATTATTATATCAAGTCTTATCTAAAATTGGGTTTCCTCTTAAGGCGCCGTATCCCCACTCAAAAAGAAGAAGATTGGGAGATAAGTAATTACGAATGTTGGAGAGAGCGCGCTAATATTTAAAACGATCAAATCGAAGCGAAAATTGTGAAAATTTTTAATAAAACACGACTAGTTTAAAGTAGAGCAAAAATTTCATGGGGAACATCTAAAATAGCATTTAAAGAAGCAATTTGATTTTTTTTCATACATATAACTTCTAAAATAAGTGTTAAAAATAATTTTCGGAGCATACTTTGCGATTTTTTTGTATCGAGGGAATTTCTTATAATTTGCGTTTCGGCGTGGAACACGTCTAGTTATTATCTAAAAAAATAACATGTATTTTTTAAGAGCTTAAAACTGCAAATGTTTAAAGGAGATATGTAAGAAATCGGTAGAAATTCGGGTAGCGGCGGCTTTTAACAATCAGCCCCTTGCAAAATACGGTGGCCATATAAACATGTTCCAATAAAAATGGTGATTATTTTTAATAAACGCAGTACGCTTTGTATCTATCTTTCTAAAAGTACGAGTATTATTTACATTATTATCAGGCATTACATTTAGGATTGTACATTTTCGATTGTCGTAAACGGAAGTGGCGCCACCTGATATAATTTATTTTGAAGTACCAACCCAACTTCGTATACATCTCTGATGCCGCGCTGTATGCAATTCAATTATTGAACGTTAAGTTTTTGACAAAACTACTGACATAAATCATTGATATGTTAACTGTCAGATCAGATTCCGTGAAATTCATTACATTCGATTCCAGATAAATTCGCTGTGTACGAACGTATACATAAAATACTGTTTTCGGAAGTAGGTGAAAAACTCTTTCAGATTTTAGTATTACAAATCGACACAAGGGCGGATTTAGGGGGGGGGGGGGGCACGTGCCCCGGTATTTTTATGTACTTTGGAGATTCCATCACAGTACAGAAAACTGTCTTTATTAAACATTTAATTTTTCTATTGTTTTGACACTATCATATACCTTCCTATACATACTTGAACTTGTGGAAATAAACTTGAAGTATGATACATCAAATTTATTTCTAACAGTAATTGTTGATTTTTTTGCCCGTCCGCCCCTTGTGCCCGCCCAGAAAAAAATCCTAACAGCAACTGTTGATTTTTTTGCGCATACGCCCCTTGTGTCCCTCCCCCAGAAAAAATCCTAACAGTAATTGTTGATTTTTTTGCCCGTCCGCCCATCGTGCCCCCCCAGAAAATTATCCTGGATCCGCCCCTCGGGAGGGAGGTTAGGGGGGATAAAATCGACATATTTATGAATGATTTGGAAACGAGCGTTTTTAATTTAACATCCCCCCGTTTAAGCAATGTTTTACTATGGAAGAGATATGTGGACGACATCTTCGGACATATTTGGGCAGGATCGGAACGCCAACTCAACAACTTCCTTATCCTTTTAAATTCCTTTAAAAATCAAATAAAATTTATAATAGAAATAAGCAATGAAACATTAAACTTTTTGGATTTAACTTTATCAATTAAAAATAATAAAATCGATTTTAGTATATATCGCAAGCCCACTTACACTGACACAGTAATTCATAAGACCTCCAACCACCCTGCCTCACAAAAACACTCCGCCTTCTACTCCATGATACAGCGCTTAGTAAATGTCCCAATGTCTAATAATAATTTCCTTTCTGAACTTTCTATAATAAAACAAATTTATGTAAATAACGGATATGAACCAAGTTTAATTAATAACATCGTAAATAAAAAACTAAGCAAAATTTAAAAAACAAATATCTATACAATTCTAATAATATGTAATAATGAAAAGAACGGCGTAAAATTTTATATATTCATAATTTTTCAGTTCAATGTTGCAAAAATCTCCCTTCTAATATTAAACCAGCTTTTTATACAAGAAATAATATCGGTAATTTTTTGAGGAAGACCATAAATTGACTAATTCCGGAATATATAAACTCGAATGCAATGACTGTTCCCCATTTTAAATTGGAAAAACAACTCCTAATTTTGAAATTAGAACATTTTAGGTGTCTAATGGTGGGTTTCTTCATTTACCGAGAATGCTAAATGCAATGCTAAGGGAACGTACCCATACTACGTGACCAACTTTTTGCAATTTTTAACCCCCCCTCCCCCCCCGGTGACCAAAATCCTAAGCCCGCCGCCGCTCATTTGTACCAAGCGTGACATTTTGAAGACCCCCCCCCCCCTAAACGTGTCATGTCAATGTAGGTTCCCTATTTGTAAAAGTAAACGGTCAAATGCATAGAAATTTTTAAATTTCGATCGTTTATTTTTACAATTAGCATTGCATTTAGCAGTCTCGGTAAATGAAGAAACCCACCCTTAATAATAATACTTTTTCCGAGGCTAACCATATCATTGAAAATAACCATAGTTTTGAAAAAAATACGGAGATAAATATTCTTCATATTAACCATAAAGGAAAACGCTTAGATAACATAGAAGCCTTGGAAATAAAAAAAATTCCTTAAAAATAACGAATTTATTATTAACAAACAAAAAATATTATCTTATAGCCCAATCCTGGATACGTTCCCCAACCCACTCTTCATTAATCCCTATAAATCCCTAAACTATGGTCTATGGTCCTAACCCCAAGAAGTAGCTAATCGTAGCAAGGCACCCATATTGGTCAAAATATCGTGGATTTTGAGCCATTAAACGAAGAACCAGAGTTTAAGAGTGTATTACCAGAGAACCAGAATTCCGATTTTGTCACCAGCGCTCAAACGTTAGCGCTCGCGAACGGAACTTTTTTAGAACTAGATAGATTTCATTCTTATCCTACTAACGCTTGCGTCTGGATGAAAAAAATCTTTTTTTTAAATTCAAGATGCAAATAAGTTTTTTGACGTTGGGACTTGTATTTCATGGTGAAAATTCTCTTATTTGGACTTTTTGTGACCAATTTTACCGAAATGAAAACATCCAAATTTTGCTGGGAAGAGCGTCACAGAGGCATCCCCCTAAGTCGCGGTTCGGGCCGGAATGGGCCGGAATGAATTGGCTTTGAACTTATCGGCTGCTATAAACATGACCAAACTCGAATTGGTAAGTTATGTAATTAAAAACATATATTTCCTAAAATTATTTTTTTTTTAAACTATTTATTATTTTTCAATAATGTCTAATCAAAATAGGTGTTTATATTAGTTAGTAAATTTTATTTGAAAAATAACATTTATGTACTAATATTTATGTATGTAAATTTTAGTAGATTTTATTTGAACTAAAATTAAAATTTTTAAACATGGCTTTACCAGATAATGTATTGATTTATATTACTGTATGATTATATGGTATGAATTTTGCCTTGTATAATAATATTTCTGGTTTGAAAATTAATAAATCTGAGCATCGATTAACAGTATAACTTTTTATTATTAAAAAATTCAAATTTCAAAAAAATATAAAACCCTGATAACCCAACAATCTCGAAAACATATTATGTTTTTTTTGTAAAATTTTTTCTTTATTATTTTAAAAAGAAAGACAAACATTCCGGGGTTACGAATGGCCCAACAATGTTTGAAAATCTCCTACTACCACCACAGAAAGCCGAAAATGTTGCTTGTGTTGCGATGGAGGACTAAGACTTAAAATGTTTCGCAACTTCTATAATTTGGTTTAAAAATGACAAATTTCCGGTTGAGTCTAACCAAGTCCTCTTAACGATGATGATACCATGAATACTTTAGATGTTCTCTTCATACGCAACAACTTAAGAGATATCCCGCTGCTATTTTTTTTTTATTGTTTTGTGTCATTGTACTAACGTACATCACGCAAGACGTATTTGGAATAACAATTTCTGTCATTTTTATTATTTTATGTTTATCATGTGCACATTTTGATTTCGTGTATAAATTAAATAATATTGTTGAGTTTTTTTTTAATAAAATTAAAAAAAAAACTAATTTGCCTTTGTTTTTGTTTTAGAGGTTGTTTTTGATTTTGTCTTCTATTTTGTTTTTGTTTTTTGGTTTTGCATTGATTTTGTTGTACTTATAAAGATGTTCTTTGTAATAATAAAAAAAAAATGTAAAAACCCAGCCGGGTGTGTAACTCAAAACCCAATTTTGGATAAAAAACTTTTTTTTTTCTGATTTTTTACCGCTGCCAAAATCAATAGTCAGCTAATCTTTATCGGTGCACATTCAACAACAAATTTGAAAAATGTGAAATCCCGTTCCAGCGTACGACACATTTCTCAGTTCCGAGGACCATCATTCAATATTGAGATATTATATGAAATATCTAAAGTTATTTTTACAAACCAGTTCGGATTAGCCGGGCACATGCATCCTTTCTCGTCTTCTTCATCCTCTTCAAACAACATTACCGGAAATTCGGGTTCAGAGCCCTCGACAAGAAGATCGCCAATGGCTCTTAGAAGTGATGCCTTCGTGGTGTTATTATCAAATTTTAATATATTATCTTCTTCACTTTGTATCCATAAAAAGGAAGATGTGTTTTTTAAATATTTTTATTTCAACTTAACATCTATACAGGTAGGTAAATCGTGGTGATTAACAGTAAAACGAGATGATACTAAAAGGCATTTGAATATTTAGAAATGATGTTGAAAAGAATTATGCTGGAGTAGGGCGTCTTGCTGGTGATAGTTGTCTAAGTGTTGGATCTCATGATGGTACTGGTCTCCTCCGGTCGTCTCCACCTGGGCCTGGAAACTGATAAAAAACAAATAATTAATATAACAAATAAAGAAAATGACTTGTTCTGTTCGTGTGATGTGGCGTGAAGTGAAACAGAAGTTTACCCATTTTCTTTATCGGCGGTATAAGAGACAGTCCTGGTCTTGCCATCAGGTTGCAGCAGGGAGTACTGTCCTTCCACCTTATCCCCGTCGCGGCTTTCCCATTGCTGCTTCTGGTCTTCAGTCTTCGGGTCATTTACGGAGTACTCGAACTTGTACTTGGGGTATGCCTGAGGAAAGAATATCCATCGTTAGTTGAGCATAGGAATTGGCAACACATTGCGTTTCGCGAACTTTCATAAGAAAAAGTTTTTGAGTTTGCCTAGTTATACCGCCCATCGCAATAAACATTCTCAACCACCTGAAAACCAAAATCATGAAAAGTATGATTCGGACTACCCTCTGTGGTATTCATAATGTCGCATATAAATCAAATGATAACGAGAAAAATGAAAATTACGGTGCTGATGGTCACAACTATTCCGATTATGTTGCTTTTAAAATGATAATGCTCTTAACGATAATTCTGGTATGAACTTTTTTTATTTTTTTAATCATTATACAGGGTGTCCGGGAGTAAAGTGCATTAACTTCGGGAGGTGATTCTACATGATATTATAAGTAAAAAAGAAAAATAACTTTTTTCGAAATTCCAACTTTTAGGGGTACTTTGTGGTAAAAAGGTAAAATTAGACCAGCGTGCGCGGCCAGCTTTATTATTTTCCGCTGTTACGATACGGGCCAATCACCACCGTACAACATTGCCACGATCGTGCCCGGGCGGCGCGGCTCCCGGCAAGTAAGATCGTACCTCACACTAAGGATTTTTAGTAGGTAGATCTTTATGTATGGGAAAAATATGTTGGAATTTCGAAAAAAGTTGTTAATCTTTTTTACTTTTTGACGACCTCCGTAGTCCAGTGGCTAAGACTCTTGACTCACATTCCGAAGGTCGCGGGTTCGAACCCGGCATGCGCAAATAAATTTTATTTGATTAATTTGTGTTATTTCACAATTAATTCATTTAAAATAATATATAGTATATTTGCGGCATGTTCCAGAGTGGAAGATACTATTAGTATCGCCCTGGTGTAAGACCACCATTCAGAATTGAAACGTTGCTTGAAAATGGCTTTAGCCGTGTTTAGTGACCAGATCTGAATAGCCAGGTACTTCCCAACCTTCCCCTTCCCCACCTCCTTCCCCTCCCTACCACCTTCAGCCTCACAACATACCCCAATTGGGGATGCCATAGTCTCACTGGCTCCAGACGGGAGCAGTTGAGATTCTTGTGCGGTATTCACTGTAAAAAAAAAAAACTCCTACCCTCGGACACCCCGTATTGATTTGTATTTAAATGGACAAATTTCACAAATATATCGACGATTAGAGTAGAGTTCAGACTTAGAAGAGATGAGATGTCAAATGGACGGGAGGCAATTTTAGACAAGGCGTTTAGAAAGAAGAAAGGATATCTGTTTAGAGAGGGATAGCCAAAAAATATGAGGGAGAGGGGGAGTGGAGTGGAGAGTGGGAAGGTGGAGTAGGCGGAGTGGGGTGGGAGAGGGGGGAGGGAAGGAAGGGGAAAGGGGAGGGGTGGAGGAAGGTGGGGGGAGGTGGAGTGGGGAGAGGGAAAGTGGAGGGGGGAGGAGTGGGGGGAGGGGTAGGTAGAGGTGGAGGGGGGAGGGGGATTGGTGGGGGGAATGGAGTGGGGGAAGGGTGGGTGGAGGGGGAGGAAGGTTAATGGGGAGATAGGAGTGGGGAGAGGGAAGGTGGAGGAGGCTGAGTGGGAATCCCCTAATACCATGCGAGCAAAGCCGTGGAAAAAGACTAGGATTACAATATTTGAAGGTACATTATTTAATATTGGACTTACGTGTTCTTCTTCATGGTGATGTTGATGGTGGTCTTCAAACTGATGATGATGATCAGGGATGTTCTCCTGTACTATCTTTTGAGAAGAAACGGCTTGTCCCTGGCTGTGGTGTCCATAGTTGTAGATGGCACCAGCGTGGCTGACAGCCACCATGGCACAGAGGGTTAAAATCTAACAAAAAATAATCAGTTTTCTTGATTTATCCATTTTTCGGGTCTGCTAATGTTGGACAATTTTAAAGTTACTAAACTTTGTGAGACAGTAAGTTTTACGTTGACATTTATTGTTACATTAAACACAAGTTTTGATATCGGAATTGTGTTAAAAAATAATTCATTTAACCGACTTAGTTTATTTTCATCACTTACCTTTGAAAACATGTTGATTGTTGGTGCTTCTCCTTGCTTAGCTCCCAGAATACTATACTCATAACAAGTTTGTCGGCAATTCTTATACTATTTTAATTGGTCAATAATTTCAATCCAAAAACGTCTTCCTACATAACAGTATTTTCCCCAATTTCCAGTGTAAACGAACTGTATTATCGTTAATTAGAAAATAATATACGTAAGCCAGTTCCGACATAATAATTTTATTTCAATCCTCGGTAATTAATTCTGTAACGAACTGCAGTAAAAGCATTGAGTAACATTTCGTATTTAGGCCAACATACTAGATTAATGTTTATTAATTTATACATTAAACAAGTAATTCGTTTTTACCTATTTGTCCACCGGTCAACGCGCAAATTATTGGGTGATATAATTGCACACTTTACAGGTAACAACGGGTACCTACATAACATTTGCTTTACCAATAAATTATGTCCACAAATTAATAATGATTGCATATTATTTATGAGGTGTTAAGCAAAATACTTTTCTTATAAAAACTAAATGAAGGAATACAGAAGGCACAGTTCATTGTCAAGCACAGTTTGAGAAACATTCCCGCAAAGATGTTTTCAAAGGTAAGTGAAAAATTCTTAATCATCTCAATTGTAATATTCAACCATTTTAGACAGTAAATTATTTAAAATAAAGTAAACATATGGAAATAATATTTGCAAAAAGACTAATAATGCATTTTACACCCCCAAATTAATGCAAACACTTTGGCGGTTTAAGACTAATAAAATGTCTCACTACATAAAAGTACCAAAATTATGGTTGAATGATTTAAATCTTGAAACATAAACATAGGAATGTAGGTATGTAAAATAATGCACTTACCTTTTGTAAGAATAATGGAACAATATGGTATTTAAAAATGATGTAAATAAAACATAATGACGGTATTTTTTTATTATTTATCACTAGCGAGTTTTTCCAGCATTCGTTGCAATGCCATTTAAATAAATAAATTGTTTTTTTTCGTATCCGGATCTGCCCTGATGATGGACACTGCAACGATGTCCGAAACGTTGGCTAAAGAAGGAGGTAGCGCAACACGGCATAACACCCCAAAAACAAATAACGAAAATGCTTTTGGCCGTGAAAATCTTAAAACTTATCCAAATAAATTGTTTCTCCCCGCGTGTCCTTTCCCGTTCGTCCCGTTCCCCTTCCGCCTTCCCTTCCCCTCCCGCGTTCCCTTCCCCTCACGCATCCCCCTCCACCTTCCCTCACTCCGCGAACCCCCTCCCGCATTCCCCTCCCGGTACATTCAGTTTTCAAATAGATCGCGTGCCACCTTTTATAATTTTTTTATACAAATTTCATAATGCCAGAGCTCGCCAGTATAAATAGAAAAGTTCGCATGTACACAACAACTAACCAAATATTCATCATAATCGGATGAATAGTACAGGAAATAATTTCATAACGCCAGAGCTCACCAATATATATAGAAACCTTCGCGGGCGTGCGCACAACAACTCACTAAATTTTCATCGCAATCGGATGATTGGTTTGGGTAGCGCGTAAGGGAAAAACAAAGAAACACTTATTTTTATACACACACTAGCTGGTTCCCGGTATGCGTTGCTATGCCATTTAATAAAAAAATTGTTTGTCCCTGCGTGTCCTTTCCTATTCGTCCCGTTCCACTTTCGCCTCTCGCGTCCCCTTCCCCTCTCGCGTTCCCACTCCGCCTCCTCCACCTTCCCTCTGCTCATTCCACTCCCCCCCTTCCCCCGTCCCTCGAACCCCCCTCCCGAGTTCCCCTCCCCCCATCCCCTCCAGAATTTCATACATTCAGTCCCGTTACATTCTGTTTTCAAACAGCTCGGGTGCCTCCTCTTGCAATTTTTTTATACAAATTTCATAATGCCAGAGCTCACCAGTAGTTTTATACAAACCTTGTCCTGACAATAACAAACACAACAAAAAAAGAATTATCCAATTTGGTGCAGTTGTTCGGAAGTTTACATTTCAGCGATTCATTTTTATTTATATAGAATAGAAGAAGATTATATCGAAAAAATCTATGTTCCCCAGGTATTTGTAATCTGCGCTATCGCCGCCCTCAGCAATGCCAGCGCCATCGGTCACCAGAGCTACCACGGCCATGGGCAGGCTGTGTCTTCCCAGAAAATCGAACAGCAACATAACATTCCCGATCACCACCAACATTCCTTCCACCTAGAGGATCACCATCATGGTCACCACGAGGAAGTCAATGTGAGTACCAACCACCAAAGAAATATAAAAATTAAATATATAAAAGAAATCAGCCAAAGCCAACACCCAGTTAATATGCAACTTCAGTTTATCAATACATGCATGAAAACTAACTGTTTCTGCATTTTGTTATTTAGGCCTACCCCAAGTACAAGTTTGAATATTCCGTTAACGACCCGAAGACCGAGGACCAGAAGCAGCAATGGGAGAGCCGTGATGGAGATTCAGTGGAAGGACAATACTCCCTCCTGCAGCCTGATGGCAAGACCAGGACTGTCTCTTACACCGCTGATAAGCACAATGGGTAATTATATACATTTCACACATTAGTATCAATAAAAATGATAATGTATGGGTAACACCACCCAGGAAACAATTTGTTGGATAACAACACAACTGCCATAGGTCACCCCAAGTGGTTTTTAGCAAAGGTGACATAGTAAGAGTGCTCACGTTAACTTTTTTTGGCGGCGGGTGAGTCTGTCTACCAGCTGCATGGCAAGCCGGATCTGATCTATTTTTTTTGCGAATACTACACAAGAGTCTTAAATGCTCCCAAATCGTCTGGAGCCAGTTGGACTCCTTCTTCTTCTTTCGTATGGTGGGGGGTCAGAGGGGGACAGAAGGGGCCAGTTGGACTAAGGCCTTCCCAATGTGAGACTTAAAGGTAGCGGCGAGGGGAAGGGGGTGGGGAAGAAGAAGGTGGAGAAATACCTGACTATTCAGATCTGGTTTACAAACAGGACAAAAGCCATTACAAGCAACGTTTCATTTCTGAATTGGGCCTTACACCATGGCCGATGTAAGGCCATGGCGATGCTGAGAGTATTTGAGTTTAAAACTAGGAAAGAGCGATATTTACGTTCGATTTAACAACTTGTTATCAGGTCTTGTTTTTTTGTACTACAAATTTTTCTTAACACAAAATCCGATTCATAACTTTTCTGGGTATTAATATTTTGAATGTTATAATATTTTTAATTGACTGAACGAGCGAAATTTTAACCAAGCGCTTTCAGTTTCTTCGCCGATGGTAGCCGTGTTGAATAGTATCTTACTACTTAATACGAGCTTAATATTAAATTATGGCATTATAGCTTAATCGTTAAAATCAACATTATTCGAAGAATTTTGTTCACAGAACTACGTGTCAATTTTCGAATTTATTCGATTTTCTTTTTATCAGATTCCAGGCTCAAGTAGAGACAACAGGAGAAGATTACGGACATCACCAAATTCAGCACTTAGATGACTTCCACCAGTATGAAAACTTACTCCAACACAACAATATCCATCATCATTTCTGAATGCTTACAATACAACACTCCAAACCTACACTAAGTCAACCTATCATCAACTTATTTAGTTATAATTGAATTAAAAACCTTACTCGTAATAATAATTTGTTTCATTTATTTAAGAAAGAAAATCATTAATGTTAATGTGTTGTCAGTCACAGTTCTAACTGTTCGTACAAACCTAATCAGCGCCCTTGAGGTGATTTTTCACAAAAACGGTGCTATATAAATTAGCCAATTATTAATCGCCAAATTAATATTTTTTTATGTAAAATCAAAGAGGATCATCAGGTTGATGTAGACTATCCAATAATAATAATTTTTAACTTTTCGATTTATATTATATTTTAATAATGTGACAAAAGTTTATTATTTTTCTTACTTTTGTACTCTATTATATGTTTATTTATAAAAGGCAGTATAGCCACTTATGTATTTAAAAAAAAAAAAAAAATTATTTCACAAAAAAAAAATTAAAATGTAATAAAGAAAACCAAACTGCACAACACGCGTCGCTAGGAGGCGCTGGTGTACCACACTTCCGGTTCCATGTCAACTTAAAAAAGTGGCACTTTAACACCCATTTGACAAGTCATTAAAAGTGATGAAAAAAATAGCGCATAACTTGACATAACCTATTGAAACTGGTTTTTTTAATCATTTAAAAAAATAGTTTTTCATCACTGATGATGTGTCACTTTTTTGTGACACATTATCAAGTGAAGTTGGAGGTATTTATAAATATTCTACAGTAATTGTTATGAGTGAATTAAATCAAATTCAAAAACAAAATGAGTTTGTAATGAAAATGTCGCCTTAAAACAGCTTCTACCCTATAGATCTGAATAGATCGATTCTTAACCTACTCCTCTGTCTTTTATCTCATTCGTTTCCATTATTCCGTAAAAAATGGAATGTCATTAAAAAATAACCCTCATTAAAACTTTTAATTTAAACCCATTTTCTTCATTCTACTGGCTGGTAATCTTCTCCTACACATTTGTGTAATAATTCAAAATTATTCAAGAACAAATTCCATTATATGCCGCTATTGTCGGGAAGGAATGCAACATGGTACACTAGCAGCTCTGCCCAGAGTTGACAGCCAACACAAGCAAATCCTGCCAATACTTTACAGGAGTTGGACTATTATTGATATTCTACCGTATTTGGCAATAAAGGGTTAAGGTCACTCTATACGCCACCCCAAAAAGTTCTACCTGACGTTCCTCTCCTAGTTTGTCAACAGAAGCGTGGAGGTAAGCATGAAAAACAACAGACGATATCACCCGTACAAAAGTCACACCAATTTCCCTTTTCCCTTACTTCTATGGTATATGTGGAAAGTTTCCGTCGAAAGCGTAATTAGGTAAGCTGGAAGAAAAATGTAGAATCCTATAAGAAAAAAAATTCTACGGTACATGATAATTTCTTCAGTAAGTTATCTGTAGAAAGCTTTAGTGAACAAATTTACGAATAAAACAAACACATGGTGCACTGAAAATTTATTTTTTGAATAAGTTGTGTAACACCTTAAATTATCATATATGTAATCATTGAAAAAGTCCTGGGTTCAATTTCTAGCTGCGACCATTTTTTCTCATTTTAATTTCGCTGCTATTGCCTTCAATTAATTTTTATATTTATTTTGGTATAATATTTCACATTTTATATTACAATCCAACAATGTTGGCCTCACTGGGTGGCTTACCTGTGCTGTGAATAAACTTTATTGGAAAGGTCCCCATAAAGCAGTGGTTCCCGACCCTTTTTTGATCAGGAACAACTATGACATTTGTTTGTTCCCACAGGGACCACAAGGTAGGTACAACAATGCTAAACTGTTATTGCGTAATTAAACGCGTCCTTGCAATTACTGTCATTTTGCAATTCAATGTGCTCTTTTTGGACTTCTTCAGCTATCTCTCCATCATTAATACCAAAAGGGTTACTTATCAGCTCTTGGATACCTTTGAATTCGGTTTTGTAGTAAATGAATAAATGTTTCGTGGACCACATTTTAGATCCCGCGGACCACCTGTGGTCCACGGGCCACCGGTTGGGAACCACTGCCTTAAAGTGACTTTAGAGTGGATGTAGCGAGCAGTCAATTATTTTATTTTGTAAATATCGCGCCATGATTGTCAAACGGTCGTAACCGAACAAACATTAAATGGAGACGATTTTTTAATTTCGTTTTTTAAGGAATATACTTATAAGGAGTACCCTTCGACCAAGAATACTTGGTCGATGGGACCAAACTTTACAGGGAATTTTTATTTTATTGAATATCTACCATTCAACTTGCATTACGAGAAACATTAATCTTCCACAGCTTTGCGGATAAATCGTGTGGCGGTTATGTTGTTGTGTATAATAATGTTATTTTTTAGAGAGTACAAATGTACGTTAAATAGCCGAGCAAAATAACGTAGCCGCTATTTATTCCCAAAGCAGCGCAAATTCAATGATTTTCGTAATGTAAGGTTGGTACTAATAAAATAAACATTCGCTTTAAAATTTGGTAATCTATCTATATATATATTTCAGTGTAAATTGAAAAATCGCGGCCGGCCAATCAGATTGAAATTTGCGAAATAATAATGCGAATTAGGATGATGTGCTGTTTTGTGCTAAGTATATCCAGTAGCCACAGTGACTCCACTATCGCCACTGAAGAACAGAGTCAAAAACTCTAGGCAGTTTCTGTTTGTGTATCGTAAGCATTGAGGTGTATATATATCAATGATCGTAAGTGACACATTAATCATTTACGATAATTTCAGAGATCCTTACATTGTTTTGCCTAAACTGAATTTTAGACCACTGTGATGTATGGTAATGTGTACAGAAGCACACAATTCAATTGCATAATTTTGTATTGTCAAAATAACTATATAACTATTTTTGTCTAAATTGTGTACTTACCTAAGATATTTATTTCATTAGTTTTTTGAAAATTGTTTACATAATGAACATTATTATTATTTTTTTGCATGTAAAATACTCCTCCCATAAAAACGAGCTCCTAGAGCTCAACTTATGGAGTAGTAGAATAAAACATGAATTATTTTGTAATCTTGCATATATTATCATTGTAATGTACCTATAAACAAAAATCTTGAAATAAATAAATAAATAAATAAATAAAATAAATAAAATAAATGAAATAAATAAAATAAATAAAATGAATAAAATAAATAAAATAAATAAAATAAATAAAATAAATAAAATAAATAAAATAAATACAATAAATAAAATAAATAAAATAAATAAAATAAATAAAATAAATAAAATAAATAAAATAAATAAAATAAATAAAATAAATAAAATAAGTAAAATAAGTAAAATAAATAAAATAAATAAAATAAATAAAATAAATAAAAAAATAAAATAAATAAAATAAATAAAATAAATAAAATAAATAAAATAAATAAAATAAATAAAATAAATAAAATAAATAAAATAAATAAAATAAATAAAATAAATAAAATAAATAAATAAATAAAATAAATAAAATAAATAAAATAAATAAAATAAATAAAATAAATAAAATAAATAAAATAAATAAAATAAATAAAATAAATAAAATAAATAAAATAAATAAAATAAATAAAATAAATAAAATAAATAAAATAAATAAAATAAATAAAATAAATAAAATAAATAAAATAAATAAAATAAACAAAATAAATAAAATAAATAATATTTATACGGTTCATCTAGCCTGGTAATGATTTAAAACAATGCTACTCGCCGTTATGATCTTTTGGCGATCATGGCTCCATATTACAACCGGTATAAAAATTAATCCATTTTAGTATGGTTATGGTCCTAACATGCCACTCAACCCCTACTTCGTTAGACGTTATTAGATGATTAGATAACTATCACGTTCTCTTTCATTGGAAAGGGATTGTTGGTATTACAGAATCTGAAAACAGAGCTGTATCTACTGTACGTTCAAGCTACCCGTGCGATACATTTCTCTCCCCTTAGGCGATGAATTTTATCATCGAGACGAAAATATCGGTCAGTCACACGATCAGTGACTAGGTACACAGTACACTAGTTAGTAACACTGTATTGAATAACCTGGAATATTAATAACTTATTACCTCTTGAACCACTTTTCTTTACGGGTAGTCCAAAAAACTTCCATATATATTTGTTTACTGCAATAAACACTTTGTTGTTTTTTTGCGATAATAATCAATTGTATTATATTACATTATTTCACACCTTTTGTTTTTTTATAGCACAATACTCGGGGGTTATAATATATTGTTTATGATTAATAATTCATGTTGCAAGATAAAAAAATTAAACCTGAATTGTCTTAATAAATAACGGTGGTCACCGCAGCCTTCCAGCACCAAGCGCCACTCCTGAGTGAGCGTTGGGCCCGAGCTCACGCAAGACTACGCCCTGCATGATAGTGGATTTTATTTATTTTTGTTGTTATAAATTTTTTATTTTTTTTCTATTTATTTTGTTCATTTCTTTACTGATTAAATATATAAATATGTGTTACTATATGGGACGTGTTGGATTGCACTATCCTCCCCACATCATGGAATAAAGAATTTATTACTATTATTATTAGTAACCCGATAATAAAATGTTTTAGAAATAAAAAAAAACTTTTCATTTTTTTGTGCATTAGTTCCACGCAAGATGCTCTGAGGAAAAAGTCTCTAAAGTCAGAAAGAGATGTTACTTACTTAGAGAGACCTACTGGAGACTTTCAGTCTCTCAGTGGGCAAACGCATTCGCCGCCAAGACCAAGACAAATCTTACCCCATGAACGCGAGCACCACTGTCAAGTCACCAAATCAGTAGCGAACCACTTGCGATAACCTTACGGACAGCGTTCGGCAGATCCTTCTTTAGCCAACGGAAACGTTGGCTAAAGAAGGAACACATCTACCGTATCTGCCTGATCTGCCCTGATGATGGACGCTGCAACGCTGTCCGAAACGTTGGCTAAAGAAGGAGGCAGCGCAACACAGCACAATACCCCAAAAACAAATAACGAAAATACTTTTGGCCGTGAAAATCTAAAAGCGTCTATGACAGGGGTGTCGGTTATCCATTCAATGGTTCCCGGGGCGGCGGTATCCATAACCGCCTCCCAAATTGAATTAATTTTATCACAACCTTAATTACTATTGTAGAGGCAAGTACAGTAAAGAGCGTACGATTGTTTTTTTAAAACAAATAAAAAAATGAGTCATAAATTCATCTAAAACGATAATTGAAAATACATTTTTTTCACGGGCTTTCTGGCGTCCAACTTTCGAAATAGCCCATCTCTTCAGTTGGCAACCTCTGCTTCTCTTTCCTATCCAAGGACGCCATCCGATGACATTGTGACATTACGGTGTTGTCTTAGTCGTGCGGGTTGTCGTACCGTATTATATAAAGTTGTCTAAATAGCATTAAAGTTCCACCACATCCCGTAATACCAAGTCGTATTGATTGGCAGAAGACAAAATACGCCATTCTGATTAATTCTTTATATAGCCTATGTCTTAGAGTTCTATAGATAGTTTCCCCGTATTGTATGTTTAAGGTTTACGTGTGTTATTATTTCAGCAATAAAATATTAATGTCTTTATTAAATTACTTCCGATATGTTTCATACTGCTGTTAGTAATTACAATAATTAGTCATACAATACGAACTTACTAATTTGTTTATATAATTAGAGAATGTGTGCACACCTACGACTTTAAAAAACTTATATTATTGTTTCGGAATCTTCCTTACGAAATGATTTAATTAATTCGTAAGGTTTACTATATAAGATTGTGCGTTAAAATAACAGGGCACAGTCAATCATAAGCAGTGATAGTTAACGCATTTAACATGTTTTCTAAGGTAAGAGTCACCGAACAGAGTGAAAGAAACCTTTAATATCATTTATACCTTTGGGTAGGGCAAATATTAAGAATTAAGATGTCACAATTAATATATAAAAACAATACGTGTGGATATAAGGTTTTAGATTTTCACGGCCAATAGTATTTTCGTTATTTGTTTATGGGGTGTTATGCCGTGTTGCGCTACCTCCTACGAAACGTTGGCTAAAGGAGGAGGTAGCGCAATATGGTACAACACCCCAAAAACAAATAACGCAAATACGTGTGGAATTGAAATGCGTTTTACGAGACTTTTAAATATTTTAAAATGTTTTAAAATATGCGTATTTAATTTAGAATAAACTTATTCGAAGTCAAAGTTTTTAAATTGATGCCTTTTTAAATTTTATTTTCTTTGACCAGGTCTCGGGCCTATTTTATCGAAGGGTCAAAATATTTCAGATTTGCAATAAAATAACTAAAAACTGTGTGTGAAATGTGATGAATTACGCTTTCAAATTTTATAATTCGAAATAATCATATTAGAAATAATTTTAGAAATATAAAATTTTGAATGCAACTTAAAAAAGTAACTAATTAAAATTACTGATAACGAAAACAATTAAAAACACACACCCATTTTATTAGATAAATGTATTATAAACGTTACCGTCAACTCACTTTTACATCGTTTCAAGTAAAAATAATTTATAAAAAATTCCACAAATTTCATAATTTTTTTTCAATTTTCGCTGAAAAAATTTGGATTCATAAAGGTGTATATTTTAAGTATTTTGTGCTTAATTTTTAGATTTGAATAAGAAGCGTGGGTTTTTCTCTTACTAAGACCGTTTACGTCATATTTCTAACCATTATAGTAAGTGAGACACAACTATTTCTACGGTACGTATATGATTTGTTCCGAAAACCGAACAAATTAGCCTGAGGGGAAAATATTATCCATCCTTCTTTTTCGAATAAAATAACAGCGAATTACACGGATTAGAAAGCAATCGTTTCATGTTGTGACATACCTAATCTATAACGTAGTAATTTCAAACGTTCGTCTTGTCCTTTTCCTTTGCATTGGCTTTTCCTTCCTCCAGTTTTTGTAAAACCCACAGATCTGGATAATTGTTGCTTTGTGTCTAATGGCTTCAGCTACGTATATTTAGTGAGTCCTTTTAAAAACGATTGCTTTAGATTGAACAACGTTAATATAATATGCAAATAGGTATTTTAGGATAACGACAATAGCAAACTTGAGTTTATACATGAAATTCGAATCCAAATTGATAGACTAGCTAGCCCCTCAGGAAAAGGTGGATAAAACAAGTTGCGCGAAGCGGGAGGGTGTGCGATGCGGCCGTTTACTTTTTTTTGATTTGTGAATGATGAATCTGACGGTATAATGGGCAACTTACATTATAATATCACTGCTTGGTCCGCAAAAATAAAAACTGCTTTTGAATTCCTGGTCCCATTTACAATGGTGCATAATTGCTGGCTGAGTAAAAAAAACTGCAAATCCCAAATCGGGTAAAAAAAAGTTCGCGTAAAAAAGTTCCACCATGTGCTGCAAACAGTTTGCTTAATTTAGGGAACTTTGCTTTTCTGCGCTGGTTCTGGTTTTTTCAACGTGCGCTGTTCTTCCGTTGGTCGTTTGACTAATGCAGTAGTTTATTAAATACATTCTTGAACCCATCTGGTGCCAATAAAATGGTCACGTGGTTTGCCTCCAGCCGTCGAAATGATAACCAAATTTAATGTTAGGGCAGGTACATCAATTTGAATACCTATTCAATTTCTCGCAACCTCCCCGTCACAAATCATTATTTTTCACTCTTACTGCTTTCATGATGACACCCAATATTTCAACAATAAATAACGACGATTGAATCATCTAATTTCCTGTAATTTGTCATGTGGTAATATTTTTTATGTCCATTTTCAGATTTTAACCCTTTGCGCGATGGTGGCCGTTGGTAGCGCCAGTCTGCATCAACAGAGTTTCCACGGCCATGGTCAGGCGGTGTCCTCGCAGAAGTTTGTTCAGGAACACATTCCAGACCACCACCACCAGTTCGAGGACCTCCACCACCATCAACACGAGGAAGAACAACATGTGAGTGCCCCAACCTACTCTCGCTTTCATTCGAGCATCATCCTTAATATAAAACCTCTTAGCTTATCAATTCTCTATTTTTGTTTATGTAGGCTTACCCCAAATACAAGTTTGAATATTCCGTGAACGACCCCCACACCGAGGACCAGAAGCAGCAATGGGAGAGCCGCGATGGAGACAAGGTAGAGGGACAGTACACCCTGCTGCAACCTGATGGCAAGACCAGGACTGTATCCTACACTGCCGATAAGCACAATGGGTAATTTATCATTAATAAATTCAAAACAATTTCATACAGTCAGTTTTTACTCCGTGATTAGATAGTATAGTTAAATCGCATTGCCTCTCAATCAGTTAAACTGTTCGATCAGTTAGTATGGTCAGATCTATTTAAGTAGAACTACATTTGATGATCAGTACCAAAATGTTGGTTCATAAATATATTTTCTTCACCCTTAATTACCAGATTTTGATGCATCCATCTGTTCATTATTCATGTTCTTTTTTCAGTACAACGTAGATTGTTATTTTTTTGACATCTGATACTTTATTTGCTTGGGGCTCTATTTCTTCCAATTTATTAAATAATCTCTTGTAGGTTACGTTTTTTTTGGTTCTATCGTGAAAATCTTTGGTATTTATCTTCCAATCGCTAGCTTTGCTGACTGAATAGCTGACAGAACTGCGCAGTTGTTGGTACGGACACGCAGTTCTAACTAGACAAATTTTTCTAATCTATTTTTGAATGATATTATACACGCATGGATTTAACTGTACAGTGTTGACTGTGCAATCTGATTGCGTCGTTAAACCGTTTAAACTCTAGTGGCAAATATAGTTTTAATACAAGCGACGAAGCTGGGTTTGAATGCAAGTTTTCTTAACCTTATATTTATTTAAAAAAAAAACCTTATATTTATTTACTGTAATATAACAAATTGCTTCTTTACAGATTCCAAGCTCAAGTAGAGTACTCCGGAGAGGATAACCATCTCCACGAGATTCAGCATCTCGATGACTACAACCACCACGCTGGGCTGTACCACCTTTAGAAGATAATAATAATCTGACTGATGTACCTCATTTTACCTGTATTTTACAAACATTCCGTTGTTACTGTGTTCATGTTATTATAATAAATATACCTAATATATTTTTCATATTGAAAACGACATTTCTTTTGAAACAAGTGGGATTGGGAAATCATCGTTTAGTTCAAACCTTGATAATTGTTATTTTCGCAAAGCTTTTTTTATAGATGCGATTGAAATTTGAAATCCACCTCGAAACGATTCGTCCGTGACAAAACAGTTAAATTGAAACACAATCCAATTTCGATTATGACGTCAAACGTATTTTGCGATTAGTGGAAAGCGGATGGATGCAATATTAGCCTCGTTTTCGGATTAAATTAAATCAGATGATTGAAACTGATTCATATTCAGTAATTTTCAATTTTGTGGGGTTGGTTTTAAAACATACCTACAGGGGCTCCACTAGAGTTGAGAGAATAAAAAGTACATAGTACGACTGTACGGATACTAAAACTGCACTCTTAGAGACAGAAAACTGGAGCAAGATGGCTAGAGACCGACACGAGTGGATGCGTTCCTCAAAGGCAGTTAGGATTTATCTAAGGGTTGTAGCGGAAAATGATAATGCCGATGGAAGAAACAGGATATTACTGTCGTTTGAAATGTTCACGGTCAAAAGTTTTAGACATCATGATTATTTTTTGGGTTCTTATGCCGTGTGCACGTCCTCCTTCTTTAACCGACTGCTTGTTCCCGGTGTCCTAGGAAGACCCAAAACGCATCAAGCACGCCTTATTGTGAAGGCAACTGAAATCCACAATAACCCAATAAAAAGAACGGGCTTTGCTTAGTAGTTAATATTCGATACTTGATGGCTAAACCAAAACTAAATGCCGAAAACCACAATAATTAAACTAATTACACATAAACACACAATTCACCATCATCCACACATTTTCCCTGATGACGGAGACTGTAATGTTCATCATCATCAATAATCGAATTATTGGCTAAATAACTCAAAAATTAACCACAATCACTCCTTACTGTATTTGTGGTAGAGATTGGTATGGAAACCCAGTCATGCTAAAGCAACTAAAGCGTGAATGAATTCTTACATTATTAAATTGAAAATTGTGGATCTGCGAACTTACAAAGTTTTGTTTTTAAATACATCCATTAACATGTTAATTATTATGAAATACTTGTATGAAGGTCTAAGAGCGAAATCTAAAACCAAAAGCTATTATTGTTAACAAATTAAAAGTGCCAAAAAACTTTCCCCAATTAATTTTCACGGTACGTAGACATTGAGCTCTGCATATATTTAACTTGGGTAATTTTCAATGCTGACTTTAAATACTGGAATGGAAGATATTCATGAACGTTTTGCAAGGGAATAAACTTAATAATAATTACTTTTTGCATAATCCACAATATGTTAGTACGGGTAAAGTAAGTTATACGTATCTGTAATCTTATGTACTTTTTCATTAACAAAATTTCTGTTATGTATGCATGCAATTTATTGATAAAAAAATATTTTGCAATCTTTATTTCTTTTTAAGTTAGAGATCGCAATTAATAAGATTGTGAAAGCTGCTAATGTTCTATGACAATAGCAATATTGGGTGTCCGTGCAAAATTACGTGAAAAATTAATTGGATAAATTTAACAATTAAGTAAAATTTAGAAATAATTCGTGCCTGGATTATTTCTAGCTTAATTTCAATTAAATAATTTTACTTTGTTTCATTACATTCATATTTTTTTATAAAATATAAAGAAAATTAATCAAAAGTTTATATTTCTACATATCCAAGTAATGTGATGATAATACTTTATGTTTGTAATTATTATTCGTTACTAACGCAAACCCGTAAAAAATATTGTAATCTATAAATATAAAAAATCTCGTGTCACGGTGTTGGTGATCGCACTCTTCCGAAAAGGCTAGACCGACTTTTATGAAATTTTTTATGTATATTTGTTAGGAATTAGAATAGGTATATTTCATACCGCTAGGTGATTAGGGTGTCCCTATAATTAGGATGTCCCTATAATTAGGGTGTCCCTATAAATAATTTATATGGCAGAACAACTTTGCTGGTACTACCTGTCTATCTATCTATCTATCTATATAAATAAAAATGAATCGCCAAAATGTATGTACGCACATAACTTACGAACTAATGCTCCAAATTGGATAATTCTTTTTTTGTTCATTATTGTCAGGACAAGGTTTGTATTCCACTACTGGTGAGGTCTGGCATTATGAAATTTGTATACAAAAATTGCAATAGGTGGCATGCGAGCTTGTTTGAAAAAATGAATGTACCGGGAATGAATGTATGGAATGCAAAAGGGCGGTGGGGGGAGGGGGGGGGGGAAGGGGGAGGGGTTGGGACGGAGGGCGGGAGGATGGGAACTCGGGTAGGGGTTCACGGGAGAGGGAGGGAACTCGTGAATGGGGAGGGGAACCTTAGAAGGAGTTAAAGAACTTGGGAGGGGGGTTCGCGGGACGGGGAAAGGGGGTAGTGGAGTGGGGAGAGGGAAGGTGGAGGAGGCGTAGTAGGAACGCGAGAGAGGAAGGGGAGGCGGAAGGGGAACGGGTCGAATGGGAAAGGACACGCAGGGAGAAACAATTTCTTTATTAAATGGCATAGCAACGCATGCCGGGTACTAGCTATCTATAACATTTTCTGTTTAAATATTATATTACAGGAAGGTGCCTAATTTATTGATCGTCTCAAAAATTCTTCACACAAATATTAATATTTTGAAAATGACAATTTAATTAAAAGAAAATTTGAGTTCATTGGACCTGAATAATTTCACACAAAAATGTCACATAACAAACAAGCAAGCACAAAGAGTATGCTTGATAGTAAGGTTGGTATTAAAATAAATTAGGAGAAATTCAGAAGCGCAAATTAAAGTATCTAGATAATATTAAAACAGATGATTACTAGTTATCTGATATGATGGAGATTTGAATCTAAATCGAGATTAGTAGTCTGTTAACTTCAACAGTATAAAAATACATAATATTAAATATGCAACTATTCTTCATACGCATACGAAACAGCAATATGACGAATTCTCAGCTTTTATTATGGTGTAGGCACTGTTACGTTACAAAAGATAAAGAATAGACCCCCTTATTCTTGTTGCGAGGAGCTAGTGAATTGACCCCAGTGCACTAACTCGCCGCACCGCCCCTCTCCGCCCCCCTCCCCGCACGCGCAGTCCGTGGCCCGAGGCCGAACGGCACCCGGCAGCCATTCCCCCGCTCATAAATATACAAACCACCCACCCCCCGCTGCTTTCGGGCTCGGCAACAGTGTCCCAGAGTGTCCACAGTAATTGCGCCGCGGCGCTGTGTCGAGAACCTAAGAACTCGCGATGTTTACTTTAATTGTGTATTGTGCTCGAAGAGGCTTACGCCTACCCAGTACCGGTCTGATGACTACCTATATCCTGCTTGTGAGTACAAATGAACCTTCCTTCCCCTCTGTGTGCTAAGAACTGACATTTAAATTCACTAAATACGTGTAGAGAGTTGAGAGAAGTCCCCCCCCCCGTTATGATAGGATTATAGAGATAGCCAAATACCCATGTATATAGTGCCGAGGCTGGCTTTTGTATAACCCTGTTCACCTTTAAATGAATAAACCCTTTACGTGCAAAAACTGTGTTCTGATTGAGGAAGGAGACCTGGAGATTGTGAGGAAAGGAAGTGGAGGAGGAATTTACAAGCGAACCACAAACACTCGCCCTGGTTTTAAGAGGAACCTTGCTCGCGCCGGCTTTGCTGAGCTAGCTGTTGGCCTGTTTATTGCGTGTCCTTTCCAGGTTTTGGGTTTAGCGAATGGCCGCAAGTAGCGCCGATGCTAACAGCACTTACGCTTGCACATAATGTATTATACCCAAATCCTCCAAGGAAAAGATGATTTGATCATTTGCAAGGATGAAAAAAAAATATTCCGCGAACTATGCAAATAATTAATATGTTTTAAGTCATTTGACAGCTGATCAAGCATATCAATTTACCGACAAACAAAACAAAAAAAACATGTGTCATTACATTTAATTATTAGTGAATAACTAGGTAGGTATCTACTAAGGACGGGTTGTTTAAAAAAAATTTTTCAATTCATCAAACATTCGAGGTCAATTTTTACGTTCTGTGTAAGTTCTATTCAAGTTCTGTTATTATATCATTACAGGCCAGTTGCTTCATAAAACTGAAATAATCATAGAACTTGGAAAAAATGAAACCTTAAAATAAATAAAAATAGATGAGGCAAAAAATGACAGCAGTATGCGAGTCAGAAGCCTCGATTAAATATTATAATATAAAAAAATAGAACGTGGAAAGAACTTTCACAGAACGTGAAAATTGGCCTGAAATGTTTGATGAATTGTTAATTTATTTTTAAACAACTCGTCCTTATTAACATGCACAGAACAGTTTAAGATTAAACACAACGTACGTTATCATCTACGCATTCACAGATGGCGCCAATTAAATTATTGTGGGTTTTTAACACTTTTTGCTTGTTATGCTTTATAATATTAAGGTGAATTAATTGTCAGCGCCCGTACATAGTTAATATGAATACAAATAAATAGTTTTGTCCGTAAACAAACTCAAATCTTTCAAGAAAGGCTGAAAATATGATATTGGATTGAGTCACCGATACAAAATTGGATTTGTCAGCCTTTCTTGAAAGATTTGGGTTTGTTCACGGGCAAAACTATTTTTTCTACTTCATATTAAATATGCACGGGCGCAAACAATTAATTCACCTTAATATTTTAAAGCATTACATTAAATAAGCTTTAAAAATCTACAATGATTTAATTGGCACCATCTGTGAATGCGTAGATTATAACGTAGGTTACGTTTAACCTTAAGATAATTGGTGAGTATTTAAATTAATAAATTAATTTCTTTTTTCAATTGAGTTGAAACTTGCAAGATTGTTTTCAAATTTACATAATAATAATAGATAAATCTGGTGTGTTTTATTCTCAACTACAAGCTTGGTATGTAGATATATGAAATGCAATGTTATCCATGTCTGTACTACATAATAAACCAAATATGTAATATAATATTTAAAAAAATACAAGATGAACAAAATTAATCAATGCAATGTAAATTTTGTAAGGCACGATGTAATTAGCATACAGCAAATATTCATCACATTTTTAAAGACTCTATGAATAAAAAATAAAGCTACGATAATTTTTACAGCACAACAATAATATTTTGCGTGAACACATTTTATGATTTACTCGTGTGTTGATAATAATATCTTCATTCTCATGTATTCGCATAGATGGCGTGCGTCAGAAAAAAACAACTGGAAAAATTCACCATTTATGTAAGAACAGAAAACATTATTTTATTCTATCTAACGACCAAATATTTTATCACAATTTATTACTAATGACAACTAAAATGGAATCATCCATGAAAAATAAAATTTTTCAGATATTAAAAATAAAGGATGATAAGAAGGAAGAAAACAAGTGTGTTTTTTGTTCTATTTCTCAGATATTATACAAGATTATTTGAACCCTTGATATTGAATAGGAAAAGACTGAAATTAGGATTTTGTTAGGCAGCTAAACCACCCATGGAGATCTCTTTATATTGTCTTTCCACCGCGTCTTGCCTCATATCCTTTCCTTGCATTTTTATTTATTTATTTATTTACGCCTATTTAGGCTTTTACGTACATATATATAACAATATTAACAAAATTATACTGGTAAATAGTGCAGGAAACTACTGTTAAAAATACTTGCACAAAAATAAATACAAAGTAAAAATATTAGGTATTGAATTTAAACCACACAGTATGTAGGTACAAAATATAATAAATCTGAAATAGTTTTTTTTCTTTCGGCCGACAAAATACTGCCAATGAGTTAGTCAATTTTAATAGCTTTATCAAAGTATTATTCCCTTATGTGATGAAAAAAACTTCAATAAGGTGCGCTTATATAATAAAATTGATGTACTAAAGATATCAACAACTTCAGAGTATTTGTTTCCAAGCTGTTGAAGCTGACTTAGAATTGCTACAATAATATGGTAGGTACTGTCTTGTGACTGACCTGCCTGGAGTATGAAAAGAGATTTCATATAATAAATCAGGGGTATCAAACATTGAATTAATGATTTTATACAAACAGGTTAAAATTTGCAGTATTTGCATGTTATCGTAGGATTAATTCAAAATATAGTAAAATCATTATTGAAATATTAATCGACGCCAAAGCGTGGCATTTAATGTTAAGTCTGGCAAAAGAATTTGCTGTAGAGTTGTAATATGGTGTGATACAATTTGGGAGGCGGATATGGGTACCGCCGCCCCGGGAACCGTTTATTGGATAACCAACACCCCTGCCATAGGTCACCCCAAGTGGTTAGCTTCGTTTGGTGGTTTAGCAGGGGGGCTTGGATTTATGTAGTGAAGTTTGTCTAGGTCTTGGCAGCGGATGCTTTTGCCCACCAACTGCGTGGTGGGCCGGATTGGGAGAGACTGGTTGAGGGAGATCTTTTGACCTCTCCAGTCGGACTCTCTTGTCCCATCGGCTTGCACCGCAGTGGAAGGGATGGATACATAAGTTCGCCTATCCTGAACACATTGTACACAAGATTCCTATCCACCCCTCATACTCTTTTCCTTCCCAGAACTTTCTCTCCCCTTACCTTAAAAAGACCCTCCGCACAGCTTCCACAAAGATGACATAGGCCCTGGCTTTTTTTCTCTTGGTGCCGCCCATGTGGAGATAATATTAAAAAAAAATACCGTTTGATCTTGAAGCGAAGTTGAAGATGAACAGCGTGGCAGAGAGAATATTCTCGACGGGATGTCCAAAAAATATCTCACTTCCAGAGCTAGTGAGACTTTTTCAACCGTGACCAAAAGCCCGTGTGCGCGTAGGATCGGAAGATGTCCTCCTCCAAGAATCCGATCTCCAGTACAAAGTAATGATGACTGCCACGAAGATATCGTGACACTTGAGGATAGACTGCAAATCTGTAATTTTATGATGTAGGTCAGATAATGGATAGGGTTTTTTTAATCAATCACATGATGTATTTGAAGAGAGGAATTCCTACCTTTATATGCTGCTTGGATCCAATGATGATAATAGCTGGTGTCCCAGGATAAATGGCACAAGGGTTTGTTAAACTTCCCGTCACTTTAAATGTTTTAAACAGAATTTTTATACGAATTTCGATCGAGAGTTCCATACAGAGCTGCGAACCGTTTCACGACAATTTTCGACTATCTAATAAAATGTATGTAGGTTATCTTTTTCTTCTGTTTATACTAGGTAGGGCCTTTCATGGCACGAAAAGGACAATTGGAGATGATTAACAATGAGAGGACTTTGTGAAATGTGTTTTAGTTCATAAGCTGTTTCAGAACTTAACAATGGCATTATTGACGAGTGTCGGATTAATCATCCGTTAGTTCAGAGATGGTCCAGAGCTCTGTACTATCATATATCGAATGAAATCTTTCCCGGATTTGAACTTTCAGGTTCAGTTGCTAATTTGCAAGTTTGACAACCGCAGCTACCCCATAGATCCGGTGTTAACAATATGGCCAGTACACAACACATTCTTCAATGATGGAAGGATCCACACACCTTGTTACAAAAATCGTTTATGTAACATGCACTTTTCGTTGCGTTAACAATAATTTATATGTCTGCCCAGAATTTTCTAACAATACAAAAATATTTAGGCATTTAATATTAAAATTAGATAGAATAAGAATATTTTGCAGATGAATGTTTTCAAATGATTCAAATAGTCTTATTACAGCATGCGTCATGCCAGTTCATTATTCATTTTAAGTAACTATGAGTAATCCGTGATTTTTAATTCCGCATTCTAACGCAAGCAAATGCAGATATAATCGACTTACTTTAAAAAAATATATGTAATTCGTTTCACTACGTACTTCTGCTCAATTACAAATTACGAAGGTTCTATTGTTAATTAATTATATTCGCTGAACTAAAAAAATATGCATTCGTGTAAAGTGCATGGGTCATTGTTCAGTGTTTACAGTGACTGGTCAAAGCTCGTAAAGGTTAAGTTATTTAGTTTGCATTGTTCAAGGATTTTTGAGGGATACACGCACGAAATTTTTTTTACCAACATTTCATTACTATTTGAAAGGCTTGTGACCTAAGGGGTGAGTCTGGTCGGCCCGATTGTTTTTTTTTTCTAATATATAATTCATTTTCGTTCACGAAACTTTTGTTAAATTCAAACGTAAATTTGAACAAGGAAGAAACACTATTGAAAATTTGATTTGAATATCTATATGCAGGGTGTTAAGGGACGTGAAAATGCATTTGAAATTTTGGTTTCCGGTGACATTTTTGATGTTTTTTTTTCTACAAAAACATAAAAAAATTGTAGGTGTTGGACAGTTGGAGGCGGGATAAGGGGTTGGTCGGATACTCGACCGAGTAGATTTTTAAGAAAAATTTTGAAAAAAAAGTCAACAATAAGAGTCACCAGAGACCAAAGTTTTGTTTACATTTTTTACTGCCGGCCGGCATAGTCCAGCGGTAAGGCTCTTGACTAGCACTCCGAAGGTCGCGGGATCGAATCCCGGCATGGCAAATAAATTTTATTTGATTAATTTGTGTTATTTCACAATTTATTCATTTAACATAATATATAGTATATTTGCGGCACGTTCCAGAGTGGAAGATATTCTCAGTATCGGCCCTGGTGTAAGACCACCATTCAGAATTGAAAAGTTGCTTGAAATGGCGTTAGCCGTGTTTGGTGACCAGATCTGAATAGCCAGGCACTTCCCCATCTCTTTCCCTTCCCCATTACCTTCAGCCTCACAACATACCCCACTTGGGGATGCCATAGTCCCACTGGCTCCAGACGGGAGCAGTTGGACTTGCAGTTGGGACTCTTGTGCGCTATTCATCTAAAAAAAACTCCAAATAATGTCAGGAATTACTGGTTAAAGTAAGTCAAGTACGTGTCTTTTAACACTCTGCATATAGATACAGCGGCCGCAAGCGGTGGGTCTCACCAAATCGGCTGGAATCCTGGAGTCCTTGGAAATCATATGAAAAATGAAATTCCTGAAATTTTCCTTACAGTATGAACGTAGAATGCGTATCAACCGCAGTTTGTCAAAAAAGTTGTTGATTGGAAAAATAAAATAAAATTTTACGAAATAAATTTGCCTTAACAACTTTGTCCTAGTTGAGAATTCCCTCACAAGTCGAGGTTCTTCGGAAAATAAATTTAATTTAAGCTTTGAACGTAGTGAATCGGATGAAAATTCGATGAGCTACGATTCCAATCAACTTGAAGCACGTGGTTTTGAGAAAAAACGCGTTTAAAGTTTTTGCTTGTAATCGGCGCGTATGTTTTCCGTTCTATCTGCTTGGCGCGCACCGCTCCTGACTGTATTTCAAGGTTGAATTTGATGCTATAACTTTGGAAATGTATTTTCCACACGTATAGAAAGATTTGCAATTGATTGTAAGAGCAATGGCTATTGTTAAATATCACAAAATGCGCTGTTCAATATAGCTAACCGCTTGTTTGACCTTACTTTTATCTATTACTTTTACTTTCTCCAAACCGACAGTTAATCTAGAGTTACTCCGCAATTTTCAAAAATTTGGCAGTACTGTTGGAGGTAAGGTACGAAATAGCGCGCTTTTACATTGATTATTATTAATCATAATTAATATTATAGAAGAATTTTTACCGCGGTAACGCACGATGAGATAAATAATGAGATAACGCACATGATCTCGTAAAATTTGTGACACATCAAATTCATGGAGATATTAAAACTACTGGAAAGTAAATTATATTTTTTCCGTGTAATATCGTGTTTATTATAATTTGGTCGTCATTCATTTTCAAGTATTCATACAAATATTTTTAAAGGAACAAAGCTATCAGATTTTACAACGACGCAAAACTAAATACAACCGAATATTTTGTCAGTTGTTCTGGTTTTTAAATTTAATTTATGGTGTGGCGGTACCAAAAAATAATGCCGTGCGTTTTTTTTTACATAATTTCGAGGAATATTCTGGTTTTTAGACTGGTCATTGACTAACAATTGTTACTTTTGAAACAACGCGCGGTCCTATTTAACATCCTTGTTACTTTAATTGCTGATTAAAACACAGACGGTCCAAAATTCCTTAAATTAATGGCACGCTCTTCAATATCTCACCTCTATATTGGTTATTTTTATCACTTAGCTGAAACAAAGAAATTAATAATTTAATTTCTAAATATTTAAATTTTGGTATTGAAAATGTAAATTGTCGCTACCGACTGATCGGCTATGTGTTTTGAAAATACGCAACCGGACCTCTTGCACAGAGTAATTTTGTCAGCGTCTCACATACGAATCAAATTGGGTGTGTAGTGCTATTAAACCAAAAATACTGATATTTATCTCATTAATACATTTCATTAATTTACTTATGGTAACTTTTGTGAGCTATTCAATGTAATAGTAGCTTAAACAATAAAAATCGCAATACAAGATAAAAAACTATTATAATTTTATACTGCTATGAAAATCGATCCCATAATCTCCGGAGTCAAGTCAGATCCATGGGTGATTCGATTATTTCATCAAGAGGGTCCTTCAAACGAATAAAATGCAATTGTTATTGTAAACGTAGATGATTAATTACAAAACTGCAAAACTATCCATTGCTATTTTGCTAATGTCTGTTTTGAAGGATGTTTTCATTTCTGATTAACAACTACAAAATATAATAATTAACACTTGGATCACACGATCAAGGAAGTAAAGAAAATGTTGGTAAATTAGATAATGATAGCATTTAAAAAAAATAGACTACAAAGCCTAACTCTTAAAATCTTAATATCAATCAAGAGAATCGAGAGATGATATACGACTAAAAGTGTTCAAATTAAAAGTAATTAAAAAATTCCTGAACACGGGAATTTTCAAATTATCAAACATTGGAAATTGTTAAATGAGTCTGTTCATATTCGGAGGATCGCATTAGGGGGAATACAATTATTAAGTGAGTAGTTTTTCTTCCACAAGACCCCTCCCTCCCCTTGGTGAGAAAAATTTAGGCCACTTCGTATATTCTTTTCAAGTAACGTGAGATTTTGATGGACCCCCCCCCCCTTTTTGTAATCACGTAATTAATGAATGCCCCCTTATTTAGTTATCGATTAAAGAAATATACAATAATCATCCTAAGGACTGTACGATAGTTCTTACTCATGGGAGTCACATTTATGTTATCCTGCTTTAACTCGTCCTTTTTGCATTGTTTGTACGTTCCGTTTCCGTTTCAAGATAGTGACCGTTTTAATGGTTCAATAAAGATTATTTTTTGAGTGTGAAACCGTCACGCTTATTTGGGCTTTCCAATTCATATTCAATATGGTACCTACATGCCGTTTTTTTTCAAAGCTCCACACGGGAGGCTCGGAGGAAAATAATTTCCCTCAGAGCTTATGTCATCTTTAGGATACTGTGTGGAGGTTCTTAAAGAAATATGTTCTACCAATGAAAAAGTATGAGGGGTGGATCCAAGAGTGACAGAAGTGTGTAAGTCGATGGGTCGAGAGAGTCCAGCTGGAGACGCCAAATGATCTCCCTTAACCAATCTTTAAAGATCCGGCACGCCACTCATTAAGTGGACAGGTACATCCACCGCCAAAACCTCACCCAATAACCCGGGCACCCTTGCTAAGTTACCAAACGAAGCGAACAACTTGGCAAAAGTGTTGGTTATCCAATAAATGATTCCCGGGGCGGCGGTACCCACACCGCCTCCCAAATTGAAGAGAGTTTGAAAAATGAATTGTTAATTACATGGTGAAATTTCTTGGAATAAGTTGAATAATTATTACATATTTGAAATAAATAAAATAATGTTACATAAAATACTAGTAAATGGTTTATAATTCAGTAGGTAGGCTATTAATAAATCTTAAGATTTCAGAGGCGTCTTTTAATTTGTTTTACATTCGTAAGTACAGGGTGTCCGCCGGCAGATTTTACACTTCAAAAAATAAAATTAAATAAAAATATGAAAACAATGAAAGGTATTTTTTATTATCTCACTTAAGAACAATGCGGATTTTAGTTTTTAAAAATATCTCCACTCAAATGGCGTCTTTCTAGCCGCAAACATTTTTACAATCTTTCCTTCATGTTGGCGAAAAATAGCTGTAATCTCTCGTCGGATATTTTCTTGTAGGGCCTCTATTGTTGATGGCGAATTGCTGTACACGCGAGATTTGAGATATCCCCACAAGAAAAAGTTACAAGGGGTCAGATCGGGTAATCCAGGGGATCAGGCTATGTCGCCGAAGCGACTAATCAATTTTTCAGGAAAAAGCTCTCTCACTTTAGTCATTGAGTCTCTAGCGGTGTGTGCTGTAGCGCCCGTGGCCCCATCATGCTTAAAATTAGTTCTGTTATTATAACTAACATGACTATATAGCTACGGTATAAAAAAAATTGAACAGCATCGCGCGGTACCGTTGTGCGTTAACGGTTTCACCTCTGCCGAAAAAAAAAGGATTTTGTAAAATTTCCCTTCTCACAAATTCTGCATTTTCAGGAGTAGTTACAGTCGTTGAAGATCCAGGACGAGGTTCATTTCTGACTGATCAAGTTTTTCTAAATTTCTGTACCTACCTTAAATTTTTATATCCATCAATTGGTTCGACGGCCATCCTTCAATCGTCGGAAACCAAAGTGAGGAAAAAGCCGACGCTTCGCCACATAGATCGAATAATTGTTCGTAAAATACGCCTCAACCACAAAAGTCCACTAACTCATGGCTACTAAATAACCCGCAACAGTCGCGCGTTGAGTGATACCCCGCTCCCGATTCGCGCTGTGAGCTCAGTTCAAAGTGTAAAATCTGCCAGCGGACACCCTGTATAAGAGAAAATTAGAAAAAAACCTTTTTGAACCCGAGGTCTACAGTTCTTCAACTACTTCTTGTTCTACTGTTCGTGATCTATAAGTTCTCGTGTAATGGTGAACATTCACCATTCCCATGTCCTCGAAAGGGTGTGCTGGGCGGATTGAATACCGGAAGTATCAAATTGCCTACTAATATATTACTAATAGTATTTAGAACCATAAGAATTTTTTAATGATTGCACTGTTGATTGCTATCCGCGTCGATAATAGTTTCTTGCGCAACATAATGTTTTCGTCTGGCTTTAGATTGCTTGAAGTGAGTTATTTGAAAAATCAGTTAAATAAGCTAGAAAACTTTTTATTGGTCTTATGCAATTCATTGTTCTTTTTTTATTGAGGCAACTTTCAAGGGCAGCGGACATTGAAGGCTTCACGGTAATTGGTTTTATAAGCAATTCATGATTGGGAATATCTCGTTGAAATTAAAACGTGGAATTATAGCTTGTTGCGGTTTACTGGCTTTACAGGTGACTAATCTCTAAATATGTAAATTGTTCACTTTTTAACTTCTTGTAATATTAATTGTATCGCACGGATACTATCACAAAGGGCTGCTTTGTTATGATTTTTTGCTTGTAACTCGGCGATTAATTATTGCAAAGATAAATACACAGGTCATAACAGATAAGTACTTCTGTATTTACATTTTTTTAAGTGGACACCTTACAAGAGTTTCAACTGCTTCCAACCATCTGGAGCAGGTGAGACTATGTCATCCCTAATTGGGGTAAGTTGCAGTGGCGGTCCGTGAGTTTTCAATGAGCTACAGTGCTAAGATTGAAAAATACGACATTACTGATGTTGTTGTAACTGAAAATGATTTTTATTTTTTTCAATATTTCAACTTTTTGTTCGAAGATCTTTCAGTATGCAGCGCATCCCTAGATTGAAAGAATCCTGAAGATCTTCATACAAATAGTTGAAAATTTGAATAAAAAAATATATTTTCAGCTAGAACAATGTCAATAACGTCATATTTTTCAATCTTAGCGCTCTAGCTCACTGAAAACTCACGGACCGCCACTGGTATGTTGTGAGGTTGAAGGTATTGGGAAGGGGAAGGAGATGCGCAAGAGAAAAGTCCAGAAGTACCAGGCTATTCAGAACTGGTCACCAAACATGGCTAAATCCATTTCAAGCAATTTTTCAATTCTGAAAGTATCTTTCAGTCCGGAACATGCCGCAAAAATTCCTTATTTCATTTTAAATGATTAAATTGTAAATAAGCACAATAAAAATTAAAAAGGAACCCGCGAACTCCGGATTGCTAGTCGAGAGCCTTGCCCCTCGACCACGGAGACCGTCGTATGGAAGAAGATTCATAACATCGGTATGGTAAATTATATAATGCATACAAAATATTCATAAATATCACTAGGAATTTGGTACAAATACATCTATACAAATTTAAAAAAAAAACTGTGTGGGAATATAATAATTTTATCTGCTGTTATTCATAAAACTATTATTGATTTAAGATCAATTTTCCGATCACCAAATTGCGAACAAAGGTATGAAAACAAAAGGCTTCATTACTACATCAATTAATTCCGTACAAGCCAAAAAATTGTTATACCTATCTCTAGTTAGAAGTTTAGAAGCCTAATTGAATACAACTCGGTAGTTTGGTCTCTCTCTTACAAAATCCATACTTAAAATTCAGTGAATACACTATCCTTTCCTTAATAGGAATACTTTCCTTAATACTTTAAACATTCATACGTTAGAAGACAGACGTAAAACAAATGATTATATTTCTTATTTAAAATACTAAACTCCAAGTAAACTGTTCTAAACTTTAGCAACTTACTTATAAACCTATACATAATTAGAACACGACACAATACTCTCTTCTACTGCAGTATACACAAGCCCAACTATATTTCCCATTCTCCAATACAGCGGTTAAACGCTGTGGAAACCCGATACATAGGTGTTATTAAATTATTTTTTATTTATTAACACCTTTTTTTGGGTTTTTGGGTACAAAAAATTATACACATGCTTCAGAAACAAAGTTTTGTATTTTTTCGTGACAAATTGAAGATATCCACTGAATTGTTATAATTATTTCTCTCCATTAGTATTCAGAGCAAAGAGAAATACATTATGGTTGTTAGTCCCAGAATTTCCGCACTGAAATAAATCACGACTTTTGGTATTTGGTATTGCATAGGGGAAACCGAAAGCTTATCAATGCAAGCAATTCTGGACTATCGACTATATAAAATATTGAAATATAAAGTCAGTGAAAATCTGTCTATAAAATATGGCATTTTCATATCATTTAAAAGAGTGTTGCATTTCGACATAATTGCTGTAATATTTTAAAAATTAGAAATTTTAACGTTAACTTGGTGAATTTCGTTGTCGTATGAAAAACCTACACCAACTCAATTCTTAAACATTCGGTTGTCTCTTTATAAACCTATCTGATCAGTTTTTTTAATTTTTTTTGTTCTTGTATTTGTATTTCAAGCATCAATTTTTTATCTATCGTAATTTTATTTTTATTGTTTCTTTCGATTGTTCAAAATTATTTGTCATGTTAAAGTTCGTCGCCCGTGAGGGTATTTTCTCATGAAAATGGAGCTACAGAAATGACCCCAACATTATTATTAAAGTTATACTGCCTATGTTTATGTAAAAGCCCTTTGGGCGTAAAATAAATAAACAATAAAAATATACAAATTATATTTACCTCCAGTTAGTCATAATAATATAATGTCTTAATATAACACTTTTCTGATCTGATTATAATGTACCATATTCTGATCGGTTAATAATAGCTGTTCTCCCAAGAATATCTATATTAATCGTAACGTAATCATTATACCACTAAAATCGTATTTAGTACGTATACAGGTAATAGCCCACTAAAGATGTGAACGTGATAGCCTTGGTAAGGTACAAAAGTCAGATCAAGGGAGCAGTTGGATAAACTTTGCTACAATTGCATAATGTAAGGCCATATAAGTCAGGCGTGGAAGCAATTTATGAAGTACAATTCATGCAGGACTTCGTTTTGTTCAAATATTCAGCTTTGGACATACGAAACGTGTTGAATAAATCTTATTGTTAATGATTTCTTATATCCTTCTACTGAAGGTTTTGTGTTAGAACCCGGCATAGCCCGAATGTCCGGTAACGCAGATCATTGAGTAGGTACTTGGAACTTAAATAAATCTTTAGGCTTTAGGGTTGTTCCGACTACGAAACGATATTATTTGATTTATTTATTAAATCTTTTTGTATGTTCCAATCTATCTAATATCAACTATAGATACGTCTTACAGATTCGTACAAATAATTCAGCCCACATATGATTAATTTTATAACCGAACTCCCAATCTCACGTCGTCGCCTCGATTCGAAAGCATATCTTGGGAGACAAATATGGTCCTTGCAGACCAACAAAAGATGAAAAACTTTACTACTCACGATCTTTTGACAGGGAAAGAATGGACTTTCTTTTTTATAAATGTTTTCGTAACCTAATTTTTGGAATCAATAATTTTGTTTCGGTGTCATTTTTAACATCCATACGCTCTGTCTAGATCTTGTTGCATGTTCACCATTGATCTGGAGATTTTTAATGAAGAATAGCGGCGATTCGACCAACATTCGCATTGCAAATGGTGGATTATCACCGGAGAACTTTATTTAACAGCCAAGATCATGAAATTATCAGATACTAATTCTTTATTTATTATCAAATTATAATAACAAGATTAAGGCTCTCAACTACGAAAATGGATGTCCCGGGTTCAAATCCAGTTATACGCCAGTATTCATTAAATTAGGTTGTTTTACAACTAATAACATAAAGGAGTTGAGAGGGGAAGGAAATGGGGGAGAGGATGTTGAGGATGTATCTGATACTTCAGATCTGATCACCAACCACGGCTTAAGTCATTTCAAGCAATTCTGAATGGTGGTCTTTAATCAGGGCGATGCTGGGAGTATCAAACACTCTGCATCGTCTCTCCCCTCTCCACTACCTTGAGTCTCACGACTATAGAGATTCCACAGTCGTAGAGAACGTACCCATACTACGTGACCAACTTTTTGCAATTTTTAACCCCCCGCGTGACATTTTGAAGACCCTTCCCTCTAAACGTGTCACGTAGTATGGGTACGTTCCCTTACAGGCTCAAGACTGTTGAGAGCAGAGGATTCTTGAGCGATATTCACATAAAACGTGAAGATTATATACAATCAAAAGTGTGACTTATTTGGTTATATCGGTTTCAATACGCAATGTTAAATCATTAACAGGCCCGGACTGGGACCATTAGGGGCCCTCCGCTAAAATCTGTAAAGGGGCCCCCTAAAGTGGGGCGGGGGGGGGGGGGGCTTAGAAAACGGCGGTCCGGGGGCCTCCCCCGGATAATTTTTGAAAATTAGGTGCTTGAAAACAATGAAAACGCGTTTCTACGCTATATTGGTACCTATAAAGAAGAAGAAATTCAGATAGGTGTTTATACGAATATTATGATTTTCGACTTTTGTTGACTTTATTATTTATTGAAATAAGAAATTCACAGTATTTTTAGGATACCACAACACTACTAAACACATGCTGTAGAACTGCCAATAATTATAACGGAGTTCAAAATAAAGGGCGGGATTTTATTCACACCAAATCGTTAATGAATTTTGTCAAAATTATTTGTGTAGTAAAAATAATGACAAACGGATATTAGGGATTAGAAAAATAATACTAACATTTAAAAAAAATCCTGTGTGTTTAACAGTTTACAATGATGTATACTAGAATAGAAGGGGCTTAACTCTACTGAAATGATTCGACATTTTGCTCCCCTAGCCCTAAAGTAACAGTTTCTTTGTAAGCAACTCACTTGTTAAAGCTACTTCATCAATTATTTTATTTTTGTCCAAATTATAAAATAAATCCCTCTCAACATTAATGGAAAGCAGTCTGGACATAAGTTCTTGGGCTAAGGACAACCGAAGTCGATTTTTGACAATTTTAAGTTTAGAAAAAACTCGTTCACATGTGACTTGGGTACATGGTATGGGTACATGGTATACAAATTTATATACAATATACATGTTGGTAAACAAACCAGATTGAGTAAGTTCAAACAGAACAGAAAGAGCATATGTCAAACACTGAAAACATTGTCTATTTTCAGAGCAGTAAATGTCAGCATTTGTTTCCGCTGCCATTGGGTCCAAATCATCTTCTTCATCACTGCATCTGTCTCTGTAGTTCTCGGTGGACTCTGCCGCTATAAAGTTGCTGTATTGTTGTGCAAACTGTCGCAGCTCTATCAACAGCCGACTTCTTTCAATTTTACACAGTTTAGAAACACTATGCAGAGCTTCTGTGGGAAATGTTTGGAGTTTCAAGATAAAGTCAAACATTTTGGGGTCCAAACAAGAGCAATCCTGTAAAACGTCTTTGTTTGCGCCAAATCTTTCTTCAATACTCATTCTCGCAGAGTCTAAAATATCAATATATACAATTTTGTAATGTTGAACTGTTGAGTCAGTTTCATCTTTTGATTTTTCACCGGGCATTAATTTTTTCTTTGGCGTTCTTTTTCTCTTAAAGTCCAATTCTAACTCGACGTCAATGTTATTTTCGTCTAGCTTAAGATTAACTGCACTTACATAGACTTTTATTTTTGCGTACAATACTTCAAAATACGCCTCATTCCTTTTGCCTTTAACTTGATGGAGCAGTGTTTGTACTAAGTTCCAAGCTAAAGAATAATCAATGCTTTTACTTTGCAAGTACTTAGAAACAGGGGAAGTGACCAAAAACAAATCTAGCAAAACAAATGACATACATAAACAAGTTTTCAAATTTGGACCATTGACTTATCAGGTTTCTTGCTGTGAATCGAGATTTGCTGTCAAAACTTCCATCAGAGATTTCTTTAAACACAGAAATAAAATTAAAGAACTGAATTAACACTGTCTTCACTGATTAAGAATTCTTCATCAACAATTGATGAAAGAGCCTTATGTTTGCTCCACCACCTCGTTGCTCCTATTTTTTGCAACATGTACAACTTGTCGTGAGCTGTATGTTGTCTTGTTTCCTTTTCCCAGATGGCCATTCTCTTGTGCGATGAGCTTACAAATACTGCAGATTCTTCCACTAATCCAAACAAGTTCTGTAGTAACTTCACTGTTGAGTCAGCTACAACTAGGTTCACTATGTGTGCCATACAGTGAGTATAAATAAGGTCTTCATTTTCTTTTTTTAAATGGGCTTGTAGCCCATTGTAACAGCCTTTCATGTTGTTGGCTCCATCAAATGAACAAGCAATAATATTTGACGTTGCAATTCCATACTCATATAATTTAAATTTTATAAGCTCGTACAACGCAAGTCCACTTGAGTCATATACAACTGCAATCTCTAAAAGTCTTTCACACACTTATCCTTGAACGACATAGCGGACGCATATTGCCAATTGGTCCATAACAGCTATATCTTGGGTGCCGTCCACCATTCCGCTGTAGATGATGTTATCCTGGAGGTCTTTCAAAATAATGTTTCAACCCATCGATCTAATTATCTTGACTAACTTGTTAATGAAAGTCTTTGATAACAAAGTCAATATTGATCCTCGTCCAATGGGCTTTTTAGATTGCTTTCTTGTGGCTTCTCTTTTGTCCTTTATTTTTATTCTGTGCTTTTTGCTGTCTTTGATACATTTTTATATATGGCTTTGCAAAATTACATCATAATTAGCCACCAACATGACCAGTTCAAGGAAAATACCATGATTTTGTAAAGAATCAAGATCGTAGGCTGCTTCTGCTTTGTCACCTCTGTAGGCAATGCTTTGCCTTCCTATAAACAAAACCATGTCTATCAAACGTTGGATGACCAATCTTCTAGTTTGAATTTCACTTTCTTGCTGTTTAGTTTGGTTGGTATTCACGAGATTTGAAATATCTATATTTGAAAAGCTGCTTTCGCAGCAAGTTCATGATGGGTAGAGTTTTCACGTATTTCTGCTGATTTATACACATTTTTGAAGAAACATCATAACCAGTAATGTAGGTAGAGTCTCTGTGTCCTTTATCTCCAAAAGCCATACAGCACGAACAGTACACTTTATTTAGATGAATTGAATATGATAACCATTTTCGGTATATTTTTTCACCACTTGGCAAATGTCGGTAATAAAGTTTAGAAGGCTCAAATGGCAATTTTGTACCTATTCCTTCTACAACTTGAATAGGATGTTTTTCCATGAAAGCTTTATTAATCGTGATTGGATCACTTTCGTATAGACAAATGAAACACCCAAGTTGGTGTTTAGCTGCATCATAGGTCTCCTGATTTTCTTCATCATCTTCTGAATCAGAATTGGAGCTTGATTCGCCGACAAGAGACGATGAATGATGGTCTATTGCATTATTGCAAGCAGTCGCCTCACTCCTCTCAACTGTACAAGAAGAAGTTGATGCTGTTCACTAGGGAATCCCCTTTACTATACCATACTCTGTAACTAGAATTAATTATGATTTTCAAAATCATAACTAATTGTAGTTACAATATAATTAATTTAAAACATTGCTCGTAATAATAAAATTTTGACCATTGATGAATAAACCGACAAACTACTATCCATATTTTGCATAAAGTACCTCCCAATGACGTAGGCCTTAACACATTTCTATTGTGAATTTATCCCCAATGTGAGAAAGTTTTTTATATAGTTTATTTTGTTTAAATTATAACAATTAATTAGCCCTAGTAGTAAAAACCTTTAAAGTAAAAAAAGCAAAAACTAATATTGTTAAGTTCTTAGTACGTGACGTAAAAATGTAGAATAAATAGAACAAAATTTCAAAAAATTACAACCCGTAATAAAAATAATAATCTAAAATTTCCATGACCTTACCTACAGTCGTGTCATCGTTTATCTCTGAGGTAGAGCTTGATGGTTTTAACCACGTAAACATTGAACTGGCATACTGGAAATCTTCTTGTTTCTTTTTCTTATTTTCCTCTCTTTTTTGAAAACCACTCTTGTAAGTTCTCTTCATTGTTTTTGTTCCGTTTGTAATATTAATTAATCAAATAATGTACCACAACTCAACTCTAAACAAAAAAATTAATTTAACAATTTAACGCATCGCATAAAATCGACTTGCAGTGGCTTGAAAACAATAGTGTGGGGTGGATGTTATTATAAATGTAGGAAAGGGGGGAGGGGAAGGACGATATGCACTTGCGCGGCCCTACTGAGTGATCAGCTGATCTGATAGGACATCGCGGTGCAGTTGTCTGCTGGACAGTGGACACACCACACACGTCACCGCGCAGACGATGCGGATGACAGTGGATCGTATAAAGCTTTCGTATACACGGCGAGATATAAACAGTTGTTGGACATGTTCTACTTTTGGAAAATGTAATTTTTTTCGAAAATGTAAACAAACATTATCAAGAACACAAAATAACTACTAACAAGACAAAAACTTTTTTTTGTACGTTTGTGGGGCCCCTTCGGGGCCCCCTCGCGCCGGGGGCCCTCCGCGATCGCGGACCTGCGGACCTGGCCAGTCCGGGCCCGATCATTAATAAACACTCCATACATATTCGAAAAAAAAAACAATATCACTAAAAAACTCCAACGGCGACCACCCACTTACTACTTTGTTTGTTTAGTCAAGTATACTATCGAGGGCTTCTGACTAACTGCTTACAAAGTGTATTTAAACAAACAATGTAATTAAAACAAGAACAATAGTTAAAGCTGTAGAAAAGTATCGCCGCAACCGGCCGATAAGTGAATCTTGCAAATATATCTGGGTTAAACGAGGTATCCGGTTACGTTATAACTAGCGGTTCATGATCGACTGTGGTGCTGTAATTTCAAAAGGAGAAAATTGTTTCTTATAAATCGTGATCGCTGCAGACGAAATGTGTAAGGGGTGGCTAAATGATTTTCATGCGCAAAGTAAAAGCACTATCTAAAAAAACAAAAGCTCCACATGTGAAACCCTGAGGAAAAAACATACCTACAATCCTATATCATCTTTGGTGATGCTGTGTGGAGAGTCTTTTTGGGGTGAAGGAGAGGAAGTTATGGGAAGTATTGAGGAGTGAGAGGTGGGTAGGAATCTAGGAGTCAATAAGTCCAGGACGCAGTGGCGGGGGGGGGGGAGGGCGATCCGCCCTGGGCCCCCAGTCTTGGGGGGCCCCCAAACGCCTCCATGTTTCCTAAGAAAGGCTTTAAGACACCACTGTAAAAAAAAATGTAATTTTTATTTCATTTTTTGATGGATGCACTTGTTAAGAACGCTCTCACCAATTTTTTTAAGGAAATTCGAAAAATTGTCGGAGATACAGCATTTTATGTGAAACCTTTTGGAACAATTTGTATGTTGAATTATCCTTCAGCAAATTTTGAATGCGTTTTATTTTTTAATGAATTTTATTTTCTATTTTTTATGGTAAATTTTCCTCGTCTGGTGTCATAGTCAGGGCCGGATTAAACATGTCGGGGCCCTTGCTCAATGCACGTCTCGGGGCCCCTTTACCATAGGGGCCCCTAGCCGAGGCGTGGCCCCTAGGCAGTGACCTACACTGTCTTGTGGACAATACGGCCCTGCCAAGGCTGGCTAAATTGCAGGGAAGGAATTTGCTGAAAGCATTATTAACAAATGCATCTTTTAGAAAATGAAATAAAAAGTGACAATTTTTTTTTTAGTGTCCTAATGCCTTTAAAATATGCTTAGTACCGATCTAAGAGGTGGTTTGGGGTTGGGAGGACCCATGCAAACATCATCCTATACATATAAAATAGGAATAAATAAATACAGCCTGAACCGGTATTTTACAATTTTTAAAATAAAATTACTACTACTAATCTTTCTAATGTCTGTACAATTTTAGTTCCAGTTTCCCTTACGTATTGCACTTCATATTTTTTTTACTATCTTAGGCCCTTTGCTGAAGGCTATCTTATCATTACAGATAATAAAGATAGTAATAAAAGTGTAGTAGATAGTAAAAAAATAATGATAGTAACTAAAGGTGGGGAGGGGGGGGGGGGGGGGGGGGGGAAGGGAACGGAAGGGGTGGCCTTGTCCCCGGGGGTCTCCAAACACCTACATGTTTATTTTAGTATGTTGTCAACCAGGTTGAAAAGCGAGTTAAAAAAGTTTCAGGAAAAACGCATTTAAAGTTTTGCTGAGGGATAATTCAACGGTTTCAAACGGTTTCACGTAAAATGCTGTAAAAAACATTTGGTGAGAGCTTTGTTAACTTCAAAAAATGAAATGAAAAAAAAATTACAAACATTTTTTTACAGTGCCCTGGTGCCTTGTTTAGGATTTGATCAAGGGAACACGGAGGCGCTTGGAGGTCCCCCAGGACCAGAGGCCCGTGTGAACTGAATAAAAATCTTGTAAAATTACATCAACTTTAAAAAAAATTATAATTAAAAAAAATTATAATTCAACATATATTTACCCCGCAGCATAAAGAGAAATTAGAACATAAATACAGCACTAGATTCACGCGCAACGACGGGTTCTTTTTTTTTTTTTCAATTATTTCTGGCTTTCACCCTTCAAGGGTGTTCTAGGCCATCATTTATAATTACAGAGAAAGGAAAGGTGAATTTATATATTAATTTTATTTAAATGTGCAAATTTCAGAATTTTATGGAAGATTGGAGTAGAGTTCAGACTTAGAAGAGATGAGATGTTGAATGGAGGAGAGGCAATTTTTGATAACGCTTGATAGAAGAGAGGATATTTATTTAGAGAGGGACAATCAAAAAATATGTGATCTAAAGTTCCCACATCTAGACCACAGAACGTACAATCTGGGGAGTCAAGCACATGAATTTTATAAAGGTGAGAAGGAACGGAACAATGTCCGATTCTCATACGAATAAGTAAGGAGATTTCTTTTTTGGAAAAATGGGGGAATTTTTGAAACCACGGTTTTGATGGGATAGTCCTTTGTATTGAGGCGTAGCGGGCACCCTTGGATTGACTAGCAATGTTCCAATACTCTGTCCAATCATTGCGGGATCTATCTTTGATGATGGAAAAAATATCAGACAGGGGAATATGGTTTACGAGGGTAACGGTAGGGTTAGACGCTCCTTGTTTTGCCAAGGAATCAGCAATATCGTTACCCACTATGCCAACATGTCCAGGAATCCAAATCAGAGTGACAGTTTTTCCAGAGCTTTGAATGGAGGTTATCAATACTCGAATAAGACATACAAAGTGATCATCAGGATGAAGAAGAGGACTTGTTTTAAGTTTTTGGAGGGAACTGAGAGAGTCAGAGAGAACAAGAGAATGTTCAAAATTATTTTTTATTATATATTTGAGAGATTCAATAATCGCAATGCACTCGGCAGAAAATATTGAAAATTGGTTTGAAATTGAATAAAATATTCTTTCATTAGAATTATTGTGGTAAACGTTAATACCAATACCACAGTTAGGAGAGTCCGGAGATTTGGAGCCATCAGTAAATAAAAGAGAAGAGTTGGGCCATTTAGAAGAAATAATGTCATTGAACATATTATTGACAGTACGGGCTGGGAGATTGGAATGACTTTTAAGGATGCCGATCCCTTCTAAAATCGTTGGGGATAGGGTGACGTGACTATATTTTAATTTGTACAAAGGAAGAAGATCATTTTTGATAATTTGAAGCTCTGAGAGAGAGCGAAAATTTTTACAGATGGCAGGGAGAGGTTTAGTTCGAGCTCTGATTGTAGATGAATGTGTTGAGTCGTTGAACAACGAGACTCTGGGAATAATCTGATGACTTTTAGAATTTAAACATTTAAGAACAAATTTGTCAGCAAATAATTGACGCCTTAAATAAAGAGGAGGATCAGAACATTCTACTTGAAGGGAATTGATGGGCGACGATTGCATCGCGCCAGTTATTATTCGCAATGACTTAGATTGAATTTTGTCTAATTTACTGAGTGCATTTTTGGATGCAGTACTAAAAAGTGGGCAGGCATAGTCGAGATGACTTGAATAAGTGCATTGTAGAGCAACTTAATGCAGATAGGATGAGCACCCCACCAAACGCCAGTCAATGATCTGATAATATTTAATTTTTTTTCACATTTAGTAACTATATTATTAATGTGGGAAGACCATTTAAGTTTCCTATCAAATGTTACTCCCAAAAATTTTACTTCGGAAGCATTGGGGATTGGAGAGTTTTTAAATAAAATTTGGACAGGGGGGTTATTATGACGATTTGAGAAGGTAACACACTGACTCTTTTGTACTGAAAGTTCAAGACCATTTAAAGTAAGCCATGTGCAAAGGGCATCCATGGCTTCATTAAGATATTTGACGGCGGATGGAATGATTTTGGATGATAAGAAGAAAGCTATGTCATCTGCGAACTCAACAACTTTTACTTGAGGGGGAATGGTGACATGCATATCGTGTGTGTATATATTATACAGTAAGGGGGATAATACATCGCCTTGGGGTAAACCCTTCCAAATTGACCTACTCTGAGGAGTAACATCTGGTAGCTCAATGAAAATTTTCCTATCGAGAAAAAGATTAATAATAGATTGGACAAACATGAGGGGTAAGCCAAGGCCTAAAAGTTTTTTTTTAAGAATTGGGATGGAAACATTGTCAAAGGCGCCTTCTATGTCTATAAAGACTGCAAGACATACTTCTTTGTTAGAAATGGATAAATTAATATCAGTGCTGATGATGGCGAGGTTATCTTGTGTAGATTTCTTTTTCCTAAATCCAAATTGGGATGGAGAGAGAAGATGATTACTCTCGACAAAAAATTCTAACCGGTTTTTAATTAATTTTTCATAAATTTTACTAAGGGTGGATGAAAGAGCAATTGGCCTATAGTTGGATCCAGAATTGGGTGATTTGTTTAATTTTAGAATTGGGATGATTATTTGAGAACTCCAGTCATCAGGTATTATGCCAGTCTGGAAGATTTTATTTAAGATGCTTAAAAAGTGATTTAGAACATTATCATTACTATTTTTGATAATGCTATAAGGTATACCATCTCTGCCTGGAGATGAGTCCTTGACTGTTGATAAACAATTTTTTAATTCAATTAAAGTGAATGGAGAGTCAAGCCAATGATCAGACATAGGAGTGTTGTGGATTGGAGTTATTTCATCTAAGTTAGGTACAGAAGGGGGGGCAATTTTGTCCAAGAACTCGTCTATCCATTTAGAATGAGAAGCTCGAGGAGATGTTGGACTGAAGGAGGATCGAAATCTTCGAATCATAGACCAAACTTCCGAAATTGGAGTGTTCGGAGATACTGAACTGCAGAAGTTGTACCACCCGGATTTTTTTTTTGACCTCAATACCCTTTTGGCATTGGCTTCGGCATTTTTGTATATGAGATAGTTCTCCATAGTCATATTGTGACGATAGGAAAGAGATTTAGCTTTCCGAATTCTCACTACTTTGGAACATTCCTCATCCCACCAGGGAGATGGAGGGAGTTTTTTGAGAGATTTGGTTTTAGGGGGAGGATTTGATTTATTGATTGCAGTTACGAGCATTGATTTGAAGTTATCGTAGTCATCTTTGACAGATAATGTATCGGTATAGGATAAATTTTGTATAAACTTATCCATATGTGAGTTAAATTCGTCCCATTTGGTGTGTTTTGTTTTAATCTTTGTCGAAATATGGGCCTTGTCTGAATGGAAAGAAGTTTGATAAGTGATGGTGATCGGGAAATGATCACTGGAGCAGGGGTCGGGGGACACCACCCACGAGGAGAGAGGTGCCAGATTAATAGAGCATATGGAGAGATCCACTGCACTGGGGTTTGTGTTGGGGCGAGAGATTCTAGTAGGAGATCCGTCATTCAAAAGAAAAAGGTTGGATTCATCTAGGAAATCCATCACACTTCGACCGTCTCGATCACAGAAAGCAGAACCCCAGACGGGGGAATGGGCATTAAAATCACCCAATAAATAGAAAGGAGGGCTTAGTTGACGGACAATTTGCAACCACGCTTGTTTATTGAAGTGCGATGTTGGGGGAAGATAGATAGAAACAAAGGAAGTGTCCTTTATTTTAGCTGCAACCATTTGAAAGTCAGCATTGGGGGGTTTGATATTATTTATTGGGAAAAACGGAAGGGATTTTTTAATAAAAAGGGCAGCACCACCGCCCGTACCTTCCGGGCGATCATCGCGGAGACAGGAGTACCCTCCCACATTAAAGTGGGTGGATGGAGTAAACCATGTCTCCGAGACAGCAGCCACAGAAACAAGGTTTGAATTTAATAGGTTAAGAAGGTTTGATTTGTTAGAAATAGCACTGCGGCTATTCCACTGAAGAATTCTGACATCTTGAAGAGCCATTTTGAATAAATGATTTTAATGTGGAAATAATAGAAGCAGCGTTGGACGGTAGATTAGTTTGAGAAGAAATTAGGTCAATTAGAAGCATAATAAGAGTTTGAATAAATGAAGAATTATCTTGGGAGAGTTGTTCAGAAAGCTTTTGATAGTTTGTTGAAGATGAATTATAATTGTTTGCGCACCCATTTGTGGCGTGTGAAAGAGGAGAACCATTGGGATTTAAGAGAAGTGAGTTGTGTTGTTGCTGATCGTATCCACGAGCCTGTTTAGAGATAGGGTTTTTGTATGTGAATTTTGTTGAACGGGAAGATGTTGAGGAGGTGGCGAGAGGGTTGGATGAAGAGTTACTGGCTAAAACCTCGGAAAATGATTTTTTGACAGGCGGGAATAATTTAGAAGCCTGCAGAAAAGACAAGTTCTCAGAGGCCATAGAAATTTTTATATTTTTTTGGCGAGATTGTTCGGGGCAAGAAGAGTTAATGGCGGAATGAGCGCCTAAGCAGTTAAAACATTTAGGTGAAGAGAGAGAAGAACATTGGTCAGCCGAGTGGTTTTCTCCACATTTGAAACATCTGGGAGGGGATCTGCATGCAGCTTTGGTATGACCAAAACGGCAGCAGTTGAAATATTGAGTGGTGGGATAAGTGTACATTTCAACTGGTAAGGAGTTGAAAAATAAATAAATATGGGAGGGAAGAGATTGTCCTTCGAATGTGATGACGACAGATTGGGAGGGCTTCCAGGAAACGATGCCCTCAGAGGTGTCCTTATAATTTAGCCTCCTGGCTTTTATGGGATTGCCGATATGTTGGGGGGTTGAAAGTGAGGATAGGATTTCTGGAATGGACAGATCGGTCGAGATACCCCTGACCAGGCCCATTCGAGTGACATTGAAAGTTGGGATGTACGCCTTGAATTTAGAATTAGATGAAATAAATATATTTTTGATAAAGTTGTTGGCGGCTGAACCTGACAGGAATTCAACAGAGATTCGGAAGCGACCCTCGGCTTTAACACCTCCAGGTTTAATCGAAAGGTTCTTGTTATTTGAAAGAAATTTACCAAATTCAAGAGGATGGATGGTTTTACCTTGTTCAGTTTTTTGCGCATATACAATGTAGGGGCCACGGGAATGAGTAGAGTAAAAGATTGTTGGAGGAGGTTGAGGAAGAGCTGGAGGGGACTGAGAAGACAAAGGCGAATCATGTTTTTTTGGGGAAAGGGGACTAAATTTTCTTTTTTTAATTGAGGTTAGGATGACAGATTCATTGTCTGAAATGTTTGAATGTTCTGAAAAGTCTATTTTATCTGAAATGTCTCCATCTGGAGGGTCAGGAGGGGGATCTGGGGGCTTTGTAAGGGGTACAGGAGGGAAATCCTCCTCCATTGTTCAAAAAATTACAGCTTATATAAAAAGTGACAGAAGTAAAAAAATTATATAAATATCTGAAAATGAGCAGCAAGAAGTGACTCCTGGAAGATCAGGGGGGAGAAGATTCCAACACACTAAACTTTTTACAGCCAAAACACAATAAAAAGATTGGTTTAAGAATATTTTTTGAAAGAGCAAAACAAAAGAACTGATGACAGCCAAATGTTATTGTTGCGAGTCCGCAACGACGGGTTAATAGTTCCGAAATTTAACAATAAGTACGGACAGAGAACGTTTGAATACATCATACTGAAGATATTTAATTTATTACCTGACAATATAAAGAAATGTAATTCTATGAATAAGGTTAAATATATGGTGAAAAATTGGTTATCGGAAAAAAAATTATATTGATATTGATATGTATAAAAAAAATGTTGAATCTGTAGATATAAGATGTAAATTTTAAATGTAAAAATCTATATGTAATTAAAATATAAGCACCTGTTGACAAGCCAATTCAATTGGCTTAGTAGGACTTGTTTGTTGATTTAAAAAAAATAAAATAAAAAAAAAATAAACCAGGGGGGGGGGGGGCTCATTCTTGCCGCCCCGGGCCTCTGACGGGCTTAGTCCGCCACTGTCAGGATGCCACTCCGTCTGCGGAGGAAGGCGATTTTTTTTTAAAGAAAGGCATTTATTCCCAGGTTACGAATAACCTGATAATAGATATGTTTTTAGATTTTCACGGCCAAAAGTATTTTCGTTATTTGTTTTTGGGGTGTTATGCCGTGTTGGCATAACACCCCAAAAACAAATAACGAAAAAAAATCTGACGACATTCGAAAATATCCTACTACCATCGCAGGAAGCGGAAAGTTTTGCTTGTGTCGTGATGAAGGACTCGAATACGGGACGCCTGGGCGGGACCCAAACATGATTCCAACTCAGCCACCAACTGGTCAATTCATAATGAGTGAATGTTAACTAAAGTCTTAATACGGAAGACGCCACCGGAAAACGTGGACCTCACTAAACCGCATCCTGTTCAGCCACAGCCGTTGTGCATACAGGATGCACAAACGGAGCCTAAAACATTCATTGTGGGAATGTGTACATAATAATCAAACATATTGTAGAACATCAGTTCCTCGGAGGCATGTCTGTGCTGAACCAAGTGACTCTCGATACCATCGACTGGCTATCTAATAATCTCAGCATCCCACTCTGACCTCCACCAACAATGCCCATCCATACGAAAAAGAAGTCGAAATAAATTAGCTCTAAATTAAGACTATTTAATATGGCACTTTGGAAAACCTTTGCTGCAAACTTTGATAGATTTTATAAAAGTGGTATTTTACAACTTACAGATTATGATATATAACAATTATAAGTAATAATTATTAAAAAAAGCTTTCCCTGAAGAAGGAACGTTTGTTCCGAAAAAATAAGTGGTTTATACGAAGTTGAATTGTTTCATTTTTCTATAATGGATAAACACAAAGTTATAGCTACATTCAAAAATATAAAAAATAAAATAATTATTAGCCTGAAACACTCATCTACATTGAAAAAATCTCCCGGGAAAAGATACATGCCGCCGATGGGACTCGAACCCGCGTCCTTCTGATTTCCGGTCAACTGCTCTTATCCACTGAGCTACGTCGGCTTATCTCCTGCCCACCAAATAATTCAATATTATATACTAGTGTTTCATTAAAAAATTACTGCTTATTACATTTTTCCACCTGCAAAGAACCAACTTTATGAGAAAAGCATTGTAAGTGCTAAATCACCCACTAGGCGGCGTCGAGACAAATTATGTCTACATTTTTGGTGTAATACTTTAACTCGTCAAATATTAATTATTATTTTTTATTGTTAAACTAATGTTTTAAGACAAGATTTTGATGCATAGTACAAAGGGTAACAAAGGACAACAAAGCTCGAGTCTCGTCGGCGGCATGTATCTTTTCTCGGGAGATTTTTTCAATGTGGATTAGTGTTTCAGGCTAACAATTGTTACCCTATGTGCTCTGCATAAAAATATTGTCTTTAAACATTAGTTTATCAATTAAAAATATAATGTATATAAATCTAACTTACTGTATTTACAAATTGCAAGAATGCATACAACATCAACAAATGATACAAAAACTACCATGTCGGTGTAATTATTTACTTAATACGATTCTCAGGGAAACGAAGTAAAATCTCAGGTAGGTACATTTTTGAGACACGATTATTATTAGTCAATAGATTACTCATAGATTGGATTGTATACTAACTCGGTCTTAATGTCAAGGTTTGGAAAACCGAAGCATAAAATCCATCCAGCTTTAATTGACTCTATTATTTGTTTGCGAACAAAAAATTGTAATGTAACCGATATCATAATTAATAATATTTATTATTGGTAGGAATTAGCCTAATCATTTCACGGTCAATTCTATTCGCATCTAATAACAACTCAGGAAGGAATCAATCTCGTTTAAGTTTACTATTAATTATAACGTAGATCTGACCGATGAGTTTTACTTTTGGACAGTTAACGCAACGTAATGAGTGTTAGACAAATCATTTAATTGTAGGTACTTCACTGTCATAAGTTTTGCGAAATTCGTTTTCAGTACCTAACATGAAGTATAATTTTATTAAAAAATATGGCACTTTTGGTGGCCATTTACATTAGGTGGTAAAAAAAAGTTTCCCACGGGGCCTCTGTCATTATTGGAATTCTGCATCTATGTATTGATATTTTAACGCGTTTTAATTCTTGTATTTCAATATTTCACAGCTATAATAATTTTAAAAAATCCTTCAAAAGACTGAAGCAAAAATAACATCAACATAATATTTGGGTTCATTATTTAATCCGACCTCACTGAATCTACTTGACCCCAGCTGTTCACCCGAGCCTCGATTATCGGGAATTTGCTTTGGTTTTCAAGTCTTTTCTTTGTTTTGTCTATGGATAATTTCATTTACTTTGGTACGCCATACCCCTTAATTTTCCAAATTACCGCGCATTTTCCGTTTCCAAATTTTTCAACCAAATTACATTTTCAAACAAATGTGGTTTAAGCAAATAAAAATTACAAGTGTGCAGTTCACACACGGCAGAAGTGAAGCCTTCAGAAAACTAAAGTAAACAAGTGTAGGGAGGCTACGAAGCACCGCACAAAGAAGAGACTGATTATTATTAGACTGATAATCTCGCAGTCTAAATCCTCTAGGGATGTGTTTGTCTCTTTTTAGCGTCACTATTTTTCGTTTCATCGAGTTTCAAATCACAACGGTGGTAAAGAAGTTTTCACTTCAATAAAACAGTCTGCAATTTGGGGTACAAGTACACATTTTTATAAAAACAATCAAATATTATAAGCACAATAACATGATTCAAATCAACTAAAGTTCATTTGGTTGTAGAAAACAATATTTAAACTAATAATAAATTACAAACCCTAGGTTTTTTTACGTTTTTTGTAAAACTTTAATGATTTTCACGCTTTCAACATTGAAATTTTATTTAATTTTGATTTAAGAAAATCTGTTTTCTTACTGAAAATCAACCAATTGACCGGTGTACTTTCTTTTTTTTTCGATTACTTCTAATTTTGGGAAGCTTCACATTTCATATTGTAAACACCACGAGTATAAAATCTGAAAATAGTAACAACGATTTTTAAATAATTTTTCTAGATAAGAAAAAACTGCTCTATGATTCCCGTACTCACTCGTTTCTCTGCTTCGCGTACACAAATTTGTAGTCAACTAGCTGTGTAACAACTGTCATCTGTGAACCGAAAATGTCAACCTCAGTAGAGTAACCATCACCGGTGTTTCCGTGAATGTAAAGTGGTAATACATCTCACGTCCGTTCAGCTCTACTAACAGCCATCGGGGAGCTTTTGTAATATTTGCCGATATCGTTTTGTTCCATGGTGTTTATTATTATTTGAAAGCATTTACCGCAACTGACGTTCAATGTTACATTCCGTGCAGCTCTGGCTCTTTTGTTCTGTGCTTGTGCAATTCGGCCCACCAATAATACTGTAACGCCGCTTTTGCCGATTCAGTATAAAAGCGGGTACGATCGCCACCGTTGACATAGTCAATCGCATAATTCACTAAGTGAACAATATCCCATTCCCACAATGTTTGCTAAAGTGAGTAAAACCTTTCATATAATTAATGTGAGAACTTTTGACCGGCATTGAATAAATATTACGATGGATACATAAGATACATTGAAACTGGTAGTTTGCTCGTGTGGTTTTGTGTTTATTTCGCGAAAACAGGTGTCGTTTTGTTGAATGAGATTTTATGGCGTGGGAGTTCAAAGATTTTGTAGATGAGATTAATGTCGTGGGACATTAATTTTCAACGTCAGATTATTCTTCGTTACTTCTCAGTTTACCGACTCAATTGTTTCTAATCTTGGCAATTGTTTAAAACCATAACACCGTACAATAATAGCACAATTAATAAAACGTGCCTTATGATTTATTTTCGATCTTGCAATATTCTATTTCATAGATTTAAAAAAAAAAAATTGTTTGTCACAAAATACTTAAAATTGAAATGCACTTAACGACTTCACACATCTCAAATATATTGTAGTAAAATGAATAAATCGAGGAAAATTTTCTGAGATTCGAACCCTTAATCCACTGATTAAAATAAAAATTTCAAGATAATAGCATTTTTTAATGTGAATACGGATACCGCTCAAGTCTCCCAGCTACTCCTAACCGTCTGTAGCCAGTGAGACTATCGCATTCCCGATTGGGGTATGTTGTATGGTTAAGGGTAGTGGGGAGGGGAGAGGGGATATAGACGGGGAAGAGAAGGTAGGGGTAGGGAAGTATCGGCTATTTAGATCTGGTCACCAAATACGGCCAAAGCCTTTTCAAGTAACGTTTCAATTCTGAATTCAGTAATGGTCTTACACCAGGCGGATACTGAGAGTATCTTCCCCTTCCTTCCCGTAAATATACTATTACTACTTTAAATTAGTGACTTGTGAAATAACACAAAGTAATCAGATAAAATTTATTTACCCACGTCAGGATTTGAAACGGCAACCTTTGGACTGCTAGTCGAGAGCTTTACCCTTCGATCGAAAAATAACGATTAATTAACTTTTTAACAAATTCAAAATTTAAAAACTCAATTTGATAAATCAAATACCTCCTACTTCTTTCGGTAACCCAATAAAACAAATATGAATGTGGAGATTGTGAATACCCATATCTCGAGTCTACATTTAACACAATAACTATTAATAAACGTTGCTACGCACCCAGTATCTTTGCCCATTTGCGGGGTAAGAGAGGAATGCGGGTGGGTGCTCCAAACTATGTAATTAAAAAACTTTTTTGAAACTTTCGATATTATCGGTGTGCACAAATAAATTTAAACGTGTCATCCTTAAAATCCTCTTTAAAATCCTTTTTAAACGTGTCCTCTTTAAATTTAATAAAAAATTGCCTTTTCCTGAACTAATGAGAATTAAAAATTATTTAAAAATAAAATATAGTATATATATAAAATATAGTATACATAGTATATATTATATAAAATACATATTTTTTTAATAAAATACAGTACATTTTTTTCTTTCCTTCTGGAGAAAAAAACCAATCACATAATCGTGGTTAATAAAACTTTAACATAATTCGTTTCTTTTTAAAAGCATTCTGAATGAAATCGAAAACAAACGAATTCTAATTCAGTTTCAAAGGTTTCGATATGTGTTAAATAATATATTTTTAGCATCCAAATCGCAATAAATTACTGAACTGAGTACTGAGAAATGTACTCAGTACATCGTGTTATTGTTAAATTGACCGACACAATAATAATCCGCTGTAAATCTTCTTAATTATAAAAAAACAAAGGTCAAACACAATGCAATACAAATTAACAATTTCTTCCGTCGGCTATTATCTTCTCAAGAGTCGGTACTTAGAAAACCTAATCGAATTATAAATTACCGAGTTTCGACACCGAGCTGCTTCCTGATAAACTTTTCGTCGAGTCCATTTCGCAACTTTAAATTGGCAAGTCCTCTTTTAATGTCGTACCTCGATTTACTCGCCTGTATAAAACCTTATTTTCCGTAACTTGAGTAATTTTCTCTATTGTATGATTTGAGATTTTTCCGGTAAAAAGTCTTCAAAATCAATAGGAACGATTTAAATTATATAATTGCCTTTCTAGGCGCGATGGGACATGACTAATTCGATTACGTGACTGTGTCATTTTATTTCTATTTTAGAATTGTTATATTTCCCGAAGATTATCTATCCAATTATTATGTAATTATTTACATGTTTAAATAATAATGAAACCATTTATTGATTTTGTTTATTTTTAAACATTTGAATCAGGAAGCTACATGACTGAACCAGTCTATTTAATTTGACGTACACATTAGTGATTTGTTGATGTTTTTTAACAATGTAAACAAATTGAAAAAGCGCTTTTTTATTTAAGAGCGTTTAACCAGCCAGCGGATGAAAATCCACATTTCGTCGAAAGTTGTTCTTACGATCATGCATGGCGGTTACAATGAGAAAGATTAATTCTTCTCCGAACCAGCTTTTTAAAATTATAACTCAATATCGATTTTATTTCATTCCAAATTTGCTTTAATTTAACCTACATCCAAAAAATGCCGAAAGGCGTGATGATAAAACTATTAAAATAATAATTTACTTTTTGTAATTATTTTTTGATTTTAAGCATTTATCATTTTTCAATAATGTCTAAGTTAAATAAGAATGTTAAAAAAGTCTGAAATATATTAGTTTGTAAGTGCGCAAATAAATACACAAACGAACCAATTTTCGTCAAGAAACACATGTACGTATATATTTTTTAATGATTTTATTTAAACTAAAATTAAAATTCTAAAACACGCGATTCCCAGATAATGAATTGATTTATTTTATTGCATGACTATATGATTTGAAATGGGTGTGGTATAATACGAAATCTTTTTTGAAATTTTAACAAATCTGCCCACGACCTATGGTATAACCTTATTATACTAAAAATTAAAAAAAATTCTCAAAATTTAAAACATGCAAATGCTAGATAAAAGAACAAGCTTTCTTAATCCACTTATTATTTTTTGTGGAAAAGAGTAAATACGTCTAAAATTTCATTTAAAAATGACCTATTTCTGGTTTTCTCTAGTAATACCCTCTTAGTACTCCCCAATCATGAAATCAATGCTGGAATATAGTGATCGGAGGTTGTCATAACGCAAATATTTAAAAGTTGTCAAAATCAGTTTTCAAAATATATTACATGAAAACTCAACGGGCTTCTTACTCCATTCAGCTTAGCTTCTCCAGTAAAAGTCTTTAGGACGTAATTTACGCGTAATTTTATTGCTTATAAGCGTTAAGCGAAACCGCAAGCTTTTCGGAAAAAATTGTCATACTTTCGCGTAGGTGCGTTTAGATTAGGTGCTCCGGGCACTTAACACTTTTCCCAAGATGTGGTTAGACTTATTCTGTAATTAAAACCTGTTTTATCTGACTTGGGTAATAATCGTAACTTTGTAATTGATTTCAGGAAAACTCAAACTCAGTAGATATTAGAAACCACCTTGTTTAATAAAGATAATAAATTGCCTTTTAACAGCCGAGTGGCGGTTTGGTGACTGTATTCGAAATTCGAAGGTGAATTCTTATACTTCCACCTGTTAAAGGTACCTATCTATAATGTTTATAGATACTTATTTTTTTTTTTAATCTTTATTTTCGTGCGCCCAAATTAAAGGCCAAATAGTAAACAATCAAGAACATACTTATTTTTTTCTAGCTATATTGTTAATCATTGTTCTCACACTCCCGGTTACCGCGTAATATAGCAATATCACTAAAACTTACACTTCATTCAGATTTCTGTTACGAAAATACTTTAGTGTTCCATTGTTTTAGAAGTCTTGTGTGAGAATCGTTGTATTATGCCAATTTACGTTCACATACTTGAATTTTCATTTTATTTTGTGTTTGGAGGCAAAACCCAAGAATGCAGGTTTCTTTCGAAGTCATAAAAAAATCTAAGAACTGCATTGAATAAACTTTAGATAATTTTAAAGACGCTAGTTTCTCTTGAAATAATTTTACAACAAAAACCGTGCCTTAATTTAATTATTCTTAGAAAATAAAAGCTGGTGGATGGTTTTTTTTTAAATTTATATTTCTTCCAGCGCAGATTTATATACAATGTATATATAATTGCGTGATTTGTGAATCTAAAAGTATTTTTAAAATTTTCGTTGATGATCGCATTGCATTTCAAAACGATTGTTTTCAATTTTCTTTAAAAGTTAACTATATTTTTTACAGACGTCAGAAATTTACCTTCCGGATGAACACCGTTTGAAAACTTGAAAAATGATCAGTCATAAATTTAGACAAATGAAATACGTGTAAAAAATACAGAACAAAAAAAAAACTTTTTTTCGTGATGTATGTGCAATCAACAATTCGATAGGAGTAACAATGGAGTTTCGAAAAAAAATCATTAATTAATTAGACGGGTCAATAACGTGAACGCGAATATGATTTCGGAAAAATAAACAATTCAATGTGTGTATCCTTAATTTATTTTTTTAAGATACATACAAGAGTCCAACTGCTCCCATCTCGAGCCAGTGAGACTATAGCATCCTAAATTGGGGTATATTTTGAGGCTGAAATTAGGGAGGCGGGAATGGGTACCGCCGCCCCGGGAACCTTTATTGGATAACCAACACCTCTGCCATAGGTCACCCAAAGTTTGGTGATTTAACAGGGGTGCCCGGATTAATGGGATGAGGTCTGATGACCAGGACACACTGAACCCCAGATTCCTACCCACCCCTTAAACCCTTTTCCTTCCCAGAACTCTCCTCTCCTTCCTTTCCCTAAAAAAAACCCTCCACACAGCATCCCCAAAGATGAGTTAGGCCCTTAGGGAATTATTTTCCTCAGTGCCTCCTGTGTGTGGCTCATGTAAAAAAAAAAAGATGGGAAAGAGGAGGGTGCTGAAGTACCTGGCTATTCAAATCTGGTCACCAAATACGTCTAAAGCCATTTTAAGCAACGTTTCAATTCTGAATTATGCTCTTGCCCCCTGATCTGAACGCTTTATGTTAATTATTGTTGCAATGCTTCAAAACTTTCAAATTGTTAGTCGTCAGATATTGATGTTCGATTTACCGAGACATCGATTAGCATTTTCAATCAAGATTCATTAAAATTAATGTACCAAAAAGTCATTTTTTTTTTAAATTTAGACTCGGTAAAAAGCGTTGACAGACATTTCTATTTTGACACTTTATAAATCGATACGTTTTATAAAAAGTTATTTAAAAAAACAGCCACCGCTCCGTGTAACATTCGAAATCGGGCCGCTAACAATAACACTCCTTACACGGACGGCGATAAGGTGAAAATTCTTGCTTAACATCAGCTGCCTCTTTTGAATCATCCAAGAAAAAAACTTTGCCAAAAAATGTGTTTTCAAGTTATTTTGTAAAGTATTTAAATGTTATTATTTCACGTTATTCAATAATAAAAAAACCCTAATTTGCCACATTATGCAATAAATCATAACCGAAAGGGGAAAGGGGATTCGAAAATAAGGATTAAAAAAAAAGACCTTAACGACATCAGTCATGCAAGAGGAACAGATTAATGCATATTATTATCAAACACAAATTCACAACTTTGGATTTATTTGGCAGTAACATCACTTTTAATATTATATTCTACAGAAACTTGGTGGAAATAATGCCAATTAAGAATCAACTCAACTCAGCACCTGTTTGAAAAGTCATTATAGGCAATGAAAAGAAATATACAAAAACATCCCATAACCTAACCCATTTAAGAATTTTTTTATATATTTTTTTCATCACTTTTAATGACTTTTGAATGGAAGAATTGGTTGATTTCATTCTGATCTGTCCGTTCACCAAAAAAAATAACTTTTTTGGAACATTATTTAACTTATTTATTTATTTATTTATTCAACGCCCAGTGGGCTTGTACATGTTTGGTAGTACAATTAATTCATGACAGATGATTTTTCAACAGATAAAGAAATAATAAAAATAAAATTAGATAAAAAATGCACACAAGTCACAAAAAAAATACAGCGATTTGATAAGTTTACAAAAATACAGATATGTTTAGGAATAGTTTTGGAATAAGTTTTTTACAAGATCCACAAAATTCGCCAAGTTGATGTTAAATATGTCGACATCACCTAAGTGCAGATTCCCCATAGTGTGAAATCGTTGTATAGGAGAGTGGGCAATGTAGTTCCGCTTGTGAATGCTGCAGTAGAATAGTGTATTTTGTCGCGTGGTTACTATCGGTATTCGTAAGTTTAAGAGTTGTAGAAGTTCGCAACAGTCGAATTTAGAGAAAGGTATTTTGAATAAAAATGTTTATTTTACGTGTGTCTTCTAGTGAATGTATTTTTAGAATTTTAATTTTATTACTAAATTAGTGGTTCTGTGTATTTCTAATATCCTTTTATTTAATAAGTTAAAAATTCCTCCGACTTCGCAAGACCCAATAACAAAAATGGTGTGTCCTTTTCAGGCTGCAGTATTCCTCGGGGTAGTGGCGGCGTGCAGCTGTTGGCCGGTGGCGGACTACGAGGCCTACGCGCACGGAGACGGTGGTTACGTGCCCGAGTATGCCTCGCACGACGTGGGACAAGCCGTGTCCTCGCAGAACGTGGTGCGCCATGACGGGCCCTCGCACGGATACACGGCGCCCGAGCACGAGTACGGACACGGACACGGGCATGGACACGCAGATCACTACTATGACGAATATGTAAGCTTCATTATTATTCTGTTCACTTTTATCGCGTCACCATCTCAGACTGATACATTCATTGCCATCTTATCAAAATGTAACGAAAATTTGAAACGGGCCCGAGAATCAGTAGTTAACGCGAAACATGCAAATGTCTAAACAAAATCAATTGAAAAGGTCATCGATTTAATTATCAGCATAATGTGACAGGTAGAAACATCTCAATTTTAGACATCTTCAATTTGGTAGGCGGGTATGAGTACCGCCTACCTGGAAATCATTTATTGGGTAACCAACACCTCTGTGGTAGGTCCCTCCAAGTGGTTCTCTACGATTGATAATTTAGCAGAGGTGATCGGGATAATGGGGTGAGGTGTGTTTAGATCTTATCGACGGTTGCGCCTACTCACCAGCTGCGTAGCTGGATGGATCGGAAGAAGTCAGTTTAGGGAGACCCTTTGACCTATCCAGCTGGTCTCTCCCGACCCATCGTCTTATATCTAGATTCGTACCTACTCCTCATTCCTTTTTCTTTGTCCTTCCTTTCCTTAAAAACACCCCCACACAGCATCGCCAAAGATGGCGTTGGCACTGAGGGAAAATATTTTCCTCGGGGCCTCCTGCGTGGGATTAATGCAAAAAACAGTTTAATATTCCGCCTTATTGATAATTTATGACTAACGACAAGATCTGCAAACAGTAAAATATAAAAGAACACCACGTATATAATACATACTAAGCCTACGAAACGAGAACATCTGACTGTTGCATATTTAATTGTGAGTTTTAAAAATGCTGAAAAAAACCTTGATTCCAGGCCCACCCCGCTTACAAGTACGACTATGGAGTGACCGACCACCACACCGGAGATCAGAAGAGCCAATCCGAGACCAGGGACGGTGATGTAGTGAAGGGCCACTACTCCCTTGTGGAGCCAGACGGTTCCATCAGGACTGTGCACTACACCGCTGATGACCACAATGGGTAAACCTTCATTGCTTCTTATCGCTGTAGGAACGGATTTATTAATGTGGGACTTAAATATGAAGGGGGAAAACAGACGTCGGTAGCTCGTTCTACAAACGAGTCAAAGAAACGACCTGTTCGAACTTTCTGGGTCAAATCGAGCCGATTACTAAGTTCGATCTTTTAATGTTACTGTCCAAATCATTTGGATTATACTTCCCTCATCTCTTACTAATATCCAGAACTTGGCCGAATTTAAATGGGCTTTAAAAACCAAATAAACATTAAAAAATCATACCATTCATGAATCTTAACTCCTGTTCAATATACTCTAATAAGCCACGATCTAAGGTTACCGGTAATTGTTTAGTGTCGGTTTCCTCAATACTGCACTCTTATGTTTAATGTGTACTCGGAATGTTTCTTATTTCTGAACTAAACTGCCTCCCGTTTTATGTTGTATTTTAGTGTTAATGTTTCTTGTTTTAATAGCACTGTTATTTTTTATCATTTTGTATTGTTCTGTGCAAATATAGCGATTTGATTGTTATTTTTGATCTCTTGGCATTGATTTGTATATACTGCATATTCTTTGTTTCATATTATTTGATCAATTTTTTAAAGGACTCGTAAGGAACACTGTAGGATTACTCTTAAGTTTATTATAGTTAAGCATACTAGAAGTGAAATAACACAAAACTGCGCTACACAAATATTTTATTATTCTCATGAAACCAATATCAACTACTATGAACGTGTGTTCTGCTCGTGTCCGTCTTGTTTCGCGATCTGCGCCGGTGCACAGGAGACCAATGCTGCTAGCTCCTTCAAGTAGGTCCATTGAAATACACGTAGAACAGACTCAGCATGCCCACATTGCGTTTGTGCATTAGAGATGGCATTCGGTCTGTTAACAACGGATTACCAATCAGATGGAACGCACGGAACAAGTAGGTTTATCTAGTACGGCTCAGAGGTGACATCTGCGAATCCGATTGTGTGTATTTTACCAGTGCATCTTCAGATTGCGCCACATGTGAATATTTCACAAATGTTGTTAAAAACAGCGAAATGTGTAGGTATCGTTAACTCAAAGCATGCATTATTCGTGAAGTTTTTTGCCAATTTAATGACGATTGCATTGCATACGTGAGAGAGCATTTTCTCAAGCGTGATGGAAGTACTTTTACAGAAATGTGCTTTTTCACACATTTACGACAAATTATAGTCCAATTGTCTGTTACATGGATAATCAGCAGGCCTCTGTGAAATTATTAAGTGTTCTTGTTGCATCAGATAGCGTGCATTTTCCTTCAGGTTCACTGTGGAGATTTCATAAGTTCTGTTATGATAGGTCTGGTCGTTTTTAGAAGTAGTTGTTACCAAAACATGTGCCGAATTTTAAGGCATTTCAGTTGTATAAATGGATCGCCTGTTTCACAAAATCCAATACAATTTCTGCACTATTAAGTAAAATTGAGTTGTGAAATTTGCGTAATTTAGTGCAAAAAATAATAATTATACGCATTCAAAAATTCAAACCTCATCAAAAACACTAATTTCGGTTTTGTGCGTGTCTGCAACTGTGATTCAATGAACTCGAACATTTAGGATTTGCTTTGATTTTCTGTCATTCATCACAAACTGTCATTTTCAAAATTGAAATCAGATGTCTGAAGATTAATTATTCTTCTTCAATGGCGCTACAGCCCATTTCGAGCCTTGGCCTCCTTCAAAATAAGCCTCCACCGCCCTCTGTCCTCGGCCGTCGTCTTCCAATCTGCAACATGGAGTAATCCTCTTGCATCCTTCCTGACATCATCCTCCCATCTCAGTCTAGGTCTGCCCGCCTTTCGTTTACCTTTTTGAAGATTAATTATTCAACAAGCGATAACTTAGGTACCCGCCTACAATTTAATATCTTCACATAAACATATTTAAATATGACTTTTGCTTAGTTGGAATTATAATACTCTCTCCCAATACACAGAGGTCTCAACCTAACATCACCTCTGATGACGATGACATTATGATTCTCCTGCGCGGCCTCATTAAGGTCAATTTATCAAAATGGTTGCCTTCCAAGCAAGTGATCGAGGTTCGATTATCAGCGGTGGCTTTTTTTTAATGTTTCTAAATTGTTTTTTCAATCGTAGTTTTTATTTTAGATATATTTTTTTATTTAATTTAATTTTAATAAATAGTTTTCTTAGAAAATACTGTGAATACTTTTTGACGCATATTCTTTCACCCTTGAAGGGTTCTTAGTCATCGGTCGAACTGGCAAAAGATGTTTTTAAATGAAAAATAAGTATAAATGAATTAATTAACATTTCTATTATTGTGATTGCAGTTTCAACGCCGTAGTGAGCCGCACCCCCGCAGTCCACCCCGCACCCGTCGCCCCCTCCCACCATGACCACGGCTACTACCATTAATGATGAAACCAGATAAACACCACTTGAGATTATTGTATTATTGATAGGACCTAACTTGTAAGCTTTTATACCAGATGTAAAATTTGAATAAAATTTTGATTACCGGTCATAAAATTCATTTTCCTTAAAAATGTACAAACACGACATAAGAAAATTCAAGTTACTTGTATACTTGTGATGATGATGATGGCCATTCAGCTCATATAGAAAATTACTCAATATTGCTATTCAACTTCCGATGAACCATGCCTATTTTCTTCCAGAAACCCTTCTCTCCTATTTAAGCCTAATCTTTTTATTTGATAGGGTCAATCCCGGCGAGTGCAAATGAATTTTATTGAATTAACTAGCTGAAGTCCCCGGTTTTTGCTTTATATTGCTTTGAGGGGTGCGAAAAGAGTGTGAGTTTTTTTTTTCAAAATCTCATACATAGAATGACTTTCCTCGTATTTTGGACGTCAGCACTCATAGCGTCGATCGATGACTTTCGGTAACAGATCGCCAACGAATGATTAACATTTGACGTCGAATGAGAACACATTGTGAATTGTTATTTATTCGTTAGTGATCTGCAGTCGTGCTAGAGAACGATGAGAAGTTACCGAAAGTTATCGATGCAATCCTCATTGATCTACCGTGCTAGGGGTTCTTGCGTGCTATATTTTATCAATCTTAGAAATAAATTGTAGATTTGTATAAACAAACCAATCCACAGTAACTCTTATTCATATATAAATAAATGGATATATGTTGTTTCACGACTATACTGGTGAAGACAACCATTCAGAATTGAAACGTCGAAACCTGGTATAAGAATAAACTAAGAAAAAGATTTCGTGAGCTAAATATTTATCCGGTATTAGCTGAAATACAAGTCTCTATTGTTTAAATCATGTTCCAAAGTTCATAAATTATTTGATCAAAACAATACCACAACAAATTCCAATCTTGTCTGATTACGTCTAAAAGGGATCGAAATGAAAATCTAGTCTCTTTCAACGGAAGCAATCTTCCAAATAGGCCCTCCATTGATATGCTTGGTGTAACCCTAAGTGACCAGCTCAGGTATGGGGGCTCCATCGAAGCCAGAGTAACGTTAGCCTCCCAAAAACTGGGCGTACTGTACAGGGCCCGCAGATACTTTAATAGTACACAACTGCTAACCCTGTACAAATCACAAGTGCGCCCCACGGTTGAATTTGGCAGCCACCTCTGGTCTGGAGCTCCAAAATACCTGAAAAATACCCTCGACGCAGAAACGGGCGGTCCGTTTGATAGATTCTCCCATCTTTACAGACGGATTGCAATCTTTAGAGCACAGGCGTCGGGTGAGAATGCTATCCTTGTTCTACCGGTATTACAATGGAAGATGCTCCGAGGAACTAGCATCATTGGTCCCTTCGGCACCGGTGCATAGTCGGGAAACACGTTAAACGCGTGCCCAACATTTGTACACAGTTGACATTTGTCACATGAGAACAGGTCGTTTCTTCGACTCGTTCTTGTGTTCAACAGCCCGGCTGTGGAATGATTTGCCGGCCTCTGTGTTTCCTCCATTCCTACAACATGGGTCTCTTCAAGACCAATGTTCATTCCTTCCTCTCCTCAAAAAGACCCTCCACACAGCATCCCAGATGACACAGGCCCTGAGGGAAATTATTTTCCTCAGGGCCTCCTGTGTGGAGTTAATGTTAAAAAAACAAACAAAAGCGCAGAATAAAATTTACACAAATAATTTTGAACTCTTGCGTTCATTTCCAAAACTACAATTTCGGTTAACAGTATCTTGTTTTTGAGTGTCCGTTTGTTACTATAAGGTAAAAATTATGAAAAAAAATATTTTTACTTGCATCAGGGGTCAGATCAGGGCCAATATCCAGAATTACTGGACACGGTTAATACGCACATATTAGTAAAAAAAAAAACACTTTGATCAGTTTATTACCGCAGTGTCACGTTTTGTAATAATGTGGAAACAGGTTTTTTTGGCAATTTATTTTTTATTTTTTAACTAAGCCCAAATCAATAACCTAAGAACATATTTTATGTAGTTAATTTGGGTAAAATAAAAAAAAAAACTAAAATGAAACCTTATTGTGAATGTTTAAAAAATAACTCATGCGTATTAACCATATCCAGTAATTTTGAATATTTACAGAGATCAGAGTTTCCTGCCATATCTTAATTTTTGTTGATAGTTTTACAATTTAATATTGTGAAATCCTAACCTTCGGTATGATCGTAAAATTTTTAATTAGCAAGATATATTTTTTTATCAGCTGGTGACACTTGTAATATTTAGCCTATTATTCCAACCAGATTTTGTTTAAACAAATTTCCAGAATTGGTAGATGTGAAACTAATAAATAAGAGATTATCTTAACAATCAGTGGCGTGGAGTCGCAACTCCGTATTCTCGTAACGACCACGAAAATTGGTCTTCAGTCCTTCCAAATCTTTAAATTTTGTAATACCTATGACCTGTGAGTTCTTAAGGGGTCGTCCATTAATCACGTGATGTTTTTTTGCAACTTTTTTTTGTGGTGATATGTGGTGAGGTTTTGGACCAACCCCCCCCCCCCCCCGAAATCACGTGTATTTTTTTTAGTACAAAGTATTTTGAAATTTTCAGAATATTGTCACGAAAAATAAATACACGTGATATCTCATTTAACCCCCCCCCCCCGGTGATATTTCGTGATTTTTTCCGACCCCCCCCCCTTTCGAGCCTCACGTTATTAATGGACGACCCCAAACTAGCTCTTCTACATAAGACTCTTTTGGCTGTCAAATAAAGCGTCCTTCGTTGCAATCTACCAAGGAACCAGTAGCAGTAATTCAAGGTATCAAATTTAAATGGTAAGGTATTCAAATTGGCAAGGCCCTTTTGGCAATCAGCTGTCCAACAACCCAGAACTCGCTTCGAAAACTATTAATTAAAATTAATAGTTTTCCTAAAGATTTAAAAGTATATTGTATTTTCTTAGTAAATACAAAGATGTTCTTGTGTAACAAAATGCCAAAGAAAATCTAATATTAAGACGTCAAATCGTTCAATAGTTTTTTACAGCAACATAGAATTTCAGAATTTAATATGAAAAAGTCTACCCGTTACAACAAAGTTTTTATTATTATAATACATCCATTTACAAACGTTTTTTATAACTTAAAGTGGTTTTACTGAGGTTTCAATTATAGTGATCAGAATGAACCGCTACCGAGCTATAAATTTTTAAAATCGACATTTATTTTGTGTAATAAATGGTTTAATTTATTTGAATTTCAGAAAAATCGGTACGTGCCGTGGATTTGTGAGTGATTGCCACCAAGTTGATAGAATGCATTGTCATCGACAGCGAGTCTATCTACCAAGTTTCAACTCGGTCGGATGTCGGGATGTTATTACGTTTAAAACGGATTGAAATGAAGACCTAGATATTACCTATCCATTGATATGCTTGGTGTAACTCTAAGTGACCAGCTCAGATATGGGGGCTCCATCGAAGCCAGAGTTAAGTTACCTTCTCAGAAACTGAGCGTACTGTACAGGGCCCGCAGATACTTTAATAGTACACATCTGCTAAACTTGTACAAGCAGGTGTGCCCCACGGTTGAATTTGCCAGCCACCTCTGCTCTGGAGCCCCAAAATACCTAAAAGCCTCGAATCTCTGCAGAACTTTGATAAACTCTCCTAACTTGACAAACGGATAGCAATCTTTAGAGCACAGAGGCCAGGTGGGAATGCTGTCCTTGTTCTACCGGTATTACAATGGAAAATGCTCCGAGGAACTAGTGTCATTGAACCCCTCGGCACCGGTGCACAGTCTGGAAACACGCCCAACTGTGTACACAGTTGTCATTTATCGTATGAGAACGGGTCGTTTCTGCGACTCGTTCTTGAGTTCAACACACAACATCTTCAATGATGACATAGTGGTGTGACTCCTTGTAACATTTGCTGCTAGCGTCGTGAGCGATTCGCAAATTTCGCATGATTTGGTTGGCAGCATTGCACTCCGAAGGGGCGGCAGATGTTTCGAGATGCTTCGGGAAAAGTTCGGGCGCTTCAGTTGACGGCAGTACCACAGATCGAGCAGGTGTTTTTGTGTGACGGGCTGTTATATTGCTGGACTCAAGACATTTTGGATCACGAGAAGTGAGATTTAAATTACTCATATTATTAACAGTTCGAGATTGTGCTTTATAGATTATTTTTAGGGATTACTGATTCATAAATATGTTACGTTTTACGTCACAGGCGCCCATCAGTAATTTTCTTATGTCGTTACAATATAATTTCTTTCTTATTGACACGTGTCGAGAAACTTCAAACATTTACAGCTGGGTACGATACATCGTAACCAGTCACCCCTGATGATTATTTCCGTTGTTTAACTTAGAGTCTCATAGCTAATCATTATAATATGTTCCAAGGGCAGGGTTTGATTTTTTTATAATAAATTATACATTGTTCCCAAACCTACTTATTATTGCTACCTAACCTCATGGCTTGCTTGCTGGCTTTGTATGTGATTATTTATTCTATTCATGGATGGATGACCAGGTTTGGAGGGTATGAATTACAAGTAAGTATTTAACGTCACATTGGCGCGCTTCGGCTGAACCTGTCTATGTTTTTTTTTTCTCGCACGTGTTCGCGGTAGTGTTGTTCACGATTATCAAATGGTTTTTACATCTCGATCTGTTATTAATTTGATTCTCACTTTTCCTTGGGTTTATAACAGCCCGTCCCACGACTAACTTGCCGATCTGATATTTTTAATACATAGTTTCACACAGTTTTTTTGCCTTGGTTTCCGTCAACTCATCGGCGTTATTACGCTTTTAACTCATTTTGGCTGCTCAGTTCGCTGGCAGCATACATTATTATTATTTTCCTAGAATTGGTGATTGCATGTGCATTGTCATTTTTCATGTCGTGTTGTTGCATGTATTCTAATAATTTTCTTTCTACCCTACAATCGAGAAATAGGTTATGGATGAAGGAGTAGGTACAAGAAGTAGAACAGCGGCAAAATTCATCATGGCGAAACAGGATGATACACCGGCGGGGTCCGGTTCAGCTTTGTCAATTCTGTCACTTCCGTCGTTTCCGGTTCACAAGTGGAACCTCACCTTTGATGGCTCTGCGGATGTCAGAAATTTCTTAGAACGGGTAGAAGAACTTGCTGTCGCTAGAAACGTAAGTTATGCTTCTCTTTTTTCTTCTGCAGTCGAATTGTTTTCAGGGCAGGCGCTACTATGGTTCAGAGTAAACCGCTCCGCTTTCTCATCTTGGGCGGACATTGTGGTTGCGTTAAAAAACGAATTTGAGCTTTTAGACCATGAAAAGAGGTTATTGGCACAAATAAGATTGACGTTTCAAGGTCAGAAAGAGAATTTTAGTTCTTTTATCACTCGTGTTCAATTGCTGAATAATCGTTTGTCCACTAGGTTGCCGGATGATGAGATCCTAGACATTTTGCGGAGTAATATGTTGCCAAGATATATTCAGAAACTTTCTCTTTCGGAGATCCCTGATTTGTTAACCTTAAAAAAATTAGGTAGGATGATTGAGTTGGCCGACAGCCGTTCAAACGACAGATCAAACACTAGTAATTCTCATCCTATTAATTATTCTAGTAACAAAGTTAATCAGAGGAATCACAGTAAATCTAATTTTTCTAGAAATAACTTTTCTGGTAATAGAGGCAATGAGAGGTATTCGAATGATTTACATTTGTCTAGGAACAACCATGCTGGCAATAGTAATAATAACAGAGTTTGCAACAATTTGAATTTTTCTAGAAACAATTATTCTAACAATAGAGATGGTTATGTAAATTCTGCCGATCCTAATTTCAACTTCAGGAATAACCGTCGTGATTTTTCGAATGTTTTGCATAACCCGTCAAATGTGAATTCTAGGGAGGTGCACTGCTTTCGCTGCGGGCGTCCGGGGGTCAAGGCTCCTCTCTGCGGCTGCCGTCCTCAAAAAAACTGATGGCCCGTGAGGTCCTGTCGGTGGGCGCTATGACGTCTGCGTTTGCCGAGATTACTTCACGGGAATGGGTTTTGTGGCTGGATACCGTAAGAGATTTTTATAAGAATTTAAGGACTTCGAAGGAGGTGCGAGCGGCCAACAGGGACGGCCGTCCTTACATCTCTTTCCAAGTTTTGAGCACAGGCTACTCTGGTCTTCTAGACTCTGGGTCGCACGTTTCGATTTTAGGAAATAACTTTCATCGTAAATTTTTAGATTTAGGTTTCAATTTGTCAAAATTGGATTCTGATTTCGCTCTAGTATCGGCGACTGGTCATTCGGTTACCTGTTCTTACAAAATAGCTCTCCCGGTGCGTTTTGAAAATGTTGTTAGAACGTTCAATTTTGTTATTATGCCAGACATTAAATCTGACATTATTCTGGGTTGTGACTTTTGGAAAGTTTTCAACATCTGTCCTAAGATCTCAAAATTAATGTCTTGTAATGATTCTGTTAGTAGTGTTCGAGCATCGAATAGTATTGGGCTGGATAGTGAGAAAAATTTATCTCAATCCCAACGCTCCGTCTTGAACGTTGTAGTTCAGGAGTACATGGATTACTCAGGAGATCGGTTAGGCAGGACAGGGTTAGAACATCATGTCATAGACACGGGTGATGTGCCTCCTATCAAACAAAGGGTTTATCCCATTTCTCCGCACTTACTTCCGGAAGTACATAGGGAGCTTGACAGACTCCTAGAGTTAGGTGTGGTAGAACCGAGCAACAGCTCGTGGAATAATCCCATTGTTCTGGTACCTAAGAAAAATGGCACATTCAGGCTATGCCTCGACAGCAGACGCTTAAACGCCGTCTCGAAACGCGACGCCTACAATTTACCGTTAATCTCAGACATTCTCAATAGCTTGGGTGGTGCTCGTTTTCTATCAACTTTGGACTTAAATGATGCCTTTTTCCAAATTCCGCTAGACGAAAAGTCTAAGGAGAAAACCGCGTTCACGATACCCAAGCGAGGGTTGTTTCATTTCGTCACAATGCCGTTCGGTTTACATGGTGCTAGCTCCCGGATGATGCGGCTGATGGATAAAGTGTTAGGGCCTGAATTTGATGGCAAAGTCTTTTGTTACTTAGATGACATCATCATTATTAGTTCATCTTTCGAAGAACATATTTTTCTCTTGAGGAAGGTTAAACAGAGACTACAGGCCGCCGGTCTTACGATTAATGTGCAGAAATCCGTTTTCTGCAGGGACTCACTCAAATACCTAGGTTTTGTCATTGATGATAAAGGTCTCCGCACAGATCCGGATAAAGTCAAGGCAATTGTTGATTTTCCGACCCCTTCGTCACAAAAGAGCTTACGTAGATTCATTGGGGTACTCTCGTGGTATAAGAGATTCATTTTCAATTTTTCTAGCATTGCTTCACCTTTGTATAATTTAACAAAGAAAGAATTCGCGGGTAAGAAATTTGTGTGGAATGATCAAGCGCAATTAGCATTCTCAAAACTTAAAAACATTCTTGTATCCGCTCCTGTTCTCGCATGTCCTGATTTCAAGAAACCGTTCACGATTAGCGTAGACGCTTCAAATGTAGGGCTCGGAGCATGTCTTTCACAAATGGATGATAAGGGGTTAGAACACCCTATTTCTTTCATTTCAAGAACACTTTCTGCTCAAGAGAGGAACCACTCTACCACAGAAAGAGAGTTAAATGCTATGATTTTCGCGTTGGAAAAATTCAGGGGTTATATTGAGGGTTCGCCTATTCCGGTAAAGATTATAACAGACCACTACAGCCTGAAGTGGTTGACCAGCTTAAAATCGCCTTCAGGACGGCTCGCGCGCTGGGCAGTCAGGTTACAACAGTTCAATTTTGAAATTATTCATAGAAACGGTAAGGACAATGTAATTCCTGACGCGTTATCACGGGATCCTTTACAGGTTAATACGATCAGTCAAAATTTTTCTACATCGGACCAATGGTACGTCAAATTAAAGGAGAAAATTTTGGCAAATCCTGAGAAGTATCCGGCGTGGAGAATTACTAACGATAGGCTCTATAAACATATCCAGAGTATGGAGGCTTTACATAGGTCCTACGACTGGAAAGAGGTAGTTCCGAAGGAACTCAGGAATAGTTTAATTGTACAGCACCATGTTCCTCCTACTTGCGCCCACTTTGGGATTTTAAAAACCCTGAACAGAATTAGACACAAATATTATTGGCCTAAAATGTCTGCTGATGTAAAAGCTTTCATCGGTAAATGTCAGATATGCTTAGGTTACAAGAGTACTAATTTGTTACCGCCAGGTTTGATGGGAAATCCCAAATTGGTTCAGCGCCCTTGGCAAATGATTGCAACTGATTTACTGGGGCCTTATCCGAGTTCATACAAGAAAGGTTATACTTATCTCTTGGTAGTTTCTGATTTCTTTTCTAAGTACACGAGGCTGTTCCCGCTGAGGAAGGCTACTGGGTTGAATATTGCTTCCATTTTAGAGAATGAAATTTTCCTGAAGTTTGGAGTTCCGGACACCATTGTGTTGGACAATGGTCCTCAATACATTTCACGTGATATGAAAGCTTTAGCCAATAAGTTTCATATTCGTCACCTGTTTTATAACTGCAGATATCATCCTCAGAACAATCCTGTGGAACGTGTTAACAAGGTTTTGGTAGCAGCGCTTGGTTCGTATGTTGGATCTGACCACAGAACCTGGGCGAATCATCTTCCAGAAATTGAGTTAGCCATTAACACGGCAGTCCATGAAGTCACAGGTTACACTCCGTTTTTTCTCAACTTTGGCAGAGAGATCATCATTTCAGGAAAAGAGTATTTAGGCACTGATTTCAATGCTGAAGAAATTACGTTTGCTAAGCGTGACTCTTGGGCGTCAGGTTTAGAAGAATTGAATGACATTTTTTCACAGGTACGGACATCGTTAAGGCAGTCATACGAACGGAACAAGCTGAACTACAACTTGCGTCGTAGAGATATTCAATTTAGGGTTGGGGAAACCGTATGGAGGCGTTCATTCGTATTATCAGATGCAAGTAAACACTTTTCAGCAAAATTGGCACCTAAATTCATTAGGAGCAAGATTATTGGGAAAATTTCTCCAGTAGCATATCAGTTAGCTGACATGAATGGCAAAAAACTGGGTATTTATCATTTAAAAGACATTATTAAATCTGAAACTCCAGTTGATCATTAGGGTTATTTCAATAGGGGTTGGGTTCTCTTATCTCCGTTGAGAGATTTTCTTTGTCATTTTATTTGTATGTTATATGTGTTCTATGTATTTGCATGCATGTCCAGCAATTGCATGTGGATCATTCAGCGTGGTGACGTGACTTATCCTTACGTCCTCACGTTGATTGCATTGTCCTTGTGAGTGTTTGTGGTTTCAGATATTACACTTATGTCTTGTTCTTTGCAAGTGTAATTGAGTATACTTAAAGTTATATGAAGTTCAACGTGTGAAAGTGACTGATCATCATTTTCATACATTGAATTTACTTGTTATTTCGGTTTGTTTCCCTGTAGCAAAACCGTTTACACATAGTTTTCAAAACCTTTTATATTAATTTTTTATTGAACTATTTTCTGTGTATTGTGCGGATTTATAGAGGTGTTTAGCGTAGTATCATTATTGCTATTAGTGTGTAGAAACCTAGAATACCTTATTGTTTCACTTACATTATGTTGGTGTCTTTTGGAATAATTTCCATGAAAAAAAAAATATATATATTTATATGAAAAAGGCTATAGCTTCAGAAGCTCAAAATTATCTATTTTTCATATCGTTTTAGGAAACGTCTGGCATGGGCATTGTTCCAATTTGTTTACTCTGGTTATGGTGATGGTTGTTTTTCACACGCAATAGTGAACATATTCCTTAAGGTTCTATTCTATGATACTTAAGTTATTATTTTATGATATACATAACATCGGTGCATATATTTGATGAGTAAGCATAATATAAATACATTTATTAAGTTAATTCCGCTGTGGATTTTTGTTTTAAGATTATTATAAAGGGTTTTGTAATTGTTTTGTTTTACAATATTGGTTAAACAATTTTTAATTCCATGTTCAATTTCTGAGTGCATTTTATCCTCTATTTATACTAAAGATTTTGAACTTAGTTTGTTTACTACAATTTTATTTCCATATTCAACTGGTTGTTGAAGTTCGCTTAGAGCTCGAGCGAATTTGGACACCCTGTCAAATGTGAGAAAATTAATTCTGAGTTAAATATTTATTACAATAAATTATTGTCATATATTTAATTGCTGATTACAATTATGCTATCTAATACTAGGGGAATTATTCATGTTCAAGTTCAATTATTCATCCAATTTTATTGGGATCTTCTATTTGGGTAACTTTTTTTTCGACAGAGGTCTTCATTCTGTGAGTGGGGTCATTACTTGCTTGAAGTTTAATGGTTTGATTCTCGGCTATTTATTTTTTTGATCAACAGGTGTCAGGGGTGTTTTTTTTTCAAACTAGGATTTATAATAAATGTTTGTGTTTGGACTTCAGTATTTTTATGTAATATCTTCCTCATTCAATTGAACTTTAGAATGTTAATTAGGTATTCAGTCTTGCAGGTCATCTATGAGAGTTATTTACTTCCTTTTCAAATAATTTTTTTTTTTGAAACATTTCATTTAGTAGGTAAAGCACATTTCATTCTTTACTTAACTTAGCTTTTTCATGCAAATTTTACTCAGTAACATTATGTAAGCTTTAGTGGAGCGGTTAGTTAGAAATCTCACTTCTGAATACTCTTCAGCGTCGCATTGTCAACCCTCATCAGCACGGGGAAATTTTCTTCAATGTATGCAGAACCTCACAATAGGATCTTCTTCAGCTTACACAAGATGCAGTTTTGATCATCATACATCTTCATTCCTTTTGGACGGCAGAGCTAGCAGCGCGGGAAAAATTTCATCACCTACACAGAACCTCACTTAATGACTTTCGTCTGCTCCAATTTTGAGATGTTTCATCGCTACCTTGGGCCATCTTGGGTCATCAGTTTTGGAAGAAAGTAATATCAGAAGACGCTGAATTTGAGATTTCGGACCAAATGTTTCATCGCTACCTTGGGCCATCTTGGGTCATCAGTTTTGGAAGAAAGTAATATCAGAAGACGCTGAATTTGAGATTTCGGACCAAATGTTTCATCGCTACCTTGGGCCATCTTGGGTCATCAGTTTTGGAAGAAAGTAATATCAGAAGACGCTGAATTTGAGATTTCGGACCAAATGTTTCATCGCTACCTTGGGCCATCTTGGGTCATCAGTTTTGGAAGAAAGTAATATCAGAAGACGCTGAATTTGAGATTTCGGACCAAATGTTTCATCGCTACCTTGGGCCATCTTGGGTCAACAGTTTTGGAAGAAATTAATAGCAAAAGAAGCTGAATTTGAGATTCCAGACCAGATATTTCATCTCTACCTTGGGCCATCTTGGGTCATCAGTTATTGAATGCATCATAATTGGAGAGAAGCTGCATAGATTGATGCGTCTTTCTGTTCATCGCATTATGTCATGGCTTCAGTATTGCAGTACGGTGGTCACCGCTTCTTCCATGAGGTACATTATATGGATTGGGAGTACTTCTATCACCAGGATCCTTCCGGCTGACAATCCTTATATTTTGGCTTCTTCCATGACTAACATTTACGGCCAAGGCTCACATAGTATGCAGTTCTCTTCAGGAAGTGACACATGGACCTCTTGATTTCCAGGAGGAAATATTTTCTTTTGGTGGAGGGGTAATGTAACATTTGCTGCTAGCGTCGTGAGCGATTCGCAAATTTCGCATGATTTGGTTGGCAGCATTGCACTCCGAAGGGGCGGCAGATGTTTCGAGATGCTTCGGGAAAAGTTCGGGCGCTTCAGTTGACGGCAGTACCACAGATCGAGCAGGTGTTTTTGTGTGACGGGCTGTTATATTGCTGGACTCAAGACATTTTGGATCACGAGAAGTGAGATTTAAATTACTCATATTATTAACAGTTCGAGATTGTGCTTTATAGATTATTTTTAGGGATTACTGATTCATAAATATGTTACGTTTTACGTCACAGGCGCCCATCAGTAATTTTCTTATGTCGTTACAATATAATTTCTTTCTTATTGACACGTGTCGAGAAACTTCAAACATTTACAGCTGGGTACGATACATCGTAACCAGTCACCCCTGATGATTATTTCCGTTGTTTAACTTAGAGTCTCATAGCTAATCATTATAATATGTTCCAAGGGCAGGGTTTGATTTTTTTATAATAAATTATACATTGTTCCCAAACCTACTTATTATTGCTACCTAACCTCATGGCTTGCTTGCTGGCTTTGTATGTGATCATTTATTCTATTCATGGATGGATGACCAGGTTTGGAGGGTATGAATTACAAGTAAGTATTTAACGTCACATCCTGTGTGGGAGTTAATGTATAAAAATGTGGGCCAATTTCCACTTCCAAGACTCTACGGCATTAAATTAAATTAAAGAAAAAAGTGAAATTCAAATAGATGAATTCAAAAATAACCAGAGCATTTTAAGATAATTAATTGAAAATTAAATTTGTTACAAACCACAACAACACTTCTTATGGTAGATAATGAGGACAAAAACTATAGTTTTTGTTCCGATTAGTAAAATACGCTTTTTAGTCGATAGCGGCAGAAAAAACATTTTTTAGTCACCGATAACTATTAAGTATTGGAAGTATTTTCTTTGTACGGAGTAATTGACATTTTTGTGTAAACAAAAGGTATCATATTTTAATTTATTTTATTTTAAAGGTATCATATTATAATTTAATTTAAAACATTTTATTTTATTTTGCCAGTTTTACTTTTGTTTATATTGTATAACTGGAAAAGCGAGTAGAATTGTATATCATATTGAATGTCGTTAGATCGGCTATGGTAACAATAATTATACCAGTAGAACCAAAACTATAATTATTTTAAAGTAGATCTTTAAAATCACGACTAACAAATTTGCTGAAATATTGCTTATTTTAGAGCAGTTAGAGACGATTTAGTTGAAGGCCAGAAATAGGTACTAATTGACATAATAATATTTTTTTTATTCCTGAATCCAGAGGTTAATGTAATCCCACACAAGCCATAGATAGTGTAAAAACATAATATAATAAGTAATAACATGAATTTAATGGAAATAAAAAAAATGCAAATGAACATTTTTAACGTTAGTGTCGTACCTAATATTTTTAGTAATTGAAACTTATCTTTGTATTAGTTTATATTTTTGTGAAAATTTTATTTAAATTTATTAAGAAATATTTTTGCTTTTTTTCAAACCGCTGCATTGTGCGTTGATTAAAAATGATTTTTTCAGTTTAAAAAAATTTATTCATGTTTGTACAAAAATATAGGTATGTATATAATTTAAATTAGTTACATATGAGTACTGGAACGACACGGCATCAATATGAAGCATCAGGTAACTGTCGGGTGGGTGAAATAATATCAGGTATTACTTCTTACCACTTGGAGGCGTGGATTCCGGGGGTTTTGTGAACTACTGCTTGGAATCTAGAAATAAATGAAACAGAGCTTAATGTTATATGCGAAATCAAGTAAAAGCAACCGAATGAAACAATCAAAAGTATAAATGAACCAGAATCTTCTCGAACCAGGCTTATACTTCATATAGACCGTGCTCTCACTGAGGCAACTGGAAGGACTAGTTACGGGTCACTGCCACCTCAGGAGACATACTACAGCTATTGGGAGAAAACACGAATAGATACAGGAAGTGTGAAGAGACTCCAATTCACCTTTGTTATCAATGTCCCGTCCTGATGCGCCCAAGGATCAGCTACCTAGGACGACGCATTGTGGAACCAGGGGACAGAAGAATATTCAATGACAACTCTGGTGAACTTTATCAGAGGGACCGGTTTTCTGTCAAAGGCATGAATAGGAAGCACGATGGTCCCATGGCCTCAGTGCTCACTGTGTAAACTGACTACGTTTCATTAATAGAAAAACAAACAAATTAAATAGGGGTGGCATCCAAGGCCGTCGATTTGGAACAAGTTTATTGAACGATCAACATAATAATTATGATAATGACCTCCGCATGGTAAGAAATACGAAAAATATGGTCACTTCTATTTGAAAACATCGAATATTTAAAAAAACTATCGTAATGTAATTTGAAGAACTTCTTAAACTTTTATGATTACCTTTTTTTCATAAATAAAGCTTAGGATTTAATAATTTATGTATAAAAAAACTCCGCATGCATATTTTTTCCAGGTAACAAAACAAAATAAACATCAATGATTATTCACATCTCAATAAACCAATCACCACCATGGCCTGTCTATACATAATATAATCGACTGCTCGTTTTCCCATAATGGTAACCAGTGTGAAAATTGACTTTGTGCTGTAACGATGTGCATTATTGCATATTATCTCGAACACGATACAAACAACACACTGCTGATTGCGCTTTACGCGACTTTAATCACGAAAATGCTACCTAGCAAAGATCAACCCGAGTATCTAAGAAACATGTAATAATATCCCTACGTAGCATTATAATAAAATTCCTAGTCGTTGCGAGGTTTGTGAAGTTGGTACCCGTGGGAATTAGGCTAAGGTGCTTTAGATGCATTATTTCCACGACTCTGCTGTTTTCAGAGATTCAAATCTGCGAGGTTTTCAATGCAGTCACATATGAAATGACAAATTCTCTCGGGGTTCGGGACGTGGAAAATCACACGACTACAATGGCATTCGTGGGCGATTTCTTCACTCCAATTATATACAAACTAACAGGCGGGCGACACAATGTCGTGTTTTGTTTTGGCTATAATAATTCAAACAATGCCGATTTACTCAGATACGCAGGTCACCAACTATGAAATCGCTTCAAAAGAAATTGTATTATAAAAATTGCTTATAAAACTTAATTGGACTTATCATAAGCATTGACTTTGATAGAATGATAATGAAAACATTATTCTAAATGGGAAATTTAAAAATTTCTTCTTTCAGTCACTTATAAATTTATAAGTAGGTACAGTAATTTAAAGATCGACTGTTTGCAAATTACATAACATAACCTATACTATGTTCATGGGGTTTGGAGAGGAAAGGAAATGAGGTGTACCGGTTTAACCCAATTGAAATTAAAGAAAATTCAAACAAACACCTGTCAGTCATGTTGCCAAATCTTCTGGTTCTGCACAACATATTAATTTAGTCACTATATGATAATATTGCACAATACCTAAAGATGCGCAAATAATTGCTGAAGATCACACCTGCTAACTAGTTTTACGAGTATTAATAAATTTTGAAAAAAAAAGTCGTTAATCTGACCTTAATGTCGCAAATGTAATTAATTTGGTTGCACAACTTACGTGTTCTATGTTTTTTGACTAACCGGATAGAAAACATTTTTAGAAATCAAACAAAAAAGTGTTTTTCTTTCATCGTCGTGTTAAAACAGTTTTTTTCAGATGATGAGAACATTGTAAATAAACGGAGGACATCTAGTTTTTGTACAAATTTAAAAAATATCCACTTTCAAATCATTAAATTTCTAAAAAAATATTCATTCTCTCAATTCTTACAGGATTTGCAGTACATCCATTTACCGACGTTGTATTGTTATACGGGCTTTAGTTAAATGCCAATCTTTCGTTAATAAACTTGCTGCCTCCAAATAATAATGGGAGGTTGTTGATTGTATTGATAAAAGCAACTCATTAATTTAACCGAAAAATTCTGATCTAATGTTATTTTTTTCAATTAGCGTTCAAGGTGTCGGTTATTGTCATTAACGAAGTCATTTGGTTTTTCGGGGCATTCAAAATTCAAACTAACTTGTTTCATTTCCGAACGTTTAAAAAATGCTGTAAGTGTAGAGATATCCGCTTCAGTTCACGCTCAATTTTTTAAAATAATTGGTTTCTACTTAATTAGGTACCACAATATAAACTATTTACGTCAAGGGAGATGATAAAAGATGCGCTTGAGTTGAAATTTTTTTGAATCAAAGGTATTCAAAATTGCTCACGTTTTGGTCAGTTTTGACGCCATACTTGATCTTACCAATATGATGTGACTTTTGCCGGAAGGTTCCATTTTAATCTAAATATGCACAAATTACTTAAATAACCCAAACTAAGAACCTACTAAAATGCCAAGTAGGTGGCCCTAGTGGTTCGATGGTTTTGGTAACTAAGCATGGGTGCTCATGAAGAAGTGAGGTTTCACTAGGTCTTGGCGGTGAATCCGCTTGCCCACCTTCTGCGTGGCGGGCCGGATCGGGAGAGACTGATTGTGGGAGACCAAACCTAGACCTTTTCAGCCGAGATGGATTCATGCATCCGTCACTTCTGGACACGTGATTTCTACCAAACCCCATACCTTTTTCCTTCGCAAAACTTGCTCTCCTCCCTTTTCCGGAAAATTCCCTCCACACAGCACCCCCAAATATGACAGAGGGTATCAGAGATTTTTTCCTCAGGGCCTCTTGTGTGGAGTTAATCTTAAAACAAACACATATTGTGTTTTTTTCTAACTCCTCCGACGTAAAAAGTACCTCGTTGAAATTGTAAAAACTAAGTGTTATTTCAATAATTTGTGCATAATATGATTGAAGCGGCATACTAGAATTTTACCAAACATGCAAAGTATGTGTAATAGTTTACATCACAAAAAATAAAGAAGAATTTTGAGGGGTTCCACCACTTTTCCAACGACGTTGTTTACGCCATTCACCGTAGGTACACGTCAAGATTCTAATTTAAAAAAAAAAAAACCAAACGAAGCTACTTTAATTATTATGAACGACTCTAGACCCTCTAAATAAAGAAGAATACTAGAAGTGCCTTCCGTGCTTATACTATAAATTTGTATTGCGCCCTTGAGGTGATTTTTCACAAAAACGGCGCTATGCAAATTATCCACATATCATTATTATTATTCAAATTTGAATAGAAACAAATGTCGCCATTGACTTAGCACATTTTGGTTTCTATTACACTTGTCTCACATCGTGTATCGCCATCCCATTTAAATTTCATGATCATGTGAAACACAGTTTTGTCATTGTAAATTTAAAGGCTGATTGGCCAGACTTTTGTATCACGAAATACGCCCACATGGCATTTCTGGTGTTCTTCTTTATTCTGTGAAATGTCATAATATCATAATAAGCCGTGTTGATTTCTGAATTGAATGGATTAATTCTTACCCGCTGTGGTCATCAGCTGTGTAGTGGACGGTCCTGATGGAACCGTCTGGCTCCACCAGGGAGTACTGTCCCTTCACCACATCTCCTTCCCTGACCTCCGAGGCGCTCTTCTGGTCCCCGGTGTGGTGGTCGGTCACACCGTAACCGTATTTGTACGATGGGTAGGCCTGGAATATAACAAGTGATAATATTATATCGGGTTCATATGGTGAGATTTGTCCAGGTCTGGTGGCAGATACGTCTGTCTACCAGCTGCGAAGTCCGAATCGGGAGAGGCCGGTTGAGGGAGATCCTCTGACCTCTCCAGGCGGACTCTCTTGACACATCGCGCATCGCCTTGCACTGCAGAGGAAGTGATGGATTCATACGCCCGTCACTCCTAGACACACTGACCCCCAGATACCCATTTACAGAACTAACTTAACTAACCTCTCCTTCCTTTCCTTTAAAATAAAAAAAGCCTCCACACATTATCCTCAAATATGACATGGACTCTGAGGGAGGTGGTTTTTCTAGGGGCGTCCTGTGTGGAGTTAATGTAAAAAAAATATATATATAATTACACAGATAAGTCACGGTTGAGATGTATTTTTTTCTTAAGGCTAAGCATTTCGATATTATGACAATATAAGCCCGGGTTGCCGGCATTAAATAAAAAAAATAAATAATTCGAAGTACCTAACACAAACTCATCGGTTTTTGGTTTGCAAATTTGATCGTTTAGAAATATGTTAGATGCTTTAATTAAATACTGCGAGTAGAATACGTTTTGTCCTTTAAAATGGCCGGAAATTTTTATAAGCAAAGAAAAAATAAAGTATCGGGCCTATAAAAACTGCTTCAAAGTTCAAAATCTTCTACTTACCAACCCCTTTTGAATTATGGTTGTATTGTATAATATGGGAAATTAAGTTTTTTAGAAAATGATCGTAAAACATTTAAATATTTGTGCATGACCTTGGCAAAATAAAATAAAACACGCTTCTTGGCCATGCTTTTTTCTTTTGTAAATCAAAACAGGCGGCTGCGGGAAATTAAACCTTATCGCCATCTACATAAAGAGTGTTAGCGGACCGATTTCGAATTTTACACGACCAGGTGCATGACTTTAAATACGGATCTATTCATGGTATACACCACGGACATATGAATATATCTGGACCTGCCCTAAGTGATAAAAACGTATTATTTCCCCCTCCACATGGCGCCAGCTGTAGCTCCTCCTTGGAACCGGCTCGCTCCATGGGGAGGGGATATAGCCTCGCTTGAATCTAAAATGTGTGACGTCATCATTCTTGCCGTGAACAGCGAGAAGCTGACATCCATACATTTAACGAAATAACGGCAGCTTGTGCTATACAATATATCTACGTATCAATATGCACATAGCAAATGTGGGCGGTACTCCAATGTGCTCGTCGCTGGTTACAGGGGTAAGTAAATTATGAAACATTTGTAAAAGTGTTTTAACTAAACACGGCAAGAAAATATTGATATGTGTATTGGCGCGAGTCTTTTTGGAGCGAGCATTTGGCCTTAGCAAATAAGTTTTGAACGTGGCAAGCAATTCGCGCTCCCATGTAAAAAGGTCTATTCATTCAAAGCAGATTTTGCTTTTAAGAACTAAATGGTGATATTGTAATGCGAGATGCCTATATACTGTCAGATTGATTGTTCAACGAATGACAGTCATCTTTCCCCTCTTGCTCTCCATAGTTTGGTTTTACCCCTCATCTGTAACTGCTTGTCTATCCATTTGGATGTCTATGGTATACACTCAAAGATATTGAAATATAAGAGATGTGCCATCGGCAGTTTTTACTGGGTGGGACTATGCTTCCTGTTGTCGCCGATATGGTTAACCAATACTACTGCACACAAAATCGAGTGCATTTAACAAACTAGAAGCGAAACTTTACCAAAACAATCTCGAACTTTGAAGAACCAAGGAGCCTTGAAAAGTGAGGTCATAATCAAAGCGGCCAATGAGGTTTAATGTTTTAACCAATAGGAGCCTTGATAGTTAGTTTGATGCTTCGCAGGTGCTGTTACGCGTCATTTCCGTTTCATCCAAATTCCAAATCACAATGGGGCAATAGAAGTTTCACTTCAAAAATCACTAAATTCCGTATTCAAACTAGGACCATTAGACCGTAGTCCGCCGACAGTCGGGCGGCCATCATGGTATATCTCTTATATATCTTATATATATATATATATATATATATATATATATATATATATATATATATGTAAAACACTTTTCTCGGTTTACCCGCGTAACGTAGTCCTGAGAAGGACTTTTTAACTCCTGACGTTTCGGACAGATCACACTGTCCATCTTCAGAGGCCTTATGTCTTTAGCTTTTGTCTCAAACTGATAGCTTTCGCATGTCTGTTCGGTCCAGAATCCAAGACTCAAGTAAGTGCAAATCAATTCCTATGGCTAGAACGGAGTACCCGGGTTGATTGTGATTTATGGTGCTGGGGGTCGGAGGTGGGACCGGCAGTCTCAGGCGGTTTACATGTAGAGACCTGATTGGTTAGGCTAATTGTGGGTACTTCTGATAATTTTGGAAATTCCGTTTTTGGGGGATTTTCGTCAATTATTACTTTCCAGGTGTTGGGAATTCTTATGGAGTCGTTTCTGGTGTTCATATTATTTTTATGTTTATAAATTTCTATTGCTTCGCGGTAAATTCTTTTTGGTTCATTGTATACGCTAGCTATTGTTGTTGTATTATCGAAGTCTATTTTATGACCTTCATTAAGGACGTGTTGAACTAAGGATGAAGTTAAGCGTTTATTAGTGACATCTACTTTATGTTCTGCAATTCTACAAGATATTTTTCTATTGCATCGTCCAATATACACCTTTTCACACGCCCCACAAGGTATTTTATAAATCCCGTGTGATTCAAGTGGAATGTGGTCTTTCGGACTTCTTAATAGAGACGAGATTTTATTTTCCGATTTATAAATAGTTTTGATTTTATTGCTTTTGAGGATTCGACTGATTTTATCTGTTGAGCCTTTTATGTATGGGAGAATTGCTACAGAAAGGGGTTCTGTTTCCGTTTCAGGATTAGTTTTTTTACGTTTGTTTATGGATTTGTTAATTAAATATTTGGAGTAGCCGTTTGCTTGAAGAGCACTACAATCAGGTCTCTACATGTAAACCGCCTGAGACTGCCGGTCCCACCTCCGACCCCCAGCACCATAAATCACAATCAACCCGGGTACTCCGTTCTAGCCATAGGAATTGATTTGCACTTACTTGAGTCTTGGATTCTGGACCGAACAGACATGCGAAAGCTATCAGTTTGAGACAAAAGCTAAAGACATAAGGCCTCTGAAGATGGACAGTGTGATCTGTCCGAAACGTCAGGAGTTAAAAAGTCCTTCTCAGGACTACGTTACGCGGGTAAACCGAGAAAAGTGTTTTACATCTTACACCCGTGAAAACCTTAACCATAACATATATATATATATATATATATATATATATATGTTATGGTTAAGGTTAACGTTAACGAAACGTCAGGAGTTAAAAAGTCCTTCTCAGGACTACGTTACGCGGGTAAACCGAGAAAAGTGTTTTACATATATATATATATATATATATATATGTCTTATATTATATATCTTATGTATATATCTTCGTTGCTCAAAATTGCCAATTCGAAGTGAAATTCTCGGCAAATACCTACTCCGGATTATATTAAATGATCTGTCTACTCAAAACAAATCTAATTATGTATAGTAACGTATAATATTATAAGTTATTTTGTTATTAGGTTTCGTTTTACGAAGCTTTTAAGCAGAGCTTAACAAAAAACTGGATTCATTTGACTTTAATTATTACGTTTCAGGTTCGTGCCAACAATTTTCAAAGTGCGCGTTAGTATATTGTAACGATTGGAGACAAACACGCGTGGTAAACACCTATTTGTTTTTTCCCAGACATTATAAAGTGATTCGTACTCGCATTAGATCGTGATGTTTAAACAAACTATGCAAATGGTGCATTCCATTATTTCATGTAGTGAATGTATTAAGTGCTCTGGTTACTGAGAATCTATGAACACAATCGATAAACGGAGGTAATTATAATAATGTATAAACCTGTGTAGTTTTTTTACAAGAACATTAGATTGAAATATAATTGGAACTAGTAAAAAACGTAAGAAGAAGTAATGGAAACAAACACATTTTCAAAAATGAATAACTCTTTCTTTCATGTCAGAGAAACATCTTAATCAAATCCTGGCAAAAATTGAAAACAAATAATAAAAAATAAAAAAATTGTGCACAACGGAAAATAAATTAATTCCGTGATTGGTAAACCTAGAAACTGTAATATTAGTACATGTGTGAAATAAATTACTACCATAAACAGGTATTGACATTTCACGCCAGGCCTTAAGTTACCCAGCCCGATAGCTCAGTTGTATAAAGCCGTCATCTGTTTAATGGATAAAATGAAATAACTGTCCCGATGGTAACCTATTGTTTTCTTGCCTTTTCCTAATAAATACAAATGTTGAGATAAATAATAATGTTTCAATGTTAAATTATTCTTTCCTTATTCAATTAAGTGTTTTCGGCCACATTTTGGCCAATTTGCAAATACCCTCGAGCGTTCGCCGGCCAAAATGTGGCAAATTTAAAGAGATATTTTCAAACATTTTTTTAAAACTATTTAAAAGTTCCCGCGCGTTGTGTACTTCGATTAATTACAAAAAAACCTAATATTTTCACTTTTCGACAAGAGATGTTTCGTAACTCTTTCGAATTATTCATTGTTGACATTTCGCGGATCGAAATCATTGAAATATTGCTTCTTACAAATTATGAATCATGTGTTACATGTAAAAAGATGCATATTCGAATTTAAATTTATGTCTATGATTATCATCTTGGCTATAGAAAACACACAGAAGTCAAAATATTTAATATTTTTAAAATACGTAGGTACTACGTACGTCAATTTCAGTAAATCATACGCAGAATTTAAATTTAAATTTTGTATTTTAAATTTAAATTTAAATTTGCGCTTATAAATTAAACAATTTTTTTATAATCTTTTTTAATGAATCCTAAAAATGTGGGAAAAACGGTTAAATAGAGGTACATTCAATGTTAAACAGTCTATTTGTCTGCATATTAAAATTATCATGGTTAAACAGTCTATATGTCTGCATATTAAAATTCGGAGGTATGATTTTTTTATTAATTTCCAAATCGGATGCTCAGAAATCCCGGACGCATTTCAATTATTCGATATGATCTGCATGGAAGAATATTCAAATATAAAGGATACGAATCATCTTCACCATCTCTTTTTCCGATACGGATCAAATGTCCCTGACCAGTATGTCCCTCCATAACAGTAACGGTTACTTCAACTGACCAATACTAATTTATTATCATTGGATAAAATCGGTATCATCTTGAATGTTAAACTATTATAAATTATATCATCAAGCCATCATTAGAATGATATCGAGGTCAGGTGATGCACGAACTCGAGCGGTACGCATTTTCCTAGCTGCCATCATGTCATTATTTTGAATGTAAACTTGCAATTTTAATAACCTTTGAACGGTATTTAAAGCAAATCTTTGAATAAGATTTACATAAATTTCTGCAACTTAACAGATTTTCATTCCTCATTTACGCAATGTTAAAATGCAGATAACCACTCGAGAAGATAATTAACAACGTTTATTAACACGGCATAGGAAAATTTGATTTTTATAATAAATAGCAGAAGGCTTTTAGCAACACGGTATGTAGTTATTTTAATCTGTTCATTGATCGTTAAATAATGTTTTGAAAAGTAATGATTTTGGATTCTGTGTTATTTACTGTAGATATAAGCGGTTGCTCTTTAGATATTAATTTATTTACTAAACCATAAATTAATCTGATCTATTTTGACCTGCACTAATGATGTTGTAGATGAAGTTGTAATAACAACGATACGGCAAACTCGACCCTCTCTCTTGTCCACTACCTAATTACAAAAATTCTTTAGTAATTATTATTATTTTGTTATACTTTCAACGTTTTGAAAAATTCCTGAAACAATATGTCAAAAGGATTCGGACTCATCTAGGAATTTATCCCAGGACCTTAACCTTGCCGGGGCTATGCTCTAACCACTGAGCTAATTCGACCCTATCACCTTCGGTAATATTTAACTGTATCATACTTCGACTAAGAACCACCAACCATATCTTCATTTTCAACGAACATTTTTATTGGCCGCTATATTTATGTATGATTGCAAGATTCTTCCCGAACAAAATGCAATTTAAATAGTGTCTCCTTTTCTGTTTCATATATTCATTTGAGAGTCGTTAATATTGTCTTCAATGATTAAATATTATAATGTGAGGTTTTTCTCATTAAATTATTCGAAAAAAAAAATCACCTTAGACTTGTAGAAAAGTCAATAGATGTCGCACATTAAAATAAAACTAGATATATTGATCCAAGACCCTAAGTATATTGTATTTAGTTCTTGCAATCAGGGAACAATCTTGCAATCATACAAAAATATAGCAGCCAATGAAAAAATGCTAAGAAAATAAAGACGTGACCAAAGGGATAGGGTCGAATTAGCTCAGTGGTTAGAGCAAAGCCTCGGCAAGGCTAACATCTTGGGTTCAATTCCTAGATGCGACCGAATCTTTTTGACAATTTTTTTATGATTTTTCTGTTTCAAATTGTCGTTTGAGAATTGCAGATATCGTCCACAACGGTTAAATATTTCATTTTGTATGTTATTAATAAGAGGTCTGGTACACAACTTTTTGTGGGCGTCAAAAAGGGATAACATTATCCAAACTTACTAACTTATTAAGCTCATTAACGAACCTTAAATAATTTATTGTTATGTAACATTGTCGTCATGTAAATGTAAATCGCCTTAAGGGCACAGCCTTATCGATCAAATCGATAGTTTATCATGGCGAAGTATAATTTTTATGAACTATTATGTATTTCGTAAATCATTACACAGCTCTTTAAAAGTAGGCTTCAAAATAACCTGCATTATAAAAAGAGGCGGCCAGAATGAAAGTTATAAACGACTTTTTATCGATTTTTGTAGAAAAATCACTTTCTGCGTAAGAATCTTTTTTGTGAAATAAATCATTGGCATTTAGGAGTCGTATAATACAAGTTTTTGTGTGCTAGATGGTCATTGGTGTTCTCGAAACACTAATTTTATAAAAAGTAATTATTATGACCGTAACAAATAATCAGACACAAGAGTGAAAAAAACAAAATATTCTTTTAACCAAATGGATTGAATAATTTATGTAATACTAGCAGTTAAAAATCCGCTCCACAGATTTTTACTGCTAGGCCCTGTGTGCGGCTTTTGGTTCGGCTTCACTCAGTTAGTGATGGTGATCATTTTTTAAATCCAATAGGAACTGGTTCCGAAATTAGCCCGTTTCTCGTATCCAACGTGTCAACCAAGTCAACGCGTCAACCAGTGATGGCTAGTCACCGCGAAAAAGTAAACGGGTCGGGCGATGACGTCATATGTAATTTTGATAAAACTGATTTATTAACGTAAATCTTTCGAAATCCGGGAGATACTCCAGGTTCAAAAATTCGTAGAACTTATACCAGGCCCCCTAGCATGGTCGATCGATATAGGTTTTATCGAAAATGTCGGTAACTTGCCATCGCTCCCGAGCACGACTGCAGGCCGCTAACGAATAAACAACAGTTTACGTCAAATATATTAGGAACCCCTAGTCATTGTGAACTATTGTTTGTTCGTTAGCGGCCTGCAGTCGTGCTCGGGAGCGATGGCAAGTTACCGACATTTTCGATAAAACCTAAATCGATCGACCATGCTAGGACCTCAGGTCCCTATGCGTCTTGCCGACGAAAGTGGCGACAGCTTGTGACGAATTCTTGAATTAAAACCAAATTACAACGGCAGTTTTGTCTGAAAATCCACAAATGTTATTTGTGGCGCGGCGTGTAGTCAGACATGTAATCGAAACCGGGTTCTAAAATTCAACCACGCAAATGCTACGGTATTAATAACGTTCTATAATAGGAATTTATAACATTTTAATGGAAAATGTTTTCGAAACTACTGAAATTATTATCTTTTGACGCATTGATCCAATATTATAAGCAAATGGTGAATATGGTTAAAATATTACAAAAATAATATGCATAATATAGGTGCCTTTCCGGCTTTAGTGAATAATCATGGTACTGTTCAGAGAATTAAACCGAGATTTTAAGAAATTTCGACAAACTTTCCAGAAATGCGCCGTTTTGATTCTTTCTTTTCAATAACAGCCCCAACAGAGGCAAAAACTGTCCCTTCCGATTGCAGTTAATAATTTAAATACATTTCCTTTGAGAACGGAGCATATTTCCATTTACATAGAATTGTCGATTTCCATCTGACCGGCTCAGAATTAAGGGTGATTTATTTTAAACTCACATATGAATCAGTATGGTGGTGTGCTCCTTCATAACTGTGTGGCACAGGCGCAGCGTATCCGTGAGACACGGCAGGGGCGTAATGTACAGCTGGAGCAGGTGCGTAGGATAGGTAACCACCGGCATGGCCTGCAGAGTCATAGTCGGAGTAATCCTGCGCCCCGCTAGCTCCGGCGTAGACGAGGTTGTGTCCCGCGTACCCCTCGTTGGCGTAGCCCTGCCCGTAGCCGTGCACGGATTTGACGAGCCCCTGCGTGGAGGCGTCCAGCCCCTGGGTGGAGTAGTCCAGACCCTGGCTGGAGTAATCGAGGCCAGAGCTGGAGTAGCGCGCGCCGTGTCCGTGCCCGTGGCTCGGCACGTCGTGGCGCACGATGGATTGCGAGGACACGGCTCCGTGACCCAGGAGCCCGGCGCTGCAGGCAGCCACCAACCCACACAGTACTGCGATCTAAGGGTAGAAAGAAAATTGAAATTAATTATATTTACAGTAATAATAAAGTTTGTTTTTGTGTAATAAAATATTCTTTTAAATGTTATGGATAACGGTTGAAAATTTTTGACTATCCACATAATGCAAAAAACGCGTCCAATATTTCACGCATCTCAGATCACAAGAACAGAAAACCATTTATGTTCCTCATTTATATTTGTTTTTATTCGAAATTTGCATGGTAAGTAATCAAGAAACATTTTCGATTTCATAAAAATAAGACAAAAATGATTGTATTTTTATTATTTAGACCACTCTTTAATATTAATTTGTGGCTTTTTTTAACAAAATAGATTTTATGTAAAGCTTTTTTTAACAATAATAAACGAAGAAATTGTTTTTTGAGATCTCGACCAGTTTTACAAAAATAAAAATCTTTCTGGTGATAAAATATAATTGTGTTAAGAAAACAAAAGTTTTTTTTTTATTTCGATCTTTTGGAACTTCATTTGAAAAAATATATAAATTGAAGTCATTCCCTTCAAAAATGTAATATTAACTTAAGTAAAGGTTATATAATGTTTTATAAGGTTTTTAAATGTATTTTTAGAAACGTATTTAAATTAAATTATTTTATATAAATAATAAAATGTTTTAAATAAGTCAATGCAAAAACATGCGCAAACGGAGACTTACTTTGGAAAACATTTTCAGGATGTGCGCGGGAGTGCACCACTTTATGAACTGTGCCTCAATTCAAAAAACCCCGGCACTTTTATAGCAAAAGCAATGAACGCCCATACAATGGCTGCTGCAGCGGTTGCTAAACTCAAACAATGGAAGCTTCTCGGACTGACAGCGACCAGCAAACTACCAACATTCTACCAACAGCCAACAGCCACATTCTCCCGATCTGCGATATTACTCGGCCACGAGAACTTTTCTCGTCATTCCCATTTCAATAGTTACAAAATTTTGACGTTTATGATTTTCACGATCTGTTAACGCTTCAAGAGCAATAGGTGAACCTTGCTTTGGCTCGTTGCGTTGGTTCATTTAAGATCAAAGCTGCTTTGACGTGGGGTCACCAATTTTTCCTATTGTTGTAGTTTTATATTAATGGCTGTTCAATAAATAATTAGTTGTAAACAACGTTTTATTTTTCGTGACTTGCAGTTGTTATACTCCCTTAATTTTTGATAAAAAGGTGCAGTCATTCGTTCATTTACCAATTTTCACACTTAAAAGAGAAAATTAACAAAAACTAGTCATCATGGAATTTTATAAATTAAAACAGTACTATGTATAAGTCCAATTTAATACTTATTACATTCTAACCCAATAGTTGATCCCCGACAGTTGGCCTACGGAAATTATAATTATTAAAAAATATAATTTTTTGTGCATTATTTACCATTTCTTACCTTAAATCGGCGTCTAAAATACTCTTAATTATAAGTTTGTATGTATATCAGACGAATTTATTGATATTATCGATTTTTGTTCTTATTCGCTGGTTAAGTAGTTTTATTCTTGATGCATTTGAATGAAAATACGTTTTATTTATTTATTTATTTATTTATTGCTTCTTCACAATTTATATACATATATTTTTAGCATGTAATTATTAACCCCACTAGGGTTCGCCTGTATCGGGGTTAATAATTTCACAATTTAATAAAAATAAAAATAACACACGCAAATATCGGTCATGCAAAACAGTTAAGTAAAAGCAAAATAATAAAATTTAAAAATAAAATGATAAACAGAGAAAATAATAAGTGATAAAAATATATGAATTAAAAACAAAGTGTTAAGAGATCAGACAAAATGTTATCATTCATTATATCATTAGTTCATACCATTTTCAACAATAGATAAAATTAAAAAAAAATATATGTCCTTAGGTTTTTTTTTAAATACCTATGTGTAAAAAATAAAAAATGAAAAAAACAAAGATTTATAAGCGATTACATTAGAGCGAATCTTTCTTATGAAATATTAAAGTGACTATCAAATAATTATGAAATAAATATGAAAGAAACCGTTTTGATCACAACATTATTGTTTTCATTCCATTTAAGTGCCCGTTTTCATTAAAATATGATTGTTTTTTATAGTGTAAGTGACATCTTAGAAATGCCATCCGTGTGATCTTTTAGTGTTGACAAAGTTATGGGATACGATAACCCCTATATATTTATTTATTTATTGTTTCTTTACCTTTTTAATTTAGGTGTTATTGTTTAAATTGAAATTTTGAACTTCATTTTGACTTGAGATTAACAATTTTATAGAGTACACAAAATAATATAGGTGTTGAAAGACAATATTGTTACAATAATATTTTTCACAGAATGGGCCTCTACTGCACTATAGGAACAAATACATTATAACGTAAAACATGTAGAGTGACCATATGTTGAAATTATCTTTGAAATAACTTTTTTTTTTGCAAGTTGTATAATCTATAATATTTAAAATGAGGTTCGGTTAGAAAATTAATATGTAATGGTAAATTAAGAAGAACATAAAAAAATATATATTAACAGTAAATATACTGTAATAAATTATCAATATGCTATTGCTATTTAGCGGTTAATTCTCTGGACAACTTTTTGGGAACACAGTTATATTTTGGGAACACAGTTCTTTTTGTATATTTTATTGTGTATGGTATTAATGTCTTATTGTACCTACCTTTAAAATACACATCATGTTTCTTGTAAATAAAAGCAATGAAATATTAATTAATGGCACTGGAAAAATATTCACGTTTGTTGTAACAATTTTAGACACTTATCTCAAGAAAAAACTGTTCTTTCACTTGCACTCGCTTGCACTCCAATTAAATAAGGCACGTAGTATTATTTTTTTCAGGTAAAGTCTTCTTTCATCGTTTGTCAATATACGAATAAACGTCAGGCATAGAAGTGCTCAACGATCATACTAAATCGGTGTATTTAACACGATAGGAGAAATGCCCATCCACTTACCTCCATATAAAGCCCAGAGAATCACATTTCTTGCTTTTATTACGTGACGACAATAGAAATCTTGAGAATATTTAAAAAGAGTAAGGGGAAAAACTATCACTTGGATTCTTCTCAAAATTATATAAGTAAAACTGAGATAAATCTCACGTGAATAGTTACGTATAATATTAGCATTGCAATCTCGGTTTAATTAAAGTGTTCATAAATTTAACCCGTCCGGCTAATTTGTTCACATTTCGGAACAACTCATATAGGTTTCGTGGAAATCGTTGTTGTCTCTCTTATTATCGTAGTGAGAAAAATGATTTAAACGCTTTGTATTCATATATAAAAGTTAACCGCAAAAGTAGTAAAATGTAGAGCTTTACGAATCCAAAGTTAAGGAGCAATTTGAAAATCAAAATGAAACTTTGGGATTTTTTTATAAATTATTACATGGAACTCTGAACTCTGAATGGTGTCCCTTTCAAGGGCGGATCCAGGGGGGGGGTCATGGGGGTCATGATCCCCCCCCTGGGGTGGGTCTAGGACCTAGGTGGACCACTAATACCCTACGTTTTACTTGTATCTATTATTATCACAATTATATTATAAGTTCTTGCGACTTGATCATGACTATGTGACCCCCCCCCTGGTGCCAAAGCTGGATCCGCCCTTGGTCCCTTTGTGAGGTGTTTAGTAACCTATCGGCCCTTTCTTTGTGCGGTTCTTCGTAGAATGGAACGTAAAATATGTTTGTAACTTGATAACAATATAATAATAATGGTTTAAAAATAATAATAATAAATAATGATATATCGGTTGAATTGTTAGCCAAAATTATAAAAAATACTCATAATTGGAAAGCCACGGGTTGCGATTGGATACATAATTTTTGGTACAAACGTCTAACTACTTTACATCCTCTTTTTGCAAAAAATCTTTCAAAACTTGTCAGAGAACCTCAAAATTTTCCTAATTTTCTAACTAAGGGCATTACTTATATGTTGCCTAAAAGCGAACATATTAATAATCCCTCTCAATATAGACCCATTACATGTCTACCGACAATATACAAAATTTTAACCTCTTGCTTGACAGATTTAATATATACTCATTTGGATGAAAAAAATATTTTATCTGAACAACAAAAAGGTTGTCGCAGAAAACATATGGGATGTAAAGAACAGTTAGTTATTGATTCTGTAATTTTAAAACAAATTCAAAATCAAAAGCGTAATTTACATACTTGTTATATAGATTATCAAAAAGCTTTTGATAGTGTCCCGCACTCGTGGCTAATCAAAATATTAAAAATATATAAAGTTAACCCAATTATAATTAGCTTTTTGAAAAATATTATGTCCTTTTGGAATACAGATTTGCTAGTTAATTTAAAAGGTAAGAAAATAGTAGTACCGGGCATTTCAATAAAAAGAGGGATTTTTCAAGGAGACTCATTGAGCCCTCTTTGGTTTTGCTTAGCATTGAATCCCCTTTCTAAAATGTTAATTAAAAGCAAGTTTGGATTAAAAATTAAGGGTAATACAAGAGAGAGTAGTATAGTTTCACATCTATTATATATGGATGATATAAAATTATTTTCAAATTCTGAATCAAATTTAGAGAAAATGATTAAGGTAGTTAAAATTTTTTCAGATGATATTAAAATGACTTTTGGTTTAGATAAATGTAAAACTATCCATATAGAGAAAGGCAAAATTGTAGATGGAGACGAGGGTATATTTAAAAATTTCAAAATTCAAAGTATGAAAGGGGATGAGGTTTATAAATATTTAGGATACCCGCAATCGAATAGATTAGATCACACTAGTATTAAAAATGATATTAGGATTAAATTTCAAACTAGGATCAGAAAAATTTTAAAATGCAATCTATCTGCTAAAAATTTAGTAAAAGCAATAAATACTTGGGCAATACCTCTACTAACGTACTCATTTGGCATAATTAAATGGTCCAATACAGATTTAGATAGTTTAGAACGATTAATTAGAACTACGTTAACAAAATTTAATTGCCATCATCCAAATTCAGCTATAGAACGAATTAATTTACCTAGAAATTTAGGAGGTAGAGGTGTAGTCAAAATAACATCTTTGAAACATAATCAGGTAGAAATGCTTAGAAATTTTTTCCATAGGAAAGCTAATAGCTCAGAAATGCACAAAATAATTTGCAAGGCAGATAGAAATATTACACCTTTAAATTTATATGACGAGAATGCCAACATTCTTATAAACACTAACCAGGAATTATTAGATTCCTGGTCAAATAAAATTATTCACGCAAAACACTTCAATTATCTCAACCAAACGTATGTTGACAAACTTTCGTCAAACAAATGGTTGAGTATTGGAGAGTTGAGCGCAGAAATAGAAGGATTTATGCTTGCCATTCAAGATAGAGTCATTAATACTAAAAATTATAGAAAGCATATAATCAAAGATATAAATCAAATTGATGATTTATGTAGAAAATGTTTGGCTTTTCCCGAAACTATAGAACATATTATATCGGGATGCTCTATATTAGCGCCTTCCGAGTATACATTTAGGCACAATCAGGTTTTAAAAATAATTCACCAAAGTTTGGTAATTAAACATAACTTGATTGATTGCCGTAATGTAGTGTAAATGAATATGAACCAAATTCATTTATAGAAAATGAATTTTATAAAATATATTATGATAAAACTATACTTACATAACGTGGATTCACTAGATGATCATTTGGGGAAGTGTATGAAAGGGTTTAGTTTTTCTTTTTTTTTTTTTTTTTTTTTTTTTTTTTTTTTTTTTTTTTTTTTTTTGGGGGGAAAATTTAACCCGGACATTTAAATCTGGTTTTAAGCTTTAATTTTTAAGTTTTTCCCAGAATGTGGGGAGGTGAGTGCAATCCCACACATCCTATGTGTAAGTACATAAATTAAAAACATAGGTATTTATAAAATAGAGTAAAAATAAAAAATAAAAACAAAAAAGTGGTAGGCATCATTAGATAATAAGTCTTCATAAAAAAACAAGAAGACTTCTTTAATTGAGGTCTGTGAATATGGAGCCAGTGTCTTTCTTTTATAATAAATAAACATTGCAATTATCCTACTCCTGATACTCTGCACCCATCTCATTCTGATGAAGTTTAGTTTTCTGAAGGGTTCACTACTACCGCGTGTGAACCGCACACTTGATTTTTTTATGTTTCTTTTTGACAAAATATGGTCGAGGTTTGAGGGGTAAACATGCTGTGATACAATCACAGAATTGTTCAAAACATTACATTGAGATCCTTTTCAAACAAAGCGTTGATGGCAATCACAAGAAGTGATAAAAAATATATGCGTCGTAATAAAATTTAGCGGACGTCGTCTAAAAAGTAATGGAGTAAGAAAACTGAGGAAAACATTCGTTTTAATTTTGAAATAAAAAATGGGTCAAGATGTTTTGAATAAATTATTGTTTACAATGAACAAAAAAAACATTTATTGGTTAGTGATATAATTTTGTAAGCTTGTGTTTACAAAATTATGCCACTAAGGTAAAATGCTATTCAATCTTTCGTTTACGCCCTATGCTGCAAATGGAAAATTATATGACAATGTACCAAAGATTTTGGAATACAGAGCATTGCTTATTTCAAATATTTAAAAAAGTACCTTATGATATAAAAAACCATAACATAATATGATGAAATGTAAAAAAAAGAAATCAATTAAATGAATAAGTAATGTGAAACATATTTGATGATGGACCCTGCAACTTTGTCCGAAACGTAGGCTAAAGAAGAAGGTAGCGCAACACGGCACAACACCCCAAAAACAAATGTGAAACATATTTACAAAGTTCAATCTTCTAGATTCTAGACCATTGGGTACTGTTAATTATTACTCTATGTTATTCTTACAAACTTCGAATAATCTTTTATCACCATTTGGTGAGCCGACAGTTGATTCCCCGACAGTTAGCCCCCCGAAATTATTATCGCATATACATATACGGACATCAAACAAATTTATTTACGCTATCGATATTTAGTACCTAACTTATATACCTTGGTATCTACATTACCCAGACAACTAGTTTTATCCCTGATGTATTTTAATAAAAATATGTTTTGTACTTTTGTTATTTGGCGGTACATCCTTTCTACATACCCCTTTGGGAATTTATTTATATATTTATTTCTATATGTATTTAACAAAACAATACAATAGATGCTTTTTCTGTCCAACTGGGAAGGATTCCCGTTTCAGGACATTGCATATTTTGTTCATAATTTTCTTAACAAAGGAATGGTTTCGTTCAAGATATCACAGGAATGATATTCTGTTAAGGCAACTTTTAAGAACATTAATAATTGCAAAGGGATGGTTTCTTTATGTTCTTGAAAGAATCGCAAAGATGTAAGTTTTTTTAAGATCATTTTGGAGAACATTAATAATTGCATTCAGAATAAATTAATGGTTTCTTTCGGGAGATCACAAGTTAGAGATTCTGTCCAGGACATTTTGGAGAACATTTATAATAGGCCACTTGCATGGATTTCATAACGACTTGGAAAAAATCATGTGGATAGATCTTTTTACTAAGATTAAGAAAATGTTAGTAAAATTGTTTAGAAATGTACAGTTGTTTTTATTTTTAAATAAATAAATCCATTATTTGGGCTCATGACGTCACTACATGAAAATGTCCCGTCTCCGAAAATGTTCCTATTAATTTTAAAAAATTCCACACTGATTTATTTTTTTTATATGGCATCACTTTGATTTCAGGCGAATTTTTGAATTCGTTCACTAGATTTATTGTTTGTTCTCTGCGAACTTATCATTTGATTTCACTTTTTGACAGATGTTCTGAAGAGAACCCCGTACATTTAAGATGTACGGGGTTCTCTTCAGAACATGAAGAAGATATTGGTACGTGTTTTAGAGGTATAATGATTATGGTGCTGATTTTAACAAAATAAAATTTTATAATATTCTTATTATTATTATAATTTACAAGCACAAGTATATTACATTGAATTTAGTAATATATACGCTGTACAATATAATGATTTATGATCAACAAGATGGATCAAGGAAAAAAATATTTATGAGATGTAATATTTTTGGTATGCCTCGTTATTCTCCTGTGCCATTCGTGTGGAAAACGTTCTTTTTTTTTAAATGATTTTCTGCTATGTAATTATCGTTTTTTCACACCTATAAAATTATGTCCCGTATTTCCGGTTTATAAAAAATGGTCTGATTTTTCGGATTGAAATTTTCAAAAAATCCCCAGGGTTTCAAAAATAAGATTAAAAAAAAAAAAAACAGAATGTCTTAGAATATTTGCCTAAATCGGAAAAAAAATTAAAAAAATGTGATGCAAGTGGCCTGCATAATTAGAATTTACACTTTGTGTGACATGAATTCCCAATGTATTTATGACTATTTAATCGATATAAAGTACCATAATTTTTAGAATTTCCTAAGTAATAGAAATTACACATTTATAAACTAGAATATATGACGTGTGAATTTCCAATGTATTAATATAGAGAAATTCAAAACTTAAATTTTAAAATGGCTAGTCGTTATTTCACAAGAATCAAAAAAGAGCAAAAGATTCGTAAATATAAAATTTATATATTAACAAAAAAGGGAAATCAAGTTATTAGGAACGTAAAAAAAAATCATTTTTAAAATTAAATAAAAAGAAACTTTCAGATCTTTATTCTCTTGTATAAAAATAGTTCTGTGATAAATATTTGTTAGTATGTACATATTATTATTATTTATTTTCAACAATTTTTATTTTATTATTTTTCCCCCTATTAACTATTTATAACTAACTAACTATTACCTATTTTAAAGGAAGATAACGCAATAAAAATTAACATTATATTATATGGCGTTATATTTTTATTACTAATTAAAATAAGTATCTACTTAAAATTGTTTTTTTCTACATTTACATAAACTTTTTAGAACGTATTAGGTATGTGAGTTTGTGGTAGCATATGTTCGGGAATATTTGTTTATTTTTTAAGTACGTATATTTGTGTAAGTAAGTATTTTCCCTAAACCGAAGGCATACTGTACATAAGTCTGCTGGGGAGCCAACTGTCGGTGGATCAAGTTTTATGGAAACTCTTGAACGCAATTGTGAGGAAAATTTGCATTTAACTGCTGCAATGCGATTGTTTAAGCCAAATTTTTATATTTAATTAGTACTGTTCACATTTACAACAGCAGTACCGTAGAATTCGGATGATTCTCACGTTTAGTTGCAAAATAGATCCGCGTACTTAATGTTTACCATAATATTATATGGAATGTTAAGTGTATTGCACCAAAAAGGTAATTAATTCAAATATTGCATTAAAATCACAGAGTTCATAATACAGCGGAGAACGCTGTAAGGTGCCACTTCATTAACTTAGTGTTTCATAATAATGTGTACTTTTGTAAAAAAGAGCTATTGTTTTACTTAAGATATGATAAAAAATTCTTAATAGGTATTGCTTTACGTGCATTAATGTGTAGCTGGAACATTATTTTTTAACCTGTTAAACTTTTTTAGATCTAGCAAACTGCGGCTCTTTGGTTCTTGAGTACCTACTTCTTATTTAAAATACATTTCACAAGCATTTTACTAATTATTAATTATATTTCCAAAATAAAAAAAAAACATTATTCTATTAAGTACTAAATAAGCCAAAATATTCCTGTGAGAAGTTGCTGTACAGGTCCGCCAAGATGTGCTGTCGGCGGTTAATCTGGTACTCCTTTATCGCCGAAGTTTTCCATCTACCCTTTTCTGTGGGTAAGCAATTTTTTTTTAAATTTCTTTACTTTTGAGCGTTTTCCAAAACACTAGTAGTGTGTGAATGACTTTCTCAGTTAATTATTTTTTTCCTTTAAGTCGTATATTTGCAGAAAATAAATTATATTTCTAATTCCAATTTGGGAGGCGGGTATGGGTACCGCCGCCCCGGGAAGTATTTGTTGGATAACCAAAACCCCCCCCACAGGTCCCCCCAAGTGGTTCTATACGTTTGGAGACTTAGCAGAGGTCCTTAGGTTCATTGGGTGAGGTTTGTCCGGGTCTTGGCGGTAGATGCATCTGCCCAACAGCTGCGTGGCAAGACGAATCGAAAGGGGTGGTTTTTTTTTTTTTTTTTTTTTTTTTTTTTTTTTTTTTTTTTTTTTTTTTTTTTTTTTTTTTTTTTTTTTTTTTTTTTTTTTTTTTTTTACAGTGAATACCGCACAAGAATCTCAACTGCTCCCGTCTGGAGCCAGTGAGACTATGGCATCCCCAATTGGGGTATGTTGTGAGGCTGAAGGTAGTGGGGAGGGGAAGGAGGTGGGGAAGAGGAAGGTTGGGAAGTACCTGGCTATTCAGATCTGGTCACTAAACACGGCTAAAGCCATTTTCAAGCAACGTTTCAATTCTGAATGGTGGTCTTACACCAGGGCGATACTGATAGTATCTTCCACTCTGGAACATGCCGCAAATATACTATATAATATTTTAAATGAATTAATTGTGAAATAACACAACTTAATTCAGTTTCTGTCGCCGTGCAGATCGCACGCCCAGAAATTACGATAAACACAGTAACCGATAAATACAGTGCTAAGCAGTTAAATATATTGTTGTAAATTTAGCAGGCTGACTGACGTTTTTATTCGCCAGACAGCCCGCATAAAAGTAATAACACATTATGGACCGGAACGTACAAGGACTAATTGACTCTATTAAAAACGAAATTAAAAAATGCTCAAGTATCAAAGAGGCGAAGCAGAGAATTATCATAGAGCAAGATATATGCCAGTTAGAAGAAATATGGTGCAAGGAAAAACTTCAATTACAGGAGAAAATAATTGAGCTACAAAATAAACTGATATTAAATGAAGAAAAACATTCAGAAAAAATTGAAAATTATTTAAAAGAAAAAAAAGAATCAATTAATACAACATATAATAAGTCAACCTTTTCAATACCTTTACCAGAGGCCAAGTACTCACTAATAATTGCAAGTGAAAATACTAATTCAACATCTGATGATATTCGAGATATGATAGTTAAAAAAATTAAAACATCGCAATTGGGTATTGCAGTTAATGGGGTGCAAAAAGCATCAAACAATAAACTAATTATCTCTTGCCCTAATAAAGATCATTCAAAAAAACTTACAGACGAAATAAATACGGTTTTCAAAAACAACCTAACCGCAAAAGAATTAGAAAAAAAGAATCCGAAATTATTCATAAGAAACCTACCAGTCAACTTATCAGAAGAAGACATAATGGAATCATTTAAAACCCAAAACGATGGAATAAAAATCATAATGGATGAAAATCCAAATAAAAATACCGTTAAATTAGTAAAAATGCTTAAACCAAAAGCACAAAATAATCTTACGAACTACATAATAGAAACCAGTGGTAAATTAAGGAAATATCTTATATCTAAAGAGAAAATAAATATTGGATACTACAGAGTGCGGGTGGAGGACGCAAACCCAATTATGCAATGCTATCTTTGCTTGAAATTTGGTCACTCAGCTGTCAACTGCCTAAATAAGGACAAGAATGCCACGTGCCTACACTGCGCCATGGATCATCCTTGGAAAGACTGCCCTAATAAAAACAAAGAAGAAAAATGCAAAAATTGTGATCTCCAAAACAACACATTCAAGTCTACAAACAGTACAAATCATAAAGCAAACAGCAAAAACTGTCCGTATTTAAAAAAAATGATGACTATTGCACAAGGGCGTATAAATTATGAATAGGTATGCACCTACTTTTATTTTCTTAACAATGTTAGCCCTCATGGTTGCTCAAATATTAAAAACTCAAAATCAATATTTATATGTTTGTATAAAAAACGCTTGTTTTCTGAAACTCTCTACAATTTTAGTTATAATTTTCTGTAAAACTTTAAACCAAAAAAAAAATCATAAAAATATTATTAACCTACCATCAAAGTGTTAAAGATTCATCAGAAATATTGAAAAACTATTTAATTATATTTTACTGTAAAATTTTAAAACAAAAACAAAGCACTGAAATTTTAGCCTACTCTCAAAGTGTTAACGATTGTGGAATATTATATACTCAAAACAACATTATAACACTACATACTATGTATCTTATTTATAACATTATCACTAGAAATATATTGCCAGGTTATTCTTCAATATTGTTACCAAAACCATTTCAAGTCAACCTTGATATTATTATTTATGAAACATTATTGGAAGTGAATCATGATTGTTCATTATTATTATTGCTGCGAACTTATTTATCATTTCATTTAAAATCAAATTCAAATTTAACAAATAGTTGTAATAAATGCATGTATCAACATGAGATGCCAATGCCAGGGAAAAAAATGTATACGAATATTTTAATTATTAAGTACTTTATTCACAAACATTATGTCTTTTAGTTATATTGATGATGACAGTGATATAAATTTTTGTAAGGTTAATGACCTGTGTGAATGGTTCAGAAAACAAAATACAATGAAATGTGAAAATAATAAACTTAATTTTGTGGAACTAAACTTAAGATCAATTTGTAAGTACTGGGACCTATTCCATGTTTATTTTAAAGACTGTTTAAATCACATTGACGTACTCATGCTTTGCGAAACTGCAATTCGTAGTGAACTTGTGAATCTTTATGATATCCCCGGATTCAATTCGTATCACTATTGCAGAAACCATAAAACTGGTGGAGGCATTTTGTTATTTGTAAAAAATAACCTTTCCTTTTCGCACATATTTCTGGACACTAAATATTTTGAGAATGTTTTTGGAATATTGACACTTCCAAATAACAACACTTTAAATGTCTTAGCAATATACCGACCCCCAAATCTAAATAAGCAAGCATTTTTGTCAGAAATATCCATGGTGTTTGAAAACAATATTAAATCAAATGAAAGTGTAATATTTTTCGGCGATGTAAATTTAAATTTATTAGATAAAAATGATGCTATCATTATAAATTATGAAAATATCCTCACAAATAACTATTTAAAAAAATGTATAAATAGTGTTACAAGGGAGGTAATAGTTCAAGAGAAAATTATCAGCTCATGTATAGATCACTTTTTTGTCCGATTAAGCGGAAAGTTACCCAATGGAGTAAGCAGTACAATCTCAGCATGCGTGTGTGATTATAACATTGCCGACCACCACACAACAGCTATTAGTATACACTATAACACGGTAGATAATTTCGACTCTAAAGATACTTATAACATTCAAATTCTTTCACAAAAAATGATCGATAAACATATTTGTAATTATGATTGGAAATCGCTTCTACAGGAAACCGATTGTTCTGTTATTTATTTAAAAATTAAAAGTTATTTTGATGACTTGTATAAAAACAGCACAATTAAAATAAGCAAAAAATGTAAAACCCGGCCTTATGCTATAAATGATTGGATATCTAATGATACACTATATAAAATTAAAAAACGAGATTATTTATATAAACGTTGGAAAAATACTCCAACAAACAAATACTATGAAAAAGAATATAAAAGTTTTAGAAATGTTTTAAATAAATTGTTAATAAAATTAAAAACCTCATACTATAATGATAAATTCAAAAATCTATTTCAAGACTCAAAAAAGACTTGGGATGAGTGTAATCAAATTTTAGGAAAGAAATGTAAAAATGATTGTGACCAAATTGCCTCCAAATATCTGATGAAAGATCGGACCAAAGAAAATGTAACCAATGATTTTGTTAATTATTTCTCCGACAGCGTCTGCAATATGTTACACAAATGTGATTACAAGACAACTGTTTTTGAACCAGAGGAGATGCCTCAAAGCATGTACCTACCAAGGACCAAAACTGCTGATATAGAAAGCATTGTGAGGCAACTTAAAAACTCTTCTCCTGGAATTGATAATATCAGAATGTGCGATATTAAAAAACACATAATAATATTAGCTCCAATTATAGCTCATTTTGTAAATAGAATCTTACTTGAAGCCAAAATTCCAGATGACTTAAAATGCAGTATTATCAGACCTATTTATAAAGGAGGTGATCACACTCTACTGGGTAATTATAGGCCGATTAGTATTTTGCCATCACTTGAAAAAATTTTAGAAAAATACATTCAGCTGAAATTAATCAAATATTTAGAAGATTTTTCGATTATTGATACCAATCAATATGGCTTCCAAAAAAAAAAAGGCACTGAAATGCTACTTCAAAAATTTGCCAGTTTAATAAATAATGAATTGAATAGTAAAAATCATGTATTAGTTTTATTCATAGATTATTCCAAGGCATTTGACACTATTAATCATAGAAAATTATTGCAAATACTAGAAATCATAGGAATAAGAGGAAGACTTCTAAAACTCTTTGAAAATTACTTGAACAACCGATGCATGAAAATAAAGCTATTGAACACCTTAAGTAAAAAAAGAAGAATTTTAGCAGGCGTTCCTCAAGGTTCCATATTAGGTCCAATTTTATATATCATTTATGTATCTTTTATTAAGTACATTTTTAAACATGTAAAACACTTTGTGTACGCGGATGATACTGCATTGGTAATTTCATGCAGTGATCTGCAATTATGTATTAAACTCTTACAAGAAGATTACATTGAACTTTTGAAATGGTCTCATGACTCTGGTTTAATTATAAATGCAAAAAAAACTAAATTGATACACATTAGATCACCCAATGCTAAGGCAAATATTATTACACCTGAAATTAAAACACACACTTCAGATTGCTTACATGTCGGTATCTCTACATTGTGCACATGTGAAAATATTGAACTGGTTAAAGAATATGTTTATTTAGGAGTTATTATTGACTGTTTTTTCAAATGGGATTCACAAATAAATAAAGTCTGTGAACGACTCAGATCTATTGTTAGCAGATTATATAAATTAAAATTCTATGTTCCAATATGCACACTTCGAATAATTTATTTATCATTAGCTGAATCTATTATAAGGTATGGAATTACAGCCTGGGGACTTTCCTGTAACACAAATGTAAATCATGTTCAATCGGTTCAAAAATCATTAGTTAAATTATTAGCGCATAAAAGTTTATACGAACAAAGACATAATGTTCCGTACTTTTACCAGAATCTCAAAATTCTCTCAGTAAGAGCAATTCTGTGGTATAAAATTATATCTCAGCATATGAATAGCCCTATATACATACATAAATTGGATCACATTTACAATACCCGTTTTACGCTAAATGAAGGACTAATTGTACCTAAGCACTTGAACAAATATGGACAAAGAACGCTGGACTACATGATACCAAATTTATTGAATATGTTACCTGCTGAAATAAAAAAATGTACAAATGGTAAAACAAATATTATGTTGAAGAATTGGCTCGCCGAAAGAAAAAATTTGTATTAGACAGTAGCACAAAAATTGTAACTGCAAAATAAAGTAAAATAAGTTTATTTAAATCCTCAAAGTAAAAGCACCCATTGACAAACTACTAAAAAGTAGTTTATTGGGACTTTTCTTTTTCTGTAAAAATATTTTTATTTTTCCTGTCATATTGTATTTACCTTGTCTTTATTATTACAAATAAAAAAATAAAAAAAATCAAATAAAATTTATTTGCGCATGCCGGGTTCGAACCCGCGACCTCCGGATTGTGAGTCAAGAGTCTTAACCACTCGACTACGGAGGTCGTCAAGGGAAGCCTTTTGACTTCTCCAGCCGGACTCTCTCAACCTATCGCCTTGCATCGCAATTTGACGATGATCCGTACGTTTGTCACTCCTGACCCCCATATTCCTACCCAGTACCCATCCCTCATACCCTTTTCCTTCTCAGAACGTCATCACCTTCCTTTTCTTAAAATTCCCTCAACCCAGAGCCACTGTAAAAAAAATTCTCTAATAATTTTAGGCCAGACTTTTTTATATTCGCGAGTGCGAAGTTTGCGCTCGATGCGTACACTGTATTTTGATAAATTGTAAGGTTTTTTATTTGTCAATTTTCGATCTGTGCTCACAAGAACCTATGTACATCGATTTGTAATTAAAAACGTCAGTCATTTAAAAAGAACGTATCATTGAAAATTTAAAATTATTTTGATAAAGTATGATGCATACCATAAAGTTTTATTCAGTGTATTTTGTTCTAACCGACTTCTAAAAACAGGGTTCTTGTGAAGAAATTTGTTTCCCAAAATATGTACGTCGTTATACTGCTGAAATTTAACTTATTTGCCTAATGAGTTTTTCGTCCACGGTTCTACCCAAAAAACGATATTTTTTTTTTTCTTTTTTCTTTTCTTTATTCATCATATAACTTTTTATACAGTTTTTACAGGTGATTCGACTACCACGCTATGCACAATATTGCACATGCCCATATTATGGTAGTCGAATTATGAATTTATAATTATATGTATAAATGTAAGAATTGTTATTGGTTAATATATAGTTTAGTTAGGTACAATGTTTTTGTATGACAACGAATTCTTTAAGTGGTTTCTCAATTAAGTAGATAATATTTTTATAATAATAAACATATAAATAAACCATTCTTATTGTAGGCTGGTGTTTCGCTTAAGAAAAATAGGTAGGTACATAAATACATGGTAAGTAGATAAATAAAGGAATGACTCCTCTTGTGGAAATGTTGAAAATAAGTCATCCAAATATAAATATTATTATGATAATTATGAAAAGTTTTTTTTAAAATTTGAATTTAAAAAAAATAAAAATAATAATAATAAATCAAATTAACTTAGAAAAATGAAATAATTTAACTTTGTATAAACCACTTATTTGATGCGCAAATCCGACCGGTTTCGGAACAAACGTTCCTTCGTCAGGGAAAGCTTATACTAATTTGACAGTTTCGAACAATGTTTTATTATGGTAGGGGTGGAGCTGTTGCTAGATAATAATGTAGATTGGGTAGGTAGGTATTAGTGTAGAGTGGGTGGGTAGGGGAACAAATCCATGATTGGGCTATATGACAATATTTTTTGTTTGTTAATAATAGATTCATTATTTTTAACGTTTGTTCCGAAACCGGTCGGATTTGCGCATCAAATAAGTGGTTTATACAAAGTTAAATTATTTCATTTTTCTATAATGGATAACCACAAAGTAATAGCTACATTCAAAAATACAAATTAACTTAATTTGTAGACTTCAGACATCCTTTAGAATAGTTCCTCCCCTTTGAAAGTAAGTCATCCAAATACAAATATTATTATGATAACTATCAAAAGTTTTTTTAAAAATTTTAATTAAAAAAAAAATTAAAATAAAGCAAATTAATTTCATTTGTAGACTTCAGGCATTCTTTAAACGAGTTCCTCCCCTTTGTAAATAACCAATCCTGTACACTTAAGATATAAAGCTTATCAGTTTTCGATTTCCTAGTATCAATTCTCAATGAGTTGAACATTTATTAGCTCACATCGTCGTGTGTGCTAATGATTTGAGAAATGTAAGAACTAAATATAAATTATATAAAATTTACAACTTTGGCAAATAATACAACCTTAAATATTTTAAATTTATTTGCATTCAATCACTAACAAAACATTAATATTTGAGGTGGAAGTACCAGTATTTTCTTAATTCGTTTTTCAATCCGAGTCATTTCAGTAGAAACACTGAATTCAATTGGCTCTAGAACTACATTGGCCCTTCTTCATCATCATCAGCATCTTCTTCCCCTTATCCTATTTGGGTCGGGGACCCACTGCATCGACAAGGCTCCTCCGTAGGTCCCTGTCTTGTGCCGATTGTTCGGCCTCCGTCCATGGCCGTTCCAAGCCCTTCCTAATTATAATAATAATAATTTATTCCAAAACGTAAGTAGGGGTAGTACAATAAAATACATTACATATTTCAGAGTAATAAATTAGGTTGAATAAAAAAAAAGTTAAATAAATTAAGCTAATTTGTAGTCATGTAGATATTGTTTATAATATAGTGGTTTATTGAAACATGTAGATATTGTTTATAATATAGTGGTTTATTGAAACATGTAGATATTGTTTATAATAAAGTGGTTTATACAAAGTGATCTGTAATTCATTATATAATTAATGATGCCACAAAGTAATTTTGCGAAGTTTGAAGAAGTAATTTGTAGTCGTTTATGGGGGATATTTGACAATCTCCCATGTCCCGAGAACCATCAAGGGGACTCCATCCAGACAGTCATGGCATTGGTGGTATTCTTGGAGTGGCGAAAGCCAAGTCCTTAAAAAATGTCCAATTTTTTTTTGTCTATTATTGTTCTGGCTCCTATAAAGCTGTTAATAGTTATTCAGCTAAATTAAGAAAATCAGTAAGAAGGTATTATAATGTTTAAAAAATTATTTCGAGAACTTGTTTTTACAAATCACAAAATATTTCGGCGTGACAGAAATCTAAAATCTGGTAACAAATCTAGAGGAGGCGGAGTTTAGATAGCAAACCAATTTAAAACAAAACATTTGTACAAATTGTTACCCCCATGGGAAAAAAATCATCATTGAATCTACATACCACCAAAATCTGACGTTCAAACTTACAAGAAATATTGTGAAAACATCGAATTTCTTATTTAAAAAAATCGGGTAACGAAAATAATTATCTTCGGCTATTGCAATCTTCCCAATTTGATATGGATCTATAGTAACAATATTTATATTACTCATGAAATTTCTATCGATCCAGAAAGTGAAGTGATACATACGTTACACTATTTAAATTACACCAACATAATTTTGTGTACAATATATATAATGATCGCCTTTTAGATCTAGAATTGTTTGAAAAATGTGTGTATTCCATATAGTTTAGCGGCAGAGAGGGAAGGAGGGAGGGGGAGGTGAATTCAGGAAGAGGTAGAGAGGAACGAAGGTGTGTAAGGTAGAATATGGACGAAGGGTGGGGGACGAGGGAGGGGCAGAGGAAGGAATTGCAAAGCAGACATGGTAGCGGTAGGGGATAGCAGCGGGTAAATTTGGAAAATCCATGCTTCTCACACGAACAGCTTTTAGAAGTGTGTGTATTTCATACCGTTCAGCGGCCGCCTGGATCTTATAAAGGCGGTTTTGTGCGTAGATCACCTACTTCAGTCATTTGGAGGGTTACATATTTTTATATCAATACATTATTTTAAGAAAAATGTGCATTGAAATCCAGTATTTGGCAGTGCTAATTGAATCCATTTTTGGTGCTATTTTGATGTCAGAATCGCAGAAGCTGAGAGAACATCAACACATTAATAAGATTACCCAATCAATGACCGGTCAAATGTTGCAGATGATATTAAAGTTATATCAATAAGAAGCGATAAAATATACACATTATTTGACTTAGTCTTTCTTCATCATCGATGATTTTAGATCGATTAAATTTACAGTGCAGATATACCTGTTATAATACCTGAACCTCTTATTTACTGATTTAATTAAAATACTTCATAATTTATTGTTATATTATGACCTATTTTCATTATTTGAATGTTTACAACTTTGTTTTTAATGTTTCGTTTTTCTAACGCAATACTTCCTATTCAATTTAGAATAATGTTAATTTTTTTTTTTTTTTTTTTTTTTTTATTTAATATAGATATATAGTACAGTGGTTTTATATATATTACATATCGGTACACAAATTATTATTTAAAATTGCAATCTCACCAAAGAAGAAACTGGTTCTTGTGCTTGATGAGCGAGTTACACTAATTATTACAGAAATAGAATAACATTATGCAATGGTAAGTATATAATGGAAATTGAAACTTCTGGATTATCTAAGTGTAGGTGTACATCCATGGGATATGGTTACAATGGTTACATACTAAAATATTGTGCACTTAAGAGAAATTCGAAAAGTCTAAATAAAATAGAGATGAATATAGATTGATAATATAAAGAAAGAAAGAGAAAAACAGGTAATTAGTAAGTTAATTATTCCTGATGAAGAGTAGCTTCAGTTTGATTTTCAGTTTATTGATGTCTTTGGTTTTTTTTATTTCAATCGGAAGGTTGTTGAAAAACTTTATTCCTAAATAGATATAATTGTTTTGCATTAGTTTGGTATTAAATTTTGGTATTTTGAAGTTGTCTTGATATCTTTTTGATTGATGGGTTTCAAATTTTTTGATGATATTATCTTTGTAAATTTGGATAATTGCATTTTTCTTGAAGATATTCTCTACTCGGGGTACCGTGAAATCGGCGAAAAGCGTTTCTGTTGGATAAATGGAGGGTTTCTTTAGGATTACTTTAATGATTAACTTCTGGATCACTTTGATCGGAGTTAGAATATTGTTGTATGACCCCCCCCATCCAATAATTCCATATTGAATTGATGACTGGATTAGTGCATAGTATACTCTTTTTAGATTGTTGAGTTTTAAAGTATTTCTTAATCTTATGAATATATATATACATTTTCTGATACGCTTAACCAATTCGCAGATATGGCTCTTCCACTTCATATGTTGCTCTATTATCACTCCGAGATATTTAATTTCTGATACTGATTTCAATGTTGAACAGCCTTGAATACATGTTATTTTATTACATTTGTTATTGTGGATAATTATTTTAGTGTTGGGGATTGTTTTTAATTTGTTGATTGAGAAGTGTATGTAGTATGTTTTGTTAGTATTCAATGAGAGAAGATTTGTGTCAAACCAATGTTTTAAGGTGTTCATGCTATTATTTGCTTGTTCATTTACTCTATTCCAGTCGATCCCATTCACTATAATAGCTGTGTCATCGGCATATGATATTATGTCTGCGTTAAGTGGTAGTTTAAAAATATCGTTGACATAAATTATAAATAGTAGGGGGCCAAGGACTGTGCCTTGAGGTATCCCGAAATTACTTGTTAGTGGTAGACTTAGGGAGTTGTTTATCTTGACTACTTGTTGTCGTTCAAATAAATAGCTTTTAATCCATTTTAGAGCTTTATCGTTTATCCCAACATAGTTTAATTTTTTAATAAGTTTATCATGAGAAATACTATCGAAAGCTTTTTTAAGATCTATGAAGATTCCGAGGCATTTTAAAGATTTGTCTAATGTGTTCTGAATAATGTTCGATAATTTGGCAATCGCATCTTGAGTACTTCTATTTTTCATAAATCCATATTGGTTGTCGTGAATTATGTTATTTTTGTTAATAAATGCAGTCAATCTTTTTTTGATGATTTTTTCAAAGATTTTGGCAATGTTTGAAATCAGTGATATTGGACGATAATTTGTCACTTCTTCTGGGTCGCCAGATTTATGGATTGGAGTGATGATGGTTTGTTTATATATCGTTGGAAATATTCCGCTTTGAAGACTAATGTTGATTAAAGGTGTTAATGGTTTTGAAATATGTTTTTTGATAGTTTTCAGTGTTTCGACAGTAACTCCATCGAAACCTGGTGCTGATCTTCCCTTCATGCTTGTAATGATTTGTTCGATTTCCTGGGCTGAAGTAAGGGGAAAAATGTCAATTTTATTTAAGATATTGACGTTAATGCTCTGTTCGTCATTAGACGGTATTTTTTGTATTTGATTTGCAAGGTTTTTGCCTACATTTGCAAAAAAGTTGTTAAATATGTTAGCGGCAGCTGATGGATTTTCTTCGCATCGTATTTTGATATTGTTATGTATAATACTGTGTATTTTATTTTTTTTGTGTTTTTTCTTATCAATGATTTCATTTATAACATGCCAGACTTTTTTTGCATCGTTCTCCGTAGCTTCTAGTTTTCGCCGAAAATAGTTTTCTTTTGTGTTTTTTATTAAATACGTAAGTTTGTTTTTGTATGCTTTTAAGTATTTTTTTAAGGTTTCGTTTGTAGGTTGTCGGATTAATTGTTTGTATATTGCTTCTTTGTGTCTGATTGATACAATTAATCCAAAAGTTATCCATGGTTTAACTGGTTTGAATTTTGATGATTGTTTTCTGGAATCAATAGAATGTGCAGTACTTACGTGCATTGATAATTTTTTTTCAAATAGTTCGAAGCATTCGTTCGTATCATTACAATTAAAAATATCGTGCCATTTCTCTTTATCTAGATTACGTACTAGGGCATTTATGTTGAGCGTTTTGCGTCGGCCGTTTTCATTCTCCGAAGTTTGTGTTGGTAATGGTGAACATTTATTTTCGTAATTGTACGTAAAAATGCACCCGAAATGATCTGTGATTGTCGTATGTATAACTGCAGATACTATGTTTTTTATGTCTTGAATATTTGTGAAAACATGATCTATGCACGAAGGTCGTTGACCTGGAATAATTCTTGTAAATGAATTAATACACGATATATAATTTAATTCTGCCATCATATTAAGATAATTATCTTTATCATAAGACGTATAATCATTTGCAATATTGAGGTTAACGTCTCCGACAACAATGGTTTTCTTATTTCTGTTCGAAAGAAGTATGCGTTTTAGTTCATCTACATATATTGGTAATATTGATGCGTGAGTTCTATATATAGCGAATATGCTAAATGTATACTTTTGGTAACTGATTTCCATATTTAGGACGTTTACATTGTGGATGTGGATTTCTCTGTTAAAAGTCACAACATATTTATTTGAAATAAATATTGCGATTCCGCTGTTCTTGTTAATTCGGGTATTTGTTGCATAGTATGTATAACCCGGAATATTATAGTTTATATCGCTCGATGAGTGCGTCTCTGTTAATATTATGCAGTCCAGTCTGTTAAGTGATTTTATTGTTACCAGGAGTTCGTCTAAATGACGTTCGATGCTTCTTACATTCATATGAAATATGATTAAGCTAACTTCGGGATTCATCGGTAAAATGTTGTTTGTTTCGTTCACTGATGTATATATTCTTTCGTCGATTGACATGGTTTTATCTATAGCATTTATCACGAAATCATCCATATTGAAGAAATAATAATAATGAATGGATTAGTGGCCGTGAATACATTTGATTTCAAAGATGGGATAAGATTTTCTGGAGGACGGACTTGTTGAGAGCCTTTGTGTTTTTTTTTTATCACTAATAAAAGTTGTGCAATTTCATTCATAATCAATTCTCTCTTTGGCAATTTGAAGCATTTTATGTCTGTATGTGCAATTGATGCTATCAGCACGGTGGTCGTCCAGGATGTTCGCCTTGAATTTTTTATTGTTGCTGGAACAGTTGTAGCAGATTGGTTTGTTGTTTCTCTCTGTGCATTTTCCTAGGGTATGGTCTTGTGCACAATGAGGGCAGGTAGGTGGCTGTGTTCTGTTCAGGCATCGTAGGGCAGTGTGTCCATATTTCAAGCAGTGGTAACACTGCGTCAGAGGGTTAAGGTCGTCAATCGGAACTCTTTGGTATTTTATATTTATTTTTCCAAAGTTAAGAAGGATTTTTCTAATGGCTCCTGATGTTTGTATTAAGTAGTTTGATACGTCTTGGTGGGACGTCTTTTGTTGGTCGAATTTTTTGAGTTTGATTTCTTTTATGAGTTTAAAATCATCTTTACAGTAATTTTGTAAACCCTCATTTTGCTGGGTTATGCCTAAAACAATTTCATCCTCTGTTAAATTTGACTCTAATCTTTTTACGATCATTATAGGTTTTCTCTTTTTTGTTTCTTCAGCGTTAATGTCTTCTCCGAATGTTCCATTTATTTTTGTGACCAATTTTTGTGCGTCTTCTTTTTTTAAACATGAGATTATGAGTTTTTGTTCACCAATTTTTTTAAATTCTGTTACACCGACTTGCATTTTAGTTACATCAATGTTTTTTTCAATTCTTTTTCTCATTTCTTCAGCCTTCAAGTTTTTTGTTGTTGATATTATGATGGCATGTTTTTGTGGAGTTTGTATCTCGTTTTTATTAATTGGTGTTGTGGCTTGCGCATATGTTTTTATATTTTTTGTCACGAAACTCTCTAGTTTCTCATTATAGTGTTCATTGTTTGTTATAATTTGCTCTTGTAGATTAATAATTTTTTTTTGTAGGATAAGATGTTCTATTTTAATTTGTTCTTCTAGTTTCTTTAAGTTGTTCTCCAAACTCAGTTTTATTCTTGAATCTTTAACAGATGTGATCTTTGCGATATCGCTCTTAATATCTTCGAGAATGTCATCCATTTTCTTTCTAATACCCGCCCGCCCGGGCGAGGTACTTTGGGTACGAAGTGTAGAACAATACTCGATACGCGAGGCAGTGCACTATACGAAACTGTACGACCGCACTGTTGTAGCACTGAAATGCAACTGAAATGCTTCCGATATTTCGGTAACATTCAAACAAAATAAACAATATATAAAGCCAAATTTGGTTTAATAGGTACTTACTGCATAAAAGTAAATTTTATGCCCGATAGGAAGATGGCCCCAAAGGTACACAAAATAAGAGCAATCAAGTTAGCTGAATACTACTTTTGAATGCCGCTTTTTCTCGCATTAATCGGTCAATTCACTGATTGTACTTTTACTTAAAATTTTTAAATCGTAATGAAACAATCATTGATTGTTGATCGAATGAGACGACTTTAACTCAACTGGTGTTCTTCCTTAGAAATATGAAGATAAAAGTTATATTTCGTGAAACAAATTGTTTCTCTTATGGTTCTATTTTTTTCGCTAGGTTGTAATCCTTATTCCCGTGAAAAATATTTCAAATATAGTGACATATACCGTATGGGATTGATTTACTATTTTTGTTACGATTTTTATAAAATTGTTCTTGTGTTAGGTTTCTTTCCTTTAACTCCTCAAGCTAGTTTGTTCGGTTTTCGGAAGTTCTTATATATGTAGGTCTCATATAAATCTTGAGTCTCCCTTACTATAATGGTTAGATATATGATCGATAAAATGAAATATGATTTGTTATAAAGAAAAATCACCACGCTTTATATTCAACTATAAAAGTTAACCAGAAAATAATTAAAATGTGCACCTTTATGAATTCAAAGTTAAAAAAAAACTTTAGAAATTTTTTATTTATTATTTTTACATGAAACGACAAAAAAGTGAGTTGATGATAACGTTTATAATACATGTGATTTTAATATCAGTAATTTTAGTTAGAAAAAACGTAACGTGAGCGATTTTTAAAACTTTTTACGTTTGCAATCAAGATTTTTATATTTTAAAAAATTATTTGTTTATTTCGAATTATAAAATTTCAAAGCTCATTTCGTCACCTTTCAAAAACAGTTTTTAGTTTCGGATATATTCAGAAATATTCCATTGCCGAAATATTTTGACCTTTGAAATACTAAAAATTAAATTAGAAAAAAAAAATTGGATCGAAAAATTTTCAAATAATATTCGAATAATGGTTCAAACACTCACAAAGCATTTATTTTTTAAATCGTTGTATTCTAGTGTACTCGTATATTTCTTACTTTATGCAGGTACCGTACGTATCTTTGTGCGAAATTCATGCATGTCGGAAGTCGGAAGCAACCTCTTGCTTTGCTTAAGATTTGTCCGGCGAGAGGACCTAAAATAATAACCATCTACCCAACAATTGTCTTCCACATTACCTTCTCGTCCCATCTTTCCTCCAAATAACTCTCTATCACTGGTACAAGAAAATCTCTTCACAAGCTCTATTGTCCAGTTTTGAACAGATGCTTCCCTAAATTGTCTTCCATCTCTCACGCACCCGAAATCGGCCATTCTCCTTCAGTTGTGATATCAAAATATTTCTATTGTTTATGTGGTGGTATTACTATCGACTTTTTGTTTGCTTTAAAAATAAATAAGCGTCCACATTGTTTCTTTGATATCTTTATACTTCGTGCAAATTACGAAAAAAACATACAAATGGTCACATAAACGCTTACGAAATCGCAGGAAATTAGCCGTAAATGCCGTGAAACTGCCAGCGAGCAAGTACGAGTATATTCCTGAGTCCTTCTGTGAGAGGAAACTGACTTTTCTAATATACGTTGCCATTTCACAATTGCCAAGGCTATGTGATCTACATCACGATCGGGACTGGATACGTTTGTTACCCGGTAATAGTCCGTACCCTTTTTAACCTCCACGCTGTGTCCAACGCCATGATGTATTTCGAATCTAAATATTTACGACTATGAAAAGTGGTTGTTTCTTATAATGTATTTGTTTCCAATTATTATTATTATTTAAGGTCTTGCAATGGAATATTTTTAAAATAACGTAGGACTAAAGAAGAAATTAACGATTAAGAATAAAAGTTTTCTTATTTTAAGTGGAATACTTTAACTTGTCAAATATTAATTATTATTTTTAATTGATAAACTAATGTTTTAAGACAAGATTTTTATGCATAACACAAAAGGTAACAATTATTATAAGTAATAATTATTAGCCTAAAACACTCATCTACATTGAAAAAATCTCCCGAGAAAAGAGTTAAAGAATTTCACCAAAAAACTTAGACGTATTTTGTCTCGACGCCACCTAGTGGGAGATTTAGCACTTACAATGTCTTTCTCATATAAAATAAAGTTGGTTGTTTGCAGGGGAAAAATGAAATAAGCAGTAAGTAATTGTTGAATGAAACACTAGTATTATATTGAATTATTTGGCAGGCAGGAGATAAGCCGACGTAGCTCAGTGGACAGAATAGTTGAACGGAAATCAGATGGACGCGGGTTCGAGTCCCGTCGGCGGCGAATTTTTTCAATGTAGATGAGTGTTTCAGGCTAATAATTATTACTTATAATAAAAGGTTTCTGATGAGCAAAATAAACAGAGCATGCAATTCACATGCGGTAGAAGTGAAACCTTCAGAAAACTAAAGTTGATAAGAGTGGGGAGGCTACAAAGCACCGCACAAAGAGGAGACCAATTATCTCATTCTATCACATGCAAAATCCCATAGATGTGTGTTTGTCTCTTTTTAGTGTCGTTAGTTTTCGTTTGATCGAGTTTCAAATCATAATGGTGCGAAAGAAGTTTTCCATTCAAAAGCTCATTTCAGTAATGTACTGTGCTCTGGATCGAAATGGCACGAGGTTGAAACCCGGTGCGATGAATAAAATTAAACGGTGTTAAATACAAACAAGTTGTGTTAAGTGATCAGATCTGAATAGTCATGTACTACACAATCTTCTTCTCCCTATTCTCCTTCTCTTGTTTCCCATTCGTAAGTCTTACAATATTCCACGGAGAAATTGTCATTCCATCGTTGTCATCAAGTGTCATGTTCTTCAAATTCCGTAAACGCCGATATATTTTTATCTTAAGAAATGCTGAAAAATCACAACCTCCGGTTATCTGGATTCATAAAGACACCACTTTAAAAATGATACTTCTGACGATCACACCACTTTTAGTTTTATTTATAAAGATACTAGAAACAAGAAACGAAAAAGAAAATGTGAAGAAATATTAGGGTGGTTTTGTAAAATTTTCGCTTTTTATTTGTGTGCAACAATTTAGCTGAAAATTATATTTGAAGACATCGATTTGAGCAGTAATAACAATTTAATAAAACGTGAACCAGATGTAAGAGTTTTTATAGTGATTGATATTCATCTGGATATTTAGATAATTATTTATTTACTGACAGAATGTAATTTATATAGTATATCAGCGTTTTCGCAATCGAAATTAACTGCTTCAGAAATCATTTTATTGTTAAAATTGAGAAGAGAAGATTCGAGGCAAATTAATTAGTAGTGAATTCTATTAATGGTGATGATCAGCGCCACATTATAAAATATTTTCAAATAACACATAATCTAGTGGTTTTCTATTTTATGGTCGGAAATAATTCTAATGTTTTTTTTTTTAAATATTTTTTTTAATGCATAAGTCGTAATCGTAAAAGTAAGATGAATTATTGTTCTAAATCTAATTTACGTTCGTCCAATTTGTATTGCCGTATTGAATCTCTTTGTGTAAATTTAATAAATTAAGTAAGCAGTAAGCATAAAATAATTTTTTTACTTTATAATATCACATAGATCATTTACATGTAAGAATATAGTTTCAAATAATTCAACGCAAATACATCTAACTATCAAAATAAGGGTTACAAAAATCGAAAACTCGCGAAGGTACGTCATAATATTTTATTAGATAATTTCGAGCACTATTTATCGAGAGTATTTTCGAGCACGAAAACTGTGTTTGTGTGTTTACAATTCAAAAGTAGGTATTCCAAGTTAAATATTATTTACTCTTTGTTCCATTCACCATTGATATAGACTTCACAAGATGCCTTTTAGACCATGAGCTACTTAATAGACATCGATCTACAAGTTAATAGACTTCTTTTCAAGAAGATAAAAGATCGATTTTATAGGAGAGAGAGAAAAAATTCTGATGCTTGCATAACCTTGTTGTTGAGAATTAGAATGAGTCGCATAAACGACAAGTTTTCAAGTGGAAATGATGAGCATAAGCCCCAGGCAATCTTCTTTTTGAACTTGAACTATTGACGTGCGCCAAAGTAACTCCTGATATTTACATATTACGTGGCAAGAGCACTTGATAACAATGAGCAAGTTCACGTATATCATACAGTGACTTTGCCAAAGCTTTCGATAAGGCTGATCACTTAGTGCTCCTGAGTAGGCTTGAAGAAATTGGCTTTTCTGAAAATTCGTATCCTATGGTGAATAGCGCAAAGCCTACAAAACCTGTTGTGCCGTAGGGATCTGTTTCCTTGAATATTAACACTCTGTCTATGTGTTAATAGGAGAGGCTATTAATTGGAATGAAATAAATCAAATGGAATATAACAAAAAAGCGGACCAGATGATATTAAACTTAAAAAAATCTATTGATGAAGTAGTCCCAGAACAGAAGATACATAAAATAAATAATAATAAGTGGTACACAAAAGAACTACGCAAAATGCAGCACGATAGAGATACATTTTACAAAAGAGCACGCCTTACTAATAATACTATGGATTGGGATAACTACAAAAAAGCGAGAAACGAATACTCCAAAGACATAAAAAGAACGCATAATGAGTACATAAAAAATAAAATTAACTCAGAAGAAGGGGATCCCAAAAAAATTTGGAAAAGCATAAAAGAATTAGTACATGGCGAAAACAAAGACGACATAAAAATTGTAAACTTCCCAAAAGAGATAAACGAAGAAAACATGGCTAATAGCTTTAATAAATATTTTATTGAAAGCATCACTCAAATCAACAAATTAATACCCAACATTGTTGCTAACCCCATAAATGAAAATAACGAATCAAACAAAGAATTATTGGTCTTCAGAAAAATAAATGCAGAATATTTATTTAAAGTCTTAAATGAAATTAAATCAAAGAATAGTTCAGATGGATTAACTATTAGTATAATAAGGGATGCTTTTCCAGTAATTGGATCTACACTATTAAATATTATTAATGAGACGATTGAAGAAGGAAAATTTCCACAGTCATGGAAACAATCTACCATTATACCGGTTCCGAAGGTTAAAAATACCAGAAAATGTGAAGAATTTCGACCAATCAACACCTTACCAAAATATGAGCAGATTCTTGAAGTGATAATAAAAGAACAAATTTTACAATACCTAGATAAACACAATATTCTATGCCAAGAGCAATCAGGATTCAGATCTAATAACTCGTGTGAAACAGCATTAAACGTAATTGTCGAAGAATGGAAGGAAGGAATGAATAGTAATAAATTTATCTTAGCAATATTTTTAGACTTTCAAAGGGCATTCGAAACTATAGATCGAGAAATCTTAATAAGAAAACTTAAAGAAATTGGTTTCTCATCTATAGCCATTAAATTAATAGAAGAGTATTTGAAAGACAGAAAACAGGTAACAAAAATAAATAATCAATTCTCAAAACCAATGGAAAATAAATTAGGAGTACCGCAGGGATCGGTCCTTGGACCCCTATTGTTCATACTCTATATTAATGACATGGTGAAAATATTTTCAAAATGCAAAGTACGACTTTTTGCCGATGATACACTTATATACTTAATTGGTGATAACTATGAAGAACTAATAAATATTTTAAATAATGAACTAGATGATGTATCAAGATGGCTAAAAATAAATAAGCTTAAATTAAATACAAAAAAAACAAAATGTATGGTGATTGGATATAAGAAGACATCCAGTGAAAGCAAAATTAAAATTGATGGTGAAATTATTGAAAATGTTTCTGAAATGAAATTTAATTTAATTTAATTTAATTTATAATTTCTCACCATACATGTGTTCTTATTTTTTTTTTACAAAAATATTAACCTCACTAGGCTAGCAGCCTGTATTGAGGTTAAATTCATAAATTTGAGTGGTGCATTTACACACAAATCACTAAAATACAAAAAAATCACTAAAATACAAAACACTACATCCAAAACACTAAAATACTTAGGAGTCATATTAGATTCCAAACTAAACTTCAATAGACATGCCGAATATACCCACAAGAAAATTGGCAAAAAGATATCTTTTTTGGGAAGAATTCGGCCGAAAATTTCCAGAAAAACCGCCATCATCATTTACAATTCAATTATTGCTCCACACTTCAACTACTGTTCAAGTATCCTTTTCCTTTGTAATGAAAGAGAACAGAATAAATTTCAAATTCTCCAAAACAGAGCAATGCGAATAATACTCCGAAGAAATAGATTTTCAAAAATAATTAAAATGCTAAAGGAACTTAATTGGTTAACAGTGAAACAAATACTGACCTTGAACACGTTGATATTTATTCACAAAATATTAAACAACATGTTACCAAAATACTTCACAAATAAAATCGTATACAATAAGGACATTCACAGACATTACACGAGGACTTGCAAGGAAATAAGATTAAACAAAAAGGACAAAACGAATACGCAAAACAGTCTGCTATACAAAGGAATTAAGTTATATAACACACTACCAGAAACTCTTAAGTCCTCACCAATTGAAAAGTTCAAGATGGATTGTAGGAGCTACATAAAACAAAAACAAAAAATTTTGTGATTTCAAAAATTTTGTGAATTTAAAATATTATAATTAAAAAAAAAAAAAAAAAACTGCAATATGAAATATTATAATCAATTAGAAATTTGTAAACTTAAATGTACAAATTACTAAAATAAAATTCAAATAAAAAAAAAATAAAAAAAAAAAAAAAAAAAAAAATAGTCAAGGAAACACAAAATAAATTTATACAATACATCTGCATGAGAGAGTTCTGTGGCTGTGTCCAACAACATTTGTCTCAGGAATGCTGGGTATCTACAGCCTTAGTTCTAGGAGGAATGTCGCATTACTGCTGATGGCTTACAAACTTAACTTCCATTGACTACAATAAGTTCGTTAAGACAATAAAACAGACGGATTCGTTAATTTCATAAAAAAATATTCTGTTTCTGGAATCCAAAACTAAAACAGCAAAAATATCTTTCAACCTTAGGTTCCTCATGCGGGAATAACAATTCAATGGAGAAGATTTCTCTCACTTCATGTACAACACAATTTCAATAAAACGTATCACCTATACAATTGTAATAGTAAATGGGGCTCAAAAAATGTTATGATACTTACTTCTCACTTTTTTTGTAACAATCGCCGCCAATTAAACGTAACGCAATATGTTACATGCGAGCGCGGACGGTGCGAGCCACGCCGATTAACGTCGTCAGTTAACATAAAATGATTATGACATCCGATAATGAAATCTGATTAAAATGGTTAAAGATTAATCAACATTGATGTGGAGTAATTTTGAAATATCTAAGGTCACTCTAAAATATTCTATTTCAATGTATCTGCAGAGTTTCAGATGAAATGACCGCACACGTTCATTTACGTACTGGCTTAATGCCTTCGTGAAAGATCAAGGTTACGTTTTTACGTTTAAATGGCAGATTTAATTAATTAATATGTTTTTTTTAATGTATACTTAATTATAAATCAGTGGGAATAGTCTACCGCATACTATTTTTCATGCGTAGTTATTATTCTTTCGTTGTTTGAAATCGTATTATAATTTTTCATTGAAACAATGGATGAATTTAAAGTTCACTTTTTTCGTGAGATCGGTTCAGTATCCATATTCCACCGAAACCAACCGAAACGCCGCTCCACTTTGTGGTTCATATTGCTCCGGTTCCTTAAATATGTCATCGGAACGTACAAAACTTAAAAATTCGGTCCTGTGTAAATTTTTGTACGTTCCAATGACATATTTAAGGAACCGGAGCAATATGAACCACAAAGTGGAGCGGCGTTCCGGTTGGTTTCGGTGGAATATGGACACTGAACCGATCACACGAAAAAAGGTTATCTTTAATTTCATCCATTGTTTCACTGAAAAATTATAATACCATTAAAACTAAAAATTCTGTCCTGTGTAAATTTTTAATGTCACGGCTACATTTTTTTTTCAATATATTAACTTAATAACTAAAAATGAATTCTTACAGAATCTTCATCTCGGAATCGACTGCTAGTAATATCTTGAATAAAATAAATTACTAATTTAATGAAAAATGGGTCGTCCCTCTAATGAAAACTTCTGTAAAACAAATTAAACGTGGTTGTGAATAGTATTTTACATACAACCTAACTTAAACAATATAATTAATTTTATTAAAAGAAAGACAAACATTCACGGGTTACGAATAACCTAACAATGTTTGAAAATCTCCTACCACCACTACAGAAAGCCGAAAATGTTGCTTGTGTTGTGATGGAAGACTTAGCCAGCCGAGGAATTGAACACGCGACGCCCGGATGGGATCCAAGCGCTATGCCAACTCAACCACTGACCAGTCATAATCTTGCCCTAACTTAACTTTCATAAATATCTATTTTATTCAGATTTTCTTTATCCATTTTTTTTACAAAAACTCAAAAATAGGCCCTGAGTAAAATATTTCCCCCGGGACCTATGTCATCTTTGGCGATGCTGTGTGAAGGGTCTTTTAAAGGAAAGGAAGGGGAGGAAGTTCTGGGAAGGATAAGGTATGAGGGGTGGGTTATAATCTGGGGGTTTATGGGTCCGGGAGTGACGGACGTACTAATCCATCCCTCCTACTGTGGTACAAGGCGATGTTCTAAAAGACTTCTTCTTGAGAGATCACAAGATCCGGCTTGCCACGCAGTTAGGACCAGGACAAACCTCACCCCATGAACCCGCGCACCCCGAAACGTAGCGAACCACTTGGAATGACCTATGGCAGAGGTGTTGGATATTCAATAAATGGTTCCCGGAGCGGTGCGGTATCCATCCCCGCCTCCCAAATTGGAATATTATTCTTTTTATAGGATTAACTTAAACTTCCTATTACCTTTCATTTTGTTTTCATAGATAAACAAAACAGAGTGTGCAATTAACAAGCAGTAGAAGTGAAAACTTCAGAAAACTAAAGTAGACAAGGGTGGGGAGGCTACGAAGCACCGCACAAAGAGGAACCGATTATAGAAACTATCTAATTCTCTCGTAGGCTAAATCCTACGGATTTAGGTATTTGTTCTTTTGGTGTGTGTCGCAATTTTTCGTTTCATTGGGTTTCAAATCACAACGGTGCTAAAGAAGTTTTCACTTCAAAAATATTCTATCAATCTCAAATATCCTAGTGGTGATATCAAAAATACGTATTATTCGTCTTTATTAATTAAATTACATACATAAACTTAGATGAATGAAACATTTTAATATGAAATGAAATTTTTTAAATATTTTGAATTATACAAAGCCCGTATTATTTTATAACATGATGTGGGCTGGAGTAAACATTGCAAACTTAAATGTTGTGCCACACACTTAGAATGCATTACACGCCCTCTATATTTTTAAATAAATAAATAAACACTTTGCGTAAACTGAAAAATTTACCCAATTTAATTTAATAAGAGAAAATTACCGTTCCGGTTGGTGCAGTTTTCTATTTCGAGCGCTGGATCACCCATGATAATGACAATTGTGTGGATGTAAGTATAATTCACAGATTGCCATTTATAATAATACCGTATTTGTGTACTCTTAATTAATTGTGATAGATAAAATAAATAATAATAATAATGATTTATTGTCTTCCTTTCTTTTCTTTTAAGTCAATACTATGGCACAAAATTATAATTCTGTATATATTTACCCCGCAGCATGAAGAGAAATTAGAACATAAATACAGCACTAGACTCACGCGCAATGACGGGTAAATAGTTCCGAAATTTAATAATAAGTACGGACCGAGAACGTTGTTTTCTGTTCGTACATCATACCGAAGATATTTAATTTATTACCTGACTCTATAAAGCAAATTAATAAAATGAATAAGGTTAATAAATACATGGTGAAAAATTGTTTATATTGATATGTATGAATAAATGTTAAATCTGTAGACATAAGATGTAAATTATAACTTTTAAAATGTATATATGACCAGTCAGTGGATGAGTGGGCATAGCGCTTGGGTCCCACCCGGGCGTCGCGTGTTCGATTCATGGGCTGGCTAAGTCCTTCGTCACAACTTAAGCAACATTTTCTGCTTTCGGTGGTGGTAGTAGGAGATTTTCAAACATTGTTGGCTTATTCGTAACCCGGGAATGATTTTGGAATGTTTAAAAAAAAATGTAACTAAACTGTAAGCACCTGTAGACAAGCCAATTCAATTGGCTTAGCAGGACTTGTTTGTTGATTCACTTAACTTTTCGGTCAATAATAAAAAAAAAACATATTAAAAAATGTATAAAAAGGTAACCTGTAGAGATAATGATATCCTCACTGGGATCTCCCGTGCTGAGGATTTCATTTACATACACATTATAATTTTTTTATTTTTTTTTATTTATTAGAGATAATATATTACAAAATTATTATATAAAATTTATAATACATTACTCCCAATGAGTTTAATAAAACTCATTTCGGGAAGGACAACATTATACATCTAAAGGAAAATTATTTTTACATAAGAACACGGAAATCAATGAACAATACATAGATTTTTAAATGGACTAGACACACTTGATACAGATAATTGAAGAATATATAAGACAAAGGAAGACAGATAACTTCGTCACTGGTTAATAAAGTTGCTGAGAAAATATCCTTTTAGAGCCTTTGCCAATATTTTTTTGTTTGATTCTGGTAGTTTTAGGACATTAGGTAATGCGTTGTATTGCGTATGTGCGATGTATTGTAAGGAGTTAATTCCAAATTTAGTTGTGTGTGTAGATGACGATAGGTGTATTTGATTTTGTGATCGTGTTTTGTGCTGGTGTATATCGGAATTAAAGGCTGGTTTAGTGTTGGTGTGTGACGAGTGTTGAATTATTTGTAGGATGGCAGTGGTGATGCTATATTTTGGCAGAATGGTAAAGGGAAGAATTTGTGTCAGTGAGTATATGTCTTTGACATGCGTATCCCATGGTAGATGGTATATATTTCTTATGGCTCTATTTTGGATTACTTGTGCCCCAGATACTAACCAGGTAACTTAGGTGAGAGTATAATACCCCACGGCATAATACCCCAAAAGGCATAATACCCCAAAAGGAAATAACCATAAAACTTTTGGCCGTGAAAATCTAAAATCATATCTAAAATCATATCTAGGTGAGAGTGGATCAGAGCATAATATGTGGCACGCAGTAAAGCTGTGGGGAGCACATCTTGAAGTCGATAGAGTACACCAGTTATCGGGGAAATTTTGGATTTAACATATTCAACATGGGAGTTCCACGATAGGTTAGAATCTATGAATAACCCTAAATATTTCGTTACTTGTACATTTTGGAGCTTTTCATTTCCAAGAGTAATATTCATTGTCATGTAATCTTTTTTCCCGAAAGTGAGGTAGTGAGTTTTTTTGACATTGAGGCTTAATTTATTTATCCGCAACCATTTAGCTAGCTGTTATTTACAGACTCGGAGTGTAGGTCTTAGGTCTTTATCAATGATGCGCGATTTAGCTATATGAACATTTATTAATATTGTTGGCTATAATTACGTCCTATCTTATGTGCTGGCGGTAGGAAAAGAGGGCGAGGAGATGCCCGCATCTCCCTTTATAGTGGGATCACCTGTCTCGCTCTTGTATTGTCGGAAACAGGTGTACCACCCGAAAAACCTCTCTCACATCCTCCCCTACTTAAACTGGAGAATCCTGGCTACATACTTGATTCCTACAGCTACATATGTCATACATTATATTATTATATTTCATATTTTATACATGATATTTAAAATTAACACAACATTTGTTTTCGTTCTTTCTGTTTCCTTTCTGTCCATTTCGTCCCATCCTCCTCCTCGATTGCGAAGTGCTTTCACCTAGGCCGAAGCCTTCCTTGCCACGGGTTAGATCTGAAACATGAAGAAACAGAAATAGAGACACTTCTATTACGTAACATACCGGAGAGATCTAATTCGTCCGTCGACAATTCCAACGTGTCAGACGCGAATTCCTGGTTATCTTCCTCCTGCCATGAAACATGTAATTCCTTTAGCTGGTCTAAATGCCTTTTCCACACCATATTAGACTTGTTAATTTTTATGAAATATATTTTACTACCTTTTTTATCGACAATAACCCCAGGGACCCATAACCTATTACCCTGAGATCTGAAATCTCTAGTCATTACTTTCTGACCTATATTAAAACCTGATTTAACTCTACCCTTATATTGTCTTTTCTGATGCTGGCCAACCTTCGATAAGAAAATTTTTTACTTGACCTAACACATCATCCTTTTCGGTTTCACTTTTTATCACGTCTAAAGACAAATTAAACCCATTATTCTCGAAATAATTAATGTAACCAGACTCTATCTCATCTTCACAGATAACCTTTTCAATCGGACACCTGCTCAGAAAGTCTGAACAATTATTTTTTGATTTTACATATTCAATTTTAAAATTAAACGAACTTAACATAATAGCATACCTCTGTAACCTTGACGCGGCAATCTTAGGTATTTCCCTATTTTCACCTAAAATTCTGACTAACGGCTGATTATCCACAGCTAAAATAAATTCTCTGCCGTACAAATATTGATAAAACTTTTTAATCCCAAAAATAATTGCTGTTGCTTCAATATCTAGAATAGAATAATTCTTTTCCGCTTTAGTTAAAGTTCTGCTTGCGAACCCAATCGGTCTTTCCACGCCATTTTGAAACCTATGAATTAATGTTGCTCCTACCCCATTAAGACTACCATCTGTGACAAGTTTCACAGGTATATTTTCGTCAAAATGCGTTAAAATCCTATCCGAAGTTAATATTCTTTTAATTATCGCAAAACTATTTTCTTGTTCCGTACCCCATTGAAACTTAACATCTTTTTTAAGTAATTCGTATAATGGTGACAATATATTTGCCATATTTGGAACAAAATTACGATAATAACTAATCATACCTAATAAACTTCTTAAATTATTTAAATCACTAGGTGCTGGTGCATTTAAAATGGCTTCCTTATTCCGTTCACATGGTTGTATCCCTTGTTCACTTATTTTATAACCTAAAAACTCAATAACTTTTAAATTGAATTCACACTTGTCACTATTCACTGTTAGATTACAATGTTTTAACCTTTCTAAAACGACACACACGTTTTTCTCTAAATCGACGTTGTCTTCCCCTATCACGATAATATCATCCAAGTAAAACGTCATGTTCTATAGTCCTGACAAACAATTTGCCATTGCCTTTGCAAATATTGCTGGCGCGGGAGATAACCCGTACACTAACCACTTATACTGAAATAATCCTAAATGGGTATTGATTGTTGTAAAACGCCTACACTCCTTTTTTAAAACAAATTGGTTATACGCCGATTTAAGATCAATTTTTGCAAAAACTTTCCCACCATTTACTTTCGTTAATAGATCCTCTATCCTAGGTAATGGATATTTGTCAACTAATAGCTGATTATTCACTGTTGATTTATAATCACCACATAATCTAATGTTACCGTTTTTCTTAATCACTGGAACAATCGGACTTGCAAAATCACTAAATTGAACTTGTTCTATAATACCGTCTGACAGTAAATTATTTAACTCACTTTCGACTTTTTCTTTCAAAGCGAACGGCATTACTCTGTGATTACGAAATATCGGAATGGCGGTCTCCTTTAAAGTTAAATTCACTTCGTACTTATTAAATTTTCCTAGTTTATCCGTAAAAACTTCTGGGAATTTTTTTACTAATCGCTGCTTCAAAGTATTTTGTTTTATACTGTTTACGATTCCGTTAATCCCGAAGTTAAACAGATTCATAAAATCACGCCCCACTATCGAGAACGAAGCACTTGTGACAACAACAAATTTCAAACGGTGACACTGACCGTTAAATTCCACTTGTGGCGTAATTGTACCTACCACTTTTACGAGCGTATTGTCAAAACCCCGTAGACTAATATCTTCGTGCACTAGCTTAATTCTACTGAATTTACTGAAATAATACTCCTTGGAAATTACGCAACAAGATGCTCCAGAATCTACCATGAATTTACTCTTGATCCCGTCTAATGAAACTTCAATTAAAAATGGTTCGACACTATTAACTTCACCCAACTTTGTATCCGACAACAAAGTATTCACATTCTTACGTGTTGAGGAACGCTTGCACTGTTTTGCTAGATGACCCTTCATACCACAAATTTTACATAAATAATTTTTATATCTACATTCCGTCGCAATGTGATTATTGTGTCCACAAACGGTACAATTATGTTTCACAGCGTTCGCTGGCGACGGTGACCGTGCCCTGTTGCCATGCCTGAAACGATTCACGTCTCTGTCTTTCACACGCGAATTATTAGAAGAGACTCGACCGGCCTTGACCTGTACATTAGCATAAACCGTATTATCAACTCGGGACTGCGCTTGAGTTGAAGCTACGACGTCAATGCACTCGGCGACTTGTAAACATTTTTCGAACGAGTACAATTCACCCTCGAGAAATAATTTTTCCCTAACCTTTCCTGGTTTACATCCTAATACAAAGAAATCCCTTAAATTTACTGATAAACTATTCCCAAATTTGCAATTAGTAGAAAGAGACTTTAAACGCACTGCAAAATCGCGGATTGATTCGTCATTTCTTTGTTTAGCACTGTAAAACTTAGATCTCTCTTCAAAAAAACATTTCGTTGAACAACAATACTCATCAAGTTTAGATATCAAATCTTCTAACTTAATATCTGTTACCTTTTTAGGAATGCACAAATTAACCAATAAGGAAAAACAATCATCTTTCAATGCATTCAGGAAAATAGCCCTTTTCTTATCATCCGATGCAAACTTATCATCATTCACGAGGAGAAATTGTTCGAGGCGGACCTTGAAGTTCTCCCAGTTCCCGTCACGCAAACTGAAGGACTCCAATCCTCGAGACTCCATGTTTCCAATGCCCAGAAGGTACACAAATAGAGAGAAAGAAAACAGAAAAAACAAAAACTTCCCAATGGGGCTTCTTCTTCTGCAGTCTGCTCCCTGGACCCTGCTCTGGAAACTGCTCCTTGACCCTGTGACTTGATGGCTCCTTCCAGACCCGTAACACAGTAACACCGATGGCTGCCCCAGATCACTCCTGCGACCTGGATCTCCGATCCTTGACCCTCAGAGATGCCGATTGACGCTGGACCTCCCGTGCTTCCCCCTTTCGAGAAGCTGGCTGGCTCCAGTGTCTTCTTCTTCGCTGTTCACTTCACTCCTTGCAGTGAAGTGTTGCTTGAATTCCGGTCCGGCCTTTTTTACCGACCCGAAAATAATATGTTACAACCGCTAATTTTTTGTGCCAAATTTTGCGCGTCGATTCTTGATTCTTTTTACGATTTCGCGAGCTGCCACTGTTATGTGCAGTCTTATCGTATTCCGTAGGCTGCGCCACTGTTATTTACAGACTCGGAGTGTAGGTCTTAGGTCTTTATCAATGATGCGCGATTTGGCTATATGAACATTTATTAATATTGTTGGCTATAATTACGTCCTATCTAATGTGCTGGCGGTAGGAAAAGAGGGCGAGGAGATGCCCGCATCTCCCTTTATAGTGGGATCACCTGTCTCGCTCTTGTATTGTCGGAAACAGGTACCACCCGAAAAACCTCTCTCACACTAGCTTTGCGAGATCTTTATTCATTAGAGATTCAAGTTCCCTCAGATTTTTACAACGATAATAAATCACAGTATCATCAGCGTAAAGTTGAAGTTTTCCCAAGATGCCGCATTTAGTTATATCATTGATGTATTATTTTACTCATGGCTGAATTTAGGTTGCGTTTTAAGAAAATTGATAAAAAAGAACGGGCTTTGAAATTAGATAAAAACAAGCTTAAAAATAATGGTCTGTGTAAAGAAGCAACACAAATATTGGAAAAACAATTCGCCGACCTCCAGACTCAACTATACAACAGGGAAGAAAATATTGAAAATATTGAATACATCTGCAATGAATCAAAGAAAATCATCACAGAGATTGCAAAGGAAAAATTCAAAGAAGAGACGCCGCAAAAGAAACAGAAATGGATGACAGATGAAATACTAAACCTCATGGAAGTAAGAAAAAAATACAAAAATCGAAACGTGGAAGAATACAAAAGAATCCACACAGAAATTCGGAGTAAAATTAGGCAAGCAAAAGCTGATTGGCATATTCAACAGTGTGCTATAATTGAAACCCACAATGATAAACATGATATTTTCCAAGTACACAAGAAAATCAAAGAATTGACTGGAATAAATCGTAAAACCGGCATAGGGCAACTGGAGGATCGAGATGGAAAAATTCTAACTGATATTAACGAAAAACTAAAAAGATGGAAAGACTACATCTCAGAACTCTTCAATGATAATAGAAGCGCAGAATATGATATGGGAAATATTACAACAGGCCCACCAATCACAACAAATGAGGTAGAACATGCAATTCGTCTCTCTAAAACTGGGAAAGCAGCGGGCCCAGATGGAATACAGGCTGAAATCCTTAAACTTATAGGAAATAAAGGCATCCTAGTATTGACCAGTCTCTTTAACTCCATATATAATACAGGAATTATCCCACTAGATTGGCTTCGATCCACTTTTGTTACTCTCCCAAAGAAAGCAAAAGCAAGAAAATGTAGTGACCACCGGACAATTAGTTTAATGAGCCACTTATTAAAGATATTTTTGCGAATTATACATGGACGCATATATCGCAAAGTGGAAAAAAAGATAGGTGTCACACAATTTGGCTTTCGAAATGGGTTGGGTACTCGAGAAGCGTTATTTAGTATTCTAATCCAAAGATGTAGAGATGTGAATACAAATGTACATGCATGCTTCATTGACTTCCTTAAAGCATTTGATAGAGTTAGACACGACAAAATGATTCAAATTCTGAAAACCTCTGGGATAGACGATAAAGATATAAGGATAATAGGTAATCTTTATTGGAACCAGAAAGGAGCAGTAAGAGTAGAGCAATGTCTAACAGACGAAGTAGAAATAAAGAGAGGCGTGCGACAGGGTTGTATTCTTTCACCAATGCTCTTCAATTTATACTCCGAAGAAATATTCAATGAAGCTCTGCAAGAGGCTACTCAAGGACTTGTTATAAATGGGAAGATTCTGAACAACCTGCGTTATGCAGACGATACAGTACTTCTAACAAGTAACATTGAGGATTTACAACTTTTGCTGAATCAAGTAGTGAAGACTTGTGAGAATTTTGGGCTAGAACTGAATATAAATAAAACAAAATACATGCTCATTAGCAAAAATAACGCATTGGATGAACATCTTTATATTGCTGGAACAAAACTGGAGAAGGTACAAAGTATTGTATACTTGGGCTGCAATGTAAATGATAGATGGGATCCTTCAGTTGAAATCAAATGCCGCATTGAGCAAGCTCGTGCAACCTTTATCCGCATGAAAAAAATGTTCTGCAGTCATGATCTCAACCTTGGATTACGAATGCGAATGGTCAGATGCTACGTATTTTCAATATTATTTTATGGAATGGAAGCATGGACGCTTACGAAAGAATTAATTAGGCGACTTGAGGCATTCGAGATGTGGATCTACAGAAGAATACTTAAAATAAGCTGGATGGACAGGGCCACAAATGAAGATGTTATGGTTCGGATGAATAAAGAAAAGGAAGTAATTAAAACCATAAAAATCCGAAAACTTCAATATCTTGGACACGTGATGAGACATCCAGAGAAGTATGAGATCTTGCATCTCATAATGCAGGGAAAGATTGCCGGAAGACGGGGCCCTGGAAGAAGGAGAACCTCATGGCTGAAAAACCTTAGACAGTGGTTTGGCCAGTCTACCGTGGAGCTGTTCCGGGCCGCAGTAAACAAAGTCCGCATAGCCAACATGATAGCCAACGTCCGTTGAACGGACAAGGCACAAGAAGAAGAAGAAGAATTAATGTATAGTAAGAAAAGTAGGGGTCCTAGAATCGAGCCCTGTGGCACTCCACATGTGATTTTTCCAAAGCCGCTTAGGTTCCCTTCGATGTCGACAAGGCAATATCTATCAGATAGGTAACTTCGGAGGAGCTTTAAAGATTTTCCGACTATACCCAAATGTTCCATTTTTTGTATGAGTATTTCATGATCTACTGTATCAAAGGCATTTTTTAGATCTATAAAAATAGCTGCTACATATTCGCCCTGGACTATGTACTGCTGAATGTTCGAGATTTAATTATAAGAAATTAATTAGTTATAAACATGTATAATATGTCATGTAGTAATTTTTTAAATAATTATGAAATAAATAAGATAATGTATTTTATTATTCAGTTCAGTAGATTCAGTTTTAGTCTGTAGGTATTTGATATCAGTATATTTTCTATTTCTGATATCCGTATATTCAGTATCCAGCTTTTTATTTGAGATTTAAATGTTATAATGTTGAGGTTTTTGAGTGGTATTTTATTGTAGAGTTTAATACCATAATATAAGAAGCTTTTTTGCCCAAATTTTGTGTTAGTAGTTACTTGTTGGATATGTTTTAACCATGAGATCTAGTGTTTCTAATGTACGTGTTAGTTGTTGTTTCTTGGGTTTTGTACTTATGAATGAATGTAAATGAATATAGTTTTAGAATATAGTTGTTTAATTGACATGATGTTGAGATTGTTGAATATTTCGTCAGTGCTAGTTCTTATAGGAACTTTCAGTATAATTTTCATTATGGCTTTTTGAGTTTTAATTAGCGGATTTAGTATGTTTTTATTTGCACTGCTCCATCCGATAATACCGTATTCTATACGAGACTTATGGAAAAAACTTTCATTCCTTGACGAAACGCAAATAAAATTGATAAAATATAATGAATTTAAAGTTAAACTAATTTTTCTTTCATCTAATTTGGCTATGAGCCCGTAAAACAGATATGTTGAAATAGACACTTTGAATTGGAGGTAAACAGAAGGGAAATAGTGAGGTGAGAGATTAGTTGGAAATCGGTTGAAGGTTAGAATAATATGTTGTGGAAACGACGTAACAAATCCAACATGATAATATTAAATGGGAGAGGAAGAGAATACGAAGAATGATTATTTAATTAAAAAAGAACAGTGTATTTACTTACTGTAGGCACGCAACTATTATTATGAAAACCATATAGCTACCTGTTACTTACATATAAGTGATGCAGTAGTAGGTTAATAGTGTTTTATTACATTGTCTTCACCTGCATTGTCCATTGAATAAAGCTTCTTAAAGTATATACGGTATGTACAGTATGTACACCAAGGATAATAATGCCTTGTTTTATCACCGATGTAGCTATCCATAATGTACACAACTTCATAAACCTGGGAGTCTAGAACAGTGAAATCGATAAATTTAAAATATCGAAATGATATTCCGAGCACGGTTTCACTGTTGACAGCCGAACCGACATTTACAGGGAACAATTAAGAAATCAGTGTACCTGACAACACTTTGACGGTTTTCGTGGTCGAGGGGTAATACTCTCGATTCACAATCCGAAGATCGCTGGTTCGAACCCAGCGTGCGCAAATAAAGTTTATTTGATTAATTTGTGGTATTTCAGAACTAATTAATTTAAAAAAAGTATGTGATATATTGGTGGCACGTTCCATAGTGGAAGATAACCGTTGCTTTAAATGGCTTTAGCCGTGTTTGGTGACCAGATCTGAATAGCCAGGTACTTTCCCACCCTCTTCTTCCCCATCTCCTTCCCCTTCTCACTATCTTCAGCCTCACAACATACATATATACATCACAGCATAGTCTCACTGGCTCCAGACGGGAGCAGCTAGGACTCTCGTGGGGTATCCACATAAAAAAAATTGCACTCGTAAACGTCAAATCGATTTGTAAAATAATTAACGTACGCACATTTGTAATAAAATTTTTCATAACGAAAAACATTATTCAAATAGCTGTGTATATCAACAGCTTATCTGACACTAAAGAAGCCTTGCTAAAATTTGTAAATCGTCGGTCGGAATATTTCTTGTCAATTGTTGACCGTGATCGGGAATAATGCCAACTAACCTTAAATGAGGAATTTAGCTTAGAACATCTGAAAAGTAATTCTTAATTATGTAAAAATAAATATTTTCAAACTGGTTGAAGCATTATTTATTACTTGAGTAAAACAAGAATATTTTTTTGATAAAATCGTATATTTAACAAATAAATTAGCTAAAAATAATATCATTTTATTTTCACTACAAAATAAACCAATTCTCTATATTGAGATAGGTATATTAAGATACAATAAATAGATTTAGTCGATGGAAAATGAAATAGTAAAAAGAAATGAGGAAGAAAATTACTTCGATTGAAGAGAAGACAAAAACTAGTGACTGGTGCGAAAGTCAATAAATAATGCCAAAGTGTATGATTTTTATAAACGATAACATCGATAGAGAGATACATACTTATTTATACCAAAGCACAATAAATCGCGGGTCATTTTGGGTAAGGCTTAATGGGAATATCCGTGTTGAGGAGCGTGGGAGTTGCTGACAACTGCGTTGAATCTGGAAAATCAAACAAATATGGTTATACTCCATTTTATTCTATTTTAATGTTGACGAAAATTCCACAAAAAACAATATTTGGCGGAGAGGCAACATACAGGTGCTTGTTTTCGTTTTGCCAAATAAGGAAAGAAAGTACGATAATTTATTTTTGTTATCTTTTGTTCCCTGTAGGAGGATTGTATTTTTCAATAAAACTTTATTAAGTTTGTTAAAAAACTTATGCTATACTGATATGGAACTGGATAATATTTCAAACATCAATTGACACATTTGTGAAAACATAAATCGTTACACAAAGCCTATATGTAGGCAAAAAATGGCTTTAGGATCATGCGGATGGATTTCTCAAGAAAGCATGGCGCGTCGTTTTTTGAATTTCGAGAGTGCATCAATCAAGTGCATTAAATAGCGTTATTCCGAATGGTATGGTAACGGATTATCTTCGAAATGCACCGCGATTGATCTGCGGCCCATTGATAGAAGCAAAGGTTCCTCACCCATTGTGGTCATCGGCGGAGTAGTGGACAGTCCTGACGGAGCCATCGGCCTCTACCAGGGAGTAGTGTCCCTTCACTACATCACCGTCTCTCTCCTCGGACTGGCTCTTTTGGTCCCCGGTGTGATGGTCGGCCACGCTGTACTCGAACTTGTAGGCAGGGTGCGCCTGAAATAATAGGATTGGAGAAATAAAATTAAAAAAGGCTCTATCAGTGCATCAAGACGATACTTAATTTAGCCTACTACACTGTGAACAAAAATTCTTTTATGTGTGAATTAGGTAATTTTTTGAGAACAATTGGAATAAAGGATGTGAGATCGAAAAAAAAGTTAATTCTTACGTATGGTTCGGGAGCGTGGGCGTATGACTTGTATGCTGGGGCGGCGTAGGCAAGGGGAGCGGCGTAAGCCTTGAGGGCCGGGGCGGCATAACCGTGCACGGGGGAAGCGTGGCTCACGATGCTCTGAGAGGACACGGCGTGGGAAGAGTGGGCTGGGGCGTAAGCCTTAAGAACTGGGGCGGCGTAGTGTACTTGAGGGGCGGCGTATTGCAGTTGAGGGGCGGCATATTGCAGCTGGGGGGCGGCATATTTCAGTTGAGGAGCGGCGTAATGCAATTGAGGGGCGGCATATTTCAGTTGAGGGGCAGAGTGACTGACGATACTCTGGGAAGACACAGCGTGGCCGTGTCCGCTGGAGTAGGCGGGAGCGCCATAGTGGCTTGGAGCAGAGTGGCTCACGATGCTCTGGGAGGATATGGCGTGACCATGGTGGCCAAGGGCGGGGAGCAGATCAGCTCCGACTAGGGCCAGGAGGGCGGTTACCAAGAGGATCTGGAAAATAAAACATGACATTTGAAATTAGACTCTTGAAAGTATGGTGTAATGTTTCCAACTTCTGTCGAACATAGGACATGATTCCATGATATGTTATTCCCCAACCGTTGGCCTCTGGTGTACTTATATCAACATGCTATCGGTTTTGGGAAAATACGATATACCTACTTACGTACAAAAAAAAATATAACCAATTTTCCCTGAAGGGAAGATTTTATAGTCAAATATTAAAGGTTTTTTTAAAACATATTTGACTTGTCTTTATATTGCATGTACCAGTGAATACGAATGAAAAATCAACACTATAAATAAATTCGTTTGATTTCCATACCAACTTATTACTAAAGGTATTTGGAAGTCGGTTTTAGGTTTTAAATTGGTAAATAAAGCCCAAAAAATTATAATTTGATGCTAATTATGATTTCGGGGATCAACTGTTGGGTCTTAATGTCGGTAACATATTTATATTTACTGGAAAAAAATGACTTCAGCGAATGAACTAAAAGTCTGTTGGGGACTATTTTTTTATGTACGGAATTTAAGCTCCCCGGAAGGTTTTAAGGCACAGTCAAATTGAACCCGTTTTTCATTAACCATTGAAGAAATTCGATTAATTGGTTGATTTTATGATTCAATAGGTTTGGTGTATTCATAAGTGAGCCATAGAAATTACGATACAAGAAAGCTGAGATAACACGAACCTTTGCAATCATTGTTTAAACAAGTGTTCTCTATTGCTGCCAGAATAAAACTGTGATAATCTGAATACTGGACATGGTTTTATACCACTCAAAAAGTACACCAGGTACCTTTGATTGGGACCCTAAACAAGGCGGGTCCAAAAACGATGGCGTTATGCAACCGATCTAGCCTTTTGTTGGTACGCTGATAACAAGGCAGCAGTATTGAAAAAATCTAAACTGACCCACATCAGGGGTTGCGACACGTTAAAGATTTATTTATATTTCGGGTATGATTATTGATTTTCATGTGTACTATGGAAACATAAACCATGGATTTACAGACAAAGCTAACCCTTACCATAGTCTTATTTAATTGTGATAATGAGTTGCCGGTAGTAAAGCTAAAGTAGTTAGTTCGAAGCTTTCGGTGAGAAGAAAAAAGAAATATCGCTTTATTTGTATATTCCTAAAGTTCGGATTTGCTTCAAAGGAATTGTAGAGTTTCTTTCGCACTTTTATGTTTTTATAAACTACTTTAGATTTATTATTATTTATTAAAATAAAGTCTAATATTCCCAGATTACAACTAATCTGCCAATATTTAGAAATACATTTCCTGTACAATGATGGAGGACAGCAGAAAAATTGAAATCACGATGTTTGTATATTTGCGGCATGTTCTAGTGTGGAAGGTACTCTCAGTATCGCCCTGATGTAAGACCACCATCCAGAATTAAAAAGTTGCTTGAAATGCCGTGTTTGGTGACCAGAGCTGAATAGCCAGGTACTACCCCAACTTGCTCTTCCCCATCTCCTTGCTCACTCCACTACCTTACGCCTCACAACCTACCTCAATTGGTGATGCTATAGGGCGATTCCGCTATAGACGATTCTCGACAGTAATTTTTAAATCGCAGTATTTATTACTATTTTTGATATCAGTGCAAAGAAGAAGGTCAATATTTAATAATAAAAATATTTTTTTGAATTTTACTTCATATTGAAATTTTTGGCGCGCCTAGAAACATTATCATTCGAAGAATCGGATATAAACTGCAAAATCATACCGTGCAACACTGGTGCGGAACAGCTGTTACCGATAGTTTGAAGTTATATTTTACTGCTAAACGTGTAGTGACAATATTAGTTTATTCTTATGTGCCGAAAGATGTAAGGACTTGTTGTTATTTTTTAAGCATCATTGACTACAAGAAGTCACTGTTAGCTTGTTGCACCCGCGATACAAAAGATATAAAAGTTTGTGTTTTTCACAGAAATAAAGTGCTAACGTTTTGAAACTTTATAAAAGTAAGCAGAAATCATAGGTAAACTTGAATAAAACGTTTTTAAGAGCATAATATTAGCTGAATTGAAATAAACGTTACTCAAATTGGTTGCACCCGCGATTGTGTTTTAGAATCGCGGGTGCAACTCTTTGGCAACTACCCTTATTGTGTGATTTATCATATATTTTATTATTTTTTATGTCTTCAACAATAATATACGCTGTGTATTACTAGTGATTTAAATTTAATGGGTTTGTTTATATTATATTTAGCTTTTTTAACAGGAATTCTATGATTTGGCATGCAATCTCCCTTAAAAACATCTTCTTTATATTAAAAAAGTAGTTAAAAAAGATGGTCACGTTGGATGAAAAATAGAAAGGGCTGAAAAATAAATTAGGCATTCAATCAAAACACTTCTTTCAATATGAAAACGGCGATAGCATTTCCGTGGCGTGAACCTCACTGTCTCGTCTCCAATGCACATTGGTTTTGAAATCTCCGAAAACCATCACTGAAACAGAAAGTGATTGGGATGATAACAATCTGGAACCTCTTACAAATTACAAAATATAAAAAGAAATTCTACAAAATAAGAAAAAAAACAAATTTTTGTTTTTGAAAAAGTTTGATGGATGTAATATGTTCATAGAATTTTCGGCGAATTTTGACGTAACCGAAAAGAAATAATTAACATAAATGACAAAGAAGTGTACTGATTAGTAATACGCATTGTTGGATTTCTTATTTCGTTCCTCTATCAGTGTTTACTGATGTTTACATACACTTAAACTAGACGAGTTGCACCCGCGATAATTTGATGTTGCACCCGCGATTGTTTGAAAAGCTAATAATTCATTGCTTGTTTTTGTTTTCTATATATTTGTTTATTTTTTTAGTTGATTAGTTTAATACCTTACGAAATATCAAGGCATAACATAATAAATGTATCACAATTAACAGACTTTTGTGTTTTTGTCTTATGATCTGGAAAGGGTGGGCCAAATTGGTTGCACCCGCGATCTTTAACTTTGAACCTCACTTTTAACTCACTTAATCACTTTGAACCTCCCTCCTGACTATTTAAATATTTCAATAAAATTCTTATAAACTAATATAAAGTAAACATATTAAAATGTAGCTCTTCCAATAATAATTTCATTAAATATGTTTGTCGTTTTATTATAAAGAAGCTTTATATGCGTCTAAATGTTGCACCCGCGATAATGGAATCACCCTATAGTCTTACAGACGGGAGCAGCTGGGACTTTTTTGTTTTTTTACATGAGCTCCACACAGGAGGCCCTGAGGAAAACAATTTCCCTCAGGGCCTATGTCATCTTTGGGGATGCTGTGTGGAGGGTTTTTTTAAGGAAAGGAAGGATAGGAGAGTTCTGGGAAGGAAAAGGGTTTAAGGGGTGGGTAGGAATCTGGGGTTCAGTGTGCCTTGGTCATCCGCCTCCAAGACCTAGGCGAACCTCACCCCATGAACCCGGGCACCCCTGCTAAATCACCAAACGTAGCGAACCACTTGGTGTGACCTATGGCAGAGGTGTTGGTTATCCAATAAAGGTTCCCGGGGCGGCGGTACCCATTCCCGCCTCCCAAATTGTGAGGAATTTACAATAAAATAATTTAAAATTAAGTCTGTCTTTTCTTTTCACTTCTATTTGCTTTAACAAATATATTTTCGATTCTAATAAGAAAACTTCAACAGTCGACACCTCTATATTCTTTAATACTCTTATAGAAACGTAAATATGAAAACTTTAGTTGTGACAATAATCTATCACGGAATTTATTTAAAATATAATATTTATGATTCCATGCCAACCAGAATCGAGTCAACTCAAAACTACTTTGAAAAGTCGTTAAAAGCTTTAAAAAAATATACCAAAACTTAACCTAACGTAACCTAGATACGTTTTAAGATTTACACGACCAAAAGTATTTTCGTTATTTGTTTTTGGGGTGTTATGCCGTGTTGTGCTACCTCCTTCTTTAGCCAACGTTTCGGACAGCGTTGCAGTGTCCATCATCAGGGCAGATCCGGTAGATACGGTAGATGTGTTCCCTTAAATAAGGAGGTAGCGCAAGACGGCATATAACCACAAAAACACCCCAAAAACAAATAGCGAAAACTAACGTAACGTATTTATCCGTAGTTCAATATATTTTTTTATCACTTTTATAGACTTTTCAAAGGAGGTGTTGAGTTGATTTCATTCTGAGTTGTCCTGTCACTAATATTTATAGACGCTTTTGTATGCATCTACTATTTTACAATAAGTTGAGTTTGAAAATATTCGGCACCTGTTATACAATCATATTATTTTGAAAAAAGCCCGAACTCGTTAGTCGAATATACAGAGAAAATATTTAGATTGGCGGTGCTGGAAATAGTGAGGCCTAATCGAAAGGTTTGGTAAGCGTGATGTACAAATATGTTGCCCTGTGGCCGTCAATTGTCTCAGGTGGTCATTAATTGTTAGAATTTTGCAACGGGCTGCATTGCGACTATGACTTAATTTTAACAACATTTTATTGGGCACCAAAAGTTAAGTCATAATTTTATGAATATGAACAAACCAAGTGGATAAAGGTCAGAACATGAAGTAATGGGAATAATATTGTGTTTGAAAGGACTCTCCGATTTTTCAATATACTTTTCATGTGAAGAAATTGAAGTGCATACATTGCTATGCAGCCCTTATTAGATCCAGGGTGGCAGGAATGAGGGAAAGGATATGCAGCTCCAGTAATATCCTAGTCATGGAAACCCGCCTCAGTCCATCATCCAGCAATGATGCACATTGGAGAAAAATACTGGCTCCTAATGTGGTCAGAGAATTCTAAAAGCCAATAATTATTACTGTCTTCTTATATCTTTTATTATATCTTATATCTTATCACCTTTGTTTCATGCATTTTTAATCATATTTACCTGTTTTTCTTATTTATTTTTTCTCTTTATATTTTGTATATTATGTATTATAACCATTATGGAATGTGTGGGATTGCACTATTCTCCCCACATACCGAAATAAACATTTATTTATTAACAAGAAAAACAGAGAGTTACGATATTGTTGTCCTCAAACTCATCGGAAGCTTCAACAAGTTATATGCCACATCAAGAAGCTTAAATTTTTTTAGATCATTGTAATTTGGAAAATATTTGAAAGTGAATTCTAACATAAAGGACTACGTATCAGTATATTAGACATTATAACGACAACATTATATAGTAAAGCGAGTACCCGGCATGTGTTGCAAATCATAGAACGACATTGTTTCTTCATGTGTCCTTTCTTACGCGTTCCCGCCACCCTCCCACCCTTGCCTACTCCTTCCACCTTCCCAACCTTCACCCCCTCCGTTGATCCCCTTCCCGTTAAGTTCTCTCCTTCGTTCCCCTCCCGCCTTCCCTCCCCATATAAATTGCATAACGCCAAAGCTCTACTTTATATATACATATATAGAAATCTTCACGAGCGTGCGCACAACAAATTACAAAAGTTTCGTCGCAATCGGATGAATGAGCAAATTCCTCGTAAAACGTTCACCTCATCAAAACCGGTCAAAACAAAACAAAACGTTGTATATTTGTTTTATATTTCTAATACCACAAAATGTAAGGGTCTGATATAAGAATTACACATTTTATTTTTCTTCTGTTATGTTAACAAATCTATCTTTATTAAAAATACATGTTATCAAGGTTCCACTGATTATAAAATGTTCACAAGCAGATTTCATACGTATACAGTTTCGTAACCCTGAAGGTTCGTTAATATACATGTAATTTTTTAGATGCATAGATAATAATTGACTCGGGACCAAAATTTTGTTTAAACTTATTTGGCGTTTCAACTGTCTGTAAATTTGTTTGTACGGTTCCGGTTCAATATGGTGGTATTTGCTGGCCGATGGCGGGATATTACCTTTTATCCTGCCAGACGTCGCATGATCGTGGTTCCAACTACGAGATGTCAAATCAAAATAATCAATATTTTGATACCTACAGGATTGAATAAATTTTGAATCTTCGAAATGGTAACCTTTCTTTTGACAAATTGTAAAATTGTGATTATTTATATTTATTTATTCGTCTAGGTACTTTTATACCAATTAATATCTATTTATCTGAGTTTCATATGCTGTATTTTTTATTATTTTTTTGTTTATTCTTTGCGGAGATGGTTTACGATTAGTTTCCGTGAGCACTTAGGCCATAGCCCCATTGTACTATAACCCATTTTACCTCAATCCTTTAACAACAACCCAGTCCCTTTAATAAAGTTTATCAGAGTTTTTTGTCATTGGAAATGAAGCTATATCGACAATGTTCTTCCCAGGTTTCATTTCCCCTCTTCACTCGTCCTTGGTTACCTGAGGGCCCCACGAGGGAAGAGGGCTTCATCTCTCCTCTCCACTCCTTCGTTTCCCGAAGGCTCCACGATGGAGAGTTCACCTCTCTTTGGTACCCTAAAGGCCCCACAAGGGAAGAGTTCAGAGAGATGGTGTGATTTCTCCTCTTCACTCCTACATGGTTCCCTGAAGGCCCCACATGGGAAGAGGACATCATCTCTCCATTTTAATTTTTTTATTTGTTATTAAGTTTATTTTGTAGAACTCCATTTATTCTTTTTTTATTTATTTTATATATTCATTCAATATTATTATTATTCAATGTATAAAAACAGTTTATTGTAAACAAGTTCTGCTTTGTAATTATTATTATGCTTTACAGCTATTTCGCCCTCTGAAGGCATTATCAAACTGTGGTAGTACCACCTATAGACGATGTATTACAAAGTGGAAGATATTCTCAGTGTCGCCCAGGTGTTAGACCACCATTCACAATTGAAACGTTGCTTGAAATGGCATTAGCCGAATTTGGTGACCAGATCTGAATAGCCAGGTACTTCCCCACCTTCCTATTCCCTGTCTCCTTCCCCTCCCCACTACCTTCAGCCTCACAATATACCCCAATTGGGAATGTCATAGTCTAACTGGCTCTAGACGAAAGCAGCTGAGACTCTTGTGAGGTATCATTAAAAAAAAAAATGTGTCGTTACATTGATTACATCGTCTGTAGGTGGTAACAACCACAGTTTGATAATGCCTTCAGAGGGCGAAACGGCTAAAGCATAATAATAATTACAAAGCAGAACTTGTTTATAATAAACTGTTTTAATACATTGAATAATAATATTATTGAATATATAAAATAAATAAAAAAATAAATAAATAAAATAAAAATCATCTCTCTACTTTACTCCTCCTTGGTTCCCCAAAGGCCCCGCGCCGGAAGAGTGCCCTTCCCCTTGGTTCCCTGAAGGCCCCACAAGGGAAGAGTTCATGGAGGTGGCCTCAGCTCTCATCTCCATGGCTTCTCCCCTTGGTTCCTCCTACAGGCCCCAGGGAGGAACTCCACAGAGGTTTCCTCAGCACTCCTAGGTTCTCAAAAGGCCCTGGTTTACAAATGGTCCAATTTTTTGGTCCCACTAGTGACCAGGGAAATAGAAGGTCCACTCCGGTAGAGCCCCAAGTGCTGGAGTAAGGTCTAAATACTCCGTGATGCTACCTTGTTTCTCGGAGGCACCGTTCGTGACACTGTTCCCCAGGACATTCAGCCTGAGCACGGTAACTCACACCTTGGCTTGGGATGGCTATTGCAGGTTTGTGTTTCCACTCCCTGAGCGATGGGTTCGCCACACTCCCTACGCATTTTTTTTATCGTGTATTTTAATTTTTTATATATTTTTTTTCTTTTTCTTACACTTCTTCTGACTTAAAATTTTACATGTGGGTTATAAGGCATCGCAGATAAATGGTTTCGAAATCTTAGAAAAAAGGAAAAATGTTACCAGATATAATCAATAACCAAAAAAATTTATGAACAATTTTGAATATTTTCCCACTTAACCCATATATGCCCAGAACTATGTCCTTATTTGGTTCCTTATTTGCCTACTGATTCGAAAACGAATCAAAATTTAAGCTTACTTTCAACGCTAATTATCTTACGCATTTCGTTCGTAAAGTGCAATCTACCGCTATCTGTGTCAAGGTTAAGGTATCTTCTTCTAATGTTAATTCAATGTTTCAACTAAACAAATTTTATTGTCCCGTAATGAATCAGTGCAAGTTGTGACCTATTTACGGCGTGCAGAAATCATGGCTACTTTCACAAAAAAGTAAGTAATTATCAAAATTAACTCTAGTTTAGAGTTTTTGCGTAATTTATGATAAAGTTGGATAGTTTTAACATATGTTTGTGCAATTATAAAAACTAAATTGTTGTATTCAAATACCTAAAAGCTGTTTATAATACCAGTGTTTCGAAAACGATACATTGGGAAAATATACGTATGTAATATACTAAATAAGCATTTTTTAATTTCAGTTGGAGCAAGCCTTTATCGACTAATGAAATAGTTGATATGTCCATAATTTGGATTCGAACGATGAAGCGACTGGTATAGACATTTATATAGATCCCCGGAGATGGATTAGTTTCAGACTCCGATTCGGGCGACGAAACAGGTTATCCATCCTATTCCAAAGAAGGGTGACCGCTCCAACCCGGCCAACTACCGCCCCATAGCGATCACATCAGTTCTGTCTAAGGTGATGGAACGTGTGATCAACGACAAACTGCTCACATACCTCGAGAAGAACAAAATTATTAACGACCGTCAATACGGATTCCGGCGGAACCGCTCGTGCGGTGATCTTCTCGCGTATGTGACGCATGTTTGGGGGCGATGCCTGGAACGTTTCGGTGAGACCCAAACGGTTGCACTGGACATCTCCAAGGCCTTTGACCGGGTTTGGCACCGAGGACTTGTCAACAAACTGCATTCTTACGGACTTCCCGCATCCTTGTGTATGTGGATTGCCGACTTCTTGAGGGAGAGGTCGATTCAGACGGTAGTCGATGGTTTCACTTCTTCCTCACACTCGATAAATGCTGGCGTCCCGCAGGGATCGGTTCTGTCTCCGACTTTGTTTTTGTTGCACATCAACGACCTTTTGTCATGTGCACCAATTCACTGTTACGCGGATGACAGTACAGTTCATGATAGCTTTTTGTTTGACAAGCCCCCAAAGGGCTCACAAACTCCAACAGCTCGTAGGGCTTTGAAGCAAAGAATGGACGGTTACCTCGAGAGTGTTTTCTCTTGGGGTAAAAATAATCTCGTTGAATTTAATGTTTCAAAGACCCAATCTTGTCTGATTACGTCTAAAAGGGATCGAAATGAAAATCTAGTCTCTTTCAACGGAAGCAATCTTCCGAACAGGCCCTCCATTGATATGCTTGGTGTAACCCTAAGTGACCAGCTCAGGTATGGGGGCTCCATCGAAGCCAGAGTAAAGTTAGCCTCCCAAAAACTGGGCGTACTGTACAGGGCCCGCAGATACTTTAATAGTACACAACTGCTAACCTTGTACAAATCACAAGTACGCCCCACGGTTGAATTTGGCAGCCATCTCTGGTCTGGAGCTCCAAAATACCTGAAAAATACCCTCGACTCTGTGCAGAAACGGGCGGTCCGTTTGATAGATTCTCCCATCTTAACAGACGGATTGCAATCTTTAGAGCACAGGCGTCGGGTGGGAATGCTATCCTTGTTCTACCGGTATTACAATGGAAGATGCTCTGAAGAACTAGCATCATTGATCCCTTCGGCACCGGTGCATAGTCGGGAAACACGCCAAACGCGTGCCCAACATTTGTACACGGTTGACATTTGTCACATGAGAACGGGTCGTTTCTTCGACTCGTTCTTGTGTTCAACAGCTCGGCTGTGGAATGATTTGCCGGCCTCTGTGTTTCCTCCTTCCTACAACATGGGTCTCTTCAAGACCAATGTTCATTCCTTCCTCTCCTCAAAAAGACTCTCCACACAGCATCTCAGATGACATAGGCCCTGAGGGAAATTATTTTCCTCAGGGCCTCCTGTGTGGAGTTAATGTAAAAAAAAAAAAAAAAAAAAAAAAAAAAAAAAAAAAAAAAAAAAACAAATAAAAGTTTTGAAAATTTATCACGTAGACAACTTCTAGCCCCTGCTGAGCTGGTGCTTCAAGGGAATAGAGACAATGATGACAGCGAGTCAGAAGATGATCTTCCGCTTTCATCCTTAGCTAATCGAAACACAACATCAGATGTGCCTTTATCGAGTCGACTACAACAGCCAAAAGCCCTTAAGTGGGTAAAACAAGACCTACCTAGAATGGATAACGAGTGGATTGTACCGCCTCCAAGATCAGTGGAGACCATATCAGATGCGTCGGACCCAGTCCATTTCTTTGAATTATTTTTTAATCACGAAGTAATAATACATATTGTTCGTCATATAGTTATTTATGCTGTGGAAAAAGGAATTATGGCGTTTACCGTCTGATGATGAAATATATTGCTTCATCAGCATTCTTATATTGACAGGTTACTGTCCATTGCCGCGACGACGTATGTATTGGGAGAGTAATGAGGATATCCACAAATTGTTGATAGCTAAATCTATGTGACGGAACCGGTTTGAAGAAATTTTGCGATACCCATGTGTCTGATAACTCAAATTTAGCTCCGGGTGACAAAATGGCCAAAGTCCGCCCCTTGTTTGAGATGCTCATATAGCGTTTCACTCCTAAATGTGTTCCTCAAACATGCATCTCCTAAATTTTGCTTCAATTTGTTTGTTTATATGTTTAGATTTATGAATATGTCGTTTAAAAATAAATAAATACAGAAAAATATTGTTGTTTCTTCACTCATAATAAATGTATTGGAAGTGCCCAATGTTTCGTTTTCGAACAATTAAAAAAAGGTACTTATCCAACTCTGACCTTAATGAAACTTGTTTTAACGTTATTAGAGACTTATTACCACTAACATATCTAAATTTTAGTAAAATCGAAAGTGCAAAATAGTTCTGGGCATATATGGGGTATTGATCGTTTTCGAATCAGGGGGCATATATGGGTTAACCGGTCTTTCTCTTCTAATGATATTGTATTCCCAAATTCCAATAAATTCAACCCACTCTTACTCCTCCCCCTTCCATCTACCCATTCCCCTGTATTTAATCTGTGATCTGTATTTAATTTGTAACTTCAGTATACTTTTACTCCTGAAGATGTGAACATTGTTAATGAAACATGTAGAGTGTGTACAAAATAAAGTGATGTATACAAAAGTATTTATCTTTTAATAAAATAAATAAATAGTACATGAATTATCCAACTGCCTTCTTGTGCAGGGAACTTTATTTCCATGAAACTATATATTTTTATAAGGGGTCGGGAACTTTTTTGCGATTTTGATATTTTGTATATTTCACGTAATGCGCGCCCAACATATCTACACGGTTGGCATTTGTCACATGAGAATTTGTTACTTCTTCGACTCCTTCTTGTGTTCAACAGCTCGGCTGTGGAACGATTTGCTGGCATCTGTGTTTCCTCCTTCCTACAATATGGGTTTCTTCAAGATCAATGCTTATTCCCCCCTCTCCTCAAAAAGACCCTCCGCACAGCATCCCAGATAACATAGGAATTTGTGTGTAAAAAAGCTAATATTCGTATTCGTATGCCTGGTACATACTCGTAGGTACCTATTATGTATCAAATTCAGACTGCTTATTTGGTCATGTATTATTTAAGTCAGAAAATTTCTAACCCGAGGAAAGCGTAAAGGGTACGGTCTTGGTGGCTCTTGAAACCAATCATAAGATGAATCAATTATGATTGAACCGAAAATAACATTCAGAACATGAAACTGCCTTTTCCCGAACCGCAGATGTGTTCAAATTATCATTTTTTTTTAAACATTGTAACCAGCACACCTGAATTATTTTCCCGTGTATGCCTCAATTAGTGGAAGAATTTTGTTTTTATTTATTTTATGTCCATAGCATTTTTGATGGTCTCCGTGGTTTAAGAGTTATGCTCTCGACTAGCAATTCCAAGGACGCGAGTTCAAATTCCGACATGTGCAAATTAATTTTTTTTGACAGATTTGTGTTATTTCACAATTAATTAATTAAAAATAGACTCTAGATGCTTAAAAATCATGCAGTACGTAAAGGAACCAATTGAAATAAGATAAATAGATTTTAGTGATAAAAGGCCAAAAGAGCGTAGACGATTAATGATAAATAAAATATTAGACTTAACCTGTAAAAAAAATATTGATTTTACTTTTTATGCAAAAATTTTATGGATTACACGATTACCCGCTAAACGTAAGAATTTTGTACATATTTGAAGATATCTGTTAATATTAGCGAACGTTTATGGATTTTTTTGGATAAATGTGGATATTTTTGGATGATAGATTATGTTTGTCAATATTGGCAGATATTTGTGGATATATGTGGATATATATAGATATTTGTGAATATTTTTAGATATATTTAACCACATTTTAACCTTGTTAAACCATGCATTCTAACCATCCTGCCGTGCCGTAACTATCCATTTAAACAATATTTTTTTCCAATCTACATTGATGCATTTCGAGGAAAGGTTGGGCCAAAATATGTAAAATAAACAAATTGTTCTAAAAGGAGTCAATTGAAGTAGGATAAACAGATTTCAGAGTTAAAATAATTTATTTGATTCCAATTTTTTATGCAATAAATATAAAACACACTCATGAGGTAATTCATGATAAATAAATAGATGTCGATGATACAATATGAATGTCAAAAAATAATAGAAGTAAAAAAGTAAAATAAAAACACATAAAAGAATCTTATGAAATGAAACGTAATAAATAATAATATATTACTTATATAAATGATAGCAACAATAGAGAGAGAGGAATACTTATTTACACCAGGGCACAATAAATCGCAGATCAATTTGGGTAGGGCTTAATGAGAATATCCGTGCTGGGGGGCGTGGGAGTTGCTGACAACTGCGTTGAATCTGAGGAAGGAAAACATTAAAAATTAATTGGTGACATCAACCATTTAATGCATGAATATATAATAAGCCTGAAAAAAATGGGATATGCCGGGTTAAGCCGGAGAGCGTAAGGTTGGATAAAATTTATCCGAGGCAGATAATGATGCTCGATAATTTTAGTTTTCCAAGCTCAATTGTTCCGTGACCCTCACTAGCTGCGCATGGGGGAGGTGAGAAAGCGACAAGAAATGAGTACTGAGTCAAGCAAGGATCATACTGAGCAGACGCAACGTCACGCAACGTTCCTGTACCGTTCACACTGGCCAGACGTACGTACGCGTCGCTGTGACCACGTGACAAGGGGTCTCTGGTTGTGCGCAGGCGCGTTTGATTTGACACATTTGACATTTATTTTTTAGGTTATGTTTATGTGATTCTCTTAGCAGATGACAGCTTTGCCATATCTTGAAAGTGAATTTGAAGATGATTTGCTACGATTATTATTGTTAAATCAATATTCTCGTAAAAAGAAAAAAAGTGAGAAGTATTTGGGTCCACAACATTAACAAACAAAGACAAATGTTTGGAGAGTTCCATACTTTAGTAAAGGAACTAGAATCTGATGACGGACGATTCTTCATGTACTTCCGTATGAGTAAAGTGGTATTTGAAGAGCTTCACAGCATAATTGAATTATTGAATATGACATAAAAAAAGAAACCACACATCTTCGAAAGTCAATTGGGACCAGAAAAAGATCTAAAGTTTGATTGACATTCATTATAGGGGTATAATATTGAAAATCATGCCATAAATGGCTGAAATTTCTTCCTAAGTTGCACTGCGTATGCAGAATCTCTATAATCCTGTAATTTGATTTTATAAATAACTTCGTGCCGTCTAAAAGCTTCAATAAACTGTTCGTCATCCATTTTTGAATAATATCTTTCAAAAAAACAACCATAGATATAGCGAAACAACGTTAGATGCTCAGATAACACCAAAAAGATGTAAAATCATCTCGTAGTAGGCGTGACCATACCCCCTCTACCTTCCACATGGCCCACGCCGATCTGGCTGTGGCAGATCAACGTCGCGTAGGGGGCGTCGGTTTGCGTTGCGTGGAGCTAGTCTGATCCTAAAGCACCCGTTTCCATAGAAAATGTGTGGATGGTAAGCAGTCCAGATATGGAAATGGTGACGTCAACCCACGTGGCGTGGCGTTGCGTGGGCTTAGTGTGGTCTTACCTTCAATCACCGCTCAGCGGGGTGATTAGACGTCGTCAAAGTCGTCGGCGGGTGAGTTTTATCCACCCTGCGCCCGATGTTACTATTTTTCACAAGCACTATGATTAGTTGTAGAGGAAAAAACTATTTTAATTTGTGTTTGTTATGATAAAAACTTGTTATTACATAATTGGTGACCAGATAAATCAGAAATCCTTTGAAAAGTCTTTAAAAGTGTTATAAAAATGGTTAAAAAGGTTACGTTAGGTTAGGTTATGAGCTATTTTTCATCTTTTTAATGACTTTTCAAAGAGGTGTTGAATTGAATTGATTCTGAGTTGACATGGAGCTATATAATTAAATGGAATGAAAGTGTATAAAATTACTAATTATAACACTTTTATTCCTAGTTTCTAATAAAAGTACTTAGAAAACAGGTAAAATTAGAATACTAGTGAATTAAAAATAGTAATAAATCGAATAAAAAAGACGTCGAAGTAAGAATTTCGAGTGTATATTACCCAACTTTATGCTCGATGTTACATATTTGAACCTAATTTATTTATTTCTTTGAACCTAGCCCATTTATTTAACCCCCTTGCTCGCCGGGTTAAATAAAATGGCAAGGTGTAAAAATTAATCTACTCGCACACTTCGAATTTATTATTCTTTTACAAAGTAAAAAACCCTTTTGATATATTTATATCGTGGTCAAGTATCGACATCTGATGTGAAAATTATTTAACGCGAAGATTAGACAGTTAATTTAAAAAATATATAATTTGTTATGATAAAAAAAAACAGTCGCAGATTCTCACCCATTGTGGGCATCGGCAGAGTAGTGAACAGTCCTGATGGATCCATCGGCCTCTACCAGGGAGTAGTGTCCCTTCACTACATCACCATCTCTCTCCTCGGACTGGCTCTTCTGGTCCCCGGTGTGATGGTCGGCCACGCTGTACTCAAACTTGTAGGCAGGGTGCGCCTGAAATAATAGGATTGGAGAAATAAATTTAAAAAAGGCTCTATCAGTGCATCAAGACGATACTTATTTAACCTACTACACTGTGAACAAAAATACTTCCATTTATGAATTAGGTAATTTATTGAGAACGATTAGAATATAGGATGTGAGATCGAAAAAAAAAGTTAATTCTTACGTATGGTTCGGGAGCGTGGGCGTATGACTTGTATGCTGGGGCGGCGTAGGCTAGGGGAGCGGCATAAGCCTTGAGAGCCGGGGCGGCATAACCGTGCACGGGGGAAGCGTGGCTCACGATGCTCTGAGAGGATACGGCGTGGGAAGAATGGGCTGGGGCGTAAGCCTTAAGGACTGGGGCGGCGTAGTGCACTTGGGGAGCGGCGTATTGCAGTTGAGGGGCGGCATATTTCAGTTGAGGGGCAGAGTGACTGACGATACTCTGGGAAGACACAGCGTGGCCGTGTCCGCTGGAGTAGGCGGGAGCGCCATAGTGGCTTGGAGCAGAGTGGCTCACGATGCTCTGGGAGGATATGGCGTGACCATGGTGGCCAAGGGAGGGGAGCAGCTCAGCTCCGACCAGAGCCACGAGGGCGGTTACGAAAAGGATCTGGAAAATAATAGATGAAAAATTCTAGTAAGTATATTTATGAGTTGATAGGTTATGGAGCTTACAGGGAAAAAAAACAATATGTGAATAAAAAGTAAGTTTTTGGTGATGTTGATAAATCTTTGGAAATGAACCGTAGCCAAAAGGATTGGGAAAAAATCAATGAATTTGTTTTGTTGATTTATTTTTGAGGAAATTTTATAAACAAATTTTTAATTGTTGTGCCACAGAAAGGGTACGAACAAGATTTGATAACCCGTACCTTTGCAATCATTGTGTAAACAAGTGTTCTCTATTGCTGCCAGAATACAACTGTGACAACCTGAAAACTGGACATGGCTTTATACCACTCAAACAGGTACACCAGGTACCGTTGATTGGGACCCGAAACAAGGCGGGTTCTGTCAAACCAGCGTATTTTGCAATCGAATCATGCCTTTTGTTGGTAAATAAAATTTTAGATAAGAACGCAGCCGTATTAAAAAATCAAAACTGACCCAAATCAGGGTTGCGACACGTCTAGACTATATTTATGTGTCTGGTATAGTTCAGTACACGTGGAAATTTTTGGCACCTGCTCCAAAAATAATGCCAGAAATCAACCGATTACCCACAAACACCTAATATATAATACACACTAGAAATGCCTTATATGTATGAATTTCTATGCTTCTATGAAGATGTGAATAGAAATCAATACTCGTACCTTTTGATCCTAATCATCATACATGCCTGAAATCATCCGATTTTGATTTCATATCGATAACCAAACAAAGTTTTATATTGGAAAAGTATGGCCCGACTTGATATGTCCGTGTCGCATTTCTTTTGTTTTTATTTATTTTATGTCCATAGCATTTTTGATGGTCTCCGTGGTTTAAGAGTTATGCTCTCGACTATCAATTCGAAGGACGCGAGTTCAATTTCCGACATGTGCAAATTAATTTTATTTGATAGATTTGTGTTATTTCATAATTAATTAACTAAAAATTATATATTGTCTATTTGCGGCACGTTCCAGAGTGTAAGATACTCTCAGTGTCATCCTGGTGTAAGATCATCATTCAGAATTGAAAAGATGTTTGAAATGGCTTTAGCGGTGTTTGGTGACAAGTTTTGAAAAGCCAGTTACTTTCCTCTTTCCCATCTACATCACCTCCCCACTACCTTCGGCCTCACAACTTACCCCAATTGTGGATGCTATAGTCTCAATGGCTCCAGACGGCATCAGTTGGGACTCTTATGCGGTATTAACATAAAAAAGCATACACATACCAATGAGTTCAGATATGCTGTACAAGTAAATTTTGTACTTAAGGTCAGCGCGTATGTTGTAGATTTTAGAATATATTCTGCCTTACTAAAAAACCCCGTAAATTTTTTATTTAATTGATAAATGAGCGTGTATGTGAAAACATTACTAATTAAAAAAATGTTCATGTAAAAAAATATACATTGTTTACACAGCCTGTGGGCTGCCTCACGACATATGTACCCAATTGGAGATGCCACAGTCCCATGAGATGCCACGGTTCCAGTACCGACCACCATAACATATGTGCCTAGCATGGTGGTTGAAAAATTAAAAATTATGTGACCATCAAAGCAATGAATAAAGAAAAATTTAAAAAAGACCACAGCTTGAGAGCAGTTCGGGCGTTGTAGTCTTGTACGGAACTAATATAAATAATATGTATTTTATATCAATTTAAGATAAAATTATATTATTGATTGCTGTTTTATGCCAGTAAGCCTTAATTTAATCGATTATTTTTTTGCCCAGGCTCCACACTAATATTGATATTTCAATGAAGTTCAGTATAATATTTCTTATTCGCGGTTATTACATGTGTTTGCAAGCAATAATCATTTTAATATGGTATTTTAAGAACCGTTTTCGTTTATGTCGTAAGTACAAAAATTTATAATGTCATTTTATGATATTGCTTACATCAATTTAAACTATTTTAGTACCTACTGTGGGTAACTGTTTATCTAATGACTAATTTGCTTGCAATTCTACGACTTACAATACATGACTACATTGTATAAAATGCAATATTCGTTTATGTTTTCGCAAAGCTAAAAATATTATTTGGCAAATTGTTATTGCGATTTGAACATCAATGTAAATGGAATATTTTTTATCGCTTGAAAATAAAAGGAGATTATTATCAATCAATTTATATTGTGATTTCAATGGTTATGACTTAAATTCAAAACTTTAATCTTATGTAAGAAATAAATTTGTTTATTTTTTTAAACTTAATGAGTGAAACCATAAATTGTAATATTTAATTAAATAGATAAAATTATTATCGAAACCCAATTAAAACTCTGATAACAGGAAAATTAGAAAAACATACGGACACATCTGGGAATCGAACCCAGGACCTTTGCTTGCCGGAGCACAACTCTACATACTGAGCTAATGTGTCCCTATCCGATTCGGTCATCTTAACTGTATCATACTTCGACAAAGAATTACCAACATTATCTTCATTTTCTTACTGCATATTTTTATTGGCTGCTATCTTTATGTATGCAAAAGTTAAACCCTAGATAAATCCTGGTCAAATGCTATCTAGATAGTGTCTTGGATAAATTTTATCCATTTTTATTTTTAATATGTGACTTTTCTGCAAGTCTAGGAGAAATATTTATGTTGATTTTTAAATTAATGAGTAAAAACTCAAATTGGATTTTTAATTAAATGAAGATAGTATTAGCGAAACGCAATCAAAAATATGAAAACAGAAAAAAGTTGATTATTCTTAGTCGAAGTACTGTACAGTCAAATATAACCGATTCGGATAGGGATTAGTTCAGTTGGTAGATCTCTGCCCCGGCAAGGCGTAATTCCTGGATTCGAGTCCTAGATATGACCGTATCTCTTACAGATTTTTTTAGATTTTCGATTGAGTTTCGCTAATGTTGTCTTCATTTAAGAACATATTTGTGTTATTTTAGTTATATACTGTATTAATGAATCGTATCAATCCGGCCTGCCACGCAGTGAGAGGGCAGACGCATCCGCCGCTAAGACCTAGACAAAACTACCCTCAATAATTGGGACACTGCTGCGAAGTCACTAATCACAGCCCACATGGCATGGCAGAGGTGTTGGTTATCCAATAAACGGTTCTCAGCGGAAACAATACCCGTCTCCCAAACTGAAGAATATAAATATAATAGAATATTAAATTTATAAAACGAAATGATATTCTAATGTTGTAAAAGTTCGAAAAACGTAATAAAAATAATAAATCCAACGCCCACGGGTAAAAATGCTAGGTCTATTACATAAAATGTGCTCTCACCACTGAGAGGTTGCATTTTCATTACCTACCGCAAGCGCAGGGCTTAATTACAGAGCTATTTTATATAATTTATCGACACTTCCGTTCTTGGTCTTGTGGTTGTAGTGTCGATTGTTTCATGTTTGATGAACCATTTATAACAATGGGTTTTCTTTGACATAGAATTTATCACCGAGAATTATGCAATGTTTATGCTTCATATATTTTTTGCCATGATTTTCTCAAACGGAAAAACATAACATATTTTGGATCTGATTCATAAAACCGGATTAAATGTTAAACTTTTTCAATGACACTACAATAATTCATCAACGGTGACCAGACGGCTCAGAATGAAATCAACTCAACACTGAAAAACTCCTCTGAAAAGTCATTAAAAATCAAATGGTTACATAGGTTTCTTTAGGTTAGGTTAGGGGCTATTTTTCAATTTTTTATTGTTGAAAGATTTTAATGATTTTTCAAAGAGGTGTTGAGTTGCCTTGTTTCTGAGTTGTTATGGAACCGTTATCAATTATAATTAATATTGCAATATGCAGTAAATTGATAGCGCAACCAATTTTAATTGATATTGCAATATGCAGTGTAATACACAGGGTGTTAGGAGACGTAAGAAGCTGTCTTACTTTAATCAGCCATTTCTGAGCTTAATTGAAACAATAAATGTAGATGGAATTTTTCTCTCTCTTTTTATTTTTATTTATTTTTAGTGAACAGTTAGAAAAGGGGTGGGTAGTTAGGCGGTCACTCGGCTAAGTGAAAAAAAACAGAGTTTGCAATTCATACGCGATAGAAATGAAACTTTCAGCAAACTAAAGTAGACAAGAGTGGGGACACTACGAAGCATTGGAGGAGACCCCACCACTTTCCCAACGGCGTTATAAGGAAACATATGGTTTCCTCCTTCGCCGCACACGTCAAAACTCTACTTTTTTTTTGAACGAAGCTACATTTATTTGAACGACTCTAGACCCTCTATTGTCCATGCATACGGGGTTAGTAAGCAGTATGCAAGTACTTACATTAACATTATACGAAAGATAAATAGAAGTAGCAGCCCGTGGAATAATTCTTCTGAAATAGGTAACATCAAAAAGAGAAAAAAAGAGAGACACTACGAAGCACCCACAAAGAGGAGACCGATTTTACTTTGTTATTCTCCCGCAGGCTAAATCCGATAGATGTATGTATTTTTCTCTTTTTAGTGTCGCCATTTTTCGTTTCATCGAGTTTCAATTCGCTAAAGATCGAGGACACAAGAAATCTTAAAATATTTTTTACTCTAAATAGGTTCCTAACCCCTATCACACTCTTTTCCCTTAACTTTGCAACACATTTTTTGTATAAGGGAACTTACCGATACTACGTGACCAACTTTTTGCAATTTTTAACCCCCCCCCCCCCCGGTGACCAAAAACCTAAGCACTCCGCCGCTCATTTGTACCAAGCGTGGTATTTTGAAGACCCCCCCACCTAAACGTGTCACGTAGTATGGGTATGTTCCCTAATCAACTCTTCCTCCTTATTTCTTACTAAATTTGGTACTTAATTCTCGGAAAATATAGAGAAACAGTTCTTTCGTTAAAATGTTTAATTTAAATTTTGTATTACCATATCGTGTAATGTGTGTAGTACCATTATCAAACAGTATTAATACCCTTGCGTCTGTCGTACATACTCGAGATTCACTAATAGATACAAACGGAACTGCTGCTATCTATATTATTAATATGCTAAAAAGCTACATTTGTAATTCGGTTTCGAATTCAAGAATTTGTCAAAGGATGGGGGCCACTTACGTTAGCAGGGGGACGTGTCCCCTCTAGGTATAGGTATAAGTACTACGGAATTGAAGAATTTAAGTATCTCTCCGGATTTGGAAAGATTGTGAATAATAGTATCACGCGGCTATATATTACAAATGACGTCATTGCCTGTCGCGGTTACTTTGTCCCGGTGACTAGCTGTTACTGGATCACAGTGGATCCGACGAACCAGCTATTTTTGGAACCAGTTCCTATCGGATTTATAAAATGGTCACCAAGACTCAAATTGGGTGAAGCCGAACCTAAAGCCGCCCGCAGGCCCTAGCAGCAAAAACTGTTGGTTTTACTTAATAACTCTATGAAAGATTTATCTAAAGCGTCGATGACACAGGGCGAGTTTACAAGCTACTATCTGGGAAATTCACTATCTGTTGGTAAACTCGCCCAGTGTCATCGTGTTACTTGCTAACTAGCAGATTGTTGACAATCTACGAAAAAAAGTTGAAAGCTCGTCAACTTTACTCGCCTACACGCTTGCTCGTGATTGGTTTATTTATGTTTCCAACATGGCTTCCGATAAACAGCTGATTTCGACTGTCTCATCTGAAGAATTAGTTCACGCAGGCGTCGTTATTCTTGTTACTGGCGCTAGCAGCGACTTCAGTTTCCTACGCTTCTGAGCGAGTGGACAGTTTTTTGTGTCATCGTGACAATCTCACTCGCCGATTTATCCGCTTTTAAACTTAGTAGATAGTAGCTTCTAAACTCGCCCTGTGTCATCGACGCTTAACCAACAACGCTACATACACCACAGGCATTATCGTATGCACAAACTCGTTCACAAAACGCAGTTATAATTCACATGAAATGAACGCCCTCTTATACGCTATAAAACATACATGCTAAAATGATTGACTACATCATTAAATCAATACACCATTAACGACACGCTAAAAAGGTGTCCAATTTTAATTTGCAAATAAAGCACCTATCGGGAACAAAAAAAACCCACTTGCATAATATTGTGACGAATTCCACGCGTTTTTTTAGAAGTTTTCTGGGTACATTTAAAACACACAAATGATTGTTTATAAGGTTTTGTTTGAATTCGGGACAGTTGTGAAACGTGAAATACGCAATACTTGTGATATTTATGGGTTCAACATATCGATACGCAAGTTTCAAATGAATGGGTGTAGGTTGGCTGTATCCACCTTTTCAATTTTGGACAGGGCCTACATATAAATATAATTAAGCGTTTCAAGAACTAACACAATTTTGCTGTTTGTTGGGTTGGCTGGTCGGTTTTAAACAAAATGCTTGCACGTTTATGGTGTTACATTTTGAGTCCGGTTATTAAATAATAGAGGTTTAGTTTAGCCAATACATAATTATTATGATTTCAGCCGTGGAAATCGATTACGTTGTTGGTACTTGTGTGTCTTATTAGAATAACTGCATAATAGCTGAGTCATTTCATTTATCATCAGTGCACCCACAATTCCTGGGAGTAGGTGCTTTACAGTAGAGCCACGAATGATTTATTCTATTGAAAAACTACTCTTTTTTTTCGTTGTTAACAAATAAGTAATTTATTAGTTATTTTTACTGTTTTTACACGACAACATATATTGGAAAAAATCTCATTTCAGAAGGACAGTATCATATTATAAGCCCGGTGCACACAAAAAACTATAAACACTTAGATATCTAATTTTTGAAGTAAAGCGAATGCGTGACGAGAGTGTTACGAAAAGTGGGATCGGGCGAGGCGAACGGTCGGGCCTTTAGGCTCGCTTGACTTAGGGAGTAAGCAGCTGTCACGCGTGACGAGAGCGTTATTAAAAGTGTGATCGGGTGAGACGAACGGTCGGATGAGGCGAACGGAAGTTGAGAGGGAGATATAAGTTAGTGAAGTTTACTTCAGTCGTGTGGTCTAAAGCACACTCGTTTTTTATTTATAAGAACAACTCTCTTTTTATAACTTTTGGAGGTTGTTCCCATCAATGTAATATATCGTTAAAGAAGAAGATAACATTAATAATCTAAACGAAAATGTGAAAGAGAACAAGACTTAGAAAAATAGAAAAATATAATAATTGCAACAAAAAAATCGGATATATATTTATCCGAGACGCTATCTAGGTTACAAACCAGTTCTTAAAACGATTATTTCTAATGAAAAGGGTAGTTGCCTATGATATGGAAAAAATAGTCGAAAATAATATTGTTAATTGCAATTTTAAAATATGAGATTGACAATTATGGCGGTTTCTTAGAAGCAATGTCTAAATTGTTAAAAACGAACGTCCCGGTTAGACGAGAGGTTCTGGGTTCGTGTCCCATTATATTTTTGTACTTTTCTGTGTCTTGTTCTCTTTCATATTTTCGTTTAGATTATTAATGTTATCTTCTTCTTTAATGGCTTAGATATTTATTTGATATGTGCACAAAGGATATTAGCAGTTCGGTATTGAATATCGTATGTTGAAATTAAACTCATTCTCTGCACATTGAAAATAATACAAGAAACTCAAGTAACTACATGCTAGTTTCGGAAAAAAATTTAAATCGTTATGCAAAAAGAAATTAAAGATAACTAAACTATTTTTTCAAAAGAAACAATCTGCGGTTTTACATTGTATTAAGTCATAAAATTATTTGTTAAGCCACTAAATAATAGCATTATTAAATTGAATATACTTGTCCATAAGAAGTTTGGTCCAAGTGAAACCGGTTTGTGAAACATAATAATATAGTGCTCCATGCATGAAAATAAACAAATTGTTTGTGTTGAAAGATGCATCTTTATCTTCATCTTTACTCTTTACTAAGTATAAAATTAAGTCGCTCACGATGTATGTGTGCTTAGATCTTTTAAATTACGCAACTAATTTTCATGCGGTTTTCACCAATAGATAGAGTGATTTATGAGGAAGATTTTTAGGTATATAAATTGTCAAGGTTTTGTGTAAATTGGTTGAAATGCATAATATATCTGGCCAAGTGGCAGCAGACAGCGGGCAGCGTGATGTGGATTTGACTTAACAGATGGCGTTGGTTATAAAGGTTTTATTAGCCACAGCAACGTGTGGCCGGGACTGCTGGTTAGAAATAAATTGCATAGAGTTGGGAAAGAATAGATTTTGACAAGATCAATTTAAAGAATCCGAAGTCATATGACGATTTAAAAAAATTGTCACCGGTCGATTTAAAAAAATGTATACCCATAAGCATCCTAAAATTAACATTTTTTTTAAATTTTAGTTTTTAGATCAAGTTTGTTAGTCTTTGTTTATTTAGTTAGTAGTACCCGAGATATTCTGGCTATGCCACTGTAAACTGTGTTCAGAGATGGAGAGTTCAAAAATATTCTCACGGGGGTTAAAAACTACGTGATTGTTGATTTATTACTCATGTTAGGAAATTAGTCATCACACATAGTTTATACATAACTTCATTGTAAATTAAAAATTGAATATTGTAAATATTCACAATAATATAAAGACGTCGTAGGTATAACGACATGAAATAAGCTGCAGTCAAACTCACGGTGAAAAATCGATTGAATATTTCGATTTTTTTAAATTCAGAATTAATCGTAAAATTTCGTCTGATTTCTATCGGTATATAAAGGTTGTTAGATTTTTAGTTTTCGTAGGGGTTTTTCACATTTACGATAATTGTTTCGATAAAATAATAACTAATAACGTAACTTGGTCAACTATTTCTAGAGTGATTAGTCTAGCCTTAAAAATTATTAAAAAGTAGATACTTAAAGATATTGGAATTTTAAGGTTGGTTTATTGAGTTTACATCACAATGACATAGGATATAATATAATCTATTTGATCCAAATAAAAATATATTGCAATAACTACAGTCTCACGACTTCATGATTTTATATCTGCGATATGTCAATTAGGTCGATAATGTTTTAATAAATTATAACAAAAAGATAATTCGGTACTCAGGTTGAAAATTCCGTTGAGATTCAGACAGTTTATTTGGAAAATATATATACCTTATATATTTGCAAATATGAGATTTACAAAATTTAAACACGTAAAAAAATCTTTTCGACTTCATAATGTAAATGAAGAAAAAATATGTACTTAAATTTTAAAAAATAAATCGATAAGACGAACCAAGCTCCGAACAGCATATTACAAAACTGAAAATAATAATGGTGTCGCTTGACTGTCTCTGTGATCGAGGAGTAAGACTCTCGACTAGCAATCCGGAGATTTCAGGTTCAATTGGTTTTAATTCACAATTAAATCATTAAAAATAATATATGCTTTATTTTCCGCACGTTCCAGGGTGGAAGATACTATCAGTATCGTCCTGGTTTGTCACGGTCACCACCATTCAGAATTGAAATGGTTTTAACAGTATTTGGTGACCAGGTTTGAACAATTAAGTACTTCCCACCTTCCTCTTCCCACACCACCTTCCACTTCCAAATATCTGCAGCCACGCAGCATACTCCAATTAGGGATGTCATGGTCTCACTGACTCCTGATGGTTGAGAGCAGATGCGATTCTTGTGCTGTGTTTACATAAAAATCGAATGTTTATTTAATTTATTTATTTAATATCATCAGTAAATATACCATGAACGATAATTGCATGTTACAGTTAAATACAAGCGTAGGAAATTACTACACATAATTTTAAATAATAACAATTATCCAAGTGTGGCATTTGACCGTAACATCAGAAAATATACGACGAGTTCAAGCCTTTGAGGCTATAAAAGTAATATTATACAAAACATATAATTAGACATAGGTTAAATTAATATTGATTGAAAGATATGACAGTACAGCCTCCTTGTACCTAACCCCCGTGCAAAACAGATCCGCCATTTCTGCGTATCTATTACTAACTTTTTATGTAAGTTATTAGTTTTTACCCGGGCTATTAAAAAGACCTGAACATTGAAGAAAACCTTTATATTGCATAATTGAAAAACGTTGGGAAAATTTGAATTTTTAGATTCGGTGATCAATTTCATTTATCTACGACAACAAATTTAAAATAGATTCATTTTGAAAGGCGAATCCTACTTTAAAAAACAGACACACTTGCTTGCAGCTCTCAGTATTATAAGTATGTATTTGTTTATTTTTTCCACGTTTTAAACAATGAAAATTTTGTGGAAATTATTATCTTAAAAATCAATGCATAAACATTGCCATAAGTTCTCTCTGAATAATAGTGTTCATCAGGGAGAAACTGAAAGAATTGTTCTCCCTAGTAGAGACGATTATAATTTACAAATGCTTTTATTAAAACCATTCCAAACATTTCGACCCCATTCATTTGGATATCGTTGGCAAGTTTAGTGTTGCTGCAAGTAACTGTTGCCGCCGTCGAGCTGTAGAAATATTCCTTAAGAGAATCGCAAAGATTATCGTTTTAATAAGTACCGCTCAAAACAGATGGCGTTTGCGCGGTCGCTTGATTTTCTCACAGGGAAATTGTTGAAGGACGCCATGAAAAATCATTCAATTGCCATAATATAGTTGCTGTGTTTCTTCAAAGAGGGCGTAAGTTAAATTTCTAAAGATTAGTAGGTACGTAATTTTAAATATATGTACAGAATCTAATTTTACAATTGATGGCAAAGATAGTCTTAGGTGTAAGCATGTGAGAATATTACTTCTTGTACGGGTTAATCGAATAATTACATAGATAATATTTGCATTACAAAATAAAATTTAGATTAACATTTAAGCTAGGATGCATTACTACCGCACTAACGTTCATCAGCGATCACAAATTTTATTATATAAAAATGAATCCCTGTTTCCTTTGGTCACGCCATAACTTCAGAACGACTTTGCCTATTTCATTAATCTTTTTTTTTTAATTTCCAATACTTTGTAGAAGGTTCTTAGGGAAAGAAAAATTAAGAAAATTGCGCAGAAACTGAATAATTTCCGAAAAATTAACGACCAACTATTTTAACTCCGCACGTTTGACAGTTCGCGCATTTGTTGAAATTGAATTTAGCAGGCAGCTGTTTTTTTTTGTTTTAAAAGAATTGTCTATGGATTTTTTAAATTGTAGATATTTTAAATAGGTACCTATGTTAAGTACCAAATTTGATTGATTGTTCTTATAATATACAAAAATGAATATTTGAATAAAAAATTGTAATAGTTGGCACGCGAGCTGTTTGAATACTGAATATATGGAATGTGGGAGGGGGGTTTGCGGGACGGGGGAGTGGGAGAAAGGAGAGGGTGGGCGGGGAAGGTGGAAGGGGAACGCGGGAGGGGAAGGGGATGCGGGAGGGGAACGGGTACGCACGGGAAAGGACATGCGGGAGAAACAATTTATTTCTTTGAATATGGTATTGCAACGCATGCCGGGAACCAGCTAGTGTTCAATAAAAATACTGAGAATTTCACGCACCTAACTAAGAAAAATCTTCATTTCGTGTTACCGGTAAAAGAAATTTTCTGTAATAAATAACAAAAATAAATACTCGTAAAGTTTGGTTTCTTTGTTTGTTCAACAAATGTTTTATTTTGTAATGACTTTGAATCACCATTGTAACCATGTTCTCTTATTTCGTGATGAATGTAAATCACTATTGTAACCATGCTTCCTTTTGCGTCTGTAAATCACCATTGTAAATATGTTCCCTTATTCTGTTATGAATGTAAACCACCATTGTAACCATGCTCCCTTTTTTAATGTCTGTAAATCACCACTGTATCCATGCTCCTTTTTTGTAATGTCTGTAAATTACCTTTGTAACCATGCTCTCTTTTTGTAATGTCTGTAACTTACCATTGTAATCATATTCACTCATTTTGTAATGACTGTAAGTCACTATTGTAACCATGTTCCCTTATTTTGTGACGAATGTAAACCACCATTGTAACCATGCTCCCTTTTTTAATGTCTGTAAATCACCACTGTAACTATGCTCCTTTTTTTGTAATATCTGTAAATTACCTTTGTAACCATGCTCTCTTTTTGTAATGTCTGTAAATTACCATTGTAACCATATTCACACATTTTGTAATGACTGTAAGTCACTATTGTAACCATGTTCCCTTATTTTGTGACGAATGTAAAACACCATTGTAACCATGTTTCCTTATTTTGTCTCACTCTCCCCCTTAAACTATCCACCACGTTACCTCCACCTAACAACATCTAATTATTTCCGTTCTTTTATAATTTCCATAAAACTCATTTATAATAAATATTATTTAATGATTTGGATGTATCTAAACCGGTATCGAGATATAAACAAAATAAGTGATGTACATTATGTAAAAAAATTATAATATAAAATTCTTTTAAAAAATATATCTAGAAATTGTTACATTGTTAATACAGTACAACCAAAAAACAGAAAATTTTCATATTTATTTTTCGGGAAAGCCGAGAGAAGGATGCAGGTATGCTCAGTTGATACCAGCGATTGAAGGTACGAACGCTTTTAGATTCATTACGTTACGTTTTTGCGCTCTTTTCCCCATCAGCAGATTTCTTTTGCCTCATCAAACTTCTTAAAATAGATATTTGCAGCCGAACTCTTGTGGGTTTTGTGTCAACCATTGAAGTGAGCTGCAGTTAACAAAAAATATCCTAAACTGATGTTACCTGATCCTGGACATAATATTGCAAATCCTGCAGATTACTCAAAGATACTTTCGTGAAAAACAGAATTTTGAGGTAAAATAAAAAAAAATATGAATAAAATTATGCGTATATTTTATTGGGTCGCCTGCTCATTTTCAATAAAAATACTAGACAGGTTATGGCTATACATTCATAATAAAACACGAGTTTGCTAACTGTTTAGTATTCAGTTATCTGCAGTTCCATAGAAACATAAATTAGAAAAAGAAAGTAGTTATTGTAATGCATTTGAATAATTGACATGGGAGCGGATGGAGAAATATCTGACTCAAGTCTGACAGATAAGATTAGTGCAGATAATATCTTTTCATTATTTATTTTGACTTATTAATACATGAGAACAAATTGATTGTTAAGATTAATTCCTGCTTCAATGTTTTGAATTTCAACTATTCATCAGCCATTCTTCAGTAAAAGGGTATTTCCAACGATGTTGAATGTAATGACCATTGAAGAAAAAAAATTTTTTAGATTTTTAGAATTATTGGTAGGTATTAATACAAAATTAAAAAAAAGTGGTTTCGTAAGTGTTTGGATTAAAGAACAGAATTATTTAATAAAAACAAGGAAATTATATAAAATACGATTTATTTTTTCTTAATTTTTTTTTACATTTTTCATGAGTATTATAATAAATGTGTTTGTGGTATAAAAGACATATATACAGTTGGTCATTTATAACAAGAAATGTTCCTTCAGCTTAAATGTAAGGCAGTGATTATTAAATTATCTTGCAAATACATACTTATTAATAAATTTCGATTGATGATAGCGTGAGGTAGAAGCATGAGACGAAGAATAAAAGAAAATTATTATATAGGTATATACAATTTCATAAAGGGAAGAAAAAATATAATACACGAATAATAAAATGATTGATATTTTAAAAATGATGGCAAAGATAGTCTTAGGTATAAGCATGTGAGAATAATACTTCTTGTATGGGTTAATCGAAAATTACAAAGATAATATTTGCATTACAAAATAAAGTTGAGATTAACATTTAAGCTAGGATGCATTACTATCGCACTCACGTTCATCAGCGATCACAAAACACAACGTGAGTATAAAAATATAATATATAATTTTTTTCTCCATTTCCAAGATCAACTTCCACAATATGGCTTGATATGGTGGTTACAGATCAAATGTATAAATTTTAGGTGTTTGCTAAAATACAAACGTATAAAACTTGGGTTTAAAAATTTAGGGCCGACTTTGAGTTGTTTCGGAAATGAAGAAAAAGCACGCGTTGGGATGTTTGTTTGTTGGATTAGTTAATAAATATCGAGTGGGTGAAGATGGCGGGTCAGGGGTGCAGATTAATGGTGGTATCCGCCATATCCGGAGTAGACGGGAGCGTGAGCGAGGGGTGCAGCCACAATCTGCTTGACGATGGGGGCGGCTGGGTGGACGGCGTGTCCAGACTTGCTTACTACTGCGTTGAAACTAGAAGTACAATGTAAACATTACACTCACTGGTAACAACAAAAGATCAACTCTCAACTAAAAATAATGAGCACCTAGTTTTAACCACTTTTTTTGGTTTACATACAACCGACATATTTTGTGAACTAGCTCACCTCATTAGGGTTTATTTAAAACCGATTCACCAATAAATACTTATGCCACAGACTGACATGCTCATTAGTAGCACCAAAGCATGCTACTAATGAGCAAATGCTACTTAGTAGCATGTGTGTCAGCAACATTGGAATGGGGTGTACTCTAAGCATGCGTGAAGAGGTTTTGCTAATTATCATGCTAGTATCCATTTGATAAATAATTAATTTCATAGAGTTGCTTATTAAAATGTCTGCGGAAGTATGATTGACATTTTCTTCTCGCATTTCTATTCTTCTTCTTCTTTCGTATGGTGGGGGGTCAGAGGGGGACATCTAGGTCTGCGAGCCAGTCTAGGGCCTCAGGCGTTGCCCTGTGGACCTCATAAATCCCGCCGGGGAATGAATGGAGCGGGCATTCGTTGACTACATGTTCGGTGGTCTGCACCGCACCGCATTCACACGTCGCCGACTCTTTAAGGCCCCATCTATGCATCATGTGAGCACAACGGCTATGGGAGCACCTTATTCTATTGATGGCAGTCCAGAGTTTGCGAGGCAATGAGAACCCAGGCTGTCTCTCAGTGGGGTCTTGCACGAGATCGGCGTTTTTGACGTTAGCTGATTGCCACTCAAGCTTCCACCTATCTTCTGGGGTGAGAGGTGTTCGAAGGAGTCTTTCTCCTTCCGTCCAGAAGGGTTTTCGAGACTTTAAGCGGCATGCCGGGTGAGAAACGACATCATCGTGCAAGGGTATTTCGCTTTTTTGCAGCGCCTTCTTGTATTCCCTCAGTGTTGCAATCTCTCGCCTGATATTTGGCGGGGTTATATTTGCAAGTACGGGGAGCCAAGGAAGAGGAGTCGATTTTAAGGTTCCGCTGATGGTTCGCATTGTGGCATTAAGCTGAACGTCGACCATGGAAGTGTGGGCGCTTCTGGCCCATACTGGAGCACAGTATTCAGCTGCTGAGAAAACCAGGGCAATGGATGCCGTTCTGAGCGTGTTGGCGTCGCATCCCCAGCTAGTACCAGCCAGCTTATTGACTAAGTTTAGTCTTGTCCTGGTTTTTTTGCCCACTGTTTCCATGTGTTTCCGGTAATTCAGGCTCCTGTCCAAAGTTATTCCAAGATAGCGGGGATGGGGGTCATGGTAAATATTTTTTCCATCAAACTGAACACAGAGTTTTGCGTTTGCTTGTGAATTACTGAGATGGAAAGCTGTCACAACTGTTTTCGACCCATTTGGCTTTAGTCGCCAATTGAGGAAAAATTCTTCCATAGCCTTGAGGTCAGAATTAAGGATCTCTTCTGCTGCATTGAGGGTTTTGGCTTGGACTGTGATGGCGAAGTCATCTGCGTAAGCAAATTTTCTGCCTTCAGTGTGAGGAAGATCTCGAGTATAGATATTGAAGAGTGATGGGGCCAGCACTGAGCCTTGGGCAAGGCCATTATTCAGGTGCATTTTTTTGCTTTTTAGCCCTCCTAGAAAAACCCTGAAAGTACGGCCAGTTAGTAGTTGCTCAATAAGTCGTACTGTGTTGCCATCCTCTATGGTGTCGTAGAGCTTGACAAGGAGGCCTTTGTGCCACACCGTGTCGTAAGCCGCAGAGAGATCAATGAACGCTGCCGCAGTCTTAAGCCGTTTCTGGAATCCAGATTCGATGTGTGTTGTCAGAGCTAGCACCTGGTCACAGCAGTTACGGCCTGGTCTGAAGCCAGCTTGCTCTTGTGGAACCACTTTCTCCAGAATTGGGGTAAGTCTGCGGAGCACCACTCGCTCTAGGAGTTTATACATGGTACTTAAAAGCGAGATGGGCCGATAGCTGTTTGGATCTTCTGGTGGCTTGTTGGGTTTGAGGATCGCAATAACTTTAGTTTTTTTCCAGATATTTGGAATTACTCCAGTTTTAAAAATTTCAGTAAACAGTTTTGCGATCCATAACTTTGTCCGTGGCCCAGCATGTTTCAAAAAGTCTGGAAGAACTCCGTCGCATCCAGCTGCTTTCCCAGCTTTTGTTGAAGTGAGGGCGATGTCTACATCATCAGCTGTAACGGCGACCACATCGATAGGGTTCACCGGCCATTTTAGCCGCGCCGCTTTCAGAGATTTTTTGATCTGGTGGCTTATGTTAGACCTTGTTGTCGTTTTTGAACTGCGGAGTAGTTGGTGAGCAACAGCATTTGGGGACACTTTGGGGGTTGTCTTAATTTGCTGATTTGCAGCTCCGAGTCGCCTGAGTGTTTGCCACGCTTTTCTGCTCGAGTGTTCGAAACTCATTTCTTCCATTAGTTCGTTCCACCTGTTCATGCGCCCGTCATCCAGAGACTGGAGAAGATCAGAAGCAGTGTCTGGGTCGTTATTCCTCATAACGGAATAACGCATTTCTATTAACGAATGATTACTTGTCCCAAGATTTGCGCGTCTAGTTATACAATTACGAAAAATACTTTGTAAATAATTCATTCTAGGCAATACGATTATGTTGTTAAGTTCTGGGCAAATTGTAACTGACACTGTTTTAATTACTGCTATTTTCTTGCAAAGCTTCCATTTTGGCTGAGAACATGCTAAAAATAGCATGTAAGTTAAATTGATTGCTTTGAGCATGCATTTTAAGACAAGTATCCAATTTACGAGCAAATGTGTACAGTTGAAGAGCATATTCATTTTAAGCATGCTCACAAACACGCTTATTTAAGAGCATGTAATACCTTTAAAGATATAGTTGGAGAATTGGTAATTTATTTCGGGTTAAATAACAGTATGTCAGCCCTTTTGCACTTTTAAAATTGAATCGGTTAAGTTGTACTGCACAAAAACAGAAAACATATAAAATGGTATTTGGTTAGCACTCGTATCCAACAAAAAGTGTTCTCGGGAGCAACAAATTGTTGTTGCAAAGAGCTAGTTGTCAAAGCAATATATCACCTTTTAAGTGTTTGTACGTAATACGGTAGTAAAATGATGAAGAGTTCTTACCCGTTGTGGTCATCAGCGGTGTAGTCAACGGTCCTCACGGTGCCGTCGGGTTCCACCAGGGAGTACTGTCCCTTGACCACATCTCCGTCTCTGGCTTCCCATTGGCTCTTCTGGTCTCCGGTGTGGTGGTCAGCTACTCCATAGTTGAACTCGTATTTGGGATGGGCCTGTGGAATATAGTTCGATATCAAATTAATAAATAAAAAAACCTATTGAAACCTATCACCAGAAATACACGAAAGAGAGAAAGATGGATTGATGTCAACTTGTAGACACATCGAGATACAACCATTAGATATGGTGTTATTTAAAGAGGCACGGATATCTTCTAGCTTCTTGATAGTGTCATCAGAAATAAAAAAGAACTTACGTAGATCTCAACTGGAGCTTGCTTGATGATGGCGGGCGCGGCATACGCGTGGCTGGCGTAGGCGGGGGCGGCGTACCCATGGGCGGCGTAGGCAGGAGCAGCGTAGCCATGACCGGCGTAGGCAGGGGCGGCGTAGCCATGACCGGCGTAGGCAGGGGCGGCGTATCCGTGAGATACGACGGAGTGGCCTGAGAACAAAAGTTATGTTTTATTTACCAACCATAGACATGAAAATCGTAAAAATCTCTTCGGTATTCTGACAACTTTGACTGGAGATATCTTGCGTCCTATTGGGAAGGGTTTTCAAAATAAAATTACAATATGAAGCCTTATATATTTGTCAGCGTAAGTAAGCGAAACTCTACTTTGTCGTAAACATTAGATTTGTTTTTATAAAATACTAGAAAAAAATTCGATCGAGACGTACAAAAATAAATTAACTGTATGAAAGCCTTTGTTACAACCATAATAATAAAATCATGAACTAAGTTCTTCTACGTGTTAGTATGTTAGAGTAACTTCAAATTAATTCGTAGATATGCAAATGTTAATATTCGACTCTACAATAAACATGAAAGTTCATTACTGAATTTTTGTCCAGAAATAAAGCGGTAGATTTATGATCAATGATTATTTTTTTTTATTCTATTACATCGTTATAAAAGAAAACGTGACCAAACAATTAAACAATCAATTAATTCGTCGGAAATAACCAATTAAAATGAGATTACAGTTGATTTAAGAGCGCAGTCTTCGCCAATCGATGTCACACGATTAGTCACCCGATTAAGAGGACATCCGTCTGGTAACCGGACGGCTGCTCAGTTAAGCAAACAGCAGAAGTAAAAGCAGCGAAGCGTGGAGCCTGTCATTTTAAGGTTAATGTATAAAGGATGTCGGCTTTTATCACAAGTTTCGTAACTGAATTTTTTTAAATACTGACGAAACCAATTTCTAAGTGATTCTGCGAGCGACTAATGTTCTTCGATAAACTCAAACCTTGCTGATAATAAATTTGATTTTAAGTGGATTTCATAAAAAAATCGCCGACTTTTTAAGGCGCTTTTGAGTAATAAAATCACCACTTTACATACTTTGTTTAAGTAAAATTTATGAATAGCTTCCTTTTTTTAATTCCTGGTTAAATTTCTTAAGTTTATCGCAACAGACAGGATCTTTTCGTGTGCATATCTAGCCTTCTCTAATCTTAGTAAAATATTTTAGTAAGTTCATTTTATAGCCTCGAAGAAGGTCTGTAAAATTATTTTTTAATAAATTCATTTAAATTATATATATACAGTTGATCTATACATTACTACAGTGGACTGAAATACGCCATGTCGTTGCCAACATAAAATTAAAAATAGCCTTTCTAATAAAATTTCAATCTCGCGATCTTTATTTATCAAGAAAAAACATAATGCACAAGTTTGGATCAGAATTTGGAACGCGTTCTTCCGTAATCGGCTCCGGTTTAAAACTTCCGGTACAGCCTCTGCCGGCGGCGCGCGTGGCTGTGGACCGGGGGATATGAAGGGGGGGGGGGGGGGGGGGGATGCCGCGCTCTTGACCGTGAACTCGGACGAAAGCGAATGGTAACAGACCACTAACACACTTTACAGTTGTTACGAGATATATCCCACATTATTATGTGGAGCACTTTTACTTTCACGATTCGGATCGTGATTTCGAAGGTAAGAGTTGTGGGAAAGTGTTGTACGAAGTGAAATATTGTGATGGATCAATTTATTTTTTCAGAACGGAAAGTTAGATTGTTTTTATTAAGTATTTTTATTAACTAACAACAAACCTCAACGTAGCTATGACGGCCGGCATAGTTCAGCGGAAAGGCTCTTCTTGACTAGCACTTCGAAGGTCGCGGGATCGAATCCCGGCGTGGCAAATAAATTTCATTTGATGAATTTGTGTTACTTCACAATTTATTCATTTAAAATAATACATATATGGTATATTTGCGGCACGTTCCAGAGTGGGAGATACTCTCAGTATCGCCCTGGTGTAAGACCACCATTCAGAATTGAAACGTTGCTTGAAATGGTTTAAGCCGTGTTTGGTGACCAGATCTGAATAGCCAGGTACTTCCCCACCTTCCTCTTCCCTATCTCCTTCCCCTCCCAACTACTTTCAGCCTCACAACATACCCAGTTACTGGCTCCAGACGGGAGCAGTTGGGACTCTTGTGAAGTATTCATGTAAAAAAAAACTACTGAAATGAGAATCAGCCCCTTTCCAAACTAACACCATTCCTTGAATCATATGTTTGTATTTCAAGGAAGAAATAATAAATTTATTCTAAAGCAAATTCTCTTAGAAATCGTTTTGTCTCCCTTAGCATTGTTGTGAAAAATGATCTAAATGGTATTAGAAAGAGAAAAAGGTACACTTTATATTCAAATCTGAAAGTTGACCACAAAGTTTCCGACCGCAATTTGAAAAAGAATTATGAAATTATGAAATTTTGTGAATTTTTTATTAATTTATTTTTACATGAAACGTCAAAAAGTGAGCCGTTGATAATTTAAAAATAAACTGGTCTAATAAAATGTAAGGGTGTTTTACTTTTTTTTTTCATTTTTAGTAATTTTAGTTAAAAAAACCTATTTTAAACTTTTTTTATATTTTCATTAAAAAAAATTACATTAAAAAAATTACGAGCCTGTTTATTAAAATAAAATTTAAAAACTAATTTCATCACCTTTCAAAACCAATTTTTATAGTACGGATACGTTCAGGAACATTCTATTTATTTGGATTTTATTGTAAAGTGAAAATATTTTAACCTTCTGACAGAATAAACCTGAGAGGTTAAAATCAGGAAGTCAAATGTATGAACGCTATCAGGGCTGACTGATTCGCACTAAAATGCTGCAAAATACCATGTGTTGAACTAACTAAATGGCTGATTTTATAAACCTTTTACGCTTTTCCCAAATCATTCGCGGTGTTGTGTTACCTTGAAGAATATATATTATGAAGAAGTAAAAGCTTCAACGTAACCTTCCTTCAAGGGTGTTATCTATGTAGCTTTTGATTGTTGGTCTTACCAAGGCTTAGGGCGGGGGCGGCGTATCCGTGCGAGTAGGCTGGCGCCGCATATCCTCCGGCGATAAGGCCGGCCTGGGAGGCTCCCAATACTGCGAACAAGCAGAACACCTGGAAGACAAACAAATATACATATTAGAAAATAAACAATAGAACTACATTATGTACACCTACGCAATTACTGCAAATTCAAACAATCACTCGCTGAGTGTAAAGAACTTTTACGAATGAGCTTTCTAATTTCTCTACTTTACTCTTGTACATTTGGGAAATAAACTATAATTCAAAATGAATTTGAAACATTTTTTAAGTATTTTTTTTACGATAGCCTCGCACAGGAGGCCCTGAGGAAAATATTTTCCCTCAGGGCCTATGTCATCATTGGAGATGTTGTGTGGAGGGGAAGGAAAAAGGTATGAGGGATGGGTAAGAATCTAGGGGTCCAGTGTGACCAGGAGTGACGGATTTATAAATCTATCCCTCTCACTGCGGTGCAATGTTATGTTCCGAAAGAGTCCTGCTGGAGAGGTCAAAAGATCTCCCGATCCGACCTGCTACGTAGTTGGTGGGCAAACCATGAACCCGGCACCCCTGCTAAGTCACCAAAAGCAGCGAACCGCTTGGGGTGACCTATGGCAGATATGTTGGTTATCCAAAAAATGGTTCCCGAGGCAGCTGTACCCATATTCGCCTCCAAATTAATTTAATTAAGATTAGGACGAAAAATATTTGGGAAGCAGTCAGAAAGATTACTACTGATTTACTTCCTATTAGATTAACTTGTTCTCGGTGAAAACGTCTGCAGTGTTATTATTTATGTTCAGCGAAAATAAAAAAAAGATTTTAGAAAAATGCGTAGCCGATGGGGAAAACGACGAAAGGGGTATAATAAATAATAAATCATCTCCATTCCGGTTTCTTGGTTATCAATCAAACAAGTGTAGGTCTATTAGAAAGTTGCATAAAGTGCATATGTTGTGCAATATTAATAAAATGATAATATGTGGTTATGTTGTTTTTTCTAAAAAAAAAAATAAAAATCATAAATAAACTATTCATATGGAAAAGCCATTTTCTTTGGAATGACCGAATTGGCACAGTTTCAAAATTAATTGTGAAATTGTCACCGCAGACAATATAATACGAGTTGTGATATATTGGAGCGGAGTGGACCTACCTGGCTGATCATTCTGAGATAGTTTCCCTTCACAATTGACTGAACTAGTGGAACTGATCACCTCTGGAACTTCACTGATACGTCCTTAGGTCCGCCCGAGCCTTTTATACCCCTCCAGGCGACACCCCTCCCCTCCATTCACCGGCTTTCCTCGGCCTTTTAGGACACGGCGGACACTGGCAGACAGTAGCCAACGCATTCCACCCAAAAGGATATTGAAAAATATTGCTCTACTATATTGAACCTTATTGTGTATGCTGTTTGAAAGACATTATTTTAATTATATTATCAATGTTGCTCCTTACTATTGCTGGAAAGGGTTTCAGATATATAGTTGAAAGTAAGATAAATTATTGTAATTAAAAAGGAGAAATATTTCTAAACCAATTTATGAAAAATCAGGGTAAATATTTTTTTGCTTCGACTTGGAAAGTCCTATCACGACGCCAGTCGGCTCACATAAAAATAAATGATTAAAAAATGATTTAATTTTTTTTGCACATATTTCTTAATAACGGAAAAAGTAAAACGCTTGAACAGCAATATAAAGCTTTAATAATGTTTATGCTCATTTAGAAAAGGGGCAAACTGCCAACCAAAATTCTGTTTATTTAATTGAGTATTTTTTTATTTTTTTATTATTATTATAATTGCTTTCTGTACCTATTTTATTGCATGTCAATTCGTTCAAAAAACAGTTTCAATTTTGAAAATGACACTTAAATTCAAAGTAAATCCTAATTCTAGAGTTCGTTAAATCGGAGTTACAGACAGACAAACGATTTTTTTTTTTACATTAATACCGCACAAGAGTCCCAACTGCTCGCGTCTGGAGCCAGTGGGACTATGGCATCCCCAATTGGGGTATGTTGTGTTGTGAGGCTGAAGATAGTGAGGAGGGGAAGGAGGTAGGGAAGAGGAAGGTGGGGAAGTACCTGGTAATTCAGATCTGGTCACCAAACACGGCAGAAGCCATTTCAAGCAACGTTTCAATTCTGAATGGTGGTCTTACACCATGGCGATACTGAGAGTATCTTCCACTCTGGAACGTGCCGCAGATATACTATATATGATTTTAAATGAATAAATTGTGAAATACACAAATTAATCAAATAAAATTTATTTGCCACGCCGGGATTCGATCCCGCGACCTTCGGTATTTAATGTAATATAATTAATATTTTTCAAATAAATAAACAACACCAACAAATACTTAGAGGGAATATGCGCTACGAATTTCATTAATTTTGCTTTGCATATTAGAATATTTTAATATAAATGTAATTTTTAAATCGCACCTGTTTAATCTTATTGTGTTTTTGGTTAAAAAAATGCACGTTTCCTGTTTAAGTGTTGATGAGTTCCAAATTCAGTGTTATTTTTGAAAAATTGTTTTAGGTGGATAAATCAGATTATTTATCTTAATAGTACTTTCCTAGTGAAAAAATACATTTAGGTGAATAATAATTATTTTTAATGCCTGGTCTCATGTTGTGGAAGTTCTCACCCGGCTAGTGAAAAAAATATACCTCCTTGACTCACTCTTGTTATTTTTTAAATTTTTTAACGTCTTCAAGACGCTGTTGTATTCAATTTGATTAAGCTCCAAAAAAACATGCATTCATTTCCACAATACGAGTATTTTTAGTACTTCCTCAAGATCATATAAAAACCGCTCTATATTAATTTATTAACGCAGCGGGAATAAAAAAGACACATTAAATGTTAAAATCTATTTAAATGCCAAATAGGTTGATTTCATCGCAACCAATCAAACATTTCCAACAAACCAACAACCAAACGAAAAAAACTTTTATAGCTTCATGGTTTAATTGGACTTATTTTATAATATGGATTTATACTAATGGAATCAACATAACATTATGGAGGATGTTTTTTTTTTAATTTTTTATATGAATCCTCACAAGAGTCCCAGCTGTTCCCGTCTGGAGCCAGTAAGTCTATTACATCCCCAATTAGGGTATGTTGTGAGGCTGAAGGTAGTGGCGAAGGGAAGGAGATGGGAGGGGAAGTACCTGGCTGTTCAGATCTGGTCACTAAACACGGCTAAAGCCAGTTCAAGCAACGTTTCAATTCTGAATGGTGGTCTTACACCAGGGCGATACTGAAATCTTATACTGGTATCTTCCACTCTGGAACGTGCCGCAAATATACTATGTATTATTTTAAATAAATTAATCGTAAAATAACACAAATTAATCAACTAAAATTTATTTGGGATTCGATCCGGGATTCGACCCCACGACCTTCGGATTGCGTGTCAAAAGCCTTACCGCTAGTCCGCCGTCAAATGGATGTTTGATAGAATTACATTTATTTTTGTATTAGCACGTTTAAGTAATGCTTATTTTCTATAAACCATTTTGGGAGGCGGGAATGGGCACCGTCGCTCCGAGAACCTTTATTGGATAACCAACACCTCTGCCATAGGTCACCCCAAGTGGTTCGCTACGTTTGGTGATTTAGCAGGGGTGCCCGTGTTCATGGGGCGAGGTTTGTCTAGGTCTTGGAGGCGGATGACCAGGACACACTGAACCCCAGATTCCATCCCACCCCTTAAACCCTTTTCCTTCCCAGAACTCTCCTCGCCTTCCTTTCCATTAAAACCCCCCCACACAGCATCCCCAAAGATGACATAGGCCCTGAGGGAATTTTTTTCCTGAGGGCTTCCTATGTGGAGCTCATGTAAAAAAAACCGTTTTAGGCAAAACAGTTGCAGATTGTATTTGCTTTATAATACCAAAATGAAGTAAAAACAACTAAGAACACCAAACCTAATCAAGTGGCATATTATATTATTTTTGGGATTGGCAAAGTCTTAATTTATTTACATTGTAAATTCTAGGTCGGCAACAATTATTAAGAATAAAATCTACATCAGGAGTAAAATTTTTAAAACAATTCAAAGAATATTATGCAAACTCATACGGATCATACGGAGCTATCAAAAAACATTGTGAAATCAAAAAATTCTGATTTTTCCAGAGAAAATGCAAATTACTATAAAAAAAATCACTATTTAAAGCCCTTCAAATCGTAATTCATAATTTCTTTAATTCTTTTACGTGGGTGACTTACTATTTAATTGTGAAAACTTGGACCAGATATTTTTAGTAACATCAGTTATAGACGGTGGGCAAAATTTGGAGTAAACATCTTTTTATGGTTCGCCCGTAATAAATTAATTTTCAAAAGAAACACGCCTATCTAAGTGATACTTGTAAGATCATTAAGATACAAATCTTAATAAATCATTGAAGTAACTATTGCACAGGTTCTTGTTCCAACAAACATTTTAGGAAATAAGAAAAATGGTTTATTAGTTTTTGATCGGTAAATATAAAATTATGTCACGGTCTGTCCATTTATCAAATAAATGAATATTTATATAGATATAAAATTAATAACACGCTTGTATGTAGAAACACCATGGATCTACTGGGCTTATAATGGAGGTTAAACTTTATTTACGCTTCAAAATAATTTTAGTGAAAATGAACGCACACAGGACAGCAGGACGACAAAAGAATTTAAGTACGTAAACTTATTTTAAATAAATCTGATAAAATATTGAAATAAAAAATTAATTAATGTAAGATACGCTAAATGGGAAACGAGAGCGTTAGCGTGATTTATTTTTGGGGTTTTATGTCGTGTTGGGCTAACTCCTTCTTTAGCCAACGTTTCGGACAACATTACAGCGTCCATCATCAGGACAGATGTGTAACAATCTTATCTTGGTTCGGTTATTAGAGGTTCGTTAATGAAGACGTTTGGGTTTAACTGGCTACTCTTGCAGAGCTTTACGAAAGGCATTCATTCATGCTCTTTACCATTTGAGAAAAGATTAAATTTTTACGGAAAACCTACATTTCATCATATGTTAATTACTTCTCTATGCAATTTTTTCCAACACATCTTAACATTTTCACTGCTTTATAAGTAGTTACTTATATCTGCAAATATTCTATAAAAACTATATGCCATTTCCTTTACATTAGGTCCATACAGGAGGCTCTGAGAAAAATAATTCCTTTCAGAGCTGACGACATTTTTGCGCATGTTGTATTTAGGGTCATTTAAGATAATGAAGGAGAGGGTGGCAGTGAATCCAGGAGTGAGGGATTCCTCCCACTGCGATGCAAGGCGATGTTTGCTGGAGAGGCAAAAGATCTCCTTCCGATCTCAATCCGGCCTGCCACACAGTTGGTGGGCAGACACATTCGCCGCCAAGACCCGTACAAATCTCACTCAACGAACCCAGGCACTCTTGCTAATCTTCAAACGTAGCGAACCACATAGTGTGATCTATGGCAGAGGTGATCCAAAAAATGGTCACAAATATCCCGGATTGGAAAAATCCTAAAAAAGTCCTATTACCATGCACACAAGTAATATTATATAATAATAATATTATGGCTTATTATTTATTTATCGGTTTGAGTTTTATTTTAATCTACATTTCAAGTATGTATATAAGGTCATTTGATCATGGTTATTTTCTAATTTTTATCATTGCCCTTGAAGTGATATTTCACAAAAACGCGTTATAAAATAAGTCAAGTTTTATTGTGTATAACGTTCTTGTTTGGTGTTAATAGAGGGAGGAGGGAAATACTATCAAGCATGAGTGTTGAAAAGTGAACACTGTCCGGTATTTCAGTGAACAATTAACTGCTCGACGGAATTTAATTAGGTAATAAATTCACCGATGTTGCGGTCATTGTTATATGACGTTTGCGCTGATTGAATTGAATATAGTTGAAAGTGCTCTATGATGAGCGTAACTACTAATTAATAAAAATTGTTTCTTATGAATTCAATACATTATATAATAACATACGCATAAATATATGATAAATTTTTCAGCTTGAAGACAATATTAGCGATGTTCAAACGAACATATGAAACAGAAAAAACAGAAAAAGATTCAGTTGCATCCAGGAATTGAATCCAATTAGCTCAGTGATTTGAGAGAGCCCCGGTGACGCTAAGGTCCTGTATTCAATTCATAGATGCATCCGAATCTTTTTATAATTTTCATTTGAGAGTGGCTATTATTTTCTTCAATTAATACAATTACAATTTGACGTTTTACGCAATAAGTTATTAAATAAAAAAGATAGATACTTTTTGTAACTTTTGAGTAACGGTCAACCGCCTGGAGCCTGTGAGACTATGGCATCCCCAATTGGGGTGTGTTTTGAGACAGAAGGTAGTGAGGAGAAGAAGGATATGAGGAAGATGAAGGCGAGGATATACCTAGCTATTCAGACCTGGTCACCAAATATGGCTAAAGCCATTTCAAGATTTCAATTAGATTTGGGAGGCGGGGATGGGTACCGCCGCCCCGGGAACCTTTATTGGATAACCAACACCTCTGTCATAGGTCACCCCAAGTGGTTCGCTATGTTTGGTGATTTAGCAGGGGTGCCCGGGTTAATGGGGTGAGGTTTGTCTAGGTCTTGGAGGCGGATGACCAGGACATACTGAACCCCAGATTCCTACCCACCCTTTAAACCCTTTTCCTTCCCAAAACTCTCCTCTCCTTCCTTTCCTTAAAAAAAAACCCTCCACACAGCATCCTCAAAGATGACATAGGCCCTGAGGGAAATTATTTTCCTCAGGGCCTCCTGTGTGGAGCTCATGTAAAAAAAAAAGCAAATTTTCAATTCTGAATGGTGGTCTTCCACCAGGGTGATACTGAGGGTTTATTCCACTCTGCAATGTGCCGCAAATGTAGCATACATTATTTTTAATGATTAAAATTTAAATTAAACAAATCAATTGAAAACAACCCTCGACTCTGTGCAGAAACAGGCGGTCCGTCTGACAGATTCTCCTAATTTAACAAACGGATTGCAATCTTTAGAGCACAGGCGTCGGGAGGGAACGCTATCCTTGTTCTACTGGTATTTCAATGGAAGATGCTCCGAGGAACTAGCGTCATTGATTCCTTCGGCACCGGTGCATAGTCGGGAAACACGACAAACGCATGCACAACATATGTACACGGTTGACATTTGTCACATGAGAACGGGTCGCTTCTTCGATTCGTTCTTGTTGTAATCTACTGAGTTAATAAAAAGAAATATAACACTTTAATAACTGGTTTTATTTTAAGATGTACGTATTACATGAAAACAAGAGAAGAACGCTTGGAGCACAGAGAAAAAAACAAAAGAACTAAAATGGGTTGCCACATACAAAATGTTGCCAACCCTTAAACCAATATTATTATTGTTAAAATAATGTATTACATTGTATATTTTAACACCCCCGCTCAATGTAATACATTCTTACATTATCTAGTATAGTCCACATTGAGTAATAAATTTAAACAATAGATTTTTGTTCAATGACTTAGTAAACATATCAGCTATTTGATCCTCAGTCTTAACATACATTAAACTTCCAATAATTTTCCTACAAGTGTTTTCAATATCCTTGTCAGACTTACATTCTTTAGATTCTAAGATTTTTACATTAAAATTTTGATCAATAGGGGTAGATATTGGTTTGCAATTTTCCAGGTTAAATCTTTATACATTTTCTAAATAAGATTTTTGACATAATTCAGTTACACCGTCTTTCAAATTCTGTTTAACACTGATACCAAGAAAATTTGAAATTGGTCCCAAATCTTTCATCTTAAATGCATTGTGTAATTTTAATTTAAGATCACTTAATTCCTGTTCATTATTACTAAACATCAAGAGGTCATCGACATACAATAAAACATAAGTTTGGTTTTCTCCATTACACTTAGTAAACAAACAAGGATCATTCTTTGACTTTACATAGCCTGCTTTACTTATTACATGGTTAAATTTTTCATTCCAATATTTAGGGGATTTTTTTAGCCCATACAATGATTTATTTAGTTTAACAATATTATCACAACCATCATACGCCCCTTCCGGTAATTTAATAAACACAATTTCCTTTATATCCCCATATAAATAGGCTCCAGTGACATCCATCTGATGTATTGATAGTTTTAATTTTGTAGCAACTGAAACAAATAATCTAAATGTTGACAATTTGGCAACAGGTGAGTAGATTTCATATAAATCTAATGCATCATTCTGTTCAAAACCTCTGGCAACCAATCTTGCTTTATATTGGATAGTATTATTAACTTTCTTTATTTTGAATACCCACTTACTACTAATAATGTTTTGTTTTTGAGGTACAGCGCACACTGTCCAAGTATTATTTGCTTTGAGTGTATCCAGTTCTTGTTTGACAGCTTCTTCCCACTGACAGGCATCACTCCTCTGCATAGCTTCCTTATAGGTGCCTGGTTCTGTCTCTGCAGTGTACACATTTTGGCAAGTATAGAATTGTGGTGCCTTTCTGACACGTTTGGTTCGACGAGGAGAAGCTGGCTGTAATGTATTATCATTATCGCGTTCACTGTCTTCATCACTTGCTTCTTCAGGTTCATATAAGCTGTGCTGCTCATCATCTGACATCTGATTTGTAATGTTTGGATCACTCACAACATCTTCTACTAACTCTTGCTGGTTATTTTCGTTTTCATTGTTGAGTGTTTCTGTTACAGACTCTAGGTTTAAGCTATTGCATTCATCAAAGACAGGTTTTGTCTCAGTGTTCATAAAGGGCAGCCGGTGTGATCTACCCTGTAAGCAGTCTTGACAATTCTGAAGAGAATTACTTGAGACTTTAATATTATTGCTCTCTAACACGTTTTTCACCTTCTGTATATTCTGGTGTACAAGTTTCTCATGCCTCTCACTCAAGCTTGATTTAACTGTAGTTACATTTGCAAAGCAATTTATATATTTATAGCGAACATCCATAATATACATATTTCCAACACGATTTGCTACCGCACATACTTTATTATTCTTGAAAAACTTGCAAATGTTTTGATCTGTCAACATGACATAACCTTTGTCTGCCGTACAATTCACAGATAACAAGTTTATTTGTAAGTCTGGCACACACAGTACATTATCTATGGTTGTCTCGACCCACTGGTGTCCATTGAATACCTCTAGCTCCACTTGTCCGCAGCCAATAACATTTATTTCAGTACCATCACCTATTATCACAGACTTTTGTGACACTTCTGGTGAAAATGTCGAAAACAGATTTTTATCTTGACACATATGTTGACTAGCACCTGTGTCCACCAACCATTTTGACTGTTGATAAAGTTCTTTAGGTATTTGTTGTACTACAAATGCATTTTTTTCCTTTCGTTTCTTATACCAGCACTCACTCTTGTTGTGCCCAACTTTATTGCAATAAAAACATTTTTTAATTACATTCTTTTCACCATTATTTTTATTATTCTTACAATCGCTCTGGAAATGTCCTGTTTTCACACATTTGAAACACTTCCCAGTCTTTTTATTTTTGATTAAAAAGGCTGACGATGATGAAGTTTGCTGATGTTCATTATTCTTATCCATAAGCCTTTCTTCCTCCATCAATAACCTGGCCACTAAGTTGTCCAAGGTTTGATTATCATCAGGGGCAGATTCCCAAGCCGAAACAAAATGTTTATATTCTTCTGGCAGCGACATAAGTACTTTAGTTATAACAAATTTCTCGGAAATCTCTTCCCCCATTTGCTTTAAATGGTTCTGCATTTCTTGGATTTTTGACAAAAACACAGACATTTCTGTACCTTTTTCGTATTTGTACTGGAAAAATCGCTGTTGAACAATGTGAATGCTAGTCTCCGTCTTTTGTTCATAAACACTCTGCAACTTTTTCCACATTTCCGCTGAAGTAGAACAGGATATAATGTGCAACATAACATTTTCTGTCATCCTTGTGACTATTAAGGTCTGAGCCTTCGCATCATTGTTTTCCCAAAGAATTTTCTGTGCCTGTTCTTCAGGTTTTATACTTCGGCCTTCAACTACATCGAGCCATCCTTGTCCACGCAAAAGCACTGTAGTCTGGAACTTCCAAACATTCCAGTTTCTCGAACCTTCCAGTTTTAACACGTTTTGGTTTCCTTCCATCTTGATCACTACACTTAACAAGATATTTTTTTTTTATTTCTTTTTGCCTTCCTCCTGCAAAAAATGAAGTGATGCACGCGGCGTGGTGTCAACTTAACCTCAATTCGCCGGTCAATCAATTTGCAGCAGTTATCCACAACTCAGCATGTATTATATTATAAATCAAGGTTTATGTGTCTGGGCACCATAACCTGTTGTAATCTACTGAGTTAATAAAAAGAAATATAACACTTTAATAACTGGTTTTATTTTAAGATGTACGTATTACATGAAAACAAGAGAAGAACGCTTGGAGCACAGAGAAAAAAACAAAAGAACTAAAATGGGTTGCCACATACAAAATGTTGCCAACCCTTAAACCAATATTATTATTGTTAAAATAATGTATTACATTGTATATTTTAACAGTTCTTGTTTTCAACAGCTAGGCTGTGGTACGATTTGCCGGCATTTGTGTTTCCTCCTTCCAATAACATGGGTCTCCTCAAGACCAATGTTCATTCATTCCTCTCCTCAAAAAGACCCCCCACACAGCATCTCAGATGACACAGGCCCTGAGGGAAATTATTTTCCGCCTGTGGAATTATTATAAAAAAACATTTATTTGCATACGCCGGGATTGGTACCCGTGACCCTCGGATGTATGGATGTATAGTCGAGAGCCTTACCCTTTGACCACGGAGGCCGTCAGATATGAACATCCAATCGATCCTCTTCCTAAATTCGACTTTCGTCCAATTTGGGTTATCATTGTTCTACTGGTTTCGGCTCAGGCTGAAAATAATGTCCCTCAGGGCCTGTGTCATCTGAGATGCTGTGTGGGGGGTCTTTTTGAGGAACAATTTGAGGAACAGTGGAACAATTTCGGTCTTGTTGTGGAAAAACAATGTTTTTCTTTTGGAAACACATTTTCGTTTGTTTAAATGCGATGTGTTAATGTTAAATTAAATAATATTATGTAAAAACAGAACCATTAACGTAGTCACATTACAAAACATCATTTTCCAACGTTACACGGACTCACTTTTCACTACTTACACGTTTAATGTCTACTTACGAAATTGATCGAAAAATTGATAATATTATGATCAAACGTATTCCGCAGTATAAAATAATGTTTGAATTAGTTTAACAAATTGATCTCTTAAAATAATATCATTCAATTTCGACAGACCACAAAAATATAAAAACAAACAAACTATCATTTAAATTGGTGGCCGTAGGACAGAATTAAGTGAAAACACGAACGATAATAGTGTGATTACAGAACATTAAAAAATGTAACATTAGAAATGATCAACCTAAGGCACTGATAAGTACTTATTATAAGAGGTCATTTGACAGAATAAAGTTGTCAGAAGTAACTATAGCGTTTTTATAAGAACCGACAAATCCTTGTCACATATTTTTATATTACCTAATAAAAAGAAGTCGCGAATTATTATCATAATGGATAAAAAAATGCGTGATATCATCTGCGGAAAAGTCAATTTTGAATCATTTTATATAAATTTTAAGCCAGTTCGTTTTTGGATACAACCTCGTCTTCTACATTTTATTTTATTTACTAGCAGACTCGGCCACACGTTGCTGTGGCTAACGAAACACAATGCCATTACCCAACCTTTATAAAATCCACACCACCCGCTTGCGAGCTACCCGCTGCCGGTTGCCTGAATTGAATATTTGAATTTCTCGACTTTTCTCTACTATAATAAACATGTTTTTATACATATAAACCTTCCTCTTGAATCACTCTATCTATTGGTGAAAACCCCATGAATATCCGTTGCGTAGTTTAAAAGATCTATGCGCACATACATTTTGAGCGACTTCGTCAAATAAAATGATTCAAATCAAATAACCTACTTACTCTAGGACAGGGTTTCCCAAACATTTTCTGCAATGGAACACTTTGCAAACCCGTAAATTTTAACGGAAAACTTGGCTCATTTATTAGATTGGGTAATTCCTAATAATAAAGTTTAAAAAAATGTTATTACACATTATTTATTAAGTATACCAACAATATATAAACATGTATCAGAAATGGAATATAAACAAAAATGGAATATAAAAAATAATAAATGGAATATAAATAACAAAAAATTGAATATAAGCAACAAAAAATTGGCACATAAACAAAAAAATATTGTAAACAATAACAAAAAATGGAATAAATAAAACACCTAATAATTGAATTTGATGATTTTGAGTCCTTGAATTGCATATCTTCTTGATATCAGGCATTATATTGGTAAGTTGTATTATACTATGTGGTGTGGCGTCTCGAGCCTGTTCCTGCACTTTGACTTGGTTGCAGCCAAAGATATTGAAATATAAGTAGATGTGCTATTTGCTGTTTTTACTATGTGGGTCTGCGCTTCGGGGTGTCGCTGATATTGTTTACCAATTAACAAATAAACTAAGAGAACAAATAATTAACGAATAAACCAAACGAACGTTAAACTAAATGAACGAATTCTTTCCTTATTCAAAATATATTGTTAACCAATATTAATGCACATTTTCAAAAAATCAACGAAATGAACAAATTCTTTTTGTATGAAAACTACGCTAATTAGCGCGTAGTGCGGCGACAATTGCGCGGACACCATAGCATATCTCTTCTGTATTTGAATATCTTTGGTTGCAGCATAATAAAACACTCCCGCTTCGAATAAAAAATAGTTCGTAGAAAACGGAAGTATAACAACAATAGCTTGTTTTGATAAATTGGGGTACTCTTCTGACAAACTCGCCCAGAAATCATTTAAATGAGAATAATATCAGCAGTGTTGAAATAAGAATGTGTGTATAATATATTAAATTAAATTCTTCCGACAAATTGTCGCGGAACCCCTGTACAGGTTCGGCCGAACCCTAGGGTTCCGCGGAACACAGTTTGGGAAACCCTGCTCTAGGATATCTATTTTCCAATTGCTTCCGTAGAACGAATTTCAAAAGTGACTATAGTACGGCCCGTCAGCCGTTTTAAATCGCACAAAAATATGTTTTCTTTGAATTTCTCGGCTTTTCTCTAATATAATTTACATGTATTATACATATAAACATTCCTCTTCAATCACTCTATCTATTGATGAAAACCGTATGAAAATTCGTTGCGTAGTTTAAAAGATTAACGAGCACATACATTTTGAGCGACTTCATTTTACACTATGTAATGATAATGATAATGAAGTGACAACTCACGAGACCGCCACTGTCTCTATGGTGTTAATGCAGGGGAATTACGTCGCCACCCGGTTGGGTAGCGTTGTGAGACAGGTTAAGGAATCGGCTGTAGGAAGGGATTTATTAATGCGGGGCTTGAAGATGTCTGGATTATACGAAGGAGGTAAAACAGAAGTAGCTATTTTGATAGAATCATTAATTCTTTGAAAAAGCTTCGTATTTCACCATCGATCTGTATTCTAGATTGCCGTTCTAAAATTTTCAGCCAAATTTTCGTGTAACTTTATGTATACAGGAGGTTAAGGAACATATCTACTTGACTTATTTTAACTAGTGATTCCTGACATTATATGGAGTTAGCATCCTGTAAAGAGAGATTCTTGGGTATATACGAGAGCCAAATATATGTGTACGATGTATTTAAGACTCGCTGCATAGATGACGCCCATGTAATTCCGTGATTAATTTAAACCCACAAGTATAAGTAGAGTAGTTTGAATGTATTTGAAATGACGCCATGTAAAAATTAAACAACGCATTAAAACATTCCAAGAATGCACCATGACTGTCAAAATAAAGATTGAACTACAATAACATTGAAATAATTTCACCTTGTACCCATATCACCTACTTCTTTTGGTTTCGTAATACGCACTGAATTCTTGAAATTTCTAATACATACTTCCATTGCCTTTATAATATGTAACAAGAAGCTTAGGAAGGCTTACGCCTTTTTACCGTGCCTTCACAACGAGGGTTGAATGGTTTATATCTGCCAGAATAAAATAGTTTTCATTGTCAGACTGCGCGTCTGACAGAATGTTCTTTTTAGTTATTTCTATGGACAACTTGAATAGAGATGTGCAGCAAGATTCACTATCGACCTTTCACTTTTTATTTTACGGATGTAACTAAAACAATAACGGAGTTATAACGGTTTCTATGGAGACACACGCGTTGACGAGTGAACACGCTTATTGTACTTGACTGCTATCGTTATTTTAACGAGTATACTTGCTTACGTTGCTGAGGGGTTAAGGCTCCTTAGTAAGCGTTCAAAAAGTAGAAGGTGATTTGAACGGGAGATACGTAAATACGAACGTTAGAGGGAGCGCGCTAATATTAAAAGCGATAATAATTAAGCGAAAATTGTGAAAATGTTTAATAAAACACGACTCGTTAAAAATGGAGCAAAAATATATCGATAATTGCTTATGTTGCATTTAAAGATACATTGTGATTTTTTGCATACCAATTAAATGTTAACAGAACAAAATGTGTTTTTAATAATTTTCGAAACATACTCTGCGATTTTTTTCTATCGAGGAAATTTCATATGATTATCGTTTCGGCTCTATATACAGCACATGACTTATTTTAACCAGCGATTTCTGACATTATTTATAGTAAAAAATGTAAATGACTTTTTTTGTTCTCCGGTGACATTTTTTGATGTTTTTTTTCTACACGAACATAAAAAAATAGTAAGTGTTGAACAGTTGGGGGCGGGGTAAGCGGTTGGGCGGTTACTCGGCTGAGTGACCAGTGACGACATGCGGAAGATTTTTTTTTGTTTGATTTGGAAGAAAAAAAAGTCATCGAAAAAGTTACCGGAGAGTTAACTTCATCTACATTTTTTACTCCAAATGATGCCAGGAATCACTGGTTAATGTAAGTCAAGTACGTCCCAGCATATATAATAGATGTTATCTTCAAAAAAAAAAAAAATTTTTTTTTTCAGAAACTTAAAATCTTTAAGTTTTCAAGAGAAATATGTTATAAATCGGAGAATTTTGGAATGCTGGGGATTAAACTTCATTTTTTTGTTTTACGCACCAGATTTAAATGTCCGGGTTAAATTTTCCCCCAAAAAAAAAAAAAAAAAAAAAAAAAAAGAAGGAAAAACTAAACCCTTTCATACACTTCCCCAAATGATCATCTAGTGAATCCACGTTATGCAATTGCACTATATAAGTATTATAAATACAAAACAATACAAGAACAACATGTCAACCCACTAGAGACCAAATGGGAATATAATTCACCGACTCCAGATATTTTCATATCAGAGGGTTCGGCTCTGTGGCATTTCTAATTGAACCTATAAATCCTACTGATCCCTCAATATAAATATTTAAAAAATCTTTTGTAATCCTACATGTATTTAAAATTACTGCTTTTTGCATTTTTATATACAAATTCTTTGACAAATCTAATATGCTTAAATTTTGAATCAGATTCCTAGGTATTATGCCAGTGGCCGAAATAACAAATGGTAATATTTTTATAGTCCGAGAATGCCAAATTCTTTTAATCTCATTTCCTAAATCTGTGTATTTTCTAATTTTTTCAGAAACAGTTTTTTGAATATTACAGGAATTTGGAATAGCTACATCAATGATATAAGTTATTTTTTTTAATTTTGTCATGTAAAACTATATCAGGTCTATTATGACTAATTGTTCTGTCTGTTAGTATAGTTTTATCATAATATATTTTATAAAATTCATTTTCTATAAATGAATTTGGTTCATATTCATAATAAGGTACTACATTACGGCAATCAATCAAGTTATGTTTAATTACCAAACTTTGGTGAATTATTTTTAAAACCTGATTGTGCCTAAATGTATACTCGGAAGGCGCTAATATAGAACATCCCGATATAATATGTTCTATAGTTTCGGGAAAAGCCAAACATTTTCTACATAAATCATCAATTTGATTTATATCTTTGATTATATGCTTTCTATAATTTTTAGTATTAATGACTCTATCTTGAATGGCAAGCATAAATCCTTCTATTTCTGCGCTCAACTCTCCAATACTCAACCATTTGTTTGACGAAAGTTTGTCAACATACGTTTGGTTGAGATAATTGAAGTGTTTTGCGTGAATAATTTTATTTGACCAGGAATCTAATAATTCCTGGTTAGTATTTATAAGAATGTTGGCATTCTCGTCATATAAATTTAAAGGTGTAATATTTCTATCTGCCTTGCAAATTATTTTGTGCATTTCTGAGCTATTAGCTTTCCTATGGAAAAAATTTCTAAGCATTTCTACCTGATTGTGTTTCAAAGATGTTATTTTGACTACACCTCTACCTCCTAAATTTCTAGGTAAATTAATTCGTTCTATAGCTGAATTTGGATGATGGCAATTAAATTTTGTTAACGTAGTTCTAATTAATCGTTCTAAACTATCTAAATCTGTATTGGACCATTTAATTATGCCAAATGAGTACGTTAGTAGAGGTATTGCCCAAGTATTTATTGCTTTTACTAAATTTTTAGCAGATAGATTGCATTTTAAAATTTTTCTGATCCTACTTTGAAATTTAATCCTAATATCATTTTTAATACTAGTGTGATCTAATCTATTCGATTGCGGGTATCCTAAATATTTATAAACCTCATCCCCTTTCATACTTTGAATTTTGAAATTTCTAAATATACCCTCGTCTCCATCTACAATTTTGCCTTTCTCTATATGGATAGTTTTACATTTATCTAAACCAAAAGTCATTTTAATATCATCTGAAAAAATTTTAACTACCTTAATCATTTTCTCTAAATTTGATTCAGAATTTGAAAATAATTTTATATCATCCATATATAATAAATGTGAAACTATACTACTCTCTCTTGTATTACCCTTAATTTTTATTCCAAACTTGCTTTTAATTAACATTTTAGAAAGGGGATTCAATGCTAAGCAAAACCAAAGAGGGCTCAATGAGTCTCCTTGAAAAATCCCTCTTTTTATTGAAATGCCCGGTACTACTATTTTCTTACCTTTTAAATTAACTAGCAAATCTGTATTCCAAAAGGACATAATATTTTTCAAAAAACTAATTATAATTGGGTTAACTTTATATATTTTTAATATTTTGATTAGCCACGAGTGCGGGACACTATCAAAAGCTTTTTGATAATCTATATAACAAGTATGTAAATTACGCTTTTGATTTTGAATTTGTTTTAAAATTACATTTGTATTATCATGTTTAATTATATTAGAATTTGATGTTCCAAAGACGTAATCATGTCCTGATTATGTAATAATTAGAATATTACATAAAATTATAATCTTGTTTCCTTTTAGTTTGTCGGAAATATTCCCTCTGTTAAACTTAAGTTTATCAAATGAGTAATTGGTTTTACCAAATGAATTTTCATGGATTTTAGAAAATATACTGTAATAAGGTCAACTCCGGGAGACGAACCTCCTTTCATGCCTTCAATTTTTTTTTTAATTTCACTTTCTGAGGTTGTTTCAAATTTTGATGTTTGTGTTTTCGGGTTAAAAGATTTATTGATATTTTTCGCAAGATTTTTTCCTACATTAGCAAAAAAAGAATTAAAGATGTTTGCACATTGTTAAGGTTAAATATTAGCATCAATGATTTTATTTTCATGTTCAATATATATTATTTTTTGTGTTTTTTTAGTGTTATCCATGGCTAAGTTGACTGTTTTCCGTATTTGCTTATTGTTATTGTCTGTAGAAAGTATTTTATTTTTGGAATAGTTTTCTTAATTTTTTTTGATACAGTTTGTTAATTTATTTTTAAATTTTTTGTAAAAAGTGTATGCTTTTTCATTTAGAGGATTTTTCAATGCTGATTTATAAAGTTTTTCTTTGTTTCTAATTGATATTATAAGTCCTTGTGTAATCCAAGGCTTTAAAATTCTTAGTTTAGATTTAATGCGGACTGTAGTTATCAGGTTAATTCGGCAAATCCGAATATACTATATGCTAACCAGGTTCTTTTTCTATTTTTTTTGTTATGTAATTATGTAATGTGTAATATGAACTAAACCTGTAAATTTGTCTGTCCTGGAACGGGAAACTTTCCTAGTTGGATAGGCAAAGCTTCCTAATATGTAATTTGTACTTTTTTTGTATCTATCTATAGTAAATAAATAAAAATAAATACATTTTACTGAAGCAATCTTTCCAACATGCCTTCTAAGTGACCAGCACAGGGATCTCCGTCGAAGACAGAATAAAATTAGCCACTCAGAAGCTGGGCGTACTGTACAGGGCCGTAGATACTGCAATACCTGCTCAAATCACAACTGCTGACCCTGTGTAAATCGGAGGAATGGATTCATACGTCCGTCACTCCTTGACACACTGACCTCCAGATTCCTACCCATCCATAATACCCATTTCCTTCTCAGAATTTCCTCTCCTTCCTTTCCTAAAAATACCCTCCAAACAGCATCCCCAAAGATGACATAGGCCCTGAGGGAAATTATTTTCCTCAGGACCTCTTGTGTGAAGCTAATATAAAAAAAAGTAGCATTAGTCTCTTTTTAGGATATTCTTCTTAAGTCTGTTCCTCATTGCTGAGCATCGCGTCCCCTTCTCCAATTTCCGTGGTGGATAAAGCTGCTCCACTCTTTGCTGTTCTGCCCAGCGTGGACAGCTGCGGATGCTCGTATGCCGGACGCCAGTGATACCTACTTGGTGATAGCCCATCGGTGACCTTTCTCTGCTTCTTCTGCCAAACACTTTGCCAGTTATTTTAGTTATGAGTTACTCCAAGTTGGAGTGGTAAGTTTGGCGAGCAATGTGACCAAATTATCTTATAACACGTTTTAGGAAATTTCCATAAAAATATAATCGTCAAACAAAATATGAACCGAACTGAGGGAAGTTTGGCGAGCAATGTGAATAAGTTTGGCGAGCAATGTGACCAAATTATCTTATAACACGTTTTAGGAAATTTCCATAAAAATATAATCGTCAAACAAAATATGAACCGAACTGAGGGATATTGCTATCATAAATGTTTTACATCGTGATCCTAATTAAAAATCTATGACCTTGGCGAAGGTTTAAGGATCGATTAATAAAAACTGATTCTTAATAAACGCATTAGAATCAGGTACAAATAAAACCTTCAACAAAATTTAAAATTTAAACAAATTATTAATTTGAACAAAATGATGGACAATTTTTCAAAGGTTTCCTTTTTTTAATCTCCTTAAAAAAAGGAAACCCCAAGTTTCAATAATTGTCAATTTAGCCTACAAAGATAGCTTTCCGTTAGACACACGATGTGTGACATAAATCGTGACTATTAGTGTTCAATTATTTTTAATAATAGTAATTATAATCTCCACAATTGGTTTCGCTTGGATTGTTAAAAGTTTTAGACTCATTTGAATAAAAAATCCGCGTAAGTAAAGATTTTCTGTGGTTTCTAAAACGAAGGTTCGTACAACAATTAAAATTAAATTACTCTTGTAAAACATTTTAATGTAAATTGCTTCCTTCCGGCACAGAGAACTCCGTATTTTTATCCGCATTTTGGATAATCAATCAATCCAACAATTAGTCTGAAACTGCCGTCAATTATTAAGAAACATTTTTGGATACGGAGTTAGTCCACATAACTTCCGTAAGCAGGTTACAGGTCGATTGTACAAACTCCCACATTTCATTTCGTTTCTTCGGTAAACGCTCATTACAATAACATTTGCACCAAGTATAAACAGCCACATATGTTGGGCTAGTTACTAGGCCCAGAGTCAGTGGGATAATTTTACAAAATTTTTGAGATCTACCACAAGGAAGTAGGAAAAAGTTCTATCCCATCATCAGGATGATATGTCCATCTGGTTCGGAGGGTAAGGCTCTTGACTACCAATACAGAGGTCGCGGGTTGCAGTTTAAATAAAATTTACTTTGAATTTTATTTAATTAAATGAAGACAATATTAGCGAAACTCAATCGAAAATGTGGATACAGCAAAATCAGAAAAAGATATGGGCACCTCTGGTACTCAAACCCAGGACCCTTTGCTTACATGGCTAAGAACTACCAACATTATCTTCATTTTCTTAACGCACATATTATTGGCTGCTATCTTTATATATGATTGCAAGGTAGAGCACTTGCCATGTAAGCAAAGGGTCCTGAGTTCGAGTCCCAGAGGTGCCAATATCTTTTTCTGATTTTTCTCTCTCCAGATTTTCGATTGAGTTTCGCTAATATTATCTTCATTTAATTAAAAATTATAATTTAAGATTTTACTCATAAAGTTAAAAATTAAAAATAAATAAATTATATTTGATTAATTATATTTAATATACTAATGTAGTATATTTGCGGAACGTTCCAGAGTGTAATATAATTTCAGTATGGCCCTCGTGTAAAGAACACCATCCAGAATTGAAACGTTGCGTTGCTTGAAATGGTTTTAGCCGTATTTGGTGACCAGATCTAAATAGCCAGATGCTTCCCTACCTTTCTTTTCCCCTTATCCATCCCATCACATCTTTGTTCAGTCTCACATCATTCCCCAATTGGGGATGCCATAGTCTCACTGGCTCCAGATGGTTGGAAGCAGCTGGGACTCTTCACATTAAAAAAGGATGATACTAAAAACTTCACCTTGTAACATTTATGTGAAAAATTCCAATGATTTCATTTATTTTCCAGGTATATTCAGGTTTTCGACCCACCCTCAGCCAAAAATTGATTTTTTTTTCATAAGAAGTAATTACTTTGTGGTTAGACATTTTTAAGTTATTATAATATTTATTGTTAACTTTTATGAGTAATATCTCAAATTATAATATTTAATTAAATGAAGAAAATATTAGTGAAACTCAATCGAAAATGTGGAGACAGAAAAATCAGAAAAAGCTATTGGAACCTCTGGGACTGGGACTCGAACAGGAACCTTTGCTTACATAGCAAGTGCGCTACCAACTGAGACAAGGTGTCTATATCAAATTCGGTAACTTTTAACTATATCATACTTCGACTACGAACTATCAACATTATCTTCATTTTCTTAATGCACATATTATTGGGTGCTATCTTTATAATATATGATTGCAAGATTCAACCCGAACTACATGCTATCTAGATAGTGTCTGGATAAATTTTTATCCATTTTTTTTTTTTGATATCTATTGACTTTTTTGCAAGTCTAGGATGAATATTTTTTAATTTTTAATTTTTATGAGTAAAATCACAAATTATAATATGTAATTGAATGAAGGCAATATTAGCGAAAATCAATTGAAAATGTGGAGACAGAAAAATCTGACAAAGATATTGGCACTTCTGGGACTCGAACCTAAGATCCTTTGATTACATGGCAAGTGCTCTACCAACTGAGGTATTATTATATCCTGATGAAGCTTGGTATAATGCAATAATAAATATTCGTGGTTAAATTCAAAGTTTTTATTTTTAAGTGTTTGTTTTATTTTTATAAAATTTTTATCGTTCTGCTAAAAAGATATATTAAACGTCAATAAAAGACCATATTTTGCCCTTTCACGAAGGTACCTGACTACCATGACGCCGTTATACACACTTTTACGCCGTTGATTTACTGTCACGTATTTAATTATCGGTTGTAATCGGTAAAAAATTGAACGTTTTCATTTGCAATGGTTAGCCACAATGTTATTATAATATAATAACATAACCTTCGATGTTGAAATAATTTACTGTTTTATTCTTTCGTCGTTGGTGAAATTTGACAGTGCGCGCGTGTTCTGCTGCAAGTCGCGTTATGTCACAATCGGATATATTCTTTGCCTATTCGCTTCTTTTATTATTTATCCTAATGTCATCTTTCGATTTATATTATTATATTATTAAAATTATCAACATGTTTCGAAACTAATACTTTCTTCGTCACGATAACCTTAACCCATGAACCCGGGCACCCCTGCTAAATCACCAAACGTAGCGAAACACTTGGGGTGACCTATGGCAGAGGAATTGGTTATTTAATAAAGGTTCCCGGGGCGGCGGTACCCATTCCCGCCTCCCAAATTGAAAATTCTGTTTCCAATAAACCATTGAAAATTTCCCATTCAATGCTTTGTCCCCGTCGATGTACTATTATAACCCATTAGTCTACATAATTATCTGTCGATATTTCATATTTCCTTTATACTTATACTGATGTAACGGCATCCTTACTGTTTGTTATATTGTTATCTTGTTGTCTCTCACTGTATTTATACAGGGTGTTAAGGGACGTACTTGAATTACTTTAACTAGTGATTCGTGACATTATTTCTAGTAAAAAATGTAAATAAAATTTTGGTCTCCGGTGACATTTTTGATGTTTTTTTTTCTATAAAAACATAAAAAAATGGTAGGTGTTGGACAGTTTGAGGCGGGGTAAGGGCTTGGTCGGTTACTCGGCTGAGTGACCAGCGACGACATGTGGAAGAATTTTTGTAGTTGTTTGATTTTGAATAATTTTTTTTTTTTTTAAATTCATCAAAAGAGTCCCCGGAGACAAAAATTTCATTCACATTTTTTTGCTACAAATAATGTCAGGAATCACTGGTTAAAGCAAGTCAAGTACGTGCTTTAACACCCTGTATATAAGCACACACTATGTATTTCTTGTTTAATATTAATTTGTACCCTGATGTTGCTTGATAAATACAAAATCAATTTGGGAGGCGGGAATGGGTACCGCCGCCCCGGGAACCTTTATTGGATAACTAACACCTCTGCCATAGGACACCCCAAGTGGTTCGCTACGTTTGGTGATTTAGCAGGAGTGCCCGGGTTTATGGGGTGAGGTTTATCTAGGTCCTGGAGGCGGAAGGCCAGAACACACTGAACCCCAGATTCCTACCCACCCCTTAAACCTTTTTCTTTCCCAGAACTCTTCTCTCCTTTCTTTCCTTAAAAAACCCCCCCACACAGCATCCCCAAAGATGACATAGGCCCTGAGGGAAATTATTTTCCTCAGGGTCTACTGTGTGGATCTTAGGAAAAAAAAATTAAAACTAAAAAAGAAAAACCAGAAATTTAATGGCAGCGGCCTTAAACTCGACGATATGGGCCTGTATTTTTCATTATTATGACAATTAAATTAAATTAAATCATTAGTGTTACAAAAGATCCTTCTGGTATAAACAATGCCATTTGAATCGTCTTCACGTGACTTAGTTTTCAACTTTTTTATAATTTTTTTTTTAAATATAAGAGATATAAAGAAATAAATATAAGCTACTAGCTGGTACCCGGCATGCGTTGCTATGCCATTTAATAAGGAAAATGTTTCTCCCTGTTGTTCCCATTCCGTCACCTCCACCTTCCCTCTTCCCACTCCACTCCCCCTTCCCCCGTCCCGCGAACTCCCCTCCCGAGTTCCCCTCCCCCCTCCTAGGTCCCCTTCCCCCCTCCCGGGTTCTCTTCCCCCTCCCTGGTTCCCCTCCCTTCCTCCCTCCCACCCACTTTCCATACATTCAGTTTTCAAACAGCTCGCGTGCCACCAATAGCAATTTTTTTATACAAATTTCATAATGGCAGAGCTCACCAGAAGTCTTATACAAACCTTGTAACACACAAAAAAAAGAATTATCCAATTTGGTGCAGTCGTTCGAAAGTTATGCGCGTACATACATTTCGACGATTCATTTTTTATTTATATAGAAGTTAGATAAATAAAAACAAACTTTATATAAATATAAGCTATGATGGCCACCCGACTGTCGGTGGACTACAATCTAATGATCCTAGTTTATATAAATATAAGCTATGATGGCCACCCGACTGTCGGTGGACTACAATCTAATGATCCTAGTTTATATAAATATAAGCTATGATGGCCACCCGACTGTCGGTGGACTACAATCTAATGATCCTAGTTTATATAAATATAAGCTATGATGGCCACCCGACTGTCGGTGGACTACAATCTAATGATCCTAGTTTATATAAATATAAGCTATGATGGCCACCCGACTGTCGGTGGACTACGGTCTAATGATCCTAGTTTGAATACAGAATTAAGTTGATTTTTTGAAGGTGTGTAGTAGTATTGGTAAACAATATAGTTTGAATACGGAAAGAATTTGTTCATGTCGAGTTTTTAAGAGCGTTTAACCAGCCAGCGGACGAAAATCCACATTTCGTCGAAAGTTGTTCTTACGATCGTGCAGGGCGGTTACAATGAGAAAGATTAATTATTCTCCGTACCAGCTTTTTTAAATTATAACTCAATATCGAATTTATTTCAATTCAAATTAGCTTTAATTTATACCTTCATCCAAAAATGCTGAAAGGCGTGATGATAAAACTATTAAAATAATGTACTTTTTGTAGTTATTTTTTGATTATAAGTATTTATCATTTTTTAATAATGTCTAAATTTAATAAGAATGTTAAAAAAATCTGAAATATATTAGTTTGTAAGTGCGCAAATAAATACACAAACGGACCAATTTTCGCCAAGAAACACATGTACGTACATATTTTTTAATGATTTTATTGAAACTAAAATTAAAATTCTAAAACATACGTTTGCTAGATAATGTATTGATTTATTTTACTGCATGATTTTATTATTTGAAATGGGTGTGGTATAATACAAAAACTTTTTTGAAAATTGAACAAATCTGCCAACGACCTATGGAATAACCTTATTATACTAAAAATTTAAAAAATTTCTCAAAATTTATTACATACGAATGCTAGATAAAAGAACAATTTTTCGAAATCCATTTATAATTTTTTGTGGAAAAGAGTCAATAAGTCTAAAAACTTTTTTGAAAATGACTTATTTCCGGTTTTCTCTGGTAATGCCCTCTTAAAGGTGTGCAGTAGTATTGGTCAACAATATCGGTGACACCAGGAAGCACAATTCCAACCAGTAAAAACTAACGGTAGTCCATCTCTTATATTTAAATATCTTTGGTAAGAACTGTTCACAAAATTTTTGTCGCATTCTAATAACTGGTGCACTATTTAATTCTCCCAAATATCATGTTCATGGCAAAACGTACCTTTTTATTTTTCATGTGAATCCCGCTCAAGAGTCCCAACTGCCCCCAACCACCTGAAGCCAGTGAGACTAGTATGTTGTGAGGCTAAAGGTAGTAAGGAGGGTTAGGGAATGGGGCAGAGAAAGGTGAGGAAGTACCTGGCTATTCGGATCTGGTCACCAAACACAGTTAAACCATTTCAAGTATCGTTTCAATTGTCAATGGTCGCCTTTCATCGGGGCGATACTGAGAGTATCTTCCATTTTGGAACGTGCAGTAAACATACCTTATATTATTACCGTAGACCGTACCTGCTTTGTAAACTGTGTCGTAGCGTTATTATAACTAAAAGTTCCTTAATTCGTAATACTAATATTTTCAATTATTCAAGACACTTCGATTTCTAGTCCGACAAGTACAATTTAATGTATGTAATATATGTTAGTCCATCGTGCTTTTAAATATAAACTTGCTTGAACCTAGTTCGATATCGATACGAAAATAAATGAAGTTACATAGGTGGATTTCTCCTCTAATCTTTATTGATAGATTTATCGTCTTTCTAAATCTAAGAGAATCGATTGAAGTTTTTCCACTCTGTACTAAACCTTTGGCGTTACTGCGATGACTGACATTTCTCAAATCCCAAAATGTAGTTATATTTCAATTGGAGCTGTCGGTAAATAAAAACAAATCTAGTAAAAATATTATCTTGATTGCCGCCTGCTCTAGTCACAAATCAAAGGTTAATGGACCGCCGTTTATTTTTTGATCAATCTGTCAGCTCATTGTTATAAAAAAATACCACGCAAAACTGACCACTGCCCATAAAAGCATTATTACCTGCTACAGAAAAGAAAGGTTTTAACGAGTACACAAAGGTAGCATTTAACCAAGTAACTCAGAGTCACGTTCAACCTTCGGGTATTGTCCATAATGTCCATTTAGAAACAAGGAAACTGTTCAAGTCTTATTACAATAGATTTAGGACTAAGGCATTAGTCGGTAAGTCCTATGTACATGTTGGTAGGTTCTATGTATCCTTTGATTAAGGTATTATGTTTTTTAACCTCTGGTGACTTTGTCGATTATTATAATTATTGGTTGATAAAACAGGGAGCGTCGTTGTCGATCAATGCAGCTATTATGATTGAGTGATTTCGACCTAGATGCGATTTATAATTACGTCATTATGGTTAATATTTCTGTCTCACAAAGCAGTTGTATTATCGGAATCAATCCATTTATTTTCCCACCTTAATACATTATTGCCTATCTTGGTTATTTAGAGCAATTTACATATAATATAATTGTTGTTACATTGCCTAAGGAAGCGTGATCTGACCTTCTTTTCCGATGTTCGTTATTTTCCAGAACAAAACGTTAATAGTTGGTATCCTTACACATATATTATAGCCGATATAATTTTTATTATGATTACGTGTAAAAATTTTCACTAGTGATCGTATTCTTCATCAAGACTGCCTTCTACAAGCGTGTCCTTGCAAATATATAATATTTTATAAAGTTTTTGAGCTATTCCTTGTTGTTAAAATGTATACTTATGGGGAAAAAAGAAAACGCCTTTTCTTGGAAATCATATAAATCAAAAACAAAGTAACATTATGCAACTGGTATCATCGGTCAGAGGTCAGTACTTACCAAGTTCACTATATAAAAATGTTCTTTGACCTCCTTCAATTCATTTCCTCCTCACATCCCCAAATAGGAGCACGATAATCCCACCAGGTGTGATGTTACAAAAGCAAAGTTGTTGCTTAAAACGATATAATTCTACCTGCTAATTAACAAATTTGTACTGGCACACTTGCATATTTAATAATATAACAATGCCATTTTATTGCGTTACTTACGAGTTTTTATTGCTTTGGGCATTTTTTAAAAACATATGAAATAAAAATTTTTAACATTCGCTAAACCTAATTTATTTATAAAATTTACAAATTAAAATATTGGATATTCGTTTTATTTTAAATATCATTTTCAAAATATTTTGACACTTATCATTTAATGTACCTATACAAATCTAATACTAAATAAATTTACACAAAATTTGTGAATTATTTTTCCTCTAAGCGTATAATAAAGTTTTGGTTTTCTAATACCTACCTACCTAGCTGACAAATTTCTCTCTTCTTATTTTTTTCGCTAGGATCCATATTGAAATCCCTCCTTATAAGAAAGCTTTTATTTTCGTTTCATCGATTTTATTCCGTTACATATTAAGTATGTAGATTGTTTTTGTAATTGTTCCGTATTTCTCAAGTCCTGGGGCCAATATTGTGCATTCTACACTCTACAGGTAATGGATATTGTCGGTAGGTACTCACATTAATTTATGCATGCTTTTATTTGCGTGCATGCATCAGAGCAAGTACGTTAACACGTAACCGCGGGATAATTTTTGTAAGTAGGCCAACTTAAAGGAAATTTCGAAGTATTTTCTACAGAAATAACAACTGGTGGCTGTCTTTATTTGATCTAGTAAGGCAAGGCTCGGAGCGATTTAGTTATCAAATAACGTGCCTCATACTTGCAACTGCGGAGTCAGTAAGTCAGTATGGTGGGTGGAGTGTATTATTCACCAAGCAGGAAGTGTAAACCGTTGCAGAAAGTTACGCAACAAGTAATGTGTCCCCGTTGACAAAGAAACAGTCATTTGTTAAAATCGCGGGTCCAAATGTATTCGCTTGTTGGTATTCCAATACCCACGCAGCGCTGACTGCTGGTGATGGCTGCTTTCTTACTGCGCTTGCCAAGAACTCTATCTGGAGCAGTATAATCTGCAGCAATTGTTGGAAACCTTTTTCTTTGTTTTATAATCATGACCTGCATTGTTTTGCTTTATATAATCCTAGCTTTCGTGCCGGTTGACCCTATCTATTTTCCAGTTATTTGGTCATAATTTTTTTTTTTATTTTTTTAATTTTTTTATTTTTATAAATATTTTTTTTTATTACGTACATAAAAATATTACAAAAAACATTTCTTTTGATATAAAGTAAAAAATAAGGAACTACAAAATTAAATAGGTAGCTTAAAGATAAACAATAATTCAATAGAGAACTCCAATCCAAATTTTTTATTTTTTTTAATGAATAAAGACCTTCAAACTTAAATAACTGCATTTTTATTTTTATTTTTATAGTTAGTTTTAATAGTTAAAATAATTGTCAAAGTTTTAATTTTTCTAGACCATCAGAAAAGCACCATATCTATGGTGGATTGTTAATATGGTGATATGGTCTTCACCCACCGATAGTTTATTTACCTTCAAGTTGTCATATTGAATCAGTGATGTTATGTCGAGGGAAATTTCCCTATATCTAGGGGAGAAAAATATTTTTTAGGGATAAGGGAAATCAGGACAAAATCTAGGGAAATTTCGAACTCTGGCAAAATGTTTATTACATATGACAATAAAATGTCCACATTTATTATGAGTATAAAATGTCCACATTTCACCGCTACTGTTATTGTATTTTAACAAAGTGCAATATAAAAATAATGAATCATCTTTGCAAATACAAGTGATATCTTTCTTCAATTTTGTCGGTTCAGGCGTGATTTTGTACATTGTTTTATGTATAACACACACAGAAACTGGCATTTATATACGCTGCATGACGATTGCGTAATAGCTTGTATCCCTTTACTAAAAACAACTTGAAAATACAATGTCAAAATATGACACGACTTTTAACCTCAAATAGGCAAAATTTATTCCAGATTGTCCGCAAATATAGCCCCTTTCGTAAATTGTTGAGGGCCTAAATTATGTTTCAATAAACACAATAACTATTATTTATCTAAATCTCTATAAACAGTATGAAAATAAACCAAAAACACGAAATATTGAATTGCATATGTGCACAATACACGCAAATGTATATCATTTCAAATGTCAATACAATACACGCGATCACCAGGTGACAGTGGGTGAGTGTGACGCGTGACGTCACCATTCACCATTTCAGTAATGCCAACTTGACAATGTGTTTCGAGGAGAGGTTTAAAAATGACTTTTTAATAATTTTTTAAAAACTCTGCGTTTAATATTATGAAATAAAAGTTATATATTCAGAATCAGCGTTTATTGGTCTATATGAACATATTTTTTTAAAGCCATAATATTTTTCACTGGAGTTCCTTATTTTAATATCTTTTTTTATTGTTAAATTGTATTATTGTTTATCTTTAAGCTACATATTTCATTTTATAATTCCTTTTTTTTACTTCTTATCAAAAGAAATGTTTTTTGTAATATTTTTATGTATGTAAAAAAAAATTATTAATAAAAAAATAAAATAAATATAAAAAATAAAAAAAAATTAAACAAAAAGATATTACAATAGTATGCATACATGTATATCAAAAAAAATCCCACATAGGCATTGCCAGTTCGTGGGTATACTTAAGTTTTTTTAATGCAGTTAAGATTATAAGTAAATTACATAATTATGTTTTAAAATATTTATAGAACAAATAATTCCGTATTTACAAAAGTTAAATTAAAAAAAAAAAAACAAAAAAAGGTTAAATAAAAATTAAGGATTTGTAAAGTTACAACAGGTAGGATGTTAAAGCAGGTATGTATTTGTGTCATTTGTAGTTATCCAAGTCCTTATTAATTTTTTCTATATGCTATAAGAGTGCATTATAAATTTTTGGTGCAATGAAAAAAGCAAGTCTCTGCGCAAGCCTAGTCTTGCATAGGGGAGCCTGAAATGCATTATTTAGTCTACTGCTGGAGCGATCTTCGTTTTTTTGTAAAATATGCATTTCGTGAAAATACATATTTCAGACATTGCATACAGTAATTTTTTCTTATATCTAAGAGTTCAGCTTTTCGGAATAATTGCAAGGAGGGGTAGGTAATATCTTTATACAACATAATATTTATTATTAATTTTTGAGTAATTTCTAGTGGCTTAATGTGGGTATCATAAATACCCCCCATCCAATTATTCCATAAGATATTGATGATTGCACCAATGCATGATATATCCGTTTCATTCACGGACATATTGAATTTGGATGTCTATGGTTTCATTCTTTTAATTTCAACTAAGTTATTTAATCGTTTAAAATTTAAGTCAAATACCTTAGTTTATTTACAAGCTTTTCTACGTGATTTGTCCATTTTAGTTGGCTGTCTACATATAATAATTCCTAGGTATTTAACTGTGTTGCTGTTAAATAGTTAAGAACATGACAATTAAATATTTTCAATGCTCTTGTATGCTTAGTTCTTCACATTGTTGAGTAAAACTGACCATTGAAGCCTTACTTTAATAAGTGATTATTTGATATTTTAAATGTGTATTTAAAAAAAAACCTTAGAGATTTGAAATCAAATTATGTTTTTATTATAATATTGTTTGTCTCATACGAATAAATCGCTTATTAAGTCACGTACAATTAAAAATCAGAAATTGTGAACAATCCCTTCTGAATATTTTTCCACATTTTCCCTCTTCTAACGTCAACTAATTCTTCAATTTCTCTTTTAGACCACTTCTACCACTTCCACACTCCTTCATCAATTCTTCTGCCGATTTGGGTTTGCCTCTTTCTTCCCGCCCTTAACCCCATTCCATCTTGAAGTGGAGAACATTGTCACCGAAACATGCAGATTTTGTTTCCAGTAAAGTTGTGTGTTTACTATGCTTAGAGCACTTTAATAATATTTATTCATCCGTTACACTCGTAACATTTATAAATTTTTAAAATTTTTAGAACACATAAAATTTTTAGAACACGTGAACATTTTTCCATAATAATTAAATTTAGCAACTTGTTTTTAAAAGAGATTGGTCGGGGTATCAAATTCGATCTCGATCCGTCCTACTGCTAGTCAAGCATTCTACCCACCGAGGAAAAAAATCCCCTCAGGGCCTATGTCACATTTGTAGAGGTTATGTGGAAGGTTTTTAAAGGAAGGGAAGAAGAAAAAGTTCTGGGAGGGGTGGGTAGGATCTGTCCTGATCCGGCCTACCATACAGTTATTGGGTTTTCGCATCTGCCGTCAAGATTTGGACAAACCTCACCCCATGAACCCGGACGCCCTTGCTAAGTCACCAAATGTAGCAAACCACTTGGGAGACCTATGGCAGAGGTTTTGGTTATCAAATAAATGGTTCCCGGGGCGGCGGTACCCATACCACCCGTCTTCCAAATTGAAAGTTTTATTGCGAATTAAAACTCCCTGTAATGTAACCTTTAAGCCACAAATATTTTAGACTCTGGACAAATATTTTATAAATAAAATAAAAACACATTTTGTATAAGTTATACGTTAGTTATATTATGATCACCAAATGAAATTAACAAAAATCCATTGAAAAGAAAAAATAAAATAAAGAACTTTAATATCTAAGCATTAGAAATAAGCGGCTTCTATATGAATTTAATGATTAGTTAAAAAGAAGTAATTAGTTTTTTCTCCTTACTCTTAACTTAACCTTAAGGAAAAATGATCAGCAAAACACTTACTTCATAGAATAACCGAAGAGAATTGCCCTATTAACTTTTTCGTGTTTACTTCGTTCCATAATGACGCAGCTAGTTCTTTTGTATAAACGAATTAAAAATATTAAACAACAAACACATAAAGTGTCATTTTTTTTCTCAGGAATGTTCGTCTTTTTATGGTTGACTTCCTCGTACTAATTTATGTCGCTAGCCAAATAAAAACGAATTACCCAATAATGCCCAAAGTTACGTTATTGTTGTTGGTACCTACTTTAAAAAGTGTCTGAAAACCAAACTGAATATAAAATAAGCAAAAATACTGGAGATATCGTGAGAAACAGCATAATTGTGTAAAATAAGTAGATCAGAAGACGTGGGCGAATTTTATTAAATTCAAACTTTTTTTTAAACATTATTTCAGATTTCTAAAAGATTTTAAAGGGCATAAATTTTCAAAATACGTAACCCAAGGCACATATTAATCATTAAACATTTTATTTACATGAATTCAAATAGTTGCGTTTGAATAAAACAACATTCGTTCGACTTCTAATTAAGATTTAAAAACGTAAGTTTGCACGCATTTTCCGAATTTCAAATGAAAGTAATCAGGGGGCACTCGTCGTATACCGATGACAAAAATTATATTACATCGTCTGAGGATTTTGAAGTGAAACTTCTTTAGCCTCGTTGTAATTTAATATTCGGAGGAAACGGAAGTGCGTCACTAAAATTTATTGTTTGACGGTCCTCGGTTCTAATATAATGCGCTAAATTCACGGCTATGCGCGAGCCTCCGATAGCGCAGCGGTATAATGCGCCTGACTCTAAGCGCTCAGAAAGATATTCAGTTAAAGGAGGTTCAAATCCTACCAAATCCAAAAAAAAAACATTTTTATTTTTGTAAAATCAATATCCAATCTTCAACTTTAAAATAAACAGGCAAAAGAAATGAAGGCGACTTTCTAGTTTCACTTCTACCAAGTGTGAAGTGCACACTCTGATTTTTTTTAAATGTGATCATGAAGATTAGATGTTAGTTCCCAAGTCTTGATGAATATTATTTGTATCGATAAGTATATAATAAATATCGAAAAGAATGAAAATTATTGAAGAATTTTGGAAAAGAAATTGAATGCTTTTTCTAACCGTTATGTTTTCACTTTCCATCATGAACCTTCGGCTTTTTAAATGCTATGAAACTTCGGTAACGTTTGCAAATCGTGTAGAAGTAATTAGACACATCATGTTGATTATAAAGGATATCGTGGGGGGAAGTTTGCCCAGGTCTTGGCGGCGGATGCGTCTGTCAATCAGTTGCATGGCAGATCGGATCGGGAAAGAATGGTGGAGGGAATCCCTTTGACTTCTCTCGCCGTATTCTCTAGGAACATCACCCTGCACCGCTGTGGGAGGGATGACCCATAGATTCCTACGCACCCCTCATACCATTTTCCTTTCCAGAACTTCCTATCCTTCCTTTCCTAAAAAAACCGTCCACACAGCGTCCACAAAGATGACATAGACCCTAAAGTGAATTATTTTTCTCAAGGCCTCCTTTGTGGAGCCATCGTAAAAAAATAATACAATATATTTAAAAATTATGCAATATACGCAAAATAAAAATAAAAGTATGAACATAAAATTCTGAAAAAGAAGTTTCCCTTCTGGTTCTAGTTAAGACCTAATGTTGCCAAGGATTATTAATTAATCTAGTTCCAATGTACTTCCACCGGGCAAATTGCTCAACACCTCTTTTGATTTACGATTAAATTGACCGGATAAATGTCGGCTCAAACTATTGCCATTATCAACGCCACCATAAGTCTCCCAGACGCTTTTTTGTTTTGTTTTTCCTTTCAATATCATAAGCCCGGGTGATTCAGCGTTTTTCCTTAGAATAAGGTAGAAGATATATAGATTCAATACCGACCTTGGACAAATCCGTTCTGCCGGTGGCGATACTGATCCGGGTATTAAGAATGGGGACGAATGGACTTCGGATCAATAAATTATTATTGTTATTATGGAAACCATTAGCGCGTAAAGCTGTACGAAAGGGAAGCAATGATCTTGAATTAACAATGAAATAATTTTGTTGTGACTTACATGAGATTTGCTGAGCTAGATTCAATTCGGGGGGCGGTTATGGGTACTGGGCCTCCTGTGTGGAGCTAATGTAAAAAGGAGTATGTGGTTCGCTACGTTTGGTGATTTAGCAGTGGTGCCCGGGTTCATGGAGTGAGGTTTGTCTAGGTCTTGGAGGCGGATGACCAGGACATACTGAACCCCAGATTCCTACCCACCCCTTAAACCCTTTTCCTTCCCAGAACTCTCCTCTCCCTCATTTCTTTAAAAAAACCCTCCACACAGCATCCCCAAAGATGACATAGGCCCTGAGGAAAATTATTTTCCTTAGGGCCTCCTGTGTGAAGCTTATGTGAAAAAAAATGGAGTGGACGAAAGTACGCAATGAAGCAGAAAATGTAAAATACTTCAATAGTATGTCAATAGGAATTGGCGTCAATATTTCTAAAATAAAATACTTTTTTGTTTAAAACCACGTGTTCGCTGGTTGAATGGTTTCGCTTAGCGAAACCGGTCGGTTCATAAATTAATAAATCTCGTGGTTTTAAAAAAAAAGTATTTTATATTATTAATTATGTCAAACCACAAAGTAATTGCTTTCTACAATAATGTCAATATTTCTCTTGACAGCACTTCTCACAATCTCATCATCACAGCGCGACAACTAGGGCGCTGCTAAGTGATTTAAAGATTCAATTAATTATTTTATTTTACTGAAAATTGAATTGGATTGAAGATTATTTATCGGAATGCCGTTTAATTTAGAATGCCTATTGAAAATCCTTACTGGTAATATATCAATAACATGTTTCAATCATCAGTGGTTGTACTGAAAAGGCATTATTAACTTAGGTCGAGTTTTTATTAGGCATCATTGCTTTTCAAATTAAATGTTTCGTTAGAGAAAGAACTAATTGCATGTTTTTTCATTCATTTTTATTGCTAGTTCTCGTAAGTAATTGATTGCAGGGCAACATCAGATAAGCGATATTGAACGCCAACGCATCAGCAATATTTTACCATGAAAAATGACAGCTGTAGTAGTTGAATGAAAAATCATTATTAACGCGGATAGAAAATATATATTTCCGCATTTCAAAAATAACAACCGTGTACTAATAATTATTGTTGCTTTCAACATATGTACTGAAATTGGACATTGAAACGTGTTCTTTCTGAGAAATTACTGGATTACTAATTACGAAAACTTTGGAAAACAAATGCATGGTGAGATAATATATGTCTTGTTCTAAAAAGTTCAATAGTGCCATGCCGTAGTAACTACAGTGGTATCTATCAGAACTTTTTTACTTTCGTATAATAATTTTGAGTTACAACAAATACCTTATAACATTAACAATTTCCCATGAATTTCGATGGCAAGATGGCAAACACATAAACGAACTCTTTGTGCAGTGCTTCGTAGCATCCCCACTCTTATCTACTTTAGTTTTCTAAAGGTTGCACTTCTACCGCGTGTGAATTGCACACTTTTGCACAAGTGTGATTTTTTTGAAGTGAAAACTTCTTTAGCGTCGTTGTGATTTGAAACTTGAAACTATGAAACGATAAACGACACTAAAAAGAGACAAACACATACATATATATGATATAGTCTGCGAAAGAATGAGAACTGTTTTTTTTAACACCAAAATAGATGATATTTTATAATTAAATTAAAATAAATCACTTTGTAAAACACCACTTATTTAACCAAAATTATCTACATTTTTCAAAACCAAAGGTTTCTTCGTCGGGATAACATTAACATGAATAAAAATAACAAAAGACAAACAAGTAGAAATATAAATGAAAGTAAAGAAAAGAAAAACAAGCAAAAAAAAAATAAACAGACATATAAGAACTGTAAAAAATATATTATAGTGAGTGGTAATAAATTACTTAAAAGTAAACAATTATGTACAATATGTGTAAAAAATTAATCTATATATTCTATATATTAAAAACTAAGAAAAAAATAATCAAGATGTCTAATAAATAACTAAAATAAATTATTGTAAATGTAAGTATTAATATGAAAATAAATTTAAGAGATTAAGTATTGAGCATCCAAAACACCGGATAGACTTCGGATTTCACTCACTCTGGCCTGCGTAGTTCTTTGAAAGAAAGATACGTTTTTGACGAGAGCATCCAGAATACAAAAAACGACTTTAATGCATGTAGGAATAAGGATAGCATATTATCTTATTAGTTATTACGAATCGAGTATATTGCTTGTAGGATGTGTTTAATTGGTGCATGTTTGAAAGTTCTGTTTGATATGTTAAATATGGAAACATTGATGTTTAATTATTATTTAATCCTTCGTTACCTATTTAATTCATAATTTCGTCATCTTTATTGAGAAAATGCTACTATTGGCATTAGAAGACATTTCTCGACCGTCTAATTGACGATTTTATAAAAAAAAGAGCGTCAAATTGGTAAATTAAAGCACAGGCACGTTAAGGATTTTTTTATTTATTTTTCAACGACGCAATAAGAAATTTTGGTTCTGTAATAATTGATATTTCGGATCGCTAAGGATATAAGGAGCTAATTATACTCTTTTGCTGTGGTGCCAATTTAAAGTTTTGTATTTTTTATAGTAGGTCAGTATACCTATATACTTATTGATATTCAGCATCCCTTTTACATAAAGTCACATTCTGATGTACTTTAGTTGTAATAAGTGAAGGGTCTAGCATACGATTACGATTTTGCAAATTCTTGTCTGCTTTTTTGCCTTAACAGCGATGTCCTGGTAGACCGCACGTTGAACAGTTATTGCTCAAATATACCACACGCTTTTGTGTTATTCCTTGTAGGCCGCTCGCCATAGTTGCACCAACTCGATTTTAATCATATCATTAATAATACAATAAATTTACATTGCGTTATAACTTTTATTAATCCTAATTGACTGATTTAACATTATCATAAATCAGTATCAGCTTTCATGCAATGAATGTAATGATCAGGATTAGGATTTTTATCATGACAAAAAGCGCAATCCCTTGGCTACCCAAGCGGTTATCAAAATAGGCGGTCGTTGTTCATAAATAAACCCATATTATTTATTCGTGAAGGAATAATGTTGATGTTAACGCGATGTCGTGATCCGTCGATGTGTCGGCGTGCGACCGACGCGTGCTGGTTCCAGTACGTTTGAAGATGCCTTTTAGTAGAACGGTAACGATTGAACCAACTTCTTTAAATTGGAGACGACTATTGCCAATCTCCATTTTGTTCAGTGCCATAATATTACTTTCTTTTCGTTTGAACAACCAGTAAAGGGCTTTACAGAAAGTAAAAGCAAATACCACAATGATAAGTAGTTCAAACAATGTTTCACGAGCACGAAAAGCAAATCATAAGACTATAGACATATTTTTTTTACACTGGAGGTCCTGAGGAAAATAAATACCCTTGGGGCCTACGTCATCTTCGGGGATGCTGTATGGAGAGTCTTTTTGTGGAAAGGAAAGATTGAACATGGTCTTGAAGAGACCCATATCTTCTGTGTTTCATACCTCCCCCAACATTTGTACATGGTTGACAATTGTCACATGAAAACAGCTCGGCTGTGGAACGATGAGCCTGCCTCTGTGTTTGCTACCGGCGTAAAATGAAAATCTTCTTCTTCCTGTGAGGAGGGAGGAAACACAGAGGCAGGCGCATCGTTCCACAGCCGAGCTGTTCTCATGTGACAAATGTCAACCATGTAGGTACAAATGTTGTGATGATATAGTGATGGGTATAATTGAAGCATTTTTAAAATAAATAGTAATGTTTTGAAGTCTCTTCGCGAGATAAAGAGAGATTCTTTCGATCTAACCCTAAAACGATATCCCGCCATTTCCAGTGTTGACAAAGCTATTTCTGACTTATCCACTTAACAAATTTTCATTTTGAATCTGTTTAAAATTTCGGTAACCTTTAAGTGGAATGACTGCGCGGCCTTTTTCATACAAAACGTAATTTTGGATTTGAGGCCAAAATAATAAATAAACTGAAAAAATATTTTTTTAATCAAATATTTTTTTGTAAATCATCGTATTTGTAAAATAGATTACTTTTTTAAAATAATTATCATTATCATAACACCTCTGCCACAGGTCACCCCGAGAGGTTCGCTAGGTTTGATGATTTAGCAGGGGTGCCGGGTTCATGGAGTGAGGTTTGTTTAGGTCTTGACGGCGAATGATCAGGACCCACTGAACTCCAGATTCCTACCCACCCCTTAAACCTTTTTTTCTTTCCAGAACTCTCCTCTCCTTCCTTTCCTTAAAAATGCCCTCCATAAAGCATCCCCAAAGATGACATAGGCCCTGAGGGAAATTATTCTCAAGGACTCCTGTGTGGAGCCTGTGTAAAAAAAATAACTCACAAATAATTTCTAAAGTTGCTTCTAAAATCGTGAATAAATGAATTCTCTAATTACCCATATTCTATAATTTAAAATACAAATAAATAAAATAGTAAATATTCGTACAAGAATGCCTTTTGATTAAAAAAATATTTTTACAGTTTTTTACGAAAATGGCTGCGCGGCCATTCTTTAAGGCTCTGCAACCGGGCCGAAAAGAAGAATATGGAGAGATATGAAATTACGAACGTTAGAGGAGAGCGCTAACAATTTCAGCGACAAAATCGATGCGAAATGTTTAATAAAACACGACTCGTTTAAAATAGAGCAAAAATGTCGGGGGCATTATCTTAAACATCATTTAAAGAAACACTGTGATTTTTTTTATACATATAACTTGTGAAATAACTGAAACAAACGTGTTAATAATAATTTATGGAGCATACTTTGCGATTTTTTTCTATCGAGGGAATTTTATATAATTTGCCTTTCGGCGCGGGCAAAGTCTAGATATTATCTTCAAGGTTAACATGTATTTTTTTTAAAACTTTAAAACTTACCGTGTTTAAGGGAAATATGTAATAAATCGGTACAAATCCGGGTTGCGGGCCCTTAAGTAGCAATCTAGATAACAAAAAAAATAAATATTTTTGAATCTAGCTATTACTTTGTGGTTATCCGTTATAGAAAAATGAAATAATTCAACTTTGTATAAACCACTTATTTGATGCGCAAATCCGACCGGTTTCGGAACAAACCTTCCTTCGTCAGGGAAAGCTTATACTAATTTGACAGTTTATTTAGGGAACGTACCCATACTACGTGACACGTTTAGGGGGGGGGGGTCTTCAAAATGTCACGCTCCATACAAATGAGCGGCGGGTTGCTTAGGATTTTGGTCACCGGGGGGGGGGGGTTAAAAATTGCAAAAAGTTGGTCACGTAGTATGGGTACGTTCCCTAATACCATAATAAAACATCGTTCGAAACTGTAAAATTAGTATAAGCTTTCCCTGACAAAGGAACGTTTGTTCCGAAACCGGTCGGATTTGCGCATCATATAAGTGGTTTATACAAAGTTGAATTATTTCATTTTTCTAAAAAAATATATTTTTTCAAGCGTTTTAAATATTATTTAAAACGCTTGAAGGTTTTGTGGCAAGAAAAAAAACAGCATCCTGTAATAATGATGATCACCGTAGTAATAAAAAATTTCTGTTGGTACTATAATATAAATCAAAACGGATTTTACACAATACCATACATTTTTGTTCACGGATCAATTGCCTAGGCATCTCCAAAACTAAAACAATGGAAATGCCGCATTTTGACACTAAAGGTCACCACTATTCACATCTAGTCAAGTGACAAAGTATAGTTTTTGACAGGCGATTAATTTTAAGCGATTAAAAAATGCTGTAAAATTTTTGCCGCGGATTAAATTGTAATATCGAAATTTGAAAAATATTTTTTTCAGTGATAGGTATATTCTAATATTTACGTTAAGAAAAACATAATACATAAAAATAATAAAGAAGAATACAAGAAATGATATCTGGGCGTGTTTTATGATTCAAAAATCTCTCAGTAAAAGACAAAAAATTAAATGAAATGGCGCTATACGATGTCGGGCAATTTAAGGAAGACAGAAGACGAAATGCTGATTGGCTGTCTCGATCCAATAGTAAAAAACTATTTTGTTAAGCGACAGTGGATTATATTAAAATCCAAATGAAAGGCACTTCTAAACTAGTCCCAACGAGAGATCGTACGGACGCCATCGATGTTCTTTCTTCTAAAAAAAAACAGAATATACCTACTTGAACAATGACGTCATGTACGATCTCTCATTGGAACTAGTATATTAGAAGATGTGTATTTTCCATTAAATGATCAAGACCCCACTGAAAGGCAGCCTGGGTTCTTATTGCCTCGCAAACTCTGGACTGCCATCAATAGGATAAGATGCTCCTATAGCCGTTGTGCTCACATGATGCGTAGATGGGGCCTTAAAGAGTCGAAGAGATTGTGTGAATGCGGTGCGGTGCAAACCACCGAACACGTGGTCAACGAATGCCCGCTCCATTCATTCCCCGGCGGGATTGATGAAGTCCACAGGGCAACGCCTGAGGCCGGCTCGCAGACCTAGATGTCCCCGTCTGGCCCTCCACCATACGAAAGAAGAATTAAATGATAATATATATAGTCGCCAATTGATGTTTCAAAAAAAAAAAAGAAAAAATTGTTTTGGGCACACGATGGAAATGGCGTTGAGAACTATAATTTGCGTTGAAATATAAATTCTAGACATAAAATAACTAGCAATTTTGATTACTCCTGATATTGCTGCTTAAGATCTTCAATATAAATGCTATATGCTTGGACGAACGTCGCTTACATTTTAACGTTTAAACAGGATATAATTACTTTACATAGAAACTATATTTAATTGAAATCCTGTTCAGTTATAGAAAAACATAAAATTGCCAATCATAGAATAAATAATTACACAAGAAGTATCTTGTGGGGGTGTTTCGTGATACAATTATAGGCCCAATTTCAGCCTATATTTGTGCCTAAAACTGTGTTTCACCATGATTACGAAGTTTAAATGGGATGGCGATTTCAATAATTTCAAAATTTGACAATTTCAGACAAGTGTAAGAGAGATAGACTGCTTGCTATATGGTCTAGAACAAAAATATGCTAAGTCAGTGGCACATTTGTTTCCATTCAAATTTTAAATTTATTCATCAAGTTTATCAAATCTATTATTCCATATTCTATTGGTCAAGTTTTCCAAGTCTTATATTCTCAGTTCTATTCATAAATTTTTCCAAATCTTTTCTTATATATTCTATATTCTATGTTGCCAACTCATCGATATTAAATACATGTTACTACGAAAAATCTGTGCTCACTACATCACGACGTTTATTAACGATTATACCACAGTTATCTACGAGGTATTTGAGTACCTGATATAATCTGATACATAACGTTAGTATTTTCATTGAGTAAGCCTAATTACTGATCTAAATAATATTATTTCGTGCATTTAGAGATTGCCCAAGCTTTATTTATGAATATGATCTGAGAAATAGGTAGAAAGAGAAACATTGTAGACGCAGACAAGGTTGCCCCACACAATTCCTTCCGTAGTTCAAATTCTTTGTTTTGTTTAGGTTAACATTTTATTCGTCGGATATTTTATCTTCATAGCTCCAGGCAAATTAAGTCATTTGTTGTTTGTATTGTAGAGTACAATGAAAAACTACATTTACGAAATACATGAGTTTTAGAAGAACGCAATGCAGTAATCTATTGTACACTGGAATATCAGTGACCCATGTTTTATTTTTTATTGCTGTTTGAAAATTATTTTTTTCAAACAAAGCAAAGTAAAGTGAGGAAAAATTCGACTGTTGAGACAGTTGTTATTAAACGTAGCTGAAGTTGTATTAATTGACGCATCCACTGTTTCAAGATTAAGTGATAAAGCTTTATTCCATATCTCAGGAGAAATACAAAACAATCATAGTTTTGTATTGGTACCGATCGTAATTACTATCACTGGGTGTTTTCTGTTTGAACCAGAGAAACTCACTACTTAAATAATGTATGTACTAAAGTGGAAACCTATGAATGTTAAGATTCTTGTAACTTGGAAATTGTGGTTTTTTTATGTAAACTGTTGATCTAAAATAACACATTGGACAGAGAAATATTAAATTTCATTCCACGAAAATATATACGTAAAGCTTTAACAAATCAAACCAAAAAATAACAGAAATGAATATATTTTAAATTAAACAAAAACTGACTGAATACAATGTAAATACAACTAGAAACTAAACTAAACTATAATATATAAAAATATTTTCAATAAACTGCAGGTTGCCTCAGAAGAAGGAAACCCAAGTGATTTGTACATACTTTCATCATGTACAAACTTTGCCATATAAATTAATAGAATAAAAATAAAACAATAGTATCTTACTGCATGGTAAAATAACATCGGGTCTATGTTACAATAAGCGCTAGCTAACGTATTTAAGTTATGTGTGGTTCATTTTTTGCAACAAGACCACAACATCGCAGTACCATCGGCTGGGATGAAGAAAACCAGGTGGGATGAACCTGCCCAATCCATCCAGCTCAGATTGTCTTGCCAACGCTGTAGCTCCGCCAAATCAAGTGAAATATGTCTACTTCATTCTGCACTTATTTCGGAAGTTTCGGGCTTCCTTATGCAGTGATGGGTTGTACTACTCGTATGTGTTGTGAAATATTTTAATCAAATTTCGGGTAAAATGTAAGGTTTTTTAATTTTGTGAATATCTGGTTTTATAACTACTGCACATCAGATCGTAAAAGGGATATTGTGTTCCAAACCCATTTACATTGTTCACTTATATCTTATATAGGTAAAAAAAATATGCAACAGTATTGCTTTTTGAAATATATGTCGTGCGCCGTTCATTGAAAAAAAAAGATTTTTCATGGATGGGGCGGACCATGCCATGAACGTGCGAGAACAACTGGAAGGTCGAAAATATTGTGAATAAGATCGTAAACAACTGGAAGGTCGAAAATATTGTTAATAAGATCGTAACATTATTTTTTTGTGAATTTTGTTTTATTCATAATTTTTTTTAAAACCTTCACGTATTTTCAAAAAAAAAACTCAATCCTTACCCACTCTGCTTTTTTTGATGGTGTGCTGTTTATTTTTTATTTTTAATTTATGAAAATGGAGCTAAATAAACATAGCGGTTCCTTCAGTTGAAGTGTGGGGTGAAGACAACTACTTTAAAAAAAATCTAAGAAAAAAAAGGTTTACAAAAATGTTTTTAGAAGGGTCAAACCATGTACATTCTTTTTTCAAAATATTTTGTTACAAGATAAGTTTGTGACATTAAAAAAAGGAGAGTGTGCAATTCACACGCGGTAGATGTGAAACCTTCAGAAAACTTCAGAAAGTAGACAAGAGTGGGGAGGCTATAAAACACCGCACAATGAGGAGACTGATTATACTATCTCATTCTCTCGCAGGCTAAATCCTATAGATGTATGTGTCTGTCTCTTTTTAGTGTCGCTATTTTTAAATCACAACAGTGTTAAAGAAGTTTTCACTTCAAAAACCTCAAAAAGTTGTACCGCTTCATCCCAGTCGATGGTACCTTATAAACCGTTATTAATTAATTATTTCTTATTACAATAAAAAAGAAAATTAAATTTTCACTCATTTAACTAGAAATCATTAAACACATTAAACTAAACTAAATATTAGGTCCTTACATATGAAATTGGCGTTTTGCCGTACTGGCAACTTTGATGTCAAATATCTTCTCTTTGGTTAGGAATTCCAAATTCAATTTATACAGCTGTTTACTCATGTATTTGTTTTTCGAAAATTATAATTCATTTGTTTTTTCCTTAATTGTTTTTTTTCTTTACGTCACTTAGTTTACAAAATGGAAAACATGAAATATCGCGTTATTTCCGATTACGAGTTCCACCGTGGCACCAGTGCTGCAGAAACGGCTCGAAGGATTAATGATGTGTATGGAGACGGTGCCGCAAAAGAAAACACATTGCGTTTTTGGTTCCAACGTTTTCGTTCTGGAAGTTTCGACCTGCAGCACCCGTGGACGGCCGGAGACCAAAGTTGATAATGAAGAATTAAGGGTTATGGTGGAAGAGGATCCATCGCAAACCACGTCCGAGTTAGCTGCAGGCTGCGGTGTTAGTGATAAAACTGTTTTAATCCACTTGAAGCAAATCGGGAAGGTGAAAAAGCTTGAAAGGTGGGTACCTCGCGAATTGAGTGAAGCAAATCAACAAACGCGCGTTAAAACGCTAGACCCCACACTGCACAACAGACGGCTACCAAATTAGAGGAGCTTCAATTGAAATGTCTAAGACATCCACCGTACTCTCCGGACCTTGCCCTAACAGATTACCATTTTTTTCGAAATTTGGATAACTTCTTGCAAGGGAAAAAATTCAACCTTGAAGGGGCAGTACAAACCGTCTTCAAAGATTTTATTGATTCCCGTCCGAATGGTTTTTTTAGTAAAGGGATCGATGAACTACCTATGAGATGGCAAAAGTGCATAGATAGCAATGGTACATACTTTGATTAAATAAATATATATTTTATTAAAAAAGTTCCGCCCATACAAAACGCCAATTTCATATATAAGGACCTAATATAACAATACAGCGCTATTCTATGTCATTAATTTATTTATCAAGAATAAAATTAATAATTTTTTTTAAATTTAAGTACCAAGCTTATTTTCGTTTTTAATGTCGTTTGGGATGTAATTATATAAGTTGCCCCCCTCGTAACCTATGTATTGTTTACCGTAGTTACTGTGGATGGTGTTTAAATGTATGTTATCGTGTTGTCGTGTAAAGTGTTTGTGTACTTGGGACTTTTTAATGAATTCTGTGTTTGTATGTACGACTTTATTGTTTATTTTGTAAAAAAGGAGACACGTTTTGTATTTATATAGTTTTCTTAATGTTAATATTTTCGGGCACGCTCCCTTACGGGTTGAGCTTAAGATCATGTATACAGTTTTTTTTTACATTCATACCGTGCGGTGAGAATTCTTCTAGAAACATGTTAGATATTTTGGTTTAAATAACAGGTTTGCTTGGGTCAGACAAACCTTCAATCCAACATTAAACAATTCATCAAAATTACGCACTACCTATCTAACTCAGGTATGAAAACCCGAGCAAGTACTTCTGGTAACACCTTGCGCGGTAACATATGCGGCATTCTTTATTTAAATCTGTTTAGGCGGCTGCCCGCCATGACCCACTTCGGTTTTAAATACACCCATTATTTCGTTGTTCATCGACCTCTACCAATCAAAACAAACTCATATAAACAGTATTAAAAGAGATTCATATTGAATGGTGATAAGTGGCGGTAGTACCAGTGGAATTACACGCAATTAATTTAAGTAATTTATTGATTGTGGTGATTTGATTAATTCAACGTACGTTGTATAGTACCTAATGCAATTGTCAAATTTGTTTGTTTTGATACGATGAAACCCATTTATAGAAGCATTCATTGACGTAGTATAATCTTCGATAGATTTAAATTTCTTGCCGTTCATTCGATGATCAAAAGCTCTTATAGAGCTTAAGCGTGTGGCTCCGATGAAGCACAGCTTGTGTCAATCTTCCCCATCTAATCTAGGTTGTTCAGTGCTTTACCCATGAATCATTGAATTAGTTTACGTAGAGACTTAGTATGAAATGCTTGAAATCGCTAATTTGAGTAGCGCCTTAGGTCTTACATTTTTCTCCCTTATTTTGTTTATTTTATCACTCACCCGTTACTAGTTTAAGGGTTTAATAGATAAAAGTATTTCCACGTTTTTTTCTGGTTTATCATAGATTATACAATAGGCTCCCAGGTTATTATAATTCCAAAATACGTAAGACAAATTCCCGAACATAGATAGCGTTCTGTTTTCAACCTTTAAGTATGACACGGAGGTGAGGCTCGAATTTTACAGATATGTTTTAATAATCGATCCTTCCTTCTAGGATTTTCTTGATTGTATTGATCACACAAAGCATGTGTTCCTGGGAAAAGGTGTCAGAGGTTTCAGCTTTTCTGCCTTTCCCTACAGAAAATTGCATTGATTTTTAATAATATATTAAGTCCTATTTTACAGGTAGGTACTAGTGTCCCCCGGATATGGGTTATTACATTGCTTATTATCTAGGGTATCGATCAATAATTACCATTGCAGTTTTGTTTTTTGTAATAACGACAAGTTTAGTAGACTGTCGTTTTTAAGTGTCGTATTGGCTAAAAATATGCACTTTGTCTATTGCAATCTGCTCCAGTTACGAGAAAAGCAAGAAAACCTGTATGTCACTTGCAGATTGATTATGTCGGAAACCCGATTAATGGCCGCTATAAAACCATATGTGGTCCTGGTAAACTGGAATAATTCTGAAAACCAAGCGAATTTATTATTGTTTTTATTTGGATCAGGTTTCAAAATAGATACAAACAACAAACAACGCCCAGTATAAAATACATTCACAAAGTTAAATAAAGTATAATCATTATTGTAGGATTTTGCACTGACACCGATTTGAGCGTCATGTCCACGCTTTTTTTAACGGACGCGTTGTTTTTGCTTTGATTTGAAATTTCCTGTTAAATAAAAACAACCACTTTGCTTATATTAAAGGTGTTTGTCCGGGTCGGTACATCCGAAACTTAAGAGGAATATAAACGCTAGAAATATTTCGAATCTCATGCCTGCAAAATTTTAAAATCGAGCGTCTTTTTGCACGAGGCTAGTAAGCGAAAAAGTGGTTTTTATTTATTTTGTGCATAATTTTATAAGAACAAAAAAAAGTTAGAACATAGATAAAGTCAAAAATAGTCTTAGCCGTAAAGGGGTATTTTTAAAAAATTGTTACTTACATTACTTCATAGTTAAGTCATGAGAAAACATTTTTTTTAGTGGTTTACGCTTATATTTTTTGTTACGTAAATAATAATTTTATTGTAATTCCAATACATAGATAAAGTAGTTAAAGCTTCAATTTATCCGTAGCATATTTTTTGATGTTCATACTGTAAGCTGATTCGTCGTAAAGATGAATCAAAATAGTATCTAAATACGATTTTACGTATATATTCATCTTAAAGTTTTATGTCTATCGACAAAATAGAGTCAGAAAAAATTGTAAACCAACTTGATCAAATGTCAATGAATTGAACTATTTGATTATTCTGGAAATTAAGGGAAAATGGTGATCATCATTTTTTGTGTCCATCAAGGATATTTTTTTCTCCAATGACTGTGTCTCAATTTCTTGCAAACAAAGTTATCGTGTTTTATGTTTGGGTTATTATGCCGTATTGCGCTACCTAGCCAAATCTACCTTAAACGAAGACAGAATTAAATAAGAATGAAAAGTCAGCGCTTTCTTGCCTTATGTTCTCAGTGTGACGGACGGAATTACTAGGATATCGAGAAAAGAAAACAAGACTTCTTCGGAAGTATGACGAAAATACAAGCCTACGAAAATCAAAGTTTTCTCTTGAGATAGATGGAGTTTATAAATTGAGCTGTTCCAGATCTGACAAGGTTTGTGCTGGCCAAACAGAATGGACAATCTCCAAAAAGATTTCAGAACACTTTCGAGCATGTAAACTCGGCTGTTCTGACAAATCGCAACTGCCGAGCATTGAATTGAAGCTGGTTATCACTTTAGTTTTGTTCCTTAAGTTGTGGGAAGACACAACACGCAAAGGGCACGCGTAATTACAGAGACAATTAAAATTCTCAAAAACCAAATAAATATTAATAAAGACGAGGGGGTTAAGCTCAATAGGTCTTGGTATCCGGTAATTGACGTCTACACCAAAACTAAACGCAGAAAACTGTTGTATATTATACTGTAATGCCAGCTCTAAGAAGGTTGACGCTGACAACATGGCATCGCACTTTCATTGACTACACTGTCTGAAATGTTGGCAAAAGTGGGAGGTAGCGCAACACGGCATAATAACCCAAAAATAAATCACGATCATACTTTTGGCTGTTAAAATCTCAAATCATTTTCAAGTATATTGTTATGGACAGTCTCAGTTGAAGGACAACTCACCCGTGGAAAGAAAGGTATAAAAACGTGACTACCTTTATTTGGAAAAATATGTTTTTATTATTTTAATCAAATCTAATTGAAAGTTAATAATATTAGTTTTTACGATGTAAATATCGCAACTAAAAGTACGACGGGAATAAAAAATACATAAAAAATCATTACGGAAGCTTTTACTCTTGAATAAGGCCTTAGGTGAAGTTAAAAGTAATAATACTTGGATTGAGTAATTAGAGTCTTTGTTATGTATGAACATAACCAAATGTGTATAAAATTCTACACTCGGGTATGATTGCTACAATTAACTTATTCTATTAAATTAATAACTTCCAATTTTTTTATTCGCGACGTACAAACATGACATGATTTTTTTTGTTCTTTTACTAATATGTATTTCTGAATTGTTGTATTTTAAGGCTGAATGGTGCTGTTCAGAAATTTAATAAAAACTGTTTGTAATGGAATCAAAAGAAGCGTTCATTTAAAAAAAGAAATGAAAACATTTAACAAGGGATTCCGTTTATTATTTGAAAATGCCTCGTAAAAAAATCTTTAGCTAAAAGAAAACCGTTTTTTTTTTTCAAATTTATACTAACTCCTCACAGGAGGCCCGGGCGCCGAGCTGTCGAACTTAGAAACCCGTTCTCATGTGACAAATGTCAACCGTGTACATATTATGTTGGGCGTGCATTTGACGTGTTTCCCGACTATGTACCGGTGTCGAAGAGATCAATGACGCTGGTTCATTGGAGCATCTTCCATTGTAATACTGGTAGAACAAGGACAGCATATCTACCTGACGCCTGCGCTCTAATGATTGAAATCCGCTTGTTAATAAGGGGAATCCACCAAACGGACCGCCCAATTCTGCACAGAGTCAAGGATTTTTTTAAAGTATTTATGGCTCCAGACCATTTATGGTGGCGACCAAATTCAACAGCGGGGTGTATTTGCGATTTGTACAGGGTCACCTGTGTTTTCTATTAAAGTATCTGCCCTATACAGTACGCCCAGCTTCTGAGAGGCTAACTTGAGTCCAGCTTCGAAGGAGCTCCCGTTGCTGAGCACGTTAGATACTATAAAAAATATAAAAAGATAATTAGAAAAATAATGTTTTTAGAAATGACATTTTTGCACAAATAACATCTTTTCGAAAAATTACATACCTTAGAATATATAATAATAGTAACGTCTTTTGTTTCACCAACATCGCACCGTTTACCACGACATTCCGATGATAGATTTGTCAGCGTGATTTATCATAAAGTAGTGTGCAAGTTTTGGATTATACGGTCTTATTTCGCAACGGAATATGTAACAGCCTAGAACGGAGGCTGGGGCCTTTGCCCACAACTAACTAACGAAGGGCCTCGCCTAGAAGCCCCGGGGCCTAAGCCACACATAATAATACATATAAAAGCCCGACGTTCACCCTTTATCAGCTTTTTTTACATTTCTGCAACCGATGTAATTACGAATTGCCTTGGGTGTTCCAAATTACTCTAACCAACCAAAATCGCGTGTCACCTATTTTTTACATTGACCGAGATCGTAATAGGTTTTACTTTGAAATGTGCGTTAATTTTTTTCATGGGTTATTTAAATAGTTGCTTAATACGATAAAACTAAAATTGTTTGAAGTTTTAAAAATTAAGAACTCACCGCTGGAATGAAGTGCAGCCATTGTTTGAATGAAAGTAGGTAGATGAAGATATTATTATTAGCTGAGTCGGTACTAGTTAATGAAGTGCCTTCATACCCATAAGACATCTGTCACGGGAGGTAGGTACACAATCTGTTAAGGAACTTACTTTGACCAGTTATTCCTGACATTATTCGAGTCAAAAATATTTATGAAATTTCGTCCTCCGACAACATTTTTGATGATTTTTTTTTTTTTTTTTAAACTAAAAACATAAAAAAATTCCCAAATTGGACAGTTAGGGGTGAGGTGAGGGGTTGGGCGGTTACTCATGTGAATGACCAGTGACGACATATGGAAGAATTTTTGTAGTTGAAGATAGAGAATTAGAGAAAAAGACATTAAAAAAGTCACTGAAGACCAAAACATCATTTACCTTTTTTACTCCAAATAATGTCAGGAATCATTGGTTAAAGTAATTTAAGTATGTTCCTTAATAATAATAATAGTGGAACGCCGTTTTTGCGAAAAATCACCTTAAGGACGCTGTTCAATTTATTATTAATTATTAGGCTCCATCTAATGTTGTTGTGTACAAATAGATACAGAAAATATACTTACCTGGAAGGTCACTTCCGATAAACACACTTAAATTAAAAAGTTTATACTTGGAGACGATACGGCTTTGTACGCAGAGTACATTATATTTAAAACACTGGGAGATTGCAAGATTTTACATTCGCTACCCCTGCCCCTATCACCGTTGGCGATACATTTATGAGAAGATTAACAGCAAAAGTAGAGTTGATATTTATTTTGAAAGACTGGAGAATTTAGGACTATTTAGGACTGTAAATATGAAATGACCTTTACAAAAGCTTACAAATATTTATTTTTTAATTTTTACACAATTAGTTATTTACAACGTCGCGGGCAGTGAAGGTGAAGGTAAAAGGTTTTTAATTTGTGGAACACTTCAAATTTTCTATCATAGGTATGTTATAATTTCATTCCATTTTTTACTACTTTTATTTTTTATTTTTTTGGTTATTTCTTTTTTTTGCAACTTCGCTGCGACAGGTACACCATTTATAGGTGATCCTCCTGAATTCAAACTAATTACCTAAATTAAGCTATTGAATATCACTCAACACCCACTGTCTCGTCACACTCACCTATTTCATCTTATAGTTCTAGTACATAGTTTCAATGGTAATCCGCCTCAGTAACTTGATTCACTTGACCACGTTCAACATCAGATATCATTTTAATTATCATCAATTCAATTATCAATAAACTCTACACCACATTATAAAAATTGTTCTGTCGTAACATATATTGTGAGTGGGTACCTACCTAACTGAATTAATATAAGCATTTGTCAATCTCCGTCTATATTTAGGAGTGACGGACCTAAGAGTCTAATCACACATTTCGATCGAGTGATTCTTATCCAATTCGTAGGTATAGACGTTTCCTTCTTCTGATTTTGCAACTGTCTGAACCCATTCTTAAGAATTTTTTTAAGTGTCGAAATATAAACCTGAACAGAATACATTCTGGATATTAGATTAACAAGAACAGCACGCAGCATAATATATCGAGATAAAATCTTGTTTCATAAAATATTTATGCAGCAACGGAAATAATAGGCTCTCTGTTATTAACGGATTCAATCAACAATTATTATTTTTGTTGACTCATTGAGCCATTGATTTATTTACTGACCATATTATTATCTAGGGCAGAAACCACCATTCAGAATTTCGATTTGTTAGATATTTCTCCAACTTTCTGTCCTCTTTTTTCATCCTTCCGCCTCATAATATTTTCCAATATAGGGTGTCATAGAATTACAAAAGGCCTGACCAAACCGGCGCGTTCATTTTTAGGATTTAGACAATCGGGACTTCCAAAAAATTTTGGAACAAGTCTAACAAACTATTAAACATGCGCTGCAAAATCTCATGCAACATACATGGAGAACCGAACCCGGAAGTAATCGCAAACATTTTTAAAGAACACTTTACAACTACCACCCCGGCTATCGACTCAAATGAAACGCATCTGACTGCCTATGATGATATCGATCCCATTGTCACAACTAGCATGATAAAATCGGCCATTAGTAACATGAAATCTGGAACGTCGGCAGGGCATGACGGCTTAAGCATCGAACACTTCAAACATGCAGGGGCAGCGGTTATGGAACTAATGGCAACACTATTCACCGATAACTTAAAGTGTGGCTATCTACCTAAAGACATGACAAAACAATTATAATACCGATAATAAAATCGAAACTATCAGACATAACTTTAAAGGAAAACTACAGACCAATTTCCATCGCCACGGCTATCGCCCGTATATTTGAACGAGTTCTCTTGGATCAAGTCGGATCTCATTTGACAACGAACGATAATCAGATGGGCTTCAAGAGAGAGTGTTCTACGGACTCGGCTATTTTTTGCGTAAAACGGACCTTGGAATACTACAGGAAGAAGAAAACATCAACCTATGCATGCTTTCTGGACCTAAGTAAGGCTTTTGACCGAGTTTCCCACCCCCTATTATGGAAAAAATTAAAAGAAAGAGGTATATCTTGGAAAGTGGTAAAAATCCTCGAAACTTGGCACCGTCAACAGGAAAATCTTGTAAAGTGGAAAGATGGATTTTCAGTACCTTATTTCCTGAAAAGCGGGGTCAGACAGTTAGGATCTATGTCCCCAGTATTGTTTAACATATACATGGATGAACTAACCCACAGGCTAAACAATGCTGGAGTGGGCTGCCACATCGGAGGTCAATGTATGAACAACATGAGCTTCGCAGACAATATGGTTCTGATGGCACCGTCAATAAGGGGATTACGAATCCTCCTGAAGATCTGTGAAGAATTCGCACACGAAACCAACATGATCTACAATGCGACAAAAACAGCACTGTTGGTCCAAAGGCCCAAAAAATATCCCCCCCGCCTTTTTTAACGGCGAACTCCTGAAAACAGTAGAATCTACCAAATATCTAGGACATATCACAACGATAAATTAACAGATGATGAAGATATTGACAGGCAGAGGCGCGTACTAAGCATAAAATCCAACATGCTCAGTAGACGATTTCGTCTATGCAGTCCACGGGTAAAAATGACGCTATTCCTAGCCTTCTGCACAACCCTATACACATGCGAGCTTTGGGCAACCTTCAAAAAAAGAACCATTGAAAGGCTTCGGGTGCAATATAACAATGCTTATCGTCTGATGTTTGGACTCCCCAGGCACTGCAGTGCCTCCTCAATGTTTACAGAAGGGCGAGTTCCAGGATTTAAAGCTCTATTAAGAACCAGGATTGCAGGACTGAGGGGAAGGATAAACCACTCCAGAAACATTCTCATAATAGAATCCCGCTTGACTTCAGGATCGAGCTTAGAAGAACATTGGAGGAAGACACTGGCTCCCATAACCCCAGACTGATTTTTTTTTTTTTTTTTTTTTTACTTATATTTTTATTTTATTCCCTTCTTATTACCATATTTTATAAATATCTATGTGTTTTATGTATGTACGTACACACTATATAGGATGTGTGGGATTGCACTCACCTCCCCACATTCTGGAATAAAGACCTTTATTTATTTATTTATTATTTTGCGTCCACGGTGGCGTGCACGGGAGCGTCCTAAGAGCGTGCAAAAACCGTTCATACCAAACTAGCGATCAACTAGCGTCCGTGGTACGTTGATGTCGTCAATCGGGCGGTATAGTTGGGAGTTAAATAATTACGTTTGGAGACGAAAGCTTTTGGATTAAACTTAAGTTTGATGCGTCCATTTCCATACGGGCATTCAAGATATGACCCGAGAATATCTAATTACAATTACAGATTATGTAAAGCATAGCGTGTGGTGGCAAATGCTTTCGGTATATTTGCTCAAAAATTGCGATTTTTTTTTAGACCTTTGGAGGCAAAAACATCTAAAAAATATACTTCGATAGTAAAAGCTGGATGGGATGCCGCGATCTGGCGGCGGCCGCCGCGGTTTGAACACGGCGCTGCAAGTTCGTATACAACAACTGACCGCCACCGCGCACGCCACCACGGACGCAAAATGAACGCTCCGATTTGGTCAAGCTTTTACTGACTTGCAGTTTTGGTCATTATCCAGATAAAAAATAAATATTTTCTATATTAAGTACGCCAGCAGAGGTACACATTTCTAGAACAAGGAAGTGACTGATATCATTTGAGATATATTTCTAATGTTTTTGGGAGACCCAAAACGCATCGAGCGCGCTTAATGACAGAGGCAAAGATACAACGGGCTGAACTTAATATTTCTTAGTGTCAGGTACTTTCACGATTACACCAAAACTAAACGCCGAAAATCATATTTATGTCACATTGAAATTCTTTTATCGAAATACCGGTCCTGAGAAAATAAATGCTGGGCTATCTCTCTCGATTCCATTCTTTAACTCCCGCCATTATTGATGGGACACAAAAAGTCAGTAAAATAAGAAAATACAACAGAATAGTAAAGTATTTTTATCATTGCATGAATAAGACTTGAAGAGGAACGTATGCGCTGCCGGTTTCTGCCCGTTTTACATAAATCTTAATTTTAGATTTGAGATCAAAATATCCAACCAAACTGAAAAATTATTTTTGTAATCAAAAGGTATATGAAATATCTAGTATGGATTTATTTATTTTAGCTTTAAATTATAAGATACAGTCCATTAAAGATTTTAGTGTTTCACGATTTTTGAGGCAACTTTGACAATTATTTATGAGTGATTGAAAAACATAAAAAAATAATTTTAGTATATTTATTAAAAAAAATTTATGAAGCAAATTAAAATTGGTAAAAAAAACCATTTTGATGGATGTAGTTTTAAAATACAAATTACCTATTTACGCAGGAACAAAAAATTGTCGTTTATATATGAAAATTACTACGCAAAAAATGCATTTTTAACGATGTTTTATTTTTTTTGTTTTTATTTATTATCATATTTTTAAAATATCTACACATAGTAAAATTATTTTTTTAACTAATTTTTATTTACTCACAAATAATTGTACAAGTTGCCTCTAAAATCTTTAATAGACTATATCTTATAAGTTAAAGGAAAAATAAATAAAGTAGCTCACTTCCGTACTAAATATTTGATATACATTTTAATTACAAAAATAATTTTTCATTTTGATTGGGTATTTTGATCTCAAATTCAAAATTAAGATTTGTATGAAATGGACAGAAACCGACCGCGCGAACGTTCCACTTAAGGCTGTTATTTTATTTGTAACAAAGTTATCTGTGACACATTAATAAGACGTTTATCCATATTTCCCACTGAAATTGCTAAACGCCTGCAACATCTCAAGGGAACACACTATTCCAATTACAGTCGCGTTCACACAGGCGGCATACAACAATAATTATTATCTAACGCTCAAGGTTTCTGTATCAAATGCCTCACTAATGCCGCCTTGCGGATTACAGACATGTTCGCTCTACCCATTGGTTCCCAAGTACTCGAAAGTGTATGTAGAGTAACACACACAGCCCAGCCCGGCCCAGCCCAGCACGATGTAAACTACCTATTTAGGTACTCCATGTACTCACGTGTGCCATAACGTATCCATTCCTTTAACGTTTCTTTTCAGCTCGGCTTAAAAGGGTAGTAACGGGCGAAAAAGCTCAGTTCCATCTCAGAAGTTTTACAACTTCACGAAAACTTCATTTTACAATGAAAATATTCTTGAAAAAGACCGATGTGGGAGTGGAGGGCATTTGTGGAAGAGAAAAAGATGCAGCGTTAGGATGCAAGCGGCGATCAAGAACGGAAAATATGGAACAGTTCGCCGTAGAAACAAACATGCTCTATAACCTCTCTATAATGGTTCTGATAGTCATAAGATATTGTCAGGGCCCGATAAGCATTTCTCTAGTCACCCCCTGAATGGTGTGATAAGACTGAAGGAACTAAATTACCAGTAATATGATGTATGATGAAGACATCAATTGACGAAGACGTGCTCTCAGCATAAAAGCGAACAAACTCTGCAGAAAATATCGTCTTTGTAGCATTGCCGTGAAAGTGACGTTCTCCCTAACCTTTTTCGAACTTTGGGCAAACCGCAAAAAGAGCAATATAGAATGATTGTGTGTTCGGTGCCTACCACATTTGATCCATACCCCCCAAATGCTGTAGCGTTTCTAGTATGTTCACAGGGGGATGAGTTTCTGATTTTGCAGGCCTTATAAGATCCAGGATGGCGGGAATGAGCAGGGTGGAAGGAAAGCATAAACAATGTCTTTATCATGGAAAACCGCCACATTCCAGCCTCCAGTACCAATTAGTCTTGACATTCTGGAGTGGCCCCACACAATTCACAAAATTAGTATTTTTTGTATTGTTTCATTTACTATTATCTTATTAACTATTTATCACATTAACCTAATAATCAAATGTAAGGAAAGATAAGCTTCATGGAATGTATGGGACTACACCAATCTCCTAACATATCGGTATTTCAATGGAAGATGCTGCGAGAAATACACCAAACCCGCGCCCAACATGAGTACATAGCTCGGCTTTGGAACGGTTTGCAGGTCTCTGTGTATACTTCTCCCTTCAACATCTAAAACACGTATTCGGAGTGAATGAAAAAAAAAATGCCGCCCAAAATATTTTTCTTTTTTTATTATATATAGCCTATTTATTCGAATGCGAAAAACAAAAAGGTTCCCTGATTATATTTTACCCACGTTCAAAGATAATAATTGCCCTTATTGCCTATAGAATAGGCCACTTGCATCACATTTAAAAAAAAAAAAATCCGGTTTAGGCAAATATTCTAAGACATTCTGTATTTTTTATTTTTTTTTAATCGTATTTTTGAAACCCTGGGGATTTTTTGAAAATTTCAAACCGAATTATCAGACCATTTTTTATAAACCGGAAAGACGGGACATAATTTTATAGGTGTGAAAAAATGATAATTACATAGCCGAAAATCATTTAAAAAAAAAAGAACGTTTTCCACACGAATGGCACAGGAGAATAACGAGGCATACCAAAAATATTACATCTCATAAATATTTTTTTCCTTGATCCATCTTATTGATCATAAATCATTATAATGTACAACTTCTATATTACTAAATTCAATGTAATATACTTGAACTTGTAAATTGTAATAATAATAAGAATATTATAAAATTTTATTTTGATAAAATCAGCGCCATAACCATTATACCTCTAAAACATGTACCGACATCATCTTCACGTTCTGAAGAGAACCCCGTAGCCATTAATTGTACGGGGTTCTCTTCAGAACATCTGTAAAAAAATCAAACCAAATGATAAGTTCGCAGAGAACAAACAATAAATCTAGTGAACGAATTCAAAAATTCGCCTGAAATCAAAGTGATGCCATATAAAAAAATAAATCAGTGTGGAATTTTATAAAATTAATAGGAACATTTTCGGCGACGGGACATTTTCATGTAGTGACGTCATGAGCCCAAATAATGGATTTATTTATTTAAAAATAAAAAAAAACTGTACATTTCTAAAAATTTTTACTAACATTTTGGTAATCTTAGTAAAACACTCTATCCACACGATTTTTTCCAAGTCGTTATGAAATCCATGCAAGTGGCCTATTGCCCTAGAAATAAATTACAATAAAACCACATAAAGGAACGTACCCATACTACGTGACCAACTTTTTGCAATTTTTAACCCCCCCCCGGTGACCAAAAACCTAAGCAACTCGCCGCTCATTTGTACCAAGCGTGGTATTTTGAAGACCCCCCCCCCCCCTGAACAGGTCACGTAGTATAGGTACGTTCCCTAAGCCAGTAGTCGGAATTGATATGCGCAAGGTGCTCCAGTCTCCATCTTAGGTGATTTAAACTTTTTCGATGATAGACCTGATATTAAATATTTATGGCCTAATTTTTCAAATGTTTCTGGCTTGTCATACCCTCCAAGAGAATTTGATTGGATTGGGCAAATTTCATGCATGCGGAGGCCCATCTTTCAAACGTGAATTAAACGCTTTACACAAATCTTACATACAATTCGCACACGATTCTTTAATTTTCTTCATCATCATTATCATCTTCTTCCCCTTATCTTATTCGGTCGGGGACCCACTGCATTGACAAGGCTCCTCCATGCGTCCCTGTCTTGTGCTTTTCGGCCTCTTTCCATGGCAGTCTCATCCTCTCCTCACACAGTTTCTAGAGTTGCCTCGCCCAAGTCGCCCATCTGGGACGGCCCGCTGCTGGACGTCTACCGTTTAGTTTTCTTACATTGGTAAAAAGAAGACAATCTACTTACTTCATATAAAAATATATTGTTATAATATTAGAAAAAATCCCCAATTTCATGTGTATGTGCACAATATAATACAAAATTTCACAGCATTGACATTTTAGTAATACCTACCGTAAAGAAATATCGATATGAAGTAACTAAGATGAGAGCATGGAATGCATCGGGAGCATCTCCTATCCTTTTCCTATATTCCTCTTCCTCTCCCCTTTCTATAACCCAAAATTAATTTTAAGATATTAAAACATCATTTCCAATGAACTCCAATGAAGAAACTTCTGTGGCTTGACTTCAATTCATTTACAACAAATTATCACCGTATATTATGTTAAAGCTGTTTGTTTCTTACAAATAAAATTTAAAAAAATTATTATAGAATTATAAAAATGTATAAATATAATATTCACAACACACTTGAAAGCACTCATTTTACATCGCGTTTTATTTACTTTTATGTAAACTACGTATTTAATCAAAATTATTATTTTTGGAATTTTTATTAAATAAGTGCTGTACTTATATGTCGGCGGCCGATTGTAAAATCAGGCGGATCATAATGCGCCTAGCCACATCGTGATCTGCCGCCATTACACAATGTGCCGGGGCACTTCACGAAAAGGCAGATTTACAACCAGGCATATCGATCGAAGACGAACGTCCGACATTCCGCCTTGCTATTCGCTTAGGAACATTCAAATAAGAATTGTAAAATGCACCAATAGAGGCGCTGCGCTGTCTGCGCTTTATTTACGTTCGTGTGACAATAATAATGTGCCTAAATTATATCCGGTACATTGTGAAATGGTGGCAGATTACGATATGGCTAGGCGCATCATGATCCGCCTGATTATACAATGTGACAATAATAATGTGCCTAAATTATATCAGGTACATTGTGAAATGGCGACAGATTACGATTTGGCTAGGCGCATCATGATCCGCCTAATTTTACGATCGGCCGCCGACATATATATCGCAGGCCAATCGTAAAATCAGACAGATCAAATCCTAGGTAAATCGTGAAGTGCCTGAGGCGCATCATGATCTGCCTGATTTGACGATCGGTAATTATATAAAGTAATTTATTTTCATTTAAATAATGCGATTATTAAAGAATTTAACATTATACAATTTCTTTATTAATATTTATTTTCTTCTTTTCCTTCTTCTCTTTCTCTGTACTATTTACATACTTTGTTTCATATCTTATTTTGCTTATTATTATTTCTGTTATTTCACTGGTAGCTTCTCAACCTAGTAACAACTAAACCCTGATTCCAGAAAAAGAATTCTAAGCGCTTTGCTACGAGAATATATACTACGTACATCCATAAATTTGTACATGTCTCTCATTAACATCTGACGTCTCAATCAAAATGATGATTTATGCAGCTTCCATGGATTATTTGTTTGCGATTCGCACGTGAGATAATTATTTGGCAACTAGTCTATTGTGGCGCCTATGAATCTTGTCAGAGTACCTCCCTGAAATACGTACTTATGACTAATAAATCAAGACTGGTCTGTAGTTATCGGTGATAACTGCAGACAGGTGAATTTTCGTAACTTGGCACTACACACTACACTTCACATTCTATCCAAAACCCATTACCGTACCATGTTGCAACCATGCGCATAGCAAAACCAACACATGTTTTTAGTTAATGTTATTATTTATGACCAAAACTACTGCAACTAAGGTAACCACGTAACCAGCCAGATATTGAAAAAAAAGAAGGTTTTATTTATGCGTGCTTTAACGATATATTCTATTAAATTTAATAAGCCATAAAAAGTTGATATATCATATATGGAAATTGAACCCTTAACGTAAACCTGTTTCGTGCAGAACAAGGTAAGAGATTAACTAATTTCTTTCTTTGATAATGTGATAAAAGTGTGCAATTCACACGCCGAAGATGTGAAACCTTCAGAAAACTAAACTAGACAAGAATGGGGAGGCTACGAAGCACCGCACAAAGAGGAGACCGATTATTCTATCCCATTCTCTCGCAGGCTAAATACTATAGATGTATGTGTTTTTCTCTTTTTAGTGTCGCTTTTTCGTTTCATCGAGTTTCAAACCAAAACGATGCTAAATAAGTTTTCACATCAAAAATGTGCATATTATTTGTTTTGCGTCATTTGACGGCCTTCGGGGTTGGGTGGTTACAATCCTCGGCTATGGAATCGGAGGTTGGGGGTTTAAATCCCAGAGTGCGCAAGTAAATTTAATTGATTCATTTGCATTATTTCACAATTTCTTGATTTAAATTAAAAAAAAATTTCAGTGGCGCCCTGGTGAAATACCGCAAATCAGAATACAAACTTTGCTTGAAATGGCTTTAACCGTGTTTGGTGTCCAGATCTGAATAAGGTATTTCCTCACCTTCTTCTTCCCTATCTCCTTGCCTTCCCCACTACTTTCAGATCTACAACCCACTCCATTTGGAGAAGGCATAGTTTCGTACTCTCCGTAAGCAATTGGTACTCTTGTGTGGTTTTCACATAAAAAAAATTAAAAATTCACCAGAAAGGAAAATTTGTCGCTTGGTTAGAGACTCACATATTTAATACCACCCCTTCTTAATTTATGCGTCACGTAATTGGATCTTTCCGATCGTACGGCTTTTACTTCCATTACTAGATATTGTGATGAATATTTTAAATTTTTTCATTTTATTCTGATTCCGAAATCATTAGTTTCGAAACCGATTGATAATTTTGATTAAATTAGTGGTGCATACAAAATTATTTGTTTTTATTAAATATTGTGATATACCATAATATTATAGATATCAATATTTAAAACTGTTCACCCAAAAAATAAAAACAAATTTTCACGAATATTTCCGTTTTGCTGAACACAGCCATCTAACCAGTTTACCATTAAACTCTTAAGCAAAGTAAGTTAACGACTGAGTTAGCAAAACGAACACCAGATGGCGCTGAAATATTAAAAATAAAATACTTATTTGGAATATACAGTTAGGTAAGGGCAAGAAGTTTTTAATTCCATTATTAAATTGAGCTTCAGGGCGCTTAATCCTTTTGATTTTTATATGAGATTAAATTCAAAGTACAGTAGCAAGTAAGTATGTGAAAAATCAATGTATTATAATTATAGGATTTGTGAATCTGTAAGAGATTTATAAAATATTTACCTAAGATTATTGCCTTTAAAAAAACATGTAGTGTTAGTTTTTCAACAGATTTTTAATTTAAAAAAATGTGAAAGATCACAGATCAAAGATTTACACAGTCAGTTATTTACAGTTCGAAATTTGAAAAATTCAAACCAAATTTGAGTTCATTGTTTAGTTTTTTTGATAGTTCTGCCTTTATTAAATGTGATAATTCGAAACGTTATTATCAAAAAAAAAATATGATTTTTCCTTTCCGAACTTTGCTTTTTCTAAAATAAATTAAAAATTAATGAAACTGAAAAAAATGGTTCATATGTTCAATTCTATTTTGTATGTTTATGATATGAAATCCGAAATATAACTGCTGCAGTAGGTACTTACGGAATCAACAGAAAGTATTTTCCTATATCATGTTCTAACTCATTGATGTATGTGCTAGTACTACTGACTACTAGTGCATATAGAGGGACGTCCTCGTCGAACATTAATAGGTATTTGGTAGGCTTTCACGCTACATTGAATCATGAATGAAAGCATTTGAAACAGTTGTTATTAGAAAGTGCTAAATGCCCCTATTTAGTATATCTGTAGAACTTGAAAATACTCGTGTATACCTTAGATGATTTTTTTTGTACTTGTTTATAGAAATACTATCTATAAAATGTCTCTACGCTTTTGAGATACTACCAAACCATTATCTTCCTCAACTCCTTCAGATCCACTATCCTTCAGACTCACAACTTTCCAATTGAGGTTACTATTGCCTTACTGACTCTGGTTAGCAGAGTTGGGTAACTAACTAGCTAACCATCACGCCGTTGGCAGAGAGGATGGACCGCCAAACAACTCGATCTTGGCACACTATTTTTGCCTCACTCACATTCATACATCGTCTCATACATACACTTCTATTATTCTGACTTTTTACATGTCTTCCTCAGGCATCCTCGACTTCTTCTTTCGTTCACATTTGCGTCATATATTCTTCTTACACTTAACCTTAATATCTACTTGTGAGCTATTAACGTAAAAATAAACTGTAAGATTTGCCTTCCTTGCTTTCGAAAATGTAAAATCCTGACAGCCCCAATGACGGTCATCTCAGATAATCCCGAATAATATAACACAAAATGAAAGTAGGTATCACTTCAAAGTTCTAACTATGTCTTAAGGAATTGATTGATTAATTTTTTAAAAACTTTTCTAGAAATTCAGTGGCTAACCAGCAATATGATTTAACTATTGAAGAAGAAGATTATAATAAATCTTAATGAAACGAGAAAAAAACTAGACACATAAAATAAAAAAAAAAGTGATGATCGCAACTGGAGTTCAGACCCAGGAGCTCTGTATTACTGTTACCATTTAATATGTGGCGACACATCATTATTATCATCGCCATCAAAAGAACATACGAGAAACATCTAATATTCGCGCCCATCGGCAAACCTACTTGCCTAGGTACCTTCGTACCTATACTGGCCGCGATGTACTTTCTCGTCTGCTGTGCCAGCCCGACGATAATAATATCGCCCCGCCTAGAAAGGTCTCGAGACAGCACCGTACAATATCTGTACGGCGCCGAATATTCTCGAAGTGGCTCGTATTACCTACCGCGAGGTAGTTACTCTACCGCGGCTATATAAGCAGCCGATCGCTCGCCCGCTGCAGTTCAGTCCAGTTCAGTCTCACATTAACAGTCGGCCAATATCTCAGCATGTAACGATCTCTGCATGGCATCGCTACGCTCCAGGGCAGTTTCCTCGAGGTCCATCACCACGTCTCAGCTACAAGGCCCATCGTGTCTTCAGCTCCAGAGATCAGCCCCATCCCGCGACTTACAAGGCTTGCGTCACCTTCAGTCCAGGGATCAGCTCACCACTTCATGGCACCCCGAAGCCTCACCGTGCTTCGCTGCCATGGAAACACGCTCCGCCTCATCAGGACTACCTGCTGGTGGCTCAGCTCACCGAGCCACACACCGTTTACCTCCGCGACTTAAAGCGTCGAGCAACGGCCTGGAATATAGGTCATCTCCACCGCCATGGTGTCGAGCAACGCGCTGACCTTCGCCACACCACCACCACCTCCGTACGCCTGCAGCATCATCTACGGCACTCCGCATTACCTCATGTTACCGACCACCGACCATCTGCTACGTAGCCCAATAAACGACTGACTCACACATCGACTGCACGCCTTTCATTTCTCTCTACCGATCCGGCCCGCTCCCTCAAATATTTTAATGAGGAATTATCAATATCATCATACATCTCTTTACTTCTGCTGTCTGTTATGTGTTACATTGACGTTGTGATGAACTCGCCGTAATGATAATAATACTTGGGTGATTTCTATGGCACCGCGCCGTTTTCTAAGGGCGCTCTACAACTTTAAATAATTTCTAAAATCCAAGATCTGCGGGGTTGATTTATGGGTTACACAGGCGAACCCAGCAAAAGCCACAAAAAAATAGACGAAAGGAATGTAACGTTTCTTACAAAACAAACATGACACGTGTGGCATTAAATATTTAGGTACGTCACAGGGCTCTGTTTTAGGAAGTGGTCTAGCTTTTCAAATACAGATAATTAATTACTATTTTGAAGTTTTGGAACTGCGACAAAAAAAAAACTAAAAACATGGGACAACGTCAGAATTCTTCGAAACTGATGATAAAATTTGACAGGCTGGTCGATTAAGTTGAATATATCGCTATGAGAACTAACGAATTTTGAAGGGATTTTAGAAAAGTATGTAATAAATAAAAAAAACTTTGAGGCCATGGGCCACACCGGAGATGAAAATAAGGGTCAGTCAGGGACAGATCACGGACGCGAACGGTTGAAATTACGCGGATAAATCAAATTTTAAATAAGAGAGGGAGGGTAATTTTGGTCTCGAAGACGGACGTGTTTCAGAGTCGCGGTTATACAGGGAATAAAAACGGTAGTTCGGGGGCGTAAACAAAGGAGCATCTCGTTTTAATTGACAAAATCGACTCGGAAACCGGACAAACTTTAAATAAAGAGAGTCAGAAAAAGGTCGCGGAGGGAGACGGGCATTCGCGGTTATACGGGGAGTAAAACAGCAGTTAGGACGCATAAAACAAAGTCAAAACATCCCGTTTTAATTGACAAAATTGACTTCGGAAAGTTCGCTATTTTGTGAAAATATTCAGGCGTAAATTTAGAATTCAGTTGTTTTCAATTCTGTTAAAAATTGCATGAAGAGTTTTTGTCTTGCGAAAGTGCATGTGGAAATAAAATCGGATTTTGCAGCATGGAAAAATTTGGTAAGCTTGTTTAAAATTACTTTACTACAAAATTAGTTACATACTTGGTGCGGGCCTTGCAGAAAAATATTCAATCAAGTTCATTGGTTTTCGGAGATGTACTTACAAAAAAAAGGTTATACTATTGGACTTTAAAGTGAGGGACGCGTTTGGTTTCGGTTTGAGTCATAAATCCTTTGACACTTCCTTCTATTGTCTCTTCGAGCAATAGCTAAGATTTAATTTTGTGTAACTGGACATCTTGGGCGGGATCCCTGTCTAACAGAGTGCAATTCACTTGCGGTAGAGGTGAAACCTTCAGAAAACTAAACGTCGGGAGAATGACGAATTTAATACGTTAATTGTGGGATTTATTCATTTAATATCGTTACCAAGTGCTAAAATTAGTTAAATTTTATTCTACGAAGCACCGCACGAAGAGCAGATAGATAGGCCACGAAGCACCACACAAGGAGGAGACCGATTATAGTATCCCATTCTCTCGCAGGATAAATCTTATAGTTGTGTTTAGTGTCGCACGTTTCCGTTTCATATGGTTTCAAATCACAACGGTGTAAAAGAAGTTTCACTAAGATAATAAATCCTATAGATGTGTTTAGTGTCGCACGTTTCCGTTTCATATAGATTCAAATCACAACAGCGTTAAAGAGGTTTCACAGGATAAATCCTATAGATGCGTTTAGTGTCGCTCGTTTCCGTTTCATCTAGTTTCAAATCACAACGGTGTTAAAGAATCTTCCATTTAGAAAACCAGCTGTTAGCATTTTAGAAACAAAAGATCAAAGTTGTGCAGTTTACACGCGGTAGAAGTGAAACCTTCAAAAAACCAAAGGAGACAAGAGTGGGGAGGCTGCGAAGCACCACACAAAGAGGAGACCGACTGAAGTGCCTCGTTCTCCGGCAGAATAAATTTTATGGAGGTACGTGTTGTCTCTCCGTTTGGCGTCGCTACTTTTCGATCTATCGAGTTTAAAATAACAACGGTGCTAAAGAAGTCTTTTGGAGAGGTTTTGTCAATTTTAACGGACAAGAGATAATCATATATCTTACGATTGTGTTGCGAGACATTACATCGGGAAGGCTATGTTGGGGGTTTAGTTGGATATAATAAATTACGTTACATCAGGAATACCTATTCTCAAATATATTTTAGAATTTACTCAGTAATTGAAGATATCCGTTAGGCAAGGTACGTACTAGGTATATCGGTTTGGAAAACAGATGTTTTGCATGGTTATTAACAAATTTTAAACAATAGAATTCCCAATCCTAAAATAAAAAGAACCAACACATTTTACCTTAAACTTTAGGAATCTCAAGGAAACTGTTATGTAGAGGCCAACATAAGCTAGCTTTGACTTCATTGAAACGCACTCTTGGAAGTGCGCATAATATTTTACGATTAGGTATATTTTATACAAATTTACAGTTTAGCTTAAATCTCTATTATTTGCGGTTGAACGAATCCGTCCGTAGGTATTCAAATTTCACACGCGACACGTTTTACGTACACGACTCGGAAACTTACTTCCTTCAAATTTAACCGAATGAGTTTCGGCGCTGAAGCTGGTGGTTGCTGGAGTAATTTTTGGGTTTAGCTTCCCTATTCCATGAATGCAGGTTACACTTTATGCAGTTATGATCGGGGGCGAAGTGAACGATTTGCTGGTGGGCTACACTATTTCCTAATGAAGGAAAAGAAGTGACGAAACTCGCGTTGGCTTCACTACCCTTTGGTTACGCTCGTGGGGAGTTACCTTGTCAGCGGAACGAAGAGAACATGACATACGGAGTTGTTTTAGCAATCGATCGGCGGCTCTTTGTCGGAAACCGGATAAATTTTCATAATCTTCCCCAAAATTAGAATTAGGGCATCATCCAGCATTAGGTTGGGAATGTACTTTGGACGAAATAGTAGCGGGGGAAAGTAAGGAATGGAAGATTTAGAACTGGATTCACGCCCCGGTGCCATTCATTCCTGGACCCAGCGCCCTGGAAGCCAAGTTTGACATTCCTTCTCCGAGCTGATGTTTGAGATGAGCTTGGGATATCACCTATCGTAGGGCGGAGGTCCGTGAAACGCTACATGGGTACCCAACCCCGTCACGCCTGCTTCCGTCATGCGAGGGGAGGTATTTTCATTCAAATCAAATACCGATGTTCACCGCGGCTGAAGGCAGACGCATGTTTATAACGTGCCTAGGAAGATGTAATCATCATTTCGACTGGTTCGAGGCGGTGTGCTGGACGGAGAACGGGATTGTTGAGGAGCTGTGTGACTGCAGAGGCGAAGGTCATGACATCAAAATCCACCTTAACTAAATTCAAACTTCGCGAGATCAGAGGGGGGAGCTCCACCGACCTCCTGACATTGCCGTTTGTCTAATCCACTTCGGTTTAATGTTCATGTTCAATGCTATAGGAGTGAATGGGACTCTAGTCATTGACATGCTGAAAGACTTCATCATCATCATCAATTCAGCTTAGGGGATGTCACGACCTAAAACCTCGTGCCACCCACGCATCCCTGGATACTTCCGGACATCGGCTACCACACCATAAATCGAAGCAGATCCTCACACCAAGTGATATGTGATGGCATTTCATCAAACAACAGTAGCAGTATCACCACTATAATTTAGCGGCGTATTGGTTGAGAACACTCCCATTACCATCCTCCAAACCAGAAACACACACCAAACCCTTTCCCGACAGGAAGCAAAACATGTCGATTTTTACATTCGTCGCTTGCGACCATCAAAATATTTTCTGGAGGAGTTGGAATTGGGGGTTGACCCGGCGGTTTTAATTGAACCTCACCAAGTCAGTTGCGGAAATGGAGGAGCCCAATTGTAGCAAGACATATTTTGTTTCATGTCAATCCTTAATAATCTCCCAAAAATACATACCCAAACTCAAAACTAACTAACAAACTTCACTTACAACTGTGATTGTAGAATTTGTGCATCCCGGGCCTGTTTTGATTGAATTTTGATAGTAACTTCGTAATTAGAGTATAAATGTCCAATTATTTTATATGTTAGCATCCCGAGGATAGCTGAGGATTCGCCGCATTTCACTAAAGGTAGGATCTTCCTAATTCACTGTATAAAGGTATATTTATGTACTAGGTACTAGGTACTAAGTGGGATGGCGCGGGTTAATTCAAAAGAAATAATCATCAACAAACAAGTATAAGACGGACGTTAGTAGAGGGAGAAAGTTGCACGAACGGTAGAATTAGTTATTTTTAAGTTAGCTAGAGTCATTGGCGCTGGCGTTCTGGCGCTCTTGAGGCTGCCGGCGGGTTTTTGCGTGCGCTCCGAGTTTATGTCGAATATCTTTGGAACTTCTAAGTTTCTCGGCAGTGAATGTAACACAAAATAACCGCGACAATTTTTTAAATTAAGTGTAAATAATGAAATAATTTTATTGTGACTATTCCGGGCTTAAATCAAATTTAAACATTAATTTTAAAATGTCTTTTTCAAATCGGCCAACAGCTCTGCAAGGGCACAGTGTTAACGCACCCGTCGGTCAAAAGGGGCTGCAACCTCGCAACCACATGTGCACAGTAAAGACTATGGTTAATAGCGAACAGTGTTAAGTGGACAGTGAGTGATTTACAAGGGGTACACTTTGCGCTATGGAGAACAGCATCCGCTATGACCGAGCCACATTACTGAGTATCGATAATAATAAAAGTGTTTTTGTGAACCCTCTAATAGTTGCAAAGATTGAACTGTATAATCTTAGGCGCGTTAAAACCAATTCCCGGAAACTTAGATTCCGTGGCTGTCGCGGGGGGCGTAGTAGGAAAAAACATTTGTAACAAAGCATTGAGATTGTTACGTCATCACCAACACCAGTAAAGGGAAACCTTTCAACGCAAATACTCCCAAAGCCTGGGAGAGAATTTAATTTAGTTAATGCGAGGGTACAAAGGCATGCCAACTCCAAGTGCCGACAACTAGGTATTGGTTGCTGGAATGTTAGATCTCTGAACAACAAGATCGAAGAGGTAGGGGAAGTTTTCGATGAACAGAATCTGCAAATTCTGGCCATAACGGAGACTTGGCATGAAAACGGGGACTCCTTTTCAATAAAGAGACTCCGAGCTTTAGGATACGTCGTTCTAGAAGAAGCCCGACCTAAAGCCACGATTTCTGGAGATGACAGCATCTCTAGCATAAATCACGGGGGAATAGCGATCCTTGCTCGCCAGGGCTTACGTTTGACAAAGTTGTCAATTGGCGCGTACCTAACTTTCGAATACCTGGGATGCCGCGTTTCGTCAGCAGGAGCATCATTCATTCTATGTACTTTATACCGACCAGGCTCAAAGCAAATCACCTCTGACTTTTTCAATGAACTGTCGTGTTTTCTCGAGCGGGTTGTAGGACTTTCCGACACTATATTCATAACTGGAGATATTAACATACATCTAGAGCGTCCGGAGTCACCCAACACAGTCAAATTCAGTGACTTATTGGATTGCTTTGGATGCCGTCAGTGGGTTAATGCTCCAACTCACGATGCAGGAGGAATTTTGGATATTTTTGTCTCAAAGTCAAGCGGCCCGCCTCTGGCAGCAGATAGTGTGGATGTAGGGTTATCAGACCACAGGCTAATTCGCGTTGAAATTGATTTTAATCCACCGAAAATCCCTTACGTAACCATCACCTCTAGAGCATGGCGTGGTTTTAACTTTGACGATTTCCTGTCAGAGCTAAAAGCTTCTCCGCTCTGCAAACAAAGCGTCTGGGAAACAGAATCCCCAACAAAACTGGCAAATTATTATAACACTGTGCTTTCAACCCTTTTAAACAAATACGCCCCCACTTCCACAAAAACTCGGCGACTACGAAAATCTGATGACTGGTTTGACGAAGAATGTCGGAGCCAGAAGAGATCGATGCGCAAATTGGAGAGGTCCTACAGACACTCAGGGGTTACTTCGCGGGACGATTGGATACGGGCTCAAAAAGAATATACGTTATTAATTCGTTCCAAAAGGTCCGAATATTGGACAAGTAGGATCGACTCAGAGCGTCAAAACCCGCGAAGTTTGTGGAACTCGATAAAGATGGTCGGGGCCGACGTCCGTGCACAAAATACAAGTGACATAGCTCCGGAAATCTTCTCTAATTTTTTTCTCAATAAAATTAAGTCAATACGCGCTCTAACAGCCTCTGCCTCACCACCATCTTTTACTAAATGCAATAGCGGAAACTTTTCTGCCTTCAAACCTACATCCCTTCAAGAAGTTAGGAAGTTAATACTCAATTCACCGAACAAGCAGTGCTCACTTGACCCTATTCCAACGTGGTTATTAAAAAAGTGCTGCAATGAGATTTCTCCCTTTCTGGTTTGTCTTTTCAATAAGTCACTTAGCACGGGTGATTTCCCAAAACCCCTTAAATCAGCCGTCGTAACTCCATTAATAAAAAAACCGCAATTGGACGCTGAAGATCTTTCAAATTACCGGCCGGTTTCAAATCTTCCATTAATATCCAAAATTCTAGAAAAAATCACTGCTTCACAGATAATATGTCACTTAAACTCAAATGAACTGCTGACTAAATATCAATCCGCATATAGAAGGTTTCACTCGACGGAAACTGGATTACTACGTGTTTTGTCGGATATAACGCTTGCTATCGAGTCGGGTAAACTGGCACTCCTTTCAGTCTTAGACATGAGTGCCGCTTTTGACACGATTGACCATGATTTGCTTATTAAACGATTAGAAGAATCCTTTGGTTTAAACTGCGGTGTAAAGGACTGGCTGATATCTTACTTGGTCAACCGCGTACAAGCCGTCAAAGTGGGGAAAAAACAATCAAAATATGCAACCCTTTCATCTGGAGTTCCCCAGGGGTCTGTTCTGGGTCCACTTCTCTTCATCCTCTTCACAAATGATGTCGCTAAAATTATCGAATCATTTGGTCTTCTATCTCACTGCTACGCTGATGACCAGCAAGTTTACTTCTACTGCTTACCAGAAGAAATAGACAATCTTAAAACTCGCATAACCGAGTGTCTAGAAGCAATCACTCGCTGGATGACCTCAAATAGATTGAAACTGAATCCTGCAAAGACTGAGTTTCTCTGGACAGCCACAAGTAGACGTCAGCGTAACATTGATAACTCCCCAATAACCATTTCAGGAAGTGATATCACTCCAAAGACATGCATAAAACTACTAGGCGTCAATCTGGACGCTGATTTTTCCCTTAAAACTCAAGTGAACAGAACTGTAAGCACGGGGTTCTTTCAATTAAGGCAAATTAAAGCAGTACGGAGAAACTTGACCACAGAGGCAACTAAATTACTAGTCAATTCGTATGTTGTTTCACGTCTAGATTATTGCAACGGAATATATGCTAGTCTCCCAAAATATCAAATCAACAAATTACAATCTGTTTTCAACGCTGCGGCAAGGCTCATCACCGGCGTATCTAAATATTCCCATATTTCTGAGCATCTCAAAAATCTTCACTGGCTCAAGTGCCCCGAGAGAATCCAGTTTAAGCTCTGCTGGATGGTATTCAAGTCTCTTAACGGAATGGCTCCGACTTACTTATCGGAAATGTGTATTCCAGAAAATTCCAATTCTCGACAATCAACCCTCAGGTCAGCAGCAACATCAGCGATTGGAAGGTTGAAGGAACCAAAGCGCACACCAGATACTAAATTCGGTGAGCGTGCTTTCGGAGTGTCGGGACCTAAAGCCTGGAATGGACTGCCACACGAGTTAAGAATGATCACAGATTCAGCGCAATTTAGAGCTAAACTTAAAACTCATCTTTTCAGACAGTCGTATCAATAAGTTAAAAAAAACTTTCACCTTCGCCTTCACGGCTCGCAACATTGTAAATAACTAAGTGTGTAAAAGCAAATTCTTAAAATTCTCCAGACTTTAAAAATAAATATTAACTCAACTTTGGCATTAATCTTCTGTTAAATATAAATATAAATGTAAAACTCATGCAATGTCCAGTGTTTTGAATATAATGTCCTCCACGTGCAAAGTCGTATCTTCCCCATAGCATAAGCATAAACTTTCTAATAAAGTGTGTTTTGTCGGAAGTGTCCTGCAGGTAAGTATGATTCTGTATCTATTTGAAAATAATAAAATTAGATAGAGCCTAGGATTTATAATAAATTGTAAAGCGCCCTTGAGGTGATTTTTCACAAAAACGGCGCTATACAAATTATCCAATTATTATTATTATTATTATTGTAAATTGTACCCTAGTGAATTGCAACACGCCATACCTAAAAGAACAAAGGGTTTACCACAAAAAAATTATTAATTAAACTGGATTAACCATATCAAACCTTTAAAACAAAAAATAACACAACGTTAAGGGGTTAATTACAAGTTGATTAATTGAGAGCATCTCGCCACGTATACCTAAAACGTATTACGAAAAGGGGTGTCGAGGCTCTGCCGAGGGAACGAAGGAGATAGGAGTCTGAGCGACGGAACTACAAGGCTACGAATACGAATGGGAGATGAACACTACGTACAGAGTTGGTTAAGAACAAGAAGGAGTCTTCGAAATAAAAAACTTTTAATAAATAATTAGGGGGGGGGGGGGTAAGACCATTTTTTATTACAACGTTTGTAATATTACTCCTTTCCCCTCTTGATTTAACTTGGTTTAATATTAAATATATAAAACTCTCCTCGTCATCGGCAAGACAGTTGATATTTCTATCTTTTGATGCTGATTTATTTTATTTTTGGAATTCTTTCATCCCTTCAAGTTTTCTTGGACTTTTCTTTTGGCTCTGATCGATATTTAAATTTTTAAGGCTTTGCATGTGTGTAGTAGGGATGGAAAATTCCTTCCCTACGTCACACAAACCTTCATGAAAATTGAACCCTTATTTTCTTTGATACTACAGAAAGCTTACTTAAAGCTCCCTTGTACTACATTCCTTTAGAGATATATGTACTTAACTAATTATTACGTTATTTACGACCTTGAACGTAAATATTTTCGTATTTATGTTGTAATTAAACTCCATCAAACGTTGTGTAATTTTTTTTGATTTATGATATGGGACTTTAATTACTTTCATTCTTTGTGGTAACTTCTTGATTCTAGTCAGAGCGTTGAGTTTCAAACTGTATTGGTCTCTCTCTTGCAAATCTAACTTTAAATAGTTTCTCTAAATAAACTAACTTTCCTCCGTCGCTTATTATGTTTTCCTACATCCTAACGAACTCGTAAATAACCTGTACTAATCGAATTACGCATGTTTAATTGAACAAATAATTAAGTATGACTCAAATGGTTAATTGTTAGTAAATTTGATTATGATTGTTTTGTATCTGCTTGTCATCTCTCCAATCCGATTCAGCTGCTATAAGGTACATATAAAGATGGGTTTAGTAGGTTAATGTAATTAATAGATTGCATATTAGACGAACTCAGAATACCCTTTTTCTGCCGAAAATTTGGCGCCTTCCTCCTACAAGTAAACCAGGTGATCAAATTCTAACTAGAAATTCGCACAATCTTCTGGCGCGGATCGGTTAATTGATACCTAAGTTATCGCGTCCTAACCGTCCTTCCTTATGCCATCATGCACTGCCTTCAGGTCGTTATCTGAGCCTAGATACCCCCAAATTCCTACTCCTCCAAGGTCTACTATTTACTTAGGGCGAACCGGTTTCGTCCTATATGCAATCATATACTCACGGTGTTTTGCAGAGTTACGGGTCGTGAATCCTCCCTCCACGTACAAGAAATGATGTGAGAGTAACTCTGTCGAGTCTAAAACGCTAATTGTAAGCGGGTCCACATCATCCAATGTACAGTACATAGAAAGATATATATGTAAACATACGTTTGGGTAGGATTATAACTCACAATATAAAACTAGCTAGTCTTATATTCCGAGCTCGGATTTCGTGAGAAGGAATTCTCCACAAAACCTTAACCGATGACCGAATATATACATACCAAAAGTGGGAAATATTAATAAATACTAATATAATAAGCAATTATCTCGGTTTGTTCTGGAGTGCCGAAAATTCCAAGCTTTTGATTGATTTGGTTGACAATTTTATTTAAGAGATTGCCATCTCTATTATGTGTTTGGTTAATGGTCCTTGGTTTTTTAAGGAGCGACCACTGCCTCCTATTGTTGAACTGTTTTCTAAATTTTCCCCCAAGGTTCAACTTTTGGTAAAATTTTTACTCTCCCGTGATTTTTCAACTGCTTCATGTAAATGATTGATACCTTTTATTAGTCTATCCCGTGATTTTTCAACTGCTTCTTGTAAATGATTGATGTCTATGAGAGTAATTACTCCACAAAATTTTACTCGAATCTTCCTTGTAATTCTTCAATTCTCTTAAATTTGACTATCCCGTGATTTGTCAACTGTTTGATATACCTATTAGCTACCTAGGAGAGTAGTTAATCCATAAAATTTTTCTCAAATGTTCAATGATACTCTTCAATAATCTTTTATTTGACTAGCCTATAATAAATCTAATTACTTTCAAGTTGTTCAATCCTAAATATCTCTTCAAGTTCAAATTAAAGGTTGTGTTTAACCCCCTTTTTTTTATATATATAATTGCGCAACGTTATGGTGTTGCCCTATCCTAAGATTGACATCTTCCTAAAGCATTCAACACAGTGCCCTACTGACCGAGTTGTTTTATAAACAATTTTAGTTATGTCAACATTCCCACTGGCCTCGTGACCTAGTTCCAAGAACGCGTGACACCCGTTTACCTTTAACATCCCGAATTCAATAATGGTTATTTCTTTCGCGCAAATGTCTTAACCTGATCCCAAATAAATATAGTTATAATTTACATATTTATGTCTCGATACATAAATACACAGATATATATATAATTTTATTATAGTTGAGGTAAATTCTAATTTCATAACTCATTTTTTTTTTGATCATTTTATATTAGCTGAAGTTATAATAAATAGTACATATACTAAATAAATACAAAACTTTGACTTGGAAATTTATCAAACACATAACTATTTTAAATAGTTACGGATAAATGCAAAGAGAGGTATTCGAGATCGATACCTTTACTTTTTAATATAAGTGTGTTTCTTTTTGATTAAAACTTTCTTGGAATATATATATATATACATATATATATAAATATATCTATTTTATATATAATATTTTAATATAGGTACATATCACATATTAAGCAATTAATACTTTGTTATAAAATTAATTCAAATACCAACTGTCTGCTGCATGCCGCTATCTCCTCGGAACCTAGAAAATATTTATACTTTATGTAACTTACCCCTTTAAGGTTTTTTTTTTATCCGACCGGGAGCTACACGGTAAAACCTTGTTATGTTTTCCTTACCTAATACCTACTCCTATGTTATCAACTAAATTCAAATAAAATTTTTTTTTCGACTTCAATTTTATTTTATTCCCGTTTAATCTATCTAAATTAAATGATGTTTATCGTTCTAACCGCATTTTATTTCAAATCTCGTTGGTTAACTTAACACTTTTTAAATTAAATTTAACAATTAATTATTTATTTTGTGTTCGTTTTCCCACCGTACTTTTATTTCGCAACAAAGCGTTATACAACTAAATACCGAACAGATTGTTATCATGCTTATTTATTTATTATTTATTTCAACCTCCAGATTTATTATTATAATTATTCCATCGTTAAAATAACACTCCGTTTAAATTATAATTTTTAAGCAATAACCACTTCACGATTATTTACGAAATAAGTGATTTATTATTTTTATTTTTGTTTGTCACCGAACCTTTTTTATTTTGCAATAAGATAACGTATTTCACTATTTATTTAAACTTTCCGAAATAGTTATTATTATTAAGTTATCACAATCTCATTTAACAACAACTTAATAATTTGTATTATTTATTCTAAAGTCCATATTTATTATTATTACTTTATCTAACACTAGATTAATCCTGTGATAAATTATTACGTTCGATTTGCACTTTATTTAAGGAACTATTACTGATATGTTTTTTTTTTTCCAAATATTAAGTCCTAAAATTTAACTAAACACTGCTTTTAAATTTGCCAAATACAACACCACACTTTTCACTAACACAATTTAAATTTATGATTTAATCACTTCACTGAATCTAATTAATTATTATTAATGGTACTAATCTCTTACACTGAATTTAATACCAAACTTTGGACACTTAGAACTTTCTGTTAAAATGCATTTTATCTAACACTAGATTATACTAAGTCCGAAATCACTTCTATTGACTTGACTCCAATTATTTCAGAGTCATAAAATTTTTTAACACTTAGACAATTTTTCAATTAATAACCGCTTTAAACGTCACGTCACGTCTCACAAACTTCCGCTTTTCAAAACCCCCGATGACTAACCAAAAATCACTAAGTCCTGTCTTTTAAACCCCTTTCAGGATTAGAATGGCCTATCTAAGCTATCTTTGATCCACGAATTTAATCTCTAACAACTCGGGATTTCATATATCGATTCTGTCATTTTTGTTTAACTGTCATTAGGTCCACCTTTCATGACTTTGTTCATGCCCTATCTCGTTTAAACATTTTTCCAGGATCGGACCGGCGATATTACGTCAAAATGCCCCTCATTCCTTTTGTCTGTTGGTCATACAAAATTAGCTCAAATTTCATAATTTTTTAGTTATTTTTTTTCTCAATTCGTAAAAGGTCCGTCTTCGATAACTATATTTACGTCTCGATTTTTCCGTACCTATCACAAATCATGATTATCTCCATATCGAAATGTTTACTATGCAATTTCGAGTTGCAATTTTTTATAATTTCCACTCTATCTCACTGCTACTTGTATGAATTTTTCCATTAAACCCGTATTTTCTCTATTTACGTAGTATATCTGAATTTTCCCCTTTCCCCTAGAATTTTCTTGTATTCACAACACTCTTCCTACGAATTTCCTCTTTTATCCTTATGTTATTATCCACATCTATATGATTAGTTACATTCCAAGCCAAATTTATTGTTTTCATCGATACTTCTGAATTTTCATGAGTTTTCCTTACGGAATCATCTTTTAATTGTTTTTATTTTCTTTTTTACTACCCCCCGTTTCGTCTTCGATGTATGTCACCTCTTAGAAAATTTCATTTTCTATATACTATTACTTTTTATGTTATTTTCCACATTTTTTTTAGGAGAAACTTCCACTTCGGCCCTTAAATATATGTCAATTTTTATTACTTCATATGGATCTTCCCCCAAATTCCGTCCCTTTCTTCCCTGAATTCACATTAATTTAAAATTTGACATGTGTTTATGTCTGGGTTTCCGAGGTGTTGATCAATAACTCAGCTTTTATTCGAGGGTAATAAAATCTAATCGTTTTTAGTTTGAATAAACAGTCCCTACGCCCAATGATAATTTTTATCGTCCTAAAAGCCATTAAAATGGTCTTAATCGTCTAAAACCATGTTCGTTTTCTGGTTGTTTTAATAACAAAATCACGTGTGGGGTCGTCAACTCAAATAATGTTTACGTCTATCATCAAACTTTCCTATCTTCCATAGTACTTTCGTCAAACAATTGACGGAAAACAATTCCTTTTTGTTTGATTTACCTAACGCAATGTAACCAGTATGACCTCCCTATTCCATATATATAACGATATCTATTTAAACTCGTCTGAAAACGCAAAATTAAGTCGAAATCTTATATTGTTCAATAAACACTTCCGTTTAAACGTCCAGTTTTTCCATTAGATTTCCTTTTCAAATCGTTTTTTTCTGACGTGACAAAAGTGACATTCCAAATTTCCAGCGTTTTTCTTCCTTTTAAATGTAAAATGTACGCTTTCCTTTCAATCTGGTCTCCCTGACTTTCTATGTACTCGTTATACGGCTGAATAACCCTACAGTAGCTTTTCTTACGTTTTACACGTCTTTTCTTTAACCTTCCTCTGATCATAATTTTCTTGCTATTTTCTTGCCTAGTTTTTCCAACATAATATGGATTAATTTGTTCGTTAACGGCGGTCGTCAACACCTTCATTGCACTGATTGTTTATCTTAAATCTAGGGTCATTGTACCTGATGCACCGGGCGTGAGACCCTGTTTACATTATAGTGTATTGATCTTTCGGTCGGTGACGATATTCTTTCTCATAAATCTCTGATTAATTGCTTAGTTCAAAGTCCATTTCTTTGTTCAAAATCTGGCTACGCCTTCCATTCTGTGATTGGTTTCATTAGTTATTTATAGCTTTCTGCTTAGACCTGATTGGCTGTTGATTTCAACTATTTATTATTACGCTGATTAATGATGATTTCTAGCACCCTCTGTGTTCTTTTCATCAATACTCATCTCAATCTACTTAATTGTAGATCCCTATCGTCAACAAGAATTCAATTTACTTTGAACCGGTAGATGTCGCAGGTGTATCTGTTTTATAATTAATTGGTATTTTCTTTTTGAATTAAAGTGGGAAGCTACAATATTTTCTTATTTTCACTGTTGGTTAATGCAATTCATCACACGTTCAAAAGTTATGATTCCAATAATAACGAATATTGCGGTATTCAATGTCAAGAAATTGTGAATATATATTTTTTAATCCCCAGAGGGGCTACTGAAAACCCAATTACAAGCATCGTTCTGATTCTGAATGGTGGTTACTGAGATATTAAGAGAATTCACCACTGCAAGTATAGGTAGTATAGTTTTTTATTAAAACCCTGAAAACGAAAAAAATGTATCCGCTGTGAGAATTATCAACCTAGAATACGACTGCTAGCATAGTATTTTATTTTATTTTGACATAACTTATCGATAACCTAAAAAATATCGTCGAGGAAGAAACAGTTAGAGTTAGACAATGCATTTTGATTGAACAAACGGTTTACTATTAACAATGCAAAAATATTATGTTTTTTAGGACCTTTCTACCATGAATTAGATTGGCAGAAGGTAAATAAAAATGAATAAGTAAAAATATAATAATTATGAACACATTTTTAACAAATATTTTTATTTCTCATCCACAACGATAATAATTTATTAGACATCTTATACAACTGCACATTGTTAATAAAATAGGTTTATTATTTTATAAAAATAATTAACAACTTAAAAACTAATAATATATATATAGTTTTTTAACTGCATTCATAAAATATATACTGAGAAATCAGGAAATATTAAAACAGTGAGGCAATATTTCAACAAAAGCGTTCCCTGTAGGAATATTTAAAGTGCACATGACTTTTGTTATTAATTTTTATATTATGAAGTGAAATTTGTTAGTATATTTGTTGGACTCCACTCTTTTAAAATGCATTATTGTGTGCATTGAAAATTAAATTTCAATATTTTTTAATAAAACACCATGCTTTATATGTCATGGTTTTTCATGTTTAAAATATAAATAAATAAATATGTATATATTTTTTATTTTATTTATAAATATGTATTGTACTTATGAATTTTTCAGCAATCAAGATTTCCATAATTTAAATACAATTCTAATAACACTAAATCAATATACTGGGTGGTTTAATTTGGTGTAAAAACACATCTATTCTTTATGAGATTGATCACAAGAAATATCCCTCTTTAGAAGAATACCTCATTCCATATCCGCCTTGATGCATAAGTTCCCTAATAATCCTATTCGCAGCAGTTTTTTGTTCTATTGGAAAATTTGTGTTTGGCATAGCAAACATGACTGGAGATCCACTAGATTTACTACTAGCAAAGTAATGCGAGTAGTCTGGCTTGATGGCTGCTTTGGTTCTTGCGGAGCTATTCTTTACTCTGTTATTGCCATTGGTGGCGAAATGAGATAGTCCAGGGGTTGTAAATGGCTTCTTCTTAGGCCGTTCTAATCTTGGTTTCCCATAGATAGGCTTCGATTGTTGTTCTAATTGTGCAATGTGCTCGAATTTATACGATGGTGGTGGGGCGGGTCTTTCATGGATGACACTATCTCCAGAATCTACTGAAACAGGCTTAAACCCTCCTTGAATAATTGGCTGTGAAAATTTATTACCACTTTCGATAATCGGTTCAAAGAATTTGTATGAATTCTGATCCATCGGCTCAGAGAACTTGTATGAATTGTGGTCTAGTGGTTCCGAAAATTTGTATGCTGCTTCTTCCGCAGGTTCAAAGAGTCTGTAAGTGGTGTCAATTGAGGGATTGGAAAATTTAAAACCGCTATCGACGATTGGTTCGTGGAATTTTAATTTACTATCAACAACTGGTTCATTATTTTTCCCATTGTCTAAATGTCGGAATGACTCAAATGCTTTTTCTGGCTTTGGATTTACCGACTTGATTGGTTTGTAGCTTGCAAAATCGAAGTTGCTTTTTTTCGGAGTTTCTTCATGTGATGGAATTGTTTGCCAGTCCCCGTTGTAGGTGTTAGCTGAACTGCTGGCTGAATCAAAGTTAAACTTAATTGGTTCATTTGCAAAATCGTCATATTTCTTCGACTCTTCCTCAAAATTATACGTTTGTGGTTTGACAACAATTTTCGATTCCTTAAATTTGTGCTGGTTTGGAATAACCCTTTCATTGTTGTGATGTTTTGATTCTTCTGGAATGATGAGACTCTTAAGGTCTGAATTAGCAAAGACAATGTGCGCCTCTTTTGAAGCAAATGCTTTAGGTTGAATGATTCTGGCTTCTTTGTGAAAGTCTATTTGGGGTTTTACAGATTCTGGATGTACGTTTGGTCCCTTCGTCTTGACTACAGCATTAAAACCTCGTTTTGAATCAGATGTATAATCAACTGTTCTCACGGAGCCATCTGGTTCCAGCACGCTGTATTGTCCTGCAGAAAAGAACGATTATTAAAATCAATTTTTAAAAGAGTTTATTGGAGTTTAATGCCTCCTTTTTTACATTATCTCCACATTGGAGGGCCTGAATAAAATAATTTCCCGCAGGGCTTATGTCATCTGAGATGCTGTATTGAGTGTCTTTTTGAGAAGAGGAAGGAATGAAGATTGGTCTTGAAGAGACCCATGTTGTAGGAATAAACAAAGGCTGGCAAATCGTTCCACAGCTGAGCTGTTGAACACAAGAACAAGTCGAAGAAGCGACCCGTTCTCATGTCACCAATGTCAACCGTGTACATATGTTGGGCACGCTTTTGTCGTGTTTCCCGACTATGCACTGGTGCCGAAGGAATCAATGACGCTAGTTCCTCGGAGCATCTTTCATTGAAATACCGGTAGAACAAGGATAGCAATCCTACCCGACGCCTGTGCTCTAAAGATTGCAATCCATCTGTTAAATTATGAGAATCTATCAGCCGGACCGCCCGTTCTCGAGACCAGAGGTGGCTGCCAAATTCAACCGTGGGGCGCACTTGTGATTTGTACAGGGTTAGCAGTTTTGTACTATTAAATTATCTGCGGGCCCAGTACAGTACGCCCAGTTTTTGAGAGGCTAACTTAACTCTGACTTCGATGGAGCCCCCATATCGGAGCTTAGAGTTACACCAAGCATATCAATGGAGGGCTTGTTCGGAAGATTGCTTCCGTTGAAGGAGTCAAGATTTTCATTTTGATCCCTTTTAGACGTAATCGGACATGATTGGGTCTTTGAAAGATTAAATTCAATTCAATTGTTTTATTTTTTATCAAACACAATTCAATTTTTTTTTAAAAAAACACCCTCGAGGTAACCGTTCATTCTTTGCTTCGAAGGCCTCCGAGCCATTGGAATTTGTGAGCCCTTTGGGGGCTTGTCAAACAAAAAGCTATCATGGACTGTACTGTCATCCATAATGAATTGGTGTACATGTCAAAAGGTCATTGATGTGCAACAAAAACAAAGTCGGAGACAGAACCGATCTCTGTGAAATGCCAGCATTCCTCCTTAAAACCATCTAGCGATAATAATACGTCTTTTAATTATCAACAAGAAACAACAAAGGTAGGAATTCGTTAAAACCGAACGACCCTTGAAACAAATTTAATAATGAAGTTTCGAGAAATGCTCAGAGATTTAGATTTAGCTGTTGTTGCCCAGCGAAATATCTCGTAGTTAAAATGCTTTTATATGAAATAAAAATTTCTTTTCTTATTTTCTCTAAAAATTATTATCATAATTTTTATACGATATTAAACTTTGCATGATATAATTTTTTTTAACGAAAAAACAGCCTTACCTTTCACCTTATCACCATCTCTCGATTCCCACTGTGATTTGACATCTCCAGTGTGAAAGTCCTTCACCCCGTAGCTGTATGAATACGAAGGATTGCTCTGTAATGTAAATGTTGAATGGTTAAATAATTTGACATTATACTACCTGCATGTTATTCATCCATCGAACCTCAGCAATAAGGAACTCAAATGAAAAAAATTCTGGCTTTAAAAAAATATGTTCATATTTAAAATATGTTTTTAAAAAATTATTAAAAAGTCCGTTTTTAATCGGGTCGTAAAAACACGCCGTCAATGTGATGTCACTGTTCGACGTGTCGTGACGTCACCGTAAAGTCATCGTATGGGAATGTATGATGTGACACAAGCCATCGTATTAATTTATTCGTTTATTTACATACTTTTTATAGAGATTTAGTTGTTGTATTTATTGAAACATTATTTTGGCCTAAATAATGTTTCAAAAATAAAGGTATCTCTTATTAGTTTATCTCTATTATTGAAAATATTCAAAAACTACTGCACAAAAAAATAGTAATGCTATTTCTAGGGAGAATACTTCGAACAACGGAATTCAAAATGGCGGCAGTAGATCAGCTGATTGCCCGATCCTATACTAATTTTTCATTGATGACGTCACATGATTCACCATACATACGGTGGGGGGTCTTGAAAAATTAAAACTTTGACAATTATTTCAACTATTAAAACTAACTCTAAAAATAAAAATAAAAATGCAGTTATTTAAGGTCTAAAACAAAAAAAAAATTGGACTGGAGTTCTCTATTGTATTGTATAATGTTATTATCGTCAGCACCTACAAAGTTTTTACTCGTCCGGTGAAAAGAGAGACCAACGCGTGAAGTAGGCACGAAACCCGTTTCCATTTCAGGTTTGAAATCGTATCAACTATAGAGAGTCCTCTATCACGAACTATTCTTGTATGAAAGTAACTGATCACAGTAAATACTCGGTGAAATATAGTTGTACTGATGCACTCTCTACAAAGAAAGTTACAATGGGTACCTTTACGTACAAGGCACTTATTGAATTGCTTTTTAATCAACAATACTTTACCTAGTTGTTCAAATCCTATTCAAGTAATGAATGGTTACATTTTGTAGTTGGCATTGCTTTAAAAATTAAATTATGGAGTTTGAATAAACATTTTGTAATAGTTATATCATAATAATTACGTTATAAACAGAGATAATGTGGAAATTTAAGATTGCCGTATTATTAACGCTATGAGTATCCATCACCAAGTCGTAAATGTAATGCAAATACAACAATAAATATTCCACTTATCATTATTATCATGAAACTTGCCAATTAATGTTTTGCTTTTTCGTTAAGTCTTTACAATTTATTCTTTACACACATATCTTGGCAATATAATATTTACTTGTCGATTTGCTTCATACGAGTATTTTTACAATAATTTTGTATATTCAGAAGATTTAACAATAAATGAATCTAAAATATTGAATTATGAATAAGCAATAATTATTATGCTTTTAAAAATTGAGATAAAAAAAAAAAATATTTATCAAAAAAAAAAATTGCATATTATATTTCATCATTGAAGATTATATACAACTTTCAAACAAAGAATGTGAAACAGAAAAATCAGAAAAAGATTCGGTCGCATCTAGGATTTGATCCCAGGACTTCAGCCTAGCAAGGGCTTTGCTTTTGACGTTTTTGCGTTTTAGAGTGGTTAATGTTATCTTCATTGATCACATATTATAGTTTGAGGTTTTACTCAATAAGTTATTCCACCATAAAGCTATTAAAAATTCAATTTCATGTGAGTAAATGCGAAAATATTCGTATAAAATACTTCTTGCAAAATCAACGATAGATTATAAAAGCATAATATTATATTCTTATGAAAATAAAAAAAAAGTATTTTTTTACCGTTGAAGTTATGCGCTGTACAAATAATTAAGTGAAGCAAAATCTAAAGCTTTGCAATAATAGATACTTCTACCACATTTAGGAATAATTAGCATTAATAACCATCTACCGAACCACAACTTTTTTTTTTTTTTACATGAGCTCCACACAGGAGGCCCTGAGGAAAATAATTTCCCTCAGGGCCTATGTCATCTTTGGGGATGCTGTGTGGAGGGTTTTTTTAAGGAAAGGAAGTAGAGGAGAGTTCTGGGAAGGAAAAGGGTTTAAGGGGTGGGTAGGAATCTGGGGTTCAGTATGTCCTGGTCATCCGCCTCCAAGACCTAGACAAACCTCACCCCATAATATTTGGCTAATTTATATAGCGCCGTTTTTGTGAGAAATCACCTCAAGGGCGCTGGAACCCGGGCATGAACCCGGGCACCCCTGCTAAATCACCAAACGTAGCGAACCACCTAATTCTTATAACTAAATTTAAATAAATAAAAATAATGATATAAAAAGAACTGTTTGACTCCCTTTCAAAAACAAAACTTCAATCCAAATGTTAATTTATTTAACCTCTAAAACTGCTTTCTAGAATACGAAATTTTTCCATAAATAAAAATAATAAATGATGATGGTTTATATAGCGCCACTTTTGTGAAACATCATCTCAAGGGCGTTCGATGAAATGCGATATTGAATTAAACTTTCATTTTATTGGATACTAGCTGACCTGGTGAACTTTGTTCCGCCTCAGAATCAATAACTGTTGTGTTAACTTATTAGTTGAATTAAATTCAGTTTTTTATTAAGTTAAAAATTACACAACGAAGTAATTGCCGATGCGCAACTATCCGTATTTTCTTTTTGTCAGTATAAGAGATGGCGTTGTGCACGGATTTATAATTTTTGTGATTTTCTCACTTTTCCACTTACTACGGCGATGGCGTTTCAATTTCTTTATACGTGTAAGGGAGATTTATTATAGTTATCGCATTTTCCTTTGGAGGGGTGCGGACATACGTTTACGGTTTATCCCATTTTCGGCTGTTGAAATTTAGTATGTAAGAAAGAGGAGCAGCATTATATGTTTAAGAACAAAAACAAAACAATCAGCGCATTGACATTTGACGTTTTTGAATTTTTGGAATACTACACAATGATGTACTTATCACAATATTTCTGCAGCTCTTTCAAAAGATGAGAATTTGTTCCAAACAAAATGTATGAGGAAAAGAATTATCTTCATAATGTTTTTTTTTCGTGAATTTTTACGATGTTTTAATAGCTATTCTGCTAGTCGGGGCGGAGACAAATCCAACAAATTAAAGATCACCAAAATCGGTCCAGCCGTTCTCGTGTTATAAATAGTGTAACTAACCCGACATTGTTTTATATGTTAAGATTATTAAAGTGACTTAGGGGGTTTCTCACCATCCTCCCAATAGCTTATCCATACACATAACGAATATTAATAAAAAAAATAAAATACTAGCAACAGGTAAAAACTTAGGCTAATTTATCCTATATGTAGCCATTGTTCATAGGTTCAAGTACCGAATAGTAAACTCAGACTTTTTAAATAAATAAATCCTGTAGAATTAATCCAAAATATTCATTATGTGTATGGATAAGCTATTGGGAGGATGGTGAAAAACCCCCTTATTAGGGTAAAAAACTAAGAAAAGTACACTAATCACCACATTTACAAAAAAAATAATAATTTCAATACCAATTCGTTTAAAAAATTATAGTTAATTTTATCGTCAATTTTAGTTAATTTTACTGTGTTTACACTATACTTTCGGTGTGACTAAAGATACTCTATCGTGAATAAATAAATGTAATTTGAGTGTGCAATTCACACGTGGTAGAAGTGAAACCATCAGAAAACTAAAGTAGACAAGTGCGGGGAGACCACAAAGCACTTTTTTTTATCAAGGTGGAGGATGAGTTTTGACCATATTTTTGTCGTTGAATTCCAGTAAACCTTTTCCTACACATTATGTAGGTATATTTGGTCATCTTGTTAATATTTGGGTTTTCTTTCGAAGTCGCTTTCTTTTGTGTTTTCTTAGCCTGTTCATTTTCGAGTGGTTTGAAGATTGGATATTGATTTTACAAAAAAAAAAATATTTGGATTTCGTAAGATTCGATCCTTGGTCTGCTGAATGTCTGGCCGCTAAGGTTCGTCAGGCGCTTTATTTACTTCACTAGACTACAGAAGACTTGCGTGGGACCGTACATTTAGCGTATTATATTGGAACCGAGTACCCGTGAAAAAAATACATATTTTATTGGTATCTCATTCTCTCGCAGGCTAAATCTGGAAGATGTATAATAATAATAATAAAAAATTGGATGACTTCTATAGCGCCATTTTCGTGAGAAAATCACCTCAAGGGCGCATTGTATATGTACTAAATGTAAAAGTGTTTGTCTCTTTTAGTGTTGCTTGCTTCCGTTTCATCGAGTTTCAAATCACAACGGTGCTAAAGAAGTTTTCAATTTAAAAAACTATATACTACATGTGGACTTTGTTTAAAATCGTTATGTTCTCACATCTACGGACAGGTGTTGAAGATATATTTAATATGGAAAAAGAAAAGTCAAGCATATTATTTGATCTAACAGAGAGATTATAGTCTAAGAAGACCAGCTTGACTCGTTTTCTAATGCTCGCAGTTTGTTATCCCAATGACATCAGTTCATAATGTAAATGTTGGCATAACGCCATACCATAATAACATTATGTAAACTTGACGAAGGGGGGTCGCTTTATTTCATTATTTATGTAAAAAAAGTCATCAACTCGCATTGTTATTTTTAACTACCGTGTTGCGTTCCAACCATTTAAATCATTTTACGATTTCTCTGATATTATAATATACACATGAGATAGAATTTGTAGTTTTTTTATTAACATTTAGAATCCAAATATTTAACCTCGAAATTATATTTTTTTGTATCAATACACAATACGTCGTATCTTATTCACCTACTTATTACATAATCAAATGCATACATACACTACATTGCAAAATACATATATACTCTACATACATACTTACCTCCATAATGCTGGAAATAATAAAAATAAAAATTATTAACATTAATTTGGATAGTAACGCTGGTAGGCGGTGGCCCTAGTACTTGAATTTAATTAAATAAAAACAAATAACTTTGTAAAACACCAATATTTCATCAAAATTTTCAACATGTTTCGAAATAATCATTTTAATCACCTCTCCCTATAATATTTTAGCCTATTGTTATTATTTTGTCTTTATTTTAATTTTATTTTATTAGGAAAACCAACAGTTACAATTATTAATAATGTTCGATGAAATATGTACAGAAATATAACCAATAATAGGTTTTCGCTGAAGTAATTTACTTCAGCGAAACTTTACTTATTTGTGTTTTGTTATTGTTATTAATGTGCATCTTATCATGACGAAGAAACCTTTGCGCTTTGGTATCTTCGTTGTTAACGTGTTGATAATTTAAAAAGTGATGTTTTACAAATTTAACAGATTATTTTCAAGTTAATTAAAAATGACGCCACAAAAGTGAATTTGCAAATATTGAAGAAGTACTTGAATTTAGTTTAGAAGTAAATTATTCTCACTTTTATTTATGACATGCTAATTCAATTTTTTATTTAAAACTTTAGCCAAGTTGTGACATTGAATTTAAGCTTAATGGATCTTGTTTAACTTTATTTTTTACTCTGACTCAAATCATGCACATTAACGTATAAATTAAACTATTTATATACATATAATGCTGTTCTTGTGTCTATGGGACTTAAGTAACAAAGAGTAGGCACATGTTTTCCAGTTGAAAATTAAATAAAAACTTACATATTCGGAAGCATAGACATCATATTCTTTTGGGCTAGTCGCGGCGCATGCTATCATTACCGCTGCTGTCAAAAGCCATTCCTGGAAACGTAAAGCAGAATAAATAATGCATTATTTCCGTTTTTTAACGATGAAGTTGTGCTGGTTTTTTCATGCAGATAATTGAACAATAAACATGAAACGGTGTCTTTATTTTGTTGTGTACATGTCAGTTTTGATTTCAGAAAATATAATACTGCAGAGGTTGGTTTACGTTCATCTATTTTGTGTAGCTGGAGATTTTGTGTCACCACAATAAACATCTAACACTCTTGGAGTGCTTAACATTTGTAATCGTTCTTGTGTGCAAATGTCTACAATGAATACGTTACATTAGTATTGACATTTTTTTAAGCACTGCTCATGATCAACTACGATTTTATATTATCAATACCTACCACAACTTAGGAACTCGTAGAATCTTGTGGTGAAAACATGTATGGTTTTATGATACAAAACAAGAGAGAAAAACTGTATATTCTTTTATCACGCGACATCTTCTACGGAAGGTCAACATCATCTGTTTTGAACGTGATGCTGACTTTTGCAGAATTATTGGGAGAAGGGCGCTCAATCCCAGTAAATATTTTCAATGGTCACGACAATAGTAATGAACCAGTGGCACTTTCTCTTTAATCTTTTCCGCCGGAAAATGTTAAAAAGAGGCAAAGCATGCAGTTTTTGGCTTCTCGACAGTAAAAAGAAGTTTTCTTCCACGATGCATTAAAATTTACGATTTCATGACAACTCAATAAAGTGGCATTACAACACCCTTTTGAAAAGTCATTAAAAGGAGTGATGAAGTTGCACATCGTTGAGTTGTCCGGTCACCAGAAGTTACACATTTCGTTCGATACGTTAGCGGTTAAAAATTACTTTAACACAACCATGAAGGTCTACATTTCAAAGAGCTTTCAAGTTTAAACTGACTAAAACGTGATCAAAGCAACGTGGAATAGTTACCGGCTGATCTAACTTAAATCTAGATTTTTTTATACTTGACTAAATAACGTGATTTCTATTCACCATATAGAAATATACAAGGTACAAACTATGCGTGAAAAATCATCTGAAACAAATATCAGAAATTTAAATGAACTCAATTATCAGAAAACGTAAACATAAATGAATGAAGGCATGTAATTTGCTCTCCACGTAACTGAAGACAGTTATTAAGCCAAGTTCATTAACATTTATTATAAACCAGAGTAGGTACTTGTACTTGTACATACAAGAAAGTATTTATTGATATTGCTCTCGTTAAAATTAGCATAACATTTTCATCATTGGATTAGTTATGCGTTATTAAACAATATTTATTTCCTAGAAACCGTAATACATTATCGAAAATTTGCATTCATTACTAACAGTTTAAATATGTAACATCGTTGGATAATAAATTTCACACTTCTTAAGTTTGCGTCGTAAACGAAAGTGAAATTTTTAAAAGGCTTATGTATTCGTTTTACGATAGGAAGAAAGCGGTTTCAAAGGAAGTGTTTAGACGTCTTGACATATCCAAACTTTCATCTAATAAGTATCTTTTGGTGATTGGCTCCAGGGCATTTATAATCATTTATTTGATTTCTTTACGTTCTCAACAATGATGAGAGAAATAATAGGTTTATAATAATTATACTTATTTGATGGAATAGGTGTAGTTTAAAAATAAATTACTAACATTTGTAGACAACACTTTTTTGCAAATTTATACTGAAATGATTTGAATGCACGTTAAATGTAGTTTGACTGCGTTCACAGAAAAATAGGTCGTATGTATATTTTTTGGAATAAGTTAATATGTAAAAACCTTAAAATAGTTATTATAGTATAAATTGTGATATTTATAATATATTAAAGGCAATTATAGCGACTATCAAACGAAAATTGAAAAAAATATATCGAAAAGATTGGCTAATTTCCTAGATGCGACCGAATCTTTTTTTGATTTTCTGTTTCAAATTTTCCGCTACTGACAGAAGTACTCCATCGTAGAATTTTCATTTGTTTGTAAATTTGATGGGTGTTGAGATATAAATTGAGATTTTCAGAACTTGATATACGACCTTACATCATTCAAAAATCAAAGAACACCTTTTTAGGTATGTTGGTTACTAAATATTGTGGTTTCAAGATGTTCAACGCATTTAAACATTTAACAAAACAACATAAGAAATTAAATATTTTTATTATTTACTGTCATATTAATCAAATAATCTTACAAATTAAATCTTATATAAGCTTTATTTAATTAAATGAAGACAATATTGGCGAAACTCATTCGAAAATGTGAAGACAAAAAAATCAGAAACAGATATTGGCACCTCTGGGACTCGAACCCAGGACCCTTGGCTTACATGGCAAGTGCTCTACCAACTGAGCTAAGGTGTCGATATCAAATGCGGTCACTTTTAACTGTATCATACTTCGACTAAGAACTACCAACATCTTCATTATCTTAACGCACATATTATTGGATGCTATCTTTATATATGAGCGTTTGATGCTTTTGTGTCCACCCATTAGAGTAGTGGTTTATTGATTGTTAAGAACATAACATTATTCACAGCTGACAAATATTAGCAAATAAAATGTATTTTATATAAGGGAGATATGAGTGAAGGAAATTTTTTAGGAGCTCTTACATCAATGTTTGTCAATTTAACCTAAACCACTTAATTTGTATTCAGTTATAATTGAATCAAATTTTAAAAGTCAAGAACTGCATATATATATATTTTTTTTAAATACGTTTGTCGTTTGGCATTCTCACAGTGAAATGTAAACTAAGTCAACATAAGTTATAAAAATATTATTAACAGTTCATATCAGATTTTTTCATTGCATTTTCCTCATTCTAAGAATATGTTAAAAATAAATGCTCACCCTTAATAACCACATTTTCAATATTTCACCAAACGCATGCGATATGAACACTGAAGAACTGAAAACTTGGTTAAAACGTGACTGATCCTGAATATATGATTTGTGCTTGCAGAAATGTCTCGGCCAAGGTTGACTGGGGCGGATTGCCTTGACTCGGCGCGCGACTCTTACTTATAACTTACACCATCAGAGGAGCTTCCTCCACTTACTACAGCCCATCCCCACCCGCCCACGAGACGGTAAACGAAGCTTACGGGCAAATATACCAACATATTATAGTGGGCATCTCTATTTTCATTTTCAGCAGCGATCGTAGGCTAATACTGCACTTTATATGTTCGCTTGTGTTTTGGTAAAACCTTTCAAGTAACGTTCTTGGAAATGTTCTATTTCAGTGGTTTCATATACATATAGTGTAAATGTATTATCACGGAATTCAAATGCCAACACAGTTAAGATATTTCTGCTGATTTAAACTTTTTAACGCAAAAGACTATATTTATTATATTTTTTAACCTTATAAGAAATTACTCAACCCTTAAATTTCGTATAATAATTCGATCGTTGAGTGTGCAATTATGTGTAAAAGTATACCTTCTGTCTGGTACAATCATCAAATTACTCATAAACACCATCAAATTAATTACAATGCAAAAAAATTTGTAGTGAAATAAACCAGCAAAAATGATTTTTAAAATGAAGAAATAATTGCGAAACTTAATCGAAAATCTGAAAACAGAAAAAGATACTGTAGATGTGAGAGTACATTTTTCGGATTTTTCTGTTTTCAGATTTTCAATCGAGTTATATTAATCGCTAAAATCGTCTTCATTTAATTAAATACTATTATTTGTGGTTTTACTCTCTAAGTTAAAAATAAAAATAAATGCCTTCATCAATGACTTTCACAAAAGTCAATAGATGTCGCATATACGAGTACTTAAAAATCAATATAATATGTTTCTGAGTTGTCTATGCACTACTATATTAAGCGTATGAAATGTTTGAAACTTTCAAAATACCTTCTTTCCAACCTCGCAAAGGTTCCTGGATTATAACAACAACATGACAATATATCTGAAAAGTTTTTTTAATCATTACAAAAACTCTTACGAAACTGCCAAAAGATTCACAATTTGAAAATGCACAAACGCCAACCATCGGTTGGTAAATCAAAATTCAATTTTCGAATAAACTCTTTAAATTAATGAATTTAATCGAAGTACTCACCCATGGTACTAACCAAAATGGGATATTTTGAATCTAATAAAAAGTTATATTTATTTTAAATAGGTAGCTATGTTAGTTACCAAATTTTATTGATTGTTCTTGTAAAAATTAAAATTTGTAAAAAAAAATACAATAGGTGGCACGCGAGTTGTTTGAAACCGGGACTGAATATATTGAACATGGGAGTGGGGAGGAGGTCGCGGAAGGGGCACGGGAGGGAAGCAGGGCAATGGGAAAAGATATGCAGGGAGAAACAATTTCTTTATTAGTGGCATTGCAACGCATGCCGGGAACTCGCTAGTTAAAAATAAAAATGGGTAAAATTAATCCAAGACACTATGTAGATAGCATTTAGTTCGGGTTTTCGTTCTTGCAATCACACATAAATATAACAGCCAATAAAAATATGCGTTAAGAAAATGAAGATAATGTCGAAGTATGATACAGTTAAATATGACTGAATCGAATAGGGACATATTAGCTCATTTGGTAGAGCTGCGCCCCGGCAAAGCGAAGGTCCTAGGTTCGAGTCGTGGAGGGGACCGTATCTTTTTCTAATTATTCTGTTTTCAGATTTTCGATTGAGTTTCGCAGTGTGACCAAAATTTTTGGCTGTTTAATCTGTTTATCCTTTCTGCAAATGGTACGGGCTTTCTAGTTGCTACTCTAATACTACCAGTGTCGTCGCTGAGACTGAAACGGTGTAGGTTTTGTCAATGATTTTGTACAACAAACCCTACACCATTTAAGTCGCGTTGGCATCCGAAATGGCATATATAGAAGTTGTGGATGATTTTGTACAATAAAACCTATACCATTTCAATAGTGGCGAGGTTTTGTAAATTTGCTCACCAGAGGCCAACCATAAACCACACGTATAAACCCGAAAAATTCTCTTTAATTATTTTTTTTCAGAAGATTGTTCACTTTTTTCACGGTCATAGCACCATGACAGGAGTGTTGTATACTTTCCGCAGTGCAAACATGTGTTGACATGCATTATATTTAAAATATTATGGCGCAACGATCTTACAAACCTAACTTTTGGAGATCTTCTTATCTGCTTATCTTCGTTTGTTACTTTTCCGTCGAAAGAAAAGAAAAGAAACTATTATGATGGTTTCCAAATGAAATATGCACATAATTCTACAGACATATATCATTTGACAATTCAATGAAAATAGTGATTTACCGATTTTTCTTAAAGGCTCAATTGAAACTCTGAAAAATATGTAGCAAGTCAGTGAGATTGACAGTAACATATGATCAGATATCAATCACACCTCGAGACAGAAAAAAATGTCGCTTCACCATCATGGGAATTGGATAAATCGTAAATGTCTGTTTAGTCAAGCTTCCAATAATGTTGAGTTATTTACTTTCTGGAGGATCGAAAAAACACATATTTATACACACTTTGCTCTGCTTTCGAAATAAATGTGGTAGAAAGCTTACTTTCTTAGATACAAAACATCACAAGGTAGTGTAAAGATGTTATGCAATCTTCTACGCTAGAATTAGAAATGGTAAATCATGAAATACGAAAGTAAATATTTTCATGGCTAACGTTCTGTATTTCTAGGACCCTTCCCTTTCTCAACCTTTTAGGACAATCTTTTAAGCCTCAATTACACATAAGAACTTTCTAAAGGAAAAGACGTAAACTTGTTCACAAATCTTGATTTACAAAAATAATGTTTTGGTACATAAAAAAAGAAAATGGTAAACTCCGATAATTAAACGATCTTATCTTGGTAATGCTTGTAAACATGTCATATCGATACTTTGTGTAATTTAACAATTATCTTGCATATTATATTAATTATTTATTTATTTTATTTTAAATATACGTTAAAAATAATAATTATTATTATGCACATAAGTGTAAACCCGGGCACCCCTGCTAAGTCACCAAACGTAGCGAACAACCTGGGGTGACCTATGGAAGAGATGTTGGTTATCCAATAAATTGTTCGCCTCCCAAATTGATATTCGTTTTGTTGTGCTGATAATTAGCATGAGGTATCGCGGGGGAAATGTACAACTATTGTGATTGTGTCGTGTGCTCCTTCGCAGAGATACAGTGGTAAGTGATTGGTCATCCCTATTCCTCGCACAGCTTGTTTTTCCTACACATATTATTTCCTACATCCAGCAAACGCTATTTCATCTCGTTCCGTTTTTTGTATTTACAGTCCATTACAAGTGCATTTGAAGAGGTAATTTGTAAGCCGTTTTGGACGCAACGAAATATAATCAAAATGTATTAATTAACAATGTTATAATACGCACTTCGTAACCGGCTGAAGTAAGATAAGATATTAACTAGACAGGACTCATGAACGGGAAATAATTATATTGAAACTGCGTTACCTCCTATCCGACAAGTGACAGTTACTAACTTTACTGGAAGGCGGTGATCAAAGAGTTTCACTTTTAACTAGTAAATGGGTTTACCATTGCGTGCACTAACCCGCTGTTGCAACTCGCGGTAAGCGCTTATGAACATTATTATTATCTGAAATGATGTTAACTTAATTGGAAACATTATTCTCCACTTCCTTTGGGTATTAGCATTTCTACACCTGTTTAATTGATTTCGTTCGACCGGTGATTGCATAGATTATTATACTGTGTACACGAAGCGTTATAACACAGCGGCTCTGTGCGTTTATTAATTTCATTGAGGATATAGCATACTTGTATTATGTTTATGGGTATTACATGGTATTCTCATAATTCAATGCCACTTTGAAAGTTGTAGGGGCTGCTTCTGCTATCCTGTAAAAAATTCCACCATGACTCTCTATTTGACTAAGTAACCTTAATAATGAAATATTTTGATTCATCATCATCACTATTGGCTCTACAACTCCTGGTGGGTCTTGGCCTCCTCAAGAGTTTTCCTCCACTCATATTGGTTTTGTGCCAGATCTCTCCAGTTTAGAAGCTCCAAGATAGATATGTCTTTGAGGACGTTGTCGCTCCATCTTAGTCTTGGTCGTCCCAGGCTCCTTCGCCCTATTGGTCTTGAGTTCAGCAGGGACAAATATTATTAAATATTATATATTATCTGCAATATGGATATGTTGCGAGACTGAAGGTAGTGGGGAGGGGAAACATATAGGAAGAGGAAGATGGGGAAGTACCTGGCTATTCAGATCTGGTCACCAAACACGGTTAAAACCATTAGCTACCAGCTACCTTTCATTCCTGAATGTTGGTAGATATTACCCTAATATGGTACAAGTGTATCTTCCACTATGTATCCTCAATAATGTGGAAATGAAAACTAAACATTTAAAAATATAATCAAAGGGTGTTGAAAAACAAAGTTTTTTTAATTATTTATGTGTATTTCAATAATAATTATAATATTAAAATAAAAAATAAAAACACTACAAAAAAACAATACCAGTATCAATCATGGTGCATAAAATAACATTGTTTAACATAAAATAATTTGTTCAACAATAGATAGATATAATATGTAACAATTTTAGGAAAGCATGGAAACATTTTTGCTAACGCCCTCTAGCGGCATATTCTTAAAGCTTTATAAACCTTTTGCGGTGAGTTATATAAAAAACATTATGATCGTAAAATGCAATTTATGGTAATAATATAAAATAATGATAAGTACGGATTTAAATTTTTTTGTTCGTTTAAATGGTGTTTCATACAAATATTAAATAAAATAAATATATATTTAATAAGCATACTTCTGAGGCATTCAATGAACTATTTACAAGATGGCGATGGATCGATGGTGTGTGTGATTATTCGTGCCCGTGGCTGACGTGCTCGTGCTCCTCGTGCCCGTAGACCTGGGGGTGATGCGCGTGTCCCACCCGCTTGACGACGGCGTTGAAGCCATTGTGCTTGTCGGCCGAGTACTCCACTACCCTGGTGGTTCCGTCAGCCTCCACAAGACTGTAGTATCCTAAAATAATGATAGAAGTATAAGAAAAAAATTAAATTTAAAAAAAAAACAGAGTGTGCAATTCACGCACGGCAGAAGTGAACACCTTCAGAAAACTGGAGTAGACAATAGTGGACAAACTACGAAAACTTTTTTTCATCAATGTGAAGAATGATTTTATCATATTTTTGTCGTTGAATTCCAGTGCACCTTTTCCTATAGATTTGGTCTTCTTATTAGTTTTTGTGTTTTCTTCTTCGGAATCGCTAGATGTCGCTTTTTTGTGTTTTCTTTGCCTGTTCATTTTGGAGTGGTTTGAAGATTGAATATTGTTTTTGGATTTCTGGCCGCTAAGGTTTATCATGCACTTTATACCACTAGACGACTACACCAAAGACTTGCGTTGGACCGTGGATTTATAAAATTATATTGAAACCAAGTACCCGGAAAGTAATTAAATATTTTATCTTATTCTCTCGTGGACTAAATCCTACAGATGTACGTGTTTGTCTTTTTTTAGTGTTGTTCGCTTCTGTTTCATAGAGTTTCAAATCACAACGGTGCTAAAGAAGTTTTCACCTTTAAGAACCATAGCAAGGATAAAAAAAACTATAAAAGTTAAAATAGTAAATCAGATAAATTATTCCTCTTTAATTCCCGTTGTATTTTGAAGGTAAGCGCTGTTCAATGCGAACAGAGAAAAATATGATTAACTTCTCTCATTTTAACAAAGATGTCGTTAATGCACTGTTAAATAGCAATGAAACATGAAACTGCTGGAGAAAGGATGAAAGGAAACTGAATGCTCTAGAAATGAAATCTCTGAGGCGTGAGTGTGGCAAGACCACGCGTGATCGTGTAAGAAATGAAAAGCTTTGCAAAAAATGCAACACGTAATAACGTACAAGCGTAATGATTTATATTAAGAATGGGACGCTTAGATGTGTTTTTTATTATTATTTTCCATTAGCTCCACATACGAGACAGTGGGGAAAATAATTCCCTCAAAGCGTGTGGAGGATATTTTTAGGAAAAGATGGAGAGGAAGACCTGGGAAGAAAAAGCTATGAGGGGTTGGTAGGAATCTGGAGGTCAGCGTGTCCAGGTTTATCAGACGTGCGAGTTCATCCCTGCCACTGCCGTGCAAAGCAATGTTCCAAGAGAGTTCTGATGGTTAAAAGGTCATCTCCCCGGCAGATGTTTTCGCCGCCAAAACCTCGACAAACTTCACCCCATGAACCCGAACACCAAATGGCAGGGGTGACCAATGGCAGGGGTGTTGGTTATTTAACGATTCGACGATTTAAACGATTCCCTAATTAGGCATGTAGAGTTGTAGAGCCATGTAAAAGTCAAAATAACAAAAGGTTTTGTTCAAGACGATGTATGAATGAATCCATCCCTTCCTGCCTACCCCTTTGGGGAAACAGCGAGATGGTTAGTTAATTTATCATAATTATCATACCATGAGGTATTGCTGAAAACCAGCTATATTCCAGGAAAAATTTCTGAATGTACAGCAGAGAAGAGACCTTTTTGTCAATAGAATCAATGATAAATAAACAAAATGTATAAAATTGTGAAAATCTATTGATGTATATAATTTTTATTTTATTATTTATTATTTTTATAATGGTAGAATTTGTCCTAATATTTTGTATACTATTCTTAGGTATCTAACACTCACATTAAACCTTTTGAAAATAATAATCTACGAAATGTTTAAGTATACCCTTTAAGGGGGAACTTACCCTTGACAACATCTCCATCCCTGGTCTCCCACTGGTTCTTGTTATCTCCGGTATGGGGGTCGGACACTGAGTAATCGAAGGTATATTTGGGATGGGCCTGGAAACATAAGAAAATAAAATATTTGTTTTTTGTTTTATGAGTAATACCTCAAATTGCAATATTTAATTAAATGAAGTATTAGCGAAACTCAATCAACCGAGTTCGAGTCCTAGATGAGACTGAATATTTGTATGATTTTTCTATTTTCAGATTTTTGATTGAGTTTCGCTAATATTGTCATTATTTAATTAAATAAAATATTTGTGTAAATATCACATAAATTTAATGTCGAGGATATTATGTAATATCAAGACATTAAAAGTTTCAAAACACAAGCATTGCAGCTAAGTAAATAAAATGAACACTTCTTTACGAGAAGTACAGAGCAGTGTACAGGACAAACCCCCATAACCTTATTTTAAAAATAATGCAAAAGAATATAAAATTTTTGAAATTTTATTAATGCAGATTTTTCTTTGTGATGACAATAACGAATTAAAGTCAATTTTGTTTACACATTAATTCCACACTCTGAGGAGGCCCTGAGGAAATTTTTTTATGATATGGTCGTTGAAAGAGGAAAATGTTTAAGTGGGAGAATGTTTTAAAGATTTTAGTTTACAATTTTTTTAAATAAATAAATGAAACAATTCAACATTGTTTGAACCACTTATATAATGAATAAATCCGACCGGTTTCAGAACAAACGTTCCTTCTTCAGGACAAGCGTATACTAATTTGACAGTTTCGAAATATGGATGCGAACAATGTTTTATTATGGTAGGGGTGGAGCCGTTGCTAGTTATTAATGCCAAAACTGTCAAATTAGTATACGCTCGCCCTGAAGAAGGAACTTTTGTTCTGAAACCGGTCGGATTTACTCATTATATAAGTGGTTCAAACAAAGTTGAATTGTTTCATTTATCTATAATGGATAACCAACAAAAGTTATGGCTTCATTCAAAAATATAAAAAAAATTTGTTTGTTAATTATATTAATTGGGAAAAATGTTATTGGTTTTCTCGGAAACCCTGTTTTCACGTAATGGTGTCAGTTAAAATATAATTGAAGACCCACAGACTGCATAAGCTCTAGCTCTGTATAGTTTCATTCCATTGGTCATGAAAGAAAACCATGAATATCATCAATTTTTCTTATATTAAATCATATAGTTATTATTGGATTTCATTTTGATAGGTTGTATCACAAAGCGAACAGACACATTCCAACTTTTAATATTTGATGATAGCTTACATGATAGTCAACATGCTCGTCGTGCTCTGCAAAGGAAGCTACTGGGGCATGGCCATAGCCACCGTGTATGTAACCGGCGTTGCACGCGGCGATCAGGGCGATTACGCTCAATACCTGCAAATTATTGAAAACAATATTAATTGATCACACTTTTCTTTCATCATATGGTAGATGGATAGGTTGTACTGTATAACTATAACGGCCAGTTGTTTCACGGAACTTGAACAATTCATTATAATTGTTCAAGTTCTGTGAAATACCGTTCACACAACTTAAATATTAACTTTGAAACTTCATGATTTGTTCAAATTCTGTGAAACAACTGACTGATAATTTCGACTCCAGATACTAATATCTACAGCCTGTATGTCGGACGAATATCTACAGCTCATATGTTGAACTAATATCTACAAACTTCAGAGTGTTGACTAATATCTACAGAGCGTAGGTTGGATTAATCAGCCAATAGTCCGATATTAGGGATTTTTACACACATACTTACATAAATTAAGTTTTTTTAACTGCATACGCAATATTACGTTATTCCAATATGCTATTCATAATTGCAAATCCAACCTCTGCCAGTGCTGTAGATATTCGTCAACACTTTGGTTCTCATAGATATTCGTCAACAGTTTGAGCTGTAGATATTCGTCAACACTTTCCTTCTGATAGATATTAGTTCGATTTTTTCAGTTTTTGGAATTCCTGTAGATATTAGTAGACGCCTCCATAATTTCGGAACCGGGAGACCTCTCAAACTTCGGTCCCAGATGATGACATATTATCATAATGTTTTAAAATAATTTTCAATTTTTTTGCACTTTATTTCTGACCGTAATCAGTTTAGTGGAAGACTGGTGGAAATGGACCAGTCTGAAGATGGCCTTAATGGGCTGAAACCGTTTACGGTCAGAAATAAATTAATTGGAAAATACTTTGCAATTATTTTAATGTATTATTTTTATGGAATCCTACCACGAAGCGAACAATTTGATCGGTCTCATTTCAAACAACCTTCACATTGAGATTGTAAAAAATAAAATACAATGCGATTTACTTAAAAATGAAAGTTGCTTAATAATAACATAGGAAGGATGAACCATTTTTAAATTAATCTATATCCATCATAGTGGGGTTGAGGTGAATTGCGATTAATAAAAGCATAATTTATAAATAACAATTCTATTATTAACGACAAAGAAAATCGTACAACAGAAAAAAAAGTTTTTTTAATTGTCATGACATTGAACAAAAAATCACGTTTCACTGCAAAAAAAAAGATAAGTCGTAACTAAACTTGTTCGCTATCAGATTTTTTGTGCGGTGTTCTTTGTGTTTATTTAAACGTAATTACCACGTTTTTCAATAGCAATGTTAATTAACGTGTATTCCAAATAGATCACCTAAGTCATGTTCATCCTAAAAGGCTAATTTTAGATTCTGATACAGAAATAGTAAATTTTCATGTTTATATATCTAAACAATATCTTTGCAGCCTTTGTATAAATAGATTTACCTAATATGTTTGGAGGAAGCTAACATTGCAATCTGATCTTGCGTTACAACAACTTCTGCTTTTATGACTGTAGTTATGATATCTCTCTCTTACGTATCAGAAACTAGTTACAGGTAAACAACTGCATATAAGTCTAGTGACATAAGTAACGAAACTGTCATTCATCGCATCAACAGGAAGTTGACGGAAAAGATAGTTATAGTTTTAACCGGCGTGTTACGTGAGATTTTTTAAAAGAAGCGTTAATGGTTCCACAAAACTTTATTAAAAAATCATTCTTGGAAAAGGGTCAGAATTAAAACGAAAAAAAAAGTTTTTTGTATTCATCGCACCATAGTATTTAAACGACCACTGAGACTGGTAACGCCGATATATGAAAAAATCAATCGCGAGAACCGATCTTGCAATTTCGTAACTTAATGACTTAATTAATAAAAATTGAAAAAAACATACAATTGTATTTTTCTCCAGTCTTATAATTTCGGAATTAAATGTTGAGATTTATTTTTGTCCCAACGAGCATATCGGACTGGATTTTAAGTACTGGAAGTTATGGTAATCAATTTTTTTTCCAAAATAGTGGCCTAAATCTTAAAAGCAGAAACGCTTTATAAAAGGTAAAAAGATTAGTGCTACATTTTTATGTCATAAAAGTTAACGTAACTAATAAGGGGAAGCAATTTTTATTGAACTATTGACCATACTTTGATAGGCCTTCGTGAAAGCCGATTATAATGATAAACAAAACTGCAGTATAAATGCGCCGTTTTCTCTTAGTTGGGTCATTTGACTAGTCCAATATAACATTATTGCAGAAAATTAATCAACATCGCTAATAAACTGTGTTATAATGACATTTATAGAAATGTTACTGCTGGGAAAATGAAACTTTGCATATAATTAAATGTTAATTAAACATATAAATTACTGATCAAAAGTACGTGAACCTCATAACTTGCGTAAAATAAGTGACTGATGGAGGAGTTTTTAAAATGATATAAAATTACCCGAAATACTTCGCGACATCTGTATATTTATCGTCTTGTAACGCCATATTTTTATCGGTATTAAAAGAAATTTTTAAAAGGGAATAACTGAATTTGTTTTTGGTGGCAGAATATGGAGATTTAAGTGATATTTTTACAGAATTGCCCTATATAAAGTGGAAGAACATTATTACTGAAACGATTGGTCATGTCTTAGATAGTATGTTAACTATGACTACTGCATACGTGAATTTACGTGAATGTTTTAATTATTTGTTCTTCAAAGGAAATTAAAATACATATTTAATATGGCTGTACCGGTGATTCCAATGATTACAATATTATTTGCGCACCGATAAGTTCAAATAACAAGTAATTAAACTTTAAATTACAAGTAATTAAACTTTGTGCACCATTTATTTTAATTACAAATAATGAAACAAAGACAACAAAATTAAATATTGGTAAATACAAATATAGTTAATGGATAAGTAAATCTCTAGATATACTCGTATGTAAGTATAAGTTCCTTTTGAAGGTAGAGATTGAAGTGGAAATATCGTAGTCTTTACGATTGCTGTGATTTTTATATAATCGAGTAGTTCTTGACGATGCGATGGTTTGAAAAAACTTGTATTCCTACCATAAGTATTAATCCAAAAGTTTTCAGGGTTTCTCTTAAATTTCGACCTCACATTAAGATAAATTAAAGTAGTTTATTATTTTAAACATAGAAACAATATCATCTACTTTTGGTAAGGGAGTCTTGAATAGGTGCATGTAATGATTTTGGAATAATGGATTGGGTATTCAAAAGCACCACCAAATAACATAACTGTTTGTTATCCGAAACTATTTTTTTTCGCGGTTTCAATGGTGACTATTTAAAGGGCTTGAAAGTCTGTTGTCGTTATTGTTAACTTGTTAAGTGAAAATCATTTGTTCATGGTTTTATAAAACTGATAATCCATTGAGCTCAACACCAGGTTTCCAAGGGAAAAGGAGCTTTGTGTAGGAGTTCTGAATTTATAATGTTAAGATGGAATTTTTTATAACCGGAACTATACCGAAAAAATTGTCTCTTTTCAGAAGAGGCGTGGATACGTACTAAAAAATAACTGTAACAAAAATATATTTCAGAAGGTTTTCAACAACATGTAATTAATGAAATTGCTGGTTTGATTTAACACTTTTTAAAATTTTGGCAGAATATCGAAAATTTATTTTATGAGGTCTGGACGTTTCTTCTAAAATTCTTTCACGAAAAATAACGATATTATACATTTAGATATTTAATGATTTCCTTACTTGGAAGGTACGCATTTTGAATAGTTGATTGATATTTTCGATAGAAACACTGGTGAAATTGGTGATCTGAGTTTTGTGGGCTCACTTTCTTCCTCTTCAAGTGGCTGAACACGAGACAGGAACTGAACTGATGCCTTACAACTACCGCCGCCCGCTTTTATACAACTGCTCTGAATATTATTACCCCATTCCGAGCGGGAAAATGCATGTTATTTCGCCCATTGTTGTATGTATTGGTGAGTATTTGGTATCCACTTTGTTTAATGAACGGTGCAAACTCACACCAAAGGAACTACAAATTGAGCCCCAGAATAACAAATTATTCAGGGCGTAATACAAAATTAAATAGTTCAGAGAAATAATCGATGCCTTTCTACTATACCTATCCGATTGGTTTAATGATACCTATTATTATAGTTTTATCTAATGATTTTATGGTTGATATCAATGGATTCATATAAAGTTATGGAAATGAAAAAAAGAAATGTAGACAAGCTTCGACTGCTCTCAACACTGGGATTTCCTAGCGAGATAGGTACAGTACATCACCCATTTCTTCTTCTTAATATATAAAACGTCGGGTTCGTTACACAATTTAACTCGAGAACGGCTGGACCGATTTTTATGATCTTTGATTTGTTGGATTTGTCTCCGCCCCGAATAGCAGAATAGCTATTATTAAAACATTGAATAATTTACAAAAAAAATTATGAAGGAAATTCTTTTCCTCATAAATTTTGCATGGAACCAATTCTAATCTTTTGAAAGAGCGGCAGGAATATTGTGATAAGTATAATATTGAGTAGTGAGTGAATTCCAAAAATTCAAAAACGTCAAATGTCAATGCGCTGTTTTTTTTTTTGCCTTTGTTCTAACATATAATGCTGCCCTCTTTCTTACTCACTAAATGTCAACAGTCGAAAATGGGACAAACAGTGAACGTATGTCTGCACCCATCCAAAGGAAAAATACAATCTTATTATAATATTATAAACGCGAAAGTTTGTATGGATGTATTTGTGTTTGTTACTCTTTCGTGCAAAAACTACTGAATGAACATCAGAATAACATATAAGCTGTATGTGACGGTAAGCTTTGGCGTTATGAAATGTTTATAAATGAAATTGTGTGTATTTCATATATTTTAGCGGCAAGGAGTAAAGGCAGGGGGAAGGAGAACGGGGAAGATGGGGTTCACGGAGAGGGAAGAGACGAGGGAGGGGGAAGGCGGGGAAGGTGGAAGGGAACGGGGACGTACGGGAAAGGACATGCAGGGAGAATCAATTTATTTCCTTGAATGGCATTGCAACGCATGCCGGGGACCAGCTAGTAGTAATATATTATAAAGATGAACATAAAATAAAGATAAAACTTGTACAGCTGTAGAGGTCAAGTGTCAAAACAACCGCCTATTTATTTATTTGTTTGTATTAAGTAAAACTTTATTAACTTGAGAAAAAAATTGTTGCTTTATGTGTCGCAATGTTTAACATTTGAATATACGTACCTTCTTTATCATTCCTTCCTTTTTTCACCTGCAACCTGCATCCTAATTCGACTTTACAACATTTCTGCTTAATTTGACGCCATAATCAAAATGATCCGACTCCTGGAAGAAAAACATGGAAGAAAAACGTACTGTTTAGAGGACTAACTGAATAGAATTTTAATGTCATACGATTTTAGATTTTCACTGCCAAAAGTATTTTTGTTATTTATTTTTAGTGTCCATCATCACATCTGCCCTGGTGATGGACACAGTAACGCTGTCCGAAACGTTGGCTAAAGGAGGAGGTAGCGCAACACGGCATATTACCCCAAAAACAAATAACAAAGAAGAATTTTAATGTGTTCATTTACCTTTTTCAAAAAAAAAAATTTTTAGTTAGTTAAATTATTGTGCCTACCCAGTTGTACGACTTTGAAAATCTAGTAAGAATGAATAAATTTTGAAGAACCATAAGTACCTACTACTCACGCCACTACAAATTATAAACAATTTAAAATCTTCCATTCAAAATGTATTTTCGTTATGCTATAAAACTATATCTTGATATTTATGATACATAGTTCATAGGTAAGGGAACGTACCCAAACTACGTGACCAACTTTTTGCAATTTTTAACCCCCCCCCCCCCCCCCGGTGACCAAAATCCTAAGCAACCTGCCGCTCATTTGTATGGAGCGTGACCTTTTGAAGACCCCCCCCCCCCTAAAAGTGTCACGTAGTATGGGTACGTTCCCTAATGTCTAATATGATGTAGGTTCATTTTAACAAGATAATTTTAGTTTTAAAATCACTTGTAAGTCGTAATATTGTATTTTTCTCTAAATGACAAAAAATCGTTAATTTTTAGGCTCCCACTTTCATAAATCATTTGCAAAATGTTTTTGTAAAAAAGTATTTAGAAGACGTTATAACAATAAAGAAAACGGTTCCGTGCCAACTCTGAATAAAGTCAACTCAATATATCTTTGAAAATATATTAAAATCTGTGAAAACAAAAATTGAAAAAGAGTCCATAACTGCGCCTATTTTTTCTTCACTTTTGACGACTTTTTGTATATTTTTTCATCACTTTTGACGGCTTTTCAAATGAGGTGTGGGGTTGATTTCATTCTGAGTTGTCCGGTCACCAAAGAAAACATGTTTATATTTGTGAGAGTACATGGGCGGGTATTTTCATTCAAGTTTTTCTTGTTGTGATTATCGAATTCTAAGGCGTAGGCTACACGTTTTATTATTGTTATCAAGTTTAATTTGTAGAACTCCATTTTATTTTTTATTTTTTATTATATAAACAATAATATTTTTATGAAATTAATAAAAACAGTTTATTTTTTAACAAGTTCTGTTGTGTAATTATTATTACGCGTGACAGCTGTTTCGCCTTCCGAAGGCATTATCAAACTGTAATTAATTACACAGCAGAACTTGTTTAAAAATAAACTGTTTTTATTTTAATTTAATAATAATATTATTTTTTATATGATAAAAAAAATAAACAATTTACTTTTATATTTATCACGATCCATATTGATGGATCACTATCCATTCACGATCCATGTTAATGGATAGTGATCCATCAATATGGATCGAAGTGCTACCCTAGAAGTTCAATATATATGATCCGTAGATATTCATTAAATATAGTGATATTTATCAACCGTTTAGACTAGCACATTGACGGATCGACAATATAATCGATCAACAATATAATCGTAGATCACAGGATTTCTAGATTCCTGAATTTCGAATCGTGATATGGAACGTGTTAAATATTGAACGCCTGCGCCTCAATATTTATCACGATACGAAATTATTTTAATTAAATTTGTCGTTATTTTATTACTCAATTACAGACATATTATTATCACTGTAATTTATGAATTTATGAAGACTGTTTATAACGCTGATAAATAAAATAAATTAAGGAACTAGACATATACACATCCAAAATAAACATCTCATATGACATACAAATATATATATGTATGTCAGTATATGAGATGTTTATGCATTGCTAAACCATTCATCCGATTGCTATGAAACTTTGGGGATTTGATGTGCGCATGCCAGCGATGGTTTCTATACTCAAAAGTGAGCTCTGGTGTCATGAAATTATGCGTTGCTAACCGTTCACCCGATTGCAATGACACTTTGGGGTTTTGATATGTGAATTCCCGCGATGGTTTTTATATATAATGGTGAGCTTTGGCATTATGAAATAAAAATGCAATAGGTGTTATGCGAGCTGTTTGAAAATTGAATGTACCGGGACTGAATGCATGGAAGGCGGGATGGGGGAGGGGAACTCAAAGGATACTCAGGGAGAAATAATTTCTCTATTAAGTTCCCGGCATAGCAACGCATGCTGGGAACTCGCTAATGTTCAATAAATATCACGATTTTTGATAAATACCTGCAATCACATTAAATATTTAATAGGGTTCGCCAAGTGTCCGCTAGTCGATTGCCCTATCGACTGGGCTACTGACTACTTCGTTAATAAATAACTAGGTACCTGGTAGAAATAAAATATTAATACCACGTTGTTTTTACATAAGATTCCCAAAGGAAGACTAAATAAAATTAGACATTAGGTAGTATATATGAACGCTTTGTAGGAGAAAGACGTTGTTTGATTATGAACCAACTCGAAAATTTTATCTCTATGATTTATTGCTTTAACCAGTCAGGCTAATTTGTTCGCTTTTCGAAACAATTCATATAGATTTCGGTTCCATGACAGTTGATCCGGCGACATTTGGTCCGGCGACAGTTGGTCCGGCGACATTTGATCCGGCCGACATTTGATCCGGCCGACACTTGATCCGGCGGACAGTTGATCCGGTGGACATTTGATCCGGCGACAATTGATCCGGCCTGATCCTTAAGAAGATTTTTTCTTCAAGTAAGTATGTAAAGAGGATATACGGCCGTACAACCAAAGTCGATGTATTTATATCTGAAGGCATCTTGAGTGAAAATCCGCTCTAAAAATATTTTTACTATCAATAATTTCGACTCTCCGAAGAAGCATGCGGCAACACAAAATACGACATACTTATAAGCGCAGTCAGTTTAACAAAAAAACCTTAAAAGATTTCTACTTGCGTATAACTTTTTTATCTGAAAATTACACTAGAGTCCCAACTGCTCTCAACCATTTCGAGCAGGTGAGTGCCAATGGCATCCCCAATTTTGGTATGGTGTGATACTGACGGTAGTGGGGAGGGGAAGGAGATATGGAAAACGTATCTGGCTATTCAGATCTAGTCACGTCATTTCAAGTAATCCGATTAAACCTACATACACTGTACACCAGCGAACAAATTAAAAAAATCATATGATTGGCTCCAGACGGTTGGGAGCAGTTGGGACTCTTGTATTTTGATAAAAGTTCTAAAAAATAAAAATATAAAAAAATGAAAATCATATGATTTTTTTGCTGGTGTACAAAGTATGCAGGTTTAATCGGATTACTTGAAATGACGTGACTAGATCTGAATAGCCAGGTACGTTTTCCACATCTCCTTCCACTCCCCACTACCCTCAGTATCACACCATACCAAAATTGGGGATGCCATTGGCACTCACTGGCTCGAGACGGTTGAGAGCAGTTGGGACTCTAGTGTAATTTTCAGATTAAAAAGTTATACGCAAGTAGGAATCTTTTAAGGTTTTTTGTTAAACTGACTGCACGTATAAGTATGTCGTATTTTGTATTGCCGCATGCTTCTTCGGAGAGTCAAAATTATTGTTAGTAAATTTTTTTACAGCGGATTTTCACTCAAGATGCCTTCAGATATGAGTACATCGACTTTGGTTGTACGGCCGTATATCCTCTTTACATACTTACTTGAAGAAAAAATCTTCTTAAGGATCAGGCTGGATCAATTGTTGCCGGATCAAATGTCTGCCGGATCAACTGTCCGCCGGATCATGTGTCGGCCGGATCAAATGTCGGCCGGATCAAATGTCGCCGGACCAACTGTCGCCGGTCCAACTGTCGCCGGACCAAATGTCGCCGGATCAAATGTCGGGTCACCATAGATTTCATAGATATCGCTGTATCAAAGTAAGAAATATTATCTAAACGATGTTAGAAAGAGAAAACAGCACGCTTTACATTCAAAACAAAAAATTTACCACAAAAGAAGTAGGTACAATGTATGTATATATGGTTCCATGACAGTTGATCCGGCGACATTTGGTCCGGCGACAGTTGGTCCGGCGACATTTGATCCGGCCGACATTTGATCCGGCCGACACTTGATCCGGCGGACAGTTGATCCGGCGGACATTTGATCCGGTGACAATTGATCCGACCTGACCCTTAAGAAGATTTTTTCTTCAAGTAAGTATGCAAAGAGGATATACGGCCGTACAACCAAAGTCGATGTATTTATATCTGAAGGCATCTTGAGTGAAAATCGGCTGTAAAAATATTTTTACTAAAAATTATTTCGACTCTCCGAAGAAGCATGCGGCAATACAAAATACTACATACTTATACGTGCAGTCAGTTTAACAAAAAACCGTAAAAGATTCCTAGTTGCGTATAACTTTTTTATCTGAAAATTACACTAGAGTCCCAACTGCTCTCAACCATCTCGAGCCAGTGAGTGCCAATGGCATCCCCAATTTTGGTATGGTGTGATACTGAGGGTAGTGGGGAGGGGAAGGAGATGTGGAAAACGTACCTGGCTATTCAGATCTAGTCACGTCATTTCAAGTAATCCGATTAAACCTACATACACTGTACACCAGCGAACAAATTACAAAAATTATATGATATAATTTTTTTTATATTTTTATTTTTATTTTTTAGAACTTTTATCAAAACACAAGAGTCCAAACTGCTCCCAACCGTCTGGAGCCAGTGAGATTAAGGCATTCCTAATTTTGATATGTTGTGAGGCTGAAAATAGTGGGGAGGAGAAGGATATGTGAAAAATTTTCCTGGCTATTCAGATTTAGTCACCAAACACGCCTAGAGCCATTTCAGGTAAAGTTTCAATTCTGAATGAATACTGACGAAGAGCAAAATACGACATTCTTATATGTGCAACATCTACTTAAGATTTAGGGGGCGGATATATTTACCGTCGCCCCGGGAACCATTTATTGGATAACTAACATTCCTGCCATAGGTCATCCCAAGTGGTTCGCTACGTTTAGTGAATTAACAGGGGTGCTTGGGTTCTTGGAGTGAGGTTTGTCTAGGTCTTTGTGGCAAATGCTTTTCCTCATCTACTGCGTGGCGGTCCGGATCGGGAGAGGCTGCTTGAGGCAGACATAATCTAGATCTCTCCAGCCGGGCTCTCTCGACCCATCACCTTGCACCGGAGTGGGGGAGGTGGATTCATACGTCTCTCACTCCTGGACACATTGAGCCTAAGATTCCTACCCACCCCTAATGAATTTTCTTTCCCAGAACTTCCTCTCCTTCCTTTTATTGCAGCATATGTTTAGAGCAGTTGGGACTCTAGTGTTATTTTCAGATAAAAAAAGTTATACGCAACTAGGAATCTTTTACGGTTTTTTTGTTAAACTGACTGCACGTATAATTACGTCGTATTTTGTATTGCCGCATGCTTCTTCGGAGAGTCGAAATTATTTTTAGTAAAAATATTTTTACAGCGGATTTTCACTCAAGATGCCTTCAGATATAAATACATCGACTTTGGTTGTACGGCCGTATATCCTCTTTACATACTTACTTGAAGAAAAAATCTTCTAAAGGATCAGGCCGGATCAATTGTCGCCGGATCAAATGTCCGCCGGATCAACTGTCCGCCGGATCAAGTGTCGGCCGGATCAAATGTCGGCCGGATCAAATGTCGCCGGACCAACTGTCGCCGGACCAAATGTCGCCGGATCAAATGTCGGGTCACCGTATATATATAGTGACCGGCCAGTGATTGAGTGGTCATAGCGGTTGGGTCCCACCCGGGCGTCGCGTGTTCGACTCCTCGGCTGGCTAAGTCCTCAATCACAACACAAGCAACATTTTCGGCTTTCTGTGGTGGTAGTAGGAGATTTTTTAAAACATTGTTGGGTTATTCGTAATCCGGGAATGTTTGTCTTTCTTTAAAGAAAAAAAAAAATAATAAAAATAAAAAATGTACGCCTTTAAGAAACCAAAGTTTCGAATCGCAATTTGAAAAAAATAGTAATATTTTGGGAACTTTTTATAAAAAAAGGGAGGCTTTTTATAAAAAATTAGACAAAAGTAATACATTTGTCTAATGAAATATGTTGTGTTTTTATTTTTTCACTATCCATAATTTTTGTTGGAAAAACGGAAGGTCAGTTATTTTTAAAACTTTTATATGTTTGCGTGTAAAATTTTTATATTTCAAAAATTATGTGTTTATTTAGAATCATAAAATTTAAATACGTATTTTATCACCATTCTTAAACAGTTTTTAGTTTACTCGACGTGATTTTAGTTTACTCTCAGTACCGTCCTGGTGTACGACCACCGTTCAGAATTGAAACGTCAGGTCGCGTCGCGTCGCTTGAAATGGTTTTAGCCGTGTTTGGTTATTAGATCTGAATAGCCAAGTACTTCCCCACCTTCCTTTTCCCCATCTTCTTTCGTTCCCCACATACCTTTAACCTCACAACGTACCCCAATTGAGGATAACATAGTCTCACTGGCTCCAGACGAAAGCAGATGGGACTTTTGTGAGGTATCACATAAAAAAACTTAGAAATATCTACTCCATTTATTTGAATTTTATTACAAAACAGAAATATTTTGACCCCCTGACTAAATATAGTTGAGGCCCTTGGGGTTAAAAAATTATCAGTTACTTTGAAGTAAGCCGATAAAAGTGATGATATTATTCCTTCAATATCATCGCTCCACAATTAATCGACGTTTTAACGGATGATGCCTACAAGAATGAATTGAAGATTCACACACCCGACAGGTGATTAGTGTGACTTTCATCGCGTGTATCGGAAGAGCTGATTACGTGGTACCTACCTAATTCCTACCTTGCACTTAGGAATGTAAACAAGTAACTATTATATTATAGGCTGAGTCGTTCCTACGTACATTCGCTATAATTCTATGGAAAAAAGTACCCTCTTCGCGTGTAAGCCGTGGGCTGCCTTGTTACGCATATTATCTGACTTACATAACTAAAGTGTGGGCGAAGCCTTTAGACTTCTGGTAAATTAATGGTATCACAACTTTGTTTGTGATGATTTGAATCGAGTCTTACCATTTGGGACGCTGATAATAAATTTAAATCAGATTCTGTATAGAATAATCAATGATTTTTTTTAAAATTGTCTTAACTTAATATATCTAGGAAGCGAACCCCGGATTTTAGTCTTGCCGGAGCGGTGCTTTTCGGAGCACTGCCCCGGCAAAGCTGATATGTCATCACTCAGGGGCTATTTCACCACCCTCTCGACATCTAATCAATAGGATAACGTTATCCTATGGATAAGATGTCAAGAGGATGGTGAAATACTCCTTACTGATGATATGTCGGCATATTGACTCCTTCGTGGTCGAGGGGTGAGGCTCTTGACTCGCAATCCGAAGGTCGTGAAAATAAATCTTATTTGATTAATTTGTGTTATTTCACAATTAATTAATTTAAAAATAATATATAATATATTTGCGGTACGTTCCAGAGCAACGTCCAATTCTAAGTAACCCCCCTGATGTAAGACCACCATTCAGAATTGAAACCTTGCTTGAAATGACTTTAGTCGTGTTTGGTGACCTGATTTGAATAGCCAGGTACTTTCCCACCTTCCTCTTTCCCATCTTCTTCTTCTTCATTGCCTTCCCTTTCCCACTACCATCAGCCTCACAACATACCCTAATTGGGGGTGTCATTGGGGTTAGTTGTTGAGGCTGATGTGATAGTGGGGAATTATAAAATAACACTGGCTCCATAGAGCATAGAGCAGCTAGGACTTTAGTGAAGTATTCACATAAAATATATATAAATTAAATAGAAGATTTTGCGTGGTGTTTTGCAATAAGTGGGTTTGGAATTAATAGCAGATAGGTTCAGAAACTGATTGAAAGGTACTTACGTTTTATCTTATTTATTTTTTTATTTTCTTTATTGGGAACATTTACAGGTTTATAACATTACATGCATTAGAAAACCACAAATTACAATAATTAGGTTATAAACCCAATAACTAATGTTCACATCATGGACCAATAATAATGAAAAAATCTATAGTTATTAAGTTTTTTTTTTTTTTTACTTAATATTATATAGTAAGGAGCTAGATTAGCTGTCTAGGGATAATCTAGCTATACTGTCTAATAAATAAAGATACAGTCAAGATAAGATAAGATAAAAAAAAAACAGAGAAATGTTGAAAAAATAACTAAATATATATATATATTTTATTTTTATTTTTTTATTTTTATTAGTAATAGAAGGTACATAAATTACAAATAAATTTTATACAGTAATTAATTACATAGTAGAATATTTGATGTACCCCCATAATTAAGCAAGGCTTGTGTGTATGGGGGGGTGTTATTGTATTGCTTTTTTAATATCATTCAGTTTAAGTTTTCAGTATAATTTTTTAGGTGAGTTTTAAAACTTTTTATATTGGTATTCATGTTTCTAATTTTTTCTGGTAATGAATTAAAAAATTTTGCTCCGAGATATTTATGACTCAATTGTCCAATTTTTTTTTTACATTTTGGAGTGGGAAGTATTGATGTTTGTCTAAGACTTCTGTTATTTTTAAAGGGTGCAACTTGATTTTTAATATTATCTTTATAAATTTGTAATGTTGCATGATAAAAGTATAATGCACTTAATTTTCTGACCTTAAATTGTTTGAATAAAAGTTCTGACGAATATGAGTAGGGTTTTTTTAAAATTGTTTTTATTATTAGTTTTTGTGATATGTAAATTGTTTGTGTTTGATTTTTATATGTACCGCCCCATCCTATAATGCCGTATTGTATAATTGATTGACAAAAAGCGAAGTATGTGGTTCTAAGTAATTTTTCGTTTAAAATATCTCTTAAACATCTAAATATATATGTTAGTTTCCTTATTCTGTTGTATTTATATATTCAGTCATTCCTTCAACCTTTCTATGTTTTCTATGTTTTTCTATATTATCTATAATAATAATGAAAATTGAAAAATACCAGATGTGATGTCGAAAACGTTATATGTAAGCATATATAAAAAAAACAAGGAAAAGCAAAATAAAAGTGAAATGAAAGTAAAATAAAAGTAAATTATTAAAATAAAGTGTGCCAGTTTTATGTTAGATTAAATAAGTATTTTTAAATAAGATAATAACAAAACTAAAAATAAAAAACTGAAAAACATCCGACATTTTTACATCTTTCTATAAAAGGTGTAAAAATCTAATAAAAATTTTGAACCGTGATATATACCTGTAAAGAACTTCTTCTGTGATTTCTTGCATTGTTATAAACAACAACTTACGGTAAGAAATAAAATAAAACGATTTGCTATCACAGGGGATCATATGCGTGAACTGCACTGTTCTCATATTCCAATGGTCAGAACGAATAGCTTCAAGACCTCGCATTTAACTTCCTTATGATTAGCGTCGCCATGTTTTACAGAAAATGTGAATATTAAGCCTTTTCCTAGGTCTTATATTTTCTGTTAAATCCTTCTAAACTTTCTTAGGCGATTGTTTGCCCTTGTTGCCAAAAAAATTTCCTTGTCATCTGAATCTTGCCCTTCCTCATACTTCATAATTTGAAATTATATAGTCACAAAGATAAATGCTTCAAAAGAAAACAATGTATTGCTCTAAACGGTTGCATTTTAAAAATGAATATTTGTTTTTACTCTGAGTTTTAGTAGAAGACCTCTTTCTTTGCGAAATAGTCTGGGCGTAAAAGTGCGTGTGATTTGTGTTCTGCGTAGATTAACGAACGCGGAAACTGTTTTAATTATTATAAACAAAACTAAATTAACCGTTTACATTGAATTTTCTTCACCAGCATTTACGCTGTTTTTAAATCAACGCCTCGGGGGTAATGCGTAATTAAATTGTGAACATTGGCCAATTATTAATAGATATTCTTGGTATGTTGAACTAGAACCGCTTTTCTATGTGGCACAATTGGGTAATGGTACAGTTCCTCTGTTCTCTCAGTTGAGATTTCACTTATTATATTGATCCTCGAAGATTAATATATTTCTCGGAAGAAAGCAGTCGCTACGACATATTAATGAAATAACACATTTACTTTATAACCATGAAATATATTTAATTTATTACGACCGACCGATTTTGCTTATCATAACTGCTTAATTTTTTAATTTGTACCCAGATGTTGCTTACAAATAATTGTTTTATTTCACTAATATATGTTTATTTTATACCATTTTTACGGTGACCAGACACTGAGAATGAACTCAACTTAACACCCTCTTTGAAAAGTCATTAAAAGTGATGCAATTTATAAAAAAATGGTTAAAGAGGTAACGTTAGGTTAGGTTGTAAGCTATTTTTCTTATTTTTTTTCTTAGCTTTTAAAGAGCTGTTGAGTTGGGTTAATTCTGAGTTGGCATGGAACCCATTTTTACACAGATAATGCATTTTTTGTTTGAGAAGATTTATGACGGCCGGCGTGGTCTAGCGGTAAGGCTCTTGACTTGCAATCTGAAGATCGCTGGATCGAATCCCGGAGTGACAAATACATTTTATTTAATTCACATGTGTTATTTCACAATTAATTCATTTAAAATAATATATAGTATATTTGTGGCACGTTCCAGTGCGAAAGATATTTTAATTACGCCCTGGTGTAAGACCACGATTCAGAATTGAAACGTTCCTTGAAATGGCTTTAAGCCGTGTTTGGTGACCAGATCTGAATAGCCAAGTACTTCCCCATCTTTCTCTTCCCCAACTCCTTCCCCTCCCTACTACCTTCAGCCTCACAATATACCCCCAATCGGGGATGCCATAGTCTTTCTGGCTTCAGGCGGGAGCACTTATGACTCTTGTGTGGTTATTTTATTATTATGTAAATGGATAAAAAAACCGTGGTTTAATGCATTTATTTAAAAATACATATATTTGTGAGCTATGTGCAACTTTTTAATACTCAAATTAGCGGTGACGTTAATCACATGATTATTACGGAAAATTAAAGTTTTTTTGTCTTCTTCTGTAAGTAACTTCAAAGGGTAATTAATTCGCTAATAAAATATTAAAATTATCAGTCTTTGGTAAAACTGACACATCTATGTGTCTTGTGTTTAACGCAGACTGAACTAATAACGGAATGTCATGCATAGTAAATAGCGGAACCTATCTCCCATAGTACGGTCACTTCCTGCAAGCCCAGATCGGTCACAGTATTTGTCGAAATGACTAATGCTGTGGCCGTTTCGACTACTGCTGTGGCCGACGAGGTTAACTAAAAATTCTTTAATTGATTTACTAGAGGTACACTGAAAAATACATTTAATGTTTTCAAAGTGAACGGGATGTTAAGAAGAAGAAGAAAGTTTTTTTATTTACCGAAATACCTCTTTGTAAAGTTGATAAAACTGTTTGGTTCTATCCGTTTGAAACTAAAGTTAAATAACTACATTTTTATAAATTATAGTGGGTTAAACTATATGTTTTAGTATTGTGGCTACTTTGTGGTACACCATTGAAAGAATGTCAGAACAGTTATTAGACCACATACTAAAAAACCACGTTTCAATTTTTTTCTTATTTAGGTACCTAATACAACGAATCCAAAATTTCCCCTGAAGTCATAATATTTGAATGTTGGTGCTTAAATACCTACTCATACATATATTTTAAGTACTTTAAAAATATTATAAGAGAGCATACAATGTTTCCAACTCAACGTCATATCTCAATGACAATTCTTTTTCAAACTTTCTTCAGGCAGGTAGATACCATTATATTTAAAAAGAAATGCGAATAAGAAAGTTCAAATACAGACGACAATTTTACATTTGAACAAATGGTCATTTCTGAAAACATTAAAACGGTCACCATCTTTAAACGGAACCTACAAACAAGTTAACAGACAGATGAAATGTAAAACGGTCGAGTGTAATCAGGTCTTCAATACGCTCAGTCAATGAATGAATTCAATCTACCTACCTGTTCTTAAGGGTATTTCTCGCTAGTAAGTTGTTCAGTAAATAGTAATAGCTGATAAATATGTATGTACGAGTAATTCGTACCTTATTATTATTATAAATGAACTCTTCGGATTGGCGACGCCCAGCGCCTTGGGCAAGTGGCTTGAATTACTTTTCTATTAACCACTGAAAAACATCAGTGAATGAATAAAGTGACGTACTGCTTTTGTCAGGGTGGAAATCACTATAGTAAAAAGGAACATTTAGTAATTGGGATGGCACCACAATTAGGTTTTAGTAACCCTTCAAAATTCGGGTATATTTTGTCAAAAGGTAAGAGTATTTCCAGTTTGCAATAAAATCCAAATAATTGGAATAATTGTGAACGTATCCGAAAACTAATAATTGTTTTATGAAGGTGATGAAATAGGCTTTCAAATTTTATTATTAGAAATAACCGTGTACTGTTTAAAATATAAAATTTTTGAATGCAAACTCTAAAATGATTTAAAAATAGCTTCCCTTACATTTTTATAACTAAAATTACTGATAACGAAAAAAATTAAAACGCACAAATATTTTATAAGATAAATGAATTATAAACGTTTTTGTCAGCACACTTTTTTGTCGTTTTATGTAAAAATAGTTCATAAAAAAATTCACAAATTTCAAAATTTTTTTTCTTACTGCAGTCGAAAACTTTGGTTTCATAAGGCTACAAATTTAATTATTTTGTGGTTAACTTTTTGATTTGAATAAAAAGCGTGTTGATTTCTCTTTCCGATACCTTTTAGATCATATTAATATATAGTAAGGAAGACACAACAATTTCTATGAGACGTATGTGAGCTGGGACAAATATGGTCTCCTGTGATTAAACGAAGGAGATTTTAAAGGGACGGATTGCATCCTGCTACCGACATTAAGTTCATTTCAAATTTTTTGATATTATTGATGATATCATTAATAGTAAATGCGTGGAAAGTGCATTTATGCTACAATTGCTTTTTAAATTTATTTGAATCAATGCGGCTTGACAACGTTAAAAAAACATCCCTTGAAATCTTCCATTAGTAGTTTCTAGTGATTTAGTAGATTAGAGTGAATATTTTTTATTGAAAATTATTGAAAAAGAAGATGGAACAGAACGAAATATCTACCGAAAAAATTAAGATAACATTGCATAACGATAAAGATAACATAAAGTAACAAAATATTTATTGTCAACATTTTTAAGTCGTATTTTTCTGTTATGTACTTTTTGAAATGTTACATTTTAATAATAAATATTCTTCCACACTGTCTAATTAAAGATTAAGTTGCTAATGATCGCAATTTCCAAGGTTAATATAATAAAGCTTGATAAATATGATTATTTAAATTAATCTGAAACTAATGAAGACAATATTAGCGAAACTCAATCGAAAATCTGAAACAGAAAAAAGATACGGTCACATCTTGGATTCGAACTCAGGACTGACTTGCAAAAAAATCGATAGATGTTGCATGTTAAATCAAAATTAATAAAATTTGTCCAAGACACTATCTAGATAGCGTTTAGTTCGGGTTTAAATCTTCAAATCAAAAATAAAGACGTTTAGTTCGGGTTTAAATCTTCAAATCATAAATAAAGATGGAGGCCAAAAAAATGTGCGCTAATGAAATGAAGATAATGTTGGTAGTCTCAGTCGATACAGTTAAATATGACCGAATCGGATAAGGACACTTAACTTAGTTGGTAGAGTTCCACTCTGGCAAGGCGTAGATCCTGGGTTCGAGTCCCAGATGTGACCCGTCTTTTTCAATTTTTTCTGTTTCAGATTTTCGATTGAGTTTCGCTAATATTTCTTCATTAATTAAAATATTACAATTTGAGGTTTAATTCATTAAGTTAAAAATAAAAATAAGATTATGTTTAAAAAATGTAATAAATCTCGATTTAAAAGATCTTTTGAATAGAATTCTCCCAATAGGCGGGCAGAAACTTTACTTAAAGTGCTATTTAAAAATTAATCGGGGATAATTGTCGTGATGGTTGATTGGTAACCAAATTTTTAAACTTAATCAAAATAAATTAATCTAAGTAAACATTAGACATGTCACGTCTCTTAAAAATAACTTACTTTCTACTATCTAAGCCTACGAAGATAATTTGTACATATCAAATCCATAAATGTAGTGCGATGTAATGAAGTTTGTTTGATTCTACCAAGACTTTGTTGTCTTTTGATTGAAATTCTTGGTGAAACAATTTTTACATTTACGCAAATGGTACAAGACTTTCTACAAAAAGAAAATTAATAATTGCGTCATAACACGTGGCATGTAATACAAGGTGTCGATACGTACGGAACTTATTCTGACGTCATAATGCTCGTAAATACATTATAGACCGATTATCATGGTATCATTTCCCAGTTACGAGTGTGACTCACTGTAGGTCACTTATGTATTTATCCGAATGTTTTAAATTATCTAAGTATTATTTGGAAAAATAGATTATTCACGCGTTAAAAAATAGATTATTCGAGCGTTGTCATTGTGTGTTTGCATCGATGTTAGAAAAATGAATTTAATATTTAAAAAATCGAATTTTCAGGTAATGCAAATAAATCCTTTCTCAATGAAGAAAATTCTTCAAATTCACAATTAGGGAGGCGGGATGGGTACCGCCGCCCCGGGAACCATTTATTGGATAATCAATACACCTGTCATAAGTCGCCCCATATGTTTAGTTTCGATTGGTGATTTAGCAGGAGTGCCCGGTTTCATGGGGTGAAGTTTGTCTAGGTCTTTGCGGTGGATATGTTTGCACACCTGCGTAGCGGGCTGGATCGGGAGAGACTAGTTGAAGGAGATTTTTCGAACTCTCCAGCTGGACTCCAGTCGACCCACCGCAGTGGGAGGGATGGATTCGTACGTCCGTCACTCCTGGACACTCCTACCCCTACATTCCTACCCACCCCTAATATATTTTTCTTTCCCAGAACTTCCTCTCCTACCTTCACTTAAGAAGACCCTTCACACAGCCTCTTCAAAAATGACATAGGCCCTTGGGGAAATTATTTTCCTCAGGGCCTCCTGTGGTGTTAATGTAAAAAAATTAGATTCCTCATATTATATTCCTCATTCCTTCTTCGAGAAAATAAACATAACACAAAATGAATCAGAAAGTTTCTTTAATTAATATGTACCTATGTATATATTTTTAATTTTCAATATTTCAAGCATTTACATGAGACATTATAAAGCATGTTGATACATTATTTGATAAAATATATTTTTTTAAATATTCCCAGTACCATACGTTGAAGATAGGTACATTAAATATTTCTGTTTTCAAAATGTGTACAGAAAAAAAAAATGAAAATCAGGAGTAATGAACTTATGAAAAATTGAAACCAATTTATAATGCCGAGTTTCTAACAATATCCTTACTGAATTTTGCCGTATTATTGACCAAGCAGAACAAATAAATAAAATTAAACAGTTAAAAAAAATTGATGTAAATATTTTACGCAATCGTTTTCATAAGTAAAAGCAAATAAAATAAGTTACAAATTTAGCAAAAATCGTGGCTGCCTTATCAGGCTCAAGAGCTTCTCTTTTTTGATAAGTTTAATATGACCAAGAGTGACCTTAAAAGATATTTTTTTGTAATGTATGCAAAATGCGTAAAATTTAATATGAATCAATTTTTATAGATTATGTATTACAAAAAATGATCGAGTCGGCACCAAGGCGTTTAATTACATCAACGCGCGTCTATTATGAAACCTGAATTGTACAGCGCCCTTGAGGTGATTTTTCACAAAAACGGCGCTTTATAAATTATCCAATTATTATTATTATTATTATGAGCATTGCAATACATTAACGATATATTATATTGATTTTGAAATAAAATAACATATCTGTTATGAAAGGAAATTATCTTGTGTTAGATTAAACGAAGAATTTATCAAAAAAATAATACAAGCAAATATAATATCTGTTTACTAAGTTATAACTGTTAACTAATTTGTATTGTATTCATTCGAGTTACACATTTTTGAATAATTCTCTTCAATATCTTTAATTCTTTGCAAAGTATGTAGTGCGGTTAAACACATTTATTATTGAGGAAATTTTTTTCAGACATCTATTAATGGAGACAATGAAGCGCTTCTGATTGATATCACTTTAAGTAGGTATAATCTGTGACAATCGAAAACTAGAATAACGAGGTCCATTTACGAAAGCGCGTAGAAAGTTTCCGTCAGCCAGTTAAATGAAGCCTTAAATCTCAGATACTATACTTTTACGTTTTACTTGAAAACAATCTCAAATTGGGATTATTTTTGATAAAATAAATGCATAAATTGATAAAGAAAACGGAGAAGTTCTTTTGATTTTATACTTTAGTTTCGCACAGGAGGTCCTGGAGAAAATAATTTTTCAAAGGGCCTTTGTTATCTTTGGGGAGCTGTGAAAGGAGAGGAAGTTCTGGGAAGGAAAAAGGAATGAAGGGTGGATAGGAATCTGGGATTCAGTGTATTCATGAGTGATGTCCATATCCATCTGTACCTCCCACTGCGGTTCAAAGCAATGGAAATGCTCTGAGAGAGTCCTGCTGAAGAGGTTAAAAGTTCTCCCTCAACCAGGCGCATCCGCCGCCACAATCCGGACAAACCTCACCCCATGAACCTGGGCACCCCTGCGAAGTCACCTAACGTAGCGAAACACTTGGGGTGACATATGGTAAAGGTGTTGGTTATCCAATAAATGCTTCCGGTTATAAAAATAAAGGGGCGGCGATATCCACACCCCTCCCAAATTTCACTTCAATTCGACCGGTCAATGGCTGAGTTGGCATAGCGTTTGGGTCCCACCCAGGCGTTCTGTGTTCGAATCCTCAGCCGGTTAACTCCTCCACCACGATTCAAGCAACATTTTAGGCTTACTGTGGTGGTAGTAAAAGATTTTCAAATTATGTCGGGTAATTCGTAACCCGGGAACTTTGGTCTTTCTTTAAAAAAAAATTGAAAGAGCAAAGGTGGGGACGAAAAATATCCCGAAAAGGATAAAGTTTGTTTTAAAACCCGAAATAGGAGAGGAATTACTTATAATAATATAATTCATTAGAAATAATTATAATAATTACACTCCATTTTAAGCTTTTCGCACATTTATTTTTTTTATTTATTTTTTTATCTAAAATCATATCCGTTTTTGTTTTGTCAATATAAATTTCTGATAGGATAGTCGGCGGTAGGTGTTACAAGTAAGTAGTTCCAGAATAAAACACCGTAATTTTCTCATTATTTGTAGAAACAATTGAATAAAACAATCTCCTTCCTACAAAATTATTTCAATTGCGTATAGTTGACTTGAGGAGTGTTAAAAAGATATGCGACAGGTGTAACCGGCACTAACGAGGATTCATGTATTGTTGCGCAAATAAACTTGCAATATAAAGAATTGACAAATCTTCCTTTTATTGTATTCTGCGAGACTGCATGAAAAGTTGGATCAAGAAGCCGAAGAAAGCGCAATGTTTGAAATATTTTATACAACCGCAGCACATTGTTTGTCCTTGGGATTATTTGTATCCAAACACCGAGAGCATTAAATGTAAGTAATTTGCCAATATTTCATATTGGTGATAAGAAATTTGATGGCAAAACAGCGTGGAAAAATTTGATCTACATACGTAATGAAATTCCTAAATTAATAATGATTACGAAATTACCGACCAAAAATTGTTTATCTTACTTATTAAGTGTTAAAAATTAAAATTTATTGTAATTAGATTTTCTCACAGCTAATTTTATAATTAACTGGCTACTTGTGACACGTTGCGTTGGTTCTAATACCTTTAATTATAGAATCAATTTGCGTGCAATGTAATATTTTAATTAAACAACCTCGTTGGGTTAAATTCCTGTTATACTGCTAATATTTTTCTTGAATTATTTTATTTATGGGGATGTTACGTCTCAGCAACAGTTTACGATGTTGATTTTTAATAAATCTTTTCATTGTAAAATGAACCATTTTTAAATAATGCTACACCCGAACCCACAAAAGTACTTATGTCCGGATTTAGTGGAACGTAGCATCCTCTCTTCGGGTAAATAGATGCTAGGAAATTATTATTAGTTACTAAAGTTATGTTGTAAAAAGGATTTTTTGAAGCGAAAACTTCTTTACTCAATGAAACGGAAGGGAGCAACACTATAGGAGACAACACATACATCTATAGGATTTAGCCTGAAAAAAAAAAACCAAAAAAAAACATATTTTTGTAAAATCAATATCCAATCTTCAAACCACTCCAAAATGAACAGGCAAAAGAAAGCGACAAATGGCAAATACGAAGGAGAAAACACAAATACTAATAAGATGACTAAATGTATAGGAAAAGGTGCACTGGAATTCGACGACAAAAATATGGAAAAAAATCATCCTTCACATTGATAAATAAGTGCTTCGTAATCTCCCATTTACTAGTACTTTGTCCACTTTATTTTTCTAAAGGCTTTATTTCTACCGCGTGTGAATTGCACACTCTGATTTTTTAAATTTAATTATTTTACAGAACTGGCATGGTAGGTAGTACCTGAAATTAATAGCCTGAGCTCCAGTAAAGTGGTACACAAAAGCTACATACGAGTATGTTGGTGTTGTCCCAGTACTAAGATGATAAATTTCATGCAAAATGTATTTAATTTATTTTGAATCTATGTATAAACCCAGGCGATGGCATCAGCAGGAATGCATATTAGCGTATAATATGAATATAGTTAGGTACATAAAACTGAATAGTTAAATCACTTTCATTGGCCACAGTTACGGTGAATTCCGCGTTTCAGTATTTGGTCGTTAACAATTTACATGCAACTAGACACCAGACAACTGGAGCAACGCGGGGCTGGTTGTTCAATAACTGTTTCATTTTACATCAGCTAAAGTTCTCTTGTTTCGCCTGCTTAGTTGTATTTCAAACGAAATACTAAGACTTAACTAGCAATTTAATGTGGACATAAACTTAAGCTGAGAGTTTTTCACATGAGTTACGTTGATTACTCTCCGATACTGCTGGTCCCCTTTCATACTCAAATTTACGAAATAGCATATTTCGGAAATGTGTTTGGTCCGTAATAATTTTTGAAAATCATATCATTCATTTTATTTCAGTAATTTTTTTTTTTAATTCTCTCTCAAGGAATCCTATTTTATATTCAAAATAATGGATTTGTTTTATTTCGTATCAAATTTTCTTAGGATTTTTACAAATATTTTATGTCATGTTACTGTTATATATTTAACTAATATTGTTTCATATTTAGTTTATTAGTTTTAGCACTTTATTCAAGACCTCATTAGGTTATATTCTGTTTTAACAATCAAAAACCCCGTTTGGTATAAAACCGATATAAAATATTGAAAAACACAAAAAAAATGCGAAATAATTATTTCAGTTGATGAATACATATATAAACCCCCTTGCTAAAAAATCGTTTTAAAATTCATTTAAAATCAATAGCCAATGAATATTATATTATGACCCTTTAATAACGTGTTTTTTAATTTACACATCATGTATCCACCTATTGCATGGCGGGCAGGATCTGGATAGACTGGCGGAGGGAGACTTAACATAGACCTCTACAGGCAGAATCTTTTCAGGAGGAATGGATTTAAACATCCGTCACTCCCATTACTACCCCCCCCCCCCTATACCTTTCTCTTTCTTTTTCCTAAAAAGAATCTCCGCACAGCATCCCCAAAGATGAATTAGGACGTGAGGGATTTTTTTCCTATGGGCCTTTTTTCAAATCTTTTTTCATAAACAAGAATAAAAAATAATGTTAATGAAAGTTTGGTCTCCGGTGACTTTTTCGATGACTTTTTTTCAATTTTTTTTTTGTTCAAGATCAAACAAAACTTTTTTATTCCACATGTCACTCAGACGAGTAACCGTTCAACTTCTTGCCCCGCCCCCAAATGTCGAACTTCTACTATTTTTTTGTATTTTGTAGAAAAAAAAATCGAAAATGTCACTGGAGACTAAAATTTCATTTTTATTTTTTACTCCAAATAGGTCAGGAATCACTGGTTAAAGTAAGTCAAGTACATCTCTTAACACCCTGTATATTATATTATAAACAATAATCATTAAAGTCCGAAAATCGACATGCGAAGAGTATCAGAGATTGTGGATCAACAGATATTGATAAAAAAAACATCTGAATGAATTATCTACTCTATTATTACTCTAATCTATCAGAAAAAAAGGTAACCACCGAACGTAGAGAAATAAAATTATGAAAAATCGATTATTATTTGGTCTTGAAGGAACACTCTAATTTGTTACTTGAAATAACACAAACAATCGATGACAATAATTTTAAAATTTGAATCCGTCACGAAATAACAATAGCAAGTAGGTTTAAGTCGGTACATGCTAGATAAACAATAAAAAGTAATTAGCTATATCCGGAGTAGCGAATAACAGTGGAAAGTTAGACGACGGTTAAACGCCAACTCTATGAGCCATTAAAGTTATTCTCGTTAAACAGAGGTACAATCGCGCAAGTCCGAGTGTCCGACTTAAATATCTATTGTAAAACGCGGCGAAAGCAAAGCCGTATTAAGTGCACACGGCTGATCAGATCCGAGTTATCTGATATGCATGGATACGGTAGAGTTGGAAACAAACAACTTGGCAGAAAAACATCGTTATTTTAATGTATATTATCTAAAATTACTAACTGCGTCGCGACTTGGGGGCGGGAATGGGTATCACCGCCTCGGGAAACGTTTATTGGATATCCAACATCTCAGCCACTAGTGATTCCAATGAAAAATGGTTAGGATCCAATGGACAGCCAGATGCACTAAAACCCACAATAGACTCTCTACTTTTTTTTACATTAACTCCACACAAGAGGCCCTGAGGAAAATAATTTTCCTCAGGGCCTATGTCATCTGAGATGCTGGGTGGAGGATCTTTTTGAGGAGAGGAAGGAATGAACATTGGTCTTGAAGGGACTCATGTTGTAGGAAGGAGAAAACACAGAGACCGGAAAATCGTTCCACAGCCGAGCTGTTAAACACAAGAACGAGTCAAAGAAGCCACCCGTTCTCAAAAGTCAACCGTGCACATATATTGGGCACGCGCATGGCGTGTTTCCCGACAATCACCGGTGCCGAAGGGATCAATGACGCTAGTTCTTCGAAGCATCTGCCACTGTAATACCGGTAGAACAAGGACAGAATTCCCACCCGACGCCTATACTCTAAAGATTGTAATCCGTCTGTTAAGATGGGAGAATCTATCAAACGGACCGCCCGTTTCTGCACAGAGTCGAAGGTATTTTTCAGGTATTTTGGAGCTCCAGACTAGAGGTGGCTACCAAATTCAACCGTGAGACGCACTTGTGATTTGTACAGGGTTAGCAGTTGAGTATGATTAAAGTATCTACGGGCCCTTTACAGTACGCCCAATTTTTGGGAGGCGAACTTTTCTCCAGCTTCGATGGTGCCCCCATATCTGAGCTGGTGACTTAGAGTTACACCAAGCATTTCAATGGAGGGCCTGTTCGGAAGATTGAGGGGACTAGATTTTCATTTCTATCCCATTTAACGTAATCAGACATGATTGGGCCTTTGAAACATTATTTTTACCCCAAGAGAAAACATTCTCGAGGTAACCGATCTACTATCTGCCTACAACGTTTTTTAAGATAGTTTGGACACGTTGCTCGCCAAACTGAGGACTCCAACGTAGAGAAACTCATAGTCACTGGCAAAGTGGAAGGGAGACGAAGCAGAAGTTCACCAATGCACTGGAGTGCCCCTGGTGTGCTGCACGTCGGTGTCCGCAACACTCCACGCGCCATTACTTACCATTTGGTGGTTCCATGACAGTTGATCCGCGTCACAAAGAGTTGGCCCCCCGGTGTACTTATATATATAGAATATGCAGTCTGTTCAGAAAAAATACAGTATATCCACTTGCACAAAATATAACTAAGTGACCCACATACTTTCATTCTAATGCAACAAGGATAAAACTATTTTTATTTATACTGTGTATACCAGCGTATTAGTGCAAAATATCTACACTGTGTATAAAGTCATTTAATATTCGTACCAAAATTGGTAAATATGGTGCAAAAATAATAACATCATTTCGGGAGGCCAATTTGGGGAAACTTTTTTAACGAAGGGGATAGCGCAACACGGCATGGTAACTCAAAAATAATTTACGATATTCTTACCAGTTATCCATTTAACGTACATTTGAATACTTTGAATGAATCATAATTTTAACGTTTTCCTTTGAATAATGTAATATTTTTACTAGCTGCCACATCGTTTGGTGCCTAATCTACCGCGAATGGTTCGTTGCGTTAATCGCATTCATTTCTACTCTTAAACGTTATGTGAACGTATTTTTATTTATGCTAATATTACGCTGAGAGGTATGAGGACATGCATTGCTCTATCAGGAATATTAGAATATAATCTGTTGTACAAATTTACTAAAATAGAAAATACCTTACATTATTATTAGCTAATATGTTATTTATTATTTCTTTTTGAAAAAAAAAATCATACCATGTGCAATAATAATGTTAGGAAGCTTAAAATTTAGGTTTTTAAAAAAAGTAAATATTTGGGAGGTGGGTATGGGTACCGCTTCTTTTGGTGATTTTGGGTGACATGGGGTGAGGCTTGTCTAGTTTTTGATGGTGGATGCATTTTCCCACCTACTGCGTGGCGGAGACTTTTTGACCACTCCAGTAGGACTCTCTCGACCCATCTGCTCGCACCGCAGTGGGAGGAATGAATTCATATGCCCTTCGTTCCTGGGCACCCCTCATGGCTTTTCCTTCCCGGAACTTTCTCTCCTCCCTTCCCCTAAAAAGCACCTCCACACAGCATCCCTTAGGATGACATAATCCCCGAGGGTTATTATTTTCCTCAGGTCCTCTTATGTGAGGCTGACGTAAAAAATAGTGCATTTCCTATTTATTTGCATTATTTATCTTCTATAACTACGCCTTAGGTTTCCCAAGCAGTCAAACAAGCCCAATATTCATTTGGGAGGCGGGTATGGGTACCGCCGCCCCGGGAACCATTTTTGGATAACCAACACCTTTGTCATAGGTCACTTAGGTTTGTCCAGGTCTTGGTGGCGGATACGTCTACCCACCACCTGCATGGTAGGCCGGATCGGGAGAAAATGGTTGAGAGTGTCCTTTGACTTCTCCAGCTGTACTCTTTCAGAACATTGCCTCGCATCGCAGTGGAAGGGATGGATTCAAACGTCCATCAGTTCTGAACACACTAACCCTCCATTATTCCTACCCACTCACCCTCCTACCCACTCCTAATGTCCCTTTCCTTCCCATAACTTCCTCTCCTTCCTTTCCTAAAAATATACTCCACACAGCATCCCCAAAGATGAAATAGGCCCTGAGGGGAATAATTTTTCTCAGGGCCTCTTGTGTGGAGCTAATGTAAAAAAAATGACCACATGTTTTCCGTTGACGAAATCATATTTAAATATACAGTAACGGATTTGAAGGTGTACGAACAGATATCAATTTGTTTTCCGTGTAGAAAAAAGTGCACGTAGATATTTAAAAATAATTATTAACACGTAGATCAATTTAAAAGTTTCTACAATATGATTATGCATTATTGTGCATGTATTTTCTGCTCATGAATGACTGATAAATATCCCAAATTTTTTTTTTGCTTGCGCCAGATTGCTGAAAAAATATCAATTGCAAGGTTTTGTAATTACATGCATGTGACCGCTAAAGAGAATGTTATTGTGGTGAACGCCTTTTAAATTTATTTAAGTTTATGCACGATTTTCGTTTTCCTCAATATATTTTATTTGTGATTGATTTTCAAGCATTTATAATTACCTGCCTCATTTACACGTTTAATATTATCAAGTGAAAGGAGCTCGTAGGATGTGAAGGGGCGCATGAATTGCGGGAAAATAAATTAAATACACATTGATATCATTTTTCCGCCCACAGACTATCGGTACATAGGAACATTCTTAGCGAACCTTTTAAGAAGGTTAATAAACATAGAGAGCAGTAGCGTCTCCCAGGGGCTGAAACAAGGTGATGGCTTAGCACCCACCCTTTTCAATATTGTACTGGAGCACGTCGTGAGGAAGACAATGATCAGAACCGACTCAAACATCTGCTACAGAAGCAATCAAATAGTTGGCTACGCAGATGATCTTAACATTGTCGGAAGATCCCTACAGGCTGTAAGAGAAGTGTTTGACCCTTTGGAGACTGCGGCAAGAGAGGTGGGTTTGCAATGAAAATAAAACAAAAATCATGATGCAAACCAGAACCCCTCACCGCAGAATAAAAGACAAAGTGAAATTTAAAGACAATTATAATTTCGAAGTGGTCGAAGAGTTTACCTACCTGGGCTCCATCATAACGCAGGACAATGAAGACCCAGTAGAAGTAAGAAAGCGCATTACAGCCGCTAACAAAACTTACTTCGCGTTGCTGCCAGTGTTCAAATCCCGAAACGTCCATAGGAAAACCAAAATAACCTTATATAAAACAATTATCAGAACGGTCTTGGCCTATGGATGTGAGGCGGGAACACTGACAGCAAAGTCAGCGGAACGGCTGGACATCTTCGAAAGAAAGGTACTTCGAAGAATCTTAGGAGCGGTGCGAGAGGGAGAGGCATGGAGAATCCGCACAATAATGAGCTCTACGATATTTACCAAGCTCCCAGACTCTCCACCCATTTAAGACTTCAAAGATTAAGATGGGCCGGACATGTGCACCGAATGCCAAGCACACGAGTACCGAAGAAGGTTCTGACAGGACACCCGGGAGGTAAACGAAAAGCGGGCAGACCTAGACTGAGATGGGAGGATGATGTCAGGAAGGATGCAAGAGGATTACTCCATGTTGCAGATTGGAAGACGACGGCCGAGGACAGAGGGCAGTGGAGGCTTATTTTGAAGGAGGCCAAGGCTCGAAATGGGCTGTAGCGCCATTGAAGAAGAAGAAGAAGAAGAGAGCAGTATTTATTCAATAATAATTTAGAAATAAATGCATGCTGCCACCCCAAAGGGAATTAATTAGCTAATTAAGACCCTTATAGCAATTAAAAACAATAAAAGCCAGATTCCTGTCTTAAAAGGAAAATAAAATAAATAATTTTAAAATATAGAATTATTAACATTACCGGTACAATTAAATAAATTTAGTGCAAAAAACCAAAATATTTAGATAACATAAATTTATTCATTTATCTATAAAAAGCATAATTACATTGAGTTTTTTATACCTGTTGTCTGAAATTAGCCAGGACTCACACCTCTCGAGAGCCACGTAAAAACATTAGGTGAGAACTCTCATAGTTAGTTAGCTAAATTATCAACAGATGTCCGGAAGGTACAAGGCTGTGACCAGCCAAGGAGATTTTTTCTATAAATGGCGGTTTTTTAAAGGGATCTACCTCTTTCCTCTTCGTCGCTTCGCTGAAACTACATCTAATTACTAACTCCTTGGTCTGTCTCGGGTAGTTTTGTATCTTCCGATTATAAAAAATGTAATTGGAAATAGAACGAAATAAATCAAGAGTTCCTTAGAATTTGTCCTGAAGATGAGTCTTTATTTTACCGGTTCCTTACCTTAAAACTTTACATTTGATCCTACGAGTCGGATAGTTTAACGCGAGTGATTAAATTAATAAAAAAGAACCAGCACTGAAGAAGGAACCAGAAATGCAGCCAGAATCCATCAAGCAGATTCCAGCATCCAGAAGACATCACGATAAAAAGGGCAAGTGACCAATCCATTCCATACTACCCACCTTACCATAAAAATCCTAAAAAAAAAGAAAGCAAAAAATTTAATGACATCAATATTGTGCATTTCTCATAAAAAAAATTGTTGCAAGCCGGTATGAACAAGTTTACAAAAAATAAGACGACATTGCAGCCGGCAATTAGATTATCGCAAAAAACTACAACAATGTTATAAATTCCGGGAATAAAAGAAACTTTTTCAGAAATAATTATTCAAATTAACCGCGAAGCCGATAAAACAGTTTGTTGCTAATAATACTCTATGGGCGAAATTTAACGGCTTGTCGATTATCGCAGATCGTGTTGTGACGGATTGAGAAGTTGTCAGTGTTTATTACAGTGTTTATTAGTTTTAAACGGTTATTGTGATAAAATAATTGGATAACTCTGTAAATTGTAAGTACCTGATTTGATAAAAATGGATTTAAAAACGCTAATCGGTAAAAGGGGAATCTGTAAGGGGAAAGTCACGAGATTCAGAGAATTTTTAAACAAAATTTCGTTGACACAAAGTGAACTAGGATTACGTATAAAACATTTCGAGCTTTTAATGGATCAATTCGAGGAAATTCAGGATAAAATTGAAGCCTTATCTCCCGATGAGGGAGATCAAGAAAGGGCGAGCTTTGAAAACGATTATTTTGATGTTTTATCCAACGCTAAAGAGAGGTTAGGTTCGGACCATTCCGCAGGCAAAACAAACAACAACATTAAACTGCCGATAATAGAGTTACCAAAATTTAAGGGTGATTACTGCGAATGGATAGAATTCCGAGATGCGTTTATATCTTTAGTAGACAGTAATTCTTTATTTATTTATTAACGGTATAAATATACCATAAATACATATTACATGTCACAAAATATTTGTTGTAGGTACTTAAGAAATAATTAAAAAGAAAGAGTTATAAATTAATTGTGGCATTTGATTAAGAAATGACACAAAGAGCTACAATTACATTCAATACTATAGTATAAATAAAATTAATATTGATTGAAAATATATGATAGAATAGCCTTCTTGTACCTAGTTTCCGTGCAGTTAAATAGATCCGCCACATCTGCGTATCTATTACTAACTTCATGTAATCTAGGTAAAAGCGAGTGTTTCGTGTACTCAGTCCTGTTGTTGTTACAATGAAACAAGATTTTGGAGCGAGTTGCTCTAGTGGGTATATGAAATTCGATGAGCTTAGTTAAATCAGGACTGTCTATTTTACCATTTACAATTTTGAACATAAATATTAAGTCGGATATAATTCTTCGATCTGAGAGTTTTAATATATTTAATTCTTTCATTAAGTAATTATAATTTATGTTTTCAATGGGAATACCGAGTTTAAAATTTATATATCTTAGGAATTTGTGTTGAATTTTTTCGATTGTATCTGAATGTAATTTAAAATGGGGGGACCAGATCGAGGAGTTATATTCGACTTGACTACGTACTAAGGATGTATACAAAATTTTTAATGTAGAAATATTCCTAAAACCTCTGGAATTTCGAAGAATGAAGCCAAGCATTTTTATTCCTTTATTAGTGATTGTGTTTATATGGGATATAAAGTTTAATTTCGAGTCGAAAATTATGCCCAGGTCAATAATTTCTTCGACAGAGGTAAGGGTAGAGTTGTTAAGAACATACGGATGAATTATTGGTTGACTTATTCTGTAAAATCTTATTGAATGACACTTATTTATGTTCAAGAAAAGTTTGTTAAGAGAACACCAATTAATTAACTTGTTTAAATTATTTTGTAAACAGATACAATCTTCGGCAGTTTTAATTATTTTAAAAATTTTCAAATCATCTGCAAAAAGCAACACGTTTACATCTTTATCAAATATATCAACAATATCGTTTATAAACAGTAAAAATAAAATTGGGCCTAAATGAGACCCTTGTGGTACACCACTGGTAGCTATAAATTGATCGGAAAGGAACAAATTAATTTTTACAAGTAGTACTCTATCAGATAGATAGCTTGCAAACCAGTCTAAAAGTTTTCCATCAATACCTAGATTACGTAACTTAACCAGTAGAATTTTATGGCATACTTTGTCGAATGCCTTGATAAAATCCGTTTATATGGAATCGACTTGAGTTCTGTTAGCTAATGCGTTTGATATATAATTTTCATATAACGAAAGATTTGTTAGAGTTGATCTGCCTGACAAAAATCCATGTTGATTCGGAACAATGAGATGGTTAATACATGGGGAAATTTGATCAAGTAATAGTTTTTCGAAGAGTTTCGGGATTACAGATAGCTTACATATAGGTCTATAGTTAGTGATATCACTTTTATTACCCTTTTTTAATATGGGTGTTAGATAAGAACGTTTCCAAATGTCAGGGAAGCAACCTGTGTCGAGGGACTGGTTAAACAATATACAAATTGGCTCAGCAAGTGAAGCGATGCAATTAATAAGGATATTGGGATGTACGTTGTCAGGTCCGGCCTTCTTGTTTTTGTCTAGAGATTTAATTTTAGTTTTAACGTCGTTTATATTGATGTGTACAGCAGGGATATGTATGCTCTCATTAAGGGAAGGAGGTGGTACATAATTGTCTGGGATATCTTCGTCATAGACACTTTTGAAATAATCAGCAAAATAGTTAACCTTTACTTTCATATCAGTGCTACTATTTTCTTTGAAGTGCATTGAGATGGGTAAACCTTGTTTGTTTTTTCTAAGAGAGTTAACATGTGTGAAAAAGTTTTGAATATTAGAGGGTATAGAATTTTCAATTCCATTTATATAATTAAAATACGATATTTTTGACAGTTTTTTACATTGAGTTCTGTAGTTATGAAATATCTTATAGTCGTTAAGGGAGTTGGATTCTTTAAAGTTTTTGTGTGCAATTTTTTTACAGATAACTAGTTTAATAAGCTCTCCGCTGAACCATTTCGGGAACTTCGCTTCTTTGAAGTGTGAAAGTGGTACATAGTTTTCAATGGCCCTGTTAATAATTTTGTAAAATATTTCAAGATTATAGTTAATATTATTGTTGTGGTGAAGAAATGACCAGTCTTCATTTGCAAGATATTGGTTCATATTGGTATAGTCAGCTTTGGAGAAATTATAAGTAAGGTTAGGCAGAATAGTTGTTTTGTCTGGTGAGTTATTCGTCGTGATGGTTATGCTTAGAGCAGGGTGGTGGCAGTCTAGGGGGAGGAGCTCGTCAACTGATTTAACAATATGAATTGAGAGATCACTACAGAATACCAGATCTAGCAGCCGATTATAGTTATTGTAGACTTGATTGACTTGATGTAGAGAGAGTAAGTTCGTCATATCTATTATTTCGCGAGCGTTTTCTGGCAAGCTTAGGTTGTTATAAGAGTTTTTATTCATCCAATCAATGCTAGGGGTATTATAGTCACCAAATAAAATTGTTCTGGCATCAGGGTATTTGTTTTTGAAGGTTTCGAGGTCATCAATTCTAACCTAGATGCCGTTCAAAAATTTTATTATTTGCGTTCTTGTCTAAAAGGGGAAGCGCTTAAGCTCATAACAGCATTGCCAATGCAAGTTGACAACTATTTAATGGCCTGGGAGATGCTCACGGACAGATACGAAAACTCAAAAATAATTATAAATAATCATGTAAACGCGTTGTTTAAATTACCGGACTTAAAAGCAGAAAATCACGTCGCAATAAGAAGCCTATTGGACGAGGCACAGTTGCATTTAAAATCGCTAAATAAATTAAATATAGCTACAAAAAATTGGGATGTAGTATTGATTTATTTGTTATCAAACAAGCTAGATTCAAATACAAGGGCTCATTGGGAACAATACCCAACAAAAAACAATCTACCTACCTACGAAGAATTTATTAAATGTTTGTATACAAGGGCCCAAGTATTAGAGGCCTCATCAAATAACGAAAAAAGAATTAATCCGGGAAAAACGAATCCGCATAATTATAAAAAGGAAGCTATGGTTTCATTTTCTGCACAAAAATTAAAATGTTTACATTGCAACGATAATCATAAGATTTATTATTGCCGCAAATTTTTGGAATTGAAGCCAAAAGAACGAATTGATAAAATACACAAATTAGGCGCTTGTTTAAAATGTTTAAACTTCGGTCATAAATTAAAGGATTGCAAATCAAAATTTAATTGCCGTAAATGCGATGGCGTAAATCACAATACGTTACTTCATTTTAAACAAGAGGAGGAATCAAAACACGAAAGGGCATCAACATCTTCCGCGAAGGAAGCGCCTTTGGTAACAAATCATGCCGCGAAGGTAGAACCAAATTTCGTGTTATTGTCCACTGCCATCATCAACATAAAGGACGATGCCGGACAATCAATTCAAGCAAGAGCTCTATTAGATTCTGGGGCACAAACTAATTTTATAAGTAAGGAATTTGCAAAGAAATTGAAATCAAAAGAGAAAAGGGTCAACATTCCTGTTACGGGAATCCACAATAAGATTTTAAATATAAAATATAAAGTGGAATTCAATATAACTTCAAGCTATTCTGAATATAAAAGGAATATAGAATGCCTGATAATACCTGAAGTGACCAGTAACCTGCCACAAATTTCCTTTCAGAGAAAAGACGCGGGGATCCCTAGCGGTCTCCAATTAGCAGATCCGAACTTCAACATTACCAGCCCGATAGATCTGCTACTGGGAGCGGAGGTGTTCTGGGAAGTCTTGCATACCGATCGAATGAGAATTGGAGATGCTGGACTCACGCTACAAAGGACCGAGCTAGGATGGCTTGTCGCTGGACCTATCTCCACTCCGAAACCAAAAAGGCCAGTAAATTCCTGTAATTTATCCTTAAATTTATTGCATAAACAATTAGAAAGCTTTTGGAAAATAGAAGAACTAGCTCCTGTAAAACATAGAAGCCACGAAGAAAGAGCATGTGAAGAGAGCTTCTTACGCACGCATGAAAGAGATGAGAAAGGACGTTTTGCGGTAAGATTACCGCTGCGGCCCAATATTAATCAAATGGGTGAAACCCTAAAGGTGGCTGAAAAAAGATTCTATAATATGGAAAAAAAATTTCTTGCCAATAAGGACCTGATGCTAGATTATAAAAAATTCATGAAAGAGTATCAGGAATTGGGGCATATGACGCTGTGCGAAGCACCGCCAAAAGATAAAATTTGTTATTATTTGCCACACCATGCAGTGATGAAGGAGTCTAGCACGACAACCAAAACCAGGGTCGTGTTTGACGGATCAGCCAAGTCATCAACCGGTATATCATTAAACGACGCCCTCATGGTAGGGCCAGTTTTACAAAAGGATTTATGTGCGCAATTATTATTTTTCAGAAAGCACCAGTATGCAATAACCGCCGACATCGAGAAGATGTATCGTCAAATATTGGTGCAGCCTGAGGATAGAGATTTGCAGCGCATAGTCTGGAGGGACTCTCCGGAAGAAGAAATCCGACACTATCAACTCAATACTGTCACCTACGGTTTGGGACCATCATCCTTTCTGGCTACCAGATGCTTGGAACAGTTAGGAACAGAAAATCAAGAAGCATACAGAAAGGTCAGTCGCATCCTCAAATACAACTTTTATATGGATGATTTGATAACTGGCGACGAAAATGAGGCAGATTGTCTCACTATTAAGCAACAGTTGAGCAGCATTTTGGCATCTGCTGGCATGAATTTACGAAAATGGCGATCAAATTTACCCTCTATAAGTTCGAAACCAGAGAGTGATACAGATATGATTATTACTGATAACCCCAAGGAAAAGAAAATTCTAGGGTTGTCATGGAATAATCAGCAGGACTATTTTCAGTACATTGTAGAGCCCTTAGAAGCCTGCGTTAAAAGCAAACGCCAAATGTTATCATGTATCGCCTCTACCTTTGACCCATTGGGACTGATAGGGCCAATAACTTTAGTCGCAAAACTGATAATGCAAGGTTTGTGGCAAACTAAGATTCAGTGGGACGAAGATGTTCCATCTGAACAGATGAATGCGTGGAATTCATACATAAATGAATTACCTCTTTTAAATAATTTAAAAATACCGAGAAAGGTAATTTGCAAACATCAAGTTAAACTGCATCTGCATGGATTCTGTGACGCCTCGGAGAGGGCCTATGCAGCATGTATATATATAGTGTCTACTGATGAATCGGGAAACACAACTTCTTATTTAGTCACATCAAAATCAAGGGTGGCACCGTTGAAAAGCATATCACTACCAAAGCTGGAGCTTTGTGGTGCTGTTTTACTCACAAAATTAGTGAACTATGTCAAAATAGCTATGAACTTAAATGAAATAGATACAACCTACTGGTGCGATTCCATGATAACGCTATTCTGGATTCGTGGACAGCCAGCAAGGTGGAACACATTTGTGGCCAATAGGGTAGCTGAAATCCAAGAGTCCAGTCAACCCGCACAATGGAAACACGTAAGATCGGAGGATAATGCGGCGGACGTTTTATCCAGAGGCGCGACGGTGTCGCAGCTAATAAAGTCTGACATTTGGTGGCATGGACCCACCTGGTTGATTTCAGGCGATTACCCGATTACCAGCAGTGAAGTTACGCCGTTGGATCTACCAGAAGAAAGATTAAAACTAACTTTAATTTCAGCCGTAAAACAGGATTGGGAAATATTTTCCAGATACTCTTGCTTAACCAAATTGCAAAGGGTGACAGCTTATATTTTAAGATTTATATTTAATTGCAGAAATTCCTTGTCCAGGCGTAGCGGAGCACTAACTGTTTACGAATTGGAGAATTCACTTCACTTATTAATATCTCGTGCACAATGTTTTGCATTCCCCGAAGAGACGAGGGCCTTACAAGCCGGGGTAAATGTAAAGAATAGTAGTAGGTTAAAGTCATTAAATCCTTATTTGTTTAAGGATTTAATCCGGGTGGGGGGTAGGTTGTCCAACGGAAAAATGATATCGGAAAGCCAACAGCACCCCATAGTACTACCATCACATCATAAACTAAGTGAGCTTATTGTCAGGCACTACCATTATTTATATTTACATGCAGGAACGCAGGCATTGTTAGCATTATTAATTAAAAAAAAATAATTTAATTAAAAAGGTTCTCAGATACTGTATTATATGTTTTAGATGTAACCCGAAAACAGAGCAACAACTGATGGCGGACCTACCTGCCGAACGAATAACGGAAGGTCGCGCATTTCAATCATCAGGCGTGGATTTCTGCGGCCCCATTTTGATCAAATCAGGTGTTAGCCGTAAGACTCACAGCGTAAAATCTTATATATGTCTATTTATATGTATGGTAACCAAAGCAATACATCTGGAACTAGTAATGTCTTTAAGCACTGATAGCTTCTTAAATGCGTTTAAACGTTTCATCTCGCGAAGAGGGAAACCCAGTAAAATGTTTTCAGATAACGCCACTAATTTTAGGGGCGCGAATAATGAATTAAGGGAAATATATGAATTTTTGGAAAATTCAAATGAAAAAATTGATAAATACTTAGCCAATTTATCTATTCGCTGGAAATTCATACCAGCAAGGGCCCCGCACTTCGGGGGACTTTGGGAGGCAGGGATCAAATCAGTAAAATATCATTTGAAAAGGGTAGCAAACGTTTCACTATTAACATATGAGGAATTCAGTACTGTATTATGTCAAATTGAATCATGCTTGAATTCCCGTCCCCTCTGTCCGCTGTCCAATGACCCCAAAGACCTAAAACCTCTCAGTCCTGGTCACTTTCTCATTGGAACGAGTTTAGCAGCGATCCCGGAGCAGAATTTGCAGAATGTAGCAGTCAATAGATTGAATCATTACCAAAAATTAAACCAACTAATACAGTCTTTTTGGTCGAGGTGGCGCAAAGAATACTTGGCTGAGCTGCAGACCCGGACGAAATGGACTGGCAACAACCAAAGGCAGCTGCAACCAGGCCAGATGGTCATTCTGAAGGAAGACAACGAACCTCCTTGTTTTTGGAGGCTAGGACGAGTGCACGCTGTACATCCCGGGCCTGATGGAAGAGTACGAGTGGCTACCATCATCACAGCACAGGGAACGGTCCAGAGGGCAATATCAAAACTATGCCTGCTTCCAATTGAGGACAACAAATGTGAAGACCATCTACCCGAGATGGACCAGGGAGAATAAGAAGCGACCCAGTAGCGCCAACACAGTGTGGCGCCCCCAAGCAAGACAGAATAACCAGAATAACCAGATTCTATAACCAGACTTTAAATTAATGAAAAAAATGCAAACAAAAGTGTAAAACAATAAAAAGGCAAAATGAATAAAGGTGGTGGAGGTCGTGACCTCTTGTGAAACTCGTGTAAAAAGAAAAACCAGATTGAGTGAAAATTAAAGGTTATAAGCTAACCAAAATAAAAATAATAATAAAAAAAAAAAAAACACTGCAAGTGCCCACATATATTTAATGTTAGACATTTAATAATATTTACAATAAAATTGGCTGTCCTGGAAGGAAGACTTGGTCCCGTCCTCATTGTATTGTGTTTGTCCTAAAATTGAATGTGTAATTTATTGTTATAACTCTTTGATTTAATTTTTAACTTTGAATTTTTAGCTAGAGCATGTAAATATGAATTTGTTAATTGCACAATTTAATCTGGGGTGAAATAGTTAAAGTAAAAAAAAATTTGTGAGCTATTTTTAGTATTATAAGTAGTATATTTTTTGTTCATTTTAGTTTAATAAAAAACTCATTCCTCACCGTTTTTTGGCTGGGAATATGTCTGAAATTAGCCAGGACTCACACCTCTCGAGAGCCACGTAAAAACATTAGGTGAGAACTCTCATAGTTAGTTAGCTAAATTATCAACAGATGTCCGGAAGGTACAAGGCTGTGACCAGCCAAGGAGATTTTTTCTATAAATGGCGGTTTTTTAAAGGGATCTACCTCTTTCCTCTTCGTCGCTTCGCTGAAACTACATCTAATTACTAACTCCTTGGTCTGTCTCGGGTAGTTTTGTATCTTCCGATTATAAAAAATGTAATTGGAAATAGAACGAAATAAATCAAGAGTTCCTTAGAATTTGTCCTGAAGATGAGTCTTTATTTTACCGGTTCCTTACCTTAAAACTTTACACCTGTCTCACTAGGATATACCTGTGTCGAGACGGGCGTAGAGGTATCTATACGAATATCGTAGTCGTAAGAATATTTAAGGTAAAATACATATTAATTTGTATAGAATTAAAACAGAAAGGTGATTGGAAGAGTGAGTATATCGAGTTATTTTATAAATGATGGAAATAATTAGAAATATTAAAAAAAAACTCAGCGTAACAGACCCAAACAAAACTCCAGATCGGGTGAAATATTTGACATCCATTTTTTTTTTAATCCACAGCACCTGTACCTGGCCACATGAAGTTTTGTCAGTTCAGAGTGACAATGATATAATAATTCAGAGTTCAATTACTCGGCTGGTTAAGTCCTCCATTGCAATACAAACAACTTTATTGATATATGTAATGAAATGATAGATACTGCTACCCGGCTCAGAACAGATATTGTCTAGTGAGTCGGGTAGCGCCAAAGATATTGAAATACAAGTAGATGTGCTATCTGCAGTTTTTACTAGGTGGGACTGCGCTTCCGGGTGTCGCCGATATTGTTTACCAATTAACAAATAAACTAAATGAACTAATAATTAACGAATAAACCAAACGAACGTTAAACTAAATGAACGAATTCTTTCCATGTTCAAACTATATTGTCAACCAATACTAACGCACATCTTCAAAAAATCAACGTAATGAACAAATTTTTTTGTATGCAAGCTACTCTATTTAGGGCGCAGTCCGCCGACAGTTGCGCGGACACCATAGCATATCTCTTTTGTATTTGAATATCTTTGGGTAGCGCACATATCTGTAAATAACTATTGATGTTAATAAACGCCCGGGTTACCGGCAAATTTAAAAAAAAAATTCATTCAGTGTGATGGTAGTAGCAGATTTTCGTTTATTGTCGGGTTTAACGCTACCCGCGAGTGATTGTGTTTCTTTTTAAAAAGTTGAGATCATAAACAGTAAACCAAGAAAGTCAATAAAAATGCAATTTAATTTAAATCAATTTAGACAGAGATGCCTTGTGAATAGAACGGAATATTTACAAACCTGTACCTAAGGGGTATAATTTATTTTTGTTCTACGACCATAAGAGCTTTTACAAACATGTGATGTATGTATATGTCGCAGGCCAATCGCAAAATCAGGCAGGATGCGCCCCAGGCACTCACGATCTGCCGCCAAGCACTTCACGATGTGGCTAGGCACATCATGATCTGGCTGATTTTACGATCGGCCTACGATATATATAACAATTAACCGTAATCTGGAAGCACTAGTTAAAGAAATTATAAAATAGTACCCGAGCAGAAGTATTTATTTATACAGGGTGTCCGGGGGGCGTATTTCCAAAACCTATAACCGGTTCAGTCAAAATTATTTTCAATATCAAAATGTAAATATTTAGAAATCAGATTTTTAATTTCTAATATTCACATTGGAAAGATTATTTTATTTAGATTTTAGAACAATTTTTTTTGCGAAGTGATTAAAAAATAACCAATTAAGAGGTGCATTTACAATATATGGGAATAATAAATATTTAGAAAGGAAATTAATAATTTCCAATATACACATTGGAAAGATAATTTTATCCAGATTTTAGAACATTTTTTGTTTTTGCAAAGTGATACAAAATAACCAACACAGAGGTGTTTTCGTTATTTGTTTTTGGGGTGTTATGCCGTGTCGCGCTACCTCCTTCTTTAGCCAATGTTTCGGACATCGTTGCAGTGTCCATCATCAGGGCAGATCCGGCAGATCCGGTAGATAGAATCACATGGATGGATTTACATGGATGGATTCACATCTGCCGGATCTGCCCTGATGCAGATCCGGTAGATGTGAATCCATCCATGTGATCCTATCTACCGGATCTGCCGGATCTGCCCTGATGATGGACACTGCAACGATGTCCGAAACGTTGGCTAAAGAAGGAGGTAGCGCAACACGGCATAATACCCCAAAAACAAATAACGAAAATGCTTTTGACCGTGAAAATCTTAAAACGTATCCAATATAGAGGTGTATTTAAAATGTAAATTGTCGCTACCGCGACTGAACCGGTACAGGTTTTGGAAATACGCGTCCGGGGGTAAAGTGCATTAACTTCGGGGGGTGATTCTACATGATAGTATAAGTAAAAAAGATAAATGACTTTTTTCGAAATTCCAACATTTAGGGGTAGTTTTGTGGTAAAAAGATAAAATTAGACCGGCGTGCGCGGCCAGCTTTGTTATTTTCCGCTGTTACGATACGGGCCAATCACCACCATACAATGTTGCCGCGATCGTGCCCGGCAGGCTCCCAGCAAGTAAGATCGTACCTCACACTAAGGATTTTTAGTAGGCAGATCTTTTTGTATGGGAAAAAAAAAGTTGGAATTTCGAAAAAAGTTGTATATCTTTTTTTACTCCTACCATCATGTAGAATCACCTCCCGAAGTTAATGCACTTTACCGCCGGACACTCTGTATATAGCTTTCTTTAATTAAATTCTGTCAGTTGAACATATTTACTATTTCTGAAAATTGCCAAATACTTGCAATATACGTACATTTTCCATGCCAACTCAGAATCAAATAAACTCAACACCTCTTTGTCATTAAAAACAATGAAAAAAAAAAAAAAATAGCCGGTAACATAACCTAACGAAAACCTATTTAACCAAATGTTTAAATATTTTTTTTCGTCGCTTTTAATGATTTTTCGAAGAAGGTGTTCAGTTGATTTCATTCTGAGTTGTCCGGTCACCGTATATTCAGTCCTGAATAGTCCTGACATTGTTGTTGCAATTAAAACGAATTTTACATAGATTATTTTTAGTTGGTATTTGGAAGCGGGTGGTAAGGAATATTTATGTTTGGAAGTATGTTTTTGATAGTGTGCAGGTAATCTAAAGTAGTAAATTAAATACATAAATGGAGGATTCCCTTAAGGTGTAGGTAGGTCTATTGGTAAAGCTTTGTCTGTTTAGAAAAGAGGTGTTACAAATTTATAATTTTAAAGACATATTTCAGCTAATTCCCACTTTTAACCAAGGTCAGTTTGAAGAAATTGCCAAGAGCAAAAAGCACGCTTTGACGCAATTATAAATTAGGCATAAAAAGTGATAACAAATAAAGAAATAACACAACAAATTGCCTTTTTACTTATCAAGGCCACCTCGACAAATGGGTTTACTTAAAGATTACCTTTTTTGTGTGGATACTTCAACAATAGTTACACTCTTCTGGGGTAAATAGAATTATATCTACCCACGGTAAAGGAATTATGTAGATAATGTTTTGAGACTGGAAAAAAGAGGTTGAAAATACCTTGTTTTTCATGCATTTTTTCAAAATATGGAACATCCAGATCATGCCTTGTTTGGGATGGATTCCTACATACAAATATAATTAACCATTCTATATATTGTTCCTTCCAATTTATTTTCAATTCGGGTGGCGGGTATGGGAAGCGAAGCACCAGGAACTATTTATTGGATAATCAACACCTCTGCCATAGACCACCCCAATTAGTTCGCGAAGTTTGGTGACTGAACCGGGGTGTCCGGCTTCATGGGTGAATAGGGTGACGTTTGTCTAGGTCGTCGTTTGTCTATGTTGTTACATTCTTCATACACAAAGTTTTGTTGAAAATTTTGATTATATTTTGCTTTTATGGCGTCGTCACCCGTTATTAATGAACTCAAATATGTTCACAAATTTTATAATTTAAATAACAAATGATTAGATGTAGGTTATGTCCAAGACGTGGCCAATTTTTTATAAAAATAAAGCATTTTCAAAATAAAGCAAAAACAAAGTAGAAACTACATACATGTCTGTGTACAATAATAATGTAATATATAATGAGTGATTTATTATATTTTTTATGTGGATTCCTGCAGTCCTAGCTGCTCCCAACTGCCTCGAACCAGTGAGACTATGTCATCCCCAATTGGGTTAAGTTGTGAGGCTGAAAGTATGGGGGAAGGAAAGGAGACGAGGAAGAGAATGGTCAGATATTCAGATCTGGTCACCCAACGTGGCTAAATCCGTATTAACCAACGTTTCAATTTTGAATGGGGGTTTACTTCAGGGCGATAATGAGAGAATCTTCCACTCTGGAAAGTGCCGATCAAATCGCCCACACGATTGATTTCATCGAAATACATATTGCCGATCGTTCAGGGTATTGTTTTTCTCAGGTACGAGAACAATTTGTTATTAACCACCCTTTCCAATACTTTTGAGGGTATGGAAGTGATAGCTATGCGGTAGCAGTTAGGAGGGTCGGAACGGTCCCCTTTCTTAGTTGTACTAGACGTTTGTACATAAACTAAATATAATAGGGAGCTGGCCACAATGACACGCCAATGGAGTTTCGTACGCCAGTGGATTTTGGAACGCCACTGGTCTTTTAAATGAATTTACTACTTTGACAAAAAATGCTTCTAGGTATAATGGCAAAATTGATTTGAGTACTGGATTAAAATAAATATTTTTCACTTTGGAGACTGTGGGAGACTGGGGTTTTTAGGTTACTGGGATACTGGGATAGGTAAACTGAATCTAAGACTGATTAAAACACTTGAAAAGAGGTTTGAACTTGGAGACTGTTGGTATCTTGAGTTGGTATCTTTCTTCTTGGCTGATAGTTTTGAACTGACTTCCTACCGGTTTGACTTCTATTTTTATAGGGCAAACTCAGGTCGGACTTTTGGGGGACAGAACCTCCTTAATTTTTCTAAGGTACTTGTTTTAGGTAATTTCCCTGGTCGCCACGATTGGAAGTCAGCTGTGTCAAAATTATGTGTGATAGTTTTTGCCATGATCTTACCAACTTAGGATACCAAAGCCTCACATCATTTTTATTGTGTTTACAAGAAAAGGTACAAGTACACATATGTGATATAAGGTACAATTTTAAACAGTAAATATTTTTCTTAAAGTGCTACAATCACTGATAGACGTCAGTTTTTGGGTTTTTTTTGTAGCATATACTCATTTTTAGGTGATGATGTTTATTTCTTGATCCAAATTATTCCCAATTTCTCGAAATTGAGCTCCAAATTTTTCGGAACATGAATTCGCTGTCGTAAATATTTACGATTCAGATTTTTCCTTTGTTCAGAATTGACCAATAGTGGCTCGGCTGGTCGCATGGTGGGGGTGACGTAAATAGACAGCCAATTCCTTGGCGTTGATCATTGCTGTCTAGACTCCCTTGTGGAAGTATTAGGTGGTTATTTAGATGTGTTTTCCAGTCCAATGAGGCTGCCGCACGTATTCATTATCAATTTCATTAATGTTTTCAATTGATTAGTTAGTTAAAGGACATAATTTCGTTGTAGACAAATCATTTGGAAGGGGCACCACATGCACATTGTTCCGCTAGCCAATAGCAGCACTCAGATTGTCGTGCTCGCGGCACGGTACTCTGTGACAGCGTAAATTCCAATCTTGAATTTCCAGGGTTGTCATATGCTTTCGCGCACTCGTTCAATGCACACGTATTCCTATGACACGTTCGATATACTCCCCTCAGTGCAGTCTCGACTGTGCTCAGCTACTTCGTCGGGCGTGTCCTTTTCCGATGTCTGAGTTTTGAATCGGGTGTCTTCGCAGAGGGTACAGTTTCATCAGTTGCTGGCGTGGCAGGCAGAATGACGGCGATTTTGACTGCCGGCCTTACGTATATCCCAGTGCTGGTTTGGATCCGGGCAGTTCTGACTTGTCCATCAGCTGCAGGTATTGCTTCGATGATACGGCCACGTGGCCAAATGTTTCGAGGCAGTGCTGGGTCCATGATGATCACTAGGTCATCCTTCTTAATTGGTGTAGTTGGATGGTGCCATTTTTGCCGGACAGCCATGGTAGGTAGGTATTCCCGCAGCCATCGCCTCCAGAAGGTGTCTGCAAGTTGTTGTCCGATGCGCCACTGGCGGCGTAGGCATGTTTCCTCTTCTTTTTTGTCGTAGAAGGATAATTGGGGGCGCTTCCCGGCTGACCCTAGCAAAAAGTGGTTGGGTGTTAAAGGTTCTTCATCACGTGGGTCAACTGAAATGTGGGTGAGTGGACGATTATTTACCACAAACTCAGCTTCTGCAAGTGCGGTGCGCAGCGTTTCTTCTTTTGGTGCTCTTTCCTTTAGTGTAGCGCTTAGGGCTTTCTTTACTGATCGTACTAATCTTTCCCAAGCTCCCCCCATGTGCGGACTTAGTGGTGGTATGAAGTGCCACTCGATGCCCTGGGTAGCTATTGCGTCAATCATTCTGGCGTCTTGGCTTATTGACAGCAGGGCGTCCCTCATCTCGGTGTCAGCTCCGTGAAAGTTTGTCCCGTTATCCGAGTATATGGCTGCTGGTTGTCCTCTGCGGGCGGTCATTCTTTGTAGGGCCATGATGGCCGAGTCAGCAGTCAGTGAAGCAGCTAGTTCTAGGTGAATGGCGCGTATCGAGAGGCAGGTGAAGATGGCTCCATATCGTTTTTCTCGATGCCTACCGACCGTGATAGCCATAGGGCCGAAATAATCAAGCCCGCAGTGTGTGAATGGGCGGACGTGATGCATCAGGCGGGGTGGTGGTAATGCGCCCATCAGAGGTGGAGTCGGTTTGCTGCGTCGTAGGAAGCAAGTGGGGCAGGCGTGCGTTATCTTCCTGCTTGTTGTGCGTAGTCGTATTATGAAGAAATGATTGCGTATTTCTGCTACTGTTTTCTCAGTACTAGGATGTTCCGCCTTTTTGTGGTAGTGACTGATCAGAAGTCGAGTGTAGGGTTCGTCGCCGTCCAGTATTATGGGAGTTCGAGCCACAATCTTTGTTCTTTCCAAGGCTTGTAGTCGGGTCCCCATTCGTAGTAGGTCATCTGGTCCAAAGAAGGGGTTCAGGGAGTTGAGGCGGCTGCCAGCAGGCAGTTTTTTACCTTGTCGGATGATGTGTAGATCAGTTGTAAAAGCGTTTTCCTGGGACCTTTTGATCCATCTGTGTTCTGCTGCTTTTATCTCCTCGGCTAGTAGTGGGCCTTCTACTGGTTTATTGGGCCCCATCTTGCATCGTCTGATAAATCGGAGGATCCAATCTGTGGAGCGAATCAGCTGATGCCATGAGGAGAACCGCTCTACTGATGGGAGTGCTTCGCCCCTGGTGGACACAAGGCCAACGTAGTGAGGTTTGACTTCTAGTGTCAGGTCGTCAGGCCTGTGGGCGGGTGCCCGTTCTTTTGGCCACGCACCCTCCGGGGAAGTGAGAAAGGCTGGGCCAGTAAACCATCTTCCTTCTGGTGTTAAGTCTGGCACCTCTAAGTCTCGCGTTCCTATGTCAGCGGGATTGAGTTTTGTGGGTACCCATTTCCAGTCGGGTATGTTGGTTAGTTCGTCTATTTCGCCCAATCGGTTTGCCACAAAGGTTGAGTAGGAGCGTGGGTCGGTGCGTAACCAGCGTAGTACAGTTGTGGAGTCTGTCCAGAAGCAGGTGCGGGATATCAGGGCTTTGCTTTCTTTTTGGATCGTCTGGGCTAGTCTCGCTGCTATGAGGGTGGCTTGAAGCTCGAGGCGTGGAATGGAGAGAGGCTTCAGTAGCGCTACCTTGCATTTACTTGCAAGGAATGTTACTCGTAAGGATCTACCTATTTTTTCGGTGAAGTAGGCCACGGCACAGCAAGCTTGCTCCGATGCATCGCAGAAAAGGTGTAGTGTTACGTTGTTTAGTTTGTTGTAGAGGCAACGTCTCGGGATTGAGATGCTGTTCGTGTGCAACAGGTTTAGCCAGTCTGTCCATCTCTGGGCATGTTCAGGGGCAATGGGTTCATCCCAGCCGACGCTTGAGCGCCACACTGCTTGCAGTAGTATCTTAGATCTGATGGTAAGGCAGGCAACGAAGCCGACTGGGTCGAAGATCTTCATTACTATGGATAATAGTTGCCGCTTGGTAGGTTGTGTGGCCGTGTCGTGGGAGATTGCCTCACGAAATGAGTACAGGAAGCGGTCTGTGGTGGGGTCCCAGATTAAACCAAGCACTCGCTCTGTTTCCGGACCTCCGCTGCTGATTTGTATCGTGGAGCTGGCACGGTCTTCTATAGGTACACTAGCTAGGGCCGCCGGGCTGTTGGACGCCCAATTTGTCAAGTGGAACCCATGCTGCATCTAGGTAATCGTCCATGTAGAACTTGGTGCGTACGGCTTTTGCGGCGGCCGGGTACTCGTGCTCGTATGTTTCAGCCACTTTATTTCGGACGAATTGGGCACTGCTTGGGGAACAGGTGGCTCCGAACATCATCGATGACATTTGATAGGTGTCTGGTTCGTGATGGGGTGATGTCCTCCACAGGAATAGCTGGGACGACTGATCTTCTCGCCTTATTTTTATTTGCAGGAACATTTCTTTGATGTCTGCAGCAATAGCGATGTTTCCTTCCCGGAAGCGTATTATATTCCCCAGGAGGGAGGACAGCAGATCAGGACCAGTAAGCAGCTGGTCGTTGAGGGAGGTTCCTCGGCATCGGCTTGCGGCATCGAACACCACTCTGATTTTTCCTGGCTTATTTGGGTTGATTACTGCAAAGTGGGGCAGGTACCATTTGCGAGGTGTGGTGGTGGAAGCTTCATGGCTTGATAACTTCTTGGCGTAGCCTTTGTTGATAAGTTGATTTATTTTGTCATTGTAGGCCACTGCTAGATTTTTGTCTTTTTCTAGCTTTTTCTCCAGGGACAGAAGTCGTTTCAGCGCACACTGCCGATTATCAGGTAGCGTGGCTTCTGGATTGCGCCATAGTAGACCGGTTTCCCACCTTCCTACAGGAAGAGGACGGGTAGTTGCATTCATAAGTGCAATTGCCTGTTGTTCGCCTGCGTTGACTCTGGTGGCTGATGTTACTCCGAGGGAGTCGATGGCGAAGTTGGTTTTTACTAGCTCCCTCAACTGTATGTCTGCGGCCGTTTCTGGTTGTAGTGCCAAAGTGGTGGTCGTGTTATTATCTCTGGGGTTGACTCCCCCATGAGCGATCCATCCTAGTGCGGTGCGTGATGCTATTCGCGTAGTATCATTGCATTCACGAACTTCCCTTGACACGATCAGGTGAGCGTTATCTTGGCCTATTAGCAGCTTCGGGACAACCGACCTTCCTTGGATCTGTAAGGGAGCGGGAGACAGAACGAGAAATAAAAGGCGTCGGGTCGAAGTGGTGAGTCAGTCATTTATTGGGCTACGTAGCAGATGGTCGGTGGTCGGTAACATGAGGTAATGCGGAGTGCCGTAGATGATGCTGCAGGCGTTCGGATGTGATGGTGTGGTGAAGGTCAGCGCGTTGCTCGACACCATGGCGGTGGAGATGACCTATCTTCCAGGCCGTTGCTCGACGCTTTAAGTCGCGGAGATGAACGGTGTGTGGCTCGGTGAGCTGAGCCACCAGCAGGTAGTCCTGGCGAGGCGGAGCGTGTTTCATGGCAGCGAAGCACGGTGGGCTTCGGGGTGCCATGAAGTGGTGAGCTGATCCCCGGACTGAAGGTGACGCAAGCCTTGTAAGTCGCGGGATGTTGCTGTTCTGCGGGGCTGAAGGCACGATGGGCCTTGTGGCTGAGACGTGGTGATGGACCTCGAGGAAGCTGCCCTGGATGCGTAGCGATGCCATGCAGGAGCACTTATTACATGTTGACCGACGATTAATGTGAGACTGAACTGGACTGAACTGCAGCGGGCGAGCGATCGGCTGCTTATATAGCCGCGGTAGAGTAACTACCTCGCGGTAGGTAATACGAGCCACTTCGAGAATATTCGGCGCCGTACAGATATTGTACGGTGCTGTCTCGAGACCTTTCTAGGCGGGGCGATATTATTATCTTCGGGCTGGCACGGGAGGCGAGAAAGTACATCGCGGCCAGTATAGGTACGAAGGTACCTAGGCAAGTAGGTTTGCCGATGCGCGCGGATATTAGGAGATGTTTCTCGATTCCTCTTTTGGTGGCGAAGTTCATAATGATGTTTCGCCACAGATCTGTTGCTCCGGCAGGTTGAGGTTGCTTATTGTGCTGGCAGATATGTGGAATGTATTACTGTTGCCTGCACCTCGTATTCTTAGTCTCACTCGTTGGGAGAGATTGTCGGAGGTGCACATTCCTTTCGCGCCGTGGATTCGCAGTCCGTGAACTGGGCCGTTTGCTCCGACTTGTATTGCGGTGTCAGTGTCGACAAGTGTTACTGTGGATCCTTCATCCAGAAGAGCGAACACTGACACTTCTTCTTTGTTTGGAGCGCTTAATATGACTTGCGCAATTTTTAATAGTACTCTCTGTCCGGAGTCCTGGCGTCACAAGTTGATATTTTCCACGGCGCTTTTTCGTACGAACTCAGGATTTTCGATCGAGCAGGGGGTGGTGTGGGGATCTGCAATCCCCTACTTTGCACCATTGGTTTATTTTGCAGCTTCGTGAGTGGTATTTTTCTAAGCACTTGCGGCATAATCTTCCCATGCGTACAGTTTCCCATCGGAGTTCAACATCTTTGGCTGCGAATTCTTTGCATTCGCGGGTTTTATGATCGCCGCCACATTGGGCGCAGCTTTTATCAGCTGTTTTTCTTTTTCGGCTCGGTCCAGGGTAAGTATGTTCCTCGTTTACTTTGCGTTTTATGGGGGCGATCTTTTCTTTTGGGCCATCCCTGATTTCTTCTTGATGTCCGGCATGTATTTGCTCATGGCTCGGTAGAAGTCGCATGCGTTCACTCTCTTCTTCCTCCTGGTACCCGGCATGTATTTGTTCACGGCGTGGTCGAGATCGTATGTGGTCCACCATCCCACTGTTTGGAATTGCGTTTGAAACCTCTTTCAGAAAGGCAGCGAGCTGGGTTATGGTAGCCGGAGAGTGTTGTTTGCGGATCTCGATTAGCCATGCCAGCCGCAGGGAACTCGGCATTTTGTCAGTGACGTCATTCAGTAATGCAGGATTGGTGAGATAACCTTCGGTTTTCAGGATCCGGAGAGATGCCACCAGGTTTTGTACCGTCCCGGAGAAATCTGCCAGGTCCTCGAGTGATACCTCGGTCGTGAGGTAAGGTAGTTTTTTAACCTTGTCTAGCATAAATTTTGCTATGGAGTTAGCGCTGCCGTATCGCTGCTCGAGGACGCTGATGATCTCTGGGACTTGCGCAGGATCCATTAGTAGGGGACCCACGGTATCTCGTGCCTTGCCTTTGAGGGCGCGCTGCAGCCGAATGAGATTTTCGCTCGGAGTCATTTGGCAGGTGGCGGTGGATTGAGCGTACTGTGCCTTCCAGGTGGGCCACTCGAGGGGATCTCCGGAGAAGGTAGGCAAATCTTTTGCTGTGGATTGCCTGGCGATGAGGGCAGCCATTCTTGAATCATCTTCTAATGTGCGGGGGCTATCTTGCGTTCTGGAAGAGCGGAGCGCCTCCGCCATCACCGAGGCGATCTGGGCCAGTGGGTCGTTGCCTTGCTGCAACCATTCTCGGGTGTGCCGTGCTGTCTGATTGGCTGTGTGCGGTGGTGTAAATAATGGGGAATCCTGGCCGGAGGAGGCTGGCTGATGCTGGTATCCTGCTGTGTTGTAAAGTGGGCGCTCGGGTCCGATATGGCTGTATTCGGCCGTAGGGATGTTCTTTGCAGGGCCCGTCGGTAGTGTGTACTCTTGGGTGGCAGCGGCGGCGTATCCAGTTGGATCGGTTACAGCAAATTCATTGGTAGGCTGACCGGCTGGTGTGTCCATTTGAGTAGTTGCATATCTCGTTGCAAACTCTTCGGCCGGCTTGTGAACTTGAGTGGCATATCTCGTTGCAAACTCATTAGTAGAAGGGCCGGTTGGTGCATGCACTTGAGTAGTTGCATATCTCGTTGCAAACTCTTCGGCTGGCTTATGTACTTGAGTGGCATATCTCGTTGCGAACTCATTAGTAGAAGAGCCGGTTGGTGCGTGCACTTGAGTTGTTGCATATCTCGTTGCAAACTCTCCGGTAGACGGGCCGTCTGACGTGTGTACTCGAGTGGCATATCTCGTTGCGAACTCGTTCGTAGACGGACCGGTTGGTGCCTGGGTTTGAATTACTACCTGACCGAGGTTGGCTCGCAGGGTCGGGCTGGTTGGTGCGGGCTCCTGGGTAGGTTGGCTGACTGCTTGGCGTGTTGCAGCGTTCAGGGCTCTGAGCAGATTGGCTGTCTGCTTGGCGTGACGTCCGTCCCGAATGCGCATCTCTCGGCGCAGCAATCGCAGGGAGTCTTCAGTTGTTGATTCAGAAGTTGTTTCACTGCTTTTACTGTTGGATCCGTGGAGGCTCTCGGCGACACATTCTGGAGCAGGTTGGTCAAGAGTGATGAGGTCAGGGTTCCTGGCAGGGTTCGCACCAGATAGATCGTGGCGGGTTCCGCTGGATGGCGTCTCATCGGTGTCTACGGTGCGTGGGCCCGGGGTCCGACGGGGTGCCACTGGCATGTTTCGGCTTGTTCCCGGGGCGTTAGGTTTAGACAGCGATATTTCGGAAGGTGTCGGGGTCTTACGGCCACTGCGAAGAGACGGCATTTCCACTGGGTAAGACTGAAGGCGTGTTATGTGTAGATCCGACTCGAAGGACCAAATGTACTAGACGTTTGTACATAAACTAAATATAATAGGGAGCTGGCCACAATGACACGCCAATGGAGTTTCGTACGCCAGTGGATTTTGGAACGCCACTGGTCTTTTAAATGAATTTACTACTTTGACAAAAAATGCTTCTAGGTATAATGGCAAAACTGATTTGAGTACTGGATTAAAATAAATATTTTTCACTTTGGAGACTGTGGGAGACTGGGGTTTTTAGGTTACTGGGATACTGGGATAGGTAAACTGAATCTAAGACTGATTAAAACACTTGAAAAGAGGTTTGAACTTGGAGACTGTTGGTATCTTGAGTTGGTATCTTTCTTCTTGGCTGATAGTTTTGAACTGACTTCCTACCGGTTTGACTTCTATTTTTATAGGGCAAACTCAGGTCGGACTTTTGGGGGACAGAACCTCCTTAATTTTTCTAAGGTACTTGTTTTAGGTAATTTCCCTGGTCGCTACGATTGGAAGTCAGCTGTGTCAAAATTATGTGTGGTAGTTTTTGCCATGATCTTACCAACTTAGAATACCAAAGCCTCACATCATTTTTATTGTGTTTACAAGAAAAGGTACAAGTATACATATGTGATATAAGGTACAATTTTAAACAGTAAATATTTTTCTTAAAGTGCAACAATCACTGATAGACGTCAGTTTTTGGGTTGTTTTTGTAGCATATACTCATTTTTAGGTGATGATGTTTATTTCTTGATCCAAATTATTCCCAATTTCTCGAAATTGAGCTCCAAATTTTTCGGAACATGAATTCGCTGTCGTAAATATTTACGATTCAGATTTTTCCTTTGTTCAGAATTGACCAATAGTGGCTCGGCTGGTCGCATGGTGGGGGTGACGTAAATAGACAGCCAATTCCTTGGCGTTGATCATTGCTGTCTAGACTCCCTTGTGGAAGTATTAGGTGGTTATTTAGATGTGTTTTCCAGTCCAATGAGGCTGCCGCACGTATTTATTATCAATTTCATTAATGTTTTCAATTGATTAGTTAGTTAAAGGACATAATTGCGTTGTAGACAAATCATTTGGAAGGGGCACCACACGCACATTGTTCCGCTAGCCAATAGCAGCACTCAGATTGTCGTGCTCGCGGCACGGTACTCTGTGACAGCGTAAATTCCAATCTTGAATTTCCAGGGTTGTCATATGCTTTCGCGCACTCGTTCAATGCACACGTATTCCTATGACACGGTCGATATATTAGTGATTGGGTGTACGATCGCCTTTTACTAAAGATCTAGCACCCTTTGAGTGAGGGTTTAAATAATTTTGAGAACATTGCAAAACACAGGTATTTCATCAGGCACACTGGTTCTGTCGACTTTCAACTCATTCAAGAATCGGAGAATCTCCCTGTTCCCAGATCTTTGGCGCATTCATTAGGAAACTGCAGTGCGGGGCGGAGGGAGAGTCTCTCCGTTGTTTTGAAGTGTTCGAAAATTTTGGGTAGTTTAATTACCATTCCAAATAATAATTCACTCGCTGAATGTTTAAAAAATATTTTTATTAATATTATTAAATCAACCTAAGCCATAAGTAGCTAAGTATTAGATTATTTTATCTTTGATTTGTGATTTGTTGTTTTTAGAAAGACGTAGGATTGGTAATATAAAATATGAGTGCTTTCTAAGTAAGTGATACCTGTTGTTAACGTAATATAAAGTAGACACTTGTCAACCGCAATACAGGCTCAACCAGCGCTCTAAGTTATTCCAGATAAGAACCAGTAAAGGTAAGGCCTGCCAGCAACTTCCGGATTAGTTTCATTTGCCGACGTGACTTGTTTATCGGAAGCTGATTAGTCAGTGCTGGTTCTGTTATAATTATTTTGTTTCAATATTATAGCTTTTACTTGTCTCTCCTTATAAATTATGATTGAGAACATCGCAAAAGGTACTTCAAGCGGCGCGTGACGTTTCACACCATTACGGCCTCCGTAGTCGAGGGGTAAGGCTCTCGACTAGCAAACCTAAAGTCCCGGGTTCAATTCCCGGCTTGCACAGGTAAATTTTATTTGGTTGAGTTGTATTATAGGGACCACAATTTAATGGTAATTTTAAAGTGAAATATTCTCTCAGTATCACTGGTAGAAGACCACCATTCAGAATTAAAATATTGCTTTAAAGGCTTTAGCGGTGTTTGGTAATCAGATCTCAATAGCCAGGTACCCCGACTTCCTCTTCCCCATCTCTTTTTCTCCCCACTACCTTCAACATACTCGCATTAGGGATGCCGTAGTTTCACTGGTTCCAGACAAGTAGGATATTTGGTACGAACATAAAAAAAAAATATTTTAAAAAAGTAGTATTTTTCCAAAATTACGGTTAATATTTATATAATTATTTTATAGATATAAAGGACAAATTATCATCTCGTAAAAGGGACATTTTTTTATCTAGTCATTAAAAAAAGGATGTCACCTAAGAAATTCACTGACGACGAATGAAGTAGTCTCACAAAAGTTTTAAGAAAATATAAATGTCCCTTAATTTAAGACAAAAGTGCTATAAAAAGATGCCTAATATGGAAGTATATTATAAAAACAGTTTTATTACCGTTTACGGCAAATCAAATAGTTTTTTTTTTTAAGTATGATGTACAAATTTTCCCCTTGAAAATAATTCATCAATATGGTGGACGTTAAAAACCCTCTACGTTATTCCATTTTACAATAATTATGTTGAATGCAGCCATGACATGCATTCTCAGAAAAATACTGAATACCACGACATACCGAAAATTACTTCCCCGATCATAAAAATGCTTTGAATATTTCTCAACAAGAATGCTTATAATTTGCAGTCGTATGACATCGTTTTCACGATTTGCAAAATAATGTACGAATATTGCAATATTAGAAGAAAGCCAACAACGGGATCTTTAATAAATTTGTTACGAGTTTTTTTTTTCAAATTTCGGAACCCCTAAAATTAATTACAATAATAGTAAAAAAAAATCTAGTTCAGGAAGGTGAAAACCACCGTCCTCTAAGATCAAATCAGTACACGTATTCAAATATACTATATTATATAGTTTATAAGATGCACGCCATCTGTTTAAGATTGAGAAAAGTTTTGTTTAGTGATCGACAGGTTGTGTGCTGTATGTTGAATTTATTTACAACCTTACAGAAAAACAAGGCAGAACTAATGAACGTACGGTTGTTTTAAAAAACTGTACAGCAATGAAAGTATGATTAAACAAATTTATTATAGTTTAATAGCTTTCAATAACTTTAAAACACTCTTTGTTTTATGATCGACATGACCAATTATTGTCTTTCGTTGCTGATATTTTGTCTGAACATGACTAAAAGATACGTACATAATTTATTAAGTGTCTTTTACATTGAAAATTATAATGAAGAAATCTTTTTTATTGTATTACGTGTTTTATTTTGTAGTTATTGTGTAATTTTGGCTTGGAAGCAGAATGCAGAAACATGGGATATTATAGGTAATTATTATTGAAGATCTTGTTTACTCACCTGTTGACTGAAACAAGAACTGAATAACAGCAATGACACGATTAAAACTTCTTTCACTACTCAACCAAAGATGGCGTTATTCTTGTTTCATTTCAAATTTCGTCACTTCATTTGGATAGGGTTCTAACTTTGCTTCACCTTGTTCTGAGATATGAGGTGTCAAAGTTTGCAAAGATGATTTCTCATTATCTGTTTACAAATTTCCGATTTTTATGTTGAACCTTGTGTAAAGTATTTTAATTGAACATATTTTAAATGAAAATATTTAAAGAGGACGTAAACTTACCCTTTTAGAACATACCTAAACATACAAATAGAACCCTGTGCAACCAGCTAGAGCATAATAATTCATTGCACAAGGTTCTAATTACATTACCCTAATGCTATTCCTAGCTCGGGCCAAGCCCTATTCAAATATTTTCCAATAAAATATGATAAACTAAAATACATAAATTAAAATTCTTACATAGATTTCGAAAATTCGTCTTTGGAATCTTAGAAACCTTAGAAAATGGTAAGACGTAGTTAGAACCCTATCCAAATGAAATGACGGACCATAATGTGCCTCGTATTTAAGATCAACTGTCAGATTTAAACAAAATAGAGAGTGTAAGTGATGTTAGAACCTTGTGCAATGAATTATTATTGAAAAAACTTGAAGTTAGAACTTTGTCATACTTATATCTACGAAAATACAACACAGATGGTTCTGAAAATTAATTGGGTTATAGAAATAAGCAAAAGAAATGCTTTGGCATTCAAAGGTCATTTTTGAAAAAATGTCAGTTAGAACCCTATCCAAATGAAGTGACGATTTATAGGTATCGCGCTTAGTTACAAAAAATCCCATCAAAATTCGAAAATATTATACGGTCTCAAATAAAATTTTAAAAAATGGGGAGAGATTGCTTTGGACCAGGCCAATGAAGTTATTAGGACTAGTTTTAGCTCAAAACTCGCTTGGAAAAAAACATATCCATGAAAAAGATCCATCAAACGCGCCATAAGTTTTCTCTAACCCGTGTTTGGTAAGATTGGTAAATTACCTGCAGACAATATTATACTTCTATACGTGACCACCATCAGAAACCTCTTTTCATCCGCTGTACGTATTTGGGTGAAGGCAGCAAGGCAAACATGAAACCATTACAAATCCTGGAAAACAATGTCATTCGACTAAAATATTAAATGCTCCCTCGTGGATCAGGGTTAACGCTCTCACCGAGACGCAAACATTTCCGGGTACTTAAATAATTAACTTTCTGAACTTCTGCCGTAATACAGACATGTGCCTAGTGAAGTAGTCAAAAAGCATGTAAATAGGTACTATGCACAAAAACTTATATTATGAATAAAGACATTTTTTCCATGATATGGTAATGGCCCGGCCATAAAAGCCCAGTGATGAATTCGCTATCTAGCTATGATGCAAATTCTACGAAGGCCAGTCAAAAAGTAATGCCTCCTATTTGAAATAAAAATTGCAATTGCAGAGGTCGAAAACCACACTATTGACGTTTAATTTGTCACTTCAATATTTCCATTCCATTTCCAAAGTTTTGGTTCATCTTTTAACATGGGCATGTATCCCAGAGCGGTAAAAAGCACGTCCTGCTTCCTAAGGCCATCCGCCATAGCTTTTGTTGGGCCAAAGTGCTTTAAGCTTTTTAAGGGTTGTGTCCTATTGGACCGAAATTATTGTGCATCCTTGCTCCAAAAAATCCACCATAATTAAATACTCTGCATACCTGAACACTGTCGCTATCACTTACCGTGCCGATCGCACAGTTTTGAATTTGTTCATCCCCAGTGAGTTAGCCTCGGTTCCATGAAACCCATGTTTCGTCTCCGGTTACAATTTTTGTGCAGTTGCATCACCGTACACATCTTTCAGTCTTTAATGAATGCGAATAGGTTTTTCACCTTCTGGATTCAACTATTCAATCTTAGAACGCTGACTAGTACGAACATTGACATCGGCCATTTAGCAAACGACTGTAGTGCTGCCATCTTTTGATGCAGAAAGTTACTATTGTAGTATATTATAGATACAGATGAAGGTTTGAGGAAAAGAGCCAAATTCAATTCTTTCATTTAACTAACTTTATTTAACAAGAAAAAATAGGAGGCACTACTTTTTGACTAACCCTAGTACATTCGAATATAAAATGCCAAAACCGGTCTTCCGAACGAAATAACTACTATAGCATCTCTGCACTTTACTTTTAGCATGTTTTTCCCATCTTCCATAGCTATTTAAATAAAACACTCAAAATCAAAGTTTAAAAAAATCGTTTTTATATTAGATCAATATTATCAAACATAATAATATCGGTTGTCTGTGCGTCCGTCCTCCATGAAATATGATTCAATGATCTCAAATTATTGGTGACTTAGCAGGGGTGCCCGGGTTTATGGGGTGAGGTTTGTCCGAGTCTGGTGGTGGATGAATCTGCCCGTGAACTGCATGGCAGGCCAGATTAAGAGAGACTTGTTGAGGAAGATCTCTGGAGAACTCTCCAGCAGGATTCTGTCGGAACATCGGCTTGCACCGCAGTGGAAGGGATGGATTCACACATCCGTTACTCCTGGAGACAACTAACTAACTAACTAACTAACCATCACGCCGTTTCCCCCCAGGGAAAGGCAGAGAGGACGGACCACCAAACAACTCGATCTTGGAGTACACTCCTTGCCTCGTTCTGACTCCTATATCATACCATCCATCATACCTTTTTCCTTCCCAGAACTTCATCTCCTTCCTTTCCTCAAAATTTTATCAAAAGCCATAGACGACCTGATTATAGTGAATACGATTTTTTTAAACCTGTAAAACAATTCTTTCGTATCATAAATATTTTCTCCGAACATTTTTTTTTAAGATTTCAAATTACAATTACATCTACGGAAAATACATGTTTACTGATCACAAAATAATATCATGTTTTCACAAAAATACTATGAACAATTTAAATTATCGTTAATCTCTAGAATGGTTATGGAAATGCTTTAAACTACATAAAATTTAAGTGCATTTCAAGTACACGTAGGGTCAATATCTTCTCGTCCATCTGTAACCTTGTAACTTTGCACAATGGTTCTATCCATATGAAACCAGTTTTCACATGCCCACTCGACAATATAATAGCATACTCGTGTATTTACGATAAAGAAGATACTAAGTTATTTTGACTAAAAAAATGTACGATTTTTTTTTTACATTCAGATATTCGTACGTCTTTAGATGTATCTGATATTTATCTTCATCTTTTAATATACCATTTTGTGTTATTAGTTATTGTTTATTATATTCATATTTTATGCTGGAGCATGTATATTTTATTATGAAAGTTTTATATTGCGTGCGCTGCGGGCGTAACAAAGCATTTAAAAAATTACTTTTAAATTCCATGGATATATGCATAACTTTTTGTAGAAAGATTTCATATTTTGAACATTTTCGGGGTCTAATAATAAAAAACAATCATAATACTTAAATGTTAAATTATCTTCCCTTTTCGTACAAAAAAGAGATATGCTATCCTTTCTGGGATCTCCCGGGCTGAAGATTTCATTTTCATATTAAAATGAAATAGTATGAATTATGAATCATGTGAAGCAATTATAAATATATTATTTAGCTCTTTCCAAAATATAGTGTTTTTATGCAGTTCAGTGGATTCGGTTTCTGTTTATATTTGGTGTCAGTATATTTTCTAATTCTGATATCTCAATGTTTTGTATTCAGCTTTTTATTGAGTTTCAAATATTTTAATAATATTGTTGTGATTTTTTAATAAGAGTAGGATATTATTATGGAGTTTAATAAGATAGCATAAGAAGCATTTTTGACTAATGGGGTATTTCACCATCCTTCTAATAGATTATCCATACGATAACGTACTTTCGATTAATGAGACACTATTTATTTATTTAAAAAGTCTGAGTTCACTATTCGGTATAAGACTATATGTAGGATAAGTTTGCCGAGGTTTTTATCTGTTGCGTGTATTTTTTTGTTGATTTGGATAACCTATCATAAGTCTAATCAGTGGCTGATTTGGCATCGCGTTTGGGTCCCACCCTAGCGTCGCGTGTTTGATTCCTCGGCTGGCCAAGTCCTCCATCACGATACAAGCAACACTTTCCGCTTACTGTGGTGATAGTAGGAGATTTTCAAATAATGGCAGGTTATTCGTAATCCGGGAGTGTGTGTCTTTCTTTTAAATAAAATAAAGCCATCACGAGGATGTTGAAAAATCCCGTAAATGTTATATTTTTAGATACTTCTTGGAAATGTTTTTGACCCTGAGATCTAGTGTTTCTAATATATGTACCTACTTGTTATTATTGCTTGTGTTTTTTTTTTTAGGGACTTTTAGTATATTTTCTTTTGCACTTCCCCATCTGACAATACCCTATTCACATAACAGTGATTGGCAGAGCCATGTAGATATTGATTAAGTCTTTTTTGTGAGGAAATTCCTGATGTTTTTTATTTTAATAATTTATTTTTGTAAGTTTTATTACTCGTATGACTAATGTGTTCTATCCTTTTTACACTTTGATCAATTTTTATACATGGATTTGTTATATGGTCAACTTTTTCCAATGATGAACAATAACAACACACATTTAAGTGAGGCGGGCTAGGAATTTTCAAATTGAGGTTTCCATCCGAGTTTTATATATTTCCAAATAATCTTGCAAAATAATAATTGCAAAAAATATTCTACCATCAAAATAATCAGAAGATATGCAAAATAAAAAAAATTAATTAAAATAATGACTTTTTTGGGATTTTGATATATTCACATGCACAGTTTGGTGGGGATTATTTATATCGTTAATTATTATCAGGAAACTTTAACAATGTCAAATTTATCGCACAAACTAACGTAGGCACATAATATGTTTGCGTAATCTTGATGTAACCTAAACACTAATAACACTCTTATGTACCAGAAGTCTACATAAAAAAATATCTTTTATCTTAATGGTCTTGTTGAAATGTCGTGAATAGTAAACACTTATAATGAAGCCAGCACGATCGATGTTGAAAAATTGAACAGATTTTATTATGAAAATCACCTACTTATTTAAATATAATGTTTCATATCGAAATATTATATTATAACAAAATTAATGACTTTCTTTCTCTTTCATGATGTCGAATTTCATAAACGCGTTAAAGCTAAAAAAAAACTAAAGTACGTAGGAAGGTACCCTCACAATTTTAATGGTAAACTAATAAATAAACGTTCTTAAAAACTATTGCAATATAATTGAATAACACAACTCTTGGAACGTGAATAATTAATAACGCCGAATAAAACGAATAGATTGTATTAGTTTTTTTATCAACCACGCCTCATCTTCAAGAGCTGGAGTATTGACCTAAGTTTTTTTCACAATGGAAACGTGTGCCTACCTACACACGATCTGCTGATTTTTTTTTTCGATCTGCTCTCGATGAAGTGTTCTGAGAGTTATCTATATTTTAAAATAGTGAGCTGGTCATAAAGAATTATGAAAGGTCGATAACCATAGGAAAATACGTTACGCTTTATTTGGCCCTGAAAACAAGGGTTGTCTATGTAAATATAACAGATGAATTAGTTTTTGTTCATGTGCAGCAGATTATTTGTGTGTTGATTATTTGTGATTATTGATGTGTCAATATCAATGATAATAATCATCACTTTTATTTATTACTAGCTGGCTCCCGGCATGCGTTGCAATGCCATATTGTATCCTATCCCGTGCGTCCCCGTTCCCCTCCCGCATCCCCCCTTCCCCTCCCGCGTAGCCCTTCCACCTTCCACCCCGCCTACCCTCTCCCCTCTCCCGCTCGCTCGTCCGGCCCACCCCTTTCCGCGTTCCATATATTCATTCCCAATAAATTCAGTTTTCAAACAGCTCGCATGCCACCTATCACAATTTTTTTATTCAAATTTTCATTTTTCATACATTACAAATATTCTTTTTTGTGCATTATAAGAACAATCAATCAAATTTGGTACCTAACCTAGGTACATATTTAAAATATCTACATAATTTTAAAAATTCATAGACAATTCTTTGTTACAAAAAAAACAGCTGCATGCTAAATTCACATTCATCAAACGCGCGACTGTCAAAACCTTTCGAAGTTAAAATAGTCGTTAAGTTTTCTGAAATTATTCAATTTTCTAATTTTTTCTTTCCGTAAGAACCTTCTGCAAAGTATAAGAAAACGTTCTAAAGTCATTCAAAAGTTATGGCGTAACCAAGGGAAATAGGGATTCATTTGCATATACATATATAGATATACTGTTTATTTATTATATACTTACCTAAGGCCGACCTGGTTTCGCTACTACCGTAGCTTTTATTCTGCTTTCACAGGGAGTTGAAAAAAATGGACTGAGCTCCAGTGAAGGAAGTATTAGGAGTAAGGGTAGATGAAGAATTGGCAAGTGAGTGTTCTTTGTCAATTCCCCATTGACAAATTACGACAAATTACGTGTAGCGAAATCCGGTCCGCATTAAATATATAATAAATAAAAGTACCTACTTAAGTCTCGAACTTTTATTTAGTTTTATTTGGTGGTTAATTAAATCGCTATTAATGTTTTTGGCTGTAGCTCGAGTGCTTCCAAGTTATCCAATCTGATACCTATTTCGTTTTTATGCAATGTGTTTTTATTAAATTTTCGCTCTGTTTCAATGAGATGGTTCGCAAAATCAGAGAAGCCATTATCTACTATTTAAACATCTTAAGAGTTTTTTTCGTTGTTTGTTTTTGGGGTGTTATGCCGTGTTGCGCTACCTCCATCGCCAACGTTTCGGACAGCGTTGGCTAAAGAAGGAGGTAGCGCAACACGGCATAACACCCCAAAAACAAACAACGAAAATACTTTTGGCCGTGAAAATCTTAAGAGTTTTTTGATACTGGTATTGATATTGCAACTGCTCCCAATAATCTGGAGCCAGTAAGACTATGGCTTCCCCACTCGGGGTATGTTGTGAAGGTGAAGGTAGTGGTAGGGAAAATAGATGGGAAAGAGGAAAGTGGGAAAGTACCTGGCTATTTGGGAGGCGGGAATGCGCACCGCCGCCCCGGGAACCTTTATTGGATAACCAACACCTCTGCCATAGGTCACCCCAAGTGGTTCGCTACGTTTGGTGATTTAGCAGGGGTGCCCGGGTTCATGGGGTGAGGTTTGTCTAGGTCTTTGAGGCGGATGACCAGGACATACTGAACCCAAGATTCCTACCCACCCCTTAAACCCATTTCCTTCCCAGAACTCTCCTCTCCTTCCTTTCCTTAAAAAACCCTCCACACAGCATCATAGGTGAGCATAAAGATGACATAGGCCCTGAGGGAAATTATGTTCCTCAGGGCTTCCTGTGTGGAACTCACGTAAAAAAAATCAGTTCTGAACGCCAAATACGGTTAAAGGCATTTCAAGCATTGTTTCAATTCTGAATGGTGATTACACCAGGGCGGTGCTGAGAGTATCATCCACTATAGAATGTGTCGTAAATATACTACGTATTATTTTAAATTACTAAATTGTAAAATAACCAAAATTATTTTTTTTTTAAATACTTGCGCACGCAGCGATATGTACTCGAGAGCCTTACCCTTAGACCACAGAGGCCGTCATTTATATTACTTTATTTTATCGTTTATTATATTCCTTGCATAATTATGACGTTTTTCAATAATTTTTAAAAATTAAGATGACTTATAAAAACGTTATTTTTCCTGTTGGCGTATATGTGTGTTCTCTGCATCATTCATTAATTTTCTATATTGTTCTCCTTTGTTATTCGTCCATAGAACTTTCCCCCAGAAGCAATATGAAGGACTTATATTAGTCACCCCGTCGTAGGTGTTCGTAGAAGGCAGTATTATATCCCAAGATGGACACCATCACCTCCGGTATGCAGTCACCAATGCTTCAAAACATGAGCGTTGTATGTGAAGGAATCCCATTTTTTCCCTAAGCAACTCATATTATCCATATCTCGAATGATTGTAGTCTGATAATTACCTTTTGAGATAATTGTAATCGTTCACACTAAATCTGCAACTAAATAAATAACAATTCCAACCTACGTGCAATTATCAAGCACATCGAAAAAACTAGATCACCTTTATCCGAAGTTCTGAAGAGGTCGTAAATACAAGAACCAGTTTTGAAATGATAACCAACACCTTCCCAATAAGGTAACTTGCAGATGATCTTTACTTATCAGGGTTGCTCTCGTATGCTATAGATTTTATTTACTCTTTCATTCCAATACCAAAGAACAAGAATGATTTTGAATAAGAATTTGTTATAAAAACATGTTAAATGTTTGTATTAAGATCGATAGATTAGGTACTGCCTGGAGGGAGGCGATTGCATCTCAGTGGGAAATTCATTTTGGATATATTGACTTTTATATTGCGTTCGTTAATGGAGCTCAGCTGGAGTCAGTCATCGATTATATTTATCTTGGACAATCAATACCCATAAATCGGAATGGAGCCATGATTGATGAAAATGTACGCAAGGCAATGCTGATACGGATTTTGCACTTAATGTTATATGTACTCATGTAACTCTTCTTATAGGTAGTAACCGATTATGTGCAAAAACAGGCGGTCCGTTTGTTAGATTCTCCTAACTTCACAAACGAATTGCAATCTTTAGAGTACAGACGTCACGTGGGAATGATGTCCTTGTTCTACCGGTATTACAATGGAAGATGCTCCGAGGAACTAGCGTAATTGATCCTTTCGGCACCGGTGCATAGTCGGGAAACATGCCAAACTTGCGTCCAACATATGTACACGGTTGACATTTTGTCACATGAGAACGTCATTTCTACGACTCGTTCTTGAGTTCAACAGCTCGGCTGGGAACGATTTGCTAGCCTCTGTGTATCCTCCCTCCTACAACGTGTGTCTCTTCAAGACCCGTGTTCAATTCTTCCTCTCATCAAAAAGACCCTCCACACATCATCTTTAAAGATGACATAGGCCCCGAGGAATTTTTTTTTTCCTTAAATAACACAACTTTGCTAATGGAAGACGCGTATGTCGACAGAATAGTAATTAATCCTAAACATGGCAACACCTCAGCACAGGTTCTCCTAACGAGGTGTTCACAAAACACTTCCAACCTATTTACATATACCAATTCTTAGAATGATTGTTTCCAATTAAAAGGGTAGTTGCACGTAATGTGGAAAAATAATTATGTAGTTTAAGAGGGTATTACCGGAGAAAACCAGAAATATGTCATTTTCAAATCCGATTTTAGACGTATTGACTCTTTTCCACAAAAAAATATAAATGGATTTCGAAAGATTTTCCTTTATCCACCATTCGCATGTTTTAAATTTTGAGAAAAAAAAAATATTTTTCGTATAATAAGGTTATACCATAGGTCGTTGGCAGATTTGTTAAATTTTCAAAAAAGATTTTGTATTATACCACACCTATTTCAAATCATATAATCATGCAGTAAAATAAATCAATACATTATCTGGGTATTGCATGTTTTAGAATTCGAATTTTAGTTTAAATAAAACCATTAAAAAATATATACCTACATGTGTTTTTTGACAAAAATTGGTCCGTTTGTGTATTTATTTGCGCACTTACAAACATATCAGATTTTTTTAACATTCTTATTTAACTTAGACATTATTGAAAAATAGTTATAATCAAAAAATAATTTCGAAAAGTACATTATTTTATTTCAGCATTTATGGATGTAGGTATAAATTAAAGCAAATTTGGAATGAAATAAAATCGATATTGAGTTATAATTTTAAAGGCTGATAGTAAGAACAACTTTCGACAAAATGTGGATTTTCGGTAGCTGCCTGGTTAAACGCTCCTAAGATAATATTGTTAATTCTAAAATTTGAAATATGACAAAGTTTGACGGAAGGTGGCAATAGAAAAATTGGTTAACGCGCACGTCCCGGTTAGACAAGAGGTCTGGGTTCGAGTCCCATTTGCGACCGTTTGTCTTTTATCTGTTTCTCCATGTCTTTTTCTCTTTCATGCATTCGTTTAGATTATTATTATTGTTATCTTCTTCTTCAATGTTATTTACACATAGTTGTCGATTATTAAAAAAATGTGTAGCACTGTAACTTATCATTTATGTAAACCACTGTAATAATCTGTAAAATATATGTTCGTGAATAGAAATAAAATGAATAAATTCTAACAATCAAACAGAATAATAAATAAATGACAATAGTAAACAATGATCTGTCTAGACGGCGAAAATAATTTAATGGGTAGGTAAGACACATTTCGCGAATAATTTAATTAAAATAAATGAAGACAATATAAGCGAAACTCAATCGAAAATCTGGAAACAAAAAATCAGAAAAACATTGACACCTCTCGGACTCGAACCCAGGACCTCTTGCTTTCCGGGCAAACGCGCTAACTTTATGAGTAAAACCTCAAATTGTAATATTTAAATAAATGAAGACAATATAAGCGAAACTCAATCGAAAATCTGTTAGCAAGTTAGCTGTTAGCAAGAGGTCCTGGGTTCGAGTCCCAGAGGTGTCAATATGTTTTTCTGATTTTTCTGTTTCCAGATTTTCGATTGAGTTTCGCTTATATTGTCTTCATTTATTTAAATATTACAATTTGAGGTTTTACTCAAAAAGTTAAAATAAAAATATTCATCCTAAACTTGTAGAAAAGTCGATAGATGTCGCATATTAAATAAAATGGATAATGATTTATCCAGACACTATCTAGAGAGCATTTAGTTCGGGTTTGAATCTTGCAATCATACATAAAGATAGTTGTCAATAACATATGCGTTAAAAAAATTAAAGATAATGTAGGTGGTTCTTAGTTGAAGTATGGTACAGTTAAACATGACCGAATTTCATATCGACACCGTGGCGCAGTGGTTAGCGCGTTTGCCCGGAAAGCAAGAGGTCCTGGGTTCGAGTCCCAGAGGTGTCAATATGTTTTTCTGATTTTTCTGTTTCCAGATTTTCGATTGAGTTTCGCTTGTATTGTCTTCATTTATTTAAATACTACAATTTGAGGTTTTACTCATAAAGTTAATATAAAAAATAAAAATATTGATCCTAGACTTGTAGAAAAGTTGATAGATGTCGCATATTAAATAAAATGGATAATGATTTATCCAGACACTATCTAGAGAGCATTTAGTTCGGGTTTGAATCTTGCAATCATACATAAAGATAGTTGCCAATAACATATGCGTTAAAAAAATTAAAGATAATGTAGGTGGTTCTTAGTTGAAGTATGGTACAGTTAAACATGACCGAATTTCATATCGACACCGTGGCGCAGTGGTTAGCGCGTTTGCCCGGAAAGCAAGAGGTCCTGGGTTCGAGTCCCAGAGGTGTCAATATGTTTTTCTGATTTTTCTGTTTCCAGATTTTCGATTGAGTTTCGCTTGTATTGTCTTCATTTATTTAAATACTACAATTTGAGGTTTTACTCATAAAGTTAATATAAAAAATAAAAATATTGATCCTAGACTTGTAGAAAAGTTGATAGATGTCGCATATTAAATAAAATGGATAATGATTTATCCAGACACTATCTAGAGAGCATTTAGTTCGGGTTTGAATCTTGCAATCATACATAAAGATAGTTGCCAATAATATATGCGTTAAAAAAATGAAGATAATGTAGAGGTGGTTCTTAGTTGAAGTATGGTACAGTTAAACATGACCGAATTTCATATCGACACGGTGGCGCAGTTGTTAGCGCGTTTGCCCGGAAAGCAAGAGGTCCTGGGTCCGAGTCCCAGAGGTGTCAATATGTTTTTCTGATTTTTCTGTTTCCAGATTTTCGATTGAGTTTCGCTTATATTGTCTTCATTTATTTAAATATTACAATTTGAGGTTTTACTCATAAAGTTAAAATAAAAAATAAAAATTTAATTTAATATTCCGTTCATCGATAAAAACTGTAACCGAAAAGATTTGAAATAGCTTTGGTGGTGTTCATCTATAGCAGAGTATATACTCATCTATGCAGAGTATATAAATATTTATCAACTTCCACCTGATTATTCTTCGCCAAGACCATCAACCCTGTAAAGGTGTAAAGCCTTGGTTCAGATATAGTTTCATCTACATTTGTTTGTGATGATTGTATTATAATGAGTTCTAGGTTGATGGCGTGGAACAATCTGAGTAGACCCCGGGTATCCTAACCTAACCGACCGAGGAAGCTAACCGCAAGTGCGGCAAGCAAGCGAGCCAGCTATTAACCAGCCGATGAAATAACAAATGGCACAGATTGGTTAAGCCACTTCTTAACTGTCATATACCGCTCATATCAGATGTTTGACAACCTCATTAATACCTAAACCTCTGAGAATTTAGTTTAGTTTATGGTAAGCTCCGGTAAAACTACCCTTTTCGATTGCTCAGCCCATAGTTTAATTCACATTCTAGCAGCGTAGTTCTTTGCTTAGGTAATCTTTTACTTTTTTAATATTTATATTTTTTATACTGACAATTCGTGGCGGAATTCCATTACAATAATATCAAACGAGCGTTTAAAAGAACCTATACTAATTGAGTGATTAATAAAGGTGAATTGTCGAATGCAGCGTCATATTAGAAAACAAACACTTCTTTGATAAGGACGGAGATGTTAACATTCACCATATTTCCAGTAAAGGATTGTCGTGTACCTCGGGGAGAAGCACCCACATTCTGCACCAAGACTAGCTCAGATGCTCGGCAGAGCTGGTGAAGTCTCCCTACACCAAGTTCGTGGGTTCCTAATGGGGCCAAGGGGAATACATAACATATGCCAACTCTGCACGTACGTCGTCAGGGAAATAAAAGGCTGTCTGGGGTAAACATTACTTGTATTATCGGTAGCTCATAAATACAACCAAGGGTACATTTCCAATTATTAATTAATCACAGGTAAACTAGATTGGCTATCTGCACATGGGGGCCTACAAATTCTCTCTCAGCTCGTGTTAGCTCTGGGGGTCAGTTATGGAATCGCGTGGTAAAGTAGGACACAACAAAATGAAGGGTAAGAGTCGTTACTAACAGGTACATGGTGGCCGCCGTGAAAGGGTCCCAGGAATTGCTAGCCTGGCAACAAGGCAGACTATTGCCTGGCAGGAAAGCCATCGTGGGCGGGGGTCAGCACGGAGAGTGCCTCAGCGCAGGGAGGGCCTCGGGTGTGCCCCACAGAACACGGGTAAAACATGCCGTTTGTACCAATTCCCGCGGATTGTTCCAGAAGGCGCGAAATCGCTGTCGTACTGACACGGGCGTCGTCTAGGAAAGCTGGCGGGCGACTGCCGGGGGGCGGCTTGCGGTCTGCCGCGAGCCGTTGGGGAGAGGAGGAGGGGGTGCTGCACGGGGGGCGGGCGGTATATGAGTCCACTGGTGTAGTGTGGTGAACCGCTACATAACAGGATATAAATTAGATATGCTAGATGCATTAGAAATAACCCACCTAACTAGAAATATAGGCCCTAACTTTTTAATAAATAAAGAACTAGATTCATATGCTAAATCTTCGCTCTTATATCCATTATAATTTCTCCACAAGTAAAATACTTATTTTGTTTATACATATATGTAGAGTTCATTATACTCGTATGTATATTATTCCTCCAATCTAATACATGCTTCCCTTTAAACTTTAAGTACCAATAAAAAAACGATGTTCGGGAGTGAGGCATGGAACTGGCAGAGGAGGGAAGCTGTAGAATCGAGATCCCTAAGGCGAAAGTGTGGTTAAACCACGTATAACCGCATGGAGATCCGCAAAGAAAGCAAGGCTAATGGTAGCTTGATGAGTGACGCTTAGATTTTTTGGGCGTGAAGAAATTTTTTTTTGTTTATAAAAAAAACTCTATTTTTTTAACTTTTGAAGGTTATTCCCATCAATGTGAAGAATAAGGTGACAATAATAATCTAAACAAAAATATGAAAGATAACACGACACAGAAAAATAGAAGTAAATAATGGTCGCATCTGGGACTCGAACCCACAACCTCTCGTCTAACCGGGACGTGCGAGTTTACTAATTCCGCCATTGCCACCTTCTGTCAAACCGTCATATTAGTCAATCTCATATTTCAAATTGTAGAATTAACAATATTATTTTCAACAAATTTTTGATAATGATATACATATTATATTGATGGGAATAATTTTTAAAAGTAAAAAAAGAGGTTTTCTTATAAAAAATTAATATTCATTTACACTTTTATAAAAAGGAAATAGTTCCATATAAATAAAATCGGGTATCTTTATCCGAGATGCTATCTAGGTTACAAACCAATTCTTAGAATGATTTTTCCATTAAAAAGGGAAGTTGCCTATAACATGAATAAAAAATAGTTGTAGATAATATTTTTAATTCTAAAATTTGAAATATGAGATTGACTAATATGACGGTTTGGCAGAAGTTGGCAATGGTGGAATTGGTAAACGCGTGCAATAATTTTTTTTGTATTTGTCGTGTATAAATTTTAATTGCTTAGCTATTGTTCCACTGATATTCAATTAAATAGTACTGCAATAACTTAGACCCACAATGTATTAAGCTTTTCGTTGGAAGGTTCCCTTTAACGCCTTCAAGATGTGTCACCTTTTTATACTGCGTAGGAATCTATTAATTAATCTCGCTCTTCGCCAATTTATCAAATGATTCAACGTGGCTAAAAAACAAAGGCGGTCGTATAAATCACAAGACAAAAGTTAAGCGAAGCATAAACCATTATGGGATCAACCTACTAATTATTTTAATTCGTGTCTGGTTTGATATAACTCCTTGATCATCACCATTTAAACCCGTTTATCTCCTGATATGACTAACAAACATCTATGACTAATAAAATTAAACCAGGCTTTGACCTTCGAACGGTCATTCTATTGACGATCAATAGACACAAAGATCATCATAATCATTTTGTTTACGCATTAATTTAATATGTTTTTTAGATAAAAAAGTGGAAGACATTGAAAATGAGTTTTTGAACTCCAGTGGTTTGAGATCATCTCGATAGTTAGGGCAGCTGCACGGATTTAGATGGCCGTACCAAGGTATTCTTATTCGAAGAATAATATTTGAAAACATTATAAAACTTCCTCCTAACAGAGGTGTTTATTTTCTCAATCCATTCTCTGTATTTTTATTTTTTACAGATTTTTGGTTTATTTTGTAGAATTCCGTTGTACGATATGAATATTCGGCAGGAGATTTTTTTAAATTTTGATAATGGATATTTACTTTTCCTTTTCTTACAACTAATTTAAGTGGGTCTTATATATTAATATTACCATTATTTTCCACCATGTTTCTTTATTTCTCCAACCAACCAATTATTTTTACGAATCTTATATTTGTGGGTAGCTATACACGTATTTAAAAAGTTAATATTTTTCTTTCTAATAAATGAGTAGGTACCTACCAACATTCAAAATAATTAATAATGAAACATTTTCTTTCATAATTTTCAACTGGTCCATTTTTCAACTAATTTCCTGTCTTTTTCACTAATATTTTAATTTCCTTTCCTACGAATGTAACTCTATTTTTATTTATGTTTGCACTGTTGGTTTATAGTTTTTAAGTATCTAGTATCTAGTCTATTATCACGTAAAAACCCCATGTGTGTTGGTGTACATCTTTAATATATAAAATAAAGTCGGGTTAGTTACACCATTTATAACTCAAGAACGGCTGGACCGATTTTTATGATCTTTGATTTGTTGGATTTGTCTCCGCCCCGAATAGCAGAATAGCTATTAAAACATCAGAAAAAGAACATTCTTTTCCCCATACTTGTATAGTACGAATTCTCATCTTTTGAAAGAGCTGCAGCAATACTGTGATTTTTTTTCTCATGAGTTCCAAAAAATTCAAAAACGTCAAATGTCAATGCACTTGTTGTTTTGCTTTTATTCTTAAACTTATATTGCTGCCCCTCTTTCTTACACCCTGAATGTCAATAGTCGAAAATGAGACAAACGGTGAACGTATGTCTGCACCCCTCCAAAGGAAAAGGACATAATTATAATAAATCTCCCACATACGTATAAAGAAAATGAAAGGTAATTCCCTTAAGTAAGTGGAAAAGTAAAAACATCACAAAAAATATAAATCCGTGCACAACGCCAACTCTTATATCGACAAAAACAAAACACGGACAGTTGCGCATCGATAATTGCTTCATTGTGTAATTTTTAACTTAGTAAAAAAAACTTAATTTAATTTAGCTAATAAGTTAACTCAACGGTTATTAATTCTGAGGCGGTACGAAGTTCACCGGGTCAGCTAGTACATATATAAATAAATAAAAAATGAAAGCTATTTCTGAACTTAAAACGTAAAAGAACGGCTGCGCGCCCTTTTTCATTGTAAACTTAAATTTGAATTTGAGGCCAAAATACACAACGAAACTGAAAAATTATTATTTTAATCAATTGGTATAGTAAATGACTAGTAGCGATACGCGCTATTTTGTTGTTTTTAATTATGTTATATCGGCCATGAAATAATTCAATTTGGCACCATTTTTGAGACAACTGGATTTTTTTTTGTGAGTTAGTTATAATTGACAAAAAAAACATTTCCTACATACTTTGTTATTATAATTTAAAAAAAATTAAAAATCGTGAAAAGGCATATCTTCTAGTAGAAATTTTAATTTAAATACGACAAATTTGTGTCAACGTAAATCGGTCATTTGTAATTTGAAATTACGCACATCAAGATTCTTTTTTTAATCATTTTGTTTTTTATTATTTTATAAATCATAATGTTATTTTATAAATTCATCATAATACGAGCAATTTTTTTTAAAAAATAATAACTCGTATTATTAACTCACAAATAAATATAATTGACAAAGTTATCTCAAAAATGACAATTTTTTTAATGGCCTGTATTTTATAATTTAAAACAGAAATAAATTAACAATTCGTACCAAATATTTGCTTTACCTTATGAATAAATTTTTTTTTCTCAGATTAGATATTTTAAAAAATATAAATTTAAGTTTGCATTATTTTTTTTACCTTTCTGGTAATGCGAGTTGTTCATTTTTTAGTTTTTATTTCAGGATAGTACCTAGTTTTTTTTTTCACGTGAATACCGCTCAAGAGTCCCAAGTGCTCCCGTATAGAGCTAGTGAGACCACGGCATCCCCAATTGGGAGGTTGTGAGGCTGAGGGTAGTGGAGAGGGGTGGGATATGGAGAAGAGGGAGGTGGGGAAGTACATGTTTATCCATAAGTAGTCAGCAAATACAACTAAAGCCATTTCACGCAATGTTTCAATTCTGAATGGTGGTCTTACACCAGGCCAACATGGAGAGTTCTTCCACTCTAGAACGTGCAGCAAGTACACTACATATTATTTTTAATTAATACATTGTGAAATATCACAAAAATAAAAATTATTGCACAAGAAGGGATTCGAACACGCGACCATCGATGGATTATCAGTCGACCCCGATTATCCGAATAAGGATCATCAGCCTCACCCCTCGACCACAGAGGCCGTCAAAGGGGGATAACTTTTAGGATAATTTTTTTCTTGTATTATCTTTTTCAACCATCTACAAGTATTTCTTCTGAACTCGAGAAAATGATTTATTATTCCACATTCTGAGAGGATAGAGATTACGAAGATAATTTATTTTTAAATGATTAACTGGCTGGTCGAACGGCCGCCGGCCGGGGGGCTTTAAATGATGAGAAAATGATCGCTTCAGGTTAATTTACTTATAATCTGAATAAAACGATATTATTTAACCTTGCAGACCAGTTAACATGTGAGAATAGCGTATGGATTTAATATGGACTTCATTGAAATATTTGTCGGCTTTACAAATTTTGCAAGGAAGACACGTTTTGACTCATTTGCAAATTGTTTTCTTGAACGCTCCTAAATGGGCAGTATAGGTACAAATGAAATTAAAAAATGTTTTAACTTTAGAGTCCTGTAAACTGTACGAAGCTATGAAAACACGGAACGGAAAAATGGATTATTTATTATCTTTATTAATATGGTATCTGATTTGAGATTTTCACGGTCAAAAGTATTATCGTTATTTGTTTTGGGGGTTTTATGCCATATTTTCTTTTTCTGCCAATGTTTCGGTCAGCGTTACATCATAAGGACAGATGTGTAATATTATTAATGTGTTTTGATTAAAGGAAAAAATAAATTTCATTTTTCTTTGAATCTTAAGACTCAGAATCGAAAAAATCAGAGTGCAATTCACACGCGATAGAAGTGAAGCCTTCAGAAAACTAAACTTCGAGAGAATGAGACGAATGCAGAGTATCAGGAGTATGGTGATAGTAGGGTTAATTTATTTTAATATTTTTACCAAGTATAAAAATTATTTTATATTTTATTCTACGAATCACCGCACAAAGTGGAGGCCGATAGGCTACGTAACACGGCACAAAGAGGACACCGATTAGTCTCTTTCTCTCGTAGGCTAATTCCTATAGATCAGGGTTTCCCAACCAGTGGTCCGCGATGGTCCGCCGGTCCCTGGTCGAGAAGTCTGAATTAAAAAAATCGAAACAATATTCAGTTTATCATTTTTGTACCTTATGGTCCGTGGCCATTATGGTATTCCTTTTTACCCCACCCCATCCTACCGCGTTCTACCCCCTCCGTTGAGGTCTATATTCTGCTAGAACCCGTCCCACCCTATCCCATTCCGCCCCCTCCGTTGTGGTAAATATTCTGCTAGAATCCGTCCTACCCAATCCTATTACGCCCCTCCCGTTGTGCTACCCGTCCCGGGTGCCACCCATGCTAGCCTACCCCACTGACCACAAGCAGTGGCTTAAGCTAGCATGGGTGGCACCTGGGACGTATAGGGCGGACAACGTGGTGTCATCTCTCCCCCCCCCCCCCATTAAAGTTGACAAAACATAAATTTCGACTTCATAAAAAATTGTGGTCCTGGGTCAGAAAAATGTTGGGAACCACTGCTATAGATGTTTGTATTTATCTCTTTTTAGTGTCGGTCATTTCAGTTTCATCAAGTTTCAAATCACAACGGTGCGAAAGAAGTTTTCACTTAAAAAATAGAACACCAGAAACTACTCTAATATTTTTGGTATAGAATATTTATAAATATATATTAAGTGAAACTTCTATAGCCCCGCTATGATTTGGATTTCGGATGAAACGAAATGACGATTACTGCGACGCATCAACTACGCTTATTGACCGTTTTGATTATGATGTCACTTTTAAAGGCTCCTGTTGGTTGAGATATGAAACTAAAATTACGCTGGTCTGCATTCATTGGTCGCTTTGATTATGACCTCAATTTTCAAGTATCGGTTGAGATGGTTTTTGTGAAGTTTCGCTTCTGCCGCGTCTAAACTGCACTCGAATTTTTTTCATACATTAATTTCATCCAAACACAGAAAGTTCACACTGCATACGTTAAACTATTATGATTCCTTGAAAAATATCCCCAATAAACGACGTTAGACCGCGCGTTCAAATAGCACCAAAAAGGTAACCTACCAAATAACTTCATGCACAACCCACAACAATGTCAGTGGTTTATTTATGACCCAACCTTACGAAGATTCCGCGTAGAAGAGTAAACGTTGCTTTTTTTAATGTTACAAAATTCTCAGGCTTTAACGAAGGTAACTTTAAGAAATAATGTGTTCTTGGAACCAGTTTGCATATTTTATGGCTTCCTCTGGATCATTTGTCAATCTTCAAGGTCGTCTAAAGTCATTCACACTTGTTGCGTTGTTTTATATTGACTCCGATGCCGATACAAGAATCTGTGAGGGCGAACAACGTGAATATAGCAGCTCGTGGTCGTTATAATCGAGATAAGGTCTTATGTATAATTCGAACCTACGCGCTACTTCCTGAATCGCTCAATTGAATGGCGTACGCTGGAAACCAGTAAAATAATATTGTCGCGATAGACACATGTGGTATACCTACTTATAGAAAAGCATCAATTCTGTCTTTTCCTCATAGGCATAAAATCTTAAGGTGGTTAGATAACGAACCTGAATTATATGATACCCCAAGAAGTAGTACCTACAAACGTCTAGTAATACCCACTTTACTCTATATTTGTCTTATCTATATAATAATATCATGTTTTTTTAATTGAAAACTATTTTAGCACCGTTGTGACTGGAAACTCGATGAAATGAAAAATAGCGACACTAAAAAGAAACAAACCCACACATCTATAGGATTTAGCCTGCGAGAGAAATGAGACATCATAATCGGTCTCCCCTCTCTGCGGTTTTTTTTAGCACCGTTGTGATTTGAAACTCGATGAAACGACACAAACACATACATCGATTGGATTTAGCCTGCGAGAAAATGATTTAGAATAATCGGTCTCCTCATTGTTCGGTGCTTCGTAGACTACCTACTGTAGTTAGTCTACTGTAGTTTTCCGAAGGTTGCACTTCTACCGCGTGTGAACTGCATACTAGTATTTTTTTTTAAATTAATAGTTAATTATTTTCTCAACATGGTTGTGTTAGTTGCCCGTCGTGTTAAGTATGTTACAATACAATACCAAAAAAAAAATTAAATCAAAACAAAAAAGATAAAAATCATTTTGGCATTTTGGTGTAATCTCATGGGGTAGCATTTATAGGACTAACTTTTATCCGATAGTAAGGGGCCATCCATAAATTACGTCACACGAATTTCATGATTTTTGACCCCCCGCCCCCCCGTCCTGTCACACATCGTCACCATTGTGAGACCCCGTTGACGTCACATATTTTTAAATTTTGACCCACCTCCCTTAAGGTGTTATGCATTAATTTATGGATGGCCCCTAATAACACCAAATGATTTAATAAAGTTATTCTTAAAAGTCCAAGAGGTTTCCAATCTACCGGTTTTAAAACTTTTTGAAAAAAATGCTCTAATAAAAGTTTTTAAAGAACCTGAACAATCCTCAACGCGAAGTTTAAGACCTAGAACATCTAGCAATATACAAGTACAGTCTGTCAAATAAGAGTAGAAAATATATGAGTGCGCCACTGTAGTTCAAATGGCAATACTAAACACATAACTCATGGTGTTGATGTAAAGCTGCGTAACCTAGGTATAATATTATTATACCTTCGCAATTTTGTGTTAACGTAATGAAGAAAAACGATAATGTAATAAAATACAAAGCACAGTTTAGAGATTGTTCACATTTATTTAATACTAGCCTTGCCCGGGCTTTATATCGTGTCTCTAATTTTAGATCTGAATATATATTTAACTCATTCATATCCGAAAGTAGTGTAACTAAACTCACCGTTAGTGATTCTTCCTTTCTATCTACTGTTAAATTCAAATTTATGTTAAATTAAATGAAAGCAAATCGCTTTATAAAACACCTTTTAATCAAATTTATGTCAAGAACAAAAAAATGTTTTTTAAAATGTAGTTTACTGTGTTCTATACATTCAGTGACATTGCACTTTAAAAGAATATTTGACAGTTAAATTGGTGTTACCAGCCTACAAATTTTGTAGATCAATTTTTTATATTTTCTACTCTTATTTGACAGACTCTACCTAGATGCATTACGACAGCTGCACAACACCGTTACGGATGCCTGGGTCCTGAGCTATTTAATAATTTACCTGATTTAATAAAAAAGTCAGAACAACTTTTTTTTTCAGTAGCTCCACACAGGAGCCCCTGAGGAAAATAATTCCCCTCAGGGTCTATGTCATCTTTGGGGAGGCTGTGTGGAGGGTCTTTTAAGGAAAGGAAGGAGAGTAAGTTCTGGGAAGGAAAACAGTATGAGGAGTGGGTAGGAATCTGGTAGACAGTGAGTCCAGGAGTGACGGACGCATGTACTCATCCCTCTCACCGCGGTACAAGGCGATGTTCCGAGAGAGTAGGTACGGCTGGAGAGATTAAAGGGACTCCCCTCAACCATTCTCTTCCGATCTGGCCTGCCACGCAGCTGGTGGGCAGACGTATCTGTTGCCAAGACCCGGACAAACCTCACCCATGAACCCGGGCACCCTCGCTTAGTTACCAAAGGAATCGAAAACGGGCACCTGGGTGGTAGAAAAACGCGATGCCAACTCAGTCACTGACCGGTCTAACTATACCTACAATTTGTAAGCAGTACGTTGTACGTTTAATATTTCTAAATACGTATTAGCAAATAGACTAGCTCCGTAGTTACCAAATGATTTCGTTTACATTTTTCTCAAATAAATACGATTGTGAATGGTAATTCTTTCCATAAAAACAGCCGTTACATGCATATTTTTATTGCGGTACTCGACAAATCCTTTTAACACGATGCTTGCTTGCTGATTTACTTAGTCTACTGCGCATTGCCATATTAAGAGACTGGTGACAAATATTATTTTCATTTAGTGTGTCATTAACATGTATGTATTAGTTCGACACAACTATTAAGGAGGCGTTTCAAAATCTTGACGCGATATTGACGACCTTTTCGTAACATTTAAAAATCGTAAGGATTTCTCTTAGTTTTTATTTTACACGCCATAGCATTCCGTTGGATTAAAATTGGCGTATTATCAGTGCCGGACTAAGGGCGGGCGGAGGGGGCGGCCCGGAGGGCCCCATATGCCTCCCTTGATCAAATCCTAAACAAGGCTTTAAGGCGCCAGGACATTGTAAATTTTTTTGACATTGGTTTATTTAATTTTCTGAAAGGTTTATTAAGAATGCTCTCACCAAATGTTTTAAATAAATTCGAAAAATTAGCATTTCATGTGAAACCGTTTGAAACTGTTGTATGTTTAATTATCCTTCAGCAAAACTTTGAATGCGTTTTTCTCGAAACTTGTTTGACAACATATTAAAAAACTTTGCTTGCACCATTTCTTAAACCGTTCGAAAATCCAGTGTCTATGGCACCGCGTAAGGAAATTTCTATATAAAAAAGAACAAATGGCGGACCAGCGAATTTTATTTTCGAATTTCAATGGAAAATTTTCATCGTTCATAAAAAAATAAATAGAAGGGTACCCTCTATAAAACAATCCCTTTGTGGTGACATAGGCCGTAGTAACTGGATTTTCGAATAGTTTAAGACTTGGTGTTGACTTGAATGTTTAGTTTTTCTAATATGTTGCCAACCAGGTTGAAAAACGTAGTTTTGAGACAATCAAAGTTTTGCTGAAGGATAATTCAACATTTAAACTGTTTGAAATGGTTTCACATAAAATGCTGTATCTCCGTCAATTTTGCGAATTTCTTTATATTATTCGGTGAGAGCATTACTAACAAACCCATCTTTCAGAGAATGATAGTATCCTGGTGCCTTAAAGCCTTGTTTAGGATTTTATCAAGGGAATATTAGGGCGTTTGTAGGCCTCCCAGAACTAGAGGCCCGTGTGAACTGAATAAAAACTTGTAAAATTACATCAACTTCTAAAATTAGGTAGGGGGGCCTCATTCAGCTTTGCCGCCCGGGCCTCTGACAGGCTTAGTCCCCCACTGCATATTATGTATCAGATGGCTTCCCGAGGCAAAGCGAAAAGATTCTTATCTTTGCGCAAAGTGGTCATCGGTTTAAAACCCTGGGATTGAAAAAAATAACACGGTCCATTGCGAAAATGCATACATATTACATATTCAATTAATCTTTATTGCGCTTTAATTCAGAATAAGCATTTAGAATAAAAATGTTGCTCAAAAAAGTTTACTTTATGTTCGTAAACAGATCTGAAAAAGGATTTTCCAATTTTCCATTTTCTTTACTAAAATGGATATCATAGTCCTGTTTAAACTGGAGAACAGATTTCTTACGTGATGTGTACACAAAAAGTTGTCAGATATAAGTTTAGTACTATGTACACATATTGAAGCTATTTTCATCTTTGAATATTTATTTTATTTTAAAAATATTATATGTATAAGCAAACGCCCAAATTTATGATATTATGAATAACTTCCTGAATCATCATTTAGTAATCAAAATCATTAACAACTGCCCTATTGAAACCGAAGCCGAAAAAGTATTATTTTTGAAGTTTGGGAGCAATTTGAGAGGCGGATTCTTAACCGGAACCATTTGTTGGATAACCAAATCTTTTGCCATAAGTCACCTCAAATAGTTCTCTACATTTGGTGCCTTAGCAGGGGTGCCCGGGTTCAAAGGGAGATGTTTGTCCGGATCTTGGTAGTGGATGCATCTGCCCACCGGCTACGTGGAAGACCAGATCGGAAGAGACTGGTTGAGGGAGATCTTTCGACCTCTCCGGCAGGACTCTCTCGGAACATCGCCTTGCACCGTAGTAGGACACACTGACCCCAAGATCCCCACTTACCCCACATACATTTGTCCTTCCCAGAACTTCCTCTCCTTCCTTTCACAAAATGACCGTCCACACAGCGTCCCTAAAGAGGGCCTTGCGGGAAATTATTTTTCTGATGGCCTCCAGTATGGAGATAATGTAAAAAAAAATGTTACCTTAACGTATAAATATTCCTAAAGGGGTGACATATTATTCCCACTGGCTCCATGCAATGAGAAGCTTGTGTGGTATTCACATTAACAGGTAGACTATTGACTTATTATTATTTGAAATACAAATACCAGTTGCCTGCCACCGCCCCGAGCCCAGCGAGACCTTCGCCAAACTGGATCTTCGATGGCTTTATTTTTAAAAGGCTCCTCGGGAAGTGTATATAAAAATAAATTAAAGAGTTTCTCGTAATTCGTAAGATTTCTGGTTCATGATGAAATATATCCGCGCATTTCGTGACCATTTTCGCAACGGTTGGAATTGAAAATTATCACCTGTGTGCATATTGGGAAATGCAGCTGTCATTTAATTGCTGCAAGGTATCCGATATTACATATTAATAAATATCATGAGTGAATATATTTAACTATTTTAGGAGATGACCAAAGTAAGTATATATAGATGTCAGACTCATTGAATTTATTATCTAAGTCCAATCAAACCTTTTCCTCAATGCTTCTGTTTGCTGTATATGTCAATTGAATAATATTATCTAAATATGTCTGGGACTGTGTTTCAGTTCTTACACTTTATTGTCATCTTTATCCTACTATTTTTTTTCTTTTGATTGTATTTCTTCCGCTCGATTTTCCTTTCAAGTTGCATAATTCTTCTTCGTAAACGAGGGGTTTAGTTCCGGAAACTTATACCATTCTCATAAAAGTCACAATTTAAAGACCTTCAACCTTTCTGCGTAGATTTTAGTTGTGTGTGTATTACGCCGAACAATGGTATAAGGTTTATTTATATATACCTACTGGGTTTTTTGTGAGAACAATCTAGATATAAAAACTCAGTTAATTCACAAAAATAGGTACAAACAATTACATTAATCTATTCAGACCAATTACACATTTGCATATATCTAAATAAAGATATAAAAATTGGAAATTATCTAAAAGTTCCCTCAAATGTCAAATATTACAAAGAGAGGCAAGAAACACAAGAGACATAAGAGACACAAGAGACACAAGAGACACGAGATACACAAGATACACTAAAGACAAAAGATGCACAATACAAGAGACACAAGAGATACAAGAGATACAAGAGATATAAGAGACGCAAGAGATCCAGGAGACACAAGAGACCCAGGAGACATAAGATACACGAGAGACAAGATGCACAAAAGACACAAGGTACACAATAGATACAAGAGACCCAGAGACTCAAGTTTTTTCTTTAAAAAAAAATTATATATATCCATAAAGGTGCAGTTTGTGTTACATGTGTATTGAAAATGGACACACAATCTGTTATACACAAAAAACAGACGTAAAGTACAGAAATAGAGACACAAGTGGTACATATTATAATTAGCACAACATTTTTTCGGCAATCGCAGAACTTTTTTTTTAATCCATACATATAAATTTTCGACGATTCATATAAAATATCTATTTCAGTTCACTCTATCTTATTATATTGTCAACACTTTTGGGTAAGAGGGCTAAAATAGGCGATATTATTTTTAAATGTATTCAGGTGAAACATTCCATGGCGTGGTAAACAATGGGAGTTGGGAAAATTTATTTCCATATTGCTATAACTTAATGTAGTATCAAGATGGCCGTGAATTATTTTATGTAAGTTACAACTATCAAAATGATGTTAAGTGCGTAATAAACTTACTAATTTATGCATGTGAACAATGTTAATAAATATGTATGAATTATAATATCTTTGGTTTGTGTTGAAAATTCCTGGTGATGCATTTTTACGTCTTAGTCCAGTAAAATAAGGATTTCACTCCTAAATGAAACGTAATAAGCTAAAAATTTGTGTAAACCTTTATTTTGGTATTCTACATGTTGTCTCAAAAGTCTCATATGGTAACGTGTAAGCGTCTTTGGATATTCAAGGTCAAAGGTCACGAAAATCAGTTTTTTGGAAATATCTCGCTTCCTTTGCCTCGATTCGTATTTGCATTCCATATAAAAGTTGTAGAGTATAAAATTCTCTATAAATTTAGTCTGATATAGTTTTTTATACGCTTAACCGTTTTTAAGATTGAGCGCGAAGAGTCTGGAGCGTGAAGCTGTACATCCTATGGCGCAAGGTCAATGGCGTAGTACAGTTTTTTAACTTAATTTTTCGTTCAATATTATATAGTTAATTAACTATTTTATATATTTTATAGATATTACCTATGAATCAAATAGTCACTGAGTTATTAAGTGAATTATTTTGAATATATTTTAATTATAACAAATGAAACAATGTTGCTTTGTTTGAACCACTTGTATGTTTGATACGTTTTAAGATTTTTACGGCCAAAAGCATTTTCGTTATTTGTTTTTGGGGTGTTATGCCGTGTTGCGCTATCTCTTTCTTTAGCTAACGTTTCGGACATCGTTGCAGTGTCCATCATCAGGGCAGATCCGGCAGATCCGGTAGATGTGTAATTTTTAGTGGTGAAGTGTATGCTTATTTACTTCGAAGCGATACCGTGGAGCTGTCGAAAAGTGTACAATAGTAAAAATTCTATCAGAGAATCGAAACAACAACGCCTCGAAGAGAATGAACCTTCAACATCACCAACGTACCTCGCAATAAAAGAAATGAAGTATTTGATTTCAAAGAATTATGCTAATTTGGTGGCGAAGCAGCTAATAAAGCAGCAGAGGTGAAAGTACAAACGCACTAGTAAAGTAAGCAGTCTCGAATTCAAAGACAATGTTATGAAAAGAGCAGAAGATCAAAACGATTCTTTAGATAGTAAAATTTCATGTTTCCTGTGATCATGACTTGATACCTGCTGAAGAAAAATACCACGCCGTTTGCTACAGTATTTTTTTAAAGCCTATACCAGCTGTAATAAGAAAGCCTCGTCAAGGTGGTCAAGTCGCTTAAAAAGCAATGAAAAAGATTTTTATCTATGTAGAATATCATGAAAATTCCCAATTTACATTATCAGAGCTTAAAGATATCCCTACGGTGTATGTACCAAGTGATCAGAACCAGTACTGCCGTTAAAGGACTGCCGTCATAATAGGAAAATATATTGATTTGTTAATTGTTTTAAATATACTTCACTAAAAGTTTTGATGAATATCCCCGTTGTAAAGAAAATATTTTATTCTTATATGTGTTTATAGCCGTGACACGACTTCTGTTCTTTTTAGGAACGGAAAAAATCTGTCTTCAAAACGTTAGAGAAACTACCCGATTTGGATATACTGGCTCAAATATTTCAACAAGAAAACTGTCCTATGCAAATATCGTTCGAAAATAGATCACACATTTTTTAGCAATATATAATACTCCAAAATCAGAGAACATCTTCGCTACATACAGTTCATTAAGTCTATTAAAATGAAATAAACCTGTGCAGTTTTCAACTCTTCCACCAACGAATGCAGCAGTTCACCAACATATCAATCGTATCTACTACCAAATTTAAACTTGGTTAGGAAATGATTTAGAACCCCTGGGATGGGGTCGAGTGCTGCAAAAAGAAGCCCTGGAACCGATAAAAATATTATTACCACCTGCAGATGAACTGCATATTACAATGTTCTGTAACTGCACGAATTGGTTCTCGCTGTGGATGCTGAAAATCAGGGTTGCAATGTTCGTTAGCTTGTGGCCAATATAATGGACATGAATGTCTCAACGCTTCAACGTATCAACATGATCTCGACGAAGAAATCGCATATGACACTGAAGTTTTTGAAGGTTTGGAGATGAATGTCATTGATAACGAGGAGGACGATGATAATGACTCTTAAATTGTTGAGCGACCGTAAGAAGAAGGCGATGAAGAAAAAGAAAACTCTCATACTGGCTAACTAATAACTAAAGTAAAAAAAATCGACCCAAACTTCAGCTTAGATTGTACAAATTTAATTATTTTTTATTTTATTTTATTTTGGAAAACCAACAGTTACATTATTTACTTAGGTGTATTTACAATATTTACTCCTATTTATATATGATTGCTAAATAAAAATATTATTAAAAAATGTTTTCTTAATTTCTTTCCTACTTAAAGTGCAATTCTCTTTAATGAGATATTTAAAAAAAAATCACTTAATTACTTTATTTTCTACATGAAAAAGGCAAGTAGTATTAAATGACTCTTTGATTTGTAACTAATACTTATAAATAAAATATATTAAATAGTTAATAAACTAATATTTAACCAATAATTAAGTTAAAAAACCGTCCTATGAACTGGAATTCGCCATTGACCTTGCGCCATGGCATGTACGGCTGAGCGCTCCGCACTCTTCGCGCTCAATCTTAAAAATGGTTAAGCGTATAAAAAATTATTTTTGACAAAATTTGTAGAGAATTTTATACTCTACAACTTTTATATTGAATGCAAATACAAATCGAGGCAAAGGAAGCGAGATATTTCCAAAAAACTGATTTTCGTGACCTTTGACCTTGAATATCCAAAGACGCTCACGCGTTATCTTATTAGACTTTTGAGACAACATGCAGAATACGAAAATAAAGGTTTACAGAAATTTTCAGCTTATTCGGTTTCATTTAGCGGATATATCCTATTTTTAGCTTAAGTGACTGGGCTATCTAGTCAATTAAAAAGACTTCCCAAAGCTCGGCGTTGAGGAACTTGGTATTGGAGATTCGCTCGAGGCTCGAGGGCCGCGACAAGCTCGTGAAGGCAATACTCCATCGCTAATACCTGCCTGCTAGGTCATCGCCGCTTTGGAGGCATCGGGCATAACTATTATACTTCCCACAACGTTCAGGCTAATTTGTTCGCTTTTGGGAACAACTCATATAGGTCTCATAGAAATCGTTATGTACCCCTTATTACGGTAGGGGAAAATATGAACAAAATATTTAAAATGCACACCTAAACGAAACCAAAGTATCAGATCGCAATTTAATAAGTCAGATAAGCCTCATACTTTATTACACATGTCTGGTAATGTTGAAGGTAGCTTAAAAACAGGCTTATGGGTCCGAGTGGTTAAAAAATATTTTTTTAACTTTGGGAATTTTTTATTAATTATTTTTACATGAAACGATAAAAAGTAATGGTGACGATAAGGCTTATAATTCATTTGTATCGTTATCAGTAATTTTAGTTCGAAAATCGAAAGGTGAGCCATTTTTATGCATGCAAAAATTTAATATTTTTAAAATTACATGTTTTTCTAAGAATAAAATTTGAAAGCGTATTTTATCACCTTTCAAAAACAGTTTTTAGTTTACAGAAATATTCCATTTATTTGGATTTTATTGTAAAGTAGAAAAATTTTGACGTTCTGAAAAAATAAGCCCTAGTCCTCAATGGGTTAAATATAATATGGTAAGTCAAACAACAAGGTTATCATATATTTTTTATTACACATGTTTCTATATACTCAACCATTCTTAGTTTAGACTTTTTTCCCTTTTTAATTTTTTTTCCTTTTTAATTTTTTTTTCCTTTTTAATTTTTTTTTTCACTGTACAGTATTATTTTTCAGTGCTTTCTTCAACTCAAACACCAGCTTTAATTAGGAAAGTATATAACATTGCACAAACGTGTACATTGCACAAACGTGTACACAGCGATAAAGCAACATTTTCCACATACCATTGAGAGATTTTAAAAATTGTCCGGTTAGTCATAACGCGGGATTGTTTGTCTTTCTTTTTAAAAAATAAATAAATATAACAAAAATAATATCTAATAAACCAAAAAAATAGTTAGCCAAAAAATTATTTCGTATTTTCAGCTTAATTTTGAACATTCTGGTATTCGTAAAAAATAAGACAGACGTTATAACGTTGGGTATTATGAAAATTGCATTAACATGCTAACTAAAATTCTCTCTTTTGCCGATGACACTGCAATAACAGTACATGGTAAAACGTGGGAAGATACAACCAGTAAGGCTAACAAATGCATTGCAATAGTCAAAGATTGGCTAGATAGAAATGTTCTCAGTCTAAATCTTGATAAAACCATTTTTATTCCCTTCTATAATTCCCAAAAGTCATCCCCTAAAAACAATATTAACTTGAAGTTCCATAACGTTAATTGTAACTTTGCGACATGCTCAAACTGCGAAAATGTGAAATTAGGAAATTATATCAAATACTTAGGTGTAACTATAGACTGCCGCCTCAAATGGACCTACCATATAGAAAAAATTGTTAATAAACTGAGATACCTAAATTACATATTTTCATACGCATGAGCAACATTGTCAATATAAGAACCATGAAACTTGTCTATAACGCATTGGTACTTTCATCCATTTCCTAGGAAAAAATAATGTGGGGAGGAACATACAATAACCATGTAAAACCATTAGAAATTGCACAGAAGTCCATCGTTAAGGTAATGTACCAGAAGGCCAAGACGTATCCCACCAATCAGTTATTTCAGGAAACTGAAATTATGGAACTAAGGCAGATCTACTGTATCCAGTGTCTTAAATTTATATTTTCTCGTCCTGACAATTTTACTAAAAACACAAATCGTTCTAGCCAGAGACATACCACGTGCGTGTACACAGTGCCTCACTGCAAAACCAGACTGGCCCAAAGGCACATTAACTGTATTGCCCCAAAACTGTTCAATTCCCTACCCAATTCAATCAATACGTGTCAAAATCTGAACGTATATAAAAAAAATATTAAAAGCTGGGTAAAAAATAATTTGGAAGTGAGAAATTTTTTTCTTTAAATTGTTTTATATGTTTTCTAAAATCCTAAAATATTCCATGTCTTTCTGTATTTTAGATTAATAAAAGGAAATATATGTGCATTATATGTACACATATTTATGAACGTGTGTATGTACTTATTGGGTTTATACATACGTTATTTATGTACATATCTTTAATTTTAAGAAATCTCACAGTAACTCCTGTAAAATCGATTATGTTGATCTCTAAAGACACTTTTTTATATACATTTTTAAATTCTATTTTAACCACCACTGTTTAATATCCACATAATATAATACCCACGCACAGGCTTCGCCTTTGTGGGATCTTTTTTGTTACTCTCTTATATTTTATGTTATTATGTTTGTACCTATTCCCATGTATCAAAAAATTTTGCTAATAAAAAAAAAATAAAAAAAAAAAAATAAAAAATCCTTAATCCAATTGAGCAGTAACAGTAGAAGAGAGGCTTATTTTTTACATACTAATAAAGGATTGAAATGATATTCACATGTGGATGTTATGCAATGCAAAAATTTAATCACAGCTAAACTAATGGATTTCTAATTGTTAAACAGTTGACTTCCTTTTTCGTATTTCCCTTCGTCTAACACATTGTAAAAACAAGGTGTAAGCATACCTGTTTGAATTAAATGCTCTAGTTTTCCGGTTCATAAGCAAAGTATTACATACAACTTACTGTGATCTTTTCTCACTAATGACCACTAGTAGTTTAGCGTTATGTTTTTCTTGTTAGTCGTTGGCTTTTATTATCATTTTCAAAGGAGAGCTAAATCCTTTTTTATAGTAATTTATTAGTCCATAACTCACTACAATGTTTTAAGTATAATCGTAAACACTAATAGCCTTACTAAAAAAACGCCGTGAATATGTTGTTTACGTGAAAACCTTACTAATTAGAAACTGACAAAAAATAGTCTTTGACAGATGCTCGTATTCTTCGACCAAGTATACTCCTTGATCGAAGCTCGTATTACATCACTCATCTAGTCAAAGAGGGTTGTTTATCTGTTGTATACACAAGTATTAAAAATAATTCAACATCGAATTTCGGAAATTTTCCAAGGTATTTTAATTGTCCTATATATTTCTTATTTTTAAGATAAGATATCGTAAAAACTAAAACCATTTTACAAAAAAACTTTTTATATTTGTCTATTTGAAATATACTTAAATATTTAAAAACTGACACATTTTAAGCTTCACACATGAAAAAAGTTGAAAAAAAAGCTTACCACAAACATTTTTCATCAAAATGTAGAGAAATTTAAAATTTTAAAGACAGTCTTTTTATTTTAGTAATTGCAAGTAAACTGTCACCCCAGTTTTTCTACGTTCATGCACCAAATAAATTTTTAAAATTTTGAATTTTTCTTTTAATTCCCAAAAATTAACAACAATAAACTGACATTTTATTAAAACGTTCATTTCTTTGACACGTTTATTAACAAATGTATTAGACATTTATGTGTTAAAAAAAAGTCAAGAAAAACTTAAAAATGAAATTAGTACTATTGTGTTCAATTTTTTTTTTTTTTACATTAACTCCACACAGGAGGCCTTGAGGAAAATAATTTCCCTCAGGGCCTATGTCATCTGGGATGCTGTGTGGAGGGTCTTTTTGAGGAGAGGAAGGAATGAAATGAACATTGGTCTTGAAGAGACCTATGTTGTAGGAAGGAGGAAACACAGAGGCCGGCAAATCATTCCACAGCCGAGCTGTTGAACATAAGAACGAGTCGCAGAAACGACCCGTTCTCATGTGACAAATGTCAACCATGTACAAATGTTGGGCACGCGTTTGGCGTGTTTCCCGACTATGCACCGGTGCCGAAGGGATCAATGATGCTAGTTCCTCGGAGCATCTTCCATTGTAATACCGGTAGAACAAGGATAGCATTCCCACCCGACGCCTGTGCTCTAAAGATTGCAATCCGTCTGTTAAGATGGGAGAATCTATCAAACGGACCGCCCGTTTCTGCACAGAGTCGAGGGTATTTTTCAGGTATTTTGGAGCTCCAGACCAGAGGTGGCTACCAAATTCAACCGTGGGGCGCACTTGTGATTTGTACAGGGTTAGCAGTTGTGCACTATTAAAGTATCTGCGGGCCCTATACAGCACGCCCAGTTTCTGGGAGGCTAACTTTACTCTGGCTTCGATGGAGCCCCCATACCTGAGCTGGTCACTTAGGATTACACATATCAATGGAGGGCCTGTTCGGAAGATTACTTCCGTTGAAAGAGACTAGATTTTCATTTCGATCCCTTTTAGACGTAATCGGACAAGATTGGGTCTTTGAAACATTAAATTCAACGAGATTATTTTTACCCCAAGAGAAAACACTCTCGAGGTAACCGTCCATCCTTTGCTTCAAAGCCCTATGAGCTGTTGGAGTTTGTGAGCCCTTTGGGGGCTTGTCAAACAAAAAGCTTTCATGAACTGTACTGTCATCCGCATAACAGTGAATTGGTGCACATGACAAAAGGTCGTTGATGTGCAATAAAAACAAAGTCGGAGACAGAACCGATCTTTGCGGGACGCCAGCATTTATCGAGTGTGAGGAAGAGGTGAAACCATCGACTACCGTCTGAATCGACCTCTCCCTCAAGAAGTCGGCAATCCAAGTACACAAGAATGCGGGAAGTCCGTAAGAATGCAGTTTGTTGACAAGTCCTCGGTGCCAATCCCGGTCAAAGGCCTTGGAGATGTCCAGTGCAACCGTTTGGGTCTCACCAAAACGTTCCAGGCATCGCCCCCAAACATGCGTCACATACGCGAGAAGATCACCGCACGAGCGGTTCCACCGGAATCCGTATTGACGGTCGTTAATAATTTTGTTCTTCTCGAGGTATGTGAGCAGTTTGTCGTTGATCACACGTTCCATCACCTTAGACAGAACTGATGTGATCGCTATGGGGCGGTAGTTGGCCGGGTTGGAGCGGTCACCCTTCTTTGGAATAGGATGGATAATCGCTTTTTTCCAACCAGAGGGCACAGAGCCAGTGTTCAGGGACATTTTAAAGAGCTTGGACAAAATTGGAGCTATTTCTGCAGCGCACCTCTGTAGTACCAGGGCAGGTATTCCGTCAGGCCCACCAACATCGGTCAAAATTGGAGCTATTTCTGCAGCGCACCTCTGTAGTACCAGGGCAGGTATTCCGTCAGACCCACCAGCTTTATTAACATCAAGCCCTCGTAAAACATGGAGTACTTCCTGATGCCTGATCCTCAGCTTTTTCATACGAAAACCGCAGTGAGGAACCGACGGCGGGATAGTACCTTGGTCGTCGAGGGTTGAGTTATCCGCAAACATTTTACCTAATAAGTTAGCCTTTTCGGTGGCGGTGTTTGCTAGTGAGCCGCCAGGTCTGGTAAGAGGCGGCAGACTGGATTTGCAGAAATTGCGACCTATTGAGCCCGCAAGCGACCAGAATTGCCTGCTGCCATGCGGGAATGCAGTCAGCTTTCTACTGACCTGCTGGTCGTGCTCAAATTTTGATCTATTTATGATTCTTTTGGTTTCCTTTGCCATTTTGTTGTAAGCTGTTCTGTCTTCGGATATTCTAGATGTGTTGTAGGCTCGGTAAGCCGCGTTTTTTCGTCGCACTGCTTCAGTGCATTGTCGACTGAACCACGGCTTTGAGCCTACACCAGTTTCCTTAACAGTAGATTGGATGAAGCCATCCATCGCGGATGTGATGACTTCACCAATTTCCTGGGCACATCTTGAGGGATCCGAAGTCCGAAAATAGACAGCTAACCACGGGAAAGCATTAAAATGTGCCCGCAGACCGAACCAATCTGCTGACCTATAGTGCCACACTTTTCTCTTCAGCCTCTCGTTTGGTGGTCTGAAGTTTACAGAGATTGATTTGAATATTGATAACGGTATAAACCCACTTTCTGACAATACGAAAGATCAATTTACAACATGCAATTACTGTATAACTTATTGACTAAAACTGACGAAAAATGACACAAATAAGTTGAAATTTTTTTGAATTATACGATAATAATAAGAAATTTACCGTTTTATGAAACGAAAACACGATTCAGGTAGAATTTCAAACATAAACATCTACAACCCAACCCAACACCCGGCGCGTAACCGGGGCCTAAAAATAATCACAACAGCGTGTGCGTGATTCGATGTCGCCGATTTGCCATTAGAATAATACAGTTGGAGATACTTTTTATTAGTAACAAATCGAATATATAATTGCACAGCCTTTGTACAATGTGTAACTAAAACAACCGTTTAACTTCGATTCGCTGTGAAGACGGCAGATCTAATAGAGCCAATTATTATTATTTTTTAAAGTTTTTTGTCATTGCTAGTGAGGATATAAATACAGCCTAGAAGCGGTTTTTCTTGTAATTTGTTGTCATTTGGTTTTTTTCTAACTTACTTAAAAAGTCTTTAAATTATTACATAGTTAATGTCCAAGAAAAATGTTTTATTATCACGTTTTGTCGTTTTAATTCAATAAATCAACAACACGTATATTACCTTCCTCTAAAAATTAAGTTCATAAATCCTGAATATCTGTCGTTTGTTTCCATGCATTTGAAACGTATCAGATTGCCCTCGAACATCAAACAATTCTCTGGTTTTTTTTAAGGTACACGTTTTATTTTTATCATCTAGAATCTAGGTCCACTGTGAAACCAAATAAATGAGGAGATTTCGACGATTTCAGTCCTGACAAAAAAATTTACAGTCCTTTTTCTTTTTCAGATAGACTTCGCGCTGTCCTAGAAACTTCAATGGCTACCGCTCATTGTCCGGGTTCACGTTCAAGATCGCAAGAAACCTAGAGAGTTGGTACCTATAGTCACACGTCATATTTATAGCAGCTTTTGGTCCCTCGAATCGGATGATCCAATAAACATATCGGCATTATAAAGAATCTAATTGACTGCAGTATTCACAATTCATACGCGGTAGGAGTGAAACCTTCAGAAAACTAAAGTAGACAAGAATGGGAAGGCTACGAAGCACCACACAATGAGAAGACCGATTATACTATCTCATTCTCTCACAGACTAAATCCTATTAATGTATGTGTTTGTCTCTTTTTAGTGTCGCTATATTTCGTTTGATCGAGTTTTAAATCACAACGGTGGGTACTAAAGAAGCTTTCACTTCAATAAATAATAAAAACAATGTTCTCTCACTAACTGAAATAGATAGGTACCATTTTTACAATTTTTATCGGCGAAAAATCCAATATAGTATGCACTGTGCCATTCCCGATTGACAACAAGAGTATAACGATGGCATTGTTTGGGTGCAAATTGCCGTATCACATGTCAGCTTTATAATTTAAATTCGCAGAGTACCTATTATGATATTCCTTGTTTCAGGTTAATATTATACAAATAGAACACCATAAATTACATTGTTTATCTCTTTATTTCCGCTTCACAAAGAAGATTATACAGGGTGTTAAGGGACGTACTTGACTTGCCAGTGGTATCTGAGTCAGATAATCTGACATTATTTGGATTAATAAACGATGAATTTTTATTTTCAAATATTTATATTCCAAATAAACAAATACATACACCAAAAATGTCACCGGAGACCAAATTTTCATGTCTGGAATCACTGGTTAAAGTAAGTTAAGGGACGTGCTTGATTTGGTTTGTAGAATTATTGTATTTATTAGACTAGCGAGATCCCGGCACGCATTGCTATGCCACTGAATAAAAAAATTGTTTCTCCCTGCGTGTCCTTTCCCATTCGTCCCGTCCTTCCGCCTCCCTTTCCTCTCCCGTATCCCCTTCTCCTCACAGGTTCCTATTCCGCCTTTTTCGCTTTACCTCTCCCCACTCCCCTCTCCCGCTTCCCTCCCCCTCCCCCCTTCCGCATTCCATACGTTCAGTCCTGGTACATCTAGATTTTTTAAACAGCTCGCGTGCCACATATCGCAATTTTTTTTAACAAATTTCATAATGCCAGAGCTCACCAGTATATTATATTTATAGAAACCATCGCGGGCGTGCACTCATCGTGCACACATCGTACACACCCCCAAAGTTTTATCGCAATCGGATGAATGGCTAGTAATGCATAATTTCATTTTCAGCTTCCGTAATTAGCTATGAATATTGGAAATTGCTGTTGACCTGTCAAAATTATTGTCACCGTGATGTTTTTTACTCATTTTTATAAGTATATTATTTAAGATTTAAATATTGGTATAAGTCGACTAGTGTGGGCTTGGACGTGATAAACTCTCTTTTATAATAACTATTAAAAATTATTCCCGTTAATGTAATTTATAGTTGAAGAAAAAGAAAATACTAATAAAAATAAACGAAAATATAAAAAAGACAGAAAAAAATAAAAGGTAACGGTCGCCTTGAAACTGGGGGTGGTTCAAAACATCCCAACCAAATGAGTGCAAGAGCGTATTAGTGGCTAAGGCTTTGTGGGGACCGACGTTTTCGTGAAACAAGCACACTTCTCTGGTCAGCATTCCCCTCCTTTTGTTTTGAATGTTCTATTGGGCTTTTTTTAGGGTATTAGAATATTGTTGTGCATTGATGATCTCAACCTGAGGCAGAAATTCGACCAAAATGATACCTTTTCGGTCCCAAAACACTGATGCCATGATTTTTTTACGCGAAATTATGGTTTTCAATTTTTTGACAGAAGGGGAATTGATGTGACGCCACTTTAACGACTGATTTTTTTCCAATGCGTGTAATGAGTCACCCAGAGATATCTAGTCACAATAGAGCTCAGAAATCCTCACCTTTTTTCATGTAGGGGTTATTCCATCCGTGACTAAAAAGCGGATCACAGCACTCGGCGGGATTTTTTGATTTTTTGCCGACACCTTTCACGCAAGACACTACAACGTGAGTTTATGTACTACAATGTTCCTGCGATGCTCGTTTTGGTCACCCCCCTCTACCACTCTCAGTGTTGCCAACCTTCAAAAAACTAAAAACCACCGCCCGTTATGGTCACAATACACTTACTTTCTGAACATACTAAGTATTTTTCCTCAAAAAAAATGTTTGAAATTGTCAATTCAACATTAATGTTGGTAATTCAACTGTTAGCGGACCTACCTGGGGGTCCCTACATTCTGCCGACAGACTAGCTCAGGTTTTAGTCAGCAGAGTGGGAGAGGCCCTCACCACCAGGGTGGTAGGATCTGTGAGGCGTGTGTGTGTCTTTCCTGAAATAAAGCTCAAATTTCTACGGGCTGGGGGAAGGCAGTGAAACAGTAGCCAGGGTAAATAACAGTTATATTTGGGTAAAACACTTGCGTATACACAATATCACAATAATGCATACAGAGTAATACAGGGTAGCAACAACAGTTCTGTCTAAAATGGAGGAATCTGTCCCTATAATCTCTCTGGAAGGGGTTATTTATCTCCGCGGTGAATTTACAGCGAACACACGCAAACATGGGGGAATATAACGGCTTGGGTACTCACAGTGAGCGTCTGGACTCTTGTATCTTCAGTGTCGGGAAAGAATTCGGCCATTCTTGGTGTCCTAGTGTATCACTTAGTAAAACACGTTCCATTGTTCTCGCGCGGAACCTTCTAGAATGGGCGCGGAACGGTCCTCACACTATACGTGCTTACTAGACCGGGAGCTGCGGGCGAGTGGCGGTAGGCGGCTGGCTACCCGGTGGCTTGGGTTCCGCCGCCGGTAGCGCGCCGGCAAGCTAGCGGAGGGGGAGCGAAACTGTAGTTTGCGCAGTGGCGTGCGCTACAACTTGGGATGAGGGGCCGAGTAATTTGCAGGGGCGTATTTGTGTATCGTAACACAACATTACATAATTTCAAATGTTGGTAATTCAACATTACATAATTTCAAATGTTGGTAATTCAACATTACATAATTTCAAATGTTGATAATTCAACATTACATAATTTCAAATGTAAAAACAACATTGATTTCGAATTTGAAATTATGAAATGATTGCTAATTGCGGACAATCAACAGCAGAGCTGAAGAATACATTGTTATATTATCTGAACTGTACATCTACTTTAAACGCTTTAGACACGCAACAATGATATATTTATAATGTAATTAACAATATTAGTTTTGTATCTGTTCAAAGCATTGCGTGTGCTTTGCAGAAAACCAATATTCATGACGATAGATAATCGCTGCACCTGTTTTCTTCAAAGTATCAAAGATCCTTCATAAATATTTATGTTCACTTATCAGACGATTAGTTCAGTTATAAATGCATTGAACGCTTTTATTATTATCGTGACGATTAGCGGTTACGGTACCGTGACGGCAAAAAAGGCAATAAACATGCATTCCTTATCGCTGTAATGCTGCAGTTCTTTCAAAGGATAAGATACACAATGTACGTAGGTCTATTTCCTCCAAAAGAAAAAAAATCATTTTCTTGCATCTTTCTCACGCGCACCGTGTTCATAGACCACTACAATACTACTAGTCTTGACGATAATTTTGAAAGTACGGAATATAGTTACAAGGATTATATTAAAATGTGAATTAATTCCAAAAAATCAAAAACGTCAAACGTCAATGCGTTAATGGTTTTGCTTTTGTTCTTAAACATATAATGCTGCAGTTTTTTCTTACACACTAAATAACAACAATCGAAAATGAGACAAACGGTGGACGTATGTCTGCATCCCCCAAAGGAAACGTACAATAATTATCATACATCTCAATCACACGTATAAAGAAAATTAAACCCAAGGAAAACGTAGTACTTTGGAGGAAACAGTCTCATCTTTTGTCTCACCATAATATACAAAAGCGCTCAATCTAAAATTATACAATAATTGGTATAATTTTACATTTTATACATCAAGTGGTTAGGTTCTTATGTTTTTTAATTTGAAATAACTTAAATAAATAAATAAAATTATAACATTTTCCAGCCACCACAAACTTACTTGAAATTAATTAGTGGTATTATAGACAAACTCGTCTAACTTAAGTTGCGTGTTATTATTGATCTGAACAAAATGAATTGAAAACGCGATGAGATGTGAATAACAATTGGCGGATTCCCTTGAACAACTTACTTCCCTGGAGGACTTTGGCTTGGATGTTCTCAAGACAATAACATTACCTATTCATTTAAAATTATTTTGCGGTTTGTGTTTTTAATTAGTAGATACAACTCCAAATATTTAATCAACGTGAATTATTTGTAATGTGTCGTTTCGTTTGATTTTACTTGTCGGCCCTCTTGCTTTTTTTCACATAAACTCACGACTGTTCAGCGTGTGGGTTAGCATCGCATCCACGCGTCGTGAGTTCAATTTATCGGCTGGCTAAGTCCTTCACTAATTCACTATGGCACAAGTAACCCTGTACACTCATTGTGATTGTAACCCGGGAATGTTAGTGCATTTTTCGGGAAACGGTGATGTTTAGATTTGTTACGACTTAGACTATCCATATAAAATATATTTTTGAAGTGAAACTTCTTTAGCGCCGTTAGTGACTTGAAATTCTGGTGAAACGGAAATGCGTCACAACTCAGTTCTACACAAATACTCGGTTCTAATATAATGCTGTAAATTCGCACCTCGGCCCGTGCATTCCATTGCGTTGTGGGCAAGGTACCTGACAAGTCTCAGCGGCCAGAAAGACAAACACCAAGCGAACGGGGATTCGAATCCTACGAAATCAAAAAAAAATGTTTTGTGAAATCAATACCCAATTTCAAACCACTTAAAAAAAACAAACAATAGAAAATGACATCTAGCGATTTTCTAGTTTCACTTCTACCGCGTGTGAATTACACACTCTGATTTTTTTTACATTAGCTCTAGACAAGAGGCCCTTGAGGAAAATAATTTTCCTCAGGGCCTATGTCATCTTTAGGGGGTGCTGTGTGGAGGGTTTTTTAAGGAAAGGAAAAAGAGGAAGTTATGGGAAGGAAATATGAGGGAATATGAGGAAGGAAATATGAGGTATGAGGGTGTGTAGGAATCTGGGGATCAGTGTGTCTAGGAGTGATGGACGTTGGAATCCTTCCCTCTAACTGCGGTGCAAGGCGATGGGTCGAGAGATTCTGGCTGGAGAAGATAAAATACCTCCCTCAAGCAGTCTCTCTCAATTCTGGACCTGGACAAACCTCACCCCATGAACCCTGGCATCCCTGCTAAGAACCACTTGGGGTGACCTATGGCAGAGGTGTTGGTTATCCAATAAATGTTTCCCGGGGCGGCGGTATCCATGCCCGCCTCCCAATTTGCATTTATATATAATACTGAAACTAATATGAAACTGTACTGAAACCTTGCGTATCCATGCATAATACTGGTAAACTTTTCAATCCGAAATTAATCGATTAATTTTAATTCGAAACATTAATCTGACATAATGCGTCATTCGTTTTTTTCTTTATCGTTATTTATAGAATTAAACGACAAATAGCCGAGACAGTTCGATGCCTAAACAATGTTTTATTGTATTTTTTGCAACATAAATTTTGGCGGTTGTCACTTGCTTATAGTGGCACCTTACATGGCTATTCGTTTCGGCATATTTGGAATATAGCATAGACAGTATGTTTTCTATGTAACTATGCCAAATTTGCTAATACGAATAGCTATTTATAGAGAACTGCATTCCAATTTTTTTAATGAATAATGACCTTCTAACTTAAATAACTGCATATATTTTTTAGAGTTAGTTTTAATAGTTAAAATAATTGTCAAAGTTTTAATTTTTCAAGATCCCCCGAAAACCACCCTATGTGTATTGAATCGCGTAACGTCATAACTCCTGAAAAGTTACTATAAGATCGGGCAATCAGCTGATCAACTGCCGCCATTTTGAAATTCGGTGTTCGAAGTATTCTACGTACAGTAGCATTACTATTTTTTTGTGCAGTAGTTTTTGAATATTTTCAATAATAGAGATAAACCAATAAGAGATACCTTTATTTTTGAAACTGGGTTATTTAGGCCTAAATAATGCTTCAATAAACACAACCACTAAATCTCTATAAACAGTACGTAAATAAACGAATAAATTGACACGATGACTTGTGTCATATCTACATTACCATACAATGACTTTACGGTGACGTCACGACACGATGAGCAGTGACGTCACCACTAAACATTTCAATAATGCCAATTTGACAGCGTGTTTCTACGACCCGATTAAAAATAGACTTTTTAATAATTTTTTATAAACTTTGCGTTTAATATTATTTAATAAAACTTATATATTCAGAATCAGCGTTTATTGGTTTATATGCTCATATTTTTTTAAAGCCATAATATTTTCATTTAAGCCACAAATTTAAATTTCAAATGTTTTACTTATAATACGCCCTTCTCTTCATTTCTCTATGGTTGAATGGTTAAGATCCTTGACTGTTGATCTGGAGGATGAGGGTTTAAATACCGGCGTGGACATCTAAATTTCATTTCTTAATTTGTGTTGTTTCACAAAATAATAGATAGCATAGTTCAGAGGCACTTCCCAGAGTGGTAGATACATTTAGTATGGCCCTGGTGAAAGAACACCATACAGAACCGAAACGTTGCATTGAAATGGCGTTTTCCGTTTTTGGTGACCAGATCTGAATAGCCTGGTACTTCCCCACTTTCCTCTTCCCCATCTCCTTCCCCTCCTCATTACCTTCAGCCTCACAGCTAACAACATACCCCAATTATCAGGGGTGCTATGGTCTCATGCGGTGTTTTCTTATATATGTATATATACATTTTTTTTTATTCTTCAGACCGTCTCATACATTAGCAGCTTCTCAACTACGGGCGCCGACCGTTTACATTATAATTGTAACTGCCATAAGTACATTATAGGCACATTTTTCCTCTTGTATTGGTGGAATAATTACATAAAGTAATTTAATGATGGTATCCACCGTACCCATGAATGAGAAACATAATCGCTTGAAAATCAATATGTTTGCGCAACGGTGAGCCTTCACAAAAGTTGATAGGCCAATTTAAAGGTATAAAATAAAACATAAATAATAAAATATGACAAAAAAGATGTTGGATTTAATTCACGATCAAAAAACACCGAATTTTTGTGTTTTGACATTCGTGTTAGTAAGCTATTTCGGTAAGTCCACAAATCAATCCTCTGACACTCCTTACATTGCAGAGCATTATTTTAATTTGGTCACTAATTCTGCGACCGGTTTTTTCTCGTTGATGTCGACAATATATATATTATGTTCGCGAAACAAGATCACCTTTAAATGTGAACATCTTATAAATATTTTGATACTTGGACCAGTTCTCATTGTGAATCCATTAATCCTCCGTGATTGGCAATTTCGTGTTTTATTGTTACTTGTAGAATTTTGAAGTAGATATTTTTATTTACATTAAAATAAGAATAACCGCACTTAATGGATCCAGTTTTCAAAGTTTATTTCCGTGCTTGTATTAAAACTTGCAGGGATGTTTTTTAAATGGACAATGTTTGATAATTAAATGTTTCCATAGAAACTTCAACAAAGTTAGATCATGGCCTGATGACATTATGTTCTTTTCAAAAATTAGTTTTTTATTCCTTTTAATTATTTCTATTATATCTACTTAATATTTTGACCGGTTAATCTTATTTCTACTGATCATTGACTTAAGTTTGCCTCGCAAGTCGTCTTCACAATTCAAACCAATGTTTTGTTATTCATAAAGTTGGATCAAAAACTGTTCACGAATAACAGCTTCAGGTGCACTTGTAATGGACTGTATATACTAAAAACTATACGAGACGAAGTGGCGTTAGCTGGAATTGGAAGATAATATGTATAGGAAAAACGAGGTATGCAAGGAAAGGGGATAACCAATCACTTACCACTGTTTCCCTGCGAAGGAGCACAAGACACGACCACAATACAGTTATGTAGTTCCACTGTCGAGATAATTGTCGCCACAACAAAACGAGTGTGTACAAAACGGTATTATTTACTGCCGAGATGGCTAAATCCTTCTTTTTAGTTAAAAATGAGATTGTAAACACATCTCTGTGAGACTGTTACCAGTGAGTATCAAAATATTTCATTAAAATTTTAAAATTTAAAGTAAAATGACACTTCATTCCAATACAATATGACATTATACGTTTTTCTGCATAAATAGTGTTAGATATAAAGCTGGGATTTTCTTGCGTTGAAAGAGTAATGTGTCTTTTGAGAACAATTTACATATAGAAAAACAATTAAAATAAATGCTACGAATTGGTAAACAAGATAATAAAATACTGACGACCTTACGGAAATTAGCGAAAGTTGAAGCACCAACAGCACCTAGTACTTAACATTTATTGCAGATTTACCTTGACTTTTTTCTTGGTAAATGAATACTGGGAGATGCTGCTTCAAAAGAATACGGTTACAGTAAACCACAACGCAAGAGTTTAAACAAATTAAATTTTCGGATATTACCATGAAACTCAGTTCAAATCATCGGGGAGAAAATATTATATTATTTCTTTCTTGCTGCCGGCACCAGTGCTACTTAAAGTGACGGGAACACGAGAAGAACAAACAATAAATGTGAATCTTTCGCACAAGCATTATTTATTTTTGACATGTAAACCTCCCAGTAAATAATTACGTTCCACATAATAACAACAAGCCTAAACCATTGCATTTAGAAAGAAAAGGCCTTAAATTGAATTTGCTTGAACAATTAGAAATCAATAAACGAACGAATGACCCTAATGTAAAGCTAATTAATAAAGTAATGAAAATTATTTATTCCCCACTCCTTAGTATGTTTATAAAACCTAAACCAAGTAACTTAAACACACTTAAATAAGTTATAGCAGTAACGTCATCATTAAACAATTAAGAACGCATTAACATTTGGTGCGGGAAAACATATTTCTAAGTTCCACACATTATAAAGTATCTTATCTCAATTATTTTCTTAGCAAATTGGTTTAAGCGGTGATAAATCAATTTAGACACCTTCAAAAATTGAAATTTAGAATCATATAAATATGTCGTCTTAAAGGCCATTTACAAACCACAGTTTGAAACCGGCCTTGTAAACCGAAAGAGCTGTCACAAAAATAAAAATACACTAAAATACTTGCAGAACTTCATATACTTAATAACATTATTAAATGTACTTTAAATTAAATTTGGTTTAGGCACGTAGAGCTAATGAAAAAAAAAGTAGTGTAAAAAGAATGTATGGCGCAAATGGAATGGTGGAAGAAGTCGGGAAGCCCAAGGAAGACATGGCACGATCAAGTGAATCAGATACTTGAGACGGGCCATCAGAATAGTAGAAGAGTATGTAAGAAACGACGGCGACGTATTAATGTGAGGAGGCAAAGAGTGTGTGCCAAGACCGAGTTGTTTAGCGGTCCGTCCTCTTTGCCTACCCCTGCGGCAAACGGCGTGATGGTTAATTAGTTTTTTTTTTTAAATTAAATGGAGTTCTAAGAATTAAACGCAGATCAATTAATATGAATCAAAAACTTAAAACCTAAAACATTATGTAAGTCGCAGCATAAGAAAAAGCGTATCGAACAATAGCATTAAAATTATTTTTCAGAAATTTAAACACCTGTGTAATGAATAATGCTATTTTTAAACCGGAATACTTTTGAACAGTATTTGAAATAAAATTAAATAATGTTTTGAAGATCATTTAAATTCAATCTAATTAACCTTCAAATGAAAGTAAAGGTGTAATATATGTTCAATGTGATCTGTATGTTGACATTATATTTGATTACGTGGTATTTATTTTTTATTCCGAATGTGACCTTAATTTTTCTTCAATGTCGTTGGAGTCAAAGTAGATAATATCCTTCAGCATAACAATAAGACGATACGAGTTTTTTTTAAGTAGTTTTTATAACCAAGAGTAACATGCCACTTCTTTAGTTTAGTTGACACTTTGACTAATGCAAATCAGCTCAAGCTATTCAAATATGTAGGTATACAGTTAAGGGACATACTTGGCTTACTTTCTAGTGATTCCTGACGTTACTTGGGGTAAAACATGTAAATGAATTTTGGTCTCCGGTGACATTTTCGATGTTTTTTTTCTACAAAACCTTATAAAATATAATTGTTGTTGGAAAGTTGGGGCGGGGTAAGAGGTTGAGCGGTTAGTCGGCTGAGTGACCAGTGACAACATGCTGAAGAAAAAAAAATTGAAAAAATGGAAAAATTCACCGGAGACCAAAATTTTATTTACATTTTTTTCTCTAAATACTGTCAGGAATCGCAGGTTAAAATAGTTTAAATACGGCCCTTAAAACCCTGTACGTATATATATAGTATTTATAGGTATCTATATTGTGGATCTTTCGGGAAGCTGTACAGGGTTTTCTTAAGAAAAAAAGAAAAAAGTTGGGATGTGACTTTTCTTGGGCCATTACCCAACGAAAGAGAAAATTAAATACTGATTGGTTTTCCACATCTAAGTCCTTCATTCTTGCACACATACCGAAGAGATTGTTAGCGCATTTCTGTGGCATAACTGTGTTCCAAAAATTGCAAACCAGTCGTTAGGGAACGTACCCATACTACGTGACCAATTTTTTTGCAATTTTTAACCCCCCTTCCCCCCACCGGTGACCAAAATCCTAAGCAAACTGCCGCTCATTTGTACCAAGCGTGACATTTTGAAGACCCCCCCCCCCGAAGAGGTCACGTAATATGGGTACGTTCCCTTATGATCTTCATCAGATCCGGCGCAGGCAGTCCTCTATAAGAAATATTGAGGACTGCCTGTGCCTTCAAGCTGATGTTGATAACATTTCAGAATGGAGTCAACAAAACCAGCTTCATTTCAATGTCTCGAAATGCGTTGTTCTGACTTTTACCAGAGCATTTAGTCTCACCTACCACAGGTACACTATGCTCGGTCATAATCTCAACCGAGTTTCGAATATAAAGGATCTTGGGATTATGTATGAAAATAAGCTGACATTTCGTCCTCATATCGAAGGGGTTTGCCAGTCGGCCTTAAAAATGTTAGGGTTTGTTCTCCGAACTGTCGGAGTTTTTCGAGATACCCGAGCTCTGAGGATTTTATACTTCTCCCTAGTCCGCAGAAGGCTGAAGAGTGGTTCGCTTATCTGGAATCCTTATGAGGTGGGATGCTCCCTCATGTTGGAGAGGGTTCAAAAAAAGTTTCTAAGATTTCTCTACATGAGGGAGTACGGCCACTATCCATGGCTCTACCCGACGAACTTTCTTCTGGGCATGCTGGGACTCCACTCCCTGCAGCTCAGAAGGGAGGGGTACGCTGCTACCCACTTATTCAGACTGCTGCGTGGCTACATTGAGAATTCAGCCATTCTGGAGCGCGTGAGTCTCTATTTTCCGGATGACTATCTTAGACAACGCCAGCATAGATTATTCTATCTTCCTGCCTGTAGAACTAACCTGCCAAAGGTTCTCCCGGTAGGAAGGAGTATATTGCTCCTGAACCAAATCTCCTCCGAGATTGATATGTTTGGCGTCAGTGAGGTGAGGTTCAAAAGTGAAATTCTTTTGATTCTTGAAAGAGTCTCTCCTCATTGACGAGATCTTTCACCACTGCCTGAAATTTTTTTGAAAAAATTTTTTTGTAATTTTTTTAAAATTTTTTTGAAATTGATTTATTTCTTGATGTTTCTTTTTTATGTATAAATATTTGTAAAAAAATTTTTTTTTTGTATACTATTTATATATATAACGTAATTTCTTATATGTATTAAAACTAAATTTGTAATGTAACTAAATAATAATAATTTGTTTATGCACCACATTTAGATGTAAAAAAAAAAAAAAAAAAAAAAAAAAAAAAAAAAAAAAAAATAAGGAAAAACTAAACCCTTTCATACACTTCCCCAAATGATCATCTAGTCAACCCACGCTATGCAATTGCACTATATAAGTATTATAAATACAAAACAATACAAGAACAACATGTCAACCTACTAGAGACCAAATGGGAATATAATTCACCGACTCCAGATATTTTCATATCAGAGGGTTCGGCTCTGTGGCATTTCTAATTGAACCTATAAATCCTACCGATCCCTCAATATAAATATTTAAAAAATCCTTTGTTATCCTACATGTATTTAAAATGACTGATTTTTGCATTTTTATATACAAATTCTTTGACAAATCTAATATGCTTAAATTTTGAATCAGATTCCTAGGTATTATGCCAGTGGCCGAAATAACAAATGGCAATATTTTTATAGTCCGAGAATGCCAAATTCTTTTAATTTCATTTCCTAAATCTGTGTATTTTCTTATTTTTTCAGAAATAGTTTTTTGAATATTACAGGAATTTGGAATAGCTACATCAATGATATAAGTTATTTTTTTAATTTTGTCATGTAAAACTATATCAGGTCTATTATGACTAATTGTTCTGTCTGTTAGTATAGTTTTATCATAATATATTTTATAAAATTCATTTTCTAAAAATGAATTTGGTTCATATTCATAATATGGTACTACATTACGGCAGTCAATCAAGTTATGTTTAATTACCAAACTTTTATTATTATTATTAATATTATCTCTAAAAGAAATCGTTCAATTTTGCGAAGTATTAAGTGTCACGCATGTGTCTACTTAAAAAAACTCTTTTTTTAAGTGAAAACTTCTTTAGCACCGTTGTGATTTGAAACTCGATGAAACGGAAACGAGCGACACTAAAAGTAGACATACATCTAAATTATTTCCTCAGGGCCTCCTGTGTGGAGTTAATGTAAAAAAAAAAAATTTTGCCTGCGAGAGAATAAGATTGACTAATCGATGTCCTCTTTATGCGGTGCTTCGTAGAATAAAATGTTAAATAATTTTCAAACTTAACAATATATAAACCCTACAATTATACTGATTTTCTGCATTTGTTTCATTCAATTTGGGAGGCGGGAATGGGTACCGCCGCCCCGGGAACCTTTATTGGATAACCAACACCTCTGCCATAGATCACCCCAAGTGGTTCGCTACGTTCGGTGATTAAGCAGGGGTGCCCGGGTTCATCGGTGAGGTTTGTCTAGGTCTTGGAGGCGTATGACCAGGACACACTGAACCCCAGATCGACCCACCCCTTAAACCCTTTTCCTTCCCAGAACTCTCTTCTCCTTCCTTTCCTAAAAAAAAACCCTCCACACAGCATCCCCAAAGATGACATAGGCCCTGAGGAAAATAATTTCCCTCAGGTGTGGAGCACATGTAAAAAAAAGAGTGATTTATATAAATGTTGACCGAAAACTAGTGACTTAATGATGAAAACTTAAAAAAATATATATATATATAAATGTTGACCGAAAATTAGAGATTTAAAAAAAAAAAAAATCTCTCGAAATTTAGTTTTCTGAGGGTTTCACTTCTAGCGCGTGTGAACTGCACACATAATTTATTTTCCTCAGTAGATCTACACTGGAGGCCCTGAAGAAAATAATACCACTGATGGCCTTTGTCATTTTTGGGGATGCTGAGTGGAGGGTCTTTTTAGGAAAGGAAGAAGAGGATTCTCTGGGAATCTTGGGGTAAGTGTGTCCAGGAGTGACGGATAAATGATTCCATCCCTCCCACAGTGGTGGAAGGTGATGTTCCAAGAGAGCCCTGCAAGTCAAAAGGTCTACCTCAACCAGTCTCCCCCGGTCTGGCCTGAAACGCAGTTAGTTGGTGGGCAGACGCATCTGCCGCCAAGACCCAGACAAACCTCACGCCATGAACCCCTGCCAAGTCACCAAACGTAGCGAACCACATTGCCAAACTCATTATATTTGTAGCAACATTTTGATTCCGAATGGATACTTTACACCAAACAATTATTACGTAAGTATACTGCAAAATACACGAATACTTTTTAATGTACGCGTGTAATAAAAAAACCTCGATCTTATACAGAAAAAAACTCATGTATCGTGTTTTGAACCCACGACCCGTAGGCACAGAGCCAAAGATCAATGGTTTCGAGACGTGGATATTTAGTTTGATGGACCCTTCAAAGATGTATTGACAGCTGTCATAAACAAAATGTAAAATAAATATACAAACACATCTCCATCCGAGTTCGTCTCTACCTAGAAGGTACTTATATACCGACGGATAAATGAATAATTGCGAGTTTTCGAAAAATTTAATATAAATATCATGAAAGGTTTATTCAACTTTGCGGTTTAGAAATAACGCCATGGCATTTTAGAATTTTCGAAATTGTAACCATCTCTTCGAATGAGTTAAGTACATTATGTTAGGAACACGTTTGTAGGTACTCAGTAGTGTTATTCCATTATAAATGATTCAATAGAATCCTGGTTCAACGATTCGTTCATTACTTACCGACTCAAATTAAATTGTGCCAACCACCTGACGCTGTACTTGTAAAAATAATTCACCGTCGTACAGATAAATAAATTTTATAGATATCCTTGTCTGTAATACATATGTGGTGTACTGAACGGCTGCTTTTATAATTCCCGCGATACGACATGGTGACGTGGCATCTCATTTCTTTAATAAGGGTGAGGGAGATGAAAGGAAATGATAACTTTTTCTTTTAGAGAAAGCAGATATCCGTACATCGGTTGACATATCCTTTGTCTCACTATTATTTAAGAAAGAGAAGCAGAATTATTGTGATAAGGAACGTACGTTTATTGCCTTTTTCGTGCTAACGGTGGGAATTATAAAAGCAGCTAATGGATATTGATAATAATTTTTTTTGTTAGGTAGCTGAAGAATGAAACAAAAAACTTGAAGATAACAATGGATGCTTTTATAATTACCACGGCAACGGCTCGCGGCAACTCATTTCTTTAATACGAGTGAGGGAGAAGCAAGAAAATGATTAATTTTCCTTTGAGGGAATATAATCATTTGTCTCACAATATTTAGTGTGTAAGAAAAAGCTGCAGCATTATTGTGATAAGGAATGTACATATATGTTATGACATTTTTGTGCCGTTGCCATGCCGTCGCTGTAGGAATACGAAAAGCGTCCATTGACGCGAATTGCATGGCGAGTCTAAATTATATATCCAGCGCAGCGTCTTGACGGGCAATTGCAGGATAAGAGGGGACTGCGGGAGGGTGTTCCAAAGTAATTTAAAAAAAATTCAAACTTCACAAATACATTCTAATGTATTTGTTACTATACTAATTGAGCTAGAACTCCCTCACCAAACACAAGAGCATTGTCCCTTTATGGTGAGGAAAGGTAATTTTTTATTTCTTTGTTAAAACCTTATGTAACTATGTAACTGACGTAACTTTATATGTATTTTTAATCAACATTGCCAATAAAAAAATTAAAAGTAAAAATAAAAAAAATTAAAAAAATTTGTTCCCTTTAAAATGAGTCGAATAATATAGAACGAATTATGCAAATTATAAAATCCGTTCCTATTGATTGCTTCTCTGAAATAACTATATTTGTGCTTTACCGCAGAGCCATGAAGAAGCCGCTGTCATTGGCTGATACTGCCTTTAGTAATACCTCCTCGGTATCGCGTGAGGATTTTTAACGGAAATATCCATTCCTCTATCTGTAATAATGTACTTATGTATTACTTAGTTGATTTTAAAGTTAACAAATTATCAACTTCCGTTCTTGTAACAAGGAGCGTTGCTAAAAAACGATCGTTCTGAACACATTATAATATTCGAGATATCGAACAGTATTAATACCGTAGCGTCTGCGTGGTTAAATTTCAGAACCCAGCTACGAGTGCATGTCGGACGCCATGCCATAGGCGCCACGCCACAAATAACATCTGAGTACGTGGAATTTCACACAAAGCTATTGTCATAATTTGGTTTCGAATTCAAGAATTCGACACAAGATGTCGCTACTTCCGTCAGCAGGTCGGACGGGGAAGTCTTCCCCCTAGATATAACTGCTATGAATTTGTGAATATGTGGTATCTCTACGGATATCAAAAGATTGACGGTAAAATACATGTTGTATCAAGTGGCTATATATTGCATATGACGTCATTGCTTTGTCTCGGTTACTTTGTCCCGGTGACTAGCCACAGTGGATCCGAGGAACGGGCTGCTTTTGGAATCAGTTCGTATTGGATCTATAAAATGGTCGCCAATACTAACTGGGCGGAGTACTAAAAACCTGCGGAGCGGGTTTTTAACAGCTAGTTATAATTATTAGTAGGATTTGTGAAGCTTAAATTTTATGCAAAGAAAACATCACAACAAGAAAAAATACGAAAGAAAAATATTTTCTGCCCTAACATTTTTCTTTAATACTTTTTTAGTTTTTTTTTTATGAGGGTTATTAAATTATATAATCTTGATACATTAGTTCCAGTTTTGAAAAGACGATCAAAATTATTTTATGTTATTATACAGGGTGTTAAGGGACCTACTTACTTTAACCAGTGGTTCCGATCGTTATTTGGAGCAAAATTGAAAGCGAAATTTTGGTCTCTGCTGACTTTTTTGTTTTCTAAATTGTTTTCTTCAAAACCAAAATCACAAAAAAAAAAATTCTTCTACATGTCATCACACTACCGAGTAATCGCCCAAGCCCTCACCCAACCCTAACTGACCAATACCTACAGGTTTTTTAAGGTTATTGAAAAAATAAAAAAAAATATATATATCACGGTAGAGTAAAATTTAATTTACCTTTTTTACTCCAGTAAGCACTGGTTAAAGCAAGTCAAGTATGTAGTGTAATATAATAATAGGTCGGTAATTTATTATTTGTGTGAGTTATTGATACAATCAGTTCCAATTTTGAAAATTACACTTAAATTCTAAACAAATCCGATTTCATTGAACCAGAGTTACAATTATGTACTCACAGATAGACAGACCCACAACGGAAATTGGTATGTTTGATGATACATAATTCCATTCGAACGGTTTGAAAATCCGCGCACAACATACTAATATTCTCAAGTACCTTTTATATATTATTCTCTATTCGTTAGATGACGCGTGATGTGGAAATTCGTGATGGTCGTGGAGATTCACGTCAGCGACGGTCGTGATGCTGCTAGGAAATATACATTCCAGTGGTGGAGCCAGGAGCCAGGCAGGCGACTGCGCCTGTTAAATATAATAATTAAAGTACGCATTCCTTTCTGGGGTTCACATTCTTATTGTGATTCACAAAGCGATTGATTTAATACGGACAACAATAGAGTTCAATAATTTCAAGGATAAAAATAGATCTCAGATCGTAGCTACTGCGCTTGTTTGTTTCAAAATGTCGTTTATATACAGAGTGTTAAGGAACGCACTTGACTTACTTTAATAAATGATTCCTAATTTCCACTGGTCAAACAGCCGAGTAACCGCCCAACACCTCACTCGATCCTAACTTTTTAATACTTTAGATTTTGCTTGTCTTACGAGTATGTTTCATTAAAAACCAACATTTCATTTACGTTTTTTACTCCTGGTAAAGTAAGGAATCATTGACAAGTACGTCCCTTAACATCCTGTTTATGTAATATTTTGTATTAAACATCGATAAATGGGTACATTTGGTCGAAGGTATTAACAAGTACCTAGTTTATGTTTCCTATTCTGGTTAGTAATTTAAGGAAATGCCCAGTTATTTGCACGTCAAGTTTCTTAGGAAACTGTGAGGAGAATGCCAATTTCCCTTATTACCTCTTTATTTTTTATTATTTTTTAAATTTATAAACTAACGTTTAGACAAGATTTTTATGCATAGCACAAAGGGTAACAATTATTATAAGCAATAATTGTCAGCCTGAAACACTCATTTTACATTGAAAAATCTTCCGAGAAAAGATACTTGCCGCCAACGGGACTTGAACCCGTGTCCTTCTGATTGCCGGTCGGATGCTCTGACCACTGAGCTATGGCGGCTTATCAAATACCCGCCAAATAATTCAATATATACTAGTGTTTCATTCAACAATTACTGCTTATTATATTTTTTCCACCTGAAAACAACCAACTTTATTTTTGCGAGAGAAACATTGTTAGTGTTAAATCCCTCGCTAATTATGTCTGCATTTATTGGGGAAATACTTAAACTTGCCAAATATTAATTATTATTTTTTTAATTTATAACTAGTCTAGTTCTAATGTACGTATAAGACGAGTTTTTTTATAAATGAAACAATATATCTTTGTTAGAACCTTTTATATATTTTATTAGCGCTGACCGGTTTCGGAACGACCGTTCCTTCTTCAGGGCAAAACATATTCAGAGGAAGGAACGGTCATTCCGAAACCGGTCGGCGTTAATTAAATATATTAGTGGTTCTAACAAAGATATGTTGTTTCATTTATTTATAATGGATAACCACAAAGTTATGGCTACATTCAAAAGAGTTATTTTGTTTGAATTAGGCTATTCGAATGAGAAAGTAAAAAAAAACGACAACTTCACAATTTTAAAAAAATCTTACTGAACCATTAAAATGGCCACCATCTTGAGCCGGAAACGGAAAGTACAGACAAGTTTACGGACAGAAGAAATGTTTACTATAAAAATGTTTACTTTTTTAAGCATTTTTTGCAAATTATAAATGATGCTGCTATATTAAACAGAAGTGATGTTTCAATTTATCTTTTCCGTTGATTTGCTTGATAGTGTAGTGATGTGTTTATAATCCCTGGTACTATAATAATATGGTATTCGTGCCTTTCTTTGTTTATAAATTTTAAAGAAAACTGTTGCCTTCTATTGGAGAGTGAGGTACCAATATCCTTACAAATTATCTATCAAATTCCTACGTACTATTTCAGTTCTGACATAGTCCCATGACGGGCAGGCCTCTATTTAACCAACATAATATCCTTTATCCGTAACTGTTGAAACATCTTGAGTAATCGACGGATTTAGAACAATGTATTCATGAACACGTTCAGAAATAATGGGACGGTTTTGGATACAAAAGCATTGATTGTTCAGAATAATATCTATACTAACATTCTCGATATATTATTCACAACTTATGAATCACCCCGTACGTGTTTTTCACTGAGCTTTGTTTATCGAACTCGGGAAAAGTATTTAGCAATTTAGTTATAATGAATTCTATTCTCAACATCGGAATAATTTCCTTATGATTTAAATTTATTAATACTAATTGCCGTTCATTTATAAACAGAATTTATTATGTTGAATATGCGGCGATTAGTGTTCCACCTACGCTCCGTGTTCCACGGTGTCGGCATCCGTTGTCTCTAAAATAAATGATTGACAGCAAATCATGTAAATTTCTCAAATTCCCTACAAATTTATCGCTAACGGACACCTTAAAGGGACAGCCTTCCCATGCAAAGACAATATATATTTATGATAAAAATTCTAATAACAAAAGATAAATCAGGTTATTAATAAAAAGAATTAAAAAGTGACAATCCTCAGAAAATTTATATTGTTCAATGTTAAGATTAATTAGAGGTCAAAGTTTTAAAATCCGGTGAAGTGCAAGGTAAATCTAATTTATATGACGTTTCAAAGATTAAAAAAAACAAGATTTGTCCATTGTTTCAGAGTCGACATTTTGAGTATTACATTGGTGGCGAACATAGCAATTAAAAACGTTGCTGTTAACAGAGGTATTTTCCGACATTTCTCTTCACCTTCATTTCCTTCCACCTCAAAATTTCTAACATGCAATGCAATCATCGATAATGTATCTACTTTGTAAATGATGCAATTGTTCTACTGGCCCGGGTAAAACGACTCCGGTCTTAAACAATTTGAATCGTTAGACAATTAAATCATTTAAAGTAATATACCTAAATACTGTATATTTGCGGTACGTTCTAGATCGAAAGATACTCTTAGTATCACCATGGTTAGAAACCACCATTCAGGAAAGAAACGTTGCTGGAAATGTATTTAGCCTTTGTTGACCAGATTTGAATAGCAAGGTACTTCACCATCTTCCTCTTTCCCATTTTCTTCCCCTCCTTACTACCTTCAACCTCACAACATAACCCAATCGGGGATGCCGTAGTCTCACTGGCTCCAAACGAATGAAAGCAGTAGAAGTAGAGATGTTCATATAAAATAGAAGATGTTTTATGTGAGAACAATGAACTACAGTCAATACAATCGACTTTCTACAATCTTTTAAGTGATTGTTTTCCGATACTATAGCTTCAATTACTCATAATATAATTTATTTGAAACGTTGTGTAGAAACCAATTGAATGAAGCAAGAAGTCTTTGTGGTATTTAAATGACTTCCTCACGATATCAATAGATGAGCCAGATGTATTATTAGGAGATGAATGAAGAATTCGCTGAAGTGTAATGTCCCTTTATTCTTACAAAGTGACTCATAATAAGCGTTGTTTCTTCAAGTCGGTTCCTCATTGCTAAGAATCGTGACCCCTACTCCAATTTCCATGGTGAACAAGGCTTCTCCATTCCTAGCGGTTTCTGCGCTGGGGAAAAAGCCAAGGACACCGTAGTACCGGACGCCAATGATACTTGGTCACTCCAGCGCATTGGTGACCTTCATCTGGTTCTTCTGTCAAACACTATGTCGGTGACTATGGGACAGATCACAGACTTAGAAACGGTGAACGACTTTATATACCCAGGCTCGTCTATAGGTAACGAAGGAGGTCGTGAAAAGAATAATTTGCCTGACAAAAGACGCCACGAGTAAAATTCAAAAGATGTAGAGTGACAGAAGCACCACGAAGACCACCATGATCGTCCAGGCGTTGATTTCCCCCATCTTTCTATAAAGAGTGGAAACGTGGATGCTTAGAGCCAGCGAAAGAAGGCGGATAGACGCCCTCGAAATGTGGTGCTGAAGAAACATGCTTAGGATTTCACGGACAGCCAGACGCGCAAATATGTCCATTCTGGAAGAACTAGGCATTCACAACAACAGGCTTTCGGCTATCTTCCTACAACGTATTGATACATTGCACACGTTACTCGCCAAACTGAGGACTCCAACTTAGAGAATAACAATGTTGTAAAGAATAAGATTTTGTTTTGCTTTGGTTCTATTGGAAATCAAATGCATACATTTGAGAAAAATAGGTGCTTAGCTAACTACTGATGTGCTGTCTACACAGCTACATGCTAATGCGGATGCCAAAAAAAAATCCGGTGTAAAACTTATAATATCGTGGTTCATGTATGATACGTTTACTGCCCCGGGATGCGTATTTACAATCCCTACCGCGTTTCAGTCGCTTTAAATTTTCAATATCAAAATTTAAATACTTAGAAATAAAATTATTAATTTCTAATATACACATTAGAACGATTATTTTATCTAGATTTTAGAAGAATTTTTGTTTTGAAAGTGATATAAAATTATCAATATAGAGGTGTATTTACAATATATGGGAATAATATTAAAATATAAATATTTAGAAATAAAATTATTAATTTCTAATAAACACATCAGAAAGATTATTTTATCTAGATTTTAGAACAATTTTTGTTTTTGCAATGTGATAAAAAATAACCAATATAGAGGTATATTTAAAATGTAAATTGTCGTTACCGCGACTGAATCGGTATAGATTTTGTAAATACGCCCCGGGATTCGACTAAGGGACTAATTAAAAACATCATTTTTTGTCGGCAATAAGCTACATAATGAGAAATTTATAAAGTGGTGAAAAAATATAATAAACTAGTTTTTAAATAGAATTTTGTACCTAACATACATCGGTAAAGTTAACTGAAAATTCAATCAAAGAAATCATTTAAACTTACTCAATATCATCCATCTATTTTTATTTTTATGAAAAAAACTTTTAAAAATACAAATTATCTCTGTTGTAAAATTATTCCATGAACCAATTATCCACTTTATTTTTCTACGGATAACTTACCAATTAGGAAATGTCAGTAACACTAATTGTTCCACAAAATGACAACTATTGAATGTGCTTAGACTGATGGCGATGTGTTGAAGCCTTTGACATCGATCTTCATCAATTATGATGATGATGAGTAATTTGACTTCGGATTTCTTTACATAATTCTTTGTTAATCACGAGTTAAAAAACATCGACACATCTGTAACAGGCAGTATTTATATATACGGATACTATCTATAGGTATTTTCAATGGGTGCTTTTTATTCAATAATAGATCAGTTACCCAAAGCAGTCTACACATGCTGCCAGGATTATATTATACCAAATATTTGCGACACTTACTGCCTGGTGTATTTAATAAATATTTGCGATACCTACGAGAATAAATAAAAGCTGTTCGATTTCACTGTTTGTGACCCTACTCTGACACATTTTCCTTTTAAATGCATCTATTTGAATTTCAGTTTAGTTTTCGTGAATGAATGAACGCAAATCTTGGACGTGGAAATTAACCTACTTCCCGACACCCGGCCGAGCTGAACATCGGCAGATAGACTCGTTGTCGATGAAAATGCATTCTATCAATTTTTGGTGGTACTCACATAAATACGAGCGCACACACACGCATTTTTCTGAAAATGGATGACATATTTTAAAGTTTACAGCAGTTAATATAATACATCAGTGGCTCCCAAAGTGGTCCCTATGGACCTCCATGTGTCCTCAGGATCATTCAGCGGGTCCGTGGAAATTTAAAATTGAGTTGGGGGTCCCGGAACAACGAAAAGGGGGTCCGCGCAAGATTTACTAAAATTAATAATAAAAATGTGATGCGTGCGTGAAGTGCATGCAACAAATTTTCCTAGTCTTGAACAAAAAGAAGTATAATTTTTTGTATTGTTATTTTATTGTTATTGTTGTATACGGTTGACATTTGTCATATGAGAACGGGTCGTTTCTACAACAGTTCGGTTCAACAGCTCGGCTGTGGAACGATTTTCCGGCCTCTGTGTTTCCTCCCTCCTACAACATGGGCCTCTTCAAGGCCCTCGTTCACTTCTTCCTCTCCTCTAAAAGGCCCTCCACACAAAATCCACAAAGATGACATAGACCCTGAAGGAAATTATTTTCCTCAGGGCCTCCGGAGAGGAGTTAATGTAAAAAAAGTGACTTAGAAACTAAGAACATTTGCCGTATTCGTTCAGTGAGCAAAATATCCCTGGGTTCAAATCCCGAAAGCGGCAACCTATTTTTCGTGTTCTTTTCATTTGACAGTAAATAAGAAATCCGTAATAATAAAGTTTACCTGTATATTACTGACTCAGAAGGCAACTACGCTAACTACGGACGATGTTAAGTTGTGGATTTGACACCTCAGATTGTTATCGCGTATTTATCTACACATAAATAAATCTAACATCGACATGATTGACATCACCGAGACTGGATTAATGCACCGTAATATCTGTTACGAAATGTTCCAGTAATAAGGACCCAATTACATTAATAAACGTGTCGAGTTTCACTTCAGTGTGAAACATGCAGGAGGTGGTATCAATAGACCAACTTTTTTCGTCAAGTCGTTTTGTCAGCATAAAATTAATAATACATTTTCTAATAAATTTATAAAATGAGCAAGTTTTTGCGCGGGTCTGGCTAGATTTCACTTGCCTTGTAAAATATAATTTTGTTTGAAAATTCAGTACAGTACCTACACAAAATTTTATACGAGTGATTGGGCATGAAATAGATCGAGCTTATAAGTAACGCAAGATGCGCCGTTTTTAGGCGAGCGGTCTATTAACAAAACTGTTCTTTATTAATATTTATTGTAAATGCGGTAGGATAATGAAAAAAATATATAAAAGGAACATCGATCATAGATCTTAACCAATTAATCTGTATCTTTAGCGGCCATACAGATTTAAATAACATCAATAGGAAACACAAGTCTTCAAAACAAAAAAAAATTGAGAGCTGTTTTGGTTTTTTTGCGTAATTCTTATGTTTTTGGGTATGCTGAATCCGAAAATGACTTTCATTTTGTCACAGAACGTCACGTTTTCTGACAGGTATCTACGTTAAACAAGTTATCATCTTAAAATAAAAGATAGAAGCATGTATATATATTTTTTATTATTTATAATTGCGTAACAAAACTTATTTTTTTTAATCTAATATACATCGATTAGTAAGCACTTAAGACATTTCTTTTTCCCAGTGAGACTCCTTTTGGTACATTTTCGCTTGAAGAAAGCATCTGGAAGGTCTCTCTGGAGCCTCCAACAATGAAGCATCTCAATGATTGCTGACTACCCTGGTATCTTTTTTCCATCTCCTTAATATCTTGGTGAAATTGTTCACCTCGCTCTTCACTCACATATCATAAATTTTCTGGAAAGTAGTCGAGGTGGGAATGAAGAAAATGTACTTTTAAACTCATTAGGCAACCTAAAGATTGAAATGCTTTTAACGATTTGTTTGTAGTTAGGGTCTTTGTTATTTCCTAAAAATTGAGGTTACCCTCCCCGATCCCTAGTTCCCCCCCCCCCTCCTCCCTCGAACCCCCTGCCAGAGTTCCCCACCCCCCTCCAGCATTCCATGCATTAAGTCTCGGTACATTCAATCTTCACAGCTCGCGTGCCACCTATTGCAATTTTTTAGACAAATTTCATAACGCCAGAGCTCACCAGTAGTTTTATACAAACCTTGTCTTGACAATAACGAATACAAAAAAAAAGAATTATCCCATTTGGTGCAGTCGTTCAAAAGTTATGCGCGTTCACACGTTTCAGCGATTCATTTTTATTTAACTAATTAATTTTTCGTAATTTCATGATGTCAGAGCTCAATATTGTATACAGAAACCATCGCGGGCATGCACATATCAAATTTCCAAAGTTTCATCGCAATCGGATGAACGGTTTAGCAATGAAATATTTATTGCCAGAGCTCACTATTGTATATACTATCTATATCTATAAATATATGTATACCGTTTCGCAAAATAACCTGACGTTCTGGAATTTTTTGAGTATTTTTCTAGTTTTCAGAACACCTAAATACATAGAAATCAGTTGAAAACATCCAGACAGCATTTTTGTTGCAGACCTGTGTAATTTGTTGCGGTTTTAGAGCTGTAATATATAATTGACATAGACAAAGAATTAAAAATTAAACGCAATGCAACAGTCATCATAATGAAATAAATTTTTAATTTTAGAAAATTAGATGATGTGTTCGTAGTGAATTAAATACTATTAATAACTTTTTTTTAAATAGCAATATTTAAAATTTAATTTCACAATTTTTTTTAATATAAATTTAATTTAATTTTTGTTATTTAGTCATATCGATTGCTCCTTGATTATGTTGTTTTAATTTATTCGAGTTTTGGTTATGTAAATAAAACAATAAATATTTTATGATGATTTTATTCATATCACAATTTTTTTACAATATTAACTAATTAACTACCTCCTACCGCTTAGTCTCTACCGCTCCCGTCTGGAACCAGTGAGATTACGGCATCCCCAAATGGGGTATGTTCAACATACTATGTTGTGAGCCTGAAGGTAGAGAGGAGGGAAAGGAGATGTTGAAGAGAAAGATGCTGAAGTACCTGACTATTCAGATCTGATCACCAAACACAGCTAAAGCCATGACAAACAACCTTTCAATTCCGTATGGCGGTCTTATACTGAGAGTATCATCAACACTAGAACCTGCAGCAAATATACCTTATTTTATTTTTAAATTATCAAATTTTGAAATAACACAAATCAGTTGAATTAAATTTACTTGCGCACTTCGGGATTTCAACATGCGACCTCCGGATCACTAGTTGAAAGCCTTACCCCTTGACCACGGAGCGTGTATGAACCATCAATTGTCCGTACAGGTTTTATGTGGGTATCCTGAGAAATTGTGGGTTTTGAAACACGTTGATAATTTTTATTAAAAAAACGGTGTAAGCAAAGTTTGTTATTTTCGATTAATGAAAAGAAATCATTTTTAAAACTCCACTTATTTAATAAAAATTATTTACATGTTTCAAAACCAAAGGTTTATTCGTCAGGATAAGATTACCAAGAAAAAAATTATCATTAACATAGAGAATTAGCAAAGATTGAAGAAGTTTGTTATTTTCATTTAATATTTTATAACCATGTGGAGCGGACTTTGAATTGGCCCCGTGAGAACTATGACTTAACCTCTTATATATTTCATTTTATCAGATTTTTTATCTTTATAGTAGGAAGCATCCATGCATACCTGACAATGCAAAAAGAGGAAATTTCCTTGTGGCCCGGCGGCGTGGGATTTCTCTCAAATTATTGAGCTAATGGTTTGAACCTGGAATAACCTTCAAAGCGGAAACAAACAACAAAAAATCTCCCGGCTCAAGATGTACTCATGGAAACTTAATTAACACCTGAGATAATTAGCTCATTAATATTTATTATAATTATTTACGACCTAAATTTAAATCGACTATCAAGAATGCCGGTAGCTCTCCTTGTGACAGTGTGATTGATGACTGTATCGCTATGATTAAGATATTGAGTAATGATTTAGATTTACTTTGGACGCCGATCACACAACCATCAAACTAATGATAAAATGGCAAAAACACTTTTTCTGAAATGAAACTTCTTTAGCGCCCGCCGTTAGTGACTTGAAATTCGTGTGAAACGGAAATGCGTCACAACTCAGTTCTACACAAATACTCGATTCTAATATAATGCTGAAATTCGCACCTCGGCGCCTGCCTTCCATAGCGTAGTTGGCAGGGTGCCTGACATGTCTCAGCGGCCAGAGAGACAGACATCAATCAATCATCATCAATCCTACGATTTCCCAAAAAAACATTTTATTTTGTGAAATCAATATCCAATCTTCAAACCACTCAAAAAACAAGCAAAAGAAAAGAAAGCGACATCTTGCAACTTTCTAGTTTCACTGCTACCGCGTGTGAATTACACACTCCGATTTTACTTCAAGTCTTATATTCATACTTCTCACATAATTGATATTAAATTAAAAAAGGCACGCTTTAAATAACTCAGGTACGCCTCATTCGTCAGTACATATGTATGGCCGTGTTGTAGGTAGCTTGTTTTCAAGCTGGTCCAAGTGGTTTTAACTAACAAAAAAATGAAATATGTAAAGTCAAAAAATTAGTCATACCCTTCATTTTAACGCTAACCATATTTCTGCTATCATCTCGTCTTTTTCCCCCAGTTTTATTTGGATCGGCGACCCTTCGCTTCGACAATGCACACCCAGATGTCCTGGGCTACTTCAACATCCTCCGTGCTTATCAGACCCATTCTCTCCTCGCACAGTGCTGGAGTTCCTTTTCCCAACCTTTTATTTGGAAAGAAACTATTAAATTGCAAAAAATTGCTTTTTAACAATACTTTATTAACATGAACAGTTACAAATACTTAATTACATATTAATACTGTAACGGGATAAAATCCGATTTAGAAAAGTTTAATAATAGTAAAACAGTATGATTATGTTTAAGAATAAACTTTATGGGTCACTCCCAAAGATAATGAATATTTCAGTATCTTTGGTAAAGATACATCTTTTACCATTTATCTTACCAAAGGAAACCTAACCTCAACCGCACATTTAACCGTTTACCAAAAGGGTTACAACGAGTCTATTCACTTTAGGTTAGCTGAAATCGGAAGTCGACGGTTTACAACACCTCCCTTTGATTCAATCCTGCCAGAGATTTTAAGATGCGCGGTTAGGACCGGGAAGCAACTCGTCTTTCTAGAGTTTTTTTTTTTTTTGAATTAGGCAATTCACCCTAAAAAAGAGTGCAGCAACACAAGACCTTAACGTATTCGAGATCGAAGAACTAATCAATACATATGCGGACCTATGCATTACGAATGAGATAATTTGTTACAATACGGATTATACCTAATACGATTATTAAAACATTCTGAAATAATTCAAATTGGCCGAATTAAAAAAAAAATCCCGCAATTTTGATATTATTATTAATATCCTTAGAAGGAGCACTTCATATTAAGGCAAAAGGAGCTATCTCTGAGCAATAACGCACTTTATTAAAATTCTTGTTATTCTAAAAGTTATGGCTTTTTAACGACATCACATTATATTAAATTAATCCGCTTTATTCCCTTCTGCCGTTTCACAATCGATAATTACAATTATTCTCCAAGAAGACTAGTTTTCTGGTTAGGTACTCTAAATCCAAAAAAGGACAAAAACAATAAAAGGCGATTGCATTTAATTCAAATATGGACTTTAGTTTACTAATAGGTCGAAAGGTTACCTCCAGATTTGTATTGTGGGATTACTTTGCCCTGCAAGAATACATTGAATTCAATACAGTTACCTTATCACGCCAGATCGCTCTAATGAATATTGCCTATACAATCAATAATATAATCATTTGAAATATTCCATTCAGTTCAATGTAAATTGGCTATGTATATAAACTATTTGCTTGTAACTGTAGGCAACAAATCCAGGATTATAGATAGTTGGTAAATCCTCAGCCAAACTGAATAAAACTCCTTCAACATCAGTGTGTAATGGTTATTTTATTTTATTAAATAAACTAGACTATAAATTCTAATTCACCAGGTATGTTTAATGCCATTCGTATAATTTTCTCACCCTTCTACTCAATCAACATAAAAAATAAATTAAGGGTTAACCTAAAGTGCCTACCCATATCGTGACCAGTATGTACGTATGAAGAATGAGTTAATGATGCATGTAAGTAAGTCTAAAAGTCACGGTGTTTGAAAGAGGAGTACGAAATCAATGTCCAATATATTAGTGAACGATGAATGCTTGGAGCAGATGGATGAGTCTCTGTATTTGGGAAGTATGTTTACGAGATATGAAAAGGCCGATACACATATTGAAAGAAGGGGAAATGCAGGTAACTCCATTAATGGAGGACTGAACGCAGTTGGCGCCAACAAAAACTGTCCAAAGAAGCGGAGCTAGCCGTCCACAATAGATTGCTGGTTCTTACCCTGAAGTATGGTAGTGAGGCTTAGAACTGGCAGAGGAAGGATGAATGTAGACTGAACGCTGTAGAAATGAGATCCCTGAGGCGTGTGTGTGGTTAAACCATGTATAATCGTATGAGAAATGTGGATATCCGCAAAGAATGCAAGACTGATGTAAGCGTAATGAGTAAGGTTAAGAAAGCGACGCTCAGATGGTTTGGGCATGTAGGAAAGGAGTGTAAGGAAAATATATATGACACAGATGTGAATGGTAGAAAAAGTCGGGGATGCCCGAGGAAGACATGGCACGACCAAGTGAATCAAATACTTGAGTCGAGCCATGTCAAGAGTTAGAATAATAGTATGAGACGATGTATGAAGTGAATGAAGCAAGGAGTGTGTGCTGAGACCAAAGATATTCTTCTTCTTCTTTCGTATGGTGGGGGGTCAGAGGGGGACATCTAGGTCTGCGAGCCAGTCTAGGGCCTCAGGCGTTGCCCTGTGGACCTCATAAATCCCGCCGGGGAATGAATGGAGCGGGCATTCGTTGACTACATGTTCGGTGGTCTGCACCGCACCGCATTCACACGTCGCCGACTCTTTAAGGCCCCATCTATGCATCATGTGAGCACAACGGCTATGGAAGCACCTTATTCTATTGATGGCAGTCCAGAGTTTGCGAGGCAATGAGAACCCAGGCTGTCTCTCAGTGGGGTCTTGCACGAGATCGGCGTTTTTGACGTTAGCTGATTGCCACTCAAGCTTCCACCTATCTTCTGGGGTGAGAGGTGTTCGAAGGAGTCTTTCTCCTTCCGTCCAGAAGGGTTTTCGAGACTTTAAGCGGCATGCCGGGTGAGAAACGACATCATCGTGCAAGGGTATTTCGCTTTTTTGCAGCGCCTTCTTGTATTCCCTCAGTGTTGCAATCTCTCGCCTGATATTTGGCGGGGTTATATTTGCAAGTACGGGGAGCCAAGGAAGAGGAGTCAATTTTAAGGTTCCGCTGATGGTTCGCATTGTGGCATTAAGCTGAACGTCGACCATGGAAGTGTGGGCGCTTCTGGCCCATACTGGAGCACAGTATTCAGCTGCTGAGAAAACCAGGGCAATGGATGCCGTTCTGAGCGTGTTGGCGTCGCATCCCCAGCTAGTACCAGCCAGCTTATTGACTAAGTTTAGTCTTGTCCTGGTTTTTTTGCCCACTGTTGCCATGTGTTTCCGGTAATTCAGGCTCCTGTCCAAAGTTATTCCAAGATAGCGGGGATGGGGGTCATGGTAAATATTTTTTCCATCAAACTGAACACAGAGTTTTGCGTTTGCTTGTGAATTACTGAGATGGAAAGCTGTCACAACTGTTTTCGACCCATTTGGCTTTAGTCGCCAATTGAGGAAAAATTCTTCCATAGCCTTGAGGTCAGAATTAAAGATCTCTTCTGCTGCATTGAGGGTTTTGGCTTGGACTGTGATGGCGAAGTCATCTGCGTAAGCAAATTTTCTGCCTTCAGTGTGAGGAAGATCTCGAGTATAGATATTGAAGAGTGATGGGGCCAGCACTGAGCCTTGGGCAAGGCCATTATTCAGGTGCATTTTTTTGCTTTTCAGCCCTCCTAGAAAAACCCTGAAAGTACGGCCAGTTAGTAGTTGCTCAATAAGTCGTACTGTGTTGCCATCCTCTATGGTGTCGTAGAGCTTGACAAGGAGGCCTTTGTGCCACACCGTGTCGTAAGCCGCAGAGAGATCAATGAACGCTGCCGCAGTCTTAAGCCGTTTCTGGAATCCAGATTCGATGTGTGTTGTCAGAGCTAGCACCTGGTCACAGCAGTTACGGCCTGGTCTGAAGCCAGCTTGCTCTTGTGGAACCACTTTCTCCAGAATTGGGGTAAGTCTGCGGAGCACCACTCGCTCTAGGAGTTTATACATGGTACTTAAAAGCGAGATGGGCCGATAGCTGTTTGGATCTTCTGGTGGCTTGTTGGGTTTGAGGATCGCAATAACTTTAGTTTTTTTCCAGATATTTGGAATTACTCCAGTTTTAAAAATTTCAGTAAACAGTTTTGCGATCCATAACTTTGTCCGTGGCCCAGCATGTTTCAAAAAGTCTGGAAGAACTCCGTCGCATCCAGCTACTTTCCCAGCTTTTGTTGAAGTGAGGGCGATGTCTACATCATCAGCTATAACGGCGACCACATCGTTAGGGTTCACCGGCCATTTTAGCCGCGCCGCTTTCAGAGATTTTTTGATCTGGTGGCTTATGTTAGACCTTGTTGTCGTTTTTGAACTGCGGAGTAGTTGGTGAGCAACAGCATTTGGGGACACTTTGGGGGTTGTCTTAATTGGCTGATTTGCAGCTCCGAGTCGCCTGAGTGTTTGCCACGCTTTTCTGCTCGAGTGTTCGAAACTCATTTCTTCCATTAGTTCGTTCCACCTGTTCATGCGCCCGTCATCCAGAGACTGGAGAAGATCAGAAGCACTGTCTGGGTCGTTATTCCTCTCGTATTCAGCTAGAAGGCGTTTGCTTTCTGAGCTCCATGTTGGGATATACACTTTTCTGTAACCTCTAGGGATGAATTTCTTCGCAGCTACAAACAAAAGGTTCGAAAATCGGTCGTAGAAATTCGGCTTTGATGGTATGTTATCCACAACCCTGTCAACATATTCCGAAAACTCTCGCCATTTTGCCCGTCTTAAATTCCACCGTGGCATCGGGTTACTGGAGATTAATGGAATCTGTATACCTATGTTTAGCATGACTGGCCTGTGTTGGCTATGTGGGAAATTATTCAGTACAGTTCTCGAGGCCCTCACAGGTTTTCCGTCCGGCGCTTTAGAGACAAAACACAAGTCGGGCGTGTATTCACGACGCCATCGCGCAGAAAAGAATGTCCCCTTTTGTTTAGCATCGTAAATAAGTTGGCAATCCTGTGCTGATGCCCAATCGGTGATTTGTTCTCCAGCTTTATCGGTCGTTGAGTAGCCCCATAGGAAGTGGTGGCTGTTGAAATCTCCCACGTACACCGCCGGGTGATTGTGTGGAGGGAGTGCTGGTGTCTGCCATACTTCATTTGGAGGTTTGTAGATGTTAAATATTGCTAGTTTTCCAACCTGAATACCGATTGCGTGAAATCCATCCGTGATTTTTCGGGTAATATTCTGCAGCTCCGGCCTAATGTAGGTCGCAAGGCCATGTTTTGGGTGTCCCCGCACTGCCACTAGGAGATATCCGGGGATATCCAAACGTGGTGAGTCGTTTTCTGCGATATGGGTCTCCTGGAGAAGCAGGATATCAATGTTTTTGTCGTTGAGTATTTTTACTAAAAAGTCCACCTTTGAGAGAGATGTTCCCTCAATATTCAGGGACAATATTTTCAATTGTTCTCCGATATTTAATGTTTCCCCTTGGCCGGGAGACCTTTCGGTCTTCGGCCCCTTACGTGGCGGCATAATTATTCGTAGTCGGAGGCCCTCTTAATATTTGGTTGCCGCCTCACTCACAGCACTCACTACCTTACACGCGCGGTAACAATATTCGAGCCGGTAACATCGCGAATAGCGCGGCGGACACTACCTTTGCGTGCGGCGGTTGGCACACTACTAAAGATATTGAAATATAAGTAGATGTGCTATCTGCAGTTTTTACTAGGTGGGACTGCGCTTCCGGGTGTCGCCGATATTGTTTACCAATTAACAAATAAACTAAATGAACGAATAATTAATGAATAAACCAAACGAACGTTAAACTGAATTAACGAATTATTTCCGTATTCAAACTATATTGTTAACTAATACTAATGCACTCTTCAAAAAATCAACGAAACGAACAAATTCTTTTCGTACGCAAACTACTCTAATTAGGGCGTAGTCCGCCGACAGTTGCGCGGACACCATAGCATATCTCTTTTGTATTTGAATATCTTTGGCTAAGACCGAGTTGTTTGGCGGTCCGTCCTCTCTGCCTACCCCTGCGGGAAACGACACAATGGTTAGTCAGTTAGCCTACACGTACATATGTATATAGCTCTATGTAAGTTCTACGCTCGTATTACCAACGAATGGTAATAAAAGAATTACATGTCATTGCTTGTTCCGCACTGCTTTTATGTAAACCTAGACAGTTTTTAATTAGACTCCTTAAGACCAATAATTATCTACTAATACCATGTAATTAATATTATTTTATTATGTGTTTTGTCATACTTACGTACCGGAAAGTTATTGCTTAATTAAAATCCTAAATAACCACCGCGCCAATTGATATCTCGATATAATGATTTAACTAACATCTTAAACGATGACCGGACAGTTGATCTCCGACGATTGGACCCCCTAAATTATATATAAAATTATGATTTTTTGTGAATTGTTTACCAACTTCACAACCAAAATCGACGTAATAACGACCTTTTTGATAAGTTGGTATGGATGTCAAAAGATTTAAAAAAAAGTATATATATTTTTTTTTGTATAAGAATTACCATTTAGGTATACCGTATTTTCCCTAAATCAACATAATATATAGTATATAAGTATGTCGGTGGCCAACTGTCAGGGGATCAATTGGAATCAATATAAACATTTTAGCGTAGTCAAATTAGACAAAAGAAACCGGAAGTACGGGAGTAATTCCAAGAAAGCTGAATGTTTGTTTACGTGTACGTTAAAATAAGACAATTAACTATTTTACGAAATCCTAAAAATATCACCAGGGCAATTCAAGATATTCAAAGTAGGGGGTCACCATAATAGGGTTATCGTAAATAACTCGCCTCCAACGCAGCGTACGTCAATAAAAGCTAAATGAAAATTATAGAAACACTTCCTACTATAAGATTGGTTGCATTTTCCCATAAATTAAGAGAAGGGGTAACAATGAATTCCCCACTTCAGGGAATATTTTTACAAAAATCCTTATTCCCCCACATCCTCATTTATATTGTGTCATTTTTTACAGATTCCCTCTGTTTCGCTGTTATTTTTATCTTTTCCTGCTAATTCATGTCTTGTTTACTTATGTTTAGTTTTTTAGTTCATAGCGTATACTTGTTACATAATGGCCCCATGGGCCTATAAACACATCCCTCAATTTTGATTCATCCAAAAATGTTTCAAAAACACTCAGTACAATGCAAAGTTCTCAGTTACAGCTGGTATGTTGGCGAGCCGAAGATCGAATTTAAAAAAATTACAAATAATAAACTTGTCTACACTTCACGTCTTCCCTGATGATGGACACGCAAGGCTGTCGGAAAAAATGCAAGATGAAGGAGGAAGCGCGCAACACAGCTGAAAACCCCAAAAGCCAATTATCCTTATACCGTTGGCCGTGAGAATCTAAAATCATATCCAATCAAAGCATGTTACTACTAAAGATTTTGAAACCTAGTCATTAAATGTGGTACAAGATTTTAAGACCTACTTCAGACAATACCGATTGCTTTTATAAAGACTTTTTCAAATAACTATATCGAAGGCTTCTTGGAGTTTTAATCGCACGAGACAATGGAAGTGAAGGGCGGATTTGTGGAAAATGCAAAGAATTATCGTTTCCTAGTGCAGCTGCATTATTTTTTCGAAAAGATTGCGTCGAATCAACTCAGTGCTCATAATGTAAAAAAATATAATTGATATAATGAGAGTCCTGTCTATCAAATTAACTTTCGTTTTACCGTTGTTGGGTAATGTTTTTATTTCTCTTTTATAAGTGGCGTATCTAAATAAGCTTTAATTTATCTACAACATCATCTGTACACAGAGCAAATCTTATTTTAGATGGCGAGATTAAAGGTTTAATTAAAACTGTTATTTGTTTCATCCATCCAATTTTCATTCATTGATTTTCAACGGAAGATATCTCGAATGTTTTCAATCCGAATTATGTCATCAATCTAGTATACTGCTGATGATATAATAACGGTCAGAATCTGTATTTAAGCGTCCAAAGGGTAGTGAAAAATTTTGGTGCAGTAGATGAATATTTACGTCAAGGGTTTTTCCTCCCAGGCTAACCTAAAGCGTTATTTTCCTTTATATTTATATTATACTAGAGAATGCCCGGCATGCGTTGCAATGCCACTCAAAGAAAAAAAATTCTCCCTGCATGTCCTTTCCCAAGCGTCCCACGTTCCCGCACCCACATCCCCTTAACCGCCGCATTCCCCTTCCACCTTCCCCGCCTTTCACCCTCCCAGTTTTTCCGCCCCCTCCCACCTTCCCTTTTTGCTGCTAAACTATATGAAATATACACACGATTCAAACACTGCGCCACTTATCGTAAATTTTGTTCAAGCGCCCCACATTCCCGCACCCGCATCTCCTTAACCTCCCGCGTTCCCCTTCCACCTTCTCCGCCTTACACCCTCCTAATTTTCCCGCCCCCTCCCGCCTTCTTCTTCTGTTGCTAAACTATATGGAATACACACACGTTTCAAACAACTCGCGCGCTATTTATCGTAAATTAATATGCAAATTTCATAACGACACAGTTCACAATTATATATAGAAACTTATGCGAGTGTGCGTACAACAAATCACCAAAGTTTCGTAGCAATCGGATGAATGGTATAGGAAATAATTTCATAGCCATAGCACACTACATCAATCATAAAGAATTTCGTGTACAGTTATAATTTTCTAGCAAAAAAGTTACGCTTTTAAAAAACGGAACAAGAGGCGTAAACGATTAGTTACCATCGCCTAAAGAGGTCATTAAACAACCATGCCATGTAAACATTACAAACGACATAATAATATTAATCATATGAGTATTACATGTGGTATGAAATTAATCACGGACTGATGCAAACGCACACAAGATGAACAACTCTTCAGATTTCCTAAGCCAAGTTCAGCGGAGCCTGAATTTCCCACATTTGTTTGGAAATTGACAAATGTTTTTTTGGCTCTTACGAGCTTAGAAATAAGGCGTGTATTTTGAAGTAATTAGAAAAAATCACGTAAGGTGTTCTATGTATTACTAGAGTAGAAAGGTTGAGTGGCAAAGTATAGATATTTAGGAAATTAGTTGAAATATACAGTGCCGCAGAGTTTTTAACAAACAGGGTGTCCGGGATAAAAGTGCACAAACTTCGGGAGATGATTTTATATGTTAGAATATAGTAATTATTTTTAAGTTTTAAGTTAGTTTTCATGAAAAAAAGATTAATTATTTCTATAAAAATTATAATATTCTTCTATGGAAAAAGTTAGAGTTTCGAAAAAGGTTATTTATTTTTTACATCTACCATGAAGTTTGTCCACTTTTATCCCGGACACCTGTGTATATATATTTTTTTATTTTCATTTCGTTGAATTTGAACATTGTATTTTTTTTACTTAACTAAGCTCCACACAGGAGGCCGTGAGGAAATAATTTCCCTCGGGGCCTATTTCACCTTTGGGGATGCTGTATGGAGGATTTTTCAAGGGAAAGAAAGGAGGGAAAGTTGTAGTAAGGAAAAGGGTATGAGGAGCGGATAGGATCTGGTGGTCAGAATTATGGACGTATGCATAATTCCTCCCACTACGGTGCAAGGCGATGGGTCGAGTGAATCCGGCTGGATAGGTCAAAAAGTCTTCCATAACCAGTCTCTACCGATCCGGCCTGCTATGCAGTAAGTAAACGTAACTTTCGTCAAGATCTAGATAAACCTTACCCCCATGAACCCGGGCACCCCTGTTAAGTCACCAAACGTAGCAAACCACTAGAAGGAACCTATGGGAGTGGTGTTGGTTATCCAATAAATGGATCCCTGGGCGGCGGTACCCACCTTCCGTGACTTTGATTGTTACCTAAAACCTAGTTTAATCTTAGCAAACCTTCATATTAATAGGTTTCAATTCAGAAATCATTCTTAGAATAATTAATCTCCAATCTCTCTAACTTAAAACAATGGAAACTGCAGATGCGATCGTAATATCCACTTTAGATTTAGATGCCTATAAATTATGAGCATTTTCATTATATTCATTATCAAAATTTCGGAGACAATGAAACAATTTAATTGAGGTTACGTTGTACTTAGGAAATCAACATTCCAAATGTTTTGAACCCGGAAATAAGTCGAACAATCGAATATTAATCGAGGAAGCATCCAAGGTAGAGCAGGGTCCTTGGAAGATCGGATCACACAATATGTAGAGTCTATCCATCTGAGAGATTAAATGAGGACTCGTCTAGAATGATACATGGAGCTTAAAAGCCATTGTTGAGAAAAGGAGCCGAACTGTAAGGAAAGCAAAAACAATATGATGTTCCTGCTTCGAATCTCGATATCAAATTTGATATTATATTAGTAATAAGTTGTATATAAGTTGTAAATCTTCTTGTATGTAAAAATCTCGTGTCACGATGCTTGAGGTCGCACTCTTCCGAAACGGCTTGACCGATTTTTATGAAATTTTTTATGTATATTTGGTAGGTTTGAGAATAAATTTTAAAGTATATTTCATTCCGCTAGGTGATTAGGGTGTCCCTACCCAGTAATTTATTTTGACAATTTTTTATTTTTTTATTTGGCGTCAAAAAATACCTATAACCCCACATTTTAATCCTCCTACCCCCACCCTCCCATTTTTTAATCGCGATTTTAGTATTTTTGTACGAACAAATTTAACCGTCTTTCGTATTTCAAACAGAACAAAAGTATTTATGTTGTTAAATGACAGACGGCGCTACGTCCGCCTCGTCAAACTTTCATCCACACATACGCAAGACATTCACGGGAAGCGTCGCGTCATTTTGATATTTCATTTGGCATCATGTTCTCGCGTGGGCAAACCATCGAGCTTATTTGTGTTGGCTAAAAACGGATTGACACAAAATATCGTGCACTCAATTGCTCTTCGAAATTCATATTGATTATCAGTATTTCATTTTCCTACTTTAGTTGGTGTTTTTTAGTTTTTATCGGCGGTCATTGTCTACAGCGCTCTATTCCTCTTTCTGTCAGAGATCCCATCCCCACACACTTACAACGCATTTGTTATTTTGTATTTCACATCTAAAATATTCACTAGAAATAATTTATATGGCAGAACAACATTTGTTGCGTCAGCTAGTAATAAGTTGATATTATATTGTTATGTTATTACTATTACCAACCATGCTTCCGAAGTGTAGAAAAGAGCATTTTTCCATAAATTTTTTACAAAAAATATATATAATTGTTATGACTTCCTGCCGTCATTTAAGAAAAACTTTACTAGGAAGTAAATCAATTAGCACTTACAACGCGCCACTGTTTCACCATTCAAACATGCGCCACATCATTTTTTAATATAAATTTTATTCCAAACATTCGCATAGTGCGTACTAACCCCCCGGTATTTTTTTTTCTTTATAAAGATATTTTTGACCACCATATCAGGCAGCGTATTTACAATCCCTACCGCGTTTCAGTCGCTTTAAATTTTCAATATCAAAATTTAAATATTTAGAAATAAAATTATTCATTTCTAATATACACATTGGAAAGATTATTTTATCTAGATTTTAGAACAATTTTTTTGTTTTTGCAAAGTGATAAAAAAATACCCATATAGAGGTGTATTTACAATATACGAGAATAATATTAAAATTTAAATATTTAGAAATAAAATTATTAATTTCTAATACACACATCAGAAAGATTATTTTATCTAGATTTAGAACAATTTTTGTTTTTGCAATGTGATAAAAAATAACCAATATAGAGGTATATTTAATGTAAATTGTCGTTACCGCGAATGAATCGGTATAGGTTTTGTAAATACGCTATCAGGCACATGCCCGTGTTGGGGTTCCAGAAATAAAAAAATAGTCACAAGATATTTCATAGAGATATGTACTTGGTATCGATCGCGATCCTTGTAATTACTTGTGAAACTTTGTAAATTGTTCACCACTTATTTTAATCTACGCAGTTACTAAAATGTTTAAATTAATTACATGCCATTTTTGCGAAATGTCAGTAAAATTTTCGAATAAAAATTTAAACATTTTATAAATCACACCTTATTAGATTATTTCCAAAAAAATGTGTTTAGCAAAAGCAGTAAAAGACTTACACCATTTTCCACACCAGTTATTGATGTTAAGTTTAAAAGTAAACCACGGCAAAAGAAACAAAAAAATAAATAACTTATGAATTATCTATTTCAAAACAAAATCTCAAAACCAATGTTTATTTGTAGTTATAAATTTTGAACAGGTAGCACTTTTGTGTTGAAGTTTTTTGTTGCGTCACTTAATTCTGCAAAACCATGTCCAATACATCAACTGCCAACAGCCCGGATTCATTTCGGTTCGTAAAGTTCTTGTTATCCATAAAACAAGATAGGATTCAACTTTATTCAGATTTATGCAATCTTGGAGCGGAAATCTCACGCTTTATTTTCGCAACGTCAGTAGGCAGTAGACCGGCGATCAAAATATTTAACATTTGCACATGAATCAGACCAAAATTACATTGTGGAATCCTAAAACCCCTTCATTGCCAAAAAAATTTACATTTGCATGTGAATTAGACTCAGAATTATTCAATGGTAAATCATTGAACCCCTCCATTGCCAAAATTACGAGACATTCTCACACTCTTAGACAATCAATTCAATAAATTTAAACTTTTGACTGTTTCCCTCTTGTTTTATAGCTGACTGTCGTTCAGTTTGAAATGTAGACAACAACATGTTATCAACAATGCATAAATTGTTTTGACGTATCCTAGTGGCACTCCTCAATCTAGCGGTTTTCTTTAATTTTTGAGTCATCCTCAAGTTCCTCTTCCGTAGGGGTCTCTGTTTTCTCTATCCTTGGGAGGTATGTTACTTAGAAATACTTACAATATTTATTATATAAGTGTAGTTTAAAAATAGATAGTACCAACATAGAACCACTAGCTAGGCGAACTAATGTCTGATGATCTGGTGTAGAAAGAGGCTGAAGGAGATCGCGCTACTCTATATAAAGACTCGTGAAGATGTTTGATTTCCACCTTTTATCCATTAGTCGTGCTTCGTGCCTCGGCTCGTGGATAAAAGTTTCATAGTTTAGACATTATGACAGAGGCTATACCTTCTGTCTTTGTTTTAGTCCACTCATTAGTCTTTCCATCTCGCAATAAAATACAACATCACCTCTAACTATAGCTCGTTCGCAGTTTTTGTCACAATGCTCCGAGTTTGCCTTTCCATGATGTAAACGGGTAGTTTGCCGTCTTTTTCACAAAATTTTAAATTGGGGGCTTTCATAGTTTAACAGTACATGCATTGGTGATTTGGATAAATTCAGATTTAAAAATAGCATCATGAACTTGTATTAAAAATATTAATTAGTAAAGCGGGAAATGATTACTAAAAAAATCAACCACTTTTGAAAGTGTGACTTTATAAAAACCATTTCCTTATTTTAAAAAAATCCGAAGATGCAAGTTATCAAAAAGCAATATTACCTCTCTACATGATTCAATGAACACGTGATGTTATATAAAGTGTTCACATTAGAATTCGGTTATGAGTAGGAGAGCCATTTCTCATGAGTGGATAACGCGGACCTTGACATTTGGGGGACCACGGACCGTAGAGCTACTTATTCATTTCGTAAAGCCTCTGGCATTTAAATTGGAGCAATCAAACAAGAAGAAGTCGAGATGATTAATACTTGGAAGGCGTATGCAACCATGTTTTTAAATTTAAAATGTGATTTTTCAAATTAAAAACGCTTTCCAAGAATTGGAGCAATCTCACAGCTTGTCTTTTCAAAACTAGCGGCAACTACACTATCCATAAATCGTGATTAATTTTGGCATACTTCCTCCTTTTTTAGATAACGTTAGTTCGAAGGAAGATTTCGGTAAAGTGTGTGTGAATGAATATATATTTTTTTTCGAAATCGAAAAAGTGTGTAAATTTTCATTAATCTCGTAATAAATTTACACCGGAAACTCTTTTTATATAACATTATGAAAATTAATCATTTCTCTTTGTTGACGCAACTCCGTACATCTCCTTACTTCATCCAGGCTACTTTCCATACCTATATGTCTGACAACATATGCCAATATTACCTAAACGTGATATTTTGGAATAATAACTTCAAGTAACAATCAAGTAATTAAAGTAACTAGTTCAATGATCAACTGATCTCTCAGTTCTTTAATATCGACTATGTTAATGAAGCCTCCGTGCAATGGATCACCAATCCAGTGGTATCTCAATGTATGTGATTGGTGGCTATTGAAATAATTCGTGCAATTATCATCTCTTATGGTATCTCGGTGTCATTAATATCGATTCTTACGGAAACTTATGCATTGATTCCTCGGTGCCATAATATCGAATCTTACCATAATGTGCTGTGTGATTAAGGAAAGTCAGATTCCTTCCTATTGTCCACCTATTGAAGTAACTAGTAAGTAACCTCCTACTTCCTATTGAAGTAACTAGTGATCTCTGAACTCATCAACTGATCTCTCAGTTCTTTAATATCGACTATGTTAAAGAAGCCTCCGTGCAATGACACGAATCCAATGGTATGTCAGTGTGTTTGATTGGTGGCTATTGAAGTAACCCGTGCAATTATCACCTCTTATGGTATCTCGGTGACTTTAATATCGGTTCTTGGGGAAACTAATGCATCGATTCCTCGGTTCCATAATATCGAATCTCACTATAACGTGCTGTGTGATTACGGAAAGTAAGATTCCTTCCCATTGTCCACTGTTCACCAAGCTATTCCCATAATCGTGTCTCGTTGAAAAACCATTTTTTTTATTACAGTCAATGTATCTGCGACTACTCTCTTATAATTTAAAAAAAATGTGTCGCACCCCTTATTGTACTTGAAAACTTCAATTGATTAATATGTATTTCATATTTGGACCTACTTATAATATTTGATGTAGGTATAAAAAACTTCATTCAAGTGCATCCGTAAATAAACCGTTGATCAAATATTCACGACTTTTTTAAGCAGGAACTTTTAAAATTGTTACAGTCATAATGATCTGTGAAAACCGCTTTTTGGTAGGTTGTTACCCACGTTTTTTTCTTCTAGCGATTGATGACTGATATTATAAATATTATCACTATAATCATTAATCAGCGGTGTCGCGAATTTTGGAACTTTTTTATTTGACCGAAAGTATTTTTATTTAACGATGTACATTCAACTTACACTCTTTTTTTTAACTGATACTAACTTCATTATCTCTGAACACTGATTAATATTGAATTGGCGAAAGACGATTGAATGAAAAATGTATGTTATTTTAGAAGAAATGGCCATTTAAAGGAGGCCCGTGTTTAGTAGTGATTTAGTGGTAAGTACTAGTTAGCTGAACGGTAACTTACTAGATTTTTTTATGTATTTTTTTTTAAATTTAATTCAAATTAATTTTGATAATGTTATTATCAAGGTTCTGCAAGTATTTTTGAATGCATTTTTGTTACAGCTGTTTCGGTTTACAGGATCATTTTCAAACTGTCACTTTTGATTTTTTTCTTTAAAAATATCGATTTACAAGACCATTTTCAAACTGTGGTTAATCCACTTTGAGACGACCTATTTATACTATTTTAAATGTCAATTTTCGAAGGTGTCTAAATTGATTTATTAACGGTTAATCCAATTCGCTGGACAGTAATTGAGAGTGTATGTGGAGTTCGGAGTCTGTTTCCCCCGCACTTAGTGTTAGGGTTTTCTTAATTGTTTTATAATGACTTTATTGCTATGACCCATTTAAGTGCCTTATATTTTTTTTTCTTGGTCTTGTAAACCGAACTGTAACAAAAATGCATACTAAAATACTTGCAGAACTTGATAATAATATTATCAAATTTAATTTTAATTAAATTTTTAAAAATTAAATGGACCTCTATGATTTAAACACGAAAACAATGAATAATTTACTACTTACTGGAACTTGGAACTCTTCTGTTCCTTCTTTGTAACTTGAAACACCAACCGTGAAAACCTCGTTGTGTCCCTGAAATCCTTTTTTTACCTGTGTCCGTGCTATGTACGAGTATATCCTTTTGGCATTTTCCCACGCGTTAATTCGTGCTTAGGATGTCGGATCACTTACTAATTATTTTTATGGCCATCAATTATTATTATAAATCAATTACCTCATTAACAATGGAAGCCTTGGCATTTCATTTGTATTTTTTATCAATGGATAGATATTTACCTCTATTCATTAAAACAATATGTTGAAAGAGAAGAAAGTAATACCGAATTATCATGTCTTAAATAATGATAGCTATTCTATATTCCTATATTTTCCACTGTTACAACCGGTTCCATGCCAACCCAGAATCAAGTCAACTCAACACCTCTTTTTTCTCTTAATGACCTTTCTGAGGGGGTTCTGAGTTGGTTTCATTCAGAGTTGGCCGGTCACCGTTACAACCATAGCATTAACTGTTTGTATCATTCACGGCTAGTGCAATTTCACCGAACTGTCAATGTACTCGATATTTTCAAAACCTTTCGAACCTGCATCCTGCTTCAAAAATAATTGTATGGTGTCTCAATAAGAGCACAGGATTTCAAGGCTCAATAAAATTTAGTTCTCTGTGTCAAATTATTGAAATATTTATAATGTATACATTTGGGAATTATGTATGGAACAACACATCTAGTAAATGACCGCCACGGCTTCACTGGCATATGCGTATTCTTTTGGCAAAATTTGTAAACTTTGTTCTGTACATTAGATGGTATTTCGTTAACAGGGCTTATTGGCATAAACCTGGGACTTCGATAACCCAACCTAACCTAACCTAAGGGGGCAAACATTAATTACGGAGCATACATTAATTACGTGATTTGTATTCCAATCTAGACCCCCTTGGTGAGACAAATTTGGGCCACTTGAGATTTTGCTGGACCCCCCCCCCCACCTTTTGAGCTCACGCAATTAATGTATGCCCCCTAACCTAACCTAACCTAACCCAACAGCCAAAAATACATAGATTAAATATCTAGAGCGTGGCGACCAGTTATGGACACCAAACCGGAAGATGACACGACCAGAAGCAAAGTCGTGCAAGATATGGCATGTGGAACCGTCCTTCTGAAACCACATGTCGACAAGAGCAATATCTTCCAATTGAGACACAATTAACTGGGTTATCTGAAGTCACAGGTTTATGTTTGTAAAATTTATTGTACTGACATATTGTTCTGTATGTAGGAACTGGTATGTTTTTTTCTGTATAATGTTTGTTAATGTCCATATTAATGTTAATATAAACTACGGGCAATCAATAATAAATAAATAAACTGTTACTATGGCAAATTTAGCATTATTCATAATGACACTTATGTAAATTTGTTGAATTTTTAATTTTGCCTAAGTGTTGAAGGTTTTGTTAAAATGAATGACTTACGAGTATAATAAGATGTGATAGTCATTTTCACGTCCAAAATTATTATCGTGATTTATTTTGGGGATATTATACAGTGAAGCGTAACTTCCTTTTTAGCCAGTTATTTGACAAGTTACCATTTGGTGAAACGTTGGCTACAGAAGGAGGTAGCGCAACGAGGTATAATAGCCCAAAAATAATACACGCTAATGACTTATAATAAGTTCGAACCGAAGGACATTAATTTATAACAAAGTCGTTTCATTAGTTTCTTTTGTCACCATGATAAATCTCTGCATTCCAACAATTATAAAGTCAGTGCGTCATTTTGCGCTAAATACATAATAAAACTTTTTAACGATATGCAATCAAATGTAAATAAATGCGCAGAAATCACAAAATTCCATACATCGTGCTAGTCATTTCAAGGTTTAACGTTATGCAACGTGGGGTGCTATTGAATCCTTTATTCTTATAGGTTAGTACTTGAATCATGCTCGGGGCATGGGGATGAGGGTAACCTTGCGGATACCCTTGCTAAGACGCTAATGGATTTCGTTGAGTTATGCCCAACCACCAAACAAGAAAGGTATAACACAATTAAGTAGTACTCACGGTAGTTGTCTTCTGGCTTGGTGATAGTCATAGATGTCCATAGCGCTCGATATTGTTCTATTTGATTGTTAAACGATAGAAATTGAGTCCCGTCAAGTTCACACAAAGTATACGAAGAAAACGATAAGGTTTACACTTTATGTAACGATATGTTAGATAACACTTCGGCGTGGTGCAAAAATGTCACGATACGGTCGGGGGTTAGCAACGGACTGACTTGTTGACGATAAAGCGCTTGTCACTTGTTGACCGTGTAGTTAGGGACCCTTATTGTGCGGAATTCCCAAGTCTGGGTTCCTGCCGATCTCGTATGACAATCGGAGCACAAAACGAAAGAAATCCATCGGCGTTATGAAACATTCCGCCCACCAAAATACAGCAAATTGTATTTTAAAGAAAAGTTGAACGTTAAGCGAAACGCAGAATGCCATGAAATGTAACGTCAATGAAAAGAAGACGAAGCAGAAGAACTAGTTTTAAACGATAACTAGATGTAGATAAACTAGACGAAAAGAAACTAAATGATACGATTAACATAGACGTAAAAAGAATAAAACGAACCGCGAAACGATGATGATTAGTCACATTGCCTAGGCAATGGACACGATTAGGTGAATGGTCTTGTAAGAGAAGATCCATTCAAAGTACGAAGCGTAACGATAGTACAAGATTTTTAATAATGATTCTAATCACTTGCTCCGTAGAGAGTGATGTCCAATGTTTGGTTAAAGATAGAATACGAATTTTGAAATGATTAAGTAGAAAATCCGAACGACGAGAGGCTTTGTTATGGAAGTTGTGTACGAATAGATAACAGTAAGCATAAGAGTTGGAGTTTCCGAATACGATATAATTTGTTTAATAAAAGTTTAGCAGAATATATCATGTTGGACTAATGACGATTGAACTCGTTCTTCAGAGTGGAGTTCAGTTTTGTTAAAATGGCCATCTGAGATGGGCCAAGAGTCGTTTGGCTGGACAAACCCGGAGGGCTCCGCCCACCATAATACGTTACGGATAAGAACGGCCTGAGAATGGCCACGTGAAGCGATATCCGTTGGATTATCAACCGATGATGCTTGACGCCGATGATTAGATGCGATAACTGTCAAGAGCGATAATTGGTCGGTGTAACGATTCCCGTGACGAGTATCATCGGGTGAAGCATCCGGTGGCCTCCACTTCCATCCCAATACCCTAAGAGTAAGAAAATGATCAACATTCTTGAAGATTACATCAGTGAGATAGTAGCCCGGCGGTAAGTTTCGGTAGGCGCGAAGTTTTGGTTTGCTACAATCCGACATCTGCAGTTCAAGTTGACCTCGTTTGGTATGTTCGATAACTTCGGATTGCGTTTGTTGAGCTTGTTCCACACTGGAACAGCCGACGACGATTGAATCGATATTTGAATCCGAAGTGATCGCGTATCGTGTGAGTGATAATTCGTAACCATTATTTTCTGTCAACGATCTGACAATACGGTAGGACAGAATAAAGGCAGAGATATCAGAAGTCACAAGGTGTAATGGGTAATCCGGGGTAGATTCTGATAATTGATGACGCCAAAATATTCTTTGGAACGCGTGATTTGGCTCCTGTGGGCATATTTGGCGATACATTTGCCGTACTTCAGCAATGAACACCACAGATGGCGAACGAAAGTTTTGCAAAAGTTCAGCAATGTTTGTTTGAAGCTTGGGAACGATAAGGAAGGCATCATTTGACGATGATTCATTCACCTCCGTCACCGAGGCATCGAAGACAATTCGCAAAGTAGTGGTAACGGTGCCCGGACGAAGAATGCAATGACGAAGTATGTGATGCATTTCCTTGAGTAAATCTTTTCCAGGAACACGTGTCATGTGACCACTGTGCAAGTAGTCAGTCATGAAAGCGAAGTACGGTTCACGTAAACTGAGCTTTACTGTCGGTTTACGTTCGATTGAAAGGATGATGCGCGAAGAGACTTCGCGCGAATCTGGGAAAGCGATATCCTTATCCTTTTCGCCAAAAGGTAAGGCTACGATGAATTGTCCCGAAGGGTCACGTGAGTGATTAGTGTGATGGACCTGCTCATCACGTTGTTCTTCAGGGGTGAGATGTGAAGACTGAGGGAATGCGTCCAACTCCCTCAGTTTCTTGAACTTTTCAGGAAGACGGTACTGGTTGGTTTCGATAAATTGACTAGAAAAGTCACGTGAGCGATAAATGCGATACACTTGTTCACAACGTTGTTTGGTGGGCTGTGAAGACTGAGGAAATATGTCCAACTCCCTCAGTCTCTTGACTTCTTCTGGAAGACGATACTGGTTGGTTTCGATGAAGGAGTTTGTTTGACGATCGGTAGTAAAACCAACCGAATCCAGAGGAAGCCAACCGAATGGTGAATTGATAGCTGAAGGCTGGTGAAGATCACCCGTTAATTGGGGTCTTGGTAGAGAGGGCAAGATCTCAACATCTCGAAGTAGGTCAGTCGCTCCTGTGTCAGTTGTCAGTTTGTGACAGTCAGAGTCGGCATGAAGTATGTCTTGGAACAGATGACAAGATAACTGGTCGAATTGAATCGTTGGCGATGGAAGTAACTTCGTGTTGAAGGTAGTTTGTCCCTTAACATCGACATCGAAATTAGTGACGCCTGACGCGGTTGTAGAAGATTGGCCTAAGCCACGGATTTTCTGAGAGCTGACTGGACGCTCGGCAGTGCGATTGGATATGAAGTGTGCTTGACTGTCTGAATCGGTCAACCCACGAAACGTTTGAAAACTGCCGGAGGGATCACGATTGCTAATATGAGCAGTAGGCAAACGTACGATGGATTTGTCACCGAAGTTAGCGAGGAAAAGAACTGGAGGATCTGAAATAGAAGCTCCTTGAATGGCAAACGTGGTGGGTCGTTGGTACTCCTCTTCAGCAGAAATGTTGTCTTCCCTATGAAGAAGAGTGTGGTGCTTACGATGACATTTCTGACAATCAAACACAGATTTGCAATTCGTGAGATAATGAGAAGGCGTGAGACAATTCAGGCACCAACGGTATGCCTTGGCGAATTGAGCACGTTCCTGAACCGATTTGAGTGCAAATGATTTGCACTTAGCGATATGGTGAGTACCCTTGCAAAACGCGCACTTTGAAGTGAACGCAGTCAAGGACCCTTTGATTTCAGGTTTTGCCTTATTCATGACACAATTAAATGATGACGTTTGTTTTATGACAGCTTGATCATGAAATGTTGAAAAGTTTTGGTTTGGTACGATAATGTTCGCGGGCTCCGATTCGAAAGATTGATTCGTTAATTCCTTGTGAATTACGACGATTTTGAAATAAACATTATCAAAAGCTACGCGAACTTGATTTTCAATGTCCTTGTTTGCCTCATCTAGAGCTAAGATATCAGCGTGAACGGTTTCAAAATCATTAACAATTTTTTGCAACTTCGTATAATACGCTAAAAATAATGGGTAATTGGTTGCATCTTGCAAAACGCTTTGACCGACCTCATACACCTTGTTTATTCTGCTAATGGCAACGTTCCGTCTTCTACGCAAGCCTTGTAAAGTACTAGCCATTTTTTTTTTTAAATAAACAAATGTACTAACGAATTAATCAGGAAAACGTTATGAATTAAAAAATAGAATTCGATGTAATTTAAATGCCCGGTAGGTCGTTAATTAATTAAGAACTACGTAAACTAATTCTACGATTCACTGTTTGAATTCGTTCTTCGAAATGACATTTCAATTCACGTAATATTTCATAGCATTCTTTCGTTTTGTCAATGAAAGAATTTATTTATCTAAAGGTTCCCTGGTTTCGGCACCAATGAATCATGCTCGGGGCATGGGGATGAGGGTAACCTTGCGGATACCCTTGCTAAGACGCTAATGGATTTCGTTGAGTTATGCCCAACCACCAAACAAGAAAGGTATAACACAATTAAGTAGTACTCACGGTAGTTGTCTTCTGGCTTGGTGATAGTCATAGATGTCCATAGCGCTCGATATTGTTCTATTTGATTGTTAAACGATAGAAATTGAGTCCCGTCAAGTTCACACAAAGTATACGAAGAAAACGATAAGGTTTACACTTTATGTAACGATATGTTAGATAACACTTCGGCGTGGTGCAAAAATGTCACGATACGGTCGGGGGTTAGCAACGGACTGACTTGTTGACGATAAAGCGCTTGTCACTTGTTGACCGTGTAGTTAGGGACCCTTATTGTGCGGAATTCCCAAGTCTGGGTTCCTGCCGATCTCGTATGACAATCGGAGCACAAAACGAAAGAAATCCATCGGCGTTATGAAACAGTACTTGTAATACCTACTTAACTATTCAAAATCGTTTATAAATTCAATCCATGCATGTAATAAAATACATAAAGCCAATATACATATTATATAATATTGAACATTAATATTGTTTTGTTATTTTTTTATTAATCGAAAAAGTGTTAATGGCCAATTAAATAAATTGTCAATAACTAAATATTAAAAAACACCCGTTTCTTCCATTTATTTTTATATTAATACTTATAGATAATTACATAATTTTATTTTTGTTTTTTAAACTACTTGATTGTTTTGTGTTAATTTATAAAAGTTCTTAAGATGTACATGTAATTATCACATATTCTAAAATAATTTCTATACATTATGTTATATAATTATTTTTAAATAATAATGATAATAATTTAGCCTTTATTCAGACAGTAAATTACATTACATTATTTATAACTTATCATGCATCGACTCCCTGTCTGTATGTCACTAGTTGACAAAGGCCTCCTCCAACTGTCGCCAATTCTCTCTATCATTAGCTACTCTTGTCCATATACGACCGGCTATGGCTTTGATGTCGTCAACCCACCGCCTAAATGGTCTACCTCGTTTTCTCTTCCTGTCATTTGTGAACCAATTCATGAATAATTTTTACCATTTTTCACTTCCTCTGATTGTGTGGCCTGACCACTTCCACTGTTTTAAAGAAATTATGAAAAACAGTGCAACTAGGATAACTATTAAACAGAAACTTTTTGATACCTGCATACTTCCTGTACTTACTTGTGGTTGCCAAATTTGGGCACTGACAAAAAATCGCAATAAGAAACTCGAAACTTGCCAAAACTTCATGGAAAGAGATATGTAAGGGAAAAGACTGTCCAATAGAATAAAAGTCGAAACTATTAAGAAACAAACAAGAACAAAATATGTCACAAAAACAATAAAAAAACTAAAGTGGAAGTGGTCAGGCCACACAATTTTTATAATACCTTTTACTAAATAATTAATCACCACTTTTTGTAATGTTTTTTGTCTACAGGAACGTATTTTTCTTTACCCATTTGTTTGTCTTCTGTTATTTTTATTAATTTTAATTTTGTCCTGATGAAGAAACCTTCGGTTTTGAAACATGTTGATAATTTGGATTAAATAAGTGGTGTGTACAAATAAATTTGTTTTCATTTAATTAAAAATGACGCCACAAAGTGAATTTGTGAATATTGAGCTTAATGAGGAAAACCTCAAATTGTAATATTTAATTAAATATTGTTGTTTTTTACTTATATTTTTATAAACCATAAGCATCCATATTTTTTTTAATTTTCTCTATTGTTGTTTATTATTTCTACAAATTTCCTCCATTTATCATTGTTATTTTTAAATTTTATTATTTTGCTTTTACGTAACTCTTTGGTAATGACCGATATTTATGTGTGTCGCTTTTATTAAATTATGAAATTACTTACCCGATACAGGCGAACCCTAGTAGGGTTAATAATTACATGCTAAAAAATGTATTCAAATTGTGAAGAAATAAAATAAATTAATGAAGACAATATTAGCGAAGCTCAATCCAAAATCTGAAACTGAAAAAGATACGGTCACATGTTGGACTCCTGGACATCCTGGGCTTGAGTTCCAGATGTGACCGAATCTTTTCTGTTTCAGATTTTCGATTGAGTTTCACTTAAATTTATTATAACACATTTCCACAAAAGTGTGCTTTGTGCAATTTTTTTTTATATTTTGTCAAGAAGATCTGAGGAAAAAAATCTTTAAGAATATGTCATCTTTGAGAATGCCGTGTATAGAATTTTTATTGGGGAAATGAAGGAGAGCAAGTTCTAGGAACGAAAAAGGTATAAGAGTTCGGTAGACATTTGGGGGTCATTGTGTTCAGGAGTGACGAACGTAAGAATTCATCCTTCACACGTTCGATTTAGAGGCTAGAAAGGCAAAAATGTCTCCCTCAAAAAGTCTCTCCCGATCCGGCACGCCGCACAGTAGGTGAGTAAAACCATCCGCCGTAAAGACTTCAAAAAAACCTCATCCCATGAACCCCACCACTGCTCGGTCACCAAACGAAGCGAGATACTTGGGGTGACCTATGGTAGGGGTGTTGATTATCCAACAAATGTTTTCTGGGGCAGCGGTACCTCAGTAATTCTACATAACAACGATTAAAAGATGGTACGTTATAATATGTTTATGCCCTTTCTTCAAGGTTCTTTTCACATGTAAATACGAAAAATAAAATAGTTATATAACATAAACGTAAAGCGATCGTTAAGTTTTATGACAGGAATAAAGACAAAAGAATTGCAGGTACTCAGAGCTATCTCATGATGTAATGAAGGCCAATCCATCCTCACACATAACTTTATGTCTTTGGTTTTTACCTATGTAGATACTAAGATTACGTACCTGGCTACGTTCAATTGGCGTGGTTTTTTAATTGTTTAGGTTGTTGAGTTTTCTACAAGGCAATTTTTGCGTTTCCCGTCAGGTTTATGTCATCTGTGTGGAGGGTCTTTTCAAAGTGTGGATTGGAGTAAACCCGGTAAGTTTTTAAATATTTGTGTATAAAAATGTATATTTCTTTATTTGTCCGCGTGCGTTCCTACAGCATCAACCCCGTTGCGATAAAACTTGCGCACGCCCAAGAAGATTTCTACGTGTGTGCTCTGGTGTTACGAAATTTATATAAAAAATACCATAGGTAGCACACGATTTTTTTTGAAAAATGTGTGTGTCTTTCATATAGTTTAGCGGCGGGGTGGGAAGGAAGGAGGAGATTTCTGGAGGGTGGTGGAGAACGAAGGATAGGTGAGGTTCTTGGGAGGGTAGACGAGGAAGGTGGAGACGTGGGAGGAGAAAGGGGGAACACAGGAGGGGAAGGGGACGCATAGGAAAGGACACGCAGGGAAGGGTGATGGAAGAGTGGAGGACGAGAGAGGAGCAGATGAAGGGGATTGCAAAAGCGGTAGGGGATAGCGGGTGGTAAAATTGTAAAATCCATGCTTCTCTCACGGACGACGGCTGTACGTGACCTGCTCACGCGTTGGAAAACCTTTTGATTTATTCGCCTATGCACTAGACGGAAAACCAAAGAATATTGCGTATCCAGAAGCTCTTCAATAAACAGAATTAAAACCCAAACACTTTCTTTCTTTGGTGGAATTGCAACGTACGCCGGGTACTCGCTAGTTTAGTATAAATTTTACGTATAAAAAATTATTTGTATTCTCTCGACTACTATACTATGCCCATGGTCGTATCATGGTAGTCGTAAATAGTATATATCATGATGTTAATATTATAATGGTTTGATTATAATAAACAGTAGCCAGTTATTAAATACATGAAGAGAAACCTGTAATTAATAAAATGAATTTATGCATAATATAATGAACGCATAAAAACACATATTTACATGGATACATGTTTAAACCATAATGCGACATACAAGGGGGAAAATAATAACTTCAATACTATAATAAATAATGTGCTCTGAGAGTAACTTATGGTCAAGATTATTGATGCACGGAAATAATATCCCGATATGGATATCTTCATCAATACATTAATATAACTAGTATTAATTAAAAAATAAACGCGTACGAATGTGTCCTAGTTGGGCTGTTGAAATATTTGAATTATAATTCAATTGAGTATCAATACTTTGTTTGAGCACTTATCTATCCCTAATTACATTATAGCCGTTACTTTCAATGGACATTTTAAAGCATCAAAGCTTGAATAAATTGAAAGTGAGGAAGAATTTGTTAAATGAAAACGGTTATTTCGGTCTCTACATACTAAGTTCATTGCAGAACGTTTCATAGAGCACGGTAGTTTTCAAAATACACCTTTCAAAATGTAGTCAATAAAACATAATTTTTGCTTTGTTTTGCGTCTGCGCTTGACCCCCTGTGTCATCTTTTGTTTAAATTGTTTGAAGATGTAATAAATAATCAATACTGGATCGAGTAGCTAAAAACACTTTTATTTATTTATTTATTTATTTATTAACGCCGATTATGACGGCTTTTACAAAAAAATTGCAATTATTTTACATATGAATACAGAATATACATAGATAAAAAAAAGAAAAATAAAAATATAAAATTCATAAAAGAGAACAATAGAAATTGTAGTATCAAAATAAAAAAGTACAATGAATAGGTTATCATAAATACAATACAACATATTATAGATCCCGGATATTATGTATTAAGAAATTAATACTTTAAATCTGTATTTGATTATAGTCAAACTGAGAAGCGCTGACAGACAGTTTTAATTAAGTAGTGTTTGTATGAGGTTAAACTAGCAATATTTATAGATTCATCCAAAACATATTTATTTCCAAGTACATGCAGGCGATTCATTATGGAATTGAGTTCAGCGTTCGATCCTGTATTGTTGCAATGATAAGGTAATTTGAAACGAACTGATCGACTAGGTACATGGAAACACATTAGCGCAAGAAGTTCAGGGGAGTTCAACAGGTTGGTAACGATTTTAAATAAATAAAATAGGTCTGAACAAATTCTTCTCTCTTTTAATGTATCGAGTCCCAATAATTGTAACAGAGAGGGATAATTAATGTTTTCGATGAATATTCCCAATTTAAAATTTATATAACGTAAAAATTTATGTTGGACTCGCTCAAGAGAATTCTCATGTACACTGTAGTAAGGATTCCAAATGGTGGAGTTAAATTCTAGTTGGCTTCTAACAAGTGAAGTGACAGTAATTTGACAGTTTTTAAATTTTTAAAATCCTTTGAAATCCGTAAGACAAATCCTAACATTTGCATTGCTTTACTGGTTATATTATTAATATGTTTAATGAATGTTAATTTAGTGTCAAAGGTTATACCAAGGTCTCTTATTTCATCAATAGATAATAGGATGTGGTTATTGAGAAAGTAGGTGAACAACAATGGGTTTACGTTAATTATTTCGTCTTTTAAAATACCCCATTTTACTATGGGATTTGTGTGGTTTAAAGATATATTTAAATTATATTTAATTGTATTTATTTATATTAAAAACATACATTGTACGTATTTCTTATTACTAGGTTAGTGAAGTACGTCTCTTAACATCCTGTATAGTGTTTCGAGCACCTCACGAGGAGAGATGTTCAAGTGTTTTTGGTATATTATTGGTGTGTGTAATAATATCACATTTTTTAAAACATTTTATGAAAGAAAAAAAATCAGATCGTTAATGTGTAAGAATGAAGAAGTAAATAATTTATAATATTTGTAGTGTTCACGAACATCTAACAAGGAGAAACTGTATTGAAGTGTTCACGACTTTTTATATAATTATAGCCTGAGCGTAATTTTCCTCAAATATTGTTTCTAGAAATATGACGGTGGTAATTTGAGAGTGAGTGCCGCACAATGCGTCGAACTTCACATTATATTGATGTTTATCTCAATGAAGGAGCACATTGTATTTCATAAAGCAATAATAAGCTTTTCATGTTGCAATTAATGTTCTTAGATAATAATAGTTATTTACACAATATATTTTCTTTGTGAGGCGAGCAGAGATTTATTACAAAGGGGTTGCTATCTTACTCGTAGTTGTAAATGGTATAAAACAAATTGTTACTAATTCGTGCCGCGTTGAAAACAAAAAAGGTAAATGTTTACCATGTTCCAAGGCAGAATAAAAAGAGATTTAGCGACGAAATAGAATATTTATTTCATAAAAGTTTTTGTAAGGAAAAATAGAATTTTATTGAAATTATAATTTTAATGAATGTAGGTTTGAGATTTTATAATAAACGAGAACATGTGAGTATCTGATAAATGTATTAATGGAGAAGTAGGTTTAAAATGCATCCGAGTAGTTCGAGAACCCTGCTCCTTTAAACGTGATTAAAATTGTACTGTAAATGTATTGTACTTTATATTTATTCATTTATTTAAACGCCATAGCATGGCTTTTACATTCAAGTGATAGGTACATGGTGTTATAAGTATTCAGTGGTACACAGGGGATTATCAATAATAACAAAATAAGAATGTACATTTAACAAAGTATGTGTGATAAAAGCAATTATTTAGGTAAAGGATACTATTATATGTTACTAAACTACTGTTACTATACAAAAAAAATAATATCAATGTTATAATAACAGAGAATATAACATTTAAATAGGATTATTTAGAATAAGAAAGATGTAAACAAAGGGGACTTGTCAAAAAAGTTATCAACAATATTTATAGACACTAAATGAACTAAATTTGTATTGAGTTTATTGTTACCTTCAAAGTTATCTTTGTTTGGAATTATTAAGCAGGTATTGCTAATTAGCTTACTGTTTCAGGGCTGTCAGTTAAAGATTTAAAAGTTGTTTTGGTCAAAAAAAATTTTTTTAATAAAATTATACATTTAAAGCTATCTCTCTTCGGTCTGATAGTAAATATATCTGAAGTAAGTAGTTGAGAATCTATAGTAAAATATTTATTTATTTTGAATTTCCCGCCCGGCTGGGCTTTTACACGTTATTTTTAAAAAATTTATTATGAAGAACATCTAAGTAAGCATAACAAAATCAAAACAAAATCATGAACAAAATAGAAGACAAAATCAAAAACAACATTCAAAGCAAAAACAAAGTAAAAAACGAAATAACATCGAAACTAAATACGCCGCCATGCAAGATGGGAAAATTTAAAACTAGGAAAATTACAATACATTAGTAAGGTCTCGAAAGTCGATGCTGAGCTACGTAGTTTGTTAAGTTAATTAAATTAAATTTGATGTTTTTCTTTTTAATATAAATTGGGTAATGACATGACTTATTTATATTTGGTGAACGATGTGTTGAATATATCAACAACATTTTTTGGAGTCATATTGTCATATTCTCAAGTTTCCGATAATTGTTTGGTTTCGGTGTCCTTCTAATTATATTTTTATGTTTAATGTCCGAATTTAATGTCGAATTTATTATCAGAAGTTAGTATATTATATTTTAGTTTAAAGGTCTTGTTTTGTCTTGTAAATACTGTATATTCTTTATTTCATATTATTTTATCAATATTTTGTAATGGACTCGTAAGGAGCATTGTGTGATTATTTTTAAAAATTTATTATAGTTAAGCGCACTGGAAGTTAAATGACACAAAACTGCGCTATACAAATATAACGTTATTATTATTTATATAATTAATTATCAGAATGCAAACTAACATGGACCCTCTCGACAAAGCGCAAAAAGAATTTATTATAAAAAAAACCTTGTAGATTCTCGACAATACAGTTACGCAACAACTCTACAAAAAATGTATCTATGCATTACCAAAAAGACAAACTCAACCATCATACTACACAACACAATTATGAAACGACATAGACATCAACGCGTGACACCGAAGACAAAGACATTATCATAATCTGGCTCCAAATTTTTTTATTCATGTAATTATAACAGATATTCACGTTAAAAATGTAAACCTACGACGTAAGATAAAAAATGCAAACCTTAAAAAAACGATATAAAATGTTAACATAAAACACAAAATTTCCACATGGATAGTCACAAAGCAATTGTACCTACTTGAGCTTGAGTTATAAATAGTGTAACTAACCCGACTTTGTTTTATACGTATATTAAGATTTACTTGTCATCAAATTAACTTTTGTAGCTGGAAATACATTGCAGTTAAAGCGACTTTGTACGATAAATGATGTTTAAATTTAAAATTTTAACAATATTTGGTTATAATTATTATTCTATGCCGGATAAACGATGCTATTTTATACATATATATATATGTATAAAACAGCACGCCCAGCACGTTTCATGTTGCATGCAATGATGCCATCTGTAAACATTGGTCGCGCGTCGTGTTAAAGCTAAATACTAGATTTGTATCTTCGCTACTGTGCACTTTGCATGTGGCGTATATGCAACACTCGAATTTGCATAATATGTGCATTTTGAATACATAAAGTAAGATTTGGTAACAATGCAGTTAGCACGCATGTTCAAATAACCTTCAAATTACATCAGCAGCCTCAAGAATTCATTATTAGCTAAAGAGGAACGGCTGCGCGACCTTATTCATACAAAACTTTAATTTGTATTTGAGGTTAGAATATTTGACAAAACTGAAAAGTTTAGCAAATTAGCAAGGTGTGCAAATCTATAATAAGGATATGTGCTAATTTATTTATTTTTAGAAAAATGAAATAATTTAACTTTGTATAAACCACTTATTTGATGCGCAAATCCGACCGGTTTCGGAACAAACGTTCCTTCGTCAGGGAAAGCTTATACTAATTTGACAGTTTCGAACAATGTTTTATTATGGTAGGGGTGGAGCTGTTGCTAGATAATAATGTAGATTGGGTAGGTAGGTATTAGTGTAGAGTGGGTGGGTAGGGGAACAAATCCATGATTGGGCTATATGACAATATTTTTTGTTTGTTAATAATAGATTCATTATTTTTAAGGGATTTTTTAATTTCCAAGGCTTCTAAGTTATCTAAACGTTTTCCTTTATTATTAATATGAAGAATATTTATCCCTGTATTTTTTTCAAAACTATGGTTATTTTCAATGATATGGTTAGCAAACTCAGAAAAATTATTATTATTAAGACATCTTAAATGTTCTTTGATTCTGATTTCAAAATTACGAGTGGTTTTACCAATATAAAATGAGGGACAATCATTGCATTTGAGTTTATATATTCCGGAATTAGTCAATTTATGGTCTTTAAAATTATAAAATATAAGATAATATAATTATAAATTATAAAATTATAATTTTGAAATTATAAAATATAAGCCGTTAAAAGGAGATGTAAAAGATTTTTCGAGACCACTTTGGCTATTATTGCAAGTTAAAAATATATTTTTGACTTACTTTATTTTTTAATATAAAGAATTATAAAATAAAATAATTAAAAAATATATTTTATGATAAGCATATTGATGGGCTTAAATTTAACTTACAAATTACCGTTTTACATGGAATGTCACAAAAATTTGTCAATAGTAAATTTTAAAATTTGACCCATGAAACATAATTTTCTATGTTTTAATTGTTTATTTCATATTTCATTGTATAAAAGTACAGTAGATTGAATAATTTTGAAATAATAATTATTAACTCACAAAAATTTTCAAAAGTTGGCTATAAAATCACGAAAAAAATAATTATTTAATAGCCTATATTTAATAAATTAAAACACAAATAAATAAAGAAGCACATACACGATTGACTAAAAAAAAATATTTTCAATTTTTTAACAAATATTTTGGCCTCAAATCCAAATTAAAGTTTTATATGAAAAAAACCGCACAGCTGTTTCTTTTTTTTTAAGTATGTTTATTCATTTTTTTTAATTTTACAATATTTATCTTAAAAATCTTACAAAACTGATCAATCAGTTTGATTGTAAGAAATCTCTCATTTTTCCTATTTAATTAATACTATTGTACTTTTATGTTTTACATTGTAATAACTGTGTAAAATTTACAATACTAATTATTATAAACTACTAATTACGAATACAGTGGGTGATAGTAATTTCCAGGTATTTGATCAATATTCGATTTGGGTATTTGTATACAATATTATTTGCTTTCATGTTCTACGGAGATAGAATGATTTAACTTTTTTTTTTTGATATTTGAATAAGATGTCTGATTTTTAATATTTTCAGGTAATGCGTTAAATATTTTCGGAATTCTATGCCTCTTTGTTCTATCACCGTATACATTTTGAGATTTATTAATAATAAGTTTGTGCTTCTCTATGCCTAGTAGGGTAGTTGTGGTTTACAGGTTTTTTGAATTCTGTATTCCAGAATTCATCTAGCGTTAATTGATAATCTACCTTACTGTGTATAGAGAGGACATTACACAAGGAGAAAATTTTTTTATAATCGCCTTCACATAATTGAACTTTTTTTTTGCCTGATATCAATTTTAGGAAACGGATTTGTAATTGTTCTATTTTATTTAAGTACGTTTTGTACGTTAATCCGTAACTATTTATTCCGTATCCTATAATTGATTCTGCTAATGCGTTGTATATACAGTATAATATATTTTTATCAACAAAGTTTTTTAGGTGATAAAATTTCCCTAATATGGATCTTAATCTAATACATACATTTTCAATATGATTTGACCAGTTAAAATTGACATCTATTGTAAGACCAAGGTATGTATATTGGTACACTTTTTCAATATTTGGGCAATTACACTGCAGGGATTGGTTTTTTGTGTGTAAACAATCATATGAATGACTTTTTATATGCAATTCCTTATCCTGACAATTTGTATATGGTGAGTGAATAAGCATATATTTGGTTTTTTTTGCGTTTATTATAATGCCATTATCGTGTGACCATTTAATTATGTTGTTTAGGTCTTCTTGTAAAATTTCCTCAATTTTTTGTGGATTTTTGTCAGCGCATATAATGCAAGTATCGTCTGCAAACACGTAGCATTTACAACGTTTTATTACGTTTGGTAAACTGTTTACTTGCATTATATAACACGTAGGTCCCGATATCGAGCCCGTAGCTACTCCAGTGCTTGCCAACATTTCATCACTTAAAATTCCGTCAATTTTAACTTTAATTTTTCTATTAAACAGATAATTTTTAAACAATTTTTTTAAAGGACCTCTAATACCACATTCCTCCATTGCCCTTAATAGTGTTTCATGGTCCAAAGTGTCAAAGGCGTTTTTAAAATCTATAAAAATTATACCAATATAATATTTTTCATTTAATTGACAATTTATATAATCAGTGAATTTAGAATGTAATTGTGTAGTACTTTTTTCTTTTTGAAATCCGTACTGTATGGGATTAATGATTCTATTTTTTTCTATAAAATTCTGTATTTGGTTAAAGATAGCTCTTTCAATAATTTTATCAATACACGAGAGAATCGCTATTGGTCGATAGTTTGTGAAATCTTTGTGGTTTCCTGATTTATATATAGGTCTGATGATGGATGTTTTAAGTTCGTCAGGCATGATACTTTTACTTACACAAAGGTTAATTAATTTAGTCAGTACTGGGATTATATTATCAGCAATTAACTTTAGGTCTTTAATTCTTATTTGGTCATTGCCTTCTGATTTTTTAACATCCATATCATTAATTATTTTTTTAACATCTTTTTGTGATACAGGTCTAAATCGCATTGACATAATAGCAGGAGTTGTATACGTGTTACGATCTAGGAATTTTTTAGCACAATTATGTCTTATGTCTTGTATTTCATTTACGAATGTTGTAGCAAATTTATCGTATAAAAATTTTGTGTCTCCTTGACTTCCCATATGTTGAAGGATTATTTTATCTAGATTTTGTTTAGGTTTTCCTATTAGATTATTTATTTCGTCCCAGAGTTTCCTCGGGTTGCCATTTAAGCTATTTATTAAGTTTTTATGGAATGTGTTTTTGGTAATATTAATATGTTTGTTTGTTTTGTTTCTATATCGCGTATATTCTAAATGAAATACCGGGTTATTTGGGCTATTCTTGCATTTTCGGTAAAGATAATCTCTTTTTTTAATCATGTTCTTAATTTCGTCTGTAACCCATGGATTGCTGTGCCTAAGATTACTTTCAAATAATTTTTCTTTCTTCGAGGACGAATAGATATTATCGAAAATATTTTTTAAATAGTACAGTTCTGATGGACATTCAGTTTGTAATAATTTTCCCCAATTTACTAGTTTTAATTTAGAATATACTAATTTATTATCAATAATTTCACTTTTTTTATTTGAATCCTTTGTAAGTACCTCTTTCCCTATGGCAACTCCTCTTATATAATGGTCAGATATTTTGTTAGTCACAATACATGAAAATACAGTGTTATTAGTTATTACGGTTACGAATTGCAATATGGTCAATACATGAATAAACATTTTTTCCGTTTAAAATTTCATCCCGGGTCACATCTAATATTACATTTTGTAAACCATTTTCACTGAGTAGATTTTGATATTCTGTAATTACACTATTTTTTGTATCCAACAAATTCAAGTTAATATCACCACAATACAAGTAGTTTGAATCAGTTGAAGTCAATTGTAATATTTGTTTTAGTTCCTTCAAATATATATTCTTGTTGCTGTTCGGCGGACGTTTATGTTTATTGATTTCATCATTCATATGTACTTAGAAACATCATTTTTGAAAAATTAAAGTTTACTATGTGCTAGGCCGACTAGGTTTGCATGTGTTAGGAGTTCTACCGAGCCGAACCCTCTGATATGAAATTATCTGGGGTCGGTGAATTATTTTCCCATTTGGTCTCTGGTAGGTTCACATGTTGTTCTTGTATTATTTTGTATTTATTATACTTATATAGTGCAATTTCATAGCGTACATTCACTAGATGATCATTTGTGGAAAAGTGTGTGAAAGGGTTTAGTTTTTCCTGTGTGGAAGATTTAACCCGGACATAAAATCTGAAGTTCATAAAAAAATAGTAAAAAATCTTTAGAATAATTGACTGAACCGACGTCATATTTTATCTCAACAGAGATGCATTTCGTCGGTCTGTGAATTTATTCGTGCGTTCCGTTCCCGTTTTTGAAAATTTCGTATTTGTTCAAGCAATTTGACTAGATGGCTAACTTTGACTAGGTGACTATCTCGGACAATGGTTCAGTAAAGATTATTTTTAAATGTGAATTCGTTGTATTTATTTGGACTTAATCGCGTTTTTAAAATATAACGGTGTACCTACTTGGCTGAAAACAGTTTGAAAAAAAATTCATTGTGATAGTAACGTTTCTTTGAACAAATTGTACAACTTCTTTGTTAAATGTTAATAAAATATTAATCTGGTTTATAATTAAATACCTAGGTAAGTATTTAAGTACCAAATTACAAATATATGATTTCAGGAGAAATTTTGGTTTTGATATATTAAATAAGAAAAAAAACATTATCTACCAACATACTTTTTTTAATGCGAAGTTTACTATTCACAGAAAGATAAAATAGTAAATATACAATATTTTTGCTTTTTTTATTTTATTTTTATATCATCTCACTGTTGATAGATTGAGATGTTCCATGGTTTCATTTTTTTGACTTGATTCGCTAATCTATATAGCAAGTTATTCGTTTTGGGCATGGTTAATCATCATTAAAAGGCCCGATGATAACATCTCATCTCAAATCATCTCGTCTTGTATACGCCCAGAGATCAGCTAAAGTCATGGAAACCTAGAAATGTGTAGATTGACCCAACCAACGATCCGATAGACACATCAATCATCCCGCTTCACTGAAACAAGAGCCACAATATTAAATTGCTGGATAGTGAGGGGCACTGCATATCGAAATATTTTGGCAACCTATTGAAGTTTTGAATAACCGATAAATGAAAATGAATAAAATACTAATAATCCAGTCAAATAAGGATTTCACCTATAGATGAAACGGAATAATATGAAAATTTGTATAAACTTTTATTTTGGTATTCTACATGTTGTTTCAAAAGTCTCATAAGGTCACGTATGAACGTCTTTAGATATTTAGGGTTAATTTTATATGCTTCAACTTTTATATTAAATGCAAATACGTTTCGAGGCAAAAAAGCGAGATATTTCCAAAACACTTATTTTACCTTTGACCTTGAATATTCAAAGACGTGAGCCTATGAGACTTTTGAGACAACATGTAGAATACCAAAATAAAAGTTTATACAAATTTTCAGCTGTTTCCGTTTCATTTAGAGGTTATTCCATAGACATCAGAATGAATAGACCAGAAGAGACAGGTGAGGGGTAAAACCAAACTATGGGGGGCGAAGAGAGGAAAGATACTGTGATTCGTTGAAAAATTAATCTGACAGTATTTAGACATCTCGCATTATAATATCACCATTTAGTTCTAAAAGCAAAATCTGCTTTGAATGAATAGACCTTTTTACATGGGAGCGCGAATTGCTTGCCACGTTAATAACATATTTGCTAAGGCCAAATGCTTGCCCCAAAAACATTCGCCCCAATTCACATAGCAATATTTTGTTGCCGTGTTTAGTTAAGATACTTTTACAAATGTTTCATAATTTACTTACCCCTGTAACCAGCAACGAGGACACTGGAGAACCGCCCACATTCGCTATGTCTATATAATATGTACCTATAATGTATAGCGCAAGCTGCCGTTTTTTGGCGTGTTATTTTGTAAAACGTATGGACGTTAGTTTCGCGCTGGTCACTACAAGAATGATGACGTCACGTATTTTAGATTCAAGCGTGGATCTCTCCCCTCCCCATGGAGCGAGCTGGCGCCAAGGCGGAGCTAAAGCAGGTTCCATGGGGAGGGGGAAATATTACGTTTTTATAACTTAGCTATGTGACTGGATTATAAATACTTGTCAACTAAAGATCTAAAGAGAGTACTTATATTGTGCTAGTCTCATTTGGATTATGAAACAGTGGGGGACTGGGCTCAAGCATCAAACCACATAATCATAAAATCAGAGCAATGAAAATACTCTAGCTAAATGTACCTAAGTACATCGATCGTCCAATTCATCATTCCAAATACTAAGTTTTGAGATAACGAAGAAAGCAATATTGGAATGCTCACCATAAATCAAATAGGATTTACACTTGTCTGTGTTTTATATATATGCTATAAAATAATAACGGAAGGCTTAACGGTCCGGTACATGTATGACATTTTGAAATATCCTACTAGTGACCCGGATTTTTTTTAGACATTTAGTTTAATTCACGAATTCAAGTTTTTCTGCATTATAATTGATTTGATTGTGTTTTATGAGTAATCTGAGTGTTGTACCAGATAGAGGGTACACTTTTGCATATAACTGCATACTCCTAATTTTGGCATTTCGGAGATGTCTGTCTAATCAACTGGACGACCGATACGGTATCAAAGAAACTCTGAGTTTTTAGCTGCAAAATTTTACTCTCACCCGGTATCAAACATATTAAATCAATCAATTGAGTACATCAAATGGAATCAAAAAAGAAGTGTCTAGTTTTTTAAATAACATCGTTGTAGAAGTTACCGAAAATACTCTACCAAAACTTTGAAGTTGAACCATAGAAGTCGCTGAAAACCGTCTTTCCAAAACCTAGTTCGCCTCGGCAGAGGTTCCCCTAGTGAGAAGGACCAAGAAAATATTCCATATCTGTTTTTATTTATTTGTATCTAAGGAAGGTCACCAATGCGCCGTGGTGACCAACGCTGGCGTCAGGTGTACCTATAGAAGATATTTTCATTCTTTCAATTTTTAAAGCTGTATTTTTAATTTATTTATTTCTATTCTCGTACATACATTTCACATATAATTACAGTTTACGTCGATAATAAGTTCCAATTAAAAAAATGTTAATAATCAATAACTGTAGGTATGTAAATAGGTTAGTAATAGTGTTTTGTGAACACCTGTCCACCTGTTCTGCCGTCGTAAGTAAAAACACAGTATGCTCCTTGAGAGTCTCAAGGACGACACTAGCGGTAGTATTGTATTTTTTCTTCTTCATATTGTATTTATAATAGCTTACTATTTTTACTTAATGCCGTCACTTCAATATGTGCTTTTAATTTTTTGCCGTTTGAATTTTTTTTTCTTAACTATGTATATTCTTTCTCCATTTCAAATTATTGTAATTCCTTTGTAAAAGGCGTTAATCGGCGTTAATACATAATAAATAAATAAATTTATTTTACTGTAGGTATTGTATATTGTATGCATGCTGTTTTGTCTACTGTGTAAAGTATATGGTTCAACACTTTACAGCGTCTGCCATTAGGATTTAGCATGGTGTGTTTTATTGTATTTTTAATCACATATCAGTGATACCTTGTCACAGCCAATTAGTATCGTACAGATAATTACCCTGTTAACATTAATGAACACACTCGGCACTTCTTGGTACACAGCTTTGAAGGGTATTTCCAATTAGTGACCTATATGGCTGACATTAACGAGAATCGACTATAATGTGGATAACACCATTTATGATACAACTTTCTATACTCCTTGCATACATTATTTGACGGACACTGCAAGGATTTCCGAAAAAGATGCAGGTAGACACACCAAACATCAAACATTGAATCGTTAAATATATTTTTTTAAATTTACTATCATTGGACCTTATTTTAACGTAAAACTTTTACCTCAAATTCTATTTGGGAAGTATAGGTACAGGTACTGCAGACACAGAAACCGTGATTGGATAACCAGCACTTCTGCCATGGGTCACTTCAGGTGTTTCGCTACTTTTGGCAACTTAGCAGTATTTTGGCAACCACCAGCATGCCGAATAAGGAGCGAAAACCGTTGGACCTCTCCAGCCGGACTCATGAAGGTTGGTGGAAGGGAAGTATTCATACGTTATTCGTTGACACACTGACCCCCAGATTCATACCCACCCATCACACATTTATCCTCCCCAGGACTTCCTCTCCTTCCTTTACTTATAAAGTCTCTTAAAATAGTAACTGTAAATGTGTGAAGTTAACGAAAATTTATATATACCTACATATTGTACTTCCCGGTACTAAAGGGGCGCACATATTGTCATCTGCAATTCTTCATAGAAAAATATTTGATCGAACGGCTATCCAAAAAAAATTTCCTAAAAAGTTGGACAGGGCATGGACATTGGACATTCAATTTGATGACGATCCCATTGGGGAAAGGTGAACAAACCCAGGAACGGCCAGCGGGGAGTCAACTTTTCTGATGTAATTGCAAGAGAGCGCAAATTTCTGGCTGCGTAAAACACGTAACTGCAAATCCCAACTCGGGTGAAAAAAACACGATTTGAACGCGGTATGTTTTTTAACCGTTTTTACGAAAATCTTGTGCAGAAAAGTTCCACAATGGACTGTGCTACAAACCGTTGCCTAACTTAAGCGAACTTTACTTTTCTGCGCAGGGTTTTGATTATTTCAATGTGTGCTCTTCGATGGTCAAATGTACGACTGATGTCATACTTTATTCAAAGCATTCTCGAACCCTCCTGGTGCCAAAAATATGGTTAAGTGGTTGGTCTCCAGCTCGTCGAAATGATACCCAGATTTCCTGTCAGGGCAAGTTTGTCAATGTTGATGTCTATGGGGCAGGGCATGTAGCAAGGATGAGAGATTACAAGATTAGAGACTTAATATTATTATAAGACAAAAAATATTATCTGAGCCAAAGTGAAGTGATGGGATACCTAAATATAAAATGCTATATTTAAGTAAGTCGAGGGAGACAGCAGGAGACCGGAAAGTTTCTAAGAGAGTTTCAGGACTTGACAAAGTTTGGTGATGATAGTAAATTTCGATTGAATTGATTGGTAAGATTCTTTGGAAATCGATAATTTCAAAATGGATACATATCTCGAATCTCGACCACGCCCATCACTAATCCCATAGTTCTGTCTCGATAATTCGATAATTGTTAATAAAATTTCACGCAATAATTTGGAAGCCCGGGGATATATCTCGTGATGAAAGACTCGTGCAATGTTTGTGAAACTGTGAGCTAATGTTTGACAACGAAACAATGTAAGTTTCAACAACTCCGAGGTGAATTGTTTGATTATGAATGAAATAGACATTAAAGGTTGTTTATTACATTTCTAGGAGTCCACGGCGCGGCTTCCATCTTTAGTGACCTATCGATTCCGATAGTAAAATAACCCGTCGTGAAGGCGAACAAATTGCTTGTCAGCTTTAAAAATAAAATTAAATGAATTGCTAAAATATATTCTTTACGGTGGGTTGGTACCTGCTTGATCGAATCTCGGCGTGGGCATACAAATTTTATTTGATTAATTTGTATTATTTCACAATGAATTCATTAAAAATAATATATAGTATATTTGCGGCATGTTCAAGACAAGAAAATGCTCTCAATATCGCCCTGGTGTAAGACCACCATTCAGAATTGAAACGTTGCTTGAAATGACTTTAGCCGTGTTCGGCGACCAGATCTAAGTAGCCACCTTCCTCTTCCCCATATCCTTCCCCTCCCCACTTGGGGATGACATAGTCTCATTGGCTCCAGACGGGAGCAGCTGATACTCTTGTGAGGTATTCAAATAAAAATTACAAATATATTTTAAAAAGGTTTCAAAAAGCTCCACACAGGAGGCCCAGATGAAAACAATTTCCCTCGGGGCCTATGTCATATTTGGATTCTCCACAAATGGGGAAGATGTATGGAGGGTCTTTCTAAGGAAAAGAAAGGAGAGGAGATTCTGTGAGGGAAGGAAGGGGTGGATGATGGATACACTGCGGAGCGAGGCGATGCATCGGGGAGTCCGGCTGGAGCGATCAAATGGCCTCCCTCAATCAGTCTCTCCCGATCCAACCCTCAACGCAGCAAGTGGGCAGACGCATCCGCCGCCTAGACCTAGACAAACTTCACCTCATTAACCCGGGCACCCCCGAAATCCCCAAAGGTTTTGGTTATCCAATATGCTTCCAGTGACTGCGATACCCATGCTCGCCTCCCAATAGTAAAAGTAATTCAATTGCCTAATTAGGAGGGTTCCTAATATTATTTGCACAAAAAATGTGGGTCCCTAATATTATTTGCACAAAAAAACATGGATATTTGTTTTCATCAGGCTTTTTTATCTGTGTTGAATTTGGGTAGGTCCTTCAAATCCTCACCAAAATTCGCGAAACAAGTTACACATTTTTTGACGTACCGTCTGACAACCTATATTTAAAGGCAAGGTCTCTTTAAACCAAATATAACGATTCATAATCCAGCTTTTCAACACTTAAAAGGATATTAAGTTCCCAACCAAAAATACAGTGGTAAGTGGTGAAGATTTTTAGTCAGATCTATTGCTGAAATTGTTTCGGGGTCCGGCAACTCAGTTATAAAGGGTTAATTTGTGATCAATTTAATGCATTTTTCCTTGACCTGAAAGGATCAGAGCACGAGGACTTGAAATGGTTAGGTTTTATGCGTGACCAGCCGACCAGCTTCGAGGCGTATTCCTTAATCACACGACTTCAAGTTATTTGACTATTGCGGGTTTGATTGCTGTCGGTGTGATAATATGCAATTAGGAGGTGCTCACTGCTCGTACCTCATCCGGCGGGAGTTTCCTAAATTCTTATGGTCACTGCAATTTAGGAAATACTTACCTCTATGATGGAAAGTAGGTAGATTTTTTCAGTTGGTTTACATAGCAATCTACAACTGATTTCGTGTAATTTTAAAACCAAGATAAACGAACAGGAATTGATAAATAATTCGTCATTTTCTCAATAATTTTAAAGTTCAAACAAGATTGTTTTATGGTCCCAGTGTCCTTTAAACGACAAACTGGTTATTGGAAGGAAGCCCACGAGATTTAATCAAGTAACATTTCATACCCTCTTTTTTTACGTATCTACTTACCTTATTTTTTTGTTTATTTTTCAGTTTAAAGATTAATTCCGCTCGACAAAATAAAAGGAATACCGTGGCTGAGGTAAGTTTCTGAGACTTTTTTATTTTTCTGAAAAAAAAAACCATTTTCCTCATCTCGCCTATTTACTTTTTTCCCAACCTCCTAATAACATTACTATGAAACATTATAAAATATCTTCTAGGTTAATAAATATTACCTGCATAATAATTCCTAAATGCAATTTTGCTTACATTCTGCGTTAGGATTTAAGGAACTTATAAAAATTAAAAGCATATAAAGAAAACTAATCCTTAAATCGATTTAAAATCGCCACTAAGCAATGGATATTCAGTAAAGGTCATCATCAGTGAACTCACCTGAGTCCAGCAAATTTCGTTTAAAGCTATTTTACATTGATCGATGAGTAAGGTTATATTAATAAAGGAATGTTTTTATAGTATGTTAATATGTATTGGTAAACAATAAGCAGTGCATTAATTATTTTTGCTAAAAATTCTACCCGAAACAGGTCCCCCAGTGAGGTAGGTTATGTACAGTCCCTGGCCAAATTATTAGACGCACTGTATTTTTTTTTGCTCGGAAACGTTTACGCTAGCATCCTGGAGTTGTGATTTTATTACATTTGTGGTAGCAAACCTGTTTTCTACGCAAATTTTTTTCAAACATCTTTCTGACCGTGGAGTGAAAAATGGTTTTCTACCGCATCTTTTCTTTCTTTTCGGGCTTAATTCCTCCCCTGACTCAATTTTCTTTTTTATGCGTTGTACACTAGCTTCAGAAACCTCCAATCTTCGTGATATTTCTCGGTTTGTAAATGTTTACACAATCACAAGGGCCTTCACTTCAGCTTTTTTACGTTGTGAAAGATCGCCTTTTCTACCCATAATGAAAATAGTCCAATTACTTTTTTAAAACACTGCATACAAAATAAACTAATAACTGAGTAGTACAAAACTATTAAACAAATAACCACAGTCCATAGAGCCACAGAAATACGTCCGTACCTGACTCGATTCCGATCGCGACTGATACAGGTTTGTACTTGTTTACGTTCATGTAACACTTTGTCAACACAGTCTTGCCATATGTTAAAAATAAATATGTAGTCTACAACAATTCTTTTAAATAAAAATCAATAATATTGTAGTTTAAATATACCATTATTGCATAAAAACTCTTAAGAAACATAAATTTCCAAGTATGGCACAGTTCAATAATAGTAAAACAGTACACCACTTAACAATAACTGTATAGGTATTTTAACATTTGGACTACTGCTCTACGATGTTATATTTGGCCAATGAAGGAAGTTTGAACAAACTAGAAGTTATACAAAACAAAGCTATGAGATGTATACTGGGGAAAGGCAAATACGCAAGGATTAATCAAATGAGAGAGGAGCTAAATTGGATTCCAATAAAAAAGAGACTAATATTTAATATGTTAATTTTTGTGGATAAAATTATGAAAAACCAAATGCCAAAATACTTAAGGATGAAATTGTTTTTAATAGAGACATTCATAAATACGAAACAAGAAATATAAACAGAGTTCGATTGTCACAAATGAAGAAATCAAAATCACAGAACTGCCTAATGTACAGAGGACTAAAGATGTATGATGAAATGCCTGAAAGTATGAAGAATGAAGAAAGAATGAATGTATTTAAAAAGAAATGTTATTCTTACTGTAAAAATATTAAAATTTATCAAATGAAATGTTACATTGTGCTTATTAGTTTATATTCATGTAGTATAAACTAACTGAATAATAAAAAATAAAATAATAAAATAAAAAAAAAAACAATAAATAACCCAATGGAAACTAAGGATGTTTCAAAAAATTTTAACAATTCATTAAATATTGGAAATTAATTTTCACATTCTATGTAAGGTCTGTTAATGTATCATTATAGGCCAGTTACCGCTTAAAACTGATCACAGAACTTTCATAGAATGTGAAAATGAACAGAAGGTGAAGATAATTGATGAATTGTTCAATTTTTTTTAAACAACCCATCCTAAGTGTTCCCTCAACCGCTCGTTAAACCTTTTAACAAAAGGGTTACGTATATTCACTCCGGGTTAACGGAAAAAATTTCAGTTCTGCCAGAAGTTTTTTCTGGAAGATGCGGATTAGAACCTGGAGGCAACTTAACTTTCTCGAGTTACTACATGACCTTGTATTCATCTGGGGTGCAAAATCCAACCAATAGCACCCCTTGCCCCTTATTAGCAAAGAACGAAATGATGCGGGAAAGAGATGGTATTTGAGATTGAATAACTCTCAATTTACGCTCGAAATATAAAATGGCTTGTTACAATACCATTTTATTTTTCAGATATGATTTTAGATTTTTTCATATTATTCTTTCTAATTACTGTGTTACAATATATTTTTCAATTACCTCATCATCATCATCACTATTGGCTCTACAACCCCTGGTGGGTCTTGGCCTCCTCAAGAGTCTTCCTCCACTCACCTCGGTTTTGTGCCAGCTCTCTCCAGTTTGGAAGCTCCAAGATAGATATGACTTTGAGGACGTTGTCGCTCCATCACAGTCTTGACCTTCCCAGGCTCCTTCGCCCTATTGGTCTTGAGTTCAGCAGGGACTTTGGTGCTTGATGCTCGGTCATTCTTATTTTTCAATTACCATTCTTATATATCTTATTGTACCTTAAATAGTATGTATATACATAATCCTGTCATGTTTTTGATTATACTAATAAAATAAATTAATAAAAAAAGTTTTTTTTTTAATATGTATACACTAATGTCTCAATTTATTAACTGGTTATGCAGCTTAAAGCTCCGTGCACAATATACAAAATACAACATAAAATTATAATATATGCACATATTTTAGTGTCAATCTTAATTCCTTCGTCCTACTTTATTGTCATGGCAGTAAAAAAGCTAGACAACCTATAAATTTATTGCATCCATAAGAAGTTTATGATTGCTTTCATTCCTTAGTTTATATGCAATATGTTGTAACAATATAAGTGGTAAAAAATAAATAAATTAATTCATGGGAACTAATCTTTGCAATAATTTTCGCGAGCGACGTACATAGTAAAATACGTTAGAAGAATAAGTTAAAAGCCAATATGCGATGGTGAATTTAACAAGAAATTGATTGGAAAAGATTAGTTCTGTTACGTTGTTTTGTTTATGAAAGGAAAGAAGGAATGCTCCATAATAATTATTTCTGCATCATTTGTATGAGCTGTGTCATTTTGCATGAATTTTCCCACGCTCGTAAATATAATAATAATACTAGCGAGTACCCGGCATGCGTTGCTAAGCCACTCAAAGAAAGAAAGTGTTTGTGTTACCTATAGTTCCGTTTGTTGAAGAACTTTTAGATGCACAATATTTTTTTCCGTTTGATGCGTACTTGAATATATCAGAAGGTTTTCGGACGTGTGAGCCACATACGGCTCTCCGTGCGAGGAAGCACGGATTTTACAAATTTACAAACTGCTATCCCCTCCCGCTACTATATATCTTTTGTAATCCTTCCTTCTGCTTCGCCCTCTGCCCACACCCCTCCGTCACCTCGCCCATGCTTGTCCTTTCCCTTGCTCCCTGTTCCCATCCCTCTTCCCTTCCCGCGTTCCCCTTCCACCTTCCCCGCCTTCCCCCTTTTCTGGTCCCCCTCCAACGTTATTCTTCTACCGTCTCCGCCTCCACCCCTCCCTCTGGATCTTTAATGAATTTATTGTTACATATTTGGCCATTTTTAAATAAAATTTCTAAGATGTTTTATTTTTTGTCCTCGCTTCCGCGAACCTCTTCTCTCTCCTTTCTTTCCCTACCCCCTTCTCGCCTTCCTTCCTTGACGCTAAACTATATAAAATACACAATTTTTTCAAACAACTCCCGCGCCACTTATTGTAAAATTTTATAAAAATACAAATTTCGTTATGCCAGAGATCATCATTATCTATAGAAACCTTCGCGGACGTGCGCACAACAAATCACCAAAATTTCATCGCAATCGGATGAATGGTATAGGAACGCTTACGGCACAAACAAAGAACATTCATTTTTATATATAAAGATAATGTTATAACGTTATAACACTTGCGTTGTAAATGTGTCGTTTTTTAATTACATTTAATACCTCGTTCAAATAAATCCGTATAAAAGTTGCTAAATTTCGTAAATATTTTTATCATTTACAATACTTACATAAATAATAATTACAATATTTGGATGATTTACAAGGCGCCGTTTTTGTGAAAAATCACCTCAATGTAGATACCTAATTATAGAGCTATTCGTAAAAAATAAAAATATATTACACTTGAAATAAATACACCGCCTCAGGCAGCGGGACTCTTTTATGATATTCAAATATAAAAATAAAATAAATTGACTGTCATTATTTCAAAACTAATAGTAGCATAATAAAAACAATGCAATCTTCGTTCTTCTGCTTCAAATGCCTACCTTAACCAAAACCATCTTATTCGTCGGGTATTTTTATTAGGTAGATACTTAAATATCTGTTTTATTACTGGCAATCTTATAAATTTCGTAAATGCTCCAGAATTTTTTTTTCGCATTAGAATGTTTCCAAACGTACTGCGGAATCATAGAATACGTGATTTCTTAATATTTACGCTATCAACATTCTAAGCATGGAAGATGTGGCCAATTTGGTAAAGAAGTAAAAGTCTGGTGAGGAAACTTTGCTGGATGTTTGTGTATTCTAACGGCCTACAAAAAAACTCTCACCGTCCAGACGAAAGAGCACAATAGATTTAAATGAATTGATGTGTTGTCATCAATTAAATCTGTTCGCAATTGAAACGGATAAAGCATTTGATACAGTGTTACCAGGGACGTGCTTTTTTACATGTTTCCAGAGCAAATTTCCGTGTTCTGATGTTAAAATGTATTCGGGTCTTGGATTGCCGAATAAGATAAAAATATGCATGGAATGATGTGACATGAATCAGACAAAAGTGTGTCCAATTACTTAGATTTTTGTCGTTCCGTTTGAATGAATTACAAGACAGGTAAAAATAATGTAAAGTGTCTTCATATCATGTTATAAGATGGTTGACGACAGTTGATCCCTCGATAGTTAGCCTTCCGGCATACTTATATACAATATGCAGCCGGTTTAAGGAAAATACTAACATAAAACATAACTAAGTGTCTCCGAAGGGGTGTGCAGAGAGGATGTACCGCCGAATAATAAATAGATAATAACTAAGCGTAGAACATATTTTCATTCAATTGTGTCAAGGAAAAAACCACTTGTCTGAAGAATGTATATACAAAAAATCGACACTGCAAATGAATTCGTTTGATACACATACCAATTTATTATTGAAGGTATTTTAGAAGTCTTTTTTTGTTTGAAATTGGTACATAATGCACAAAAACCATAATTTTGTGAAAAATATCTTTTCGGGCGGCCAACTGTCGGGTCAACATAAGTAAAAAAAGGTAATAATTTATATCAACATTTTGTTTAAAAAATTTACCTGTTGTTCTTTCTTTTTTTTTTTTTACAGTGAATACCGCACAAGAATCTCAACTGCTCCCGTCTGGAGCCAGTGAGACTATGGCATCCCCGATTGTCGTATGTTGTGAGGCTGAAGGTAGTGGCGGGTGGAAGGAGGTGGGGAAGAGGAAGGTTGGGAAGCACCTGGCTATTCAGATCTGGTCACTAAACACGGCTAAAGCCATTTTCAAGCAACGTTTCAATTCTGAATGGTGGTCTTACACCAGGGCGATACTAATAGTATCTTCCACTCTGGAACATGCCGCAAATATACTATATATTATTTTAAATGAATTATTTGTGAAATAACACAAATTAATCAAATTAAACGACCTCCGGATTGTGATTCAAGAGTCTTACCCACTTGACTACGGAGGTCATTTACGGTTTCTGTTCAAAAGGCCTTTTTTAACCTTCCTCGGTTCCTCAAATACTATGTACACTTAAGGCCTCTGGATTATGTTGACCCGATTAAAAAAATATGGGGTAGTTTTAAAGTAAATACAATATCTAATTATTTGTCACATACGTAAGCATTGAAACATGAAATAATATCAATCATATACATATTATGAAATATGGCTATGGACCACCTTCTTGTCATTCGTTTGCAACTATAGGCCGAAACCATTTTGTCTAGAAAATCAACTGCTGCATCATAGTCCATGATCATTTTAGGTTCCTTTTGCTCTGAATTGTGTATTTGAATTTTGTTGTGGTTTGTGCTCAACAAAATGACGTTTTGGTTTTTGAAGTGAAATTTCTATAGCCCCGCTGTTATTTGGATTTCGGATGAAATGGAATGACGATTACTGCACCTGTGACGCATCAACTGCGCTCATTGGCCGCTTTGATTATGATGTCACTTTTAAAGGCTCCTATTGGTTGAGATATGAAACGGAAATTACGCTAGGTCTGCGTTCATTGGTCGCTTTGATTATAATCTCACTTTTCAAGTATTGGTTGATATTGTTTTGGTGAAGTTTCGCTTCTACCGCGTGTAAACTGCACTCGATTTTTTTTTCGGAATGTATAAGACAAAAATCATTTTTAATTGAGTGGACCTTTTTTTATAATCGGGTATTATTGACCCGAGGAACCTAAGATAGAAAAATACTTAATTTTCTTAACATGAGAGACTTGAATGGATAAATAATTGATATTGTCATGAAGTCGTTATAAATTGTATCAAAAATTACGACTTTTATGATCAGTTATATTTCAGTTTCGGGTCATAATGACCCAAAGAACCGAGGAAAGTTAAATCATGTCAAATGTTAGAAATAAACATTGCGAGTCACAAAATGTTAACGCCCGCCACTGAATTTACCTAAGGGCACTTCTGTAACCAAGCGATTGACATGTTTTATTGTTCTCGCTTATAATGATACTTAAGATTGGAAAGTATTTTTAGAAAATCATTTATTTTCTTATGTTTATTGATATAATTTGAGTACTTACGATTTACTATATAGATAACTTGATTTTATTCAATATCTATTGTAGTACTTCATTACCTACCTGTAAAACAACAATTTTTAAACGCTGTGTAATCTCCATCTATAGATATGGGTATTATACAATTATATATCGAGTAGACGTGTACTAAAGATATACAATTTGCTAAAACATGTTTGTTATAATCGGGTGATTTAGGCCTCGGAAGAAATTGTTTTCCTCTGTTTGGAGTTAATATAAAAAAGATTCACATACTAGGAACTGAGGAAAATAATTTCCCTCAGGGCTCATGTCATCTTTGGGGATGCTGGAAAGGAAGTTCTGGGATGGAAAAAGGCTTAATGGGTGGGTAGAAATCTGGGGTCGGTGTGTCCAGGAGTGACATCCAGTGATCCATCCCTACCACTGCGGTGCACGGCGATGTTCCAAGAGAGTCCTTCTGGGGAGGCCAAAAATTCTCTCCCAACCAGTCTCTTGATTAGGCCTACCACGCAGTTGGTGAGCAGAGGCATCCTCCGCCAAGACTCGCACAAATAAATTTTGAATTAAGAAAAATTATGATAATAATTAACAATCGTATGTTATATATGAATGTAGATTAGATATGAAGGTAATATCCTTGACTTTTAAGAAGCTGTGCTGTTCTTATTCTCTGAAATTTATTTTCAGTCGGTTACTCGCTTGTAAGAAGTATATAATGTTTTCGTCCCACGGGAACATGGTAATTCAGGTATGGTTTGATATAAGTATCTGCACATTATACTAAGCAATTTATGATCATGAGTACCTACGACATATTGTATAGTGTTCCTCGTTCTTTTCGTAGGAAGGAATGCGCTCAGCGAACCACCCACCTGCTCAGGCTTAACTTTGAAAATTCTTCGTACAATTCAATGCCTATTTGATTGATATTCTGGATCTCGAAGAGGCCTTTGAGTATTTAATTAAATCGGAGTCAACGGAATTTTAAGTAGATAGTGGTAGGTATGTTTTGTGCAATGGAGGCCTTGAATTTAACGAGTCGAGGGCATGAACCAGCTCATCTGTATAAAAACGATTTCCTAAGAGTAAAATAAAGTTGTTAGTTATTTAAACTGCTCATTTGTAAGCCATTGAAACATGTGCTAAACAAGGTAGGAAACCTTGCTTTAATTTAAGATGTCTGCAGAAGCTTGGCGGCGCTCGCCGTTCACCAAAACTTTAATTAGATCGAACAGAATTTATGAGTTTTTCGTTGTAAACCAGTTTTCAATTATACGGATTCCTTTATTTAGTTATTTCAAAAGATGTTTTCTTCGTTTCATGTATATCTATGGTAGGTATCCTTTCACAGGGATCGCTGTTAAATAACCGATTGTAATAAATCAACAGTTGCCATTTTTATTGTTCAATTGTAAGAAATTAACATAAGTATGGGTGTAAGGTGTAAGAAAAGGGTAAAGGTAGGTAATAAAAAAAAAACAATATACTTATCTATATTATATTTACAGAGGTGTAGTGGCGAACAATGCAGCAATTTCGACTTGCGAATTCATTCCTGTTTGATCCTTGCACGCCAATAGCGATCATGAGTTTTCTCATCATCTGGTTTACCGACAGCCGGCGTCGAACGAAAATGAGGAACCATTCTGTTTCTGATTGCCGCCGATCCAACAGCTTCGCTTTCGCCACCCACTGTTCTGACAACAATGATTATTGTTCAAATATAAATTATGGTACGAATGTAATTGTGAAAAGTGATAATGCTTATTTGATTTATACACAATCATACGTACTCCTCCATAGAGGGCTTAGTAAACTTTAAAGTCATACGGGATACTCTCCGAAAAATATGAATTTAATCGTCGACCATAATATTCATTCTGAATTATAAGCAACTAAACAGAGTATTTAGATAACCGGCAGAATGAAAACCAATCGAATTTTTGAAAAAATCTAATGCATCTCAAATATTTTAATGTTTTTCATTTCAATAGAATTCAAAACATAAACCTTTGCACCCCGTTGTACATGGTCACCAAAATATTCAAGAGTTTATAAAGGAGAATAATTTTTTTTTTCAAAAAGAATACCTAAGGCTCCCGCAAACGAGAGACTTTAGTCGCGGCGACAGTAAAGTTGGAAAACCATTTCAAAATTAAAACCAATTTTAAAAAATCATATGCGGTAGAAGTGAAATCTTCAGAAAACTGAAGAAGCAAAGAGTAGGGAGACTACGAATCACTTTTTTTATGAATGTGAAGGATTATTTTTTCATTATTTTGTCATCGAATTCCAATGCATCTTTTCCTATAATAATTATTATTATTGGATAATTTGTAGAGCGCCGTTTTGGTGAAAAATCACTTCAAGGGCGCTGTACAATTTACTAGCAAATCTTAGGCTCTGTTTAATTTTATTATTTACAAGTGTATACAGAAAACATACTTACGTGGCAGGTAATTATAATAAACACACTTTCTTCTCCAAGCATAAATAAGAAAGTTTATGCTTGGAGAAGATACGGCTTAGCACGCGTAGGGCATCTTATTTAAAACACCGGATATTGGAAAGATTTTACATTTGCTACCCCCATCACAATTAGTATTACATTTACAGACTTATAAATACTGTATCATTAAAAATACTAAAAGATATTTTATGCACTTGCGCACTCTGTACATATGGAATCGTAGCTTTGGGGGGGAGGGTGCATATAAATCATACCTACTTCCACTGGAAACAATTAAAAAAATTTTAATAAAAATCATCCTAAAAAAGCCCTATTACTACCCAACAATAAATGTTTTCCAAGATTTCCCGGTTCCCCCACTTACAAAAATTTATGACCAAATTGCACTACTACAATTACATAAAGATTTCTTTAATAAAAATAATATACCACAATTAAATATTAGCAAAAGAATTATATCTATTGGAGGACTAACCGTACCACTTGTACGAACCACAACAGCACAGCATCACTATATATTCAAGGGCATAAAATTATTAAAAAAAAAAAAATTATTATACCAAATTATATAGTACCACCTCATAACTTTACTTATTATTTAGAAATATGTTTTTGTTTTATCAATCCTTTGAATCAATTATTAACTAACCTATAATTTTATTACTTGCATCGTATTTTCTCATACTAATAGTTTTTGAAATAATATTTTTAATTTATATAGATGTAAAAACATTTAGTTGTCCTCTCCTTAACACAAGCAGCTGCTTTATTAGGAGAGTGATGGAAATATTTTTATTATATTATGTTGTAAAATTGTAACTTTAATAAATGTTTCAATAAAATTTAAAAAAAAAAAATTAAAATAAATTACGAGAAGATTGGTGGCAAAATTACAGTAGATATTTGTTTTGAAAGACTGGGGAATTTAGGACTCTTTAGGGCTGGAGAATTTTAATGAAATGTCTTTACAAAAGCTTGCAAATAATATTTTTTTTACATTTACACACAATTAGTTATTTACAATGTCGCGGGCGGTGAAGGTGAAGATGAATGGTTTTGACTTTACGGATACGACTGTCTGAAAAGGTGGGTTTTAAGTTCAGCTCTAAATTTAGCAGAATCTGTGATCATACTTAAGTCATGTGGCAGTCTATTCCAGGTCCTGACACTTCGAAAGCGCGCTTGCCGAACTTAGTATTTGGTATGGGCTTTGTTTCCTTTAACCTTCCGATAGCTGATGACGCTGCTGACCTAAGGGATGACTGCCGAGAATTGGAATTTTCTGGAATACCCTCGATGGGAATACACAATTCTGATAAGTAAGCCGGAGCCATTCCGTTAAAATACCACTCAGCAGAGCTTGAACTGAACTCTTTCTTCTTCTTTGTGTGTCGTAACAGGTCCCCCCGACCGACGTTGGCGATCACTCTTGAAAATGTCTCTCTGTCTTGCGCTGCCCGGAATAGCTCCTCCACACTTTTGATTCCGGTCCACTCTTGTATATTTCGCAGCCAAGACATTTGTCTCCTACCATGCCCTCGGCGATTGAATTCTTTACATTTGGTCTTTATTAGTATTTGTGTTTTCTTCTTCGGAGTCGCTAGATGTTGTTTTCTTTTGTGTTTTCTTTTGCCTGTTCATTTTGGAGTGGTGTGAAGATTGTAGATATATTGATTTTTCAAAAAACAATTTTTTTTTTGGATTTCGTGGGATTCGATCCTTGGTCCGCTAAATTGTCTGGTCGCTGAGATTCGTCAGGCGCTTTACACCACTAGGTACACCAAAGGAGACATGCGAGGGACTGTGGATTTATCATATTACGTCGGCTGTTCAAAAAGTAACAGGAATTTTAAAATTTCGCGGGTTTGGAGAGTCCGATTGTCCATTTTTTTGTTGTGTTGATATACATGCCCCTGAAGAATAATAAAATTTTCAGCTATATTCGTTATTTAGTTTGTAATGGATTCATGAGCTCGGTGATTTTTTTTAAATGGATCAAAGAATTTGTATCAAATTTTGCGTAAAAATGAAATGAAGTGTTTGAAATGTTAACAAAGGCCTGTGCTGAGTCTTCTATGAGTAAAACAAGGATTTACGATTGGTGTAATGTATATAAACCAATGGCCGTGAAAACGTCGAAGATAACACTGCGCTACCGAAGGCCCGCGTCGACGCGCGAATTTACCATATTATATTAGAACCGAGGTCCGTCAAATAACAAATTTTTGTGATGCATTTCCGTTTAATCCGAATTTCAAATCGCTAACTAATCGTTTCACTTCAAAAACATTATTTCACATCTAATGTTTTAAGTAGCTCATCAAAAAGATGTGTTATCAACCACCATTCACAATTACTATTTACAAGATGAATAAATTAAACTTTTTGTGAAAGAACTTCAATAAAAACTTTCGACCAGTGTTTGAAAATTTTAAAAGTTCAAAAATTCTAGAAGAAAATAGTCATTCCAATAGAAAAATCGTTAATAAAATAAAAATAATTTTATCATAATGAATAATGTTATCAGTAAGAATTACCCATAAAATATAACAGGGTATTTTACAAATAGGAATGAGATCAACTTGCTGACCACTGGATAATTAGGTGTAAAATAATGAGGACAATTCCAAAGGTGAAAACAACAAATAATAATGAATGCAGGAATTAAGAAAAGAAGCCTCAGTGAAAGTGCAACCGGCACTTTAAACTCTAATATATCTCTTATTTACATTTATTTTTTTTACTCTCGTTATTATACTGTTATATTATAAACATATTGAACTCATTTGTACTAATAATGATAAATGATAATGTAACTACATACTTTTTGTTTTTTTTTACACTAGCCCCTGAGGAAAGAAGGGCCTAAGTCATCTTTGGGGATGCCGTGGGGAGGAAGGCAGAGAAAGAAATTCCTCTCCTTCTTTTGGGAAAAGAAAGGAGAGGAAGTTCTGGGAAGGAAAAGGGTATGAGGGATGGGAAGGAACCTGGGGTCAATCTGTCCAGGAGTGACGGACGTACGAATCCATCCTTCCCACTGTGGTGCAAGCCAATGGGTTGAGAGAGTCCGGCTGGAGAGATCTAGGTTAGGTCTCCCTCAACCAGTATCTCCCGATCCGGCTCGCAGTAGGTGGGTAAACCTCACCTCATGAACCCGGGCAAGTCACCAAAGTAGCGAACCACTTGGGGTGACCCACGACAGGGGTGTTGGTTATCCAATAAATGGTTACTAGAGTGGCGGTACCCATACCCGCCTCCAAATTTTAAAATACTTAATTTGTAACCACTTATTCTTCCTGTCTGAAACTCAGATAGCTGAGCCTGTAGACACCTCCTATCTGGACTGCCCGGGCTTCACCCTCGCAGGCAAGTTCAGACCTAAAGGAGGTGTCTGTCTCTATAGTCGAGCTGACGTCAACTGTGTGCGACTGTTGAATCTGGAAAACTCCAGATTCGACGTAATGTGGGTACGCGTCAATCTTGCCAGTACGGTAAGATTCTACGCGTGTTTATACCGCTCACCGAACCTGAGCGAATCAGACACGTCCGAGCTCTTCAAACACTTAAGCGACACTATTGATGACCTCTTGCCCCGCTACCCTACGGCAGAGTTTGTGGTCCTGGGGGACTTCAATGTTCATAACGAACCTTGGTTGAAGTTCTCAGGATCAACAGACTCGGCTGGACGCCAAGCGGAATCCTTTGCCCTTTGCTACGGATTGGAGCAAATGGTTCAGGAGCCTACAAGGGTTCCTGATGTCCAGACTCACCGTTCCAATCTGTTAGACCTATTTTTAACTACTGTGCCACACGGTTACAGGATTGAAGTCACAGCGCCTTTAGGATCGTCCGACCACTGCCTGGTGACGACATCAATCCCTGTAAACTTCAGACCACCAAACGAGAGGCTGAAGAGAAAAGTGTGGCACTATAGGTCAGCAGATTGGTTCGGTCTGCGGGCACATTTCAATGCCTTTCCGTGGTCAGCTGTCTGTTTTCGGACTTCGGATCCCTCAAGATGTGCCCAGGAAATTGGTGAAGTCATCACATCCGCGATGGATGGCTTCATCAAATCTACTGTTAAGGAAACTGGTGTAGGCTCAAAGCCGTGGTTCAGTCGACAATGCGCTGAAGCAGTGCGACGAAAAAACGCGGCTTACCGAGCCTACAACACATCTAGAACATCCGAAGACAGAACAGCTTACAACAAAATGGCAAAGGAAACCAAGAGAATCATAAATAGGTCAAAATTCGAGCACGACCAGCAGATCAGCAGAAAGCTGACTGCATGCCCGCATGGCAGCAGGCAATTCTGGTCACTTGCGGGCTCAATAGGTCGCAATTTCTGCAAATCCAGTCTGCCACCTCTTACCAGACCTGACGGCTCACTAGCAAACACCGCCACCGAAAAGGCTAACTTACTAGGTAAAATGTTTGCGGATAACTCAACCCTCGATGACCAAGGTGCTGTCCCGACGTCGGTTCCTCACTGCGGTTTTCATATGAAAAAGCTGAGGATCCGGCATCGGGAAGTACTCCATGTTTTACGAGGGCTTGATGTTAATAAAGCTAGTGGGCCCGACGGAATACCTGCCCTGGTATTGCAGAGGTGCGCTGCAGAATTAGCTCCAATTTTGACGAAGCTTTTTAAACTGTCCCTGAAGACTGGCTCTGTGCCCTCTGGTTGGAAAAAAGCGGTTATCCATCCTATTCCAAAGAAGGGTGACCGCTCCAACCCGGCCAACTACCGCCCCATAGCGATCACATCAGTTCTGTCTAAGGTGATGGAACGTGTGATCAACGACAAACTGCTCACATACCTCGAGAAGAACAAAATTATCAACGACCGTCAATACGGATTCCGGCGGAACCGCTCGTGCGGTGATCTTCTCGCGTATGTGACGCATGTTTGGGGGCGATGCCTGGAACGTTTCGGTGAGACCCAAACGGTTGCACTGGACATCTCCAAGGCCTTTGACCGGGTTTGGCACCGAGGACTTGTCAACAAACTGCTTTCTTACGGACTTCCCGCATCCTTGTGTACGTGGATTGCCGACTTCTTGAGGGGGAGGTCGATTCAGACGGTAGTCGATGGTTTCACCTCTTCCTCACACTCGATAAATGCTGGCGTCCCGCAGGGATCGGTTCTGTCTCCAACTTTGTTTTTGTTGCACATCAACGACCTTTTGTCATGTGCACCAATTCACTGTTATGCGGATGACAGTACAGTTCATGATAGCTTTTTGTTTGACAAGCCCCCAAAGGGCTCACAAACTCCAACAGCTCGTAGGGCTTTGAAGCAAAGAATGGACGGCTACCTCGAAAGTGTTTTCTCTTGGGGTAAAAATAATCTCGTTGAATTTAATGTTTCAAAGACCCAATCTTGTCTGATTACGTCCAAAAGGGATCGAAATGAAAATCTAGTCTCTTTCAACGGAAGCAATCTTTCGAACAGGCCCTCCATTGATATGCTTGGTGTAACCCTAAGTGACCAGCTCAGGTATGGGGGCTCCATTGAAGCCAGAGTAAAGCTAGCCTCCCAAAAACTGGGCGTACTGTACAGGGCCCGCAGATACTTTAATAGTACACAACTGCTAACCTTGTACAAATCACAAGTACGCCCCACGGTTGAATTTGGCAGCCATCTCTGGTCTGGAGCTCCAAAATACCTGAAAAATACCCTCGACTCTGTGCAGAAACGGGCGGTCCGTTTGATAGATTCTCCCATCTTAACAGACGGATTGCAATCTTTAGAGCACAGGCGTCGGGTGGGAATGCTATCCTTGTTCTACCGGTATTACAATGGAAGATGCTCCGAGGAACTAGCATCATTGATCCCTTCGGCACCGGTGCATAGTCGGGAAACACGCCAAACGCGTGCCCAACATTTGTACACGGTTGACATTTGTCACATGAGAACGGGTCGTTTCTTCGACTCGTTCTTGTGTTCAACAGCTCGGCTGTGGAATGATTTGCCGGCCTCTGTGTTTCCTCCTTCCTACAACATGGGTCTCTTCAAGACCAATGTTCATTCCTTCCTCTCCTCAAAAAGACCCTCCACACAGCATCCCAGATGACATAGGCCCTGAGGGAAATTATTTTCCTCAGGGCCTCCTGTGTGGAGTTAATGTAAAAAAAAAAAAAAAACTTATATCTTTTACGCTTTTCACATGCGCACCTTTTATCGCTGTACCTATTAATTTAGCTACGGCCGGCGTAGTGCAGCGGTAAGGCGCTTGACTCGCATTCCGGAGGTCGCGGGATCGAATCCCGGCGTGCAAATAAATTTTATTTGATTATTTTGTGTATTTCACAATTTATTCATTTAAAATAATATATAGTATCTATATTTGCGGCACGTTCCAGGGTGGAAGATACTCTCAGTATCGCCCTGGTGTAAGACCACCATTGAAACGTTACCTGAAGTGGCTTTCGCCGTGTTTTGTGACCAGATCTGAATAGCCAGGTACTTCCCCACCTTCCTCTTCCCTATCTCCTTCCCTCCCCACTACCTTCAGCATCACAACATACCCCAATTGAGGATATAGTCTCACTGGCTCCAGACGGGAAAATTTGGGGCTCTTGTGCGGTATTCATGTAAAAAAAAAGCTTTATTTCGTAAAACGCCCAATCGGGCGTAAAACATGTTTGCTAATTACAAACTTGTTTACAACAAACTATTTATGTTTATGACTATAATAATGTTAAAAAAGTTACTACACAATGGTATGCAACTACTTTCGTAGTACCTACCTTTAGAACTTCTTTTTTACCCTATTATACTTACACCCATTGAACCCCTTTCGACAATTTTACATAATAATGAAACAACGTACCTTCTTGTATCGTACCTACTTATATTTTTCATATTCAGTTTATTATGTTATGTAATAGGTAGGTACCTACACACTTAGGGAACGTACCCATACTACGTGACCAACTTTTTGCAATTTTTAACCCCCCCCCCCCCCCCCCCCCCGGTGATCAAAAACCTAAGCCCGCCGCCACTCATTTGTACCAAACGTGACATTTTGAAGACCCCCCCCCCCCCCTAAACGTGTCACGTAGTGTGGGTACGTTCCCTTATTATATTCCTGAATGCACACGTAAAAACTTCCAAGGCGTTAATACATAAATAAATATTAGGTCCTTACATATGAAATTGGCGTTTTGTATGGGAGGAACAATAAATCGATTTTTTTAAATATAATATATTTATTAAATCAAAGTATGTACCATTGCTATCTATGCACTTTTGCCATCTCAAAGAATCCCTTTACTAAAAAAACCATTCGGACGGGAATCAATAAAATCTTTGAAGGCGGTTTGGACTGCCCCATCGGAGTTGAATTTTTTTCCCATGCAAGAAGTTATCCAAATTTAAAAAAAAAATGGTAATCAGTTGGGGCAAGGTCCGGAGAGTACGGTGGATGTCTTAGACATTCCAATCGAAGCTCCTCTAATTTAGTAGCCGTCTGTTGTGCAGTGTGTGGTCTAGCGTTCTAACGCGCGTTTGTTGATTTGCTTCAATCAATTCGGGAGGTACCCACCTTCCTAGCTTTTTCACCTTCCGAATTTGCTTCAAGTGGATTAAAACAGTTTTACCACTAACACCGCAACCCGCAGCTAACTCGGACGTGGTTGGCGATGGATCCGCTTCCACAATATCCTTCAATTCTTCATTATCAACTTTGGTCTCCGGCCGTCCACGGGGCTTGTTCTGCAGGTCGAAATTTCCAGAACGAAAACGTTGGAACCAAAAACGCACTGTGTTTTCTTTTGCGGCACCGTCACCATACACATCATTAATCCTCCGAGACGTGCCACGGTGGAACTCGTACTTGTAAATAACGCGATATTTCAAGTTTTCCATTTTGTAAACTAAGTGACGCAAAGAAAAAACAATTAACAATTAAGAAGATATTTGAGATCAAAGTTGCCAGTACGGCAAAACGCCAATTTCACGTGTAAGGACCTAATAATAAATAAATTATACTTTTGAATGTAGCTATAACTTTGTAGTTATCCATTTTAGATAAAAAAATTATATTAGTTTATTTTATTTTGTTTGTATACGTTTGCCCTGAAGAAGGAACGGTCGTTTCGAAACCAGTCGGCTTTACTTAAATATATAAGTGGTTCAAACGAAGTTAAATTGTTTCATTTATAATAAATAAATTATTAAATCGTGTACTTACCTACGAGTATGTATTGTATATTTGGATATCGATCGTTCAGGGTTCAGGCAGATGCGTCGATCAACCTGCTAATAAAATGAAGAAATACATGTCTCGTCTTGTGACGCAAACTCTGTATGAAATGGAAACAAAACATTGTTACCCAACAAGACAGGCAACTACTAACATCGATACCCATCACGAACGCATTGACACATATCGAATATGGACGTGATAATAACACTATTTTTTTGTAACGACATCACTTCAGATATTCAAATCCTACAGCATGCCCAATTATTTTTAATGAGATGCAGGTTCTTCTTGTTTCTTTGAAGTTTTGATAGCATATTTTTTCGTGGTTATTGGATATAAAATAAGGTGATGGATGTTGAATATAAATAGAGCACACCCTGATTAAAAAATGATTGAAAACAGGACAGAGCATAGTGGAGAAAAGCTATCAGAAATTCATTTGGCATGTACCCAATCCAGGATTTTAAAATTGATGGGGATTAAAAATATCAATAATATAATACACAGGCCATTATACATGCATTGGATACATACGCTCAATCCCAAAACCTGATACTAAACCGCTTTTCGAATAGGTTGATATTGTTGCCGCGGGCAACAGCCCGCGCAGACAGCTAAGCGTTCAGCGTTCAGCGTTCACTGGCGTTCACCTAGCGTTCTACCGGTTGCGTTCTACGCGAGTTTTAACTCACACAGCACACGGTCAAATATTCTGCGTTCCATTTTCCTAAAAAGCTTGTACCTGAAACATGTATTTTGATAGTTCGTAGTAGAAGACGAAGCATTGCTTTTGTTGACTTTGGAAGAGTCTAAAAAGAAAGGAAGTCGCTGGGTGCATCCAATTAACACTGAGCGAAATGAAAAGGAGAGTTCAGTATTCTTTTTCCTGAATTACTTAAAAGATGAAGAACGTTTTTTTATTTACTTCCGAATGTCAATAATTAGCTTTAATGAATTGCATAATTATTTAAAAAAAAATAATAATTATATCTACAATTATAAAATAAATTCTACAGTTACTTATAGAATTATTTTCCCATGTGGTCTCTGATAGGTCGACATATTGTTTTTGTATTGTTTTGTTTTTACAATACTTATATAGTGCAATTGCATAGCGTGGATTGACTAGATGATCATTTGGGGAAGTGTGTGAAAGGGTTTAGTTTTTCCTGTGGGGAAAATTTAACCCGGACATTTAAATCTGGTGCATATAAAAATATTTTTATAATTATACAGTCTGTGTCACTAAGATTATATAAAAACTGCCTTTCCCTTACTAAATCGATTAATTTTTCGGTGTCGGTCATCTTGCGAGCGAGGCGTTCCACGCGTTCTTTGTAATTCTGACAATAGAACGCAAGAACGTAAGCGTTCACACTGACCGGCGCGGTCTGACTGCCGCTGTGTCTGCGCGGCGCTATAGTGGTCAACTACTTACAAAGAACGCGGAACGCAGAACGCGGAACGCCGAACGCGGAACGCTTGCTGTCTGCGCGGGCTCATGTCCTAAAAGATTTATAAAATATTATGCGTTTCTACGTGCCGTCTTCTCAAATCTTGGGCGACCAGCGATGTGAACTCAACAGGTTTCCAAAGCGTATGAGCTTTTATAATTACCATTACGATTCACGGTTACGGTATACATTAAATAATGGTGAGACAAAAGAAGAGATACAAAAATACGTGCGAAGGTTTCCTACTTTTTCCTTGCATTTCATTTTCTTTAGACGTGTGAGGGAGATGTATGATAATGATTGTAAGTTTCCTTTGGGAGGGGGGGGGGGGGGGTGCAAACTTGCGTTCACCGTCTATCTCATTTTCGACTGACGTTATTTAGTGTGTAAGAACTTCAGCATTATTTGCAGTGTCCGACCGAAACAGGACTTTCCACTGAAATCGAATCTTCGGTGTCTGTCTTCGGCCGAAACCGAAACCGAAACATTTTTAGACATGATAAAAATCGACTGTTTGCTGTTATTTGGTATACCATTGTTTTGTTATTTTTTATAAATTTTGTTTGTTTTATAGAAGTGATATATAATTTTTTTTTTTCCGTACTTCAATGATTGTTTTTATTTATTTAATTTAACACTTGTTAAATGTATGAATAAGTGTAAAAAATAAGCCAAATAACAGTAAACAATCGATTTTTTAAATGCCTAAAAAATGCCGAAATGATGCCGAAACTAGATTTTTTTGCCGAAACTTGCCGAAACCAAACCGAACCTTCGGTCGGTCACTAATTATTTGTTTAAAAATCAAAACAATCAGCACATTGACATTTGACTTTTTTTTTAATTTTTGGAATTGACTCACATTTCAATATTATCCTTGTTACTATATTCCATACTTTCAAAATTATCGTCACGGCTAGTAGTTTTGTAGTGGTCTGCGGATATGTCACGATGCGGTGTGTGAGAGAGATGCAAGGAAACAGACCAACGTACTTTGTGTATTTCATCTTTTGAATGACCTGAAGCGTTATGGCGATAAGGAACGTATGTCATTTTTTGCCGTTAGGGTACCGTAACTGTTAATCATCACGATAATAATAAAAGCGTTCAATCGGACCACTTCTTGGTAGCATCATTTTTCCGCGTTCTCTGTTTTTCTGAAGTTCTTCCAGAAGTCCTTTGATTGATCCTCTTTGTAAATATTTAATGAAGGCAGCTTTACGATTCACGAAGGATGTCATCAGCTTCCGTGTACGGTTGGCATGGAGCAAAACTTGAGCAATGGGTAGTTAACCACGAAATCTAGACATCTTCAACATTCAGAACCAACCAAATATTGTCTTTCGAACAACATTTTTATTACAATCAGCAGATGGAAAGTGGACGTTCACGAAATCACAATAAAATTCGACCTCCATATCGGATTATCGGTGCACCTGTCAACATCTGCCAACTTTGTGACACAGTTCTTATAATGTATTGCAATGATATTCATTAGTAATACTGACTCGTCTGATAGATTTAGTTATTGGTCAAGATATGTTTGGAACCATCAGACGAACATTTCCCAACTGAAGTTGAATGATTTTGATGTTAGACCTAACCCATAAAAGACCGAAAAGATACACCTTTAGAGTATGCCAAAAATGTACACAATCATGTGAATGATAAAATAGTTAATCAATTCCTATACTTCAGAGGAATATTAAATTTCTAAAATATCTCACTGGAAGACCTGATTTTAGTGAAATTTTATTTTGTTTAGGTAGTGTTCTAAGAAAAAGTAAAACGAATGAGTTTTTAATCCGAGTCTAGAAGGTGCCCGGATTAATTCAATGCCTATTTTTCATAAATACGTTACAAGGTTTTTAGTGACTATCAAACTATGCGAAAACTATTTCCGCACCACGAGAAGTATAGTAGGTGCAGGAGTATAGTATGTGCAGAAGTAAAGTAGGTGCAGGAGTATAGTATGTGCAGAAGTAAAGTAGGTGCAGAAGTATAGTATTCTCAGAAGTACAGTTGGTGCAGAAGTATAGTAGGAGCAAAAGTATAGCAATTGTGACGAATCAAATTTCGTCACAAATAAATTTGAATAAATAATTTTGTGTTATGAAAGAGTCTCGCCCCGTGCACCAAAGACAAAGAAAGTGATGACAGATGAGGGTGCAAGGACAGGAACGAAAGAAGGGAGAAGTGCGGGGTAGGGCCACGGATCTTACGAGTTCAGTGGGCACGCAGAAAAACAGTCAAGACCGGGACGGAGAGGAGACACGTGTAGTATACAACGGCAAGTACGGGTTACCCGCCCAGCGAGGTGGTGCTGGGCGGTGGATGAAGAAGTTATAGTGGAGTTCAAGGAAATGATTCGCAAAACATACGTTCCTCCGCCCGGCGACGTAAAGTTGGGCGTGAGACGAAGAAAGTGCGGTGACCATACGCGGCGAGTGGCCAAAGTGCGAAGTGAAGCAGACGACTTCAGGAGACTTCAGACTTCAGAGGCAGGAAACTCGGCTAGGAAGGCCTGAGCTGCTGAACCGGAGGAGCTGCCATCGAGGACCTCGGCCTTACCAAGGCACCCGCAGAGAACCCAGTGACACGAAGGTAGTTTCAGTGAACAATTAACTATGACGATGTGAACAATGGAGAAGCAACCCCGAACCATATGACAACTAGTTAAGATTTAGATGTAAGTAGATCTAAGTATAATTAAGATCATGTATTAAGACCTTGCCAAACCTAATTAAAATCCTAACATTTAAAACCTTTATAATTAAATTAAACCCCCCTTTGTCCCAACCCAAGCGACCCGAGTCGGTAAGAAGGCAGAGAAGGCAGATTGGAGGAAGTACAACGGTAGGTATAAAAACTACACTTATTTAGCCTTACATCAATGATTATCCTGAGCTAGCTTCCTGTAACAAGACAATACGTTACAATGAGTTTTGGTCATATGGTTGGGAAGAGCTTCGTAAATAAACAGTGACGGGTTCCAATCCTCAAGTGTCTGGAGAGGAGAAGACCGCTTTGTTAATTAAGAAGTGTTTATGTTAGTCGAGTGTTATAGTTTATCTATGATTTTGTGGTGTTTTATTGAACCTTTTTGTTTTCATGTTATTTTGTTATGTTGAGGGGCCACATATTAAGATGTCAGTTTTGATGCGTCTTTGAAAGAGTGTGAAGCGAAAAGGATCGTCATTCGATATTAGGAGATGATGACAGAATTTACGAGGAGTCGGAGTAGTAAATTATGATCAAAATTATTAATGTCATAGTGTGTTTTAATTTTGAATTGTCTAAATATAAGTTTTATTTAGAACACAAGTATCGTTCCGGATATAAGAATTGTTTAGAATTTAAGATTTTCCATGAGTAAACATATAAAGGTTGTCATGTGGGAAAAGGGGAAAAGAAAATATTTATTTCTAGGAAACCAAAATTTTCTTTTGTAACGAAGGGGGTATTGTGACGAATCAAATTTCGTCACAAATAAATTTAAATAAATAATTTGGTGTTATGAAAGAGTCTCGCCCCGTGCACAAAAGACAAAGAAAGTGATGACAGATATGGGTGCAAGGACTAAAACGGAAGAAGAAAGAAGTGCGGGGTAGAGCCACGGTCTTACGAGTTCATAGGGCACGCCGAAAACAGTCAAGACCGGGACGGAGAGGAGACACGTATAGTGTACAACGGCAAGTACGCGTTCCCCGCCCAGCGGCGTGATGCTGGGCGGTGGATGAAGAAACAGGAGTCAAGACCGAGACGGGGAAGAGAGGAGACACGAGTGGTGGTGCAACACCAAGTACGGGTTCCCCGCCCAGCGAGGTGGTGCTGGGCGGTGGATGAAGAAGTTATAGTGGAGTTCAAGGAAATGATTCGCAAAACATACGTTCCTCCGCCCGGCGACGTAAAGTTGGGCGTGAGACGAAGAAAGTGCGGTGACCATACGCGGCGAGTGGCCAAAGTGCGAAGTGAAGCAGACGACTTCAGGAGACTTCAGACTTCAGAGGCACGAAACTCGGCTAGGAAGGCCTGAGCTGCTGAACCGGAGGAGCTGCCATCGAGGACCTCAGCCTTACCAAGGCACCCGCAGAGAACCCAGTGACACGAAGGTAGTTCAGTGAACAATTAACTATGACGATGTGAACAATGGAGAAGCAACCCCGAACCATATGACAACTAGTTAAGATTTAGATATAAGTAGATCTAAGTATAATTAAGATCATGTATTAAGACCTAGCCAAACCTTATTAAAATCCATATATTTAAAACCTTTATAATTAAATTCAACCCCCCTTTGTCCCAACCCAAGCGACCCGAGTCGGTGAGAAGGCAGAGAAGGCAGATCGGAGGAAGTACAAAGGTAGGTATAAAAACTGCACTTATTTAACCTTACATCAATGATTATCCTGAGCTAGCTTCCTGTAACAAGGTGATACGTTACACAGTTGCAAAAGTATAGAAGGTACAGAAATATAGAAGCTAGCTTTATTCGTTTCATTAATAGACATGAGAAATCAAATGTCTATGGTTTCATTGTAAGACAAGCATTCCTTCTCTCATAACATGTTACACAAATTATTTAAAAATGACGGAAATTATCGTGACTATAAGATAATGGGTCGTCCATTAATCACGTGAGGCTCGAAAGGAGGGGAGGGGGGGTTCGGAAAAAATCACGAAATATCACGACGGGGGTGGGGGTATAATGAGATATCACGTGTATTTATTTTTCATGATAATATTCTGAAAATTTCAAAATACTTTGTACTAAAAAAATACACGTGATTTTGGAGGGTTAGTCTAAAACCTCACCACATATTACCAGGGGGGGGGGGTAAAAAGTTGCTAAAAACATCACGTCATTAATGGACCACCCCTAACAGTAAAAAACTTAATTTGCATCTTCTCCCTTAATATTCCTAATCAAATAAAAAACTCAATTTTTTTTATAAATACTTTCAGATAATATTCGAAAAGTAATATTTTTTTTTTAACATTAAAAATAATCTTTCTTCTTCTTCTTCTTTGTGTGCCGTATCAGGTCCTTCCGACGTTGGCGATCACTCTTGAAAATGTCTATCTGTTTTGCGCTGCCCAGAATAGCTCCTCCATACTTCTAATGCCGGTCCACTCTCGTATATTTCGCAGCCAAGACATTTGTCTCCTACCAGGCCCTCGGCGACCCTCTGTCTTGCCTTTCAACTAACTAACTAACTAACCATCACGCCGTTTCTCCGCAGGGGTAGGCAGAGAGGACGGACCGCCAAACAACTCGGTCTTGGCACACACTCTTTGCCTCACTCACATTCATACATCGTCTCATAAATCGTCTCATTGCCTTTCAATATTAAATAAAAAATTTCTTCGCAGACTGCCAAGCTTCTTGAGGTTATTCTACCTTCTATTCGTAATTTGGATCCACAATCCTCTCTTCTTCTCGCAACATGGCCTGGCCAGCCCTTTCCCACTTCATCTTAATTTCACCCAGTTGTTTATGAATATGCAAATGGAAACAGGTGCCTTCTACTCAAAACAGATATTTTCATTGTAATAATAATTTAAATATTGTTAGTGGAAAAAGTCGATTAAATATTATTAATTACTATTTTTTATATAATATCTCAAAAGGTATTTTCATCAACACCTACAGGAGTTAAAGGACGTACTTGACTTATTTTAATCAGTGATTTCTGAATTTATTTGGAGTAAAAAATATTGCTGAAATTTTGGTCTCCAGTGACTCCTTAAATTTTTTTTCCATACGTTAACAAAATTTTTTCTTGTTCTTTTCACCCCAACCTTCCTGCTTGAAAAAAAGGTTAAAAATGTCACCGGAGACCAGAATTTCATTTATATTTTTTTCTCCAAATAATGTCAGGAACCAAAAAGTAAGTCCCTTTACACTCTGTATTCGTAATAGTTTTTATTATTTGGTCATTTCGGTTATTTTTTGATTCTGTGGTTTTATTTTTTTATTTATAAAACTTGCTATACACATAAATAAAACAATTGTTTTAATAATAATTTAATTTATTTTACATTATTTATATTTACAATAACAACTAATTATTTATTACCCTCTCCCACAAATCAATGTTATTTTTTTTTTACCATAGGCATTTAATTGTTTATGCGTCTTAATTTTCAATATACGTACCTACCTACTCTGTTTTCTTATGATTCCTCATCAACCTTGAATTTAAAATAGGATGATATTTTTTATTAAATAGTTGTATGTAAACAAAGTTTTTTTTCCAATTAATTAACACGATGCCACAAGGTGAATGCGTAATAATCGAAGAGATAAATTTACTGTTCATTTACAACTATTCTTTTAGACAAACGTTTTTAATTCTCACCGGAAAATTATTTTAATGACATCACAATTACTCGTAAGTTATCAGTTTTAAGTGATGTAATCAGCAACTTCTTATGAGTACTTAAAATAACTGATATATTTCATAACCTGGTATCATAGCATTGCAAAGCCTCATCTCATCTGTTACAATCATTGTTACTTCACTGATTACGGTAATTAAAGGGTTAACCAGATTAATCTCAGCACTCGGGTCATAAATAGTGTGGCTTCGTTTCTTCTATCGGTGCCACAACATGAGAGATGTGGTTCGTACTCCATTCCTCGGCTATATTAGGCTGTTACATTCCCAACATGGGAATTCTCATATGATCTGTAAGAATTTAAACATCAATCAAACTGTGTATGTCCTTTTTGTGCATTTTCAAGTTGTTATTCCATTAGCCCGTGATTTGTAAGTTATTTTGAACGCATCAATAACGTGGGATTAAGAAATACACTAATAACACCGAACCGAACTCACTAGAAATATACTAACGAAGTTAAAATATATATTTGTGTACAGGATGTAGAGTAGATAAATAACTTTTTTCCGAATTCCGTGGTTTTTTTCCCATACGAAAATATTTTCCACACACGATTTTTTTTCCATGCAAAATAATTCAACTTTTTAACTTGAAAATTACAACCAAATGTTAGGATTTTTGAAAAAAGTAACTATATTTTTATTATTGTAGAAAGCAATCACTTTGTGGTTTGACATATTTAATAAAATAAAATACTTTTTTGTTTAAAACCACGAAATTTATTAATTTATGAACCCACCGGTTTCGCTTTACTCAAGCATCTTCAGGGTACAAATTAATACTAAACAAGAAGAACGTAATGTGTGCTTATATATAATAAAATTTAGAGGGAGACAACATGATACAAATATTACAAACACATAGACGGCCATAAAATACATTATTAACTATATTTTTACCTACTATCATGTAGAACCACCTCCCGAAGTTAGCGCACGTTATCCCCGGACGCCTTTCTAAATTTTATTTTTTAATAATGAGTAGCTTTGAAGCAAGGCAAAGGAATCCAAAATGTTGTCACAATATCTGTCAAGTGCAAAGATATTAAAAAATACAAGAGATATGCTGTGGTGTCCGCTCGACTGTCGGCGGATTACTTCCTAATGGGAATAGTTTGAATACGGAAAGTAGTCGATTTATTGAAGGTGTGCAGTAGTATTGGTTTACAATATCGGCGACACCAGGAAACACACTCCAACCCAGTAAAAACTGCGGATAGCACATCTCTTATATTTTAATATCTTTAGTCATGTGGGACTATGCTGAATGTAGGCAAGGAGTTCATGACAATACTGAGCTGTTTGGCGGTGATCTCTCCGCCTATCCCTACACAAATCGAGTGGTTTCGCAAAGGTTGTTAAAGGTTATCTGTATTCTTTGTTGTTCTTACTTTCAATCTTATTTTTACCTGTTTAACTTCGTTTACTATGTAAGGAGTATCTTCTTCGCCATACGCATTGAATTTGATATTTTTTCTACTCAAAAGCCTTAGATTAAAATGGTAACAACGATTATATAAGATGTATCACAGTAATCCATAGCAGGTGGTTACTATCACACTGGTTGTTTAATTTTTCCTCTACATTTTGCAGTTTAGGTTCTGTACCTACTTATTATACGCTTGGGTGATTAACAATTGAATTTTGGTACTTGAAAATGCTGCAACACTCAATTCTCATTTTAGTCAACACGTTTCATTAATTACCCATATTATCTTAGGGTTCATGGAGTGAGGTTTGTCTCTAGGTCTTGGCGATGAACGCGTTTGCTCACCTACTGGGCCGGATCGGGAGAAACTGGTTGAGGGAGACTAATCTAGACCTCTCCAGCCGGACTCACGACTCATCGCCTTGCACCGCAATGGGAGGATCACTCCCCGACATATTGATTCCCAGATTCATACTCAGCCCTCATACCTTTTTCTTTCCCAGAACTTCATATCCTTCCTTTCCTAAAAATATCCTCCAAACTGCATCCCCAAAGATGAAACAGGCCTTAAGGGATTTTTTACCTCAAGATTTCTTTTTTGTAGCCAATGTACAAAAAAACATATAAATATAAGTAGGTATTAAGACTAATAAGTAAAAAAATTCGCCACATTTTTGAAAAAAACATTTATTTTCGTATTTTTACATTTTATATTTTATTCAAATAAATACTATTTTAATCAGTAAGTATAAAAAAATTATAGCACTAATTGGACTTATTCAAAATCAAGGACATTTCCACTCTCAAATTATATAACGTCTTTGTTATTCAAATAAATGGAACGGCATGAGGAAAATTTATTTTCTTTTTACCAAAATATTAAATAACAATTGACAATTATTTAAACATTGATGGGAAAATGGAAAAAAAGAAGGATTGCCTTTTAAAAAAAATTCAGTTTAAAATTAACACAATAAATATTATCGTATATTGTTTATAATGTATTCATTGTTTCTGAGAGGAACACTTACGTGTATAGCCAATTATTTTAATTATCTTAAATATTATGTACAAACAAGCGTTATAGAAAGTTCATTGTTTTATTATTCAACGAGACCACCATGACAGGGCTCCTATTGTGTAAATCCACAAAAATTACATATTTACGGTTTATCTTTTGAATAACTGCTAAAACCATCTTTAAAAAATAATCATTTTTTGATGGGACAATACTGAGTTTAATTTTATGCATCGTTAAAGTTAATTAATGTTTCAAAAAGATGTATTTTTTGCTGTTAAAGTAAGCGAGGAAAAAAGGGGAAGCTAAGAAAGTACCTGGCTACTAAGAAGTTAAACAAGATAGTTAGAGCCTTGTCGTAGCAAGATCGCGAGTTTATTGTTTTAAAAATGATCAAAATTACGTAACACAAAATTTTCCAATCTTATAATAATTATATGATATAACTTAAGAAACCTTACACATAAATGTGAATGACAACTGACGACATAATGTTAAAGATTTGAAAGATATTCTTATGAAACAATATTTTATGGCGATAAAGAACTCACAAATTATCTGCTGAAAATATCATCTTATCAACTAAGGCACTCGGGTATTTATCATCTTATCAACTAAGGCACTCGGGTATTTCCCTCTTTTCACTTTCATATCTTTACTTAGTTATAATTTGTTCTGATTATCGAAATGTATTTAAGACAACCAATCGAAAAAGGGAAAGAGCAATACATTAATTTTGCAATGCGAAAATATCTTTACAAAGATATTATTTAATCGGTAACATTGAAATTGTTATGTTGGCATTATCCAAGTATTGTATTTATCGGCAGTAAAAGCATTGTAAAGTTCATTTAAAAAACGCATTGTTTCGATATTGATGTTATAGCAATTGAACCGGAAATTCTAACATTTCATTGTTTTTAGAGAGGCCTTGAGCTACGGGAACGTTAACATTCAATTGTTGCAATTTTTATTATTTGTCATTGGATAAAACAGTTCAATACATTTGATTCTTATTCCAGATGAAGTATTTTTTTTTATTGTGACCTTTGATATTTCATCGAATATTGATTTCTTCATTCATAACGACTTAGCAAATAAATTTAAGAGCTATTCCTTTTCGGCCCTCCTCCCCGGACTAGTGGCCCTGATAGTGGTTGGCGGGGAAGAAGAATTGTGGTTGGTGGTAGTACTGGATGGGCTGATACGTCTGATGCGGCACGTAGAACTGTGGAAAATTATAATTTTATAAAAAATGCAAAATCTGTTGGATACTATCATTCCGCAATTATAAAAGAGGCTTGGCAAGACAACATCTTCTCTCAACCCTCAACTGGGATAACAAAACGCTCAATAGACCCGATATTTAATAACTGAAGAATGTGAGAAACCGTTTGACTAAAAATAAATTTGACTGAAACCAAAAAACTTCAATTATAAAAATTTTCCATGAACTAGTGCTGCTTATAGGAAACACCAAAAGAATAGAACGCCACGTTGTTTGGGCGTACTGCGTGAGTATTTGTGATTAAAATCTACGATACGAATCAAACTGACGTATAAAAAAAACTAGCTCACAAATCTCGGGGAATGAATGAAGAGTCGTCTCTAATATTTATAACAGATGTCCATCACCAAAAAGATGTTTTAAAAAGAGACAGCTCTCCCAACCGACATTACCAATGGCAGGTTGACCTGCAGATTGCCATTTGATAATATCGATGCCTGAGATATTTGTCAGGGACATACCACACAATCTTATTCATCTCCACTGAATTTATGATACGCCGCGACTCAACTTCAAGAAATATATTGTTAATAAATTCGCTTTTGTTTCTTAGGTATAACATTCATGTGTTCTCAAAATGACCGTAGTTGGGTAGAGCAACTGGTTATTCTCATACTACGGATTATATTCACACTTATTCATAGTCCTTTAGATGGAGATATCCCAAATTTTTCACATAAGGCGCGGTATACCCGCTCAAAAAGATGAAGATGGAGATATATGTAAATAGGAATGTTCAAGAGAGCGCGCTAATGTTAAAATCGATAATATTTAAGCGAAAATTGTAAAAATGTTTAATAAAACACGGCTCGTTTAATTTTTTTTTTTTTACATTAACTCCACACAGGAGGCCCTGAGGAAAATAATTTCCCTCAGGGCCTATGTCATCTGGGATGCTGTGTGGAGGGTCTTTTTGAGGAGAGGAAGGAATGAACATTGGTCTTGAAGAGACCCATGTTGTAGGAAGGAGGAAACACATAGGCCGGCAAATCATTCCACAGCCGGGCTGTTGAACACAAGAACGAGTCGAAGAAACGACCTGTTCTCATGTGACAAATGTCAACTGTGTACAAATGTTGGGCACGCGTTTGGCGTGTTTCCCGACTATGCACCGGTGCCGAAGGGATCAATGATGCTAGTTCGAGCATCTTCCATTGTAATACCGGTAGAACAAGGATAGCATTCCCACCCGACGCCTGTGCTCTAAAGATTGCAATCCGTCTGTTGAGATTAAAATAGAGCAAAAACCTCGTGGGGGTTTTTTTCATACATATAACTTGTAAAATAACTGAAACAAACGTGTTTATAATAATTTTCGGAGCTTATAATTTGCCTGTCGGCATGGGGAATCTCTAGATATTATCTTCAAGAATAACATATATTTTTTAAGAGCTTTAAAACTTAAAATGTTTAAGGTACATATTTAATAATTCGGTAGAAATGGAGGATGCCGCGGCTTAACGTTTACCAACAATAGGAAATATTTCAGATATGTTAGTGCATAAATTATCGATCCACATAAAAAGATAATAAAAAAACTTCATTCCTTAATAATTCCTTTGAAGTTATGAAGGTTGACATTAAATAAATGGTTTAGAGCTCCACCGCTGGTTTTCTTTATATGAGCATAATTATTTATGATTATAGTAGACAGGACTGTTTAAAGAATGCATGCGATTTTGCCACTAGTCACACTTACAAAAAAAGATAATTGAGAATTGCTTATTCAACGTTAATAAATAAATAAATTTCAGTCCGACACATGACAGAAAATGCGAATTTTAAAAATATGTGTGATATTTTGCTGTTTTTATAATCGTTCAATAAAGCGACCAATCAATGGTGCATTCTAAAATTATACTAATTAAAAAAACAATTTTAACGATCATTGCAACCGTTATATTGCGAGAACACAAAATTCCGTCAGAAAACTGCTTTTTGTAAATAAATGATAATAGCAAATCAAAAATTTGCACTAATCTGTAATTTCTCGTGTCAATTGGAGTAAATATTTATAATTTTCACGAGATTATAGCCTAAAGGTATGTTAAACATTCGAGTTAAGTGGACGTATTAGGCTTCGCGTCGTTAAAAATAATTTATTGCCTTTCTTTGGTAGCGTGGTCTTTATAAACCATTGACGCCACTCCCTGTCATCAATTCCACTTACAGCACGATTATAACACCGTAGTTTAACAGTTTCTTCGTGAATATTTCACTCTGTGATGACAACTTTGCAGTTGAAATCTCCCAATTTCTTTTCAAAGTTTATCTCTCTTAGTCGTTATCTGGACAAAAGAATATCATTGAATGAACCTGTCACTCAATCTACACTAAAGATTAGCTTTGCGAAAGTTAGCAATTTCATCACCAACTTAATCCCGATTTGTACCAGTATTTTTACATCTTTCACGTCAAATCTAATCCACAAACGTAAGCCAACCCCTCACTATCATTACTTAATCCAGCTGAAACATAGTTCTCAGATGTAAGTCGACGGCGCGTCATTCGTCACAAAATTACAGTTTTGGAATATTTGTCATCATAGATTTTAGCAATTCAAAGCTGAATTACATACACGTTACTTTAAGTGCATGTCAAATTAAAGCGTTTTCTGGTTATGGCACGTAAAATATAAAATTACTATAAATTATTAAAACATATATTTCACAGCACTTGACATAAAGTAAAATCCTATTTATAGACGATTATTTATGGTCCATATCATTTTATGATTTTTTTTAATGAGCTGCTTTTTTAATCAAGCCTGTTTGACGTCCAAATATAAAACTTCACTCATCTGTTATTATTTGTAACATTCAACCAGTAATAGCAAGTCAAATTTAGTAACAAGCGATCAGCCATGGGTTGTTTAATCTTTATTGAAATAAGACAACAGCTCTCTTTCTTATTTAACCCTTGCTTTTAAAGGGGGAAATAAACAGAAGTTAGTGTGTTTGTTGCGGGGTTAGTTTGTTAGTTACTATTGTAAACTTTGTATTGAAATAATAATGGGAGTAAGTGGGATTAGTTTGTGATATAATGACTAAGCGAGCACTCCTCTCAAAAGATGTACGACTACGAACCTTATTAGGAAATTTTGTAATTAATTTGAAGGTCAATTTATTAATAATATTTTAATGGTGAGGTTGATAATAAATTTTAGAGTAAACAACATATTTTTATAGTCATGTGGAAAAAAAAAGATTAATGAGAACTTACAGATTTAATTACATGCACAACATACATAGGCATAGGTCAAATGCTTGAAATAATACATCCGTTTCACCGAGGTCGATTGATGGTTGAATAATCAATAACCATAAATGGATTTGGTGTGAATTTTTGTATGTTTTTTTTTGGTAGGATGTAAAGTAAGTAGTAAATTTGGCTTACCTGATGTGTTGGTGATTTTTTAACTCTGAGAGCCATCGTTTTCTCGTAGCTCAAATCTAAATCATTTTGGTGCAGCCTCTCTCCAAAAATATCATTAGTTTCAATAGCATTATGCTTGTTATGATAATCGTTCTTGTATGATCTGTCGTATTTTCTGGGATCCTGATCTTGTTCGGCGGTGAAGTACTTGTAACCATATCCAGGGACGTATTTAACTCCGAGTTCTGGGACTTGGTATTGGTTTCCGTAGAAGTTATCGTTCCTGGATTCCAGGTTTTGGTAATTGGGTTCAGGTCTGTGAGGTTCTTGTTTGGGTTGTTGATTGTTGTTTTGCTGTTGCTGTGTGTTTTGTGTTTGGGGGGCTTTAGTGGTTTGAGCGTAGGCATTGATGAAGGACTTGATGGGTGACAGGGTTGTGGTGGATGGGGGAATTTGGGGAGGTTGTATTTTGGGACTGTATACGATGTGAGTGTATCTCGGGGGGGAGGCGGGTTGGAGGCCTGAGGGTTGATGGGTAGCAGCGGGCCGTGGGGTGGATGGAGCCTGTACGGTGGGGGGCGTCCTTGTGGGGAAGTAGTGGGCCAGCTGAGGGAAAACTGGAGCTCTGGTAAAGAAGAATAAAGAAATTGTTAGTACATATCTTTTATACCAGTACTAGCAGTACATGTATAATACCTAGGTGGTGGGTATCGCGATGGACTTAATGGAAATAATATTTATTTTGAAATAATCGATTTTTAGAAAACTTTAAACATTTTCATTCAAAATAATTCGAATAAATGAAAATACTAAAATAAAGAACTTTTTCAAATTTTACACATAAAAAATATAGAAAAAAATTTTTAGAGGAGCGAAAATTTAAGTCGTCTGTTTGTTCAGACAGCAAAATATTATCATAACTATTCATGTAGATGGAAAACGACATTCATGTAGATGTAGATGGACACCGTCCATATTCCAGGCGTTGTTGTTTTAAATTATTTTAAATGTGAACATCTCTCGTTAATACATATAAAACATAAAATCGAGGGGTAATTACCACAACTAGGTAACTTCGAAATCGGCATCAACGTCAACGTCAGCGTAAATCAACTTAATTTTCTTGCCCATATATGCTACAACACATTTTTATGTTTGTAGCAAACACATGAGGGAGAAAATAAACGTTTAGTTTTTGTGTGTAACTCGGAATTGCCTTGTTGTAGTAATTAGCCCCGAAATACGTTAACCTCGTTACACGGTCGATTAGGAACGATAGGGTTTTATTGTGAGCTGACCTGTAAGGGTTGGGGTTGGGGATGTCTCCCGTGTTATCCTCCCAGGCGGGGGCCGGAGCTCTGAAGGGCGGCTGCGGAGGCGGGGTGGGCGGCGCGGGTGTGGGGGGCACTATGGGGCCCCCGCTGGTGCCCCACTTCACGGAGATGCCCCCTGCACCCGCCACGTACAGCACGGAGATCATGAAGGTTGCAAAGTTCTGCAACAAAAAATGTTTTTCAATTAATATTTCAATAAAATCGTGTGATGATTTTCGTGATGTGCGCAACCTCTGGGGCCAGAAGCATTTTTCTCTGTATCGGTGATTTAATAAGAGATATTGTATAATGTATGCAAAACATGTTATTTCTCCATATTATCTCTATTTCAATTCTATCTGCCTTACGTCGAACTATGGAAGGGATTCAAATCTGTGGATATGAACATCCGTCTTTCCCCCAAGGAGATTGTCGTTTTTAAAACGCCTTTAAAATACTAAATTTGAAATAGAGATTGAGATTTTTTTTATGAAATAAACTTAAATTCAAACACCTGTTCTTAAAATATGCAGAGAATTTTTTTGACTAAATAAATAATGTGAATTCTGCTCTGATCTGCACTATTAGTATAAATCTAATTTTATATGAAATTTACTAATTTGGCAGTGGAGGTCACTGTCGATATCGCCCTGGTGTAAGACCACCATTCACAACTGAAATGTTGCTAAAATAACTTAAGCCGTGTTTGGTGACCAGATCTGATTAGCCAGGTACTTCCCCATCTTCCTCTACCCAACCTCCTTCCCCTCTCCACTATCTTCAGCCTCACATCACACCCCAATTGGAGATGCCACAGCCTCCAGGCTGTTGGGAGCAGCTGGGACTCTTGTGCGGTATATAAATATTTTTTTTTTTCGAATAACAATACAAATATAAATGTTTTCTTCCAAATTGCGGTGCTTGTTGCTGAAAACTAAAGGCTTTTGTAACAATTTTCATACTCTCTAATATGGACGACTTCATTTCGAGCATTTGTCTACCTTGTTCGTATAAATGTCACCACATAAGAGGCCAAATACTAGAAAATCTCCGGCCCTCAGAAAGACAATCCAATAGATTCTAAGTACAATTTAAATGTCACCTAGCACTTTCACTATACAATAGAGTAATATTAATATAATACCTTACTTGAAATATTGATGAAATAACTCTTGCGTTATTAAGCCGTAGGCAAATACCTACTCTTCTTGAACGTTAAACGACAGCTTAAGGCCGGTAGTAATAAGCACTTAAAAATAAGAAGGAGGGGATATACGTAAATACGAATGTTAGAGGGAGCGCACTAATATTAAAACGCTGATAATTAATTTAACATAAAAAAGCATACTTTTCAATATTTTTCTATCAAGGAAATTTTATATGATTACCATTTCGGCGTGGCAAATGTATAGATATTATCTTCAAAACTAATATTTACTTTTTTTAGAGTGTTTAAGAGAAATATGTTATAAAACGGTGAAAAGTCGGAATGTGGAGGCTTAATTCTTCTTGATACCTAGAATTATGTATGTACAACCGAAAAAACCGATAATATCTTATATTCAACGTTGAATTATGACTTTGAAGAATATAAATTCTCATTCATTTTTTACGTTACTAAACATCGGTGCTGATGTGTACACTGTACATGCCTGAAGTAGGTAGAGCTATTTACTGGTTTTTCATTGAAATTGGCATATAATTATTTTAATAACCGCAAATTTATTTTATCATTCTTATTATTTGCATGTTGGTTTGAAGTGTGAGAGTTTCCCATCGGGCTGTTATTTGTTTCGCAAAGTGTGCGCAAAAAATGTTCACATCTTAGTCTAATCTATCTACCTTAAAGCCGTAGTCATATTCACATGTCAGCAGGGAGAAGATAAAATGGACTTACCCACAATGAAAAATAAAATTAAAGAAAAATAAAATTTTAAAGTTTTTATTCATAACAACAGAAGTACTATTTTTAAGCTTTTATGTTTTTCCACAGAGATTTCAATAACAACCACAAATGTGCTGGGTGTTTTTAGATTTAACTTAGCTCCAGAAGCTTTTGTCTTATAGTAAAATTAAATTTTTAATGGTTTCCTTCAACTCCCTTTGCTTACAGTCATATCTATTTATATAAAGAAAAGTGTCTGTGATTACCGATTAAATCTACAGCTTTATTCCATTTTTTTTTTTACAAAGCTCCACACAGGAGGCCCTGTGGAAATTATTTTCCCGCAGGCCGTACGCCATCTTTGGGGATGCTGTGTGAAGATTCTTTTAAAACAAAGGTAGGAGATTAAGTTCTGGGAAGGATTAAAGAGGGGTAGGTCGGAAGCGGGGAGTCAGTGGGCTCAAGAGTGGCGGACGTATGAATCCATCCCTCCCACTGCGATTTTTCCGAAAGGGATCTGCTTAAGAGGTCACAAGGTCTCCCTCAACCAGTCTTTTCGGATCCGGCCTGCTACGCAGCTGGTGTGTCACCAAGGGGACTAGCGAACACTTGGGGTGACGTATGGCAGAGATGTTGGTTTTCCAATAAATGATCTCCACAAAACTTGTAACTTTCGACATTTGATTTCGAAAAACTTCGTGTTTTTAATACAGAGTGGATTTAATGTAAAAAAAAAATAAAAAATAAATAAATGTCTTTTAAAGCTTTTTTCTTGTTGTTGATATGACCGCTAAAATTTAATAACCTAAAGAAGTAGGTACCTACCTACTAAAGTTTCCCGTTTTCATTAATTTTATTAGAGCTGCTATTTTAATCGAATGTAAATCAGATAATGTCTTAATATTATAATAACTAGCGTAGATTCATTGATTTATGGTATTTAAATTTATATTTGATGCCGTTATAAATTCAATGGTAGTGACTTTGAACACTCTGGCTAGGAAAACTAGACGTGCAAATTAATTATAACAAGATTGATAATTTATCGTTTTTTTTTTCTGTTAATCGAGCTAGATAACACATCTAAGAATATTAATACATGCATATTTAATAGAATTACTCTCAACAAGAGGGGAATCGTAACTAGGTTTGTAGTCCACTTTGTGGGTGGAGGTGCTCGTTTAATGCAGTCTGTCTGAAGCAGAGGTTCCCAATGCTGGGAAATTGGTGGATTTAATTTCTAACCATGCTTGACGGAAGATAATAATATTCAGATATTGAATTGATTAGTGACCTTAATTCTGTTAAATTTATATATTTCTTTGGAGGAATGGAAACGGGTGTTTTCAAATCAAACAGAAAAACAAAGGAAAATCGTTTCACCGTGCAAATTAAAACACATTACAGATCAAAGTAGTATTGGGTAAGCGGTTCATTTGACGATGATGATAAAGTGCGCGCCACGGTTGAATTTGGCAGCCACCTCTGGTCTGGAGCTCCAAAATACCTAAAAAAAAACCCTTGACTCTGTGCAGAAACGGGCGGTCCGTTTGATAGATTCTCCCATCTTAACAGACGGACTGCAATCTTTAGAGCACAGGCGTCAGGTGGGAATGCTGTCCTTGTTCTACCGGTATTACAATGGAAGATGCTCCGAGGAACTAACGTCATTGATCTTCTCGGCACCGGTACATAGTCGGGAAATATGCCAAACACGCGCCCAACATTTGTACACGGTTGACACCCTCACGTTTCCCCACCTCCTTCCCCTCCCCACTACCTTCAGCCTCACAACATACCCCAGTTGGGGATGCCATAGTCTCACTGGCTCCAGACGGGAGCAGTTGAGATTCTTGTGCGGTATTCACTGTAAAAAAAAAAAAAAAAAAAAATTAGTCACATGAGAACGGGTCGTTTCGATGACTCGTTCTTGAGTTCAACGGCTCGGCTGTGGAACGATTAGCCGGCCTCTGTCTTTCCTCCCTCCTACAACACGGGTCTCTTCAAGACCCGTGTTCACTCCTTCTTTCCTCAAAAAACCCTCCACACAGCACCTCCAAAGATTACATAGGCCCTGAGGGAAGTTATTTTCCTCAGGGCCTCCTGTGTGGAGTTAACGTAAAAAAGTATAAAACATACATGAAGGAAAAAAGGACTTGTCTATATACCGTACGTACAAGAGAAAAAGTAGAAAAAAATCGACATTGTAAATAAATGCGTTTGATATCCATACCAATTTATTATTAAGTGTATTTTTTAAGTCGATTTTAGGTTTGACATTGCTAAATTATTAATTTATTTATAATATTAACGCCTTTCGGCTTCTACATAATATAATATAGTGAACATATAGCAACAACATGAAAAATAAGTTCTAGTGAGATAATACACAAAAAAACGAGTGCAGTTCACAAGCGGTAGAAGTTAAACCTTCACCCACATAATATCAACCAACAGGAGCCTTGAAAAGTGAGCTCATAATCAAAGCGGTCAATATGTTTGTATCTTTTAAATGTCGTTCGTTTCCGTTTCATCGAGTTTCAAATCACAACAGTGCTAAAGAAGTTTTCACTTAAAAAACTATAATTCCAGAATAATTATAATATCGGGAGGGGCAACTGTCAGGGGACCAACTGTCGGGTCATCAGAACTGACGACAGGCGGAGAAAGAAGTGTGATAATCCTAATAGAAGTGTAGGTAATTAGTGGATAACGAAATAATTATTTACTCCCTGACCTCTCCTCTTTGTAAAAATAGTAAATTACATTATTAGTTAGTCAAAAATATATCAGATACATCGCAAAGAACAGCTAATTAAAATCTATTATGCATTAGCCCTATCTCATCTACAATATGGTCTTATCGGATGGGGAAGCTCATGCGATTCCGCTATAAAACCAGTCCTCATAGCACAAAGGGCAATTTTGAAAAATATACTCAGAGTCCCCATCAGAACCCCTATTTAAAGCGCTGAATTTAATGTCACTGAAACAATTATATACAAAAGATATTCTAATGTACGCATTTAAAAACCAGGATAACTTTTCACAGACAAACTCGAGCCGATTCACAAGATCTCTATTACAACATACATTCCACCAACCTACAACTAAAACGATTTTTGGACAAAGAAATATGCAATACGTCTCTATAAAATTAGTTTTTTCTCCCACTTGCAGTATAAAAATATATATTATTAAAAAATAACCGACTTCAAAAGAAGCATGAAGATATGGATTATGGACATGGGGAGGAAGAATATAGATACAATTTTGCAACCTAATAAAGAGTAATGCTTGTATTGTACTTTCTTTTTGGTTTAACTTTATAATTTTCCTCTGTAGTATTTTAACATAGGTATTTACTTATATTTCAAACAAGAAAACTTGTACAATGTGTCCTTAGAACGGGGTACCCCAGTAAAGACACATTTTTCTCTAAAAAACTAGTAAAACAAAATATATAAATAAAAATAAGTAAAACTCTAGTAAAACAAAATAAAAAAATAAAAATAAACCTATGTGAAAAGTTTTAAATGTTACATAGTTTGAAACCCCTTGGTAAAAAGTGAGTATGAACTTCAACGAGACTGCGTGTAACAGTAAATGTTAGATAATAGACTGCTATTGTAACTGTTATTGACAACGCACCAAGTAAGTATGTGCAAATGGTAACTAGTCTTAAGCGGTACAAAACTGGAGACACATTGAATATAGAAAATTAATATGACTCGGTTCCTGATCACGACTGTGCTACAGGTTTGTTTCCAACTTTTTATCCGTAATGAGAGCAATATTTTACTGCGACTGTTATCTAAGAATTTGCGAAAGTTTTAGTAAGCATTAGGCATAATGTATTGATTGGACTAGAACAATTATTTAGTATTTAATGGAAGTATGTAGGAATTTTTTCCAGCATCTTATTCCACTTGTGGAAAATATGTACATTAATAACAGGAAACGTATTACATATTGGCAATTGAAAATATGTATCTAATAAAGTGTTATAACATATTCGAATGTAATTTTATGTATTTTCAATTATCTTAACCTAATATTTTTTTATCGGTTTTCAAAGTTATTTTTCTCTCAATTACACCATCAATAATATTGATTTCTTTCGTCAATTATATTTTTTGTAAATGTGTATTTACACAGAAACCTCACTGGTTTGTGCAATCCAGTTATCCAGTGAACATATGATTTTATATTTTATAAAAAACCGTTATATATACATGGAACTCTTTGCTTCCCAAATAAAGTTTTTAAAAATATTATTTTTTTTTTTTTTGGAAAAAAAATATTATTTTACTCACGCGTTAAAATAATTGTGTTTGTTGGACCAAGTCCCAGCACTTGTAGATTTGGTAATTCAAAAGCTATACAAAAAGCTTCTACATTGGTTTCCTCTTTTTTACATTAGCTCCACACAGAGGGCCCTGAGAAAAATAATTCCCCTCAGGGCCCATGTCATCTTTGCGGATGCTGTGTGGAGGGTCTCTTTAGGAAAGGAAGGAAAGAAAGCTTTGGGAAGGAAAAGCGTAAGAGGGGTGGTTAGGAATCTGAGGGTCAATGTGTCCAGGAGTGACGGAAGTATGAATCCATCCCTCTCACTGCGGTGAAAGATAATATTCCGAGAGAGTGCGGTTGGAGAAGTCAAAGGGACTCCCTCAACGATTCTCTCCCGATCCGGCCTGCCATGCAGCCGGTGGGCAGTCGCATCCGCAGCCAAGCCCCAAACAAACCTCACCCCATAAACCCGGGCACCCCTGCTAAGTCACCAAACGGTGACGTATGGCACCAAAGGGTGACCTATGGCAGAGGTGTTAGTTATCAAATAAATGGTTCCGGGACGGCGGTATCGACGACGGACCCATATCCACCTCCCAAATTAAATAATACAAACAATGGAGAAATGCTAGATTTGCTTCCAGACTTCGCCAGAGTTGCGATACTGTTTTAACGATTATTTTTTTAGTTTAAATATCATGCTATTATATTTTTAATATCATCTGCATGTGATGGAACCACGCTTCGAACAGAAAACAGTTTTTAACTGCGTTAAACGTTCACAACGTCAGAGCTCAATGCACATTGTTTCGGATGATAACGCTTTAAGTTTTTACTCCTCGGGATAATAGATAAATGAGAAGATTTTCCGTTTCATTGTTACGATAACGTTGATTCGGTTTTATCCATGACAGAGGTCCGATTATAACAAAACATTGAGTTTGCTACTGTAATAGATACTAGATATACATACTTTACGCTATGTTTCAATGTGTTCTGTTATCTGATATAAACATAATACATATATTCTATGTGATTTAGTAAAAAAAATAATTATCCTATAAATGAACTGAATTCGTAAACAATTAGAATAATTGCCCTTTAAAATTGATTACATTTTAATGGGAAGGAGAAGCCTGTAATCAGTGTTTGTCGTGCAAATCTGCAATTTAAATATTTAATCTATGTTTAATGAATGTGCTAAGAAAACCCTCAAGGCTTGAATGCTATACTTTTCTCTGTGTGTTCATAAAATACCAAATCCATAAATATCTCATCAATTCGAATCAATCATAATAAAACCATTGCAAAACATCAATCCTATTTGAGGATAATATTGAGACGTTAAGAAATTGAGAACGCGCCGCTTTTCCATAAAATTATGCGAATTTGCCAACGCACTAATTTGACCGTTTTATAAAATGATTTACGTTCTTGTTATCGACTCCTGTAGTTACTACGTGGTCAATACATCAGACTTAAGATATGGTTTTACAGAATCCTGCTGACACTACTGAATTATTTTCGCTCTAATAATATAGAAAAACTCTGTTAACCTTAATATCATTGGTCTACTTAGCCGATTTATTTGTGCTATTTTTTGTTGAATTTTATATAAACTTTGATTTTATAAGTTATGAAATTGACAAGGAGCAATATATTACAAATATTACAATATATGTGAATTATTAGAAGGGTGTGTCGTTTATAATAAGCGATTAGGTCGCTACTTCGAACTATTTGTAATTGCCTGTAAAACCTCGATTTTAACTCAAAAATAAATTTGTAGAAACTACTAGTAATTTGTTTTTAAGTGATGGCAATAGTTCCATTTATTATTCGAAAAAATATTGCATATATTAGGTGTAATTAAATATAATTACCTTCCATATACCAACAAGAACTACTCGATCTCAATTTCTATTTAGTTTCAAAACTTTAGGCAATACTTTCTCAGAAGTAGTTGATGTGTTCAAATGTTCAAATGAATATAGTTATAAAAGGCTTCTACAGGGGTTATATGTAATTTAAATACATAATATTAATACACAAAAAACGGTCGAAGGAAGCAAAGCTAGCAGTCCACAAAGTCCTGGTCCTACCCTGACGTATGGCAGTGAGGCATGGAACTGGCAGAGGAAGAATGAAAGTAAACTGAATGCTGTTGAAATGAGATTTCTGAGGCGGATGTGTGGTAAAACCATGTATGATCGTGTGAGAAATGTGGATATCCACAAAGAATGTAAGGCTGATGTAAGAATAATGAGTAAGATTAGAAAAGGGACCCTCAGATGGTTTGGGCATGTAGAACGAATGAAAGAAGAAAATAATGTGAAAAGAATATATGACGCAAATGTGAACGGAAGAAGAAGTCGGGGGCGCCCGAGGAAGACATGGCACGATCAAGTGAATCAGGTACTTGAGTCGGGCCGTGTCAAAAGTCAGAATAATAGAAGAGTATATATGAGACGATGTATGAATGTGAGTGAGGCAAGAATGTGTGCCAAGACCGAGTTGTTTGGCTGTCTATCCCTGCGGGGAAACGGCGTGATGGTTAATTAGTTATTTTCATACTTTATTTCGTGATTACTGTTCCGCAAAATTATTACGTAAATCATAAGTCTATAAAAACCCGTATAGGAGTATAATAAATAAAATAATATAAATAATGGCAATCGATGTATTTAGATGTAAGTAGTTACTTAATTATTAGCAGCTAGAAGAATCGTCCCGGATCCGAGCGCGCTCCTTATGACAGGTGAAAATGAACTACACTAGTAAAAAACATGAAAATAATTTGAATAAGAGCCTTTACTTTACGCTGACCAGTTATGGTTTTTTCGTTCTTGCCATTTAAAACCCAAAAAAGAAACCGAAATAAATACCGTATTATTATTTCCTTTTGTTATTAATCACATCTATTTGAAAATCCATTTTGTTTCCGTGAATGAATTAAAGTGGAAATTGAATTGAAACTAGAAAATAGAACATAGACCCGTTGTCGGTGACAATGCATTCTATCAACGTGTGTTTCTTACGCACACACACATGCATTTCTCTGAAATTGGATGCCATTATAATAAACAATCAGCACTTCGACTATTTAAAAATTGACAGCAGTTGATATACGAAATAAATCTCGGTACCATCCAATTAAGATTTGGCATAAACGTTAATGGTGTTCATTCATTTTAATCAGTCCCTATAGACTATATAGGAAGGTACAATCCTCAGTCAAACCAAAAAAAAACACTCATATTTTTAAATATATCTTAATGATACTGGCTACTGGCCGGCCCAAGATATTTTGTCGCAACTAGATCAAATATTGAAAATAGGTGAATTGCAAAAAAATAGTGTTATTAACAGGTGATTTTTTTAAATTTTTTGTAATTTCTTGAAAACTTCTTATATATTTTTTTTTATTTATGAATTCACAGACATCACATCTTTTGTCCATATTGTGTGATCGTAAAGAATTTCAACCGCACGAAAATCATTAAAAAATGGGGTATATTATTTAGTAAATTTTATTGTAATTGACTATTTTTTTAACTTTACAAAAGTTGGTGCCCTGTCCGATCACCAATATTTGAGAAAGCAGTTTTACGTCAGAAAAAATATGTTGTTACCAAAGAAAAACGCCGCTTTAAGTTGTTACCTTCGAGAATTTCTGAGAAAAAGTTAAAACTAATTCTTCCGCATAAAATGAATCAAACGTTTTGAAGCACATTTTCCTTCCTCATTGCCATTCCTTGAGGTGTGTTATTTGTAAGGCAATCGACGCCAGACTCATTGTTACCTAACCAGAGCTAGATACTAACACTAAAGGCAAGAGACTAGAGACTAAAGACGTGTTCAGAAATTGGATTTCGCCAGGAGAAACGGGTTGCAAAATTCTAAACAGGGTCCCACCATGCAAATTTCATTTCAGCCGACTTCAGTCTCTGAAGACGATGTTGTTATTATTTGTTTATTGCTTTGTAGAATGTGGATAGTCAATTGTTTGTATACGGTTGTTCTCACGGCGCTTCTACGAAAAATAATACACCGTGAAAATTTAGCTAACTCCCAGAAAATATTATATTTTGTGTTTCTAAGCGGATGTTTTTCATATATGCATAAAGTTGAGCATTATTGAATTATTTGGACAATTGGTAAATTAACTTGAGAAAAATAATGTTTAAAATTAAGGGCACCATTTCTTCATTTTTCCAAGACAGGTACACAAGTGCACCATCGGATCGAATCACCGATACAATATTATATTGGTACACCTTTCTTGAAAGAATTACTTCAGTGAAAACCTATTATTGGTTAAATTTCTATACATATTTCATCAAACATTATTAATAATTCTAGCTGTTGATTTTCCAAATAAAATAAAATTAATTTAAATTTTCTTATGGACAAATGTATTCATATTCGTATTGCGTATGTACGGGCGCAAACAATTAATTCATATTAATCTTTTTAGAACCCGCGTTACTAATATTTACGAAGTTTTAAAATAATTTCCTTAAATACTTTAAGATTTAAGTTCTAAAAAAAATATTTGTTATTTTAAAATATAATATCTGTTCATTTGCCGAGCCGAAACGCTAATTATATTAAATTCTCTTGTTAGAAAAAAATCGCAGCGTCGCACTTCATTTGGAAAGGGTTCTAACTTTTGTAAAGTATTTTAATTGAAAATATTTTAAAGGAAAATATTGTACGACATATGCTTCTTTTAGATCATACCTAAATATGCAAATAGAACCACAAGGTTCTAATTACATATCCCTAATGCAATTCCAAGCTAGGGCCACGTCCTATTTCAATATTTTACATTAAAATATGATAAACTAAAATACTTTAAATAAAATTATTAATTATGAAAATTCGTCTTTCGAAACTTTGACACTTTGAAACCTTAGAAAATCGTAAGGTGTAGTTCGAACCCTATTAAAACGAAGTGACGAACCATATTGATCATCGTTATAAGGAACTCCAGTGAAAAATATTATAGCTTTAAAAAATATGTTCATACAGACCAATAAACACTGATTCTGAATATATAATATATTTCACAGAACCAACACGGATTCATGAAAAATCGGTCTACAACATCTAACCTTGCCCTATTTGTCAACTATTTGCAGAGCAATATGGACGAAAGGGTGCAGGTCGATGCTATGTACACCGACTTCTCAAAGGCCTTCGACCGCGTTATCCACTCAATTCTGTTAAATAAACTCACTCGTCTTGGAATACACGGTGACTTGTTTAGATGGATTAAATCATACATTAGCAATCGTAGTCAAGTTATCTCAATAAATGGAGTTTTATCTAAAATAATCAACGTAACCTCGGGAGTCCCTCAGGGTTCCCACCTTGGTCCGCTCTTCTTTAATATATACTTAAACGACATAGGCTCATGTTTCCAATACTCTAAATTTTTATTGTTTGCAGATGACATGAAAATTTACAAAACGGTTCGCTCTCTATCGGACTGTAAAGAGCTACAAAGTGACTTAGATAGGCTCTGCAACTATTGCACAGCTAATTATTTAGACCTCAATGTTTCTAAATGCCACACTATGTCCTTTACTAGAAACAAGCATCAAATTAACTTCTCATATTCACTCTGCGATGAACCCGTGATCTCAAAAAATGAATGTAAGGACCTTGGAGTCTATTTAGATAGTAAACTTATATTTAAAACGCATATTGATTCAATCACCAATAGATCTTACAAAATGTTGGGTTTTATACTACGTCTGAGTAAATTATTTAGAAATCCACATACTCTATTAATGCTTTACTCCTCACTAGTCAGAAGTCCACTGGAATTTGCATCGCCTGTCTGGAATCCCAAATACACCCAATACGTCAACAACATAGAGCGCATACAAAATAAATTTATTAAGTATCTCGGTTATAAATACAACAATAATTACATCTGCACTCTCCAATCCCTGAAATCCAGGCGAACGGTAGCTGACATGACATTTCTCCATAAAATTATACATAACGAAATAGACTGCCCAGAACTTCTATCCCAAATCTATCTATCCCAGACGTAACACCCCGGACAAACTGCATATCTCTTTTCACAACCCTAAAACTAGGGATTCGATTCTCTCAATAAAAAGTGCGGCCAAATCACTCAACTTGAGTTCGCCGATTTACATCAGTGAAGTGCTGTCTCCTTACTTTAAGGAACTATTGTGGAAAACCAAACAAACTGCCAAAGAAACTCTTTTCCAATTCGTGTGGTTCAAAGCGAACAGACTGCTTGTACGTAAAGGACCCGGGGAAAAAACCATCCAAATTAAACACGAAAATGATCTTAAAAAAATGGGGACTCGTCAATAAATCACAAACTCATCAAATTTACATTTTCTAATTTAATTAATATTAACATGGCTGATCTACTGAAAATGAATCTTAATAACTTGCACCACCATTACACTACTGCGGATCAGAAATTATGTGATACAATCCTCACTAGCCCACCTTCACTAACTATACTAAATCAAAACATACGTTCTATCAACAAAAATTACGATGAACTCGACATCCTAACCAACACTTTTACTACAGATTTTAATATCATTATTCTTACAGAATGTTGGATTACAAACGCCTTCACCCAGAAACACAAACAATATTACACCCAGTACCACACATCAAATAATAAAAAACAAAACGACGGTGTTGTGGTTTATCTTCATAACAACCTTAATAGTATAGTTTCTGAAATTTTCATTGATACCGCAAACTGTTTACAAATAATCGTCAACCAAGAAACATGTATACTTGCACTATACAGATCACCATCCACCCATGATATCGCACCATTCATATCTTCCCTTAATAGTCATCTTAATAAATTAAATTCCCTTAAAAATATCATAATAGCCGGTGACCTTAATATTAACCTACTGCCTAATGGTCACCCACAAAACCACGATTACCTTTTGATGCTGATGCAACATGGTATCTTCAGTACTATTAATACCCCCACTAGGGTAACCAATAACACTGAGTCTTGTATAGACCACATTATGGTAAAATCAAAACATTATATCAAAAGCATAGTCTACGAATCCTCCATTACGGACCACTACACAACTTTACTAGGCCTGACTACACCAACTCCAAATTTGCCTACTCAACGCTATTTCTCAATTAAGAATATTGCCTATGACAACATAAAATCATGTTTAGATGAACAATCATGGGAGCATTTAAGGAGTATAAAGTCAACAGATAAGGCTTGGCACTACTTCATTACATACTTACAAACCATCATCACACAAAATACTAAGACATCAACAAAAATTATTCCCCACCGCAAAAAAAATTAAAAACTTGGATAACCCAAAGCATCTTAAACTGTATTAAAAAAAGAGATAAGTTACACAAACAAGTTAAACTCAACCCTTCTGATACTACTCTCTACTCATTCTACAAAAGATATAGAAATCTATGCACCCAAATTATACGAACAGTTAAAGAGCTACACTTCAAAAATAAACTGATAGAATCCAATTACGATCCCAAAAGTGTATGGTCAATACTAAAGGAAAGTACTTGCACTCAAAAATTCGATGATGATAATATCAAAAATATTGTCATTAACGATGAAGAAATCCTCTTCCACGACAATCCTACACTAGTTTTAAATTACATTAACAATCATTACACAAATATTGGAGGCATTCTGGCAGAAAACATTACAAGTACTGTGGCAGAGAATCTACATTCATCTATCCAGCAAGATACTCCTAACTCCAATAATGATACACAATTTAAACTCCAAACCATCTCATGTGATAAGACAATTAAAATAATACAATCATTAAAGAATAGCTCTGCTGCAGGTACTGACAACATAGACGCTAAAACCATTAAAACTCTAAGTGACCAACTCCTCATTCCACTTACATACCTGATAAATCGTAGCCTAAAAGAAGGTATTTTCCCTAGCTGCTTAAAAAATGGACTAGTAATTCCTATCTATAAGTCAGGACCTAAAAATGACATCAACAACTACAGACCTATCACTCTTCTAAATACTATGTCCAAAATTCTGGAAAAAGCCATCAAAGAACAGCTCTACCACTACCTAGAAACAAACCATCTACTCTCGAAGAACCAGCATGGCTTTAGAAAGAACAGAAATACACAACACGCTTTAACCTCAGTAACAGACTTTATTAACTCTAACCTTGACTCAAAGAAAAAAGTAATTTCAATATACTTAGACTTATGTAAAGCCTTCGATACAATTTCTCACAATATACTTTTTAAGAAACTTATTAAACTCGGCATAACTGGAAATGAACTTAACTTACTGAAAAGTTTTATGTCAGAGAGAACTCAACAAGTCATTATCAACAAAGTGAAAAGTGAACCCCTTCTGATCAGTTACGGAGTGCCCCAGGGTAGTGTTCTAGGTCCCATAATGTTTCTTATCTACATCAATGATATCTGTGAACTAATTACAGAAGGCAACATTGTGACATTCGCTGATGACACCGTAATACTTTGTCAAGCTGACTCATGGATCAAGGCATTCCTTAAAGCTGAGAAAAGTCTTGCTGTCATCAAACAATGGCTCAATGAAAACAAACTTACTCTAAATACAAAAAAAACTAAATTCATAACACATAGTATAACACAAAGAGGTCAACCTCCTCCAACCTTCGCTCTGAAAATACACGACTGCTCCCAAACCTTCTCAATATGCAATTGCGAAATCATAGAAAATGTCAAACAAATAAAATATCTAGGCGTCACAATTGACGAAAACCTACGCTGGAATGACCATATCAACTTAATTACATCCAAGCTCAAAAAAATCATGTATCTCTTAAATAATATAAAAAACATCTTCCCACGCACAATACTAAGATCTATTTACTTTGCGCTTTCCCAATCTTTAATCATGTATGGTCTTCTGTCTTGGGGAAGTGCAAGTAATATTTCTCTAGATCCACTAGAAAAAGCACAAAAGGCAACAATCAAACTAATTCTCCAAGTAGCATATGATACAGACTCTGAAAAAATTTACAAGATGCTCGATGTTCTGTCAATCAGACAACTCTACGCTAAAGCGTCTATTCTTCACCTCTTCAAATTCAAACTACATATCCCTTTACTTTCTCAGTCCTCAATAACAAGCCGGTCTTCAACAAACCTAACACTCAACATCCCGCTAAGGCACACGACCCACGGACAAAGATCCTTTAACTACTATTCCATCAAACTATATAACTGCATGCCACCTTCTTTGAAAAAACATGCTGATTATTCACCAACAAATAAACTAAAAACACAAATCACAGACTGGATAAAAACTAAAGGAACACTATTTTTCCAAAACCTATTTACTCCAAACCAAACATAAAAATTAAATTGGTATTTAAAATTATACCACTAGACCGACAAAATAGATTAATATTGCATAGCTATTTTTAAAATATTGGCACTAATATCATCTACTTTTGTTTTTTTCTTTTCTCTTTTCGTCTCAACTGCTCTCTAAGTTCACTTCATGTATATTCTTTATAAAAACACTTATATCACACTTTGTAAAATATATTCTTTATTTTTTTTTTCTTTTTACTATAATGTATTATCCTTTGCGACTTTAGTATATTATGATGCTCAACATACCTCAACTTACTACATTGTGTCTGTATAATATTATGATGACTATCTCAACACAGCTACCCACACCTACTATATGTACATTACTGCCACAATGGGTGGTACCACGGAGTCCTCCTTGAGAGTCTCAAGGGGGATACTGTGCTATCACTTATGATGGCATAATAATACATGCGTACACCTCAGCACGGGTTCTCCCAGTGAGGTGTTCTCAATCCATAACCACATTCATTTTAACCAATTACATACAGTTACCGATCATATTTCACTCTACTACCTACTATGTTTCATATTAAGAATATTTTTTGTTTTACTAAACTTCCACCTTATGTAATTGTCATTGCATTTATTAACTCTATGTCATTGTATTTATACTGTATGTAAGAGCATAGAAATAAATAAATAAATAAATTTTAACATCCCATCTAAAAGAACTCGCCACGCCAACCTTTTTTACACAACCAGTAATAATACGAACGCTGCAGCCAACTCCCCCATTTCCCGCATCCTTCAAAGTTTCAACTCTATTCAAAAAACCACAAATACAGATATATTTTTTGATTCCCTCCCTCTATTTAAGAAAAACATTTTTAGCACACTGAACTCGCACACATAACACACACATCCACACACACCCTCACACCCTCATTTACACACATACAAACACTCTCCCACACCCCTCTCCTTCAATAAGTTACTAACTAAATTTAGGTAAAATGTATTAGTTATCACATAAAAATTTAAGTATATAACAGCGACATGTCATTGGTACCAATTATTGTATTAATTCTATAACTTTGTAAATATTTCCCATTATGTAATAATGTACTGTTTGTTTCTGCAAAATAAAAAAAAAAATAAAAAAAAAAAAAAAAAAAAAAAAAAGTTTTTTTTCATAATATTAAATGTAGAGTTCGTAAAAAAATATTAAAAAGTGCATTTTTTAACGTCTCGTTAAAACACACTGTAAAGTTGGTACGATTGAATGGTTAGTGCTGACGTCACGCGTCACCAGTCATTGTATCACATTGTATTGAAATCAATTGAAATGTAGGTATGGCACAAGCCATCGGTATTAACAACATTTCATGTTATTCTTTATTTCGTACTGTTTACAGAGATTTAGTTGTTGTGTTTATTGAAACAATATTTAAGCCTAAATAATTCAGTATTAAAAATAGAGGTATCTCTATTAGTTTATCTCTATTATTTAAAATTTTGAAAAACTACTGCGCAAAAAAAATAGTAATGCTTCTTCTAGGGAGAATACTTCGAACAACGGAACAACTGATTTCAAAATGGCGGCAGTAGATCAGCTGATTGCCCAATCCTATACTAATTTTTCAGGAGTGATGACGTCACACGATTTACCATATTTCCGGTGGTTTTCGGGGGGTCTTGAAAAATTAAAACTTTGACAATTATTTTAACTATTAAAACTAACTCTAAAAATAAAAATGAAAATGCTGTTATTTAAGTTATAAGGTCATTATTCATAAAAAAAATTAAAAAATTGGACTGGAGTTCTCTATTACGATCAACTGTCCGATACAAACAAAACAGTAACATATGTTAGAACCGTGTAAAAATTATTTAAAATGCTGGACGTTAGAACTTTGTCATACATACTCGTATATCTGCGAAAAAGCAACACAGATGGTTCAGAAAATTATTTTGGGTATAGAAATGAGCAAAAGAAATGCTTTGGAATTCAAAGGTCATTTAAAAAAATGTCAGTTAGAAACCTATCCAAATGAGATGACGAAGTATGCTCCGAAAATTATAAATACATTTTGTTCTGGTATTTAAAATAAAATCTTAAAGGTTTGAAAAAAAAAACACAGTGCATGTAATGCTACTTTAGACATTAGTCAAAAGATTTTAGTTCTTCTTTAAAAGAGCCGTGCTTTATTAAATATTTTCACAATTTTCGCTTAATTATAATCGTGTTTTAAGATTAGCGCGCTTCCTCTAACATTATTTACATATCTGCCTCTCAAACCATCTTCTGCTTCTCTTTGAATGCTTACTACCGGGTAACTTGCAAAAAGTGTTTTTGTCTAAAATAATTAAACTCGCGTAATCCGTAAAAGAGTATATTTTCAATTCTTGTGAGTATCCACTTTTTTTCCATATTCGTGTAACACTTTAATCCCATTTTATATAGGTTCTTACCTATCTACATTCGCAACGGTTGGGCTAAAATTTTTAAAATATGATATTAGTTTATATTGAAGTCATAGCCCGTATTGTATAAAAACCTAGCCTCTTGGCACTATTTTCCATGTAGCCAATACTATGCATTAAAACATTGCAGCATGTAAGGCGTGCTTAAAATTGCACACAGTAAGGTATAGGCAGGGCTGGGCAGTATTTGAAATACTTGTAATTGAAATACGTATTTGAAATACAAATACTATTTTGTATTTGTATTTCAATTACTTCCTAAAAATGTATTTTGTAATTGGTATTTCAATTACCTGCTGCTGAGGTATTTTGTAATTTGTATTTCAAATACTTATGGCTTCAAAATACATTTTCAAATACATTTAGCGACCCCAATGATGATAATGAAAAATAAACTGATAGTATATAGACTAAAACCGCTAGAATCCTGTACTATTGTCCTATTATCCTGTGCTATAACACTCTTACTAATGATTATTTGTAGTTTTCTTATCATTGCTATATAATGTGCTGTACCTTTTTTTAAATGTCAGGCTAGTTATTATTATTGTCTTGTGCGATATAATTAATAGCACTGTTATTGTACATTTTGTATCAAATTATATTAAGCTTGTCATTGCTTTGTAGTGTATATTTTTTATCATAGTATATGATCAAGCACTGTAGGAATAATTTGACTGAATACTAGATTATTTTTAAGTTAATTACTGTAGAGCGCACATGAGAGCGAAATAACACAAAAATGCGCTAAACAAATGTCATCTATGTATATAAAAATGAATCCTTGTTTCCCTTGGTCACGCCATAACTTCAGAACGACTTTACCTATTTCATTCATTTTTTTTTAAGTTTTCTAATACTTTGTAGAAGGTTCTTACGGAAAGAAAAATCAAGAAAATTACGCAGAAAATTGGATAATTTCAGAAAACTTGAACTTCGCACGTTTGATAGTTCGCGCGTTTGATGAAATTGAATTTAGCAGGCAGCTGTTTTTTTTACAACAAAATAATTTTCTATGGATTTTTTTAAATATAGATATTTTAAATAGGTACCTTTGTTAGGTACCAGATTTGATTGAGTGTTATTATAATATGACTTATAATATTTCTTGACTGGTCAGTGGTTGAGTGGGCATAGCGCTTGGGTCCCACCTGGGCGTCGCGTGTTCGATTCCTCGGCTGGCTAAGTCCTCCATCACAACACAAGCAACATTTTCGGCTTTCTGTGGTGGTAGTAGGAGATTTTCAAACATTGTTGGGTTATTCGTAACCCGGGAATGTTTGTCTTTCTTTAAAAAAAAATACAAAAATGAATATTTGTTATATGTGAAAATTTGTTGTTATATTTGAATAAAAAAATTGTAATCACTGGCACGTGAGTTGTTTGAAAACTGAATGTACTGGGGCTGAATATATGGAACACGGGAGGGGAACGGGGACGCACGGGAAAGGACATGCAGGGATAAACAATTTATTTCTTTGAATATGGCATTGCAACGCATGCCGGGAACCAGCTAGTGTTATTACAATAATAATTATTATTATCTAACACCTAAGTCCTATACCACAAAACTTTACAAGTGGAGCGAAGACGAGATGTGTCTTCTGAGGAATATGATTGGTCAATTTTTGCTCGTCTCTGTTTCACTCTGCTCAGCTTTGCTTCTATGGAAACGCACCCTTAGATAAGGGCACTTACGACAATTTATTGCAAACCAAAGGTTCTACCAAAACCAAATGTATTTTGTAATTTGTATTTTGTATTTGAAATTAAAAAATTGTTAAAATACAGTATTTTGTATTTTGTATTTCAAATACACGACTTAAAAGTATTTTGTATTTCGTATTTTAAATACAAGCGAAAAAGTATTTTGTAATTTGTATTTCAATTACAGCAAAGCATGTATTTTGCCAGGTATTTTTATAGTAAGAGTTTCCTAATAAGATCGCCGGGTATTACGATTCTTCTCTAGCAAACCTAGCTCTTAACATGTATACGTTTGATCAAAATATATTTTTGATCAATTATAAAATAAAATCGACACGAAATTAGTGTAAGAACGATTTCACAACATTGTAGCATTACATTAGTTTATAATGGCGCCCTGTTTATAATGTTGATGGGGCAGAGATGGTATAATTAAATGCTTAACCCACATAAACTGCCAAGGTTCTTGTGCTAAATTATAGAAGTAATTGACGTGTCTAATTACGTGGATCTCATTTATATTATGAACTCTGAGGCCGAGTCTTGAGAATTGACCGTCTTAAAATCAGGTTCACAAATAGTTGGAATATTTTATCCAAGTGATTTAGCTACTCGTATTTAGATGATGTGAAATGCATTAAAATTACTCATAATTATCATTTAATTTATGTTAAACTTGCAAACCTGCTAGATAGAATTGTTTTGATGAAATGTGAGGTCTAAATTTATATTAATTAATTAAGATAACAATGTTATATTTTTTGAAGTTGATGTTATTAAAATAAACATCTCTGAATGTACGATTTTTGACTATTTTAAACAGAAAGTCCCAGGTAGTTTACTACATCAAAAGGTTACATTATTATTTTTTTATAATTTTATTTATTTGTTATAAAAGTACACTCAAGAGTTTAAGGAAGCTTTGTTTCGTAAAGGCGCTCGTATATAATTATCACATAACAATTTAAATAATTTTTCTGACTCCGTCCTGCCCATAAATAGTAACCATTGTGTTATTTTTGGGCCGAAGGAAGAATTATTATAAGGTAACACTTCATTTAATTTGTGTTTAAAAGAAAATTGTAACGTGGCAACAATGAAATTTAAATATTTCTTTTTTATTTTCTAATTTTTTTTTATACATACGTAAATAATAACAAACTATAAGACAGTTACAAAAAAATCCCACACAACCGAAACCTGTGCGTGAATATTGTATGTTTATTAAATAGTGGTGGTTAAACTAAAAAATGCGGTGCCTTTACATTGTTTAAGATAATGTTTAATTTTACATAAGTTTTAGAAAAGTAAGAAAAATTCGAGTGCAGTTTTACACGCGGTAGAAGCAACACTTTACCAAAACAATCTCAACCAATACTTGAAATGTGAAGTCATAATCAAAGCGACCAATGAGCGGAGATCTATCGTAATTTCCGTTTCATATCTCAACCAATAGGAGCTTTTAAAAGTGACATCATAATCAAAGCGGCCGATGAGCGCAGTTGATGCGTCGCAGGTGCAGTAATCGTGCAGAAATCCGAATCGCAGTGGGGCTATAAAAGTTTCACTTCAAAAATATGTTTATGTTTTTTATGGTTTCAAAAAAAAATATATTTATTTAAATATACTAGTATCTACTTATAGATACAGGCGTATATTTGATATTTAGATACAGATAGATTGTTGAAAAAGGATACACGTTCCAATTTTTTCCCAGCTTATAACATTATTTTTAAATGAGTTCAGGTTTTGGCACATCACGTTGATTGAAATTGAAATATTTTGGGGTAACACCAGGGCCAGCCAGGTTTTGCAGTAGGGCACTGTGTACTGTGTATACAGCCATGTTGTATGTCTCTGGCTAGAGCGATTTGGGCGTTAGGTTTTTCAAATTTGTCTTCAAAGAAAGTTACACAAACCTTGACTCTTAATGTTAACGGTTTAATAATGAAAACGTTGTATTCATCAACAGTATTGTCTGGAATCTAAGAAAATTAATTAAATGATACGCACCTTTAAAATTTTCCTAATAGATACCAAGAAAAAAATAAGATTCTTATGATATTTATTGTAAAGCAAAAAGCTTACCATTTTTGACTGTGCGACGAGCTGCATTTTATTGGTTTGTTATTGTTTATCACTTTAAATATTTGCTAGAATATTTGCACTGATTCACTGTTAATCAGAACAAAATCACTTCACATAAAATAATATATCCACGTGTTAACTGGTCACTCACTGATCTCTGAAAAGGAAACATTACATTTTTTTAAACTTTCCTCGTAAGATGTTGATTCACTTAAATTATTTATATTCCGTAAGAGGTTTTGTTGGTTTTGTGCTTTTGGATTTAATTTGCATTTTATGTTTGATTAGCATTAACTATATCATATTCATATGTATTTCGTCACTCTTCAACTTGGGAAGGGTACAGCCGCCTCGGGAAACGTTTATTGGATAACCAACACTACTGCCATAGGCCTCCCCTAGTGGTACGTTACGTTTGGTGGCTTAGCACAGTTGCTCGGATTCACGGGGGGAGGTTTGTCTAGGTCTTAGAGGAGGATGGATTTTCCCACCTACTGCGTAGCGGGCCGGATCGGAAGAGACTGGTTAAGGACCTTTTGACCTCTCCAGCCGGACTTTTTTGATCCATCGCTTCGCACCGCAATGGAAGGGATGGATTCATACGTCGGTACATACCTCGACACATTGACCCCAGCTTTGAATCCACCCATCAAAGCAATTTCCTTCCCAGCCCTTCCTCTCCTTCCTTTCCATAAAAAGGCCCATACAGCATCCCCAAAGATGAATTAGGCGCTGAGGATTTTTTTACCTCAGAGCCTCCTGTTAAGAGCCAATGTAAAACCAAAAAAATAGTTTCGCAGATTGTTCCAGAAGCTCGGTTTTTCGGAGCATCGTAATAATATCAATTAGATGATTTGTATTGCACCATTTTTGTGAAAAATCGCCTCAAGGGCGCTGAACAAACTTACAATATATTTCTAAAATCTTACTTTCAACTACAGACTAGACAAACAATTAAAAACAACTTATGGCTAAAAATTGCATGCACCGGTTCATAGATCGCTGATACTAAAATATAATATGTACAATGATTTGACCAATGAACGCAATGCTGCTTAAAAAAGTTCACACAAATGCTAAAGCACATCGAATAAAGTTAAGTAAAAACCTGATATCAAAGATTTAAATAATCTACGGCAAAAGTTTTCGTGTCAAGCAAATTCTATCATAGAATTTGTGAATATAAAATATAACAAACAATTTTGCTGATAAGATCGTGTTACTTGTGAAGCATAACGAATGGCATAATGTTATAGTTTTTGTCTGGTTATGAAAATAACAAAAAACAATGCTATCATTGTGTGATCTAACAGTTATTTTAGGCGAATTGCACCGTTATTTCTCCATTATTTTATGAATCTACGATTCGTAGTTGATATATTATTTTGAAAAGGGCTCTTTGATCAAATTTAAACTGATTTAACTGATTTTTATTTCAATAATCATTTTGAACTGTGTACAAAGTGCCCCCAATCATAGGACCGTGCCTAGTTTGCTGATCCTACAATGAAGGCCTCCGTGGTCGAGGGGTAAGGCTCTCGATTAGCAATCCGAAGGCAGCACGAATCACCGTGTGCGCACTTAATTTTTTTTGATTGATGTGTTTTATTTCACAATTCATTTAAAATAATATATGGTAGGTATACATGCAGCACATTCCAGAGTGGAAAATACTCTCAGTATCCCCTAGCCACCATTCAGAATTGAAACGTTGTTTCAAATGGATTAAGCCGTGTTTAGTGACCAGATTTGCATAGATAGGTACTAACCCACCTCTCTCCCCTCCCCACCATCTTAACCCTCACAACATACCCAATGTTGTGATATGATGCCATAGTCTCCCTGGTTCCATACGGAAGCAATTGGGATTTTTCTGCGGTATTCACATTAAAAAAATTGTCTTCAAAAATACTAATTTAGGTTGTCTGTGCGTCATGCGTAACGCCGGTTCAATGTTTGTTTTATTTGCTCTAATTTCCTTTGACTTTAAAGTTCATCTTTAAATTTGGAACTGATTGTGTTTAGATTTTAGAAAAGCGATTAAGTACCTACCTAAAATAATATAATAATTTAACACAAAAAAATATTATTTTCGTTTTCGAAATGGGAACTGATTTGTCAAGAATTCAGACTAAATAAAAGTGAGAAAAAAAAACACAAAAAACTGCACTACGATCTTTCTGAAGATTAGACGATAAAAATACATCCGTCATTTATTTGTCCCAACAACTTTCTTTTATTTAAAAACATTGACAAACAAGTCATAAAAACACTCTCAATTTGAACATCGATTGATATAATATGCGCTTTTTAAGCTCGGATTAAAGTTAAGCTGAGCTTTGAGTTGTTGAAAAACCGGGCTTACATCGGAGTATATTTATTCCAATTCCACCATTAAGTAGTAAATTGAGTAGATCTTTACGAAAGTATTTTAAAACAAGTTTCGAAATAATTGGTCGTGTGGAATATTTTCTAGTTTTTTTTAATCAATGTAGCACACAGAATGCGTAAACACAATATGAAAGGGCCACCTCATTATTTTCCCCAGGCGATAACAAGTTGTGAGGTCATGTGGAATCTTTATGACCCTGTCGATATTATCAATACTTTAAGTTGCCTTATTCTGGTTATTGGTTTTATTGAAAATTTTCAATGAATATTTAATTACTCTTTTCTTACAAGTGTTTGTGTTTAATTCATACCTTTTATTTTTTTAGAAATTTAATGTTAGTCAACCGAGCTGTCAAAATAATTAAAAAAAAAAACAAAAATACTTGCAAAACCTAATAACAACATTATTAAATTCCGAAAAAAATCATATACTGTTTGTACATTTCTCGCCTCTTCCATCTCTACATTTTGAAAGATTCAAAATGTTTATTGATATCGTAATTTTTTAAAGTAGCTCCACACAGGAAGCCCTAAGGAAAATAATTCCGCTCAGGGCCTATTCTGGGGTTGCCGTGTGGAGGGTATTTTTAAGAAAGGAAGTAAAGGAAGGAGTGGGTAAGAATCTGGGGTCAGTGTGTACAGGATTAACAAATGTATGTACCGACCCCTACCAATGCAAGGCAATGTTCCGGTAGAGTCCGGAGAGGTCAAAAGTTCTCCCTTGACCAATTTCTCCCGATTCGGCCTACTGTGCTATTGATAGAAAGATGCATCCGTCGCCGAGACCCGGACAAATCTTTCCCCATGAACCCGGGCACCCCTCCTAAGTCATCAAATGTAGCGAACCACTGAATTGTCAAACAGTCTGAATTCTCCACAAATCAGTTTCATTTTAAAAATAACTATTTATATAATATTCAGTTAAGAATATTATATATAAGGGTAGGTACTTCATAGATTGTTTGATTTCTAACAATATGTTCCAATTTTGAAAATGACCATAAATTCAAAGAGTTTTTTTAGTTTTCATGCAGGAATAACTACCGCGCGTCACATACGACCGAGATAAGTATTTTTGAGTAATTTCGGTTTATGTAACCAAATATAGACCATCATTTGCTTAGAAAAGAAAATAGATATCTACAGACCTCGGTAATTAGTGTCTTGATATTGCATCTTAACTCTTCACCTGTCCATTGGCTAGCAGAGTATCCCACGCATTATCGGATCCCCTTTCCTCTACTTTCTACATCAAAGCAACAGTAAACAATACTGACATATTTGAAAGTTGATTTAGTCCTACGTCCTACCTCAATAATACGGTTCTCCCATCTATTCAATTATCCAAATCAATTCCGCAAGATCATTTGAGTGATTATTTCTAACAAATCTGGTTTCAGAAGATAATGAGCCGTTAAAATAAAAATAGGTGAATCCACCGCAAGCAGACCTTGCCCGGCTGCGCGCGCCTATTGAGTTGTGCTATTGAAGGTGACACGGGCGCAAATTGCGGTTATGGTCATTTTTTAACTTCTGCAAATCAATGCACTCTAAATTATAATATGAGCAATATTGACATTGCAATGCGTTTATTGTGAAGTTAATGGACCTGGACTGAATGTATGTTTATAAATTAATTTAATTACAGTTAAATGTGACATGTGCGGTGCGTAAGGGTCCCTTGACAACTCGGGGCAATGACAAATCAACACACGTTTGAAAAGTGATATAAAGTTATTACAAGAGATTTAAAAAAAAACTAGTCTATAAATCTCGCGTTTTCATTAACTTTTCATCACAAAAGTGGATGTTGAATTGTCACTGTCCTGAGTTGACCGTTTACCATGGCGACATACAAAAATCTTATGAATACCACACAAGATTTCCCTACTCCCAGATAAGTGGGACCATGGCATCCCCAATTGGGGTGTGTTGTGAGGATAGAGACAGTAGGGAAAGAAAGGAAACAGGGACAGGAAGGTTGGGAAATGACTTTTCACATGAAACGGCGCTATTTAAACAATCCAATTATTAATATCTAGCTTATGATCTGATCATTGAACACCAAAAACATGACTCATTTAATTATATTGTGTAACTAGAGATATTTTATTTTTACAATTGCGAAAACCAAAAATCATTATGATACTTAGTTTCCATTGTGTGCCACTATTGGAAAATATCACCAGAATGGTGGTTTAGAATGCTACGAAATAACTTATGGTGCCCAACTAATGGGAACTATCACCTCAATGGTGGTTTAGAAAGCTATGAAATAACTTATAACGTCCCACTTATGGGAAATATCACCTGAATGGTGGTTTAAAAGCTATGAAACAACTTATAACGTCCCACTTATGGGAAATATCACCTGAATGGTGGTTTAAAAGCTATGAAATAACTTATAACGTCCCACTTATGGGAAATATCACCTGAATGGTGGTTTAAAAGCTATGAAATAACTTATAACGTCCCACTTATGGGAAATATCACCTGAATGGTGGTTTAAAAGCTATGAAATAACTTATCGTATCCCGCTTATGGTAGGAAATATCACCTAAATGGTCGTTTAGAAAGCAATGAAATAAGCCAAAGGGCCCCACAGTTTAGAAATACCACCTGAAGGGTGGTTTGTAAAGCTATGGAATATCTTAATGTGTTGTTGGGAAGTAGCATCTGAATGGTGGGTTAGAAAGCTATAAAATAAATTAAAAGTACATTGAAGATCTTCTCGTTCAATAAGATTTTATTAAAGAATAGGAAAATGAAACTTACAGACTACTGTTGTCGGGAAAGGATTCATTATTGAGGAGAACCATTTTATAATAAACTTAAACGACATCCTGTTATCGCTTTTTTATTCTCCCTTCACAAGGTTTTGAACATTCGAACACTGATCACCGGGCCCACAATCAATCAATTATCTCTGCTAGGAAGGTCGTTGATACTAAAAGTTGTTATAACGGAAGAAAATAATCAACAAATCTTCTGTCATACAAGAGACTAGCTGTTTTTTTGTTTTTTTTTATTATTCTTTATTCATAAAAATATCTTAGGTGTATACAGTTTTTATAGATTTTTGACTACCACACTAGGCACATGCCAGTATTACGGCAGTCGAGGTATGTACGTAGGCAAATAATTATATAAATGTAGTGATTGCTAGTTCGTGTTAATAGTCATTTAAATGTTTTCTCTATTTATTTAACCTAATGTTCAGCATCCCAATGGGTTTTTAGATGATTGGTGTATGATACAAAGAGACGGTTTTTATATAAAAAAAGTTAAGCTTGAAGAAATGAATATTATAAAGATGGTAGGTGTAAAAGTAAATTTATGTGAAAATAATGTATAACTTAAGATAGAAAGTTTTTAAAATGTAGGTGGCGTAGAAATAATAATATAAGATTTACAGGTGACGATGACGGTCTGATTGCCTGCGATTATTATAATACGTAACAAAGTGCAAGATACAGACATAGAAAAAGGCATAAGTTTGTACCTTGTAGATTGACAGAAGGAATATACTGGTATAAATATATGTAATAGTTTCTGTGCGAAGATCCTTAGATATCAAAATATGGTACATAAAAAAATGGTACGGTTCATAATTATGTTATTCTGGTATTTCTAAAACAATGGAAGACTTGCGGAAAGTATGTCGATATTTGAGGTACATTGGTTTCCACGTGTGAAGGCCAGGAACAAGTACGAGTATGTGGTAGTTCGTTCCAGAATTATTATTGTAATACAGATATGATTTTAGATTTTCATGCCCAAAAGAATATCTTTTTCAGGTATAATGCCGTATTTCGCTACCACCTTCTTTATCACGAAGCCATTAGGTTAAAGAAAGACGTAGCGCAACTAGACGTCATACTCTTAAAAATAAATCACGATGATAGCTAATGCAATACATAGTACATATTATTAGATGTGGACGGGACGTGCTTCATGAGTACTTCACCTGATAATAATTCTCGGAAACAATGTAGTTTATTATTTAAATATCAAGATTATTGGCAAGCGTAAAACAACCATAAAAGGCCTATAATTAAAACACCACAGGCTCTAGGTTGAGAACGTCTTGCAATAAAGCGCACCTACCTACATTAAATGTACAACAACTATACGGATGAACCAACAACCGGTTTCGGACAGGGGCTTCACGGTAGGCGTTTAATTATTATAAAATAATCTTAACCATAATCTGTTTGCTTATTTCTCAAGCAGCACTAATTCCTGAACGCTGGACATTATGAAATTTGCACAGGTTTTTAGTCAAGATTTTCTAGGTCAATGTAACTATTTTAAGCTTGTAACGAAATTTTTATCATAAGAAATGTATCTTTAAAAATTTCATTTAACTATCACAAATTCTTTTTTTGGTAAATATGCAGTTAGTCCAACCTCACGGATAATACGGAACGTTCGCGTTGTCGAAGTTTGATGCACGGATAACACGGTTTATTCCTTTTTTAACTAAGAGACAATCAAATATGACATTTGTCGGAAGTACCAATCTTATAAAATAAATTCCCTAAAATAAACTTGCATGTCATCATAATTTTTAAAAATATCCCTGGCTTTGAATGGTTTGTTTGGCAAAGTAGGGTTTGTCTAGCGGGTTTGTGTAATTATTTTAATACATTTCTTCCCATGTTCTACTGTTATAAATACAGGTACAAACTTGTCAATAATGCATTCACTTTGTTTTACATGGCAATAATATTTTTTCTACGATTGGCAGCATTGACTGATTGTCTTTGAAATGAATAAAAACGATAATACATAGGTATAAAAATGGCGTTACCGCGTAAGTGAATTAGTTTAAACAAAATTAAAATGTTGAAAATATGTTTTTGCATGTTTTTTGTCTCCTCACTAAATACTCACTTTTCGTGATAATAAAGCTAAATCTAACCAGATACGTTTTAAGATTTTCACGGCCAAAAGCATTTTCGTTATTAACACCCCAAAAATAAATAACTAAATCTAACTGTTTGTTAGATTCAGTTATTTGAGTAAGCGGGGTAATGCATAAATAATCTTTTTTATTTCGGTGTTTATTTTTTGGGTAATGTTGTCCGAAACGTTGGCTAAAGAAGGAGGTGGCGCAACACGGCATAACACCCCAAAAATAAACAACGAAAAACTTTTGGCCGTAAAAATCTAAAATCATATCTATCATAAAACTATATCAATTCCATTATACAAACACTTTAGAAAAAATAATCACAATGTTTTGTTAACACTTTAGAAAAAATCCTATTTTACGGCCGGTTGTTTCTTTTAAACGTAACATTGTCATCAGTAGGCCATTCAGCGCCATTTTTTTTAAAGTGAAACTTCTATAGCACCACTGTGATTTGGATTTCGGATGAAACGGAAAAGACGATTACTGCACCTGCGACACATCAAATGCGCTCTTCGGCCGCATTGATTATGTTGTCACTTTTAAAGGTTCCTATTGATTGAGATATGAAACTGAAATTAGGCCAGATCTGCGCTCATTGGTCGCTTTGATTATGACCTCACTTTTCAAGTACCTATTGGTTAAGATTGTTGGTAAAGTTTCGCTTCTATCGCGTGTTAACTGCCCTAGATTTTTTTATATTTATAAGGTTTAAACGCCGATTATAGATGCGTTCTAGCTTTCTGTCAAATTTTTATAAGCTAACAAGCTGAAAAAAACATGATACTTGTTCTCTTCTGTAGATCACAATTTGTTTAAAAGCTGAAACGGCATTCAAAACTGTCAAAAAAACTAAACATTTGTTAAAATGTTACAAATTTTGAATCTCTGAGAAATAATTGGCTCATAATAATCAAGGAACTGTTAAACTCATTATAATAAAGAATTAATTCCAAGGATTGCACTAAAAATCCTGATGTATGCGGCCAGAGTAAGAAATGCAGAAAAAAATCTATCGACGATATGGGTGCGAGTGGAAAAATAATAAAAACGAGTTGTTGTGTTGCATCATATTGATGTTATGAACTAGCATACCATTCTGAACGCTGGTGCTGGTGCATTACTGACTTAGAGGTCAACCGGTCTGTCCCTGTGCGTTGCATCGGTCCCATCCCGCCTGCGTCTTGCAACAACTGAATGCACGAGTTTGTTAACGATATACTTCCAATGTAGACTATTGTAGGTACTATTGTACGGTGCAGTAGGCTCGGTGGACCAGCATTACAAAATGAGATGATTCTTGCGTGATCTAGTTAAAACGAGAAGCGAGTTCTACCCGTTGACATTTATAAACTTTAGCGAGAAATTTGCATACATTATATTAAGATGTGGGATGCCGGTAGTAGAAGCGATCTGTGACGCTTTTCTGTTCAAATGTATTATCACTCATATTGTATGGAAACCGGATTTTCTCAACAAAAAAGGTTATATTACGGAAATAATAAAAATTGAAGAAAAAACACTTATTTTAATATGTAAGTACCGCACTATAGTTTCAACTTCTCCCAACCTTCTGGAACTAAAACCAAACTAGGCTAAAGCCATTTCAAGCTACACCTGGTCCCGTAGCATGGTCGATCGATATAGGTTTTATCGAAAATGTCGGTAACTTGCGATCCCCCCTAGTCATTGTGAACTATTGTTTGTTCGTTAGCGGTCTGCAGTCGTGCTCGGGAGCGATGGCAAGTTACCGAAATTTTCGATAAAACCTATATCGATCGACCATGCTAGGACCCCTGAAATCCGAATGTTATTATTTCACCAGGTCGATTCTGAAAGTAACTGCCACTCTTGAACTTATCGGAAAATGGCTATGTACCATTTTTAATGAATAATTTATAAAATAGGTAACACAAATTAGTAAAATAAAATTTACTTGCGCACGCCGGGATTTAAACCCGCGAATATAATATTCGTAGATAAGATTAATATTCGTAACTAAGCAACTATGCAACCATGAAGGCCATCCACGGAGACCACTCATTGCAAGCCAACAATGAATAGATGGGTTTGTGGAAATGGTTCCATGACAACTCAGAATCGTGCAATTTCAACACCCTTTAAAAAGTCATTAAAAGTTACGGAAAAAAAGAAAAATAACCCATATTCTAATCTCACGTAACCTATTTAACTAAATACAATGGTGTTGAAGTTGCATGATTAGATACGTTTATTGAAAAAAGTTAACCTAACTCTTCCTTTCGAACATCATACTACATATTTGCCCTAAAGGGAAATGAAGGACTGTCACACATCTATGTTCTAGCAAACGATCTTTATTCTGTCCAAAAGAATGCACATCATGTTCATCTCAATCTTTTGCAAAACACGACTCAGTAATTTGATTCTTCGTTTGTCTATTTGCACGTCAATTATTCAACAGACCTTTAGGGGAACGCTTAAAACATACTGGACGGAACATACTAAACGGAATATAATAGCAACCAAATGTTACTTCCATGCAGCACACATGAACTCATTCTTCAACTCTTGGATAAGAAGGAAGTAAGAAACTATGTAACAAGTTAATGATACACCTGTGCTGAACCTACTCGTGTCATTTTTTACGTAACGTTGCGACAAAACGTATGTAACCAGGTGGAGGTCAATGCTTTTTCATTGTTCATTCATTTGGCCATATTTCACGTACGTTTAACTCACGTATAAATTATTATTCAAATCGCCGAAATTTTCATGAAAGGAAAAATTACTCATCGAAAATTTCGTAATTAAATATCCGTGTATCAAAGTTATTTATTAAAAACTACTTGATTTCTACTTTCATGCTATCATATATTTAATTTTTTTGATCTGGATAGGGTAGGTACGTGAGATAAAGCGGCTCGTATGGCGGCTTACAACAACAATGGCAAACCATCACCAAGGTTAAGGAATATGTGCGTATGTAAAAATTATTCTTGTGTTTCTATGGCGTACAAAACTACCTGAACCAGAAATACAGAGCTCTTATAAACATATTATTCTGTCGTCAGAAATAAAATACTGCGGACAAAAGATTCACAAGTAAATAATTTTTTTAAATAAATCGCAATCACACGCGTTAGAAGTGAAATTTTCAGAAAATTAAAGTAGACAAGAGTGGGGAGACTACGAAGGACTTTTTTTAATCAATGTAGAGGATGGTTTGATTTCCATTCTTTTGTCGACGAATTCCAGTACACCTTTTCCTATACATTTGGTCATCTTATTATTAACCCTTAACACCAATCTCGGGGGAGTAGAATCCCCCACCAAGCAGGTTATCGCATTTATTTCTTTTAAGTCTTATGCGCTTGCGGCTCTGTGTATTCTTAGTATCGCCCGAGAGGTCGATACTAAGAATGTCGCCCTGGCTGCCCTGGGACTTAGGATCTAGGACCTAGTTCGTTAGTTACGTGAGAAAAAATATTTTGATTACATTTTTATGCATTTGTGACTCGGAAAATGATAGCCTGGATAACGCAAATCTTAGTGACGATATCTATAATGCATTTTATGGCAAAAACAAGTACAAATGGGGAAAAACACCACCATCGCGGTGATGAGTTCGAGCGCATAATATTATTATGCATTTGCCTGGCCTAAAAGGTTATGCTCGATCAAAAATGAGATGACTCCGCTTGAAATTCCTGTAAATGTTACATGTTTGTATAAAAAATGTAATAATCCAATTTTCTTGGATTTATTATAATATGTTTTTCATTAGCTTTAAATAAATAAATCCCAAAAAGGTGTTTATTTCTATTTTTATGAAGCATAAATTTATGGGGGACCTATGTACCCCCCCCCCCCCCCAAGTGAATGTGTGAAGGCTGAAAAAAGCGAGTGTTGCGAAGGGTTATTCGTGTTTTCTTCTGCGGAGTCGCTAGATGTCGCTTTCTTTTGTGTTTTCTTTTGCTTCTGCATTCTGGAGTGGTTTGGAGATTGGTTATTGATTTTATAGATTTTTTTTGATTCGTAGAATTCGATCCTTGGTCAGTTGAATGTCTAGCCGCTAAGGTTCGTCAGTTGTTTTGTACCACTAGACCAAAGAAGACTTGCGTGGGACCGTGTACTTATCGTTTTATATTAGAACCGAGCACCCGTGATATAAATTAATATTTTGTTGCTATCTCATTCTCTGCTGGCTAAATCCTAATCCTATAGATGTATGTGTTTGTCTCTTTTTAGTGTCGTTCGTTTCCGTTTTATCGAGTTTCAATTTACAAAAATACAAGTGTGCAGTTCGCACGCGGTAGCAGTGAAACCTTAAGAAAACTAAAGTAGACAAGATTGGGGAGGCTACGAAGCATCGTATGAAGAGAAGACCGATTATACTATATCATTATTTCGCAGGCAGAATCCTATAGATGTTTGCGTTTGCCTCTTTTTAATGTCGCTGTTTTTTGTTTAATCGAGTTTCAAATCACAACGGTGCTAAAGAAGTTTTCACTTCAATAATTCATTTTCTTGTTTGCTCACAATACAACTATTGAGAAACAGAGTTCATCATTAACAAATTACTAACATGACACCAACACCGGAATTCCAACATGTTTTTCATGAGAAATATTTACAGCCGAATTCTTCACCTTCTTAGGTAATTGGGACATCTATAACGTTTGATTTATGCGGTCGTAAACATTGTATTACAAAGTAGGCGTGTGACATTAAAAAACACTTTCATTGATAGTATAGTCGCGTCGGCTGTGCCAATTGGAGTTTTATTAACGGGGAAGAGATTTATAGAAGACATATATGACGCAATGTCCACAAACTGAATGAATTCGTTTGAAAGGCAATAAATACCCGTAAGCGATAAGCTGTCCTATTCAGAATTATAATTGATATTCGTAATATTTGAGCATCTTGAAAACATCAGATGAAGTTTTTTGATCGATTTGTATAGAAATACAAAATTTAGATTTTAGACAATTCATTTTTAATGCAGATTCCATACAGATTGTATTTTCACGTGGGTTCGATATGAAAGACAGCTCGGGTTCTATTTTGACGCAGGTTTTCATCCCGTTTATAGGAGAAATATTTGTCATCTGTCATTTTTTTCATTACTATGTTTGTGGCAATGCTATGTGTTTATTTTTCGTATACCTATTATTTTAAACACAAAATATATATTATTTAAAAAAAACTATGCTTGGACTCGGCTGTCTATTACTAATTGTGATCGTGTGTTTTATTAAGAATAGTATAAATTTCTCATCCATATTTTGAAGTGAAAACTTCTTTACCACAGTTGTGTTTTGAAACTCGATGAACCGAAAAATAGACGCACTAAAACGATACAAACATATAAACTAGATAACTTGAACGCTACACTTAAACACATCCGTCCATAGGATGTGTCTTTGACGGCCGGCATAGTACAGCGGTAAGGCTCTTGACTAGCACTCCGAAGGTCGCGGAATCGAATCCCGGCGTGGCAAATAATTTTTTTTGATCAATTTGTGTTATTTCACAATTTATTCATTTAAAATAATATAAAGTATATTTGCGGCACGTTCCAGAGTGGAAGATACTCTCAGTATCGCCCTGGTGTAAGATCACCATTCAGAATTGAAACGTTGCTTGAAATGGCTTTAGCCGTGCTTGGTGACCAGTTCTGAATAGCCAGGTACTATCCCCACCTTCCTCTTCCCTATCTTCTTCCACTCCCCACTACCTTCAGCCTCACAACATAACCCAATTGGGGATGCCATAGTCCCACTGGCTCCAGACGGGAGCAGTTGGGACTCTTGTGCGATTTTCATGTAAAAAAAATGTAGCCTGCGGGAGAATGAGATTCTTATAATCGGTGTCCTCTTTGTGCGGTGCTTCGTAGTTTCCCCACTCTTATCTACTTTAGTTTTTTTAAGGTTTCACTTCAACCGCGTGTGAATTGCATACCTTGTTTTTTTTTTAATTTATTATTTGTTGGAATTGTAACTGATACGATGATAATATATTAAAGTTATTGCCATTTTGATGATAAAGAAGCCGTCCCTAAATATTATTTCTTCTTAAATTCAAATATCTGTACCCAATATTGTATGGACAAAAATAATGTTCAATGTTGATGTAAAGCAAAGATCTTTAATATTTTACGGGGGACATCGAACCCCCATTAAGTTTATAATTGAGAAGAAGGTATTGGTTTAGATTTTAGATCATTAAATATTTAAATATTAGGAGATAAGCTATGAAGTACGCCCGACTGTCGGCCGAGTACGATCTAATGGTGCAAGTTTGAATAAGGAATTTAGTTGATTTTTCGAAGGTGTGCAGTAGTATTGGTTAACAATATAGTTTGAATGGGGAAAGAATTAATTTTTTAGTTGATTTTTTGAAGTTGTGCAGTAGTATTGGTTAAAAATATCGACGACACCAGGAAGCACAGTCCCGCCCAGAAAAAACTACCGATAGCCCATCTCCTTATTTATATCTTTAGTTTAGATATTGCCAAAATGAAATCTTCAATCAAGATTGTTGTTCGGAAATTTGCTTGGATTACCATAAAAGTCACCTTTAACTTAGGTCCTAAGAAAGAGAGAAAAGGAAGTTAGTTGTATGGTAGGTAGGGACTAGAAACCTGTAATTTTCGTTTAATTTTATAGAGAAATCGCGTTATTTTTTCAGCTAAAGGGATGGCAATTTGCAATAAATTGATATTAAGTTAATTTTTTGATATTCGCAACAATTTTTTTCGGTAGGAAAGCCTTTTTTCAAAAAATGTATGAGACTGTAGGTACGATTACGCAGCATTTTCGTCGTGAAATTTTACGTGTGTTTAATTGTTTGGTCATTCAAGCTCGTCATTTCCACAGACAATGAAATATTTAGAGAACGTAATATTACAATATTATTTTAAAAGCAACAGAAAATCAAAACAGCAAATTTACCAAAAAATTTCGCGTAAAAAGACGAAATTCGCGTTATCTCAAATGCGATTTTCCAGAGCAGATTCGATTGCGGAGCAGAATCGAATACAATACAAATTAGATAGAACTGTAATGAATGGATTTTCCTAAGATAGTTCGAACATGCACATCGCACAATGGATGAAAGGAAAAAGAAGTGTCATAATATAACAAATTTAATGGAGGACTCGGTATGTATTAAAAGAGACTATATTATTAAATATATTTTTGAATGTAGCTATAACTTTGTGGTTATCCATTATAGAAAAATGAAACAATTCAACTTTGTATAAACCACTTATATAATGCGTAAATCCGAGCGGTTTCGGAACATTATATATTATAATATTCTTCATATTAATCATAATGGAAAACGTTTAGATAACTTAGAAGCCTTGGAAATTAAAAAATCCCTTAAAAATAATTAATCTATTATCAACAAAACAAAAAATATTGTCTTTTAGCCCGATCATGGATTTGTTCCCCTACCCACCCACTCTACATAAATACCTACCCACCCAATCTACATTAATAACTAGCAACGAACGGCTCCTCCCCTACCATAATAAAACATTGTTCGAAACTGTCACATTAGTACCTATAGGCTTTCCCTGAAGAAGGAACGTTTGTTCCGAAACCGGTCGGATTTACGCATTATATAAGTGGTTTATACAAGTTGAATTGTTTCATTTTTCTATATTATTAAATTGAATATTGTGTTTATGTTTTTAATTTAATATTGTGTTTACATGTTTATCAAGAATAACTAGCACCTCGAATAATTACCGATCATTTCTTCTTGGTTCAACAATGACGACCTCCGTAGTCCAGTGGCTAAGACTCTTGACTCACATTCCGGAGGTCGCGGGTTCGAACCCGGCATGCGCAAATAAATTTTATTTGATTAATTTGTGTTATTTCACAATTAATTCATTTAAAATAATATATAGTATATTTGCGGCATGTTCCAGAGTGGAAGATACTATCAGTATCGCCCTGGTGTAAGACCACCATTCAGAATTGAAACGTTGCTTGAAAATGGCTTTAGCCGTGTTTAGTGACCAGATCTGAATAGCCAGGTACTTCCCAACCTTTCTCTTCCCCACCTCCTTCCCCTCCCCACTACCTTCAGCCTCACAACATACCCCAGTTGGGGATGCCATAGTCTCACTGGCTCCAGACGGGAGCAGTTGAGATTCTTGTGCGGTATTCACTGTAAAAAAAAAAAAAAAAAAAAAAAAAAAAAAAAAAAAAAAAAAAAAAAAAAAAAAAAAAAAAAAAAAAAAAAAAAAAAAAAAAAAAAAAAAAAAAAAAAAAAAAAATTACGATACTTGATTAATTATTACACTACACAGCTGAACGTTGGGTCGTAAAATAATCTATTTACCACTTTGCTGGCGTAAAAGAGCAGACCTAAATAGATTTTACAAGTAAATAGTAATATATATATATATATAAAATGTATTAAGTTGGGTCGGAAAAGGTTGGAAAAACATTTGCATTGTTGCATAATATAAATGAACTTATATTAATATCATTATTACAAAGCACATGCAAAACATAATGATATTCATCCAGCCTTGACTGGAACCGATTCCAAATAAAATAATTTAATTAGTTTTGAAGTAAAGAGTCATAATGGATTAGAGATAGAGAATATAATTTGAATCAAATGATTGCTCCAATTATGCATGCCTTTTCACAGTTAAGTCTAACAGATGACTTAACAATAACCAGCGAGTATTAGCTTAACTGGGTCGCCTTCATCACGATGTTGCCTGCCTCTGATGTGTAGCAAAACCGAACTTTCTCATACAATTCAGAGATTCAGGAAGTAAATAGACTTTTGTATACAAAACAATTATTAATATCGAAGCATTTTAAAGTGCTGCGTGTTGGTGTTAAAGTGTACAACTTTACGGTGCATTAAATTCCATTCACGCATTCCGTGCATTATCATATACATTAATAATTTTTATTAATGGAGATACCACTTATTTGCATTGCGTCATTTGCAACACATGTTAGTTTGAGTAATTATGTAAAATTATCAATAATATCATGAGGTCAGTTGGTGTTCTGTTAGAAAACACAAACTAAACCATATTTCAATTGTTTATTAGGGGTTTCTTCCCATTTTTGGTCCAATGTTTCGAAAAGCCCTGTCATCGTCTGGGAACAAGTGATAATGAGAACTACCTATCCTAAACGTTGTCTTTAGTAGGAAGAGGAAACAGGTTCAAAACTCAAAAAACCACAGACGTAAAACAATTGGCCGTGAAACACTCAAATGATAACAATAAAAAATGTTAATTATCATCCTGTTATGAGACCAATTCTTAAAAAGGAAAAAAATCAGCGTTTTTACCAATATTATCTGATCATTATAATTTATAATTATACGGGTTTTTGTATATACCTTCTTACTAACAATGCAATGCAATAAAAAAGCCAATTGAAAAAAAGATAGTTGTCTGTAATAACGCTACTAAACTAGCATTCAGGATTTAGGAATAAACAGAAAAGGATTTGGTTGACAGTGATATCAAAATAACACAGAAATAGTTGCTAAAAAATCGCATACAAAAGAGGTATCCATTATAATACTAACTGCTTTTCCTCGACTTGTATGAATAACTTGAAATAAAATAATTAATAAGGTGGACTTTTAGTGAAGGAACATTTTTAATAAATTAACAAACTCTTATTTTATTTCATTGTTTTTATTTCTTGCTAGGGCAATCCCGATGAGTTACAGAACTCATTTTAGGAAGGGATGTGATTGATGATTTAAAATAGATATTTTGATATAAAAAAAATAAGTTTCACAAACAGTACAGCAGAACCTATTCAGGCACCTTAATTTCATCTTCTCGGTCGCGTGATATTGTCGACGTACTACAACATTATTATTTGTTTCGTGGGAAATATTACATTGATTCTTAATTTTTTCAATTTGGCTGTATGAAGTTTTTGCTTTGGAATTTCAATTAACGTTATTCTGCTACAAATAATTTATTTTATAATACTTTATATATAAACAGGCTGGAACACAACCATAATACTCGTTTTAACTTTAATCAAGGACTAATTGTACCTAAACATACAAATAAATATGGACAAAGAACGTTAAATTACATGATTCCCAGTTGTTTAAATATGCTTCCAGCTGAAATTAAAAACTGTGCCCAAAACACACAATTGGTGAACTTACTGAAGACTTGGCTTACGGAAAGAATTAATTTATATTAGCTTACAATAACATATTACTTATTCTAAAGACTTTAAAATTGTTATTCATGTTTTTCATAATTTTTCTTTTATCTAAGTATATTTCTGTAAAAAATTTAATTTTATTTTATATCTATAAAATTGTAAAAATGTATCTAATTATATTTCTGTAAAAAATTTAATTTAATTTTATATCTTAAATTGTAAAAATGTAACTATTAAATCAATATAATAAGATCTTTAATGTAAAGAACCCGTTAGACAAACTACTAAAAAGTAAAAAAAAAAAAAAAAAAATTTAATTGTTCTATATTGCCCCTCGTCCCTTAAACATCATTTTCTTTCTAATTTTATTATTGTTTATGTCGATTATTTTTCTCTATTACCTATATATATGTCTATTTTTAAATTAGTTCTGTCAAAACCCTGAAGAAGTCAGCTTTGCTGACGAAACATGTCGGTTTTATAAACAATAAAAGTGGTAAAAACGAAGTAATCTATTAATTTCAATACTAAAAAGTAGTTTATCGGGACTTTTTGTCTTATATTTGTAAAATGTATAAAATATAATTAAAAAAAAAAAATAAAAATAAAAATAAAAATTCGGATTTGCAAGTAAATTGCTCCAAATCATTTGTTTATTTTGTGTCGGCGTAACGTGAGCATTCCTGACAATTAGGAATGCTGATGTTAATGATTAGTGAAATTTTTAACCAATGTATTGGCAGCTTGTATTAACAAATCTTTTCTTGGTTTAAATTTTTCGGCAATTTGGATAATATCTACAACGAAATTTAAAAAATGATCTTTTAACCATTTCCTCTTATTTCAATTATGGATCGATTAACAGAAGCCGGACTATGGATTAGACATAGGTTCCCAACGTGGGCGATAACGCCCCCTTGGGGGGCGTTTCAGACCCTCAGGGGGCGGTAGAAGGCAAAGAGAAAATTGGGGGGCGTTTCAGACTTTCAGGGGGGCGGTAGGAGACCCAGAGAAACCCATAGCTAGTTTACTAGCACATATCGAAGAAGTCGATGACAAGACAAGGACAAGACTAAAATATTACACACCGCACATGATGATGATGAGCGAAACCTATATTATCGAAGAAATTAACCAAAATGAAATAAAATTTCAAGGCTATTCGACAATAAGATATTAGCAGGCGTACTGGTAGAATTATCATATTAATTGATTAATTCAAAACAATATCTCTTATAAAGTCAGAATAAATGCGGTACTAGATAAAAAATAATACCTGGATACTGGCTATTGAAATTCAAAAGGATTTTAAGCGGGGAGCCTATGCAGCTATTTATCATTCCCTAAATCAAAATGATACAAAATTCTTAGATTTTTTTGAATAATGGTGCCGTAAGCAAATAAAAAATAGAAGAGACATGATAAAATCATCTGTGGAGATCTTAATATTGACATGATGAAAACCAATACAAAAAGCACAACATTACAAAGCATCATAAATTGCCTAGGTTGGAAGCAACTTGTCAAAAAATATACAAGAATATGAAAAAACTCTGAAACCATGATTGATTTGGTAATTTCAAATGTCTTTTATGCCGAAGTTAATGCTGCATAAGAACTCAAAATATCTGATCACTATAATAGTCCAAAGCCTCAGGGAACACGAAGTATAACGAAGAGGAATTAAAAGAACTATAATAAGGATAAATTATGTAATTATGCTAAAACAAAAAGCGGATCTGCGATAAACAAGGAAATTTAGACAGAAAAGCCGATGAACTAGTAGGAGTAGGACATCTGAAAACAGTAGTAAATGAACTAATGCCTAAAACTAATCTTTTGGAATAATATAACATAATTTATATATAACATAATTTGGAACTGAATAAGTTTTTTCTGTAATTCAATCAGCTTCTAAAATGTGGAGTCTTTCTGAATATTTAGAATAAAAACAGGATATATATACTCGTATGTACATGTGTATTTAAGTATGGGTGTAAATGTGTGTTTATCTTAGATATATTTTTAAATTTTTATACTCCTATGAAGTCAATCATGTTGATCACTGTAGACACTATGCATATATAACTACCACTGTTATCCACATAATATAATACCCACACACAGGCTTCGCCTTTGTGGGATTTTTTTTGTTATTATGTATTTACCTAAATGTAAATGTACCAAAAAAACTTTGCTAATAAAAAAAAAAATAAAAAAATCTACATATATGTAAAAATGAATCCCTGTTTCCCTTGGTCACGCCATAACACAATGACTTAACCTATTTCATTCATCTTTTTTAAAAAGATTTCTTATTCTTTGTAGAAGGTTCTCACGGAAAGAAAGATTAAGAAAATTGAATAATTTAAGAAAACTTAACGAATATCTTAACTTTGCACGTTTGACAGTTTGCGCTTTTGACAGTTCGCACGTTTGATGAAATTGAATTTAGCAGGCAGCTGTTTTTTTTTGTAACAAAAGAATTGTCTATGGATTTTTAAAATTTCAGATATTTTAAATAGGTATCTATGTTAGGTACCAGTTTTGATTGATTGTTCTTATTAAAATGAATATTTGTAATTTATGAAAAATTAAAATTTGAATAAAAAGATTGTAACAGCTGGCACGCGAGTTGTTTGAAAACTGAATGTACTGGGACTGAATATATGGAACGCGGGAGGGGGGTTGGCGGGACTGGGGAGTGGGAGGAGGGAGAGGGAAGGCGGCGAAGGTGGACGGGGAACGCGGGAGGGGAAGGGAAATGGAGACGCACGGGAAAGGACATGCAGTGAGAAACACAAAACAACATTTATCATAAATGCAGGGAGAAACACAAAACAACATTTATCATAAATGTTTTAAAATGTTCAATGAACTCCCGGTAAATGTTGAGGAAACTAAAAGTCTTGCAGTTTTTCGTGGATTATGTCTTAATGTTGTAAAGTCCAAATTTTAGTAAGTAGGTAGAAAATAATATTATGGTAAGTAGTTTTAGAAAAGAATATATTAGACACAGTGGCGTATCGTGGGGGGCGGAAAATTTTCACAATAAATAATAATATTATCTTGGAAAAATTTAAATCATTTCAAATCATTATTTTAAAATGTTCTATGATACTTTCGTTTACGAATCCAACTCTTTTTTTAATAATTTATTAAAAATATTTATAATTATATTTTTTTAAGCTGCAAATTTCGCAAATCGCAGGAAAACCGCACGCATATGAGAGTAATTCTAATTAAAGCTGATAACTCGCAAACAGATTCACTCTTAAAATTAAAACCAGTATTGTGTTCAAAATATATTAACGAATGAATTTCAGTTGTGTTTTCATCTGCTGATACATTTCGAAACAGACAATTATTTTATTCGAAGTGCAGTTATAAAATTCTAGTGCAGACTATTTATGTGCTGCCAGAATCAAAGAGAAACCATTTTCTTATTCTGAGTGTAGTTTTAATTCGCCAAATACAGATTTAATTTAACCCTTCTAATCATAAGAGACGCAAATTGTCCCACACATTTAATTTTAAAATAAATTTGTGATTGCAATAAAAAGTTAAGATACAGTTTTATTACAATTTTTTTAAGAAAAAGAATCTGTATTTAAAATTTTAAGTTTATTCTATTTTAGGTACCTACTTTAATTCGAATATTCGCAGGCGTGTATTTTTGAGCCAATTCACATATTCAATATCAAAATTTTAATATTTAGAATCATTAATGTTCTAATTAGCACGTCGGAAAAAGTACTTTATCTAGATTTTAGAACAATTTTGTTTTTTGCAAAAGGGTAAAAAAAAAATATAGGGAACATTTAAAATGCATGGGAAGAACCGGAAATTTTGAGCGAAAACATTGACAGGCAAAAGTTTATAGATATTTTTTTCTTATTATTCGAAGGATTAAACCAGTTTTCAGAATGTAAAATTCCATTTGACAAAATTTTCCACTACGCCACTGATTAGACATAAGAGTAAACATTTTATAACTAAATAAAATGAATAACTATGTTATAACTACATAAAATGTACAATACTGAATAAATATGCTCCAACCACCTCGAAAATACGTAAAGTTCGAAAATCTGATGGCTGGTTCGATGAAGAGTGTCGGAGTCAAAAGAGGCTTATGCGGAAACTAGAGAGGTCATACCGAAAAAACCCTGACGTTACTCCACGAGACGAGTGGATTAATGCTCAAACAGAGTACAGGGCGAGATTAAGTGAAAAAAGATCTGAATACTGGGTCAATAAAATTGACTCTGAGCGGAAAAATCCACGACGTCTCTGGAACTCCGTTAAAACTGTCATTGCTAATAATACCGTGCAAACCTCTACAGACATTACTCCGCAGGCCTTTTCTAAGTTTTTCTATGAAAAAATAGAATCCATACGCGCCTCCACATCTTCTGCCCCCCCACCAATATTTACAGCCAATTCCAAATGTTCCCTGTCATCATTTAAACCTACAACGCTAGAAGAAGTAGGAAGGTTAATTTTAAGTTCGCCTAATAAACAATGTGTTCTTGACCCTATCCCAACTTGGCTCCTCAAGAAATGTAGCGACGTGTTGGCTCCCTTCCTGGTTCACGTGTTTAATAAGTCCTTAAGTACAGGTGACTTCCCAGAACCACTTAAGTCTGCAGTAGTCACCCCAATCATTAAAAAACCGCAGCTTGATGCCGACAATTTGGGTAACTACCGACCTGTGTCAAATCTGCCTTTCTTAGCGAAACTACTTGAAAAAATTGTTGCTTCCCAAATAACTTCCCACTTAAACGTGAACAAATTATTTACTGATCATCAATCCGCATATCGCAAGTTCCACTCAACAGAAACCGGATTACTTCGTGTCCTGTCAGACATAACTCTTGCCATAGAATCAGGTAAGTTAGCCCTTCTTTCGCTTTTAGATATGAGCGCCGCATTTGACACCATTGACCACAACTTCCTTATTAAGAGACTAGAAGTAACATTTGGTTTACAGTCTAACATAAAAAAATGGCTAAAATCTTATCTATGCAATCGCTCTCAAGCGGTAAAAGTTGGAAACAAACAGTCCAACTTCACGAAACTCTCTTCAGGGGTACCTCAGGGATCCGTTTTGGGTCCACTTCTTTTCATTCTTTTTACAAATGATGTCGCAAAAATTATCGAGTCATTTGGTCTCTTATCTCACTGTTATGCTGACGATCAGCAAGTATACTTTTACTGCACACCAGATGAGATCAACGGTCTTAAAATTCGCACAACTGATTGTCTAGAAGCGATCAGTCTTTGGATGTCCTCGAACAAACTTAAGTTGAATCCCACAAAGACCGAGTTTCTCTGGGCAGCCACGAAAAGACGCCAACATTTAATAGACTACTCACCAATTTCTATTTCCGGCAGCGACGTAATTGCAAAAACAACCGTCAAACTTCTAGGTGTTTATCTGGATTCAGACCTTTCGCTAAAAAGTCAGGTAAATAGGACCGTCAGTACTGGTTTCTTCTATCTAAGACAACTTAAATCAGTTCGTAGGAACCTCTCAACAGAGGCAACTAAGCTTCTTGTGAACTCATACATAGTATCACGTCTTGATTACTGTAATGGCATTTATGCAAGACTTCCTAAATGCCAAACTGATAAACTACAATCAGTGTTCAACGCCGCAGCACGGCTTATTACTGGGGTACCCAAGTTTTCGCACATTTCGGAACACCTTCGAAATCTTCACTGGCTGAAGTGTCCTGAACGGATCCAATACAAGTTATGCTGGATGGTGTTTAAAGCTCTCAACGAAATGGCTCCACCCTATATCTCTGAACTGTGCATTCCGGAAAATATTGGTCTAAGACATTCAACTCTTAGATCAGCGACATCATCTGCAATCGGAAGGTTGAAAGAACCTAAGCGAAATCCGAACACTAACTTTGGTGATCGTGCTTTCGAAGTATCCGGCCCTGAGGCTTGGAATAAACTTCCTATGGAATTAAGATGTATAACCAGTCCAACAGAATTTAGATCCAAACTTAAAACTCACCTATTTAAACACTCATTTCCATAAATTCGCTATTTCATTCAAACATTGCTATCCAATCTGTTGTTGAGCGATGAATTATCTTATTGCAGTTGAGATCGACGATTAAATTCATTCATTCATTTAAGATACCTATGCTTTCCTTTAAAAACTGTTAACCCATTACAATCATTTTCACAACCGTGTTATAAAATTGTAATATTATGTACGAACTTCCTTCTTCTTCTGGCGCTAACAATATTAATATTAAAATACGGTATAAAATAATTTGTAAAATGTGTAGAATAAAATATCTATGTATGTATACATGTATATATAATATCCTCAAATTGCTTCGACTCTCTTTCTCTGTCTGTACCTATATCTGTAGAGTTTTGTTGATCACTTGGTAATATTAGATACCTGGCAAAACTAAAAATATTTATTGTTGTATGTAAATACCTATTTTAATTGTAAATCTCTAATTTTAAGTCACGGTTGCAAATATTTGTATGTCACCAGTTTTAAGTCAGTAGTAATAAGTCTTAGTTGTAAGTCACTAGCTACATATAAGTCTTAAATGTAGGTTCCTAGTTATAAGTTTGAATCCTAGTTGTAAGCCTATCGTATTCATTTTATTTTATTGTATGCTTATTATATGTACAGCGCCCTTGAGATGATTTTTCATGAAAACGGCGCTTTATAAATCAGCCAAATATTATTATTATTATTATTAATAAAAAAATCCCATCTTGCTTCATCCCATCCCATTGCGCCTCCCCCGCCCCCCGTTGTGGTAAATATAATCGTGACAATTGCCGTTTCAGATTTACGAGTTGTTGGGGGGCGTTAGGAAAAAATAAATTCTCAAAGGGGGCGGTGGGCAAAAAAAGGTTGGGAATCTATGGATTAGAGTGTAGTGAAATACCCACCACCACTATATAACATGTCAAAAGTTGTGTTGGTCCACTTTTGGTACCATCAACCCGAGCGTTTATTGAAATAACATTATCATATACAAACAAGTAAGTAACCCGCCTCACTAGACGATGTCTGTTCTGAGACGGGTACATATATATTATGCATACATACACACATACACATATGTATACGCATGCATGCACATATTCATAAAAACGTAAGTATATAGAATCTAGATAAAATTATTGGAAATTGTTAAAAGGTTACCATAAAACCAAAACCCTGAAAAGAATTATTGGTAATTGCTAAAAGGTTATCATGGGATGTATATAATGTCATAACACCAATAATATAAAAAGAATTATTGAAAATTATTATAAGGTTATCATGGAATGTACATGGTATCGTAAAACCAAAAATCTTAATAGAATTATTAGAAATTTTTATAAGTTTATCGTGAATTGAACCAACCGTTAAGTTTTATCTCGCCCAATATAAATAATAAAATAATTAATTAATTGTGAATTTATAAAATGGTTTTTTTTCTAACATTTCTATTTACAATTGAGAATTCAACATCTTTTCAATGGTTCAAAGCAATCTCAGAATCGAGCATCTTTGGAATCAAGTCAACTCAACACCTCTTCGAAAAGTCATTAAAAGCTTTAAAAAAAGTATTGAAAAATAGTTCAGAAGCTAATCTAACGCAAACTATTTTTTTATTATAAATTTTTTACATCTTTTTAAGGACTTTTTAAAGGAGGTGTTGAGCTGATTTAATTTTGAGTTGTCCGGTAATCCTTTTAAAATATGTAAAAAATAAGAAAAGTATTTATTAATTACATTATTAATTACTCATCTCTTTTAGATGAAAGAGGTCAGAGTCAATATATGGAAACAAAACACCTGACCTTTATTATGTCAATAATAATCTAAAGGCAAAAAACCTAACCTAACCTTAAGTAACGTAACTTTGCCTAACCTAACCTAAATTTACCAAAAATTTACTGGACAATATTAAAACGTGGCATAAACTTTTCAACTTTATTTTGGTATAATTAGGATCATTTTCAATAATAAAAGCGTATTAAATCGTGCGAATGCGAATCCTTTCTAAAATGAATCAGAAGGTTCTCTGGCGGCGGTTTATCAAGTAACGTAATAGTACATCTTCTTCATGTTACTAAATCGTGAAGCGTTTTTCAGATTAAATATTCATAAGCCACACAAAGTACCATTTCTTGATGATTCCCATATATTACTTAGAGCCATTCATAGTCATCACGTACGAACGAGGCACAACAAATCACGCGCGTTGGTCGTTTTTTTGCTTATTCTGCCTTCTACGTGATTTTTTGATAAATTATTTCATAGTAATTGGGAATAACGTACTCTATTATAAAAATTGAAAAAAATCAGTAAATTTTGTTTAAGAACAAACGATATATTGTTATACCCATATTATATTCTGTGAGTGCCGACGGATCGAGAATCTTTTTTAGGTATTTTGGAAGCATTTTAATTTATTCCTACACTGAAAGTAAGACTGAATGATTACGTTTTAAATATTTGCTGGTGCACTTTACTAGTATTATGGTGTACATGTAAACATCCTCATACATTTGAAATAGGCAGAGAAAAATCTAATGAGTGAGGCTCTATTGAAAGATTTATATTTAAGGAGCCTTAAAGACGTTAGATATTGAGTTTTACTCCTGCTTATTGTCTGTTTCTGTTTTATTTAATTTTACTGTCCATAGGCGCTTATAATCTGTTCAAACGCTGGTATATCTAAATAGTATGTATAAATAAGTTGATTTGCGACCACCATTTAGAATGGAGTGCTGTTTTAAATACCTTTATCAAAATCTAATAGTTCAGCTTAACTTATTTCTATCCCCTACTAAACCCAAAAAAATATTTTATAAAATCTGTGTGTACATTACTACAAACTACTATATATTTTCCTGGGTAGGATTACAAAATAAAGCTCACTGTACAAAATAAAGCTCGTTGCCCGGAACTCCTACGATGAATAACTACGAGTTCCCAACAAACGAACCAGATCAGACAAAAATCTTAGCCTCCCTCGGTGCAACACCAATTCTAAGCAAAACTCTTTCATTATCGTGCATCACTCACTTTCAATACCTACTACATACAACTTGACATTTTTTACTTTGTACCACACTCTTAAAAATAACACAGGCGAATCTTGATGCTTTATAACAACTATACATAGATACTCATCGAATGCTTTCGCCATTCTCTCAAATTCCTTTTTTTGCTACGCACATTATCATCAGTGTACGTACTATCCTTCAACTATACCGACCCTCCCCCCTCCCCATCCAAACCCCACCCTATTCTAAACTTAAACAATTTGTTATGTAATCTTTCTTAATTACCATCTTTCAAATCACTTAATTATCACCTTTAAATGGCACAATGAATGAAACATAGATATTTTACTGCTTTATTTTATATTTATTTCAACTTTTCACTGTGCCATTCAGGTTGATACGCGTAATTTGATACCCATAACACCTACTTTCCTGTTTCAAAGAAGACTCCTACCACAGGCGCGGTCGCTCCATACATACTGTGTATTTTCGAGGCGTATAATAAATATAATAATAATTATTATTTATTTATTCCGAATTTAACGACACCGTCCCAACCTCATAAGCCCAAAAGAACAAAACCCAAGACCGGGCCGAAATACATTTATAATATCTACCATTCGATTCAGGAACAACTTGAATTATCTGCTTTATTTCAAATCTACGGTGTTAGAAAAAGTGAGATATTCACGCGTGCGCTTTTAGTTCTGCGAATCGCTAGTTTCGTCCGAAGCCAGATAAGCATTCGATAGGAGCATCCAACGCCCAGAAAATTTAATTTTAGAACTGTAATAATTGATGTGAAGCATAAAGGATTTATAGAGCTAATTTGATATACTATTTTTTTTCAGTAATCGCATCTTCTTTGTGGGCTAGTGTATAGATTTTTATATTAGATATTAGGTATATCTTTATACAAAAAGTCACCGACCCCCACTGTCCTACCACTGAGCCACTTCAGTCGCCGATAATTAAAATAAAATTAAACAAATTTAAACCTACGTATAAAGAAATATTCAAAAAAAGATTCCCCTTAAAAGTAATCGCTTTCAGCAATGACTGACCTTCCCTCCGAGGTTGCTAGATTAATCAAAAATGTCTTCCGTTTCTACCGGTAATGATATTTTTAACAAGGAATATTAGAAAGCTATCAGCAATTACTTTCTGATATTTTGTTAACAATAATTGGAGCTTGGATATAACGTACAATACTCATCCAACCACCTCGAAGAAGACGAGCACGACTGATGGGAATAATGACTTAATGTTTCCTTGAAATCAATCCGGCTTGCTTTAACACGAAGAGAATCGGAGGTCAGAATTTAAAGATGCCATGATAGTGAAGCATTGAATTCAATATGACAATTTCTGCCTTTTAAAAAAACTATCCGAAAAAAGAATACATGGCTAATGAACCAAAACAATTCATTGTTTTATTAAACCATAATGTTTTCAAACCCAAAGCATCCCTTTGATTTTTTTCTATGGAAAATTTTAAAGTGATTTGATATTTACATTAAAGTGCCAGTTTTTTGTGAAACACGATAAAAATTCCTTGTGTAACTCAAAAGTAATTTTTCAGTTTTTCTTTAAATTTCTCTACAGAGGAAGTGAAATATGTCTACCGTGTAGAAATATTAGCATGTCTTTTTTTAATTTCTCTTCTGTACTGCTCCCAACCACCTGAAGCCAGTGAGACTATGGCATCCCCAATTGGGATGTGTTGTGAGGCTGAAGGTAGTGGGAGGGTGAGGTGATGGGGAAGAGTAAGGTGTGGAAGGGCCTGGCTATTCAGATCTGGCCACCAAACATGGTTAACGCCATTGCAAGCAACTTTTTAATTCTGAATGGTGGTTCTACATTTGGCGATAATGATAGTATCTTCAACCTTAGAACACGTCAAAATTCTTTATATTATTTTATACGATTGAAATGTAAAACAACACAATTCAATAATATTAAATTTACTTGCGCAACCAGGCTTTGAACACGCGACCTCAGGACTGGTAGTCGAGAGCCTACCAGTCCTGAGGTTTGTACTCTGCTTCCCGAACGAACCCGAACGTCGAAACACCACTGTAATATCGTACAGCAATTCTAAGGTATGCCTTCCACAATTTTAGAATACACTAGCTGACCCGGCCATGCGTTGCTGTGGCTAATAAAACACAACATCATCTACTTGATGGTTATCCAACCTTTATAACCACCGCTGTCTTTGAGTTTATCGCGAAGAGACAGACAGATGCCGCGGAGGACTTTAATTTATAATACGGAGGGATGGTGTGAAAGATTATAATAATGTGCATGAAATTCTTGGGGTAACTAACGTATTTAAGTTAATAAGGATTAATACTGTATCCGTCTAAATAACTTTTCAATTACCGCAATGCACGTGACCATTTTTTTTGAAGATAGAATGGGTATAGTAAGCTATCCGTAAAAGATAGATATGATGCCTTCGCGGACTTTTTTGTAGATCTATAAAAGAGGAATATCCCACCATGCTTTGTTTTGTTATATCCCAAAAGGATTAGGCAGCGTTTTCGATGATAGCTACCAGGTGGCTTGACTTTTTCCGACACTTCTAACAATTATCGTTATGTTTCAACCAATTTACACAAATCCTTGACAAATTACATAACTAAACCTTCTTCACAAAACACTCTATCTATTGGTGAAAACCGCATGAAAATCCGTTCAGTAGTTTTCGAGTTTATCGCGAACAGACAGACAGACAGACAGACAGGCAGACCGACAGACAGACGACGCGGGGGACTTTAATTTATAATATGTAGAGATGTAGAGATGATGTAGAGATGTTACGAAGAAATAACTCGTTGCGGCGCCATATTGTCATGATCAAAATCACTTCAAAATCAGTTCATTTTTACCAAGGGGGCCTAGGACCATTCATAATTTGAAAGTTTGATGAGAGAAAAAGTTACAAACATCATCAATTAATTCAGTCTTTTATCCTTGGTGTGATTGACGCAACAGGTTGCATTGAATGAATTATGAATTACCATCAGCTATTATCGAAGAAACCTTGTTTGTGAAATCTGGAGCACGATTTATTTTCTTGTCAATTAAAAATAATTAAATGATCTATCACTACAATATTATTATTGCACATTTCTCGCAAGTGAAATTCGAAAACACGTTTCAAGATTATGATTTTCACTCGAATTAATTTTAAGACAATGTAACGCAGAAACGTGAGCCAAGTGTTAATCAAATTAATAGGCCTCATCGATATTAAATAAGTACTAATGTTTAAACTTATCCATCTATATACAGGGCGTAAAGGGACGCACTTGACTTACTTTATTTTAAATGATTTCTGACATCAGTTGAAGTAAAAAATGTAAATAAAATTTTGGTCTCTGGTGACATTTTTGATTGTTTTTTTCAACTTAAAACATAAAAACCAGAAGGTATTGGATAGATAGAGTCGGGTGAGCGGTTGGGTTAGGTACACATGGAAGTTTTTTTTATAGGTTTTGAAAAAAAATTGGAAAAAAAACACCAAAAACTCACCTGAAATCAAAATTTCACTATATTTTTTTACTTCAAATAATGTGAGTAGTCATTGGTTAAAGCCAGTCAAGTACATCCTTTAACATCCTGTGTAAATATTATTATTTTTTATTTTTATTGAAATTTTTTTAATTTTTTGGTACAGTACATACAATAGATACATAAATATAATGAAAGTATAAAAAAAAACTTAATACAATTATTAAATACAAATATGTATAGGTACATATTTTTTAAAAATATTCTCCCATAATAAGCAGATGCTTGTGTGTACGGGAGGAAGTATTATTTGTTAGGTTATTTTGATTTTATTTTTTTGAAATTTAGTTTATATAAAGAATAAGAGAAACTTATGTGTATATATGTATACATTTTTTTAAATTTTTATTTATTATTTTTTTTTTAGTTAAGGTTTTCAGTATATTTTTTTAATTGTGTTTTGAAATTTTGAAACTGTCCTTAAGGGATCTTATATTTTCTGGTAATTTATTAAAGAAATTTGTTCCCAAGTATTTGTAGTTTTGTTGACCCAAAGTTTATTTACAAATGGGAATTGGTAACATGTATTTTTGCCTGAGATTTACTGTGTTTTTGAAAGGTATGGTTTTGTTTAGGATATCCTCTTTGTAAACTTGTAAGGTTGAATGATACAGGAAGAGAGTATTTAATTTTCTGACTTTAAATTCTTTGAATATGAGTTCAGATGGATATAGAAATGATTGTTTTAATATTATTTTAATTATTCGTTTTTGCGCAATGTAGAGAGATTGTGTGTGAATTTTATAGGCGCTACCCCATCCTATTATACCATATTGGATTATGGATTGACAAAATGCGAAGTACGTCATTCTCAGTAGTTCTTTACTTAGAATGTGTCTCAAACAGCTAAAAATATATGTCAATTTTCGTACTCTGTTTTTAAAAATGGTTATATGCGGTATCCATTTTAGACATTGGTCAATAGTGATTCCTAGATATTTGGTTAAGTTTTCATTTCAATATTAGTACACAGTAAGTTACAGTGGTGTTGTTGAGTGTTAATTATTAGTTTTTATTAATAATTGTCTACCTATAAATCAACGGTTTTATTCCGAAAATGATCAAATTTTATACACGTACCTTCAAAACAGGAGAAAGATTACTGTCTACATAAAAATTTGAAAAACCACCCAAATCCCCTTTTCCCATATCTTAAAGCAGAATTTTGAAATTTCTTGATGAAAAACTTCACATTCAAAATAAGAGAAAAATTACTGTCTTCGTCTGATTTCTTAAAACTATAAAGCTCGGGTAAAGCCAAAAAAAATCAGGTACCTACGTATAAACATAATATATAAATTAATTCTTCACATGTAGCTAACACTTTGTGGGAATACATAATAATAATAAACACAATTAAATAACTTTGTTTCAATTCCACTTTATTATTTCTTAATCCAACCGGTTTCGGTTCATCCTGAACCTTCCTCAGGGGTGAATAAATTATTCACAGATGAACCGAAACCGGTTGGATTAAGGAATAATAAAGTGGAATTGAAACAAAGTTATTTAATTGTGTTTATAAATTGTTTTAAAATATTTCTTATTTCCCATTGAAAAGTTAAAATTATTTTTGTTTAGATATCTGAAGTAATTGTTCTGTGTGCTATTTACGTTATAAAAGAAAAGTACCTACCTAATATATAAATTTAAAAAACTATACGAATTGCTCGACAACACTTGAATTCTCCCTACTTACATCATAAAAAGATTGAACGGTAGTTTGTGCAAGACTTGGTCTGTAGTGAATTGATCCCGCAACGCCTCCGTACAAAGGCGATGTAATAATAGTTGTCCTAAAAGATTTAGTTGAAAATACATATTATTTATTATAAATAATATAAATACGTGAAAGAGAGGTCAATGAAAGTAGTTGTTAGGTGTTGTTTATTGAAAGCTAGAGGCTCTTTTGAAAAATCTTTTGTATGTGCAACCAGAATAGACTTTTGAATCAAATGCTACGAATGTTAAGAAATACTTCCTTACAAAGCTTAGTTGTTGCCTATTCTGCTCAATATATTATTTTATTGCATAATTCGCGGTGATATCAATAATAATGCCTTAGAACCATTGATTGATTGTGTTTTCTACAAAAGGCGCAACATTCGCTCTTGTCCTAATTAATTATTGTAGTGAGCGCGCTTTATTTATACGTCCGCGTTCTTCTTTATGGAACGCTGGCTCAAAAAGTATAAATTATTTATGGTAATTCATAACATTATTATAACAGACACTTTATAATATTCACATACTACCTACCCTGAAATTTTTTTATAAAAAAAAAATACTACATAAGGGGCCGATGCCAGATAAACCTCCGGTCGCGTAAAAACTGCTACCTTCATGCTGCTGCGGTTCATTATGGCACTGGACTACTCCACTCCAATGCATTGTTCTACTCAGTTTCCGTACAGTTCTTTGAACACACGAAGATATGGATAAATATGTTTGTTCATCATTGAAGCAGACCATAAATTCGATAAAGAATCGAGCGCACCCCTAATGCACAGAAACACGATAGGTATCAGATTGGATAACTTAGAAGCACTGGAACTAAGGAAGGCCAAAAACATTAATAGTAAGGTAATTAACAATCAAATAAATTTAAATAAAAGTCCAATACTATGCTTTTTACCTATTGACAAAGAACCTTCCCTTTCCCTTCCCAATTCTCCATCTACACTTACGCCTACTTCTTCCTTCACTTGAGGAGTCCAGTCCATTTGGTGTTAAAACATATATTACCTATAACACATGTAACTTAATTATAGTAGAGTATTATACGGCCCTGAAGAAGCTACGGTGTTAGCGAAACCCGGTCAACATAAAGTATAGAAAATAAAAGTAATATTTACAAAGTTATTGTTTTATTTTAAATTACAAAGGATAAATGTGTAATTATTAATTTTCATTATAATACAGTCAAAATTAAACATTGACATATTTCACGTTAAAAGATTAAAAATCAATAATTTTATAAAAAAATTCTTGAAGACAGCGGTTAATTATTTTAACTACAGCATTTTTAATTATATTACACAACGGAGAACAAAAACATAAATGCCTCATCGATATCTTTAGCACATAAAAAAAAGAATCATTCAAAAGCATTGAAATGAAATAACAAAGATTGGCACTAGTTATAACAATATGACCAAATTAGGACAAAACAACGATATGGTGATGGGTTTGTTTCAGAGAACGTTACCTAATTTATATATCCTTTAAATCGGATTACTTAAGTTCTATACAGTAAATATTATGGTATTTCCATCGTTTTTTTATTCTTGAAAAAAATTACGTTAATGAAGGTATTTTATTTTTTCGTATTAACGAATACGTTTCCAATAACTATTTAAAATATGTCATTTTCGATTTGCGGCCAAAACGACATGTTCATTTTTATTCGTAAATTCGGCGGCGTTGACGTCAAGCCGGGCAACGTTGGTGACAGAGGTTGAATCAGCCAGTGGCGGTTTTCATGTCATAATAACGTTATAGCCAGTTAGAACCGTTTCTGAATGTGCAGTTTTTCAAATTGATGATTTAGAATGAACATATAAAAATTACACTTTTTTACTACATTGTTCAGATTCAGAAAAATAAACATAAAATCATTATTAAAATTTTAACGGTATTCGTAGTTTGTGAAAATACCCCATTTATTATGCATTCTCATGGACAGTTTTTTTATCTTTCAGACTATTTCAGGGGTATCAGTCAATAAATTGTAAATAACAACAAAAATCAACAATGATTTTAATGCACGTAGGCCGCTATCCAGTACCTTTTCCTGATTTAAAGATGTTAATGAATGATGATTTATTAAACCAGGTATTAGACCTCTTTAGCCAGTCTTTAGATCTTGTCAGAAGTAAAAGGTTAAATATCAATTTAAATCGCATTTCAAAGGAAATTGACATTTCACTCCAAGGCAACTATGCATCAATATCCTTTCAAATTTGAATTCAATGAAAGAGTTAAACACAAGGCTGGGTTTGGCTTGAATATTTTAATGATTTATGTAATAAGTTATAACCGAAAGATTAGAAAAGAACGAAAACTGAATTTTAAGGAAATTGACGCTTCATCACAATGTAATCTTTCAGTATCATTTAAAAATTTCCTTTGAAAAAATACATACACAAAGTAAAAATTTTCTCTCTTATTGATGGTTCCATGACAGTTCATCCTGCGACAATTCATCCGGCGACAGTTCATCCTGCGACAGTTCATCCTGCCGACAGTTCATCCCGCCGACAATTCATCCGGCGACAATTCATCCTGACAATTCAACCTAACCTAACCTAACCTAACCTAACCTAATCTAACCTAACCTAACCTAATCTAACCTAATCTATAAGTATAACCTATAAGTATAAGTATGTCGTATTTTGTTATTCACGCATGCTTCTTCGGAGAGTCGAAATTATTGTTAGTAAAAATATTTTTACAGCGGATTTCCACTCAAGATGCCTTCAGATATAAGTATATCGATTTTGGTTGTACGGCCGTATATCCTCTTTGCATACTTACTAAAAATCTTCTAAATGATCAGGCAGGATGAATTGTCACCGGATGAATTGTCGGCGGGATGAACTGTCGGCAGGATGAACTGTCGGCAGGATGAACTGTCGGCCGGATGAACTGTCGCAGGATGAACTGTCGCCGGATGAATTGTCGCAGGACGAATTGTCGGGTCACCCTTATTGATATGTAGATATAATTCTTATATATTTTTTTAAATGTGAATACCGTCCAAGAGTCCCAACTCCTCCCAATAGCCTGGAAACAGAAAGACTATGGCGTCCCTAATTGGGGTATGTTATGAGGCTAACATTAATAGGGAGGAAAAGTTGGGGAAGTACTAGATCTAGTAACCGAAGACGGCTAAAGTCATTTCAAGCAACATTTCAATTCAGAATGGTTGTCTTAAAACAGGGAGTATAAGTATCTTCCACCCTGGAACGTGCCACAAATACACTTTGCATTATTTTAAATGATTAAATTGAAAGGGACCCTCAGATGATTTGGGCATGTAGAGCGAATGAACGAAGAAAGTAGTATAAGAAAAATATACGACGCAAATTTGAATGGTAGAAGAAGTAGGGGACGCCCGAGAAAGACATGGCACGATCAAGTGAATCAGATGCTTGTGTCGGGCCATGTCAAAAGTCAGAACAATAGAAGAGAATGTATGAGACGATGTATGGATGTGAGTGAGGCAAAGAGTGTGTGCCAAGACCGAGTTGTTTGGCGGTCCGTCCTCTCTGCCTACCCCTGCGGGAAAGCGGCGTGATGGTTGGTTAGTTAATTAGTTATTAAATTGTTAAATAAAACAAAACAATCAAATAAAATTTACTTGCGCACGTCGGAATTTGAACCCGCCAACTCCGGACCTCTGGTCGAGAGCCTTACTCCTCCACCACGAAGTACAAAATATTTAATAAAAAATAATATTTTATTTTTTCAAATTTAAATCCAATGTGATAGGGCGCTAGATTGATGGTTTTAGTTTAGATTGAATTTTAAGGTACGGTTTCATAAATACTCTTTTTTTTGTATTTATTTTTTTTTATTTAATTAAATGAAGACAATATTAGCGAAACTCAATCGAAATCTGGAGACAGAAAAATCAGAAAAGATATTGGCTCCGCTGGGACTCGAACCCAGAACCCTTTTCTTACATGGAAACAGCTCTACCGATTAAGCTACGGAACCCATATTAATTCGGTCACTTTTAACTGTATCATACTTCGACTAAGAACTACCAACATTATCTTCATTTACTTAACGCACATATTATTGGCTGCTATCTTTATATATTTTTATTTATTTTCTGATTTTTCTGTCTCCAGATTTCGATTGAGTTTCGCTAATATTGTCTTCATTTAATTAAATATTATAATTTGAGATTTTACTCATAAAGTTTAAAAAATTAATAATAAATATTCATCCTAGACTTGCAGAAAAAGTCAATAGATGTCGCGTATTACAAATAAAATGGATAAATATTTATCCAGACACTATCTAGATTGCATTTAGTTCGAGTTGAATCTTGTAATCATATATAAAGATAGCAGCCAATAATATGTGCGTTAAGTAAATGAAGATAATGTTGGTAGTTCTTAGTCGAAGTATGATACAGTTAAAAGTGACCGAATTAATATGGGTTCCGAAGCTTAATCGGTAGAGCTGTTTCCATGTAAGAAAAGGGTTCTGGGTTCGAGTCCCAGCGGAGCCAATATCTTTTCTGATTTTTCTGTCTCCAGATTTCGATTGAGTTTCGCTAATATTGTCTTGATTTAATTAAATATTATAATTTGAGATTTTACTCATAAAGTTTAAAAAATTTATAATAAATACTCATTTTTTAAATAAATGCTATTATGCTGTCATTCAATACTTCGCAAAAAATATAATGTCAAAGGAGTTAATTCAAAATAACGTAATGGTTCTTCTAGGAGATTCTACATCACTGCCTAATGGTCATGATTACAGCAAAAAATACTGCATCAATGGAACGAAGAGAAGGAGATAAAGACCATCAAATCTCTTTTTTATTCGACATTGGCCGAATTAAATTATTTAATAGCGACACCCAACCAATTATTCAATAAAAAGAGAACATTGTATTATATTGATTGATTATTGAAATGACTATTATGAAATTCAATGTAATAAATAATATGCAGACGTATTTTATCGACTTTTGAAATAATATAATATTATTCACTAATGAGTAAGCCTTTTGCTTTCTCGTATCATTTAATATGTAAGTAACTATAAAAAATGTTTTAAGAAATCATTAATTAATTAGTAATTGAAACTGAAGCAAGATGATACTGCAATTAAATTTTGTCTAGCGTTTATTAAACTATTTTTTCATCGAAAAAAAGAGATAATTCGGTTCCTACGCAGTGGAAAGTGTATTAAAGTCAATTACGTGGAAAGGGTATTAAAGTTACTTTTGAATGTAGTTTTAATTTTTTGGTTATCTATCTATCTTCTATCTTCTATCTACATAAATAAAAATGAATCGCCGAAATGTATGTACGCGCATAACTTCCGAACGACTGCACCAAATTGAATAATTCTTTTTTTGTTGTGTCTGTTATTGCCAGTACAAGGTTTGTATAAAGAAACGGAGAGCTTTGGCGTAGTGAAATTTGTATAAAAAATTGCAATAGGTGGCACGCGAGATGTTTGAAAATTGAATGTACCGAGACTGAATGTGTAGAATGGAACTCGGAAGGGGAGAGGGGAACTCGAGAGGGGGGTTGAGGAAAATAATTTCCCTCAGGGCCTATATCATCTTAGGGGATGCTGTGTAGAAGGCTTTTTTAAGGAAAGGAAGAAGACGAAGTTTTTGGAAGGAAATAGGCATGGGTAGGAATCTGGGGGTCAGTGTGTCCAGGAGTGACGGACGAAAGAATCCATCCCTTCAACTGCGGTGCAAGGCGATAGGTCGAGGGATTCTGGCTGGAGATATCAAAACACCTCCTTAACCAGTCTCTCTCGATCCGGGGACCACTAAGTCACCAAACGTAGCGAACCATTTATCTAAGGCTTCTAAGTTATCTAAGCGTTTTCCTTTGTTGTTAATATGAAGAATATTTATCCCGGTATATAAAAGTTTTATTTGCTTCTACACAAATCGTTAAAAAATACGAAATTTATCGGATAATATCTTGACAACTTAAACTTTTAAAGTCAGCAAATGAATGAAACGTTAAAAATTGCATAAATTGTAAATATCAATTGGCGCGTGGACCCATGGCCATAAACAATTATGATTAACACAATGAGTGCTTTTAAAATGCTTGTTTTTTCTTTATTATTCTTAATATCCATGTACAACATTTTATGTTTTCATTGTGAATTGAAAAACCGTGCACACGTTTATCAATCACAGAGGTATGCTCGTATAAGCGAAATCAACATTATTACAGGTGAAGGTACTTTTCCTTAGGTATTTTTCAATAGGTAATTTATCAAATGCTAATTAGAATGTTATGTAGTTTTCCGCAATCATTTCTAACTATTCTATCACACAAATTGCCAACTGAGAAGTCTTAGTGTTAACTCAACGTTATAATATAACATTTATATTAATGTTAACTAGACGTTATCTAGGCCAACTAAGAGAGACGAAAATGGTGAATATTTTCTTTTGATGAAACCGATACTTAGGTTTCACTGGTTATGGTGCAATCGTGCGAACTTTTACCAGTTAAACCTCGCAATATGCAGGCTTCTTTCTTGTGTTTATTATTGGGCTTAAGTTGATCTGTGATCTCTTGGGATTTCAAACAGATAGGCAGATGCTGGAAACTATTATTGCTCGAACCACCATTTCATTCCAAACTAGTCGCAAATTTGGTAATATTAGGAAGCGAACAAAAATTCAGAGAAAGAATAATTACATTTTGAATGAATGCATTTTAACGGTCTCTAGTGAAAATTTGTCAACCAAAAAGTTTTTTGGGCGCTGTTCGAATGTACAGCGTTGTTCCTTGTGAAAAAAGATTGTGTTTACAAACGAAAACGTAATAGGGTATTTTCACAAATAATGAATACCGTTAAAATGTGCGGAAAATTTATCCGAATCTGATCATTTGTCTAAAAAAGTCATAATTTGAATATTTTGATTCGTAATTATTGAATTGAAAAAAACCGCACATTTCTAAGAGGTTCCAACTGGCTTCAACGTCATTATGACATAGAAAACATCTACATCTGGTAAGACGGCAGTCACCAACTTTGCCCGGCGTGAAGCCAACACCGCCGAATTCACAAACAAAAATGTACATGTCGTTTTGGAAGCAAATCGAAAATGTCACATTTAAAATCGTTACAGAAAATTTATTCGTCAACGTAATAGTAAAATTAAAATAGCTTGATTATCGTATTTTTTCCTTAATAAAAAAACAGCGAAATTACCATACTACATCACACTACAGGGATAGCCAGGTAGGTACGTATTATAAAAAAATGAAAAGCGTTTTTCTTGGGTAAGTAATATTCTAAAAAGATCTTGCAGTAAACAACTCTCGTGAATATTTTTAAGCACTTGAAGTAGATATGTCGAAATATACATTTTTATATGCATGCGTGTGAGAATATGACGTATTATGTGATAATTATATTATAATATGCAGCTCATCAACAGAAGCTACGATAGCTCATTAAGAATAATGTTTCAACTGAAAAAAGAAACATTGTACTTACCTAACAATTAAAAAAAACATTGTCTTTCAATGTACAAGTACCAATGTAAAAAAAAGCTATTTAAAAATGGCGCGTCGTGGGAAATTCATTTGCACGACCTTAGAAATATTTTTTCCCGCGTATTTGTGAATCTCAGAAGACAGATTATCCAAGAAAAAAGTTTTAAATATCTGGTGAAGATTCTCAGACCATTGTTTTATAGTACAATTTAATGAGTCACGCCGCGTCTATTTATGAACCTCGTGCATTAAACTATGAGAACTGATTAATAAAAATACATTTACATGTTCAACCTAAGGTATGTTTGATTGTATCGATACATTAATTATAATTCAATAGATGCGCTCCGTGCTATGACCCTCATCTGTGCAGGTTTTATGAATAAAATTAAAATTCCAACTAAACGAGTTCGTTTACACATAATAACTGAGAAAATGCGGATTAGGCTCATTCAAGTTTTGAAATTTTCTTCTGAACTAGAAATAGCACAGTCGAGTTATCAACGTTGATATTAAGAAGAATTAAAAACTATTTTGAATGATTTTTTTCTTGGAAAATGGTTGAGTTTGAAAATATTATGTATCTGCGTCAAAGGAATAATTAGTACTGCCGCGAAGGGCCGCAGAAATTAAATAATTAAATTGGATGTGATGATCTTAAAAAAGTTCGACGATTCACGCCAATTTTTTCGTCTCGCGCTTTTTTTAGATATCACAATTGTAATCGTTGTTTTTCAGACATCCAAACCGTAGTTACGTTTTTTTGACATCCATACTGTAGTTTCCGTTTTTTTTAGAAAAACGAACCGGCGGTCTTTGTTTTTTTAGACAATCCAACAACAGTTTACGGTTTTTAGACATCCAAATACCAAATAGTCTTTAGCTTTTAAACGACCAAACTGAAAGCATCGTAATTTCATTATCAAAATTTTTGTTGTCATTTTTGGGACATGCAAATTAAAATATTATTTTTTGCAAATATGGTTCCAAATCGTCAATGTATCTAAATAGGATATTTCTACTACGTTAGAAATTCTATTATGCCCATTAGCATTCTGAACACTGTTTTTGTAATTCACGCATTGTTCACTATTGCAAGTAAATAACGAATTAATCGGACGGCTGTTAAAACAGTGTGAAATTACACTCATTATGGAATTTAATCACTCATTGATTATAACTATTATCATGTTATAAGAACGTTTACTAAAACAACACTATCCCTCTTACTAATAAATTCCAACCAAATGATAAACGTCTATTCAATTACTAAGACCCATTATGTTAGCACATTTTTTCCCTTTTTATTTTTAAAATGAGCTCGCAACAATATCCAGGTAGATAGATAAGTTGGCAGAGGAAAAGCCACATTTCATGACTTTGACATATAGGTAATAGTCAGATCTGCAAAGATTTTTCAGGGTGATAAGCAAAAGCAAAGGGATGGTGCCCTCCAAAAGGTCGAAAAGGAAGATGCACGGGTCTGTCTACATGGTACCTATAGGAAAATCATTTGTTCATCACCTAACCTAACCTACCCTAGAGTTAAAAAAATGATTGAATAAGCAAATAAATTTTTTGAAGTGAAACTTTAGCACAGTGATTTGCAACTCGGTGAAACGGAAACGACACTAAAAAGAGACAAACACATACATCAATAGCAGTGGTTCTTAACTTGGGTTCGGCGGAGGTCAGTGTCGCGGGTTCGGCGGAGGTCAAAACATACCCCCAATTTATATGATTCGTGACGACAATCCCCTCTTGTCCATCATTGGCTTGTTCTTCATGGTTTTGGTCTTTAATGGTTTTGTTCATTTTGTGCACCTATGTACAAATATATACCTGTATTTGAATTTGAAATAATCACATTTTATTTTTCAAATTAAGAAGAGTTCGGTGAATGCGCGTATAAAACTGGTGGGGGTCAGAACCTCCAACAAGAGTGAGAACCACTGATCTATAGGATTTAGCCTGCGAGAGAATGAGATAGAATGTAACCTTACCGCATGGCCTCTTTGATTATGAGCTCACTTTTCAAGGCTTTTATTGGTTGAGATCGTGCGGGTAAAGGTTTCACTTCTATCGCATGTGAACTGCACTCTATTTTTTTTAAACTTAATGAGTAAAACCTCAAATTATAATATTTTAATTAAATGAAGACTGTCGTACCCAGAACCTACGGCTTGCGGGGCGGAGCTCTACCAACTGAGCTAATGTGTCCCTATTCGATTCGGCCATTTTTGCTATTTAGATAAATTCTTGGATAAATTAAAGTCTTGGATAAATTTGATCCATTTTTATTTTTAACATGCGACATCTTTTAACTTTTCTGCAAGTCTAGGATAAAAATATTAATTTTTATTTTTAACTGAATGAGTTCTTCCTAGGTTCGAGTCTTAGATGTGACCGTATCTATTTCTGATTTTTCAGATTTTTGATAGATTTTTGCTAATATTGTCTTCATTTAAATCAAATAAATTTACTTCTTCAAATTCGCAAATACACTTTGTGGCGTCATTATTGATTAAATGAAGACAAATAACTTTATAAACACCACTATATTTCAAAAACAATGTTTTCTTCGTCAAGATATTATACCTATTATTAATATCCTGTTTAAGAAAGCATTGTTTTTGAAACATGTTAATAATGTTAATAATATAATGGTGTTTACAAAGTTAAACATTTTCATTAAAACAAATAAATTTAGTTTATCATATGCAAAATGTGCATTAGTTACTTGGTCTGCTCAAGGAACGAAGAAGTTATCTCTTTCATATTTTTTTTCTATTTAAAGGTACAATAAAATTATTTTCGGTAAAATGTCGTAGTTAGCTGACTCTCCACAAATGAAGTAAAGGTGATTATTATTGTTATTGGTGAGTATTATTAAGAATTATATTAAGAATTACCTACTATAATATTTTAAGAGTACATTTTAACGATTGTGATCCCAAAGTTGTTTCAATTAAACTACCAAATTGATTGATCATTTTACTTCTCGACATATTAAAGTCCTCCACGCGTCTCAATTTGGAAAACGGGTGTAGGTAGATACCGCCGCGGGGAAACCATCTATTGGAAAACCAACACATAATTCACCCCGAGTGGTTTGCTACGTTTGGTGACTTGACAAGGGTACCCGGGTTCATGGGGTTAAGTTGTTAACTGCATGGCGGGCCGGATCGGGAGAAACTTTTTGAGGGATACCTAACCCAGACCTCTCCAGCCGCACTCTCTTGACCAATCGCCTTGCATCGCAGTGGGAGGGATAAATTCATACGTCCGTCACTCCCCAACACATTGAACCATAGATTCCTTCCTTTCCCTGAACGACCCTCATACAGGATCCCAAATTATGATAATGAGAATTTTTTTCCTTTTTAATTTAAAAAGACATTTCAATTAAGCCAATAAATTAATAAAACGTTTTACTTTTTAGATATTTATTTTAGATTTTATTTTGGTTTCACCATTTAAATTAATGCTTTATTACTTGTTCGTAATGTTAACTGATCTGGCGCCCTTAAATTCTTCTTCTTCTTGTACCCTGTCCGTTCAACGGACGTTGGCTAAACCACTGTCTGACTAGACTGGCCAAACCACTGTCTCATGTTTTTCAGCCATGAGGTTCTCCTTTTTCCAGGGCCCCGTCTTCCGGCAATCTTTCCCTGCATTATGAGATATTCATACTTCTCTGGATGTCTCATCACATGTCCAAGATATTGAAGTTTTCGGATTTTTAAAGTTTTAATTACTTCATTTTCTTTATTCATCCGAACCATAACATCTTCGTTTGTAACCCTGTCCATCCAGCTTATTTTAAGTTTTCTTCTGTAGATCCACATCTCGAATGCCTCAAGTCGCCTAATTAAATCTTCAGTAAGCGTCCATGCTTCCATTCCGTAAAATAATATAGAAAACACGTAGTATCTGACCATTCGCATTCGTAATCCAAGGTTGAGATCATGACTGCATAACATTTTTTTCATGCGGATAAAGGTTGCACGAGCTTGCTCAATGCGGCAACTGAAGGATCCCATCTATCATTTACATTGCAGCCCAAGTATACAATACTCTGTACCTTCTCTAGTTTTGTTCCAGCAATATAAAGATTTTCATCCATTGCGTTATTTTTGCTTATGAACACGTATTTTGTCTTATTTATATTCAGTTCTAGCCCAAAATTCTCACAAGTCTTCACTACTTGATTCAGCAAAAGTTGTAAATCCTCAATGTTACTTGTTAGAAGTACTGTATCATCTGCATAACGCAGGTTGTTCAGAATCTTCCCATTTATAACAAGTCCTTGAGTAGCTTCTTGCAGAGCTTCATTGAATATTTCTTCTGAATATAAGTTGACCAGCATAGGTGAAAGAATACAACCCTCTCGCACGCCTCTCTTTATTTCTACTTCGTCTGTTAGACATTGCTCTACTCTTACTGCTCCTTTCTGGTTCCAATAAAGATTACCTATTATCCTAATATCTTTATCGTCTATCCCGGAGGTTTTCAGAATTTGAATCATTTTGTCATGTCTAACTCTACAAATGCTTTAAGAAAGTCAATGAAGCATGCATGTACATTTGTATTCACATCTCTACATCTTTGGATTAGAACTTGAGTACTAAATAACGCTTCCTGAGTACCCAACCCATTTCGAAAGCCAAATTGTGTGACACCTATCTTTTCTTCCACTTTGCGATATACGCGTCCATGTATAATTCGTCCATGTATAATGCCCTTAAATATATTGCAATAAGTTATCAAATTTGACTAATAAAATTTTTTAGTCTCCACGCATCTTTAGATACGTTTTAACACCAAGAAAAAAACACAGAACGCAAGAACTAGCCGGATGACAGTCCACATAAAGGTTATCGCGATTTTTCCTAGACAGGGCGTGTGTATTTGCTTTCATCCAGTCAACCAGTTTTTCCACTCTGGTTAGAAATACGTAATAATACATAATGACATAAGGAAATGTGCTGTAGGACTGCTAATGGTATATTCTCTGGGGATATTGAATAGCGGACGGGTACCCAACGCACGTAGACTTCATTTTATTGTAAATGAGTTTCTACTGGATGCGATTTATGTGGTGCAGCGAAAAACTCTCAAACCCCCGGGCAAATTCGTAAACCGATTTCACGATTTCTCACCAGCCAAGTCAAATGCGAATGCTATTAAAATATATTAGTTTTAGACAAATTTAGAGTAGACCTAAATTATATACATATTTAGAGTAGTTCACTAGCCTAGTTTTGTGTGTAACATTACCTTTTTTATCTGATTACCGCACAAGTCCCAACTATTCCCAACCAACTGAAGCTAATGAAATTGTGGCATCCCCAAAAAGGGTATTTTTTTGCGGCTGAAGGTAGTGGGGAGGGAAATGCGACGGGAAGAAGATCAGTGATCTGTTCAGATCACTAAACACGGCTAAAGCCATTTCAATCTACGTTTCAATTCTAAATGGTGGTCTCACACCAGGGCGATACTGAGAGTATCTTTTACTCTGGAACGTGCCGCAAATATACCAGATACGAGCAGTATTTTAAAATAATATAAAATTGAATTGCGCGCGCCCTTCGGATTGCTAGTCGAGAGCCTTGCTCCTCGACTACGGAGGCCGCCATGTTTCTTTGCGGTTATAGTTTAGAAGAGAAGCATTACACGGAGTTGTAATCAATATCATCATCAAATCAAAAGTTGACATCAATAATAAGAGCCAAACCGTGAAGGAATTTAATTGGAAAAAATTGATTGCTTGCAAGAAGAAGGGAGCAGGACGACATGACCTGGGAACCCGAGGCAAATAGCGAGAAACCGGAGTTGGTGGAGAGTGTGTTTATGTGGAGGAGGTCTGATCCTGGAATGATGAAGTGATTTGACTAAGGCCTTTTAGTTTGCCCTCAGGAATCTTACAGTTCATTCGTTTCATATTACATAAAGGAATGTAACGAGTTACAAGTTGTAACGCATCTTTCCAATTCAGCATTGTTTTAATTCAAGCCTCTAGGCAGTTGCCGAGACTTCCCAGATGGTCGCTACGCCTCTGCATAACATATTGATAATTTTACGCTAGGTAATAGAAAACGATTTCAATAAACAATTTGTTTAATACATAATTTGCTCCATTTAACTTTCGAAAGGATTGGGTGGCAATTCGACCCGGTGTTTAGTCGTTGCACCGTTACTGGTATCTTAATGAAGCGACTATAATAATTATTCCTTTAGTGTTGTCTTTATTAATGAATAGCTATTAAGAAGTTGGCAATTATGTTGCAATTTACGGTAAGAGCTTTGGTTCTGTGATCCCAGAGGTCGCAAGAGCTAAATTCAGCCAAGTCTAAAATAAACATTCAAAATTTTATGGCTTTCTTAATGCTTCTTGATTTGTATGAAAGAAGCCATTTGTGATTAAAAACATTAATTTTTCGTACTTACTTAAAAACACTGATTTTGATTTAGTTTAATCTTTTCAAATTAGACGGCTGAATTTTATATGTTGAGAATCACATAAATATTTCAGTAGAACATGTACATTCAGTAGAACACGTACACAATAGGCCACTTGCATGGATTTCATAACGACTTGGAAAAAATCATCTGGATAGATCCTTTTACTAAGATTACGAAAATGTTTGCAAAAATTGTTAGATATGTACAGTTTTTCTTATTTTTAAATAAATAAATCCATTATTTAGGCTCGTGACGTCACTACATGAAAATGTCCCGTCTCCGAAAATGTTCCTATTAATTTTGTAAAATTCCACACTGATTTATTTTTTTAAATTATGGCATCACTTTGATTTCAGGCGAATTTTTGAATTCGTTCACTAGATTTATTGTTTGTTCTCTGCGAACTTATCATTTGTGTCGACTTTTTGACAGATGTTCTGAAGAGAACCCCGTATATTTAATGATGTACGGGGTTCTCTTCAGAACGTGAAGATGATGTCGGTACGTGTTTTAGAGGTATAATGATTATGGTGCTGATTTTAACAAAATAAAATTTTATAATATTCTAATTATTATTATAATTTACAAGTACAAGAATATTACATTGAATTTGGTAATATAGACGCTGTACATTATAATGATTTTTGATCAATGAGATGGATCAAGGAAAAAAAATATTTATGAGATGTAATATTTTTGATATGCCTCGTTATTCTCAGTGCCATTCGTGTGGAAAACGTTATTTTTTTAAATGATTTTCGGCTATGTAATTATCGTTTTTTCACATCTATATAATTATGTCCCGTCTTTCCGGTTTATAAAAATGGTCTAATTTTTTGGATTGAAATTTTCAAAAAATCCCCAGGGTTTCAAAAATACGATTAAGAAAAAAAAATACAGAATGTCTTAGAATATTTGCCTGAACCGGAAATTTTTTTTAAAAAATGTTATGCAAGTGGCCTATTTGGGAAACTGTTATGCCGGATTTATTGGATAACTAACACCTCTACTATAGGTCGTCCCAAGTGATTCGCTACGTTTGGCGACTTAATAGGGGTGCCCAGGATCTGGAGAGGTCGGTTTGGGGAGTCCCTTAGACCTCTCCAGCTGGTCTCACTTGACCTCCTCTTCTAGCATCACGAGGGATGGATTCAAACGTTCGTCACTCCTGGGCATACTGACTTCTATATTCCTACCTACCCTTCATACCTTGTTCCTTTCCAGAACTTCCTCGCCTTCCTATTCTAAAGACGACTCTCCACACAGCATCCCCAAAGATGACATAGGGACTGAGGGTAATTATTTTCTTCAGGGCATCCTGTGTGGAGCTAATGTAAAAAGTGGTGTGTTTATACTGTTTATTCTGATTTGCCATAAAAATTAAATAATTCTTCATATATTATATCTATCCCATCGACAGCATTGTGAAAGCGAAATTATTAGCGTGTTGGTTCATTGTTCGTAGAAATATTACAAGTAAAAAATCCTCAATTCGAAAACAAACTACAACAAAAAAATTCGAGTGCAGTTTACACGCGGTAGAAGCGAAACTTTACCAAAACAATCAATCAACCAATACTTGAAAAGTGAGGTCATAATCAAAGCGACCAATGAGCGCAGACCTCGCGTAATTTCCATTTCATATCTTAACCAATAGGAGCCTTTAAAAGTGACATCATTGTGATAGCGGCCGATGAGCGCAGTTGATGCGTCGCGGGTGCACTAATCGTCATTTCCGTTTCATCCGAAATCCAAATCACAGCCGTGCTACAGAAGTTCACTTCAAAAATATCAGATGTAAAAATCAGGACATTTCCCATCCATCTTTTAGCCACCTCGTTTTTTCCAAAATATGCTTCCGTTTCAACTCACCGCCCCTCTGACGGGGGTGCGTTAATCCCATTGGGCAATAAGCAATGGGGCAATTTTCGAACATGCATGTATCAAGCGAGTGACTTTTCTCACTAAGAAGCTAGAGTATCAATTAGACGTGTTCACAGTTTTGCAAGGCGTCTGATACCCATTCAAAGCACTCCGACGTGAATTACGTGCCATATAAATGCTATCAACACTAAATTAGGGCACATTTTATGATTCAACAATAGCGAATCCCATCAGGGTTCTGTGGTTTAGCAGAATTAGCTGATGAAACACTTTCTATCGAAATATCGTGGCATTTTAATGTCAACGACTGAACCAACCCGATCCCATGCCTTATAACTTATGATTCAAGTATTTCGCTTATCTTACCTCATATCTTTTACCGTTGAAAAATAGCGTGATTTATTGATGTTAAGTGATTCATGAACATTATAATTACGTATTATATTTAGTCATCTTTAGAACGCAAACTTAATGTAGGCTCTGTTCGAGGCTGTGAAATTAGTCTCCGATGTCTTTGGTTACGATTTATAATTAAAACAAATAATCTGTCATCCAATTACGAGGAAATGGCTCGACGATGTTTTAATATTTCATTAATTATTTGTGTGGATGAGAACCATACTTATCTATTCCACTAAAAATCTTTTCTGGATACGTCATTGCTGTTACAAACATGAGCTTTACTGAAAAATACTGTTTTCTTTTACTTCCTAAATAGGTAGGTAAATAACTATAAATCCAGATAAACCTTCTTAAAAGTTTTATAAAAGTTTCTGGTTGGTAGCTTAGGTTTACAATATTTACCAAAAACAACCATATTTTTATTTGCCTAAATCACGATTAGGTAATGATCAAAAGGTTTGTAACTAAATAATTAGTTACCTTCCCAAGGTACACTGTACAGGTGTGATCGTAAACAATGGAAATCTAATTATATTAAATTATTTTGAAACTTTGAAGTAAAGTATTGAAATTATCAACAGGTAGGTAGGTAGGTACATACTGAGAAGTGACCTGCGTAAAATCGTTTGAGATGTGAGAATATTTTACTTGTTTTGCAGCGTGAAATAAAATTGGAACCACAATTAACTACAACATATTTTTCGAATAATGTTTAAACGAGTTAATAAACCAAAAAAAATGCTCGAGGGATAAGGCACTTGGCTCACAATTCGAAGGTCGCGGGATCGAATCCCGGCGTGCGCAAATAAATTTTATTCTATTAATTTGTGTTAATTCACAGTTAATTAATTTAAAATGATAAAATAGTATATTTGTGGCACGAGCCAGAGTGGAAGATACTCTCACTTTCGCCCTGGCGTAAGACCACCATTCAGAAACGTTGATTGAAATGGCTTTATCCATGTTTGGTGACCAGATCTGAATAGCCAGGTATTACAACATTCCCCAATTGGGGATGCCATAGTCTCACTGGCTCCACCAGGTGGCAGCAGCTGGGACTCTCGCGAGATGTTAATTTTGAGGCATAAAAAAAGCAAAAACCACATTATTAACTGAACATAGCGATGTCCTGTTTTAACTTGATCGTTTGGTATTTCATTAGTCTGTAAATGTGTCCGTACGTTCCGTTTTCGGTTTTCAAAAATCTGCTCCGTCCACTATTTTTCAAGCGAGCCTAACTTTTGCTAGATTACTAACGTTGATTACATAGTTTGACTGATTTACCATTTGAAAATCTTCTGTATCCACTTAATAATTTAATAAAAAATTAAAAGTCTAGCTTCAGAAACGAATTCTATCTAGATTCGTGAGAATTACTCATATTATTTTTAAAAACATCTTATTATAATATATAGATTATGATCGTTGGAAGCTTCTGGAAAATCTGCATTCTACAACATATTAATCTAAATTTATTATTCAAGTTTTATGGTTTGACAACCTGAAATCCAAACCAAAAGATGAAGAAACAAAAGCAAGTACCTATATTAAAGTAAGTGTTTCTGCATTAAATGCATCTGTAAATCTAGTTGTGCCGTACAAGCAGTTAACAGTGAAGGAACGAGGGTTAATTATCTCAATAAAGGTCCATGATTGCAGGTGGTTCCATAAATCAACCGATTTATAATTAATGATCATCTATTGCAAAAGAAGATTCCAACAAAATACTGATAAACTTACGAGCGAAAGGTTATTTTATGAAAACCTTTAAAATTGAGTAAAGTCCCTTTTAATTTTAAAGAATTTCCCTTTTTTCCGGACAATTTTTAAAGTTTTAAATAAGAATGAATGAATCCTTGGAATGTTTTTTGTAATTTAATATAAAAGAAAAAGTAAAGATTCATTCAAAAATTAACAACAGATCTTTTCAATCGTCAAAATGAACGACGTGAATATTGTTTTTCAGTCAAATAGGACCAAAGGAATAAATGAGAAATTGTATAGTGAATTAATATAAATGAACAAGTTTTAAAAGGTCTTTAATGTAATTTTTAATTTAATACAATGAAAAGAATTTATTCAAAAAATAACAACCGATCTTTTCAATCGTCAAATTGAACGACATGAATATTGTTTTTCAGTCAAATAGGACTAAAGGAATAAATGAAAAATTGTATAATGAATTAATATATTAAGTTTTAAAACGTCTTCAATTGTCAATGTTTTGAAAGCTGTTTTCAGTTTCAAAAAGTATGATTAAAGAAGGAAAATATGACATATTTGGATATTTTTATGCAAACTGAAACGAAGACTTTTTTTAAGTTATTTTTTTGCGTGATGGTTATGCATTTTTTAATTTTTTGTTTTTGTCTCTTTTGCCTTGCACAGTATTTAAAAACAAAAAACTTTCAGAACGTGATGAATTCTTTTGTATAGATTTTCCATCGCTGACAGAATAGCTCGCAAAAAAACGTAATTCATCATCTCGTGCCGAATACTTTAATGACCTTGTGGTTAGAGAAGTCATCCGTGCAAACACAAAAAAATAAGAAGACTAATAGTATGGCAGATATTTCAGGGCGGCTCAACAATAAACGGAAGTTGAATTTATTGTGGTAATAATAGTAAAAGAGATATGCTGTAGAGAGAAAATAAGAAGTACTAGTACTCATAAATTTTTCTAATTTTAATTTCTAAAATAAACTACAAATATATAATATTGACTCTTTTCTGCCTATGGAGGTGATCGTCAACATTATTTAAATGCAAATCTACATAATTTGTATACCGATATTCCGATCATTTTCAACGGGAAGCGAAACACTACAGACCACAGCCTACAACCCATGTAAATATTAGCACTGTATTTGATAAATGCATTTTCAATTTACTTAAAATTGTGACCTTTAAAGATTCATAAATCCTTTATCAAATAAGGAAAATAATGAGTAGGTGGGTTCACTACAAAATCTTGTCGTCCTTTTGCAGCATTGTGAACTTGGAAGGAACATGAAAAACAGGATAATGAACCCACTGATCCAGTTATTGACCTTCTATGCTGGTTTGTGGAACAACAACCACTTTCATTATCACCACCAGGCACTCTATTGACTGCTGAATAAAAGCCCTTAGGTACCAAGGCTTTTTCATTTCGAATTTATTCGCAGCTCTATTACGAAATTCCGTTCAAATTGAACATTTGGTCAAACCAATATGTTTTTAGGATGACCTTGAAACACCTTGGGTACAAACGTTGATAATTTTTTTTAATCTGTCGGATGTCCGCTCTCTGAGCGATGTATCCTGAATACTGACCATTGTCGATTGCTTTGGCGAAATCGAAAATTATGCCGGTTTGCTCTCTTGACCACTCGATCATTTTCCGATACTTTTAATGATACTCGTACCAATTACCAATACGTAGATATCTTGTCACATGTTGTTAGACGATCACTTTTTGAACCTCTTTTACAATGTCCATGTTTATTATTAACCCTTCAGAAATTTGGCGTATTTTTAGATGGTCGAAATATTTCTGCTTTACAATTCTTTTTTATTTTGATACATTAGTTTACATTTCATAAATTAATTGAATAATGTTAGCCTCACTGGGTGGCTTACCCGTGCTAAGGCCCTAACAATTAAATGCATATAAATAGAATATTTCTGAACATATCCGAAAAAAAATAGTTTTTGAAAGGCGATGAAATACGCTATATTCACATTTTATACTTCAACATAAACATATATTTTTTTAAATTTAAAAATTTTGTATGCAAATATAAAAAAGTTTTAAAATGGTTTACCTTCCTTTTTTTAACTAAAATTACTTGTAACGAAAAAAAAAATAATAACACATACATATTTTATTAGATAAATATACCATAAACGTTATTGTCACCTGGCTTTTTTGTCTTTCCACGTGAAAATTGTTAATGAAAAATTCCCAAAGTTTCAATTTTTTTTTTCAAATTGCGATTCAAAACTTTGGTTTCATAAAGGTTATTAATTTTTAGATTTGAATATAGAGCGTGATATTTTACCTTTCTAAAACCGTTTACAACATATTTCTTACCATGATAGTAAGGGAGTTACAGCGATTTATATGAGACATAATGTATGAGCTGGGACAAATTTGGTCTCCTGAAATTAAATGAATTCATTTGTTAACATTTGAAGTAAGCGTACAATGTGCATTGATAAAACACTTATTTTTTAAACAGATTGAAGATTCTACCGAAGATCCAAGACCAGCACAGTGTGAAAATGTGTTATAACTTCGCTCTGTTCAATTTCTTATATTATGTTGTTGCACGATGTATCTTTATAGAAGACAAATTAATATTCCTCGGACTTCATGACTCGAATGAGAGTGCTATAATGTAATTATACATTAGTAAAATGATAAAATAGTCAAACCTACCCAAGACTTTGAAAATATACGTGACAATGTTTATCAAATGAGTGACAACAACAATAGTTAGTGCCAGACGTCAAGTTTAATTTTGCTCCGTAAAAATAGTGGAATAAAACGCAAAAAAGTTTATTTTGATCGTTAAAAACTAGTGTAGCAGTGCATCACTGTGCTGCGGTAATTCTGGAGCTAATATTACGTACGTACTGAACCATTTTCATAAGAGAAACTGATTTTATAAAATCAAATAACTGTGATTTTGAACAACTTGTATGGTTTACCTACATATGGTATATTTATGCTACCTTTCAATAGAGGGCAGTAAATACCTACATACAGTAATAAAATTAATTAAGTTGCTCTACTAATCAACAGATGGCAATGCATGTGTAATTTGCAAAAGAAAATATTTTAATACAACTATTGCCCAATAGATGGTGATAGTTATAAAAATTAAAATAATATTTATTTTTTAATAAATAAAAGTAAATAATTTAAAATGACTTCCCTAACTCCAGAAGAGAGGTTGAAAAATGCAAAAAATTTAATGAAAAATTTTAATAAGACATTAACATCTAACATCTTGTCAAAGGATCAAAAAACCTCCCTAACTGAGGCAATGTGTGAAATGTTGAACGCCATGGTCCAGGAATACAAGGCACCAACTACCAAAGAAGGGGAGGGACTCGACAGATTGTATCAGTCATTATACAAAATTGATAAGAACATTGAAGATTTAAAATTAAATATTGAGTCTAAATCATATGCTGAAATTACGAAATATGGGAAATCTATTGAAGAACCAAGTAAATGTAAAAAAAATGAACCTGTCATCATTATTAAGCCGAAAGATAAGGATCAAAAAAATATGGTAACAAAGGATGAAATAAAACAAAACATAAATCCTGTTAATTTTGGAGTTACTGGAATTAGAAATTTTAAACAAGGGGCAGTAATAGTGGAGTGCAAGAACGTAGCTGCAATACAAAAGATGGAGGAGCAAATAATTTCAAAGATAGGTGACAAATATGATATAAAAATCCCCCAAGAAAAAAATCCATCTGTCAAAATTATAGGCTTAACCGAAAAATATTCTTTTGAAGAAATGGAAAGGACAATTAAGTGTCAAAATGAGTTTATTTTTGAACAGCACTCAAAAATAAAAGTAACATTCGTAAAAGAAACAAAAAATCTACGAAATCAAACAAGCTACACCATATATGCTGACGTTGACGGAAAGACACACCACAAGATGTTATAGGAAGAAAAAATAAATATTGGATCGGACAGATGCAGGGTCTTTGATAATTTAAATATCATGAGATGTTTTAAATGTAATGGGTTTAATCACAAGGCTATAGATTGCAGAAACCTAAAATCTTGTCCAAAATGCGCAAAACATCATAATGTTAAAGATTGCACCGAGGAGGATATTCAGTGCATCAATTGTATAATGACTAGCAATAGATTAGGACTGAAACTAAATAGTGGTCACTCAGCCATGAGCAAGGAATGCCCAATTTATAAAAGAAAATTAGAAGCAAAAATGAGCAGAATCTCTTTTTTATAAAAAAAAGTTACGAGAAAGATGAAATTATATACCTGAATATACAAAGCATCATGGCACTTTACGAAGAGGTAAAAACACTTTTAGAGGAGAAGAAACCTTTTATGCTTATGATGAGTGAAACACATGTTACTGAAGATATTCAAGATAGTGAAATTAAATTTGAACATTATAATACCATCCGTTGCGACTCACATAGTCGACATACAGGAGGAGTGATGATTCTCTTAAGCAATAAAATTCCATATGAAGTAATATCGAACAATCAATTTTAAAAACATTGTTGGATCTTAGCCATCACCATTAAATCAGGAAACAAGAAAGGTGTATATACTGTAATGTATAGATCGCCAAACACAAGCAAGTGCGACTTCTTAACATATTTTCAAAGATGGTGCATGGAAAATTTACAAGATGAAAATATAAACGTTATAGCTGGAGATTTTAATATAAATGTTAAAGCAAATGCAGACATATACACAAAAAAACTGAAATCTATTATACAAGCTACAGGGATGAAACAATTAGTCAAAGATTTTACACGAATTACAAACATCTCAAAAACGACGATTGATCTGGTAATCTCAAATAAATTCAACTTAAATATTAAAGTACTAGATAATCCTAAAATTACTGACCATAACATCATTCAAATTCTAATAAATGACAGAGAAAAATGCAACTCCAGTAAGGAAACACAAATAACAACATTTAAAAATTACAAAAAATACAATAAGGAAATTTTCATTCAATCCTTAGAGACTATTAATTGGAATGGAATAAATCAAATGGAATATAACCAAAAAGCTGACCAGATGATATTAAACTTTAAAAAATCTATTGATGAAGTTGTTCCAGAACAGAAGATACATAAAAGAAACAATAATAAATGGTACACAAGCGAACTACGTACGATGCAGCACGATAGAGATGCATTTTACAAAAGAGCATGCCTTACTAATAGTATTACGGATTGGGATAACTACAAAAAAGCGAGAAACAAATACTCCAAAGACATAAAAAGAACGCATAATGAGTACATAAAAAATAAAATAAACTCAGAAGAAGGGGATCCCAAAAAAATTTGGAAAAGCATAAAAGAATTAGTACATGGCGAAAACAAAGACGACATAAAAATTGTAAACTTTCCAAAAGAGATACACGAAGAAAACATGGCTAATAACTTTAATAAATATTTTATTGAAAGTATCATTCAAATTAACAAATTAATACCCAACATTGCTGTTAACCCCACAAATGATAATATCGACCCAAACAAAGAATCATTGGTCTTCAGAAAAATAAATGCAGAATATTTATTTAACATTTTAAACAAAATAAAATCAAAGAATAGTTCAGATGGATTAACTATTAGTAAAATAAGAGATGCTTTTCCAGTAATTGGATCTACTCTATTAAATATTATCAATGAGACGATTGAAGAAGGAAAATTTCCACAGTCATGGAAAATATCTACTATTATACCGGTTCCAAAGGTAAAAAATACCAGAAAATGTGAAGAATTTCGACCAATCAACACCTTACCAAAATATGAGCAGATTCTTGAAGTTATAATAAAAGAACAAATTTTGCAATATCTAGATAAACACGATATTTTATACCAAGAGCAATCAGGGTTCAGATCTAATAACTCATGTGAAACAGCATTAAACGTAATTGTCGAAGAATGGAAGGAAGGAATGAATAATAATAAATTTATCTTAGCAATAGTTTTGGATTTTCAAAGGGCATTCGAAACTATAGACCGAGACATACTAATAAGAAAGCTTAAAGAAATTGGTTTCTCATCTGTAGCCATTAAATTAATACAAGAGTATTTGAGAGACAGAAAGCAGGTAACAAAAATAAATAATCAATTTTCAAAACCAATGGAAAATAAGTTAGGAGTACCACAGGGATCGGTCCTTGGACCTCTATTGTTCATACTCTATATTAATGACATGGTGAAAATATTTTCAAAATGCAAAGTACGACTTTTTGCCGATGATACACTAATATACTTAATTGGAGATAACTATGAAGAACTAATACACATTTTAAATAATGAACTAAATGATGTATCAAGATGGCTAAACAAAAATAAGCTTAAATTAAATACAAAAAAAAAACAAAATGTATGGTGATCGGATACAAGAAGACATCCAGTGAAAGCAAAATTAAAATTGATGGTGAAATTATTGAAAATGTTACTGAAATGAAATACTTAGGAATTAGGTTAGATTCCAAACTAAACTTCAATAGACATGCTGAATACACCCAAAAGAAAATTGGCAAAAGATATCTTTTTTTGGAAGAATTCGGCCAAAAATTTCTAGAAAAACTGCAATCACCATATACAATTCAATTATTGCTCCACATTTCAACTACTGCTCAAGTATACTTTTCCTATGTAACGAAAGAGAACAAAATAAGTTACAAATTCTCCAAAACAGGGCTATGAGAATAATTCTCTGACGAAACAGATTTTCAAAAATAATTAAAATGTTAAAGGAACTAAATTGGTTGACCGTGAAACAGATGCTGACCTTGAACACGATGGTATTTATCCACAAAATATTGAACAACACGTTACCAAAATACTTCTCAAATAAAATTGTATACAATAAAGACATTCACAGATATAACACAAGGACGTGCAAGGAAATTAGGCTACAAAAAAAGGACAAAGCGAATACGCAGAACAGTCTACTGTACAAGGGAATGAAGTTGTATAACACACTACCAGAAACTTTAAAGTCCACACCAATTGGAAAGTTCAAGATGTATTGTAGGAACTACATAAAACTTGAAAAAATATAGAGAATATGAAATATTTTAATCAATTAGAAATTTGTAAACTTCAATGTACAAATTACTAAAATAAAAATTATTATTATTATTATTAAATTTATTGAAAATTTTGTGTTCTACAAAGCAATATTAAAATTTCTAATAATGAACGAGTATCAAAGGAATACGTAGTATTTAATTTTCTTCTAATTAGACGTCGAAAAAATCTCTATTGTTCATCGGAATTTCAATTACCGGGTCGATGAATAATAATTTATTATGGCTGTAAACTTGCACGGCTGTAATACCGACGACGGTAACCACTACTCGTATTAACAGAACACAAAAACTCAAGGCAGATGCGCGCAGAATCACGATTTTGAGCTGAGATAAAACAAGTTTTTTCATCTTCATTTTGACAGACATTCTATTATCCGAAGGTTGTGTTCGACTTAAGTGTAAACGAAGATCGGCGACTGTCAATTCGATATTTAAATGAGTTGGTACTTACATTGTAACATACATTTCATTTTGGAGAATCGATTTTCCAATCATAAAAAATGATAGTCCGTTTTGCCAAATTTCGAGCGTATCATTTCGTTGCAACATTATTTAGATTTATTGAGATCTGTGTTTTGGGTTAAAGTCCTTGGATGGATTGTACATGCATTGAGTTTTCTCATAGCTCACATGGTGTAGGTACTAACGATTGCGGACTAAATGTAAATGGCCTCCGCGGTCGACGGGTAAGGCTCTTGAATCGCAATCCGAAGGTGATGGGATTAAATCCCGGCGTGCGCAAATAAATTTTATTTAATTAACTTATTTTATTTCGCAATAAATTATTTTTAATAATTTATGGTATATTTGCGACACGTTCCAGAGTGGAAGATACTCTCAGTATCGCCCTGGTATAAGACCACCATTCAGAATTAAAACGTTGCTTGAAACACTACCTTTGGAAAAAGACACTATAAATACCATGCTATAAAAGCATTCAACAGTCTTTCACTTGAAACAAAAATTGAGGAAAACAAATATAATTTCAGACACAAAATAAAAAAAATCGATAAAAGAACAAAATAGACAATTTTACCAAAATTTCATAACATAAAAGAATAAACATATACACGCAACACACAAAACCAATATAAAACACGTAACACTCACAAACACATAAAACATAATATACGCCGATTCTCATTTAATTATTTTATTTATTATTATTTTTAATTCGTTAATTTAATATAATTTTAATTTTTGATCTCTATTTTTAGTTTAAATTTATCTTTTTTTTCAAATGTTTTTTTTTGGTTTTTTCACCAACTTTGTATATTTCTTTTTTTTGAAACTATATGTATAAAGTATTATATTATAAAATGGGGGCCTCAGCACGGGTAAACAACCCAGTGAGATCAACATTACTGGATTGTACTATAAAAATTTTGTACAATAATAATGTATCAACAATAAAATTTAAAAAATGGCTTTAGACGTGTTTAGTGACCAGATCTGAATGACCAGGTACTTCCCCACCTTCCTCTTCCCCATCTCCTTCCCCTCCCCACTACCTTCCGTCTTACAACATACCCCAATTTGGAGATGCCATAGTCTCTTTAGCTCTAGACGGGAGCAATTGGGACTCTTGTGCGATACTAACCTAAAATCTAAAGAAAAAAAGTTATGTTCATTTTCATTGTCTAATTCTTATATACTTCTTTCCCGCTTCCTATTTTCTATTTTTTATTATGTTTTTTCCAATTTTCAGCATCATTTATACTTTATTCATTCGCTTTACAGATCGATTGCTTCGATAACATTGAAATTCCTGAACAAACTTGGTCGATGCCGCACAACCCTCTGGCCTATCAAACATGTATTTAAATTAGAAACGGTCTCTAAACATATTTATTAAAATGTACTTTTTTTGAGACCCCGGGGTTCCCCTTCAGCCTATACTACATGAAGTGATATTGTACGTAATGAACAAATCCTATATGTGAGCAAGTATTTACATACTGAAAATTTGTGTCAATGAATGATTGTATTTTGAAAAAAAAAATAGTCTAAACATAAAAGCAAGAGTATAGGGGAAAACCTTGGCCTTATTAATTTTTTTGGTAATATTGACCGGTCAGTGGCTGAGTTCGCATCGCGTGTGGTTCCCAACCATGCGCCAAGAGTCCAATTTCTCGGCTGGCTAAGTCCTCCTTCAAGACACTATCAATATTTCCGGTTACTAATCAAATAGTAGAAGATTTTCAAATGTTTTCAGGTTATTCGTAACCTGTCTTTCGTTTTAGAATTTCAAAAAAATTATGTGCGTAAACATGTAACTACAGCCAGGGACGGTACCACGATCTTCTATATATCCCACATAGCAGAACGGACGTCCTGACTCGGCACAGCATGACACGAGGTATGGTGTTGTTAAATAACGCTTCAAAACTGTTGACATCTCTAACAGTAGCCTTGAAGAATTCAAGAGGCATTTAAGTGCTACTCATTTACCCGCTATAATATTATGTATGTATCTTATGTTACTATTTAAAGTTTCTTTTATTTCCCGTTAAAGGTGTAGTTTGTGTCACATGTATATTGTAAATGGACACATAGTCTGTAATACACAATTTAAAAAAAAAACGAGTATGCTTTAGACCACACGACTGACGTTAAACTTCACTAACTTATATCTCCCTCTCAACTTCCGTTCGTCTTGCCCGGCCGTTCGCCTCGCCCTATCACACTTTACGTAACGCTCTTATCACGCATTCACCAGCTTACTCCTCAAGACAAGCGTGCGTAATGAAGTTTTACTTCAAAAAAATGTTTATTGTTGGTAATACTTTGCAACACCTGAATTAGAAAATAGTTAACTCTTAAGAAGACTCCTTGCGTTATTTCAGGCAGCGACAAGTTGCTGATAACCGTTGTTAGCCTAGATTGCAAATAATCATTTATTATCGTTTTTCATCTAATAAATTCTTTCATATTATTTTAGTAATTGATTTTGACACTTGTGATTATATCTTTATTTTTCAATTTCAATCTCTGCATATCTCACTTGCCTATTCGAACGGCAAGTCACTCACAACAATGTCCTGTTTTATATGACAATACTTGAATACCCGAATTTCAATCAATTCATAATCATATTATTTAACGGTTAAATAATCTTTACATCAAGAGTCACATCATAGAACCGTCGCTTGTTATAGAAATGAACAATGCATAATACCATTTATCTTTTTTTAGAGTATTAGAACATCAAGACATTTTATCATCAGGACAGATTTACGGTGAAAGGTTTATGGGCCTTTCTTTATAATTTCGACTTCTTTCAATTTATTGCGATGCTTTCCAATATAGATAGGTAGCAAGACAATTGTGTTCAATAATTTCTAACCATAAACGTCTTATCTTCAAAAATGGATCAACTGTAAAAGAAAGTTAAACAATCTTTTAAGAAAAGCATTGTCAACAATAGAAATTTCAAATACTGTGACATAATGATTGGACAGTTCTTCCAAATTTATTGCAAGTCTATTTCATCGAAATGATTATAAAATTATATGAGCCGGTAATATAAGTAAGTAAATACATAAAGAAGTTTTCCGTACTTGCCAAATAAAATAACAATACAAGCATAGTGAGAGGTCTTTCTTTTAAGCGTTGTGCAAACCGAACGCCATTGTTATAAATTCATAGAAAAAGCAAAACTATTCATTTAAAAATAAATTATTTGAATTGGTAAATGTGCTAAAAAGGAAAACGAATAACTTACGTGCTAATTATTCAAAGTTTTTTTTATAATATCCGGACATTAAAACTTTATAGTTTTTCGGTAAGTCAATACTACTAGCGTTTAATTTTAACATTTTGTTAACAAATCCACATCAGTCATGGTGTGCTTTACTAAGATAATATATTTGACGGGTACTTGACTAGGTGTGAAGCTTTCGTAATGTTATTAGTCATATAACACGGCTATCTTTTTGTACCAGGAAATTGCCAGTCCGAGAAAAGTAAAAGATTAATATAAATTAAGAATAAACTAAGAAGGTATAGGTTTATCAAGTTCTTGTCAATTTCATTGCAGAAATCTATGAGGTTTGTTTAATATTAGATGTTAATATTGATGAAAACATTAAAATAGCCGATGATTATTAAAAATTATGGGATAATTTACTTTACTATCATTTACTTTGTAACAGTCATTTAAGTAACATATATAAGTACTATTTAAATCATGATCGGCCTATTAAGATATCGCCAATATTATTAACGAGGTTGACTCGGACAGGAACCTTCACACCAACTTCAAGACGTTAAACTTTACAGGATTAAAACTCTACTAAATATTAAGGTCGTTTAAACCTACCCCGTTGATATTTGTAAAATGGTTTGAAACATAGATAGACATAACAAGTTGACAATGATAAAACAATCTAAGTTAATTTATGATATAATACGATCGTTTCTAGAAAAACTTGCACCAAATCATGCATACGAATATTAAAGTAGATTGACACAAAACCTTCTAAAAATTAAAAGCAAAAAGTATACCATAAACCGAAAAAATATCCTACTACAAAATGGAAATTAAAAATATCAATAATTTGCCAGAAGGGACGAAATTTAATAAAAACCATTCGTTTAAAAGGTAATTAAAATATAGCATTTTGGTCAAGGAAAAATAATTAAACTAATTTAGCAAGCATATTTGGATACAAAAAAAGAAAACTAGTGTACTTTGAAAACTTTTCTCGATAAAGAGAATAGATTTAAAAAAATATGTACCTACATAATGCACGATATTTAATATCAATATTTTTATGTTTAGATTTTGTTAGCGTACAATTTTTAACGTTATAATTAACATAACATGTTATATAATTGATTTAACTAGTCAATCATCAGAATCGAGGCAATATATTCGTAACTAGAGTGAGTACTTGTACAGAATGATAAATGAAGTGAAAATGCATTTTTATGTTTGCGTTATACAATAACTTGTAAACGCAATTCTTTAGAATTTCATAATAGTCGTGATGTTGTCAACTCTGCCCCTATGGACATTTAGAGAAATGGTTTCGCAGCGATTATTTTTTGTTACTTGATCTATTCAGGTTTCATTTTCAATTTCCATTGCGTCAATTTTTTTGCAAACGAAAGGGCATCTGATCTGGAAAGTTATAATAACGATCCGCCAAATCGATGGAGACAGTACGGTACGACGCGACATGGCAAAATCAACAAAGATAAAATCAAGAATTAAAAAAAAATCGACACGAATACACCAACGATATAATCACTATGTTTAAAATAAGTAATTATGAAATTAACAAATAATAATTATGAAATTAACAAAGATAGAGCCGGTGAAGATAAAAAACAATGAATGATTTATTCAACGATGATCAAGTCAACAATGACAGAATCAATAAAAGTAAAAACAACAATGTTTAATAGGGTAGAATTAGCAATGTCTTTTTTGACAAAAAAGAACAAATAAAGATTCTGTGTTGTTTGTTCTTGATTGTTCTTTTATTGTTCTCTCAACTGCGGCTTCAAATAACGGCGTGCGAAAGATAATTTTATTTGATTAATTTTTTAAAAATGTAGTGTAGAGTATATTTGACAGTGGCGGTTCTTCACAGGGGGACAATGGGGACGGTCCCCGCCAGTTACACTCAAAACCTACAAAGGAAAAGGAAATAACAGTCGATGCGTTGTCTTCACCAAAATGAATGAATTCTTTAAACATAAAAGTAATTAACATTTGCACAAATAAAATACAAATAATTATTCCGGATGATTTTAATAAGACCCTACGCGCGTACAGAGAACAATGTACGGAGCACAAAACAGCGAGTCAATTTCTCAGTGCGCAGAATCTAATGCGCACTTGGGGGACGATCCGAAGTATCCCCATACTTTCCTTGCGTTGTTTCGCGATCCTATGCAACTGCGCATGCGCAGTCGTATGTGAATTCAAATACCCGCGGGGACAATTCTTTGGATCCCCACAAAAACATTTGTTTGCGAAGTTTCGGGCGGGAATCGCTCGCGTTCAAATTAGTTTGATAATAATTTTGCAAGATAAAACTTTATTTTTATTATACTATATTGTAAATTGGCATACATCTTTGGATATTTTATATTATTTTGTGTTTAGATATCCGGCTAGCATGATTAGACCATAAAATATTTTTTTGAGAAATTTTATATTATATTCTACGGGTGGTGAGATTGCGGTACAGTACGTAAAAAAATATCGATCCCCATCACTAAAAAAGTGCTCGAGCCGCCACTGATATTTGATATACATTCAGTATCACTGTGACATTAACAACCATTCACAATCGTTTTCACAATTTCACCACTAACATTTACACATCTGCCCTGATGATGGACACTGTAACGCTGTCCGAAATGTTGGCTATAGGAGGAGGTAGCGCAACACGATATAACACCCCAATAACAAATACCAAAAATTCACAAACGTTGCTTAAAATGGCTTTAACCGTGTTTGGTGACCTGATCTAAATAGCCAGGTACTTCCCCACCTTCCTCTCCCCAACTACTTCCCCTCCCTAATCCCTTGAGCCTCACAACATACCCCAATTGGGGGTGGCATAATCTCACAGGCCTTTGGGTCACTTGTGCGGTAATCTCATAAAATAATGTATAACTAATCGGGACAGTGGCTTACAAGGTGGTCAAACTGGAGGACAATTCATGGGATGTTTGATGGAAGACGAAACAGAGAAAGACGATGCAACTGGTAAGAGTCCAGTTCCGCACAGTTTTTCCATGCTGCAAGGTGAAGATTTCCCTGATGATTGTCAACCTCTGACAAAATAGGGCACCATAATAGGTGGTGTACTCATCACTTGAAGAAAATTATGCTGCCGATAGGAGAAGGCACAGGAAGTCACAAATAAGAGGTAACAAGTAGCCTCAACTGCATCACCCCTAGTTGCAAATGTCCAGAATTGGACTTTTTAATATAATGAACCATAAACATTTGACACATTCCACTTTGGAAACAAGAGGCAGCAAATGAATTACAATTGAATAATGATAATAATATAATGGAGCACTAATTACCGTTATTGATGGGCGACTTCTTGTTACTGTTTTGAGTAACACGCCTTTTCAAGGCCGCCCTGTAATGATTTAATCAATTCCTAAAAGGTCAATCAATATTGTTACTAGTTTTCTAATAATACAAATTAACATTTCTGCGAGTGTCGACGCAAAAGTAAATCAGTACGAGTAACAAGATTATATAGTGTCTTGTTTTTAATAATATGGAATCAATCGATCAATTATTTTATCTAATGAACCACGGAGCAGGAATTCCATATAAATCGACTGAGTTATTTATGCGGTTGAATAATCTTCTTGAAACTGGTTACGACTTTTACGTGATATCGCATAAGGGACTCTGTGCCCGAAATCATGCTAATTCGGGAATACCACAAGGCACAGGAGGCAGACCAGCGTAAAACAAATCTGATAACTAACTAAACACAACTTTAAGCATTTCTAGGAATATTTCTACTAAGGGGGTCTCGTTAGAAAATGACCATCTTCCACCTTGTAACCAAATTCAAATGCTCCGTCTTTAATTATTTTATTTTGCTTTATAATATTTATATGGAGGAAACTGTATGTATTACGGAAGAACATGTAATAACGAGTACTTAATTACGATTCATTTTTTTTTTCAAGTTAAATGCAACCGCTTTTCTTTTTTCCCTTGCACCACAATCAGTAGAAAAGTTTAAAAAATATATATACATGTACCGATTTAACTTCCAAAAAATTGCGACAATTCTTACCTGCTTTATAAATCCATCACCCTCATAGAATAGGTGCAATTATGTAAGAAAACATGACATATTACATTCACTTGAAAAGCTAAATGAGAATAGTCGAGGTGACATTAAATAAATCCAAAAGCACAATAACGTAGAATCAAATTATTAAATAAATATCACTGTCACACGCTGGCGTGAGTGTGTTTATTGTTTATTTTTCATAATTTCCGGCGCGAGTCGTTAAAAATGTTATATCATGTGCGATAACAAAGTAACCTCAAAACCTCTTACGGCATAAATAATATGTGGAACAGAATCTCATGAAGAAAATGAGTTTTACCGCGAAAACTTTCTTAGTGCGCACGCGTTGCTCTTTTGCCGCCGTCAAACGCGGACTGATGAGGTGCGGAGAATCCCAAGACATCTCGCCGACCGCTGGAAACAAGGGGGGAGACAATGAAGATGAATTCAACCGACCCAGCATAAAAAAGGCAGTATCGTCTAACACAAATTATTTACATTCATCTTGCTAATGCATTTCTTGTTTTGTTCCGTGCGCTTTTACTGTTCTCTAGATGCAATTATGCGGATAGAAGTTTCGTAGTGCAGGAGACAGGATTGTTTTCGTGATAATGAAAATTGAAAAAAATGACAGTGTGGTGTGTTCTGCTTTTTTTTCCATTCTCTGTTTTTCAATGTGTTATTTGTGACAATGATGCAACTTTAATTCGTTATTCTCGCCTCTATCGTGGGTGTCTAATTCATGGATATTATTTATTTATCACCTTTCAAGATTTCAAGATACTTTTTTTCAGAATTTGTCAAAGTTTCAGAAAAAAAACAAAACCGTTCAACAGGTAGATAGATAGCTACATAATTTACCTAGATATGATTATTTATTCATTAGTCGATGGGGTAAAATAGATAATCGATTGAAATTCGTAAAGTAAAAGTCGTAAAAGTTGTAAGGTAAAAGTAGGCATAAAAGTAATCGGTCACTTTATATAATATCAAACGAGATCGGCATTTTATTTTATCCTCATGTGCTTTACTTCGATCATGTTATTTAAATCTACATTTTTTTTTTAATTGTGACATCGATTATGCTCCACCATAAACAATAGGCATTACAGACATTTTATCACTTTTATTTCTTATTATCCCTCACCCGTGAAAAATCACGGTGTATTAATAATTTATTGTGGGATTTATGAATCTGAAAGTATTTATAAAAAAATATTTGCCTCAGCCTTACAAAAAAATTGTAAATTTTAAAGACCATCAGAAATTTTTCTTTTGAATTATTAATTAATTAATTAAAATGACACTGATATATTTTATCGCTTGACAGAATCAGATGGTTCCAATTTTGAAATTGACACTTAAATTCAAAGCAAATCCTATAATTGACGTCGTCCGTGGTCCAGGCGTATGGCTCTTGACTCCCAATCCAGAGGTCGCGGGATCGAATCCCTTCGTGGGCAAATAAATTTTATTTGATTAATTTTTGTTATTTCACAATTGAATCATTTAAAATAATATTTAGTATGTTTGCGCCACGTTCCAGAGTGGAAGATACTCTCAGTATCGCCCTGGTGTAAGTACACCATTCAGAAATGAAAAGTTGCTTGAAATGGCTTTATATGTTTGGTGACCAGATCTGAATAGCCAGGTACTTTCCCGCCTTCCTCATCCTCATTTCCGTTCCCACCCACCCCCCTACCTTTAGCCTCGCAACATACCCCAATTGGGGATGCCATATTCACATAAAAAAAAAATTTAAAATCTTCAATTGAACCGGAGTTAGTGACAGAGTCACAACCGAAATTACTATTGTTAATTACAATTCGAAACTCGTATATTTACGTAAAATACTAGAATCATTAAAATGATCAATTCTTATTCACGTGCACACACAATATAACACGCCACACGGTAATTACTAGCCATATAAGTCACTACATTACAATCCTTTTGACGCAGTGCCTACTTAGCTTTATACTTTGTACTTGGTCTAGCCCCACGTTGACAGTTGACATGTTTAGAGGCAAGTGACACGGTTATGGGTGACAATAGAAACATTGTTTTGATTTATTTTCCTTATTTATTACAACAGCTGCGAAGGCCTTTTTGTAATTTCCATCGAATCTAAAAACAAATATCACCAAAGCACCCAGACTGAACACATAGCGGATAAAATACATAGTTGGAAGATATTCTTGAAGACAAAACCATTCAGAATTAAAACATGCTTGGAGACCAGATCTGATTTGCCAGCTACTTCCTCTACCTCATATCCTTCCTCTCCCCTCTACCTTCAGTCTCACAACATATCCCAATAATTGGGGATGACAAATAGTCTCAGCGGCTGCAGACGTTTGGGAGCAATTAGGATTCTTGCGCTCGAAGACAAGGTTAATACATATTTAGAACATTTGTAGGTATAAGATACCTTCCTTTTTACTTAAGAAAAAATAGAATACGAGAAAGACGAAAATGACTCATGATTTTCATTTGATGAAGTATTTATTACTAACGAGTACCCGGCACCCGTTGCAATTCCACTCAAAGAAACAAAGTGTGCCTGCTTTAATTCTGGAGTGCTTTCGGATGCACAATTTTTTTTACGGTGGTGCGTTCACGACAAAAGGTTTTCCGACGCGTGAGCAGACCTGTCCGTGTAAGAAGCATGAATATTACAAATTAACCCTATGCTTTCCCCTACTGCTATTCTGTCTCCTTTGCAATCCCTTCCTCTGGCCCTCTCTCGTCCCTCATCCCCGTCACCCCTCTGCACGTCCTGTCCCATGCGTTCTCGTTCCCCGTTTTTTGGTATAAAATTATTTTATCATTGAAGAAGATAATAATAATAATCTAAACGAAAATATGAAAGAGAACAAGGCACAGAAAAACAGAAAAAGATAATGGTCGCAACTGGGACTCGAACCCAGATCCTCTCGTGTGTCTTTTTCCCTTTCATATTTTCGTTTAGATTATTATTATTATCTTGTTCTTCAATGATATATTATATTGATGTGAATAACCTTCAAAAGTTATAAAAAGAAAGTTTTTCTTATAAAAATTGAAAATTATCTTATTTTGATCCTATTCGTTGCAAAATTGAGAGACATCGATATGGTGGATAAAGGGTACACAAATAGTCCCATAACTTTGTCAATTTAAGTAGGTACCTACCTGACCATGTGTCTATGCATAATATGATTATACCTGTTGGATAAGGCAAACACAATAAATTAATATTCTCGTAGATGGATGAATAATTCATAGTCCTTACATTACAGCTGAAATGCGCAATGTTCAGTGTTGAGGCTGTTACTCGATACGCCGCGCCGCAGCCTATTATTGGTTTTCCATTGTGATAGAGAAGGTTGGTGCCGATAGCCGATGGCATAATACATAATCATTGTTATTGCGATGCATTCTTCTAGCAATCTTGCGGATTCAATTTTAATAAAATTAATATTATTAAAGGTGTTATTTCGAATGCGAGTCCCCCTGTTAAATTCAATTGCCAAACAGCTACAAGAAATGCAAAAGACGAATAATTTCGAGAAAGTTCATATTAAAAAAGAAGGTCCTGACAATGTTTACATTACATAATGTTCATAAAATTATGAAAATCTTGAATTCGTCCGTGCTTAAAACCGGTGGAGAGCCATGCCTGAAACTAACTTCCATACTGGAAATTATGCAAAGCACCACTTTGAAGTAACATTTTGAAGTATCATTTTTAGCTATCGTTTATTTTATTTACCGAAACACATTCCCTGAACAACAAACTATCTATAAAAATAACATTATATGCGTTAATTTGGTAAATTGATAGGTTTTCGATGTTTTTGTTAAGTATCACGTTCGTACCTACTTTGTCAGCCGAAATCGCGGCCAAAACTGACATCCAGATTCCATAGATAATTCATTTTAAAATATTCTGGTATTGCCAGGTGAATGAAACTTTTGGCTATACCGAGAATGATTTTGGCGTAAGCGATTCTCACCTTGTCTTTCCTACAGTTTCTTTATACATAAGGGTTAAATTCGCATTAACAAATTATTTTTTTCGTAAATTCGTTCCGGCCTATAAGGGGTTTTAATCCACGTACTGTCAGATTGCATACATTAGGTACAATGTTTCCAGATCCTGACTACATACGATAACTTTCCCACAACTGGTGGTAAAATATTGTAAGTAAACAAGGATTAAACCTGAATTATAATTTTATTAAAACCTATCAGAAATTTATACTAAGAGTGAAAGAGTGTCATTTGTGATCACGGTGATACATTGCCGTTATGATGAATCATGTCGTTTGTGATTTGTGGGGAAATGCATAATATGAATATAAGTAATGAATCCACGTTTTTGCGACCATTTAGATTAGCGTATTATTCGTTTTACCTTTTCAATAATCTGATCGTATTAATAGAACCCGACTTCGAGTACATCTCTGATGCCGCGCCTTGTGCAATACTACGTAGGTACGTGAAGTTTGTTACAAAGCTACTATTGTGTCGCCCGCCGCCCTCAGGGCCTAGCAATAAAATTAATCATTTAATCATTAAAAGAAAACGATACTAATAAATCTAAACAATGCATTTTTTACATTAGCTCTACACAGGAGGCCCTAACGAAAAATAATTCCTATGCCATCTTTTATGGATGCTGTGTTAGGGAAAGTAAGGTGAGGGAATTCTGGGAAGGAAAAAGGTATGAGGGGTGGGTAAGAATTTGGGGGTCAATGAGTCCAGGAGTGATGGTCGTATAAATCCATCCCTATTGCGTTGCAAATCCGATGGGCCGATCCGCCAGAATCCGATCCGGCCCGCCACGCTGTATGTGGACAAACGCATTCGCCATAAGGACCTAGACAAACTTCACCTCATGAATCCGAGCATCTCTTAGGGTGACCTGTGGGATAATTAATGGGATAATTACGAGGGATAATTAATTCCCTAACGGGCACCATTACCAGTACCTACCAGTACCCGTACCTGCCTCACAAATTGAGAAGAAACATAACAAAACATAGAAAATGAAAAGATAACGGTCGCAACTGGGAATCGAAACCAGGCTTCCTGCCTTGCCGGGACAACGCCTCTAACCAATCGGCCACTGATGTTTTCATAGATATCTACGAAAATTAAAAAAAGTTTTAAAGTTGTTTCGTGTGAGAAATGTGGAAATCCGCAAAGAATGCAAGGCTGATGTAAGCGTAATGAGTAAGATCAAGAAAGGAACGCTCCGATGGTTTGGGCATGTAGAGCGAATGAACGAGGAAAGGAGTGTAAGGAGAATATATGACGCAAATGTGAATGGTAGAAGAAGTCGAGGACGCCCAAGAAAGACATGGCACGACCAAGTAAATCAGATACTTGAGTCGGGCCATGTCAAGGTCAAGAGTCAGAATAATACCTAGAAGAGAATGTATGAGACATTGTATGAATGTAAACGAGGCAAGGAATGTGTGCCAAGACCGGGATATTTGGCGATCTGTCCTCTCTGCCTACCCCTGCGGGAAACGGCGTGACGGTTAGTTAGTTAGTTAGTTATTTTTTTTCCATTTTTACCAATTTTCATCAACAAAATTTAAAAATTCTTATGTCCATCGCTCTGATGATTTCAACAACTGAAATTAAGAGCGCTACCTTTGTATATAGCCTTAATAGATCACGTTAGCACAATCAAGATTAATTCCATCATTTGTCTAGCTCGGACGTTTTTGGAGCATGTTGCAAGGCTAATTTAATTACACACAGAGATTAGCATCCATGACAGTGCAACGGCTCACCCAGAAAGTCCCACTTTATAGAACAAACAATAATAATATTTGGTAAGGTGTGAACATTCCTGCATCACACAGTATATTAACGTATGGCATAATCTAGAAACCAATTCAATTACTATTCAATACAGGGTGGTGATCATAAACCCACGTAAATTTTAAATTTAAATAGATTATTATTTCATTAGTCTCTGTTGCACATATATAAACCATCGCAGACCCATGAAAAAATCGCGGGATATACAATTGTAGGATGTCTGAAGTTGAAAATGTATGCAAAGGACACATCAGAACAAGGGCAATCATTGCAGAACCATCAAGAGAAAATACTAAAGATAATAAAAATTACATCAGAAACTTTTTAAAAATAAAAATTTGACAAAAATTTTACTTGGTCATTTATTCAGTTTTCTAAATGTAAGTATATTATAAATTCTCAACGCATCAATTCCATTTTTGAAGATTTAAATAAAAATATTATGTATATACTATCGCTTGCTTGAATCCTTCACAATCAGACCTAATTTTGAAAATTACACTTAAATTTTAAACAAATCCGAGTTCATTGAACGAGTATTACAATCACTCACAGATAGACCCACAACAAAAAATAGTATTATTGTTGATGTGGAGATCAAAATTGTCACAAAATGTTTGTACTTAAATGTTCCGTCAATAATTCAATCGTGGAACCAAGATAATATATTTTGTATCAATCCAATTGAATGTTGCCAAAGAAAAAATTATCTTCAGCGTCATCATTTTCTAACTCATTTCCTAATCTGGTAGGAAATTCCCCTCTACGCATCCCTGCCCCGTGTTACCTTATATCATAATTGCTTTCTCGTAAACAACAACAAAGTTAAACTTGAATCTGCTGAGGAACAATTAACTTCTAACTTCTTTTTAAGTTTTTAACATGCGCGATGTCCGGAAACTCACAGTATAAGTGAGAAACTCATAGTATAAGTGAATAACTTTTTTGGTTTGAGCTTTTGTTTTCGAGTAAATCAACTCCAAATTTCGAATTTTTAGGTCAAATTTGTAAAAAAATCATTTGCCAAGGAATTGATAGCGGCTTTTTATATTAAAAGGTGAGAACAATTATTTTTGTTTCCTTGTGATGCAAATCTATAGTTTCTCAGTTGTACTACGAGTTTCCAGAGAAGCCGTGAAGAGTATTTATTTTATTAATTGGCTACATACAATAGTTTCAATTTTCATACAAATGTTAGTTATAAAACAGTGGTCAAACTAAAAAATAATTTTTAAATTTCAGAAATAATGTTATGGCATTTAAAAAAATTGGTTAGTAATGTTTTTCATGTTAAAAATATCCACGTCATTTGTAGATATATTCATTTGCTAAGCTGTACAGGCGAGGAATTATGTACATGAAAATAAGTAGTAAGGACTTTAAGTAAAATAATATTAAATAATTTAAAAATACAGTCTTAAAATACACATCACACAAATTAATGTGTATGCTTCCAAAAACATCTGTTGCATTTGTGGGAGCCAGTACCTACCTAATTTGGGTACCGTTCTAATGCCTTAAGCAATGTAACATTGCGATTAATCTTTATGTGAATTATTGTAATGCATAAATTTGATACCTATTTTAAATTAGATAAAAAGTAGGTTCCTACCTTGCCGGCTTGGCCCGTTTAATTGCTTTATTTGTAAATTTCCAGCAGTCCCACGGGCAAATACCCACGTAATTTGTGTGCTTTCAATTAGAAAAATAAACAACAAACAAACAAACTGATATTGATGTGTAACAGACTTTGCAATATTTGTTTATTTCATATTCATTCTCGTTTAAGATTATTAATTATCATTTATCGAAAAATTAATATTTCTTGGGCATAACTGTTGTGATAATCAAATAAATGAAATATAATGATTTCTTATGTAATAATTGGGATTTAAATCACCACCGGGTTCGTGGGGTCAGGCTACGTCTACGTCTTGACGGCCGGCGCCCTGGTAAAATACCACAATTCAGAACTGAAAAATTGTTTGAAATTGCTTTTGCCGTGTTTGATGCCCAGATCTTAATAGGTACATTCCACCTTCCTCTTCCACATCTCCTTCGCCTCTCCACTGCCTCCACTTTAATTAGGTATGCTATCTCCAGACGGTTGGGAGCTATTAGGCCTGTTGTGCGTTGTTCTCTTATTTTTTATAAAATTAAATGATAATATTCTGGTGAATTTTGAAAAGTTCATAACTATTAATCAATATTAAATATGTATAGGTATTTATTGAAAACCAACACTCCTGCCACAGGTCACCCCAAGTGGTTCGATGGGTTTGGTGACTTAGCATGAGTGCCCGGGTTCATGGAGTGAGGTTTATCTAGATCTTGGCGGCGAACGCGTTTGCCCACCTACTGCGTGGCAGGCTGGACCCCTCACACCCTTTTCCTTCTCAGATCTTCCTCTCCTTCATTTCCATGAAAATACCCTTCACACAGCATCCCCAAAGATGACACAGGCCTTGGGAGATTTTTTGCCTCAGAGCCTTCCGTGTGGTGCTAATGTAAAAAAACGAGTGTGCTTTAGACCACACGACTGAAGTAAAACTTCACTAACTTATATCTCCCTCTCAACTTTCGTTCGCTTCGCCCGATCACACTTTTCATAACGCTCTCGTCACGAAATAACCAGCTTAATCCCCAAGTCAAGTGCGCTTAAAGAAATTTTACTTAAAAATATATATATAGACGGGAAGAGGAAGGTGGGTTATTCAGATCTGGTTACCAAACACGGCTAATTCCATTTCAAGCAACGTTTCAATTTTGAATGGTGGTCTTACACCAGGACGATACTGAGAGTATCTTCCACTCAGCGCCGGATCTGCCATCACAGCGCGGTATTTTTGTTCTAGAGAACAAACAAACCGACTTACGCCTTTCAAAATGCTGACAATTTTAGTTATCGTACGCTCGCTATTGTTTTAGTTTGTACGATCTAAGTCTCTAGGAGAAGTAGTTAAAGACAAAGACCATTTTCTTATGAAATCTTCAGTAAATTCCATTAACAAAAACATCGCACGGTTTGCAGGATTTGCAGTTTTCAACGTGTTACGTGTTGACAGTTTCATCCATAGATGTATATAATCATTGATTTGACATATTATTTGACGTTCGTTACGGACCATCTTCCGTCTTACTGCTCACTGTCTCTCGTCGGGACTGCCTGTTGCTAGTCAGAAGCTGTAGATGCTATTCTTGTGTTGTACGTTGCCATGAGAACGTATTTGTATTTGCTTTTTCTATTAATATTCGCGTTGGGTATATACATAAACGCAGTACCTAAATCTCAAGAATGTCTAATGGACCTAGTTCAGCGAAACCACCCGCATTGTCTCGTAACATATATTTTAAATCATGGTACGGGCACAAACAAACAATTCGTTGTATTATTTTAAAACATAACTTGCAAAAAGAGTTTTTCCTAAAATAATTAAAACACCACCATAATTTTATGTTTACCCAATAGATTCGGAGAGTATAGGGCTCCTGGCGATTCTCTCTTTAAAAAAAAACGAGTGTGAGAGCTACCGCCAGGTCACTTGGAAAAGTTACACCTTTATATGCCTTGATTTTATTTGATAAATTAGTCTAAAAAAAATGAAATAAAAAAATTGGGGTGAACGAATTTTTAATCAAAATAAAAAATGCAGGGGGGGGGGCGCCATCGGTACCTACTGAACAGGGCGCCGGATTTCGTAGATCCGGCCCTGCTTCCACACTTCCACTCTGTAACGTGCCGCAAATATACTTTATATTATTTTAAATGAATAAATTGTGAAATAACAAAAATTAAACAAATAAAATTAGTTCTGTCAAAACCCTGAAGAAGTCAGCTTTGCTGACGAAACATGTCGGTTTTATAAACAATAAAAGTGGTAAAAACGAAGTAATCTATTAATTTCAATCAAAATTTATTTGTCTCGCCGGGATTCGATCCCGCGACCTTCGGTGTGCGAGTCAAGAGCCTTACCGCTGGAATACGCCGGCTACTATATATATACCTAAATCCATACCAACTTTTCCTCAGGGTCTCCTGGGTGGAGTTAATGTTAAAAAAAACTTGTTGTTAAAGGTTTTTTTGAAGTCAAATTGGTAAATAATGTACTATGTAATTTTTTTTTAATATTTTCAATTTCGGCAAATCAACTGTGGGGTCACCTATTCTACCAAATAAGTGTCACTGAACTCAAATTAAATACGTTTTTGAATTATTATCTGGCCATTGTCATTATTGATAATCTGCGTCGCATATTACGAGTATACCTGAGTTTCAAAAATAATTACTCTTCTCGTATTCTTTCTGTAATTTGACGTATTACCTTTGTCTTCGGTAATGAGTCAAATTACGTATGTAGGTAGTAGGTACCTACTCGTACCTAACTACTCGCGGAGAACGCGCAATGACAAAGAAGCAAATTTTGTAATTTTGAGAAAGTTCTGCCATAATTTGAATACAGATGGTTACCTACCAGTCACCGATGCTAATTGTTATTAATGAGGCGAGAACGGTGGAATTAAGTTGATACTCGTTTTGCTTTGTTATGAGGAACAAATATTTTTAAGGTAAACCTAATTATGTAACTAATATACTGTGGTGTTTCACCAACAGTCCTCTAACTCACTTTGGAAGGAGATACATTCAATGGGTAGAATAATGTTCTTTTCGTATAAATCTGGTTTATTGATTATTATAAGCAATAATTATCAGCCTGAAACACTCATCTACATTGAAAAAATCTTCTGAGAAAAGATACAAAAGATATAAAAGATACACAAAGATATAAAAAGATAATAAATTTAGTATTGTCAAACTAACTGAACATCCTATACATCTAGTAAACTGTATTGAAATACAATTAAAACTCGACAAAATAAACTACCACATAATAGCTGTTTACAGAACACACGGTTCGAATATCTCGTCATTTATAAATGAATTTAAACACATACTGTTAAAATTTAGAAATAAACTTTGCTTTGTTGCAGGAGATTTTAATATAAACATTAATGAAAACGTAGAAAATAATTTCAAAAATGAATATATTAATTGTATGACTGAATTCAACTTCATATCGTGCATTAACAAAAATACGAGATAGATAAAAAATCACACTCCATCTTGTTTAGACCATATATGGACTAACATAAATATTAAAGATATCGACAAAATGAAATCAATTGTTTGGAAAACGAATATAACTGACCACCATGCATGCATTCTTTTCTATGATAACAAAATTAAACATAAAAAACTTAATCTAAAAAAGACAAAATCCTACACAAATATGTCTATTTTATCCAAAAAACTAAGAAATGAACAATGGAACAACGTGTTAAATAGTTATGATACCGAGACTTGCTCAAAAAACTTTGAAAATATATTGTCTCAACACATAAAAAATTCAACTACTGAAACTACAGTCCGCATTAAATCTAAACTAAGAATTTTAAAGCCTTGGATAACACAAGGACTTATAATATCAATTAGAAACAAAGAAAAACTTTACAAAACAACATTGAAAAATCCTCTAAATGAAAAAGCATACACTTTTTACAAAAAATTTAAAAATAAATTAACAAACTGTATCAAACAAAATAAAGAAGACTATTTCAAAAATAAAATACTTTCTACAGACAATAACAATAAACAAATATGGAAAACAGTTAACTTAGCCATGGATAACACTAAAAAAACACAAAAAATAAAATACATTGAACATGAAAATAAAATCATAGATGCTAATAATCAACCTAAACAATGTGCAAACATCTTTAATTCGTTTTTTGCTAATGTAGGAAAAAATCTTGCGAAAAATATCAATAAATCTTTTAACCCGAAAACACAAACGATTGAAAATGTACAAAATCATAGTAATTTATCAAAATTTGAAAAAACCTCAGAAAGTGAAGTTTTAAAAATAATAGAAGGCATGAAAGGAGGTTCGTCTCCCGGATTTGACCTTATTACAGTACATTTTCTAAAATCCATGAAAATTCATTTGGTGAAACCAATTACTCATTTGATAAACTTAAGTTTAACAGAGGGAATATTTCCGACAAACTATAAAAATACAATTATTTCACCTATTTATAAATCTGGAGATCCTCAACAAGTAACTAACTATCGCCCAATTTGTCTAATCTCAAACATTGGAAAGATTTTTGAAAAAATTGTGAAAAATCAATTAGTCAGTTTCCTAGAAAGTAATAAAATTCTTCACAAAAACCAGTTTGGTTTTATAAAGTCACTCAGCACACAAGATGCTATTGCTAATGTAACCTCATACATCAACGAATCATTGGATAAATGTGAAAAATGTGCCGGTATATTTATTGATCTCAGAAAAGCTTTTGATAGTATATCCCATGAGATTCTACTAAAAAAACTAAACAATATAGGTATAAAAGACAATGCAATTAAATGGATTTCGAACTACCTAAAAAATCGACCGCAAGTCGTAAAAATAAATCAGATTAATAGCGATAAAGAAATATCAGACTTTGGAATCCCTCAAGGTAAAGTAATCGGACCAATCCTTTTTACCATATATGTTAATGACATTTTTTTTCAACCACTACATGGCCAAATTACTTCATATGCCGATGATACGGTATTAATAATTAGCGATAAAACTTGGGAAAAAGTAACATTTAAAGCCACCGAAGACATAAATATTTTAAAGAAGTTCTTCGACGTAAATTTACTATTACTAAATGGTGATAAAACATTTGTAATTCCGTTTGCAATACACAAAAATGATACCCCTAAAAACATTGACATCATCATCCATGATAATTCCAAAACATATAGTAAAAATTATTGTATCCAAAACTGCACAATATTAAAAACAACAAACACAATCAAATATTTAGGAGTCATTATCGATAAAAATTTGAAATGGAAGGAACAAATTTGTCAAGTTGTAAAAAAAATTAGAAAATTGATTTATATATTTTTAAGAATCAGAAATTTTTTATCTGTAAAAAACTTATATCTAATATATTACGCTTTGGTTCAATCAACTTTACAATATGCTATCATTAGCTGGGGATCCGCATACAAAACTAATCTTTCCCCAATTGAAGTTGTGCAGAGGCTAATAATTAAAATCATATTGAAAAAACCTTCTGACTACCCAACGGATCAATTATTTAAGGAATTCCAAGTACCATCTTTCAAAGATCTATACAATAGAAATGCATTGATTCAAACTATAAAAGAAAAAGAAAAATATCAATTTATAACTGAAAACCGTACTAGACATAAATATATTTTCTCATGCCCAAAATTAAACACTTCCTTTGCACAAAATTATTATACTTATCAAGGAAGACTTATTTTCAACCGATTACCGGATGAAATTAGAAAAATTAATGATAAAATCCAATTAATAAACACTGTTAAAAAATATTTTAAAGATAATATAAAAAAAAAAAGTTTCCGACTAATCTAATCTCAAGAACAACTACTTATAACTCAGTTTCCAAGTGATACTCTGTTCTTCAAATAAGTTAAATTTTGTATTGTTTTTAGCAACTAATTACATATCACAAAACTTACAACTTATTGTTTTTTACATTCACATTGTAATTTAAGAACTTAAATATAGCATTAAAAATGTACACTACTCTTCCAGACACAAGCTAATGCTTCCATGGAAGAGTGGTATTAACGTATTTTAAAATGAACATGTACGCAAATTACTACATTATCTAAATGTATATTATATTTTATATGCTAAAATAAATAAATAAAAAAAAAAAAAAAAAAAATACAAAAGATACCAACGGGATTTGAACCCGTGTCCTTCTGATTCCCGGTCAGGTGCTCTCACCACTGAGCTATGGCGGCTTATCTAATACCCGTCAAATAATTCAAAATATACTAGTGTTTCATTCAACAATTACTGTTTATTACATTTTTCCACCTGAAAACAACCAACTTTATTTTTGTAAGCGAGACATTGTTAGTGCTAAATCTCTCACTAGGTGGCGTCGAGACAAATTATATCTACATTTTTTGGTGAAATACTTTAACTTGTCAAACATTAATTATTATTTTTTTTTAATTGATAAACTAATGTTTAAGACATAATTTTTACGCATAGCACAAAGGGTAACAATTATTATAAACAATAATTATCAACCTGAAACACTCATCTACATTGAAAATCTTCCGAGAAAAGATACATGATGCCAACGGGACTTGAACCCGTGTCCTTCTGATTGCCGGTCAGGTACTCTCACCACTGAACTATGGCGACTTATCTAATACCCGTCAAATAATTCAATATATACTATTGTTTCATTCAACAATTACTGTTTACTACATTTTTCCGCCTGTAAACAACCAACTTTATTTATGTAAGAGAGGCATTGTTAATTGTTAGTGCTAAATCTCTCGCCAGGTGGCGTCGAGACAAATTATGTCTACATTTTTTGGTGAAATACTTTAACTTGTCAAATATCAATTATTATTTTTTTAATTGATAAACTAACGTTTAAGACAAGATTTTTATGCATAGCAGGGTAACAATTATTATAAGCAATAATTATCAGCCAAAACACTCATCTACATTAAAAAAGTCTTCCGAAAAAAGATATTGATACTTTGCGTTTATTTTTTATTGATACTTCGCGTATACAGTATTGACCACGACAGTCGACGTATCTAGGATGAGCTGTTGGACCCTCTGTTTCCCAAAGCCTGTACTAAGCTAGCTGCCATCTAGCGGAGTCTTAGGACAGTTCTTAGTACTATCGTACCTATATGTGAGTAAGCCGGAAGCTTTTAGATACGCTTCATACACTACGGTAAATTGGTGTTCTACCTCAAAAAGATAAAATATGTGAACAAATCGGGGAACGTATTATAAATCTCTTAGGTACTGTACTTCTTAAGTAGCTAAAAATCAGCATAAAATTTTTTTTTTTTATTGGAAAAACTCTTTTTTTATAACTTGAATGATATAAAAATTTAACTGATTTTTTTACAACATTTCTTATGTACCAAAATATAGAACTGTATTTGAGCTTCCTCACTAACTAAGGGAACGTACCCATACTACGTGACCTGTTCAGGGGGGGAGTCTTCAAAATACCACGCTGGGTACAAATGAGCGGTGGGTTGCTACGTTTTTGGTCACTGGGGGGGGGGGGGGGGTTAAAAATTGCAAAAAGTTGGTCACGTAGTATGGGTACGTTCCCTAACCATCGGGCCAGAGTAAGTAGAAGGAACGTACCACCAAACTACGCAATATTTGTGCGTACTCCTTGCTTCAGTCACATTCATACATGGGATCATACATACCCTACTGTTATTCCGACTCTTGACATGACCCGACTCAAGTTTTTGGGTCACTTAGTAATAATGTTTGGATAATTTGCGGGGCGCCGTTTTTGTGAAAAACCACCTCAAGGGCGCTGTACAAAGATTTCTAAAATATTCAATGTTATTAATAACTGCAATGTTATAAACAAACTATTATAACAACTTATGGTTAACAGATTGTATCCACCGGTTGGTCGAACACTAATACAAAACTATACCTACATATTGCGGTTCATAACCTAGCCTAACGTAACCTATATAGCCAATTTTTTAAATATATTTTTCATCACTTTTTGACTTTTCAAAGGAGGTTTTGAGTTGAATTAATTCTGAGTTGTCCGATCACCGTACAGTGCATTTGACCAATGAACGTGCTTCATTAGAATGTACATATTTGACACACTTGTTCGTGTCATCTCTTCCTCGAGCGTCCCCGATTTCTTCTACCATTCACATTAGCATCATAAATTCTACTTGCATTCCTTTCATCGTTTATCCTCTCTACATGCCCGAACGATCTAAGCGTCCCTTTCTTAATCTGTATTTTGAATGTTGAGCAAGCTTTAGATGTTAATAATAACACAAATATCGCTCTCTTGGTGCCGTCTTACAACCATAGTGCAATTTTTTTTAAATTTATAAATTTTATATTTTGGTAGAAAGCAGTCACTTTGTGGTTTGACATATTAATTAAAGGAAAACAATCACTTTGTTTGTAACCACGATTTATTGATTTAATTTTTATTTACCGACCGGTTTCGCTTAATACAAGCATCTTCAGGGTATAAATTAAAACTGTATTAAGCGAAACCGGTCGGTAAATAAAAATTAAATCAATAAATCGTGGTTACAAACAAAGTGATTGTTTTCCTTTAATTATAAATTTTATTTTAATTCTATCATATAAATTTCACATTACAATATTCCATTGCATTATCACGCCTCATCGTGTGGCAGTCATCAAACTAAAGAAGACACTTAAATAAAAACAGTAGGTACCTTAAAAAACATACATGAACATCAAAAATTAATACTAAAATTAAACTGAACAATAAAATAGACATTTCAACGAAAATAGAAATAAAATACTCAAATAATAAATAAAAGCAAGATTAAAAAAAACACGCCGAAGCGTTTTATAAATCCCTTCTTTTTTAATGAAGTCAAAATCACTATCATTACAACTGTATAGAGCGGTGAAGAGCTCCTAAGAAATACCGACTAATACAACATGAGTAAAATGTATTAAAATTTTTGAAAAGCATAAGTTGCCCGGTATAATATAGCTACGATCCCATAGCTCAATTTCTTTTTTATTTGTTGACCTTGATATTAAAATAACAACGAAGTAAACATGACGACATGGTAACTTGTAGTCCATTTCTTGATCACTTATTTAACATATCAGAAACATTCATAATATAATTCCATAACTTATTTGCACATATTTGTATATTGATTAAACTTAAGTGGCAATTTCCTTATGATGATTTCGCAGATGAAATTTAAGTCGATGACGCCATAGCATCAGAGAGCAATGTGTCTCTTCCTGTTCACCATGAATCCAATTCCATCATTTCCCAATAAGCCATTGAATTACCATTCTAGCGTCATCAGCCATCCATCACACACCACAAGTGCAGTTAAAAATTCGCACTGTTGACATAATAATATTATATCATATTATCTGGTAGGAGGTGGTTCAAAGTCTTTGTAAGCAATGACATTTGAAAAAGCTGCTTGTCAACAAACTACTGCAGAGTAAAGTTCAAAAGTAAAGACCGCAATCATTTGTCGATATTGTATTTTGTTTGATTGTAACGTTGTTTCATAATTACGGATTATCTCTGCACTGGAATGAGATACGGAGACGAAGTAAAGTCGATATATAATACGGGATGTAAATGTTTTTGAGGTGACTTGAAAATGTTCAATCATTATACGTTAGCTTGGGTGTGTAAATAATCCCAAACTCGCTAGGCATAAATATAATTATAACCCTAAAATTTGACTGATGAATTCACTTTACGCGGATACAAAATATATATGTTACCGGAAATGTATGAAATCTAGGAATTGTATGTAACTCCTAGGAAATGTATACAATTCCGAAGCTATTTGGGAAATGTATTAAATATTATTTTAATTTTTTTTAATACATAGATATCCTGGTAAATGTACACATTTCCTAGGAACTCAACATAATTTCAATATCGCATTAGGAAATGTATAAAAAGAATGCTCTATGGCTATTTATGTTTGCAGGGTAAGCTGGAATGGCATTTGGAAGTACACACTAGTTTATTTAGTTTTAGTTCTAGCACAGACATCTTTCTGTAATACAGTTCTTCTTGCAAAGGCACTTTTTAAATCCTTGGCCGGTTCCAGTGGATTGTAGGTTAGGTTAGGTTAGGTTAGCCCGCTATCCCCGCGTACCCATTGATATCTTAAATGTTTTACATTTCCGATTGCTATTTAGGAAATGTATAGATTTCCTAGGAAATGTGTCTAATAGAATTTATTTCACACATTTCCGGGCGATTTTAGGAACTTCATACATTTCCAAGGAATTGAATACAATGACGGATTACATACATTTCCGTTAACATATCAACAAATTGGCAATCAGCAGATCAAAATATACATCAAAGACACCAACCTTATAGAGTGACATCTGCTGCATTGGCGGCTCTTTAGAAATTTTCCCATCCAGTAAGATTCACATTCACGATTTAATCATATTTTATGATAGACACCGATTGGGTTATCAAGTTGATCCAGAGAGGGTTAAATCCAAAATAATTCAAAAATTACAATCATTTTGGCAGTTGCGTTTTTTCGACCACAATAACATTTGAATAATTCACATTCGAATTCAAAAGGACACTTAACGACATTTGTGGTATGTGGTGGTCTATTCGCAGTCCAAACGGATACAACACATTTTAGTATCCCTGTAAACACATAGAGACCACCAAACAACCACTTTGTGATATAAATATGTTTAATTTATTTTCGAGAAAAAAAACAGAAACATTATGATGCCTAACCAAATGTACTGAGTTGAAAATATTTTTACGATACCTATTAACCTTTCAAAGGCCAGGAACGCGCCCGCGCGCGAGACTGGAATTTCAAAAAAGAATATTAATTCAAATAATTTGGATGCGATTTTAAATTTTATTCCATTAATTTATAACATAAAATAAAGCTTAAAATAGCTTCCTCCATTCTTGTTATTAAGGTAATTTAAAAAAGGTAAGGTAAAAAACCCTGGCCCTTGACAGGTTAAAAGTACGGTAAAAAAGGGAAGTTTGATGAATTTGTAGGCGCATTATCGCTTATCAAAACACACAGAATTGTCCTTAAATAATTGCTTTGTCTTACACATCCATCGTATTGAAAAATCATTGGTTTACATTTTAAGACAAACGTAAACGCAAAAAATTAAAGCAAGCTGATAGGTATCTGCTTATGATTTTCAAACGACATTAAAAAAATTAAATTGTTACTATAAATTGCGCAGTTGACCACAGTAAATATATAATTATAGACGTAATTTATTATTAATAATTATGTCTAGACAATGATTTAGAAAACGTCATGTTAATAGAATTACAAGGACAATAATTATTACATAGGTATAACACATTCATTTTTTCAACCTACCCATGTTTATTCTTCCCGAATATCTAATACCAGTACTTAATTATAATTAGTTATTGTATTTTATCTACCCACTGATATAATTCTAATATTCATTGTTCAATGTATAAAAAAGGCAAGTTGAGTGAATATACGCTGATGTCATATTCTTTGGAATATGTTTAGTTACCACCATTGAAAAAAAAATGGTGCATGTCTAAAACAAACTCACATATATCATCTTATGTTAATTTGTTTGCTTTTCGGGAAAACTCATATAGGTCTCATAGAAATAGTTATGTCTCCCATATTATCGTGGTTAGAAATATGATCTAAATGGTACTAGAAAGAGAGAAATACCACGCTTTATATTCAAATCTAAAAGTTAACCGCAAAATATTTAAAATGTACCTTTACGAAATCCATGTTTACGACCGCAATTTGAAAAAAAAAATTGTGAAGTTAGAAGACGACAACGTTTGTAATACATTTGCCTAGTAGCATGTGTTTATTTTTTTTCGTTATCACTGTTACCAGTAATTTTAGTTAGAATAAAAGTAAGGTGAGCCATTTTTAAAACTTTTTTATGTTTGCATTAAAAATTTTCATAAATTTTCAAATTTTCATAAATATGTTTATTTCGAACTATAAAATTTTAAAGCACCTCTGAAAACAGTTTTTAATTTTAGGATATTCAATTTATTTGGATTTAATTGCAAAGCGGAAATATTTTGATCTTCCGTCGAAATAGGCCCGAGGCCTGAGGATTTAATGCATTTATATTATATAGGATGGCGCAAAACTACCGATATGGTTTGAATCTTATTGTAATGTGTAATTTGATTCAAACCATTTCGGTAGTTTTCCGCCACCCTTTATAAGCATGATTTAAAAAAAATCATGAAGATCACGCCACAATGTACAAATAATAGTACCTACTTTGCAATTCTAGTGGATTCACTGTGTGATACGCGCCCAAGCATCATTTATAGGTATAGGTATATTGTTGTAACAACATTTTCATCTTGCGCCCATTATTCTAGTAAATCCTTCTATTGGGTAATCTTCACTATACAGCCCGAAACGCACAACGGAATTGCACTCGTTCCAGTCACGTAGGTTTCGAAGCAATGAAGTGCGACTTTTTCCCTTAGAATCCCTCTTTAAAAGTAACGGTCCGATATACAGACCTACGATCGAACATTTTTTTAAATGTTACTACCGCACAAGAGTGCCAACGCCCCAGTAGGACTATGGCATCCCCATTTTGAGCATGTTTTGCGGTTAAAGGTAGGGAGGGGAGGAAGGAGCTGGGGATGAGTACGGCGGGAAAGTACCTGGCTATTCAGGTTTGAACCAGATCGAAGCCTATTCAAGCAGCGTTTCAATTATGAATGTTGGTCTTTCGCTAAGGCGATACTGAGAGTATCTTCCGTTCTGACAATGCAATAGACGAAACACAGACGGGAATGCAGTATTATTTATTCTACCGTTATTTTCATGGAACGTGTTCCAAAGAAATACAGTCATTGATCCCTTCGAAATCGGTGTACAATGTAAGGAGAAAAAAAACTGTAAAAAAATTAATCCGATCTTTAGAAATACCAAAGTGTGAACTGCTGTAAAAAGTATGTTAGCACGGTACGCTAAAAACTAGCCACGCCAAAATACGAGCTACTCGAAAATCACTTCACGGTTCCCGTTAAGTTCAAATTTGTCAATAAGTATAAATTCTTTCTCTGATGTTCCTACTAAAATTTGCCAAGTTACCTTCAAAATGCTAAATGTATGTAGTACTTACATATTTCTGTTTTATTTGAATGTTAACGTAAAAGCTGTGACGCCGTGTTTCGACTACATAAAATCCGACTTTTTCTAATAAATCGTAAAGCTTCCGGTATATCCGTCTAATAAATTCTTTGTGACCTGGTTACTTAAATTAAAACGTTTATCTAAGTTAAATTTTAATTTTAATTTACCGAGAGACTTCTAAGAGGAAGCCAAAAAAACTATTCACCGGTGGTGAAAAACACATTACGTAATGGATCACAGAGCGTACCATTTTTTGCGACAAATTGTGAAGTAAATGTACATTTAACTTACTGTTTTTTCGGCTGAACTTAGTAAGCATTCCCTTTATGAGTTTTCTGTTTTTTTATAGTTAGTAATAATTTTTGTATTAAGGTCTATTAATATTTGCATAAAGAACAAGAGGCAACACCGAAAGTGTATTCGATTGAAAATTTGTGAATATTTTCGTATTTTTAAGAAATCTCTGTTCTGAGCTAGGAAACTTCATGTTTCGTTTATAACTTGGTAGGCGTGTATGGATACCGCCGCCCGGGGAACTGTTTATTAGATAACTAACACCTATGCAATAGGTCACCCAACGGATCGAGAGAGACTGATTGAGAAAGGCCTTTTGACTTCTCCAGTCAAATTGTCGCGACCCAATTGGGGCAAATATTAGGTAACCTAATTACTGAATTCATACGTCTGTAACTCATGGACACACTGCCCCTCAGATTCCTACCTACCCCTCGCACATGTTTCCTTCTCATAAATTTCTCTCCTTCCGTTCCATAAAAGGACCCTTCACACAGCACCCCCTAAGATCACATAGGCTTTAGCGAAATTATTTTCCTGTGTGGATATAATGTAAAATAAAAATAAAGCTACCTACATTAAACAGACGCAAAGTAGTTTTAAATGGTTTATTATTAATAATATTAGTTAGAAAAAACACAGTAAAGAAAAAACTAGTATGAAAATGAGTTAAATAATGGTTTGAGATAGTTGAACGAAAGAATAAAAAGTTGTCGGTTTTGATCACGAACTATTATTTAACACAACAGGAGTTATAAAGTGAGTATATTATTATACGTATTGAAGATGTTGGCGTCACCAATCGCTGCCTACTAAAGTGTAAAAATGCCATTGTTCCAAGCTAATCGATTTTATAAATTCATTAAATTACAAGGATTATCTGCGGAGCTGATTGAATTATTCCGCTGAAGTACAAGTAGTACCCAGTATTAATTGAATGTTACGCACCCATAGATTTCGTAATATATTTCAACGTTTGAAGGCATACCCAAATATCTCGCAGGGCCTCCATGAAAAGAAATGGTTCTTTACTCTACAGATCAGATGCATTTTAGATGGCGCCCTGGTCGAGGGGTAAGGCTCTCAACTAGAAATCCGAAGGTCGCGGATACAAATCCTTGCGTGCGCAAAATTTTTGTTTACAATTGTTATTTTACAATTAACTTATTCAAAAATATATAAACTAGGAGTCAAATTTGTCCCTCGCCTTCTCACAGACGAGCAAAGGGAGCGTCGACTTCAGGCATGTTTTGAGCTTCAAAATCAGCTCGAAGAGGACCCTGAATTTTTTTCCAAGGTGATCTAGCCCCCTGTGACTTCTCATTGTTCCCCACACTGAAAAGGGACATGAAAGGAAAGCGTTTTGCCACTGTGGAGGAGGTAAAACAAAAATCGCTGGAAGGCCTAAGGACATCCCGATAAGTGAAATTAAAAACCGTTTTAAACAATAAAAGAAGCATTTGGAGAAGTGCGTTTGTAATCAATGGAGAATACTTTGGAGGTGATCAAAATTTGATGTAAAAATATTGAGAAATAAAGAAGTTATGACGAAATTCCGGTTACTTTTGGGTCCCCCTCGTACAGTAATATATGCGGCACGTTCCAGAGTGGAAGTTACTCTCAGTATCGCCTTGGTATAATACTACCATTCAGAATTGAAACGTTGATTGAGATGGCTTTAGCCGTGTTTGGTGACCAGATCTAAATAGCCAGATACTTTCCCACTTTCTCTTACCCCTCTCCTTTCCCTCTTTACTACCATCAGCCTCACAACATATCCCATTTGGGGATGCCTTATTCTCACTGGTTCCAGACGGGAGCATTTGGGACTCTTGTGCGGCATTGACGTAATTAAAAACACTCATATATTCGCAGCTGTATTTATATTGAATTCAAAAAGTTTCGATGAGTTCCCTGATTTTGGTTTCATTTTAGAACTTGTACTAAAAATATTTTTCGCCACCGTGGCCATCGAGGTTACTGAAGATAGTACGACTCCGAAACGAGCTTGCTTTAGAACTGAACAAGAAAAAATGGCCCTTCAAAAGAAAATGAAAAATACTCACTTTGAACACAGAATACGAAATGATAAATGACCCCCATAGAAATTGTTCAAAAACTAATAATAAAAATTATACTAAAAAAACCTCTAGACTTCCCAACTGATCGCATATTCGAAGAATTCAAAGTTCCAACATTTAAAAACTTATTTATAAAAAATTCAATTGTACAAATTATAAAAGAAAAAGATAAATACGCATTCATTACTGAAAATCGTACTAGACTTAAACATGTATTTGTGTGCCCCAAATTAAACACTTCTTTTGCCCAACACCATTATACTCACCAAGGAAAATTATTTTTCAATAACCTACCAATAGAAATCAGAAGCATTAGGAACAAAGTTCAATTGTTGAACTCCATCAAAAAGTATTTTAGAGAATGTCACACTAAAAATCATACTTGTTTTTCTTCTTACTGAATACATATTATATGTTTGCATATTTTAGTTAACGGGTCTGATTGCCATGTGTCTGTATTAACTGCATCTACATATATATATATATTGAAATACATGACTATAGTAAATAGTGATTGTACTTATATGAAATGTATTAACTGTATTAACTGCATTGTATTAACTGTACACGTGACTGTATTTGTACATAATATATGAAATGTCAACTCTTCTTCCATCCACAAGCTAAGGCTTTTAATGGAAGACCAGTAAAATTATAATATGTAGCAATTCTAAGATAAACAAATAATAAGTGCCACAATCCAAATATTGGTCACAAAAGGAAAAGTAAGTTAGGAAATTGTAGGACGAAAAATATGTTATGACTAAATTTCAAGGTGTGACGGTGAAATTCCATTTGGTTGATATTTTTTCCGGATAAATATTAGGTAACCAAATTACTTAAAGAAAATCCCACAACAACAAAAATATCGTTCCTTTCCTTGGAAGGAGTACTCGTGTATATGGATGCATGCCTCATTCAAATTTCTTTAATGTTATTGGTATGCTAATGGATTTATTTCCCATGCAATCCTTCTCCTAATCTCGATCGACATAATATGTGTGTCACGATAAAAACAATGGATTGTTTTATAAAAGGCGTTATTATTAATGCCATATTACGAAAGCCCAATTGCTCTTAAGAAAACATTTACGGTATTGATGTAGGTGAGTCGATACAATTACAGAAGTAAAAACAACGCACTCCTGAATAATTGCAGTACCATGATACGGTTTACGAAATCTTTCTCAATCAGTTTCCAAACCTGTGAACTGCGAGCCGAAAACAAAATCACGATTTGTTTTTCGAAATTAGTGTGGATCTTTGGTATTTATAAACGATACCTACGTTATTTTAAATTTGAAAAATCAGGATCCAAATATTTAATAGACTTTAATAGAATCGTTACCGTTTCGTATTTTACAGAAATAGAGTAAAAACGTAGAATGCCTTTAATTATTGATTATTCGTGTATTAATTAGAGATATTGGGGCTTAAAGTTCGATCAGGGGAGACGGCAATTTTTGAAGTAAAACTTATTTACGCACGCTTGACTTGGGGAGTAAGCTGGTGATTGCGTGACGAGAGCGTTTCGAAAAGTGTGATCGGGCGAGGCGAACGGTCGGGCCTTTACGCACGCTTGACTTGGGGAGTAAGCTGGTGAATGCGTGTCGAAAGCGTTATGAAAAGTGTGACCGGGTGAGGCGAACGGTCGGGCGAGGCGAACGGACGTTTAGAGGGAGATATAAGTTAGTGAAGTTTTACTTCAGTCGTGTGGTCTAAAGCACACTCGTTTTTTTTAAAGTGAAAACTTCTTTTAAGCACCTTTGTGATTTGAAACTCGATGAAACGAAAAAACGACACTAAAAAGAGACAAACACATCCATCTATAGGATTTAGCCTGTGAGAGAATGAGACAGAATATTCGGTCTCCTCTTTGCGTGGTGCTTTGTGGCTTCCCCACTCTTCAGATTTCTGAAGGTTTCACTTCTACCGCCTGAGAACTGCACACATTTTTTGCCTAGGTTAGCTCGCTACCCAAACACGGCCCTGACCACAGCTCCGCGGAGAAACGTATTAAAGAAATGAGATAGCGCGAGCCATTCCCGTCGCCGTGCCTTTTCTACATGAATACTAAAATCTACTCAACTACTACGGCAATGGCAAGGCAATGTCACGGCGATGATACGACGACATAATAGGGAAGCAAAATGTAAGGGTTTGTATATGAAGACGCTTTTAATTTACCGCCTGCGGTAACGCATGCCGTACCGTGCGGGTATCGTGCAGATGCCGTGCCGTTACCGTGCCGCTTGCGTGCCGTTGCCGTCATAATATATTGCCGAATAACCTAGCGAATATTATCAAACTCTTATTTATGAGTCAAGAAATTCAGGTTAGCTATATGATGACTAAATAAAATACGGCGATTTCAATGTCCAGCACTAGATCAGATACAAAAAGTTCGTTTTTATAATCTTTACATAGTATAAAATGAAGTCGCTCCCGCTGTATGTGCGCTTAGATCTTTTAAACTACGCAACGGATTTTCATGCGGTTTTCACTAATAGATAGAGTAATTCAGGAAGGTTTATGTGTATAATACATGCATATTATAGTAGAGAAAAGTCGAGAAATTCAAAGATTGAATTCAGGCAGCGGGCAGCTGGCAAGCAGCAAGAATTTGATATGTATGCAAAATGCAAATTAACGGATGGCGTTATTTATAAAGGTTGGGTGAACCACAGCAACGTGTGGCCGGGTCTGCTAGTATTAAAATGGTCGCAAAGTTTGGAAACTACTGTTAAATAGAAAATGCCTAGTTAATAGGTGTGGCCATAATACGGCCACCTCGCAAAAAAAGATTTGAAACTCCAACGATGCAAAGTTTGCAAAAGATAGACCTGCTTAAACCGTTTGACCCCGACATTTAACAGTCGTAATATTAAATCGGATGCTATTCACTGATACACCTAATTGAATGCCTAATATTAATTTAATCGTCTCTTGTGTGGGTAACGAAGAATTAATATGAATAATTGCACCAGAAAAAGTATAAGCCAAATGCCATTCACTTGTATCTGGTACAATAAATAGATCATATGATTCGTTTTCTCGCTTAGTTTATTGAATTGCATCGCGAAATTAGACCTCTATGCGGACCACATATTATATACCTTTATAATTTGACTAAATCAACATTTATTCATATTATATTTCTAATTTCGTAGATGTTAATTTAATTTTGGAATTCAATTGCAATGATTAAATCAAACCAAATCTTAATACATAAGACAAAGTTGGGTTAGTTACACCATTTATAACTCGAGAATGCCTGGACCGATTTTTATGATCTTTGATTTGTTGGATTTATTTCCGCCCCGAATAGCAGAATAGCTATTAAATCAGAAAAAATCACGAAAAAAATTATGACAAAAATTTTTTTCCTCATACATTTTATGGAACGAATACTCATCTTTTGAAAGAGCTGAAGGAATATTGTGATAATTATAAAATTGAGTAGTGAGTGAATTCCATAAATTCAAAAACGTCAAATGTCAATGCGCTGATCGTTTTGCTTGTAATGTTATGTTATATTATCTTTCTTACTCACCAAATGCCAACAGTCGAAAATGGGATAATCGGTGAACGTATGTCTGCACCCCTCCAAAGGAAAAATTCAATAATTATAATAAATCTCCCTCACACGTATAAAGAAAATGAAACGCAATTCCCGTAAGTAAAAAAACACAAAAATTATAAATCCGTACATAACGCCATTTCTGATACTGACAACGACAAAGCAGGGATAGTTGCGCATCGATGATTGTTCATTGTCTTATTTTTAAAGTTCGCCGGGTCAGCTAGTTTAAAAAATATATATGGAATCGTCTTTTGTCAAAGTTGGAAGAAACATTAACTAATCCGAATACATTTACTCTTTTATTTATTTATTTATTTATTTATTTATTCATTACACGCCCTGATGGGCTTTTACATTATAATTTATAAGTTGAGTAACAAACAATGAAGAAAATATAATATAATGAGAAAAGAAAGTGCACAAAACAGTGTAACAACAAAACAAATAATAAAATAAAAATACATATTATGTAAAAATGATAAGAAGTCTCATATTCAATATAAACAAAAATTGAAGAAATTATGTAAAACTATTTGTGCCTAGAAGAATAAAAGTGATAGAATATTCAACGTTTATACTGATTACTTTTAAGATGAAATATATCACCTAGATTAGAATATTTATTTCCGAGACTGTGAAGTCTCGGAAACGGAGAATTTTACGAATTTTAGAATACGCCCATGTGGCTTTTAAATAGGGTACCTACAAGAAATGTTTTAATTTTTTTACAAATGGCAATAAACAATGTTATTATAAGCGGTGACCAGACCAGTTGATTCGCCAACAATTGGGGCCCCGAAATGATATTTACCATAAAATTATAATTTTTTGCGCATTATTTACTTCGAAAATACCTTTAATAATAAGTTTGTATGAATATCAAACGAATTACAGTGCCAATTACAATATATACACATATACAGTGTCGATTTTTTGTACTTATACGCTGGTGTATACAGTATGCAGAGAAATAGTTTTATCCTTGATGCAATTTAATGAAAATATGTTTTATACTTTTGTTATTCGGTGGTACATTCTCTATGCACATCCTGTCCGGCTCACTTAGTTATATTTTGTGTTGCAGGTATACCGTATTTTCCCTAAACTGATTGCATATTATATATAAGTATGCCGGGGGGTGGACTGTCTTGAAACCGTAATAAACCATGGTTCTGTAAAATAATTAATTACCTTACAATTCTTTACAATTGTATAAAAATGTTAAAAATAATAAAATTTAACATTAATAATAAGCTACCATTATCAAAAATAAATTTTTTGACATAAAATGCTTCTAGGCATGTTTTCAACATCGAATTTATTGTGTTAAAACTGTCGTTATCCTATGTATATTTGTTTGCTATACTGTGTAGTCGAGGAATTGGCGAGTTTACTATATACTTTGTGTGTACCGAGTAGGTACTCTTAAATTGACTAGACATAACCAATAGCATCCCACGCTCTAATTAGTAAGAAACGAAACGATGCGGGAATGAGAAAGTATTCGAGATCGAAGAACTAACCAATATGCGCTCGGATGTATGACAATTAGATGGTTTGTTACAATTTTTTTTAGAGCTACGAAATTTTATTACCACTTCCCACATTAGGTATGTCAGCGATTTTGTTGTTTTGTTTTAAAAAATACGATAAAATATTCCCAAGTGGGAATCAGTATGAAAAAAAACCATTGTGTAAAACGCTCGCAACAGATTTGCCCAGGAACGGCTGTGCCTCTGTTAAGCACTCATTTTACAAATATATTATACCTATACCCATATACATCATAGAACAATTGTGAGATTGAATCGATTCATGGAAACACTTAATCCTTTTATGCCCAAATCATAAGGAATTAGAACTATAATGCCATGTTTAGACATCATTGGAGGTTATCCGCCATTTACCCGCCCTGGTACAAGTAACAGGTGGTTACTCCTTCAAGGCTCTCGCAAGGACTCTATTTTTTTTTAAAGAACTAAGCTACATTTAGTTTAGAACGAATTTAGACCTCCAATGTCCCTGCAAACGTTGTTAACAAGCAGTATGCAAGTGCTTAGCGGGAAATACAAGATACAATATGTGTTAGTATGACAGAATATAGACAAGACAATGGACAGGTTGGTGAAAGTCCACGAGGTGGCAAGCGCTGGGTGAGTGTATCCAGCATATTCTACAAGCACCTGTTTGGGAGGAAGACACAGTAAATAAATAATAAGGGCATGGCAAACGGTTGGGAGTCCTCTCCAATCGATTGGCAGTCCCAGCAAGTATGCGCAGGAAGTTCGGTCTAGCCGTGAACCACACTCAGCTTCCGCGCCCCTTAGCCGGTTCCTCGGTGATGCCTCAACGAAAAGTAAATAGGAGATTGGGGGAATATGCCCGACAACCCTAAAGAATTCAGCGTCGAGTAGTCGGAGGCAAGGCGAAGGAGAGCCGAGGTCGCCTCCTAAACCTCAAGACTGCACATGTTGCTGGGGGTTGCGCAAATGATTTTAGAGGGCACCGCGTGCCGTCGTCGACCGATTCCTGTCGTTGTAGGGACGAGGTCTAGCGCACCCCCAGAAGGGGAAAAAGAAACATCACAAAATAGATAGATGCAATTCAGTTCAGCCTTCTGAGCGAAGCAAAGTAGAGGTTGTGAGACTAAAATGAAAAAGAGGACAAAGAAACTAAAACAAACGCAAAAAAACAAAGTCGAGTATGTTAGTTGGATCACAACAGTGTTCATTGGAATAGGAAACTGGAAAACAAAGAATATAACACAAAAATTGTGAAAAATAATAAACAGTTATCTCGATAAAACGTGAAATCTAAAATAAACAACGTGAAAATAAATAAAATAAGCAAATAAGATAAGTCTCACAAAAATAAAAGAAATAGAAACAAAAGTATATAATAGAATAAGATAAGATAGAGATGATATAAAACATATGTGTATATAAAGCATAAAACATAAATTTCTAGCAGTAGATGTAATAAAGTAATAAGGATGTCCATGGAACGTTTAAACATCAGGAAAAAACACCTTAAACGGACACATAATGTCATTATTTTATTGCCTAGTGCGTTTTTCTTACAATTAAAACGCATCTCAGAGTAACCGTTAAAAAAACTCATTGTAAAATTTTATAAGAAAAACACGGATTTATTTATTTGATTATCGAATAACGATAATTTTTTTAGTTTTTTAGTAACATTTTCGTAATCTTAGTAGAAACATCTATCTATACGATTTTTTTTTGTCATAAAATGCGTATATTTACTGTATATTTGTACAACTGGCCTATTATTTACTGTATATTTCCAAGTTGTTCTACAATTGCTTTAAACTTTTAAACCACAATTTTTATCATTTCAACTGAATGCTGTTGAAATGATCCCTGAGGCGTATGTGTGGTAAAACCATTACGTGGAGTAAGAATAAGAAAGGGACCCTCAGATGGTTTGGGCATATAGAACGAATAAACGAAGAAAGTAGAGTAAGAAGAAAATAGGACGCATGAAGAAAATATGACGCAAATGTGAATGGTAGAAGAAGTCGGGGAAGCCCGAGGAAGACATGGCACGATAAATTGAATGAGATACTAAAGTCGGGCCATGTCAAAAGTCAGAATAATAGAAGAGTATGCATAAGACTATGTATGAATGTGAGTGAGGCAAAGAGTGTGTGCAAAGACCGAGTTGTTTGGCGGTCCGTCCTCCTTGCGAGAAGTGGTGTGATGGTTAGTTAGTTAATTATTTTTTAGAAAACCAAAATTTATTTTTCACGGAGGCGTATTCCCAGTGCGTGCATTTTGAGGCTGTGCCGTATTCTTTCTTTTTCTTATTATTATTTTCTGTTGTTTATTTACACTTACTTGTTATTTACACTATTACACGGCTTTGTGTTTTTCTTTTTCATTTACAGTGTAACATAATGCGTGAATTGACACGCCTGCGTGCATTATGATATTATATATATATATATTTCCTCTACTCTCTCATGTTTTTGCATTTTTTTAGTTTGTTTATTTTGTTTTCCATGTTCTTTTCAGTTTCTGATAACAACTAGAACAGAACTCCGTTGTTTGTTATGTCTTGTCCACTTCCCCATTAAAGGGGTTGGACTTTGGGCCTTGTCCCTATCATATTTTTTATAGGTCTACCTTTTTTTGTAACTTACCTCTGTTATCTCCTTCCAGTGCCCGCGCCACCCCCCCTGACATGATAAGGCTAGAGGAAAGATAGAGTGGCATCCGGAGGTTTGTCCGTCCCTACTCCAGCTACCCGACGCTCTTTTTCCCTAGGGTCTTCGTATCGTAGTCCATTTACTTCTTCTAGGCACCACCGGATAGCTGGCTAAAGGATGACTCCACTGGGTGCCATGACGTCGGACTAATAACCTTACACATTCTCTGGGGGACTGCCGGGCACAGGATGGTCATGACGGTCATCACTATTTTTTTTCGCCTTTACTAAATGTTATTGCTTTGTTTACAACTTATCCTTTTCTTATTTATACGCAGTTGCCTGCAGTCCTGGAGTATGTGGTCTCCCTCTGATTATTATATAATAACTACTTTTTGTTTTTTTTTTCTTTATTACATTTTTTATGCTCACTAACACCTGTAGATTAATCCTTTTTGACCATTACAGTACAGACTGTAGGCGATCCTACATTTCTGCCACCTAACAAAGTATGCAGGGGCATTGAAGGTCCTAGATTCGTTTTATTAAATGTAGAGTCGTTCATTCAAAAAAATTAGATTCTTGCGAGAACTCCGAAGGGGCGACCATAAGTCGCCTATACCGGGGTGGGACAGTGGTGGGTACTTCAATGTGCCGTAGGCATGTACCCTGTACCCTGGGCATTCTGGCGAGAAAGCTCGCTACCCCACTGGGTGCCAGAATGCAGATTTAATACCTTTGCTGTGGGAGATTAACATTTATCGATACGCGGTTATGCATGTGACTAATTTGGGAGTCGTGAAAGATCAATAAATGAATTAGTGTGAACAGATTTGATCTAAATGGATCTACGTCGATCAACCTTACAGATGCAGGTTGAAAATTATTAAGATCAATTATTTCCTTCTACGGATAGAATGTGTTGTTCTGACCCCATTAGAATCCCAAGGCTCCGATGGTATTGATTTGTTAAGCGGTTTTTAGATTCCTCTAGACTAGATTGTTGATAATTTATTCCATCTTTTTTGCACTAACGGTCATTCAATAAAATTTTATTACTTTAAAAAAAATTGTAGTTAGGTACTTACATAAAAAAAATGTTTACACAGAAGAAACGATATATATAGTTAGGTATGTACTATAAGTATACAAAAAACAAAAATGCTTGCCGTTTGCCATATCTAAAACGATTATATTCAACAGTGAGATTGCCACTAGGTTTGAATTTTTATCTAAATTCAAATATCACGTAGTGCGCGTCAATTGAACGGATTCTTGATATGATTTTTCTGAAATCCAAATTGAAAATGAGTTGCCAATGAATTTTTATTGGTACTATTAACCAATTATTATATGAAAAAGCTTGAACGAATTTAAAAGATATGATAACAATAAAAAATCGGGAAAAAAATCTTATCTTGCAATTTTATCAATGTCTTGTTATATAAAATAGAAATCTCTTAACAGATTATACTTTTTAAAACAGTTTTTATTGATCTTAAAGCAAGGTCTTCAATTAATTATCTACTCTTTGTGAGACATATTCAAAGACGTTAGTATATATATTTTATTTCATGGTCTCGATTTTCAGTAATCAATCTAATATCACAATATGAATCATTTAAAATATGGCATTAGAGGCGAATGCTGCAAATCAACTGGACAGCCCGTAGGACAAACGTATAAATCTTACAGGAACTGAAAATAACTCTAAGAATCGCATTGGATTGAGATTCCTGAAAAGCTTTTCGTAGTATGAAACGAGAATTTCGGCTATTACAGCGATCCCCTACCCTATACAATGGACATAACAAGTAATGGGATAAACCAAACTACTACCTTGCTGAGAACTTTCACGCTCTTAGCTTCTTCTGCGAGTGGATAATTCTGGACAGTACAAGTTAACAAAGAAATCTTCTCGAAGAGGCTTCATCATAGAGGTATCTATATATAGTCTGCATTGACCTCTAAATATCCCAACACGGCATGCACGTTAACACAACAAGGAATCAAAAAAGATGATACGAGATTCCCCCTAGTCATAGCGAACTCATTAAGAAGCCATGACTGCACGCAAAAAGGCCAAGTCGTTTTTCATCCCAAGATTTGCACAATCTAAAGCGAATCAAAAGCATTTATTCTTTGTACAAAAAGGCTTCACTTGCTTGAAAGAGGAGCTATCATTCGATTTCTAAAATTGGCACTCAATGTTTTTTACTAAACTTTTGTTGTGGTACGGGCATCGCTTTGGTCCTAATTGTTCTGTATTCAAGTTTTTTTTAATTAAAATATTGAAGTCGAAATGCTTTTTCTAAACATGCGATACCTGCGTAATATTATGACCCGAGTTACAGTCAATTTTGTTTGCAGTAACATGTATTTCTCACAAGAAGCGCGTGTTTTGTTGTTGCGTCCGCGATAAGGCATTTGTTTGTTTGTTTTTTTTTCAATCAACTCCACACAGAGGATCCTTAGGAAGATAATTTCCCTCAGAGCCGATGTCACCTTCAGGGATTCGTGTGGAGAGTATTTTTGAGAGGAAGGAGTGAACATGGAGGGAGGAAACATTGACCAAAATTTAATTTAAATTTTTACTCCAAATAATGTCAGGAACCACTTGTTAAAGTAAGTCTAGTACGTCCCAACCCTTTGTTTAGATGCAACTGTTCATCATTGGGCGACGACTGATCATTTAGAAACAAGATTAACAGATCGCCTTTGCTCAAATAACCCATCTCCAGTCCTTACAAATCCTGTTCGTGCCTTGCTAGCCTTTTCCGTAGAATACTAGAAAAAATGCCTTATCAGGTCCGACACCATAAAATAATTTATAACGGCTCATTTTATAACATCATTCCTACATAAAATCATAATCGATGAATCAAAAAACTGAATGATTGGATGTGGGCCCATTAATATTTAAATACCAACAAGATCTTACCTAAAAAAAGCCTTACAACATTTATCACAAAACTGACATCAGTGAACATAGTACATTCCGACTTTAGTTTAACGATGTAATAATATTATATTATCGATCCAGTAAAGGTAATAAATAACAGGATGCATGGAGTTATTAAAGTAATTTAGTTTTTCATCGATTCATAATAATACGTTGTGTGATGAACAACGTATGCGGATAGATGGATTTATGGTGACAAACAACCTCGCCGATGAAAGGTCAAGGCTTCGCTATTGTGGATTAAATCTTCTTATCCACAGAATCCGTCTGGCTGGAGACCTTCGCTGAGAAAACACGACAAGGATATCCGTAATGTCTAACCGATATTGTGGTAACATCTTCGGCGGTATATCATGATTTGCGCCAACTGTACTCTCCCATTGGCGCAGAATCTACAAGATTGGTATTATTTTAAAAGTAAGCTCATAGCCGCATTTACCAAACATTTGGAGAGGCTAAGAATTTTCGTCATAAGATGTGCTTTTACGGTGTCGTCAACACAGCTAAAAACCATAACTTGAGCTAGATTTTAACCAACTGTGAAAGAAAGTCATATCAGCTTAGTTTTTTTTTTTAAAGTTCGAGTATCACAAAATAATGTCATTATTGTTAATAAAATGTTGTCAAATTTCACTTTATTGCACACAAAAAGTTTCTTAAGTATATTCCTTTATGTCAAAAACTTTAAATTCAACTAATAATAATGGCTAGTAACTAATAATAATGGTTTTTGGTAACGCAGGCCCTGCCGGCGGTTTTTTTTTAACTTTGCTACATTGAGTAAATTTGAGTTTTGTCTCTTTCAAATGGGCAAAATGGGGTAGGATGTGTGCTAAAATTTACTTGTGGTGCGCAAAATACGGTCGTATTTGTCCCAATTCTTAATCCAACCGGTTAATTCCAATATTCAATGAATAACGTCAAATTTGTTCATTTAGATAATTTTCCGTCAAATCGGATAACTATAATGCGTAAAATATGGTCAATTTTGTCCATTTGGCTAACTTTTTATCCAATCGGATAATTTCAAAGGGCGAAATTTCATCAAATTTGTCTATTTGGACAATTGTTTGTCCAATCGTATGATTCCAATGAGCAAAATATGGTCTGTTTTCGACAATCGGATAATTCAAATGAACGATTTACTTCGTCACAAAATATTGTCAAATATTTTATTCTAATGCAAATAGAAGTGAAAAAAATCGTTTAAACATAATTTTCTCGTTTATATAGAAGAGGTTGCAATAGTAAGAAATTCAAACATATTATTTTTCAGAAGAGATTATCTCTAGAACTTCAGACAACTTAGAAACGCATATCTCCCGCATCGCGCAAATTTAAACGTCTTCTGATAGAATCACGAGTCGGAATATGTACATTTGGGGTCTAATCTAGTATTTTTGAAACCACTGCTCTGACCTTATAATCTGAATTGTATTACATTTTGCATGCCTTTTAAAGATGAATGCGCCGCGTGAAGTGAGAGTAGGATACGTAATTGTGTGAGAAATTTGTAAATGCAGAAAATAGGTCGAACGACTCGTCTCTTGTAAACAAGGAATGAGGAAGTGATCAGTGTCAGCCTCTTCCATGACTTTCATCAAATGTTTCTACTTGAGTGTCTCTGAACTAAGTAATAAAATGATAGTGAGAGGATTGAAAAAAAATCGATGGAAAATGAAAAAATATTTGATTTTCGTGGCACTTCGTTGCTTCGTCGATCTCCTTGACAGAAGGCTGAATAATAGGGTTTCTCCTTGGAGTGGCATAATTTGACATTATCACCCTGTTTGCTAATATACGACTTTTAGATATCATTGGTAAGGTGTCTCTATCGTTGATTGAGTGCCACTGCCAGGCAATAAAATATGTGTCAAACACATCAAATTATTTATTTGAAACAATCATTTTTTTCTCGATTTTCGTTATAATAATTATATTCATTATTCAACGAAAACAATTTTTTGTTTTTTTTTTCAGCTTTTTTGTAATTATTTTAATTTCTTTGATTTCATATCTGCATCTTTTTTTAGGTCTACCGCAGTTACATTAATTAAATATTTGTATTTATTTATTTAGTGATAGACAAGCACAATGAAGTCCCGTTAAACTGCTAGTTTAAGGTTTAACTGGGTCCTTAATAAGAACATACTTATATTTTTTTTAATTTAGAATCTGTAGGTACATACATATATTTAAAAGTTATTTTTTAAATGGAATTTTTATAAAATATATATGATAAATAAAATTAACAAAAATAACAACAAAAAAATAATATATAGTCCAAAAAAAGAGAATAAATATATCAGTACGAAAAATCTTTTCCACGTAACCATTTCTTTAGTTGGCATTCTGAAAATTAGTTCAAAATATTTTATTCAGTTTGTTAACATGTTGTAAATTTAAGGGACATATCTGGAAATAACATTTGCATTGTTTTCAGTAAAGGCCTGGTCCCACTTCCGTTTGAAAATTTGACAACTAAAAACTGGACGGCGGATGGCTTTTCACACCTCCTTTTAAAATACGGAACGATAAAAATCGGATTCCTTGCGACTGGGAGCGGGCGGGTTGAGGGTTCGGGATGTAGTGGGGTTCACGCCGGAATGACAGGGCGGCAAATGTAAACGGCTTTATACAAACCTACGAGCGAGCGAGTTCCGACACGATTTTTAGACGGACGCGATAGTCATCAATTCGACAAAACGTGCCGGATCCGACTCTTAATCGTGCCGGACAATGGTGAACAGCTCCATACGCCCTCTGCAGCCACTAGGGCAGGGTTTCCCAAACTTTTTCTGCAATGGAACACTTTGCAAACCCGTAAATTTTAACGGAACACGTGGCTCATTTTTTAGATTGGGTAATTCCTAATAATATTTTTAAAAAATAATTATACATTATTTATAAAATATAAACAATATACAATATACAAAAATGGAAATAAACAACAACAAAAATGAAATGTAAACAACAAAAAAATGGAATTTCAATAACAAAAATTGGAAAATAAACAACAAAAAATGGAATATAAACGACAAACAATTGGAATATAAAAACAAAAAAATGGTATATAAACAAAAAAAAATGGAATAGGTATAAATAACAAAAAATTGGAAAATAACAACAAAAAAATGGAATATAAACGACAAACAAATGGAATATAAATAACAAAAAATTGGAATTTAAATAACAAAAATATGGAACACGAACAACAAAAAAATGAATATAAACAACAACAAAAATGTAATAAATAAAACACCTAATTAATGACTTTGATGATTTTGAGTCCTTGAATTGCATACATTCTTGATATCAGACACCATATTGATAGGTTCAATTCTATTATCTGGTGTGGCGTCGAGCCTGTTAGAAAATCTCGCTTCGCATAAACAGGTCGTAGAAAACGGAAGTGCAGATCAGTTATCCCGTTGTAATTGTTTCTTCATCGCACAGGATCACGGTATTATACAGCACAGTAATAAATTTCGGAGATTTTTATTAGTAGGTATGTAAAATGAAGGTTTACTGCGATAACACCATAAACGGCTCTTTGCACTTCCATCAAGCTTAGTATCTCTACCTGGAAGGGTCTGGTAACTACTTAAGAACAATTGTGAAATATTTATACAAATAATGATAATAATATCAGTTGAAAATATTATTATTAAAATATTAAATTGAAACATGAATATGTGTATATTATATTAAATTCTTCCGACAAATGGTCGCGGAACCCCTGTATAGGTTCGGCGGAACCCTGGGGTTCCGCGGAACACAGTTTGGGAAACCCTGCACTAGGGCATCCAATTATTAAACAGATATGTGAACACGGCGGCCGGCGTACGGCTTTGTAAACGGACACCCTGCGCTGGCCATCCGATAAAACGTGCTGGATCCGACTTTTAATCGTGTCGGACAAGTGTGATCGTTTTCCAAACGGAAGCGGGAATGGGCCCTTAGTCTTGTGTGCTGACTCAGAATTAATTTTTTTAACAAAATTTAAACTAATATTTATATGCTCATTCAACCATGTCAATAAATACTTTTATATGCAAAGATAATAATCAAGTTTTATGCTTGGATGTTAAATTATAAAACTTAGGTACTAAGGAGTTCAAGATATAGAAGACTACGAGCTGCGAGGTAGGCCGGATCGGGAGAGACTGGTTGAGGGAGACCTTGTGACCTCCCAAGCAAAACTATGTTGGAACATCGCCTTGCACCGCAGTGAGGGATGGATTCATACGTCCGTCACTCCTGGACCCACTGACCCCCAGATTCCTACCCACCCCTCATACCTTATCCTTCCAGAACTTTATCTTCCTTTTCTTTAAAAGTCCCTCCACACGGCATCCCTAAAGACGACATAGGTCCCGAGGAAAAATATTTTCCTCAGGGCCTCATGTGTGGACCTATGGTAATAAGAAAAAAAAAACTTGTAACTAAACAATTATGTAGATGTGCGTTGTATAATTTAAATATTCCAAGAAGATTCTCTCAAGGACGATGAAACATCTGATATTTATTAATTTGAACATAAATTTGATATCAGCCATCTGCCATAAAATATGTATCCGATCAACCTAGAAAGAATCAATAGGTGTATTCTTCTTAATGCATCGTTTACGGGTTTTATAGATAAGTGTTATATATCGTTACCAAATGGCCTCTGATGCAATCTCCTTTTTATTATAACGAATGAACAAACATAATATGCTAAAAAACGATGTATTTGATGTGTTCGTCACGCAATACCGTCTTAATGGTCGTTTTGAATATGGAACGATCAAATTAAAATAAGGAATGACTTGTCTCGACCCGAAACGTTTGTCAAAAGGTTAAGCCTTTCTCATAGAAGCGCCCGGTTGATCAATCACTTACCGCCATTTGCAATGTAGTTCACGGAGTTGGCGAACTAAATTATATATTATTCTTCATTCTTTAAGTGATATAACAAGAGCAGTGCTTCATTTTTGTGTCGATATCGATTGTTTAGCTTTTAATATAAAGAAACAATGTGAAGAAAATTGTGTGGATGAACCGTTTACATAATTCTACGATTAAATGAGAACTATCAGTCGTTTGTTCGTAGGGCGGAATAAAATAAACTTATTAAGACGATCCAATAGTTCAGGAAAAAATCGAAATCGGAATTCACGCCCTTTGTGGGAGGAGTTTAAAAATACTTGAGAAAAAGCTTTTGGAAAGGTTGGAAAAGGTATTTGAGAAGTTTTTTTCAGGTTGATTTCGTTAAGGCCTGTAAAAAATATTAATTCCTTTTTTACGCATTGTTTATGGTAAGAAAGCGGAAATTTAAAATTGATTTCACGAAACTAAGCGACGCGGAGTCATGCGACTGTCTCCCGCTCCGGCCGGGGCGCGACTGATACGAAATAGGTGTGCGCAGTGCATAATTCTTGTGCCCATGCCATAAGGGTCACTTCAAGAATAGAAATTCGTAGAGTGCGGGCCGTATTGATTGATGTCAAAAATAACAACGAGAAAATGCATATTTTATTTTATTTTGTGAAGTTCGGGCCTAAATATCATTTTTTTGCGATTATTATAAAAGAAACTAAATTTGCCACATTATACAATAAAACCAAATCCAAAAAGGGGTTTATAAATAGGAGAGTTTGGACTTGAAAGTGTTTTTTATAGACCTTATACTTCATTTTTTTATAGGCTTATTAAAAGACTTATAAAAAAAATTATCGATATTTTTAGGGGCCAAGGTGTGTTCACACGCAGTATTTAATTGAAGCGTCTATAATACTTCTAAGCCATAAAATTTTCATGTGATTTTGTATGATTTTGCATTATGGCTTCATCTTAAAAATAAAACACTAACTTTGTGTGAAACCACGAGTTTTAAAAAAAATTATTTCCCCTTCGGTTTCGCTTTGCCCATCGGTATTCTAATTAATACTATCATTGTACCAGACTCGGTGCTATTTTATAGCATGTTTTCAGTATTAATTTGTACCCTGATCTGAAGATGCTTGAGCAAAGCGAAATCGGTCGGTAAACAAATTAATAAAAACTCGTGGTGTTACACAGAATAAGTGTTTTATTTTTATTAAATGTGCCAAACTACAAAGTGGTTGCTTTCTACAATAAAATAAACTTACTTTCTTTTGAACTATTAGCAAAAGTATTATGGGCAGGAAGGTACCCACGGGCCACGAGTATGTGTCATATCGATCGTCCAGTTTATTAGTCAGAATCTCAGAATCTCCAAAACATACTTAATTTGTGAATATACTAAAGTTGCGTGTAAAAGTGTACCCATTATCTGGTATAATACTCAAATTACTCATAAACACCACCAAATCAATTAAAATGCAGAAAAACTTGTGTATAGTAAATTCAACAAAATGTTGATTTTTTCTGGGTCACTAATAAGATATTTCAAAATGTCATCCTAATGTACCTCCCGGCGTTATTTTGGAGCATACTTAATACGTGCAATGCAGTTTTTTTAATTTTTTTTTAATTGATATATATTTTTTTATTGTTTCCCTGCAGGGGTAGGCAGAGAGGACAGACCGCCAAACATCCCAGTCTTGACACACATTCCTTGCCTCGTTTACATTCATACAACGCCTCATACATTTTCTTCTATTATTCTGACTCTTGACATGGCCCGACTCAAGTATCTGATTCACTTGATCGTGCCATGTCTTTCTTAGGCGTCCTCGACTTCTTTTACCATCCACATTTGCATCATATATTCTCTTTACACTCCTTTCCTCGTTCATTCGCTCTACATGCCCAAACCATCGGAGCGTTCCTTTCTTGATCTTACTCATTACGCTTACATCAGCCTTGCATTCTTGGCGGATTTCCACATTTCTCACAAGATCGTACATTTACCACACATACGCCTCAGGGATCTCATTTCTACAGCGTTCAGTCTACTTTCATCCTTCCTCTGCCAGTTCCATGCCTCACTGCTATACATCAGGGTAGGTACCAGTACTCCATAAAAAATACCTATGAGTTACATATGTACATATATATTTTACAAAATATTATATTGCAGATCATTTTTGGTCATGTTTACCTTATCAGAAAAGATGAGCTCTTGTGCCTTAATTTATATAAAGTTACATATAAATAATATTTGATTTATGTTGAGCATTCGAATACCGTCTTCCTCATTATCTTAAAACTTAGAATTTGTAGATGTCTCACCAATCTACTGGACGATCGATATATCAAAAGTATTTTCGTTATTCACCACTAAAAATTACACATCTACCGGATCTACCGGATCTGCCGGATCCGCCCTGATGATGGACACTGCAACGATGTCCAAAACGGTGGCTAAAGAAGGATGTAGCGCATCACGGCATAACACCCCAAAAACAAATAACTAAAATGCTTTTGGCCGTGAAAATCTTAAAACGTATCTAAAACGTATCATATCAAAAGTAGTTGTGCACAAAAGTTAAGGAACAACTTTTACTTGCTTAGACATAGTATAAATATAGATAGAATTGTTCTACGTATAATGTAATGCAACAGTATGAACGACATCAATTATAAAACATAATAAAATCAAAAACTCTTTTCCTTTTTAGCCAAACGCGTGAAAGTTTCAGGTGAAGAACCATAATTATTTACTAATCTACGTTGAGAAAGAGTGAATCCCTCAATGAGTCATGTAAATTATTATGTAAATTAGTTTTTTGCCCATCCTCTGTCATTTCACTAAATAGTTTCAAAGGATTGATAATTCCATAAATCATTAATCCGCTTCCCAGTTTAATTTTTCCCATAAATATGGTTACGCAGAAACAAAGCTGTGCCATTATTTTCAATAATAATAACTGGGTTCGCGAGAGACTAAATTTATCCGACTCTTTTAGGCATCGATGTTTACTCTTAGAGGAATTCTGGTTCTACTTAGGATTAAGGAATTGTCCTTAACAGTAAAATTAATGACTTTTTCGTAACTGCGATTCCAGCTCTAGATGACAACGATTACGACAACGACAATGGCAACGACAACGACAACGACAACGACAACGACAACGACAACGACAACGACAACGACAACGACAACGACAACGACAGCGACAGCGACAGCGACAGCGGCAGCGGCAGCGACAGCGACAGCTACAGCGACAGCGACAGCGACAGCGACAGCGACAGCGACAGCGACAGTGACAGCGACAGCGACAGCGACAGCGACAACGACAACGACAATGAAAAAGTCGTTAATCTCAAGGTAAAGGACAATTCCTTATCCTAAAGTAGAATCAGAACGCCCTTCTGGTTAGTCTGAAAACGCTTTAGTTTTAATGTAGATCATAATGCCACTGGACGATATAAGTCGTGGGGCGGAAGGAAAATTTGCAATTTAGGGATTCATTGAATAGGTATTTTCATTCAAATGTTATCGCTAACATTTTAAAGTTTTTTATAATTTTAAAATATTTAAAAAGAAATAAAATGAAATTCTACGAATTAGATACAAAAATCACACATAAACAATGTTATATCTTTCGCAACAGTTTTCTTTGCGACGCCGCGACGTTTGTGAACAATTCATGTTAGATAATGTGATATTCATTACCGATAACATTAGTTCACACACATTATTTTTGGTGCCTAAAAAGTTTGACCTATTCGCGGTTTTACTTGGATAACCTGTATAGATTTAGTCGTTTTGTAAATCTTGTTTTTAACATAAGATGATTGCGTTGTGCGTGAATAAAATAATTAGCATAAATGGTGAATACGTAACTGAAAAAACGGTTTTACACCAGATGTACGCAAGATCAGGCCTTGTTTCTATGAGGTACCAAAACTATACAAAAATATACTTTTTACCTGTTACATTCAATATACTTTTTGCCCTACATTATTATTAGCAAATTAAAATCGTTATAGTATGAATGTAAATTTGATTTGGTTAATTTGCATATTTCATCATTTATTAATATAAAATAATATTTGCCTAGCAGGTACATATTCTTGCGGCACTTGTCCAAAGTGGAAGACACTCTCAGTATCGCTCTGGTGTAAGACCACCATTCAGAATTGAAAAGTTGTTTGAAATGGATTAGGCGTGTTTGGTGATCAAATCTGAATAGCCAGGTACTTCTTCATTTTCCTCTTCCCCATCATATTTCCCTCCACACTACCTCCAGCCTTATATCATACTCCAATTGGGGTTGCCGTAGTCTCAGTGACCGTTCGAAGTTGGCACTCTTGTGCGGTATTCACAATTATAAAATAAACCCGGCGCAGCTACCCTCAAAGCTAAGAATTCAAGCTGACGTCAAACACGTTCCACACATGTTTACTATTAATCGTCCTAAGAATTATTTCGACTCCTATCTCCGAAGCTTTTTTATGATATGGGTTTTGTAAGCAAGATGCTATTTACAGCGAAAAATTAATTTCACTTTGGATTTTTTTTGTCAGAGGTTCGAGAGTATAGATACAGCTATTAAAAATGTTTTGAAAGCACGTCACATTACATAGACTTGACATACATCTGCATATCCGACATTTCGTATAGCAAACAAAACGAACGTAGAAAACTTTGATTAACTCTGAAAATCGCAAAGTTTCGATCGCTCTCCTTGTTCTTTCCAAAATTACCTACTGACTTACTGTGAATACGAATCCTGTATTTCGTTTATTTTTCGTATTTTTTAAAGATTTCTGAGATACGGATAACCTTACAATATTTAAAAAAAACTCGTACTAACATCATTATTAACGGAAGACGTTTTTTAAGCAATGATTGATGAATTAGATATAGGGCCGTTCAAGTATTACGTAACGCACTTGGGGGGGGGGGGGGGTCTTGTGAAACGTTACTGTGCGTTACGAGGGGGGGAGGGGGGTTCGAACAACGCGTTACGTAACATGTTTTTCTTTATTTAGATAAAAAAAACTAGGGAATTAAAATCTTCCAACTTGGCAATCCTTTTCGTTCTTGAAATCTCTCGTTTTATTTATTACCGCAAACGCGATTAAAACAAGAAACAATGACATTTAAGCGACTTTCCAGTACTTTGCGCAATTTAATTGTGACTTTCAGGTAAAAATTGTCACTTGAGCGTTACGTAACGTTTAGGGAGGTGGGGGGGGGGGATTGTACGGAAAAACGTTACGGCGCGTTACATGAGGGGGGGGGAGAGGGGATCATAAATCTTCAAAAATTGCGTTACGTAATACTTGAACGCCCCCTATTATAGGAATGGAACCGAGGCGACTGCGACGCCACACCTGAGTGAAAACCAGAGCATTTTTCTCATTTAATCATTTTTCATCATCATTTTTAGTTCATTTATATTACATTTAACCTATTTAAACTAATATGTAAATACACCATACATTTCCGTATTTATTATATTATATTTTTAGCGTAAGCTTATTTTTTAATACACTCATTCTTCAGACGTTCAGACATCTCGTCATACATTCTAATTCTATTTACATATTAGTGGTTTTTATATTATTATTAAAAATAATTTCATTCATAATGGGTTATTCATAATTTTGTGTATAATAAAATAACACGTTATATAGCAGTCTCTTTTCATCTCTATTGTGTTTAGGTTTCCTTCATTGGCCAAATATAATTTCGCAGAGCAGTTAGCAATCTAAACGTGGAGCAACTGTAGTCCTAACTCAGACACTAACCTGTTATTTCGTTTTGTTTTCCGGCTTCCATAATTTTCAAGTATTTTCGTACTTTTCTTATTAGGTACTTATGATGTACATGCAATATCTTTTAATTCCTGAGAAACGTTCATATTACAGGTTCATACTCTTGGGTATAAAACAGTTATAAAATTATATGATCGTAATTGGTTCATCACTTGAATCGAAGCTTTACAGAAGAAAAAATAGTTACCTGCGTGCTGCATGATTTCAAGAATATGTTTTATTTAACTACACACATTAGGATTTCAAGAAAGATTGTTCGTAATATTATTTGAACTAAATAATTAAGAATAATGTAAAGTTTGTAGTATTATAAATCACAAGTTGTTAGTGCAAAACAAACTGTGATAGAATGTCGCAATATTTCGCTTTATAAATTAATTGTTTAATCGCTATTTTATAATCCACGGTTCTACCGGATCTTTAAACATCCGAACAAAAGGCTTTACGGATGTTGAACTAATTCAAGATCTGAAATATCTACCGTTATTATTTATTGAGAAAATTAACTTTATTGCAGTAATCCTGCAACAAAATTTCACGAAGGTTTTAAATTACGACATAATTACATTATTCTGAAGGTGTGTTGCACTTAAGTGTAACCAACACCTGATTTTAATTGATAAGTTTTTATAACAACTGCTAGAAGGCAAAACACAATAGTCCTTAATAATATCTGCAAAACTTTGACATAATTTTTATTTATTCTTATCAAGTTTAATTTGTACAATTCCATTTTAATTTAAGAAGAATAATTATAAGAAGACATAATTTGTCTCGACGCCACCTAGCGAGAGATTTAGCACTAACAATACCTCCCTCACAAAAATAAAGTTGGTTGTTTTCAGGTGGAAAAATGTAATAATCAGTAATCGTGGAATGAAACACCAGTATATATTGAACTATTTGGCGGGTATTAGATAAGCCGCCGTAGCTCAGTGGTCAGAGCATCCGACCGGCAATCAGAAGAACACGGGTTCAAGACCCGTTGGCGGCAAGTCTCTTTTCTCGGAAGATTTTTCAATGTAAATGAGTGTTTCAGGCTTGATGAGTGATAAATGAGTGCTTATAATAATTGTTACAAAAATATATTTTCCATCACAAGTCACAACTGAGTAGTCGGGGGCAGCCAGCACGGGTCACGTGATATGCACTCCGTCTCATTCCAGTAGCGCGATAACGGCAGCAGCAACACGATAACACGTGATTGTGTTGTGTAGCGTTGCAGTGTGATCGGTGGCGACGTGTGATAAGACTAACTTTATACATACTTTGTTGTTAATTTTTTATGAGAGTAAAATGACATGCAAGTTTTTTACTCCAATTTGCTCAGGAATCGCTGTTTTTTTATTAAAATCCTTGTTTTTTTAATTAAGCGACTATATAAAATAATTCTTTAAATATACAAAATATAATTGTTATGTTAGGTAAAGATTTTGTATTTTTTAGTCTAAATGAACGAATAATTAATAAATAAACTAAACGAACGTTAAACTAAATAAACGAATTATTTCCGTATTCAAACTATATTGGTAACCAATATGCACACCTTCAAAAAATCAACGAAATGAACAAATCCTTTTCGTACGCAAACTACTACGATTAGGTAGTAGTCCGCCGACAGTCGCGCGGACGTCATAGCATATCTCTTTTGTATTTGAATATCTTTGTTTCCGCCTATAGACAGGTAATATTGGACGGTATTTTATCAATAAATCTGCTCGATTTATATAATGCTGTTTAATGTGCATTCATTTAATTTAATTACTGTCTCCTTAAAATAATGATATTTATTATTGAAAACGTAATTCATATTTTTTTAATAAAACCGTAGAACCCTACAATTAATCTAAATCGGTTCATTAGGGCAATCTCACTAAACAACATTCACTTCTTACGAAAAGTCTGGATGGAAAATTAGCAAATAGGATTTTTTCACAAGTTCTTATTTAGTATCGAACAATGAGCACAGGGTTATTATTAAGAATTTTCCACGGTTTTGTGTCTTTCCTACTTATTATTTTTGTCCGCCCTCAATGGTGTAAAACTTATAATATGGGATATGTCATATTTTATGAATTACAAACTGAAAGTATAAAAAGCTGCAGTAGCGCTTCGTACCTACTGTTTGTACGAAGTTGCTTGGAAAATATGGTTCACATTTTTTTTTTAATAAATTTTATCATCTTTATTAATTCTAGAATTACAATTTGTGATGTCTTCTACCTGTCTCACTACGAAAACTTGTGTTGAGTACGCTTTAAAACATGAGCAGTTTATGATATATATTTTTTTTTACATTAAGTCCACACAGAAGGCCCTGAGGAAAATAATTTCCCTCGGGGCCTATGTTATCTGGGATGCTGTGTGGAGGGTCTTTTTGAGGAGAGGAAGGAATGAACATTGGTCTTGAAGAGACCCATGTTGTAGGAAGGAGGAAACACAGAGGCCGGCAAATCATTCCACAGCCGAGCTGTTGAACACAAGAACGATTCGAAGAAACGACCCGTTCTCATGTGACAAATGTCAACCGTGTACAAATGTTGGGCACGCGTGCCGAAGGGATCGATGACTAGTTCCTCGGAGCATCTTCCATTGTAATACCGGTAGAACAAGGATAGCATTCCCACCCGACGCCTGTGCTCTAAAGATTGCAATCCGTCTGTTAAGATGGGAGAATCTATCAAACGGACCGCCCGTTTCTGCACAGAGTCGAGGGTATTTTTCAGGTATTTTGGAGCTCCAGACCAGAGGTGGCTGCCAAATTCAAACGTTGGGCGCACTTGTGATTTGTACAGGGTTAGCAGTGTACTATTAAAGTATCTGCGGGCCCTGTACAGAACGCCCAGTTTTTGGGAGGCTAACTTTACTCTGGCTTCGATGGAGCCCCCATACCTGAGCTGGTCACTTAGGGTTACACCAAGCATTTCAATGGAGGGCCTGTTCGGAAGATTGCTTCCGTTGAAAGTATAATAAAATTCAAATAATAACACAGTGTTACATTTAACGTAACAGACAATCATCGTCGTACCATTAAAAAAATACATAGATACTTATATGTGGATTTTGATAATATCTATGATGTTGAATCTGTTTCGGCTGGTAATCCAGGATTGGTGTCAGATTTATATATGAGATACGTTATGTTTGTCTAATGGCCAGTGGAAGTGCATTGTATAGTTTATTTGGCTAAAAGTTGGTTTAGCAAAAGGGATAAGTAAGAGATTATTCCCTTTGGTATTTCGAGACATTATGTCACCAAATTTCGATTAAAATAGGAAGGAAGTATAAAATGTCAAGGGAGGAACGACTCGTTTTCATGCTGCTCACATTCATAGATTGTACTTCATTTGTGCACCGTGGAGAATTACGGCCATTTCCGCCAAGTAGGCTTTTATAAAATACCGATAACCACTATAAGCACTTCATTCTCAAGCATGTAGTAACTATCAACAACGAATTGTTACTCGAGCGAACTGGTTCTCTGTACTTCAAGCAGGTCAATCAAGTATATTTAGGTGGCTACCAAATCCAACCATTGTACAAAGAACATGCTAAACTTGAAATCTATATAGGGTCAATGGTAACTACGGAATAATCTACCGACATGCATTTTGAGAGCCAGATTTGCAGAGACGCAGTGCTGATACTTTCCCGGTCTTTGAAGAATCTCAATGTAATACGTTATCTACAACATTTCTATTTTTGGCAATTCGTGGTGGAATTCCAGTATAATCAATATATATTATTTAAAAAAAGTCCAATAAATAACGTGCGTCCCGCAAAAACTCAGAAACGAGTCCCGGTACGATCACGGGAGATATATGGTGTGGTAGACCTCCATCCCCCCTCCAGGATGAAGTTGTCCGTTTTTACCTAAAGGGTGTGCTTTTGAAGATATAAGGGCTGGAAGTTTCGCCCTCTAGACATTTCTAGAACAGTGTTCAGGAAAGTTCTAGAAGATTCGATAAAACTATAGAAAGTTCTGGAAGGAGTGGCAGAGTATGTCGGTGAGTCTAAAAGTTTCGAGAACGTTCTGGATGGTTCGCCAATGCTCTAGAAAGTTATGGAAGGAGAACGTTCTAGAAGCTTTCAGAAATGAGTGGCGGAGTGTGTCAGTGAGTCTAGAAAGCTCCGATAAGTTCTAGAAGGTTCGATAAAACTCTCAAAAGTTCTGGAATTAGTGGCGGAGTATGTCGGTGAGCTTGGAAGGTTCTAGAACGTTCTGGATGGTTCGGTAAAGCTCTAGAAATTTATGAAAGGGTAAAGTTTCAGATTTTTTCAGAAATGAGTGGCGGAGTGTGTGGCTAGAAGGTTCCGGAACATTTCAAAACACTCTCAAATGTTGTCTTGAGCGGAGCCGGGTACCCCAGCGTGGAATATAATAAAACAAATATGAAACTTATTTCCACTTTAATTTATTTGACCGTAACCGGTTTCAGCTTGTTAAAGCCATCTTCAAACTGATACAAATTATTTCTTTTTGAATTTTCTTATTGGTTTTTGAAGGGATACATGTTTTACATTGGAGTAGGGATAATCTTATAATGGTTTAACAAGCTGAAACCGGTTACGGTCAAATAAATTAAAGTGGAAATAAGTTTCATATTTGTTTTATTATATTTTGATCTACAACAGTTTTATAATCCCAATTCTCCCTTCGTTCGAGAGCTCGTTAAGTATTGCAAAGTTAATAATTGTATCGATCAAGCTCAGATAGGGCCTATCCATCGGCCACTCCGGGCTGATGTTGCAATGATGGTTCTCTGAGCGGTTAATCTCAAATCTGCAAATTACTCTCAAAGAGTTTTTCTAGGGCACGGGCACTGGGAACAAAGTAGTTAATTAGTAGATCAACTTTTCAGATACATCCATGTTACATACTTAATTTATATTTTTTTCATTCATGCTCTTTTAATGTAACTAACTATGTTTTAACTCATCGTTATGCGTAACATTGTAATCTGTTATATAATTTATACATACGTACATACATTTAGTGTATATTATTCTGTGAGAGCTAAGTAATATCCGTTACGTTCCTGTACAATTCAAAGATTCTTTAAACACAAAAAGGTAGGTAGTTTTTACATCTTAGCAAAGTATCTAAATACGGCTAAAGAATTCTAAACAAACTATAACCTCGAATATTCGATTTTAGGGGACATACTTGTACTTGACTCACCTTAGCCACTGGAGAGACAGCGCAATTTAAAACTTTTTTCTCTGATTGCTCGAGATTTTTTGGTTGAATATTTTCTGCCCACATTAAAAAAATCATACCTCCGAATTTTATTACGGAGACATACAAACTGATTATAGTTGTGACATGACAATTATGACATATTTATAGGATTTATAAAAAAAATATTATAAAATCGTAAACTTCTACTTAATTACTCACAAATAAGGGAAAATTTGCCAAAATTGGCAGCAAAGCAAACCGAGGTATTTTATATAGTGCCATATTGTGGCAAAAAGGGCTCCAGCGGTTAAACAGTGATTTCTGACTTCATTATTTGGGGTGAAAATTATTAAAGAAATTTCAGTCTCCGGTGACTTTAAAAAAAAAATTCTTCTTTCAAAATTAAACAAAAAAAAATCCTCCATACGTCGTCAATGATCACTCGGCCGAGTAACCGACCGACCCCTCACCCCGCACCTAACTGTCTAAATGTTTTTAGAAAAAAAAAATTAAAAACTTCACCGGAGGCCATTAATTCATTTTAATTTTTTTCCGCAAATAATTTCAAGAAATAATGAATTCCTTCTACGTAGTACCTACATTTATATGCTGAAGAGATTTTCACGTCGACCATCCTTCGGCCTTTCACTCTTAGTGAACATTTTTGATCAAATAATTGGCATCGACGTTTAAGTACACTCGAAAACGCTTAAATTTCTCTAAGAATTATACTCAAGTGATGCATTGCATAGAGTTAAAAGTAATACCTACTTTACAATATGTAGATAAAGTACTACCTGCGCAAAAACCTAAAAGATAATATTGACGCTCTGATTTAGGTAGGAATGTAGACATTAATAGACGACAGTGAAAGGATTACATCACATTCATAAATATCAAAATGAAAGACTTTGACTTCAACAAAGTTTAAATATTTCAACAAATTATGCTGTGCGATTTCGATAACCTTAAAGATGAATATAACCTGCGGTTACGATGCATCAGAAGCGCAATCGTTGCATCACTAATAATTACGAACAACCTACTTTGTTTTAACCCATCCAAAACGATAATATAATTGAGCTTCTGCAGGAATCAAATTTACTGTTTGTCTGACGCCCAACGCGATTTCTCAAAAACGCATTTTCAATAAACAGGCTTTGCCACTTGAGGTTGAATATCAATTACGGCGTAACCTTTCGAGTACGTACTTATTATTTATTAATTCTGCAATGTCCCTTGTTTCAAAACAGTTTCATAAGAGATACATCCAACAAGAAAATCTAAACCTAAAAGGCCTCTCTCTACTTCGACCAAGTATACCTACGTCAATGGCTTCTACATATACATTCTCGTATCTATGCGTAATAAAACGATGGAAACCATCAAACTAACCCCGACATTAAAATTGAGTGGTTATGATTAATAAAAACTCATTTTTAAAAACAAAACAGTTTCAGCCTTACTAACAAACGTGGTATAAAAACTATACAATTAATAAACAACCGTGTATGTGAAAACCTTTCTAATTAACTAAAATTATCTAAACTGATATTTAACAGCCATAAAAAATTATACACAGTTTTTATACAGTGGAAGAGTCTAGTTTATTTTTTACATAAACTTGAAATTTCTCAATGAATTTAGGAATATTCCTGGATATTTAAAATGTTCTATATATTTGTTCATTTTGAAAATGTCGTAAAAACAAATATAATTTTAGAAACTAGATAAAATTAACTTTTAGATTATTTTATTCAAAACTAGCAGACCCGGCCACACGTTGCTGTGGCTAACGAAACACAACGCCATTACCCAACCTTTATAAAATCCACACCACCCGCTTGTCAGCTGCCTGAATTGAATATTTGAATTTCTCGGCTTTTCTCTACTATAATAAGCATGTATTATACATATAAACCTTCCCTTTAAATCACTCTATCTGTTTCGTAGTTTAAAAGATCTATGCGCACATACATTTTTTTATACTATGTAATGCAATTCGAGCGATCGCCACTAATTATACAATGCTTTTTTTTTTTTTTTTTTTTTTTTTATTAGCAAAGTTTTTTTGGTACATTTACATATAGGTAAATACATAATAACAAAAAATGTAAGTAACAAAAAAAAATCCCACAAAGGCGAAGCCTGTGTGTGGGTATTATATTATGTGGATAACAGTGGTAGTTAAAATAAAATAAAAAAAAAAATAAAATATATATATATAAGCATAGTGTCTACAGTGATCAACATGAATGACTTCGTAGGAGTTTAAAAATTTAAAAATATATGTAAGATAAACACACAAATTAAAATATATATATGCATAGTGTCTTCAGTGATCAACATGATTGACTTGCTTGCAATGCAACACTGGATATTTGAAAAGGGAAAAACAAATACCTACTTACTCTAGGACATCTATTTTCCAATTTCTTCCGTAGAACGAATTTCAAAAGTGACTATAGTACGGCCCGCCAGCCGTTTTAAATCGCACAAAAATATGTTTTCTTTGAATTTCTCGGCTTTTCTCTAATATAATTTACATGTATTATACTCATAAACATTCCTCTTCTATCACTCTATCTATTGATGAAAACCGTATGAAAATCCGTTGCGTAGTTTAAAAGATTAACGCGCACATACATTTTGAGCGACTTCATTTTATACTATGTAATGATGATGATGATAATGATATACATTCATTTTTGTAAATTGGAATTTTTTTTTCAACCACGTAAATATTGAAAAAAAGCCACTAAACTTACTCTAACCGTTGAAAAATTGCAGAGATTACGAAATTTTGAAAACACATACCTTGTTTTTAGAAAATCTGCAAGAAAACTGTCACTTTTTATCTTGTTTATACTATTCCAATTTGGCATTCATTGTTTTTTAACATTACCTTCATATAAGAGGCCCTGAGGAAATAAATCCCTCAAGGCCTAAGTCTTATTTGGAGATGTTGTGTGGGGAAAGGAAAGAGAGGAGTTCTGGGAAGGAAAATGTATGTGGAATGTGGAGTAGGTGGGAATCTGGAAGTCATTGTGTCTAGGAGTGTCGGAGGTATGAATCCATCCCACCCACTGCGTACAAGGCGATGGAGAGGCCGGCTAGAGGGGTCTAAGCTAGGTCTCCCGAAACCAGTCCCTTCCAATCTGGCCAGCCACAGTAAATGGTTCCCTGGAGGCGGTACCCATACCTGTCTCCCAAACAGTATACCCGCTATCCCAAAAATATGTGTTACAATATTTATGTTCGCATGATATTTGTACAAGATTAAATTAAAAATACATAAAAAATATTACTTTATATATTTGCCCATAACCATATAAAAGGAGGGCTAGCACATAATTAAATACATAGAAGGCAGTTCCGATAGTAAGTTACTTCGTCTTGCAAAACTTATTTTAAATTATAAATTACTGGCTCGTTTTTACGTATTCATACATGGAGTATGATTTAGGTTTAATGAGATATATTTAATTACTTAAATCGAAAATTATGTTCGTGCATGAACTATGCTTGATGGGCGAACAAATGGCTAGTCACGTTAATCCGACGGTCATGGATCTCAGTGTCTTATTACTTATTAGACTAACCTCAATTACTTTAATGAGTGCATAAGTAACCAACGTTTTTGAAATACACGTGAAGTAATATATTATGTATTCTTACTACATTCTTAATGGGTACTTAGTTACTAAACATACTTTAATTTTAAAAAGACTAAACTCTTACCGATAACAGCCTTACTAATAAACGAGGCGAAAATTTTATAAACAACCGTGTGTGTGAAAACATTAAATAGAAAATTAAATAAAATAGTTCATGGAAAGATAATATGTATATACTTTGTTTATATAGCCAGAGGGTTGTTCACCTTTTTTATATTAGCTCCATACATGAGCTGTGAAGAGGAAAATAATTCCCCTCGGGGTCTATGTCATCTTTGGGGGTGCTGGGCGGTGGGTCGTTTTATGAAAAATGAAAGATAGAAAGTCTGGGATTGTAAAAGGTGTGACGGGTGGGTAGGAATCTGGGGGTCAGTGTGTCCAGGAGTGACGGACGTATGAATCTATTTCTCACACTGCAGTGCTTGATCCGGCCTGCCACGCAGTTGGTGGGCAGACGTACCCCATACCATGATCCGGACAAACTTCCTGCTTAGTCCCCAAACGTAGCAATCCACTTAGGGTGACTGTTAAAAGAGGTGTTAGTTATCCGATAAATGGTTCCCGGGGCGGCGGTACTCAAACTTGCCTTCCAAATTAATGGATAATAATAATAATTTCATTTCGGAACATTTCCAATGTATTTTTAGGGCCGGTTTTATTATTATTATTATAAAAAAAAAAAACGTTGGTAACGTCACTCCTGGACACACTGACCCCCAGATTCCTAGCCACCCGTCACACCTTTTACAATCCCAGACTTTCTATCTTTCATTTTTCATAAAAAGACCCACCGCAAGCGTAAAACTGGCCCTAAATGTGCTATATATTTCTTCTTTTTGAAGATGTCGTAAAAACAAATACCATTTAAAATACAATCTAGGTAAAAATATCATTTAGATTTTTGTGTTTAAAATATACTTAAAAATGTATGAATTCGAATACTTAATATTCAAACATGATAAAGGTTTAAAAATGTACATAAATTTTAATCCAAACCTTTACCTTATTTAGGGAATTCACAAGAAAACTTTAAACACATCACCCTTTGCATCGCCTGTAGGTAATGTTAAAAATTATTAAAAAATATGATAATTATTCTACAAAAAAAAACGTTACGGATTCTTTGTATGCGCAATATACACTTAGATTTATTGGATTTACTTTCATAGAAGTGATTTGGGTTATAAATATATTTTATGTGTACTCGATGATCATCAATTAAAAAATAATATGAAAATCACCTTAAAACTTCGGACTCGATTTACTTGAATACGAAAGCTCAAATAATAAAAAAAATCGGTGACTTGACAACTCAGAATGAAATCAACTCAACACTTCCTTTGGAAAGTCATTAAAAGTGATGAACAAAATGGTTCAATAAGTTACGTTAAGTTGGGTTATGGGCTATTTTTCTTTTTTTTAAAGGCTTTTAGAGACTTTTCAAAGAGGCGTTGAGTTGAGTAGATTCTGAGTTGGCATGGAACCAAAAAGTCATACCACAAAATCAACTTCAAATGTCATGTCGTTCCACCTGTTTCCCGCTTGCACTGCGATTTTCCGGATACCGTGTATATAACATCAATGCTGTGTTTCACGTTGCTGTTTAATATATATCTCAGAGTTGTGCAGATCAAGCCAAGAAAAATAGTTCGCTTGACACACTTGGAACACCAGTACATTGGCCATGAATATTCGCATTCGCATTCATGAATATATTGAAAATGGTAATAGTTGCATTCGCCGCATCCCTAGTCCACATTCCCACAGTTGCGGATGCGCGCTGATCAGTGTGGGAAAGGCACAGCCCTCTGGGACTGGTGAGACAGCGCACAGCACTTCTACTCAACCACAAAACCGCAAACCACGAGTTTAATCATAATAATGAGATTGGGTGAAATATTGTTCATAAATTATTATTTGGTTTCGGTGCGAATTTTTAATGAACTTATTGCTTGCAAAATTATTTCGTACCTACCATTTTAAATGTTATTTTTACTTACGGACACTTTTGTTTAGTTCTTCAATATTTACAAATTCACTTTGTGTCGTCATTTTTTACCCTCCGTGTACAAGGTGACAAAAATCTCGTCCCATACTAGGTGGGGTATGACATACCCCAAAATATAAAAGTGATAAAATTATCGTTTTTATTTTTTTCGGCGGAATTAAACATTTGATATTTATAAATACGTAGTAATAATTAGGTTGAAGTAAAACTCTTGAGTAGAAAGTATGTATTAAAACATTTTTATTATAAAATAACAAAAAAACGCAACTTCTGTAATCTTTTTTTCTTATGTACTAATTTTAAATGGCACTTTTAATTATCACAATCGTTTTAATTTAACAAACTAAAATATATTTATTATAATATCAGAGCATGGGGTGTAAGAAACCCCAAAACTCTCTGAGCGTATTAACAATACAATAATTTTTTTAAATAAATATATTTTAACTGTACTATTGTCTATCTACTGTCACATCTATCAAGGACCTTGGGGTCACTCTAGACTGCAAACTTTCTTTCCGTGATCACATTAATAATATCGTAAATAAATCACTTAAACTACTCGGCTTCATTCATAGAATTACCTCTGACTTCAAACATATAAGTACACTTAAACCTCTTAACTGTTCGCTGGTTCGCCCTCACCTTGAATATGCTAGTGTCATTTGGTCTCCTTTCTATGCTGTCCACATTTGTCACATCGAATCCGTACAACATCGTTTCCTAAGAGAAATTGCTTGGAGGCTGGGTCTTGAAAGACGCAAGTACTCATATGATGAAATTGAACACATTTTAAACATGTCTTCTTTAGAAAAACGTAGAAAGGACTCTGATCTATTTTGCATATTTAAGATTATCAACAGTATTACTGATACACCTGCATTGTTACAACTCATCCAGTTTAACATCCCTTCCCGTAGGCTTCGAAATAATGAATTGCTGTTCCTCAATCAACATTCTACTAATTACGGTTACCATTCTCCCTTATCCAGAATGTCGAGACTTGTCAACGCAAGTCAAAGCATTGATTTTTTTGGTATAAAACTAAATGACTTTCGGCAGTCGATACGCAATATTTAAATGCTTCTTCATGCTTTGACTTGTAGTGTCTCTATATGTACTTTTTATATTTTATATTGTCATTGCTATTAATTTTTATGTGCTCTCCCTTCACTGTCATCTCTGTTTTTTTATTCGTGTTATTATTATGTTTTTAATGGACTGTTGTCCGTAAATTAATAAATAAATAAATAATGCCAAACCAATATATTTTCTAATAATTAAACATAGGAAAGATATATTTTAATTGTGTGTGTATATAAGGTGGGGTGTGTGATACCCATATGCATTTAGGGGCGTGTAACTCACTTGGCGATCGCCGCCGGACTGACTTAACAATTCCAGCTACTGAGAATTCACTATCACAAAATTTTTGAAATTATTGCGATTTTCGAAGAACTGGGGTATCTGAAACCCCCCCTGTTATACGGAGGGTTAATTATAAATTATTTTGTATACACCCCTTATTTAATCAACATGTTTCAAAACCAATGGTTTCAGGATAAAATTAAAATGTTTACTGTACTTCTATTTAGCCCCGTTTACTAGTGATCACCCCAATGGCGTTTTAAGTATATGATAGGGAACGTGCCCATACTACTTGACCTGTTCGGGGGATCTTCAAAATACCACGCTTGGTACAAATGAGCGGCGGATTGCTTAGGTTTTTGGTCACCGGGGGGGGGGGGGTGGGTTAAAAATTGCAAAAAGTTGGTCACGTAGTATGGGTACGTTCCCATATAAATTTGTTGTGGACTCAACTGTCGCTAATATGCAAACAACTAACTGACGACAGAAAATAAACACTTAACATTGCAATGGCCAAAATAATAAAACCACCAAGGGCTTTCGATCCTGAAATCTAATGTCCTGAATTTCCAATTTACCTAAAGACCAACATCAACCGAAAATCATAGTTTATATATTTTCTGTTAATCTCAGTATCATCCTATTAAGAAACTATTATTGTGAATCGAAACAAAAAGACGTTGATCGTTGTCGATTTATTCTATTTTTGAAAAATTATTTATTATTTGATGATGAACTATCTCTTCGTATTATAAATTAAAGTCCTCCGCCGCGTCTGTCTGTCTGTTCGCCATTCATGCGGTTTTCACTAATAGATAGAGTGATTCATGAAGAAGGTTTAGGTATATAATTTGTCAAGGTGTTGTGTAAATTGGTTGAAATATACAACTAAAGGAGAAAGCGGGCGGAGTGGATTTGATTTGTATGCAAATAAACAGCTGGCGGTTTGAGTTAAAAGGTTGGGTAACCATCCAGTACATGGGGTTGTGTTTCGTTAGCCACAGCAACGCGTCGCCGGGTCAGCTAGTGTAATATAAAGAAGAATGTTCCGGTGTGGGTGAATTTTTTTTTTTAAATCTGCAATTTTAATTCCAGAATGACGAAATATTGCACACTTGATCTTCAAAACAGGAGGAAGGTCTCTGATAAGATGAAATTTTTAATAATCACCCCACCTTTTTTCCCATTCCTTGCAAAGTTTTGAACTTTCCAATGAAATTTGGCATACTTGACGTACAAAATAAGAGGAAAATTATTGTATACATCTGATTTTGAAAAATTCTAAGTAAAGTCCTGGCAACGCCGGAGACATCACGTGATATAAAAAATTAAGTTCCGGCGTGGGTGTTATTTACACAAATCTACAAATATAATTTCAGAATTACGAATAGTAGCACACTTAAAAAATTAGGAAGGTCACTGTGGACTGTGTATGTCTTTTAATACTTTTTTTTCTAAAAAGAAAGACAAACATTCCGGGTTACGAATACCCTGACAATATTTGCAAAACTCCTACTAACACCTCAGTAAGCGGAAAATGTTGCTTGTGTTGTGATGTAGCACTTAGCCAGGCGAGGAATCGAACACGCGACTGCACTGACCGGTCATTCAATGATTTCGAAAAACTTGGCGTAAAGCTAATAAAAAAAATAAAATATTGCAACGTAAAAATCTACATAGACAATAATGTATGCTATTTGATTGTTGTGTGTTCTTAGGATAGGTAGGTACTGTATAAAGGCGTGTTTCGCGGTAAATAAGCAGGTAACTATAAACTTGAACCAATTCACACCTTCCAAAAGGTCATTCGTCTGAAGATGGTGCCTGCTTTATCGGCATTTTAAACTTCTTTCCCATGAGCTGATTTTCATTGAACACGCTCTAGCCATTATGGTGTCTGCGAAAAGCATAATTTCATAGATAAACCTTCACAGCTTATGTTTAATGCCTATTTAAGAATTAATACTCATTTATAAATAATAACAGGTGCATATTAAATAATTGAACCTTTGCGCACAGACCATTGTGTAGGAAACTTGAAACCGTTCTCGTGGTCGTAAATAAAAAAATCTTAAAATCTTTACGTTTATTCCTCGACCATCGAGAATTCATTATCAAAAGAAGTAAAAACTAACTGTTGGAGTCGACGCAAAGTGCAATTGCATTAATTTATTAAAGTGAAAAAATAATTCTGGTTAAACTGCCGATCAGTTACGTAGAATACTTTCCGTCGTCAAGAGACTAAAACAATAAATAAACGAACAATAAAAACAGCTTAATAGTAGATACGAGTATCAAGCCATATCTTCGTCAACAAATTTTGAAAAAAAAACACATTACCTGTGTTACACAAATATTAACCAAGGAAAGTTTTTTAAATACGAAATAAATTGATGAAAAAGCTCTTGGTTGTGACCACATTTTTAGGGTGGATTAATTCGAAATTATTTTTAATGTATGTGTGATAAATCTCATAGTATTCTGAATAAAACATTTGCAGTCATAATTTGCGGTAAATGTGATTCGTACGAGTATGTACGATCAGAATAACCAACGCTGTCATGAAATTTTTAAATTAGCTATTTCTGTCGGGAATTTTTATATTAACGCAACTAGTAGCTTGCAAGGTGTATCTATCTTAAATTATGAAGCTTTAAAATATCTAATTAATTTTCCAGAAATAAGAAAAGGCGGCGTGTGTAATGTTACAAATGCAAATTTGACAATTATCAAAAATATTTAGGAAGCAGAGTTTTGAAATTTCAAGAGAAGCAAGGTGATATTTGTTCACAGTTGACATTTTTCACATGAGAACGGGTCATTTCTGCGACTCGTTATTGAGTTCAACTGTTCTGCTGTAGAACGATTTGCCGATCTCTCTGATTTCTCCCTCGTACAACATGGATCTCTTCAAGACCAGAAGGGGAGAAACAGAGGAAAACGCAGGGTCTTTTTCTGGAAACGAAGAGTACTTCCTTTCCACAAAACGACCCTCCACACAGCATCCCCAAAGATGAAGTTAATTTAATAGAGATGTGAGGAGCGAATTTAAGTCAAACTATATAGCGTAGGTACCTACGTATACTGCAAAAATATTGAATGACTTGAAAATTTATTTTTAATAATCTCTATTTTTAAACGCCAAACCGATGATTTTACACGGTTTCCCAGCCCTTGTTCTAGCGGTATAATATTGATGAGTGTTTACAGTATAAATATTAAGTTTTCTGTTTCGTGCAACACGAAACCTTTTTTAAATCGAGGAAAATTATTAGTTTATAGATACTAAGTAACGATAATAGGGCTCTGCGAATTTCCGTCTTTTAAAATTATTATTGATTTATAAGTATGAATGATTATAACTTTATAGCTAGGTATAATATTGAATATCACCGTAAGTACTGTAATAATCATAACCAGCAGCCGTTTCCACACAATTCAAATCAGCGCTTTGTGAATACTTAGAGGGGAAGTGCGCAACCATTTACTTTGCTTTTTACCACTAATTTCCCACTAACGGCCGATATTATAAAGTTTCGATAAGGTTACCTAGGTGTTAAATCTCCGATAGCACAATCTGCAGTTAAACCAGGTGTCATTCAAATTTCTTAATTCTAATTTTATTTAATAATGTTATTATCTACTTCTGCAAGTATTTTAGTTTTTTTCACTTCAGTGAAACCTTCTTTTTGTGATTTGAAACTCAATGAAACGAAAAAGCGACACTAAAAAGAGACAAACACATACCCGTACATTTATACTATACCGATTTTAAATTAAAAAAAAAAAACTAAAATACTTGCAGAACTTGATAAGAAACGCTATTGAATTAAATTTGAGAAAAAAAAACAGATCATTACATCTACGTCCCTTTAACTCACCCCCCCCCCCCCCCTTCCCCTCAAATATTGCGACTGAATAAAAAAATTTAAAAAAGCTTCACCATTCACACTTTTATCATTCACTATCATCATCGGTGGAAAGTTCATAATTGAAATCATTAAATATTTTATTATTATATGCATGTACTCGTGTACTTTAATGTCAACCTTCCTAAAAATAAATAAAAACTTCATTAAAAATTCAAATACCTACTGGATACGCGCCATAAATATATTTAAATCCATTTTATTTTTATTTTTTTTATTTTTTATTGTTGATACAGTATTATTTTACAAATTTTTATAGTACAAACCAGTAATGTTGGCCTCACTGGGTTGTTTACCCGTGCTGAGGCCCCCATTTTATAATATAATACTTTATACATTATAGTTTGAAAAAAAGAAATATACAAAGTTGGTGATAAAACAAACAAAAAAATCATTTAAAATAAAGATAATTTTAAACTAAAAATAGAGATCAAAAATTAAAATTATTTTAAATTAATAAACTAAAAAAATAAAGTAATTAAATGAAAATCGGCGTATATTATGTTTTATGTGTTTGTGAGTGTTACGTGTTTTATATTGGTTTTGTGTGTTGGGGGAATACGTTTTATTCTTTTATGTTATGAAATTTTGGTAAAATTGTCTATTTTGTTCTTTAATCCATTTTTTTTATTTGGTGTCTGAAATTATTTTTATTTTCCTCAATTTTTGTTTCAAGTGAAAGACTGTTGAATGCTTTTATAGCTTGGTATTTATGGTGTCTTTTTCCAAAGGTAGTGTTTACCGTCGGAGTTTTTATGTTTTCTTTGTACGCTTGTCTAACTGGTCTATTAGTGATATTTGGGGTTTGTTGGAGTGTGTTTTTTTGGTCAAAAATGTAGTTCAGTAGTGTTTTTACATATAATTGGCGTATATCTAGTACGTCACAACTTTTATATATTTGATCTGTATCGGTTAGTCTATGTTTTTTAAGTATTACTTTTAAGATCGTTTTCTGTGCGATTTCTATTTGAGCGATAGCTGCGTTTGTTGCTCCTCCCCAAGCAATTAATCCATATTCTATTATTGATTGACAAAGTGCGAAATATATTGTTTTCATTTGTTTTATTTTATATATGTTTCTTATGTTTAGGAAAATGTGTATTGTTCTGAGGAGTTTATTTGTGATTTGTTTAATATGATGTGTCCATCTAAGGTTATGGTCAATTACGATACCTAGATACTTTACATCTAAGGTTATGGTCAATTACGATACCTAGATACTTTATTTGTTCCGTTTTTTCTAGAGGAGGGCAATCGCAGATGTTTGTGTTAATGCATTCGTGTATTTTTATGGTATTTGTATCGTTTTTTGGCTGTCCCGTGTTAGTTATACTGTACGTTGAGAATTTTGTTTTCGATATGTTTAGTGTAAGTGTGTTAGAGTCCAGCCATGTTTTCACTTGCGTGATTCCTAGATTTGCTTTGTTATATACATTTTTCCAATCCTTAGCTTTAAAGAGTAAAACTGTGTCGTCTGCGTAACTGATTATTTCACCGTCTATTTCCATGCTGCAAAGTTCATTTATATAAATGGTGAAAAGAATGGGCCCTAGTATGCTTCCTTGTGGAACTCCGTATGTAATCGGCAGTGGTTTGCTAGTATGGTTATTAATTTTGACTTGTTGTGTTCTGTCGCTCATATAACTTTTCAATAGTTGGAGTTCTTTATCTTTGATACCCATATTTTCTAATTTTTTAAAAAGTGTTTTGTGGCAGATTGAATCAAACGCTTTAGCTAAATCTAGATATATCGCTATGCATTTATACCCTTGATCTAAGTTGCTATGTATATAATCTATTGTACTTGCCAAAGCTTCTTTTGTGCTTCTTTTTTCTCTAAATCCATATTGTTTATCCGAGATTAATTTGTTTTCTTCCAGGTATTTTATAATTTGGATTTTTAATACTCTTTCGTAAATCTTTGATAGCGAGTTTAACAATGTGATTGGCCTATAGTTAGTTATTTCCATTTTGTCTCCGGATTTATAAATAGGTATCACCAGTCCTTTTTTAAGAGTACTAGGAAAGAAGGCGTGTGTTATGCTAAGGTTGATTAAGTGTGTTATAGGTTTTAATATTTCATTTTTTATTATTTTAATGCAATCCGTTGTTATCTCATCTAATCCAGGAGCAATCCGGTTTTTTAATGTGTTTATTATTTTGTCAATTTCCTTTTCCAAAGTTGTTTTTATTATAAATCTGTGTTGTGTCGGTTGAGAATTGATGTTTGAAATGTTTGTTTGTGTTATTTTGTTTGTGCTATGTTTTTTACGGTTCGCTAAAACTTTCCCTATAGTTGCGAAGAAGTTATTGACATGGTTTGCCATAAATTCTGTATTTGTTTTGGCATCAATTTTGTTTGAGTTAATATTTAGATGTTCAATAGTATTTTTCTGTTTGTATTTTTGTGTGTATGTAACTTCTTTTAAAATTCTCCATATTTCCTTCGGGTTATTATTTTCTTTAAGTTTTTCTCTGTAGTATAACTCCTTAGCTACTCTAATAATTTTCGTGCAGATGTTTCTATATCTTTTATAGTAATTAAGTTGTTCCATGTCATACGGTGTGTGTTTAATTTGTTTGTGAATTTTGTCTCGTTTACGAATACAGTTTAATATTCCTTGTGTTATCCATAGTTTAATTTTTTTTGCTTTGTGTGTAAGTTTTGTGTGTTTTATTGAAGTGTAATTTTTTATTTCTTGCGTTAACGTATTTGTAAATTTATTCCAGGCCTCTTCGACATTATCTAATTGGTATATTGTATTCCAGTTTATTTTTTGTAATTTTTCTTTTAAGTTTGAGTAGTCAATTATTTTTTTTGTAAATATTTTATGTTGGTTCGAATTAGTGTTTTCGGTGTCTATTGCTATCATATTCATGTAGTGATCTGTAATTGTGCTTTCAAGTACTACTGTTTTGGTTTTTAGTTTTGTCTTGATCATTATATGATCTATACAGCTTTTAGTGTTTTGTGTTACTCGTGTTGGGACATTTATCGTTGGCTCCAGTCCATGCTGTGCTAGTATTGTTAGGTATTCTATGTTTTGTGGGTGTCCGTTTTGTAGAATGTTTATGTTAAGGTCTCCTATGACGATGATATTTTTGTATTTGTTGAGGTCATTTAATGTATTGTTAAGTTCTGTTAGGAAGTTTGTAATGTTGTTTTTGGATGGAGATCTGTACATAGCTAGGATACATGTTTCTTTTTCATATGTAATCTGTAAGCAGTTGGAGTCTATGATGTTTATTTCCTGAACGCTTATGTTATTTTTATCACTGATGTACGTAACTATACCATCATTTTGGTTTTTGTGTATATTTGTGTGGTGTGTATGATAGTTTTTGATTGTTTTTGGGATATAGTTTTCATTCAACCAGCATTCTGTCAGCACAATGACATCAAAATTATTGTCAATCTGTTGGATGTATATTATAAATTCGTCAAAATTTTTATTGATCGATCTAATGTTTTGGTGCAATATTTTGATTCTATTTTTTTCTTTTGTGATGTTGGTCCATAGATTAAAATCATTTGTACTTATACAGTAGTGTTGATTGTTCGAGTCTATATATTTCATGTAATCAGCCATGTTGGTGTGTATTTGTGTAAGTATATGATGTGAGGTTGTGTTTGGTGTACAGTAGTTTTTATGTCAGTTTATTAGTTATGTCGTTCAAGTGTTTTATTTCTATAACTTTTTTATATTTATATAATTATATTTAATTAAATTATATTTATATATATTTTTATAACTATAATTTGGGCATTAATTTCTTTTAAATTAATAATTTATGGTATGGGACCGTGAGGGCGCCATCTATGGTTTTTGTATTATATTGAATTTACCTATGTGACTTTGAAATTCAGTATATTCATGCATTTTCTTACCTCTGTGAAGCAGGCAATTACTTCCGACGTGAGTGTTAGTGTAAGCCAAGAGATGTCACTCCTAGTCAGTCATTATCAAATAATTCACCCAATAATTGAATTATTGTTGTACAAGATTTTTGGCACGTATTATTAATATGCAAATTTATATTCATTGTTGAAACTTCCTTCCTGTGCTAAACACATGCTGAGATGGTGCACTTACCGCATTGGCAAAAATCGATATTTTGAATGAAAACTAGTGTCGTTTTGTGCTGGACATCGTACAAGAGCTGCATTCTCTGAGTGAGTATTGTTTTGTTTTCACTTAGGATTTTGGAATTGCTGTGTAGACTGTTTTGTGTCACATAGGGAAGATTTCAACTTTCCTTAATTTTACATAGGGTAGTATTCCCTTGTCAGGGGCTATTTACAAGCCCCTACACCTACTATAAATACCGGTCAGTGGTTGAGTGGGCATCGCGTTTGGGTCCCACCCAGGCGTTCCGTGTTCGATTCCTCGGCTGGCTAAGTCCTCCATCACATCACAAGCAACATTTTCAGCTTACTAAGGTGGTAATAGGAGATTTTGAAACATTGTTGAGTTATTCGTAACTCGGGAACGTTTGTCTTTCTTTTAAAAAAAAAATAATCAGATTGCCTATGTACGGACGCAAACAGTTAAGTTAAATCTATGTAAAAGCTCCAAGTAGAGATCACTTGTGACATCGTTCAGATCATAAGTGACGTCTTCTGTATTTTTCGTGATCATATTAGTTGTGCAAGAAGGAAGAGGACACATGCGTACCTACGTATATATAACAAGTTTTTCATGTAATAAGTGGTGGTAAATAATGAATAGAACCTTCCAGATTTTTTTTAATAAATGTATGTAGGTATCATTTACAGTTGTGGTAAATGGTACAGCTTATCCTACGTGTACCTATCTACGTAGATGTACAGACTATCGGACAGATAGTTATTGCTTACATTAAATTTAAGATCTAATACCAGACTTGCATTATAATTTATTATCTTGGAACCATTATTAGATTATTACCTTATAATGTTTCCGTAATTTATGTGAACATGAAAAATGGTTGTTTGCAACGTAATTATCAGATTAATATTTGCAGGCTACCGTTTCCTAAAGTGCAATGTCCGCGTCATGTTTTTGTATGAAATGGAAGATAAGACACTAAATGCAGTTAACGAGGCCTCTGTGGTCGAGGGTAAGGCTCTAGACCAGCAATCCCAAGGTCGCGGGTTCAAATCAAGGCGTGCGAAAATAAATTTTATTTGATTAATTTGTGTTATTTCACATTGAATTAATTTAAAATAATATATGGTAGATATATTTGTAGCACGTTCAAGAGTGGAAGATACTCTCAGTTTTGCCCAAGCGTAACACCATCCATCATTCAAAATTGAAATGTTATTTAAATTGGCTTTAGCCGTGTTTGATGAGCAGATCTGAACATACAGTTGCTTTCCCACCTTCCTACTCCCCATCTCCTTCCCCTCCCTACCAACTTCAGCCTCATGACATACATACCCCAATTGGGTGAGCCATAGTCTTACTGGATTTCAGATCTGAATAGCCAGGTACTTATACAATTTTAGGTTTTCACGGCCAAAAGTATTTTTGTTATTAGTTTTTGGGATATTATGTCGTGTTGCGCTACCTCCTTCTTTAGCCAACGTTTCGGACAGCGTTACAGTGTCCATCATCATGACTCATCTGCCTGCCATGACTCATCTGCCCTGATGATGGACACTGTAACGCTGTCCGAAACGTTGGCTAAAGAATGAGGTAGCGCAACACGGCATAATATCCCAAAAACTAATAACAAAAAAGCCAGGTTCTTCCCCACCTTCCTATTCCCCATCTCCTTCCCCTCCCCACTGACTTCAGCCTCATAACGTACCCCAGTTGGTGATGCCAGTATCATTGGCTCTAGACGGGAGCGGTTTTAACTCTTGGACGGTGTTACAAAAAAAACATTATTAAGTTCATTTTTACAATTTGCAGAAGAATTTGGGGTAACAATAAAAGTTTCAACGGGAATAGGAAGTAAGAAAGAAACCCAAATCTTTCAATAAAGGATAGCAAATACAATATTGTATTGGTGATTCAATCCAATATTTTATTTGTTAGCCTTTCTTTAAAGATTAGAATTTGTTTATGAACAAAAATATTTATTCGTACGTATTCATATTGTACGGATGCAAACAATTAATTCAAAATAATAATTTAAAAGGATAAAAACCCTCTGACAAGTTTAGCTAGTATAGTAGTTTTGACGGCCGGCGTAGTCCAGTGGTAAGGCTCTTGACTCCCATTCCGAAGGTGGCGGGATCGAATCCCGGCGTGGCAAATAAATTTAATTTTATTAATTTGTGTTATTTCACAATTTATTCATTTAAAATAATATATAATATATTTGCGGCACGTTCCAGAGTGGAAGATACTCTCAGTATCGCCATGGTGTAATAATACCACCATTCAGAATTGAAACGTTGCTTGAAATGGCTTTAGCCGTGTTTAGTGACCAGATCTGAATAGCCAGGTACTTCCCACCTTTCTCTTTCCCATCTCCTTCCCCTCCCCACTACCTTCAGCCTCACAAAATACCCCAATTGGGGATGCCATAGTCTCACTGGCTCCAGACGGGAGCAGTTGGGACTCTTGTGCGGTATTCATATAAAAAAGCTATAAGTGTATTTCCCTAAAATAATTAAACTCGTGCCATCTATGAAACAATAGATTATGAATTATTTTAAGTATTACCTAAAGTTAGTATGAAGTACCTATATTATATTTTGTTTTTTTATGTACCCACTGATGTTTTCAATTTAATTTAGAATAGTTTCATTAAAGCCCAATAAGGCGTTTATAAATAAATATAACAATAGTGTGAAGATCCTATGATATTTTTATCAATTTCCGTCACCAAAGGCATCAAACATGTAAACAAAAAAGGTTTGAAAGCATCTGTATAATAAAATAGCAATTCAACCAATTTGGTCGATGAGCGAAACCCAATGACAACCGTCGTCTACTGGTCCCAGCGCAGCTTCAAGAACAATAATAATATTCCTGTTGTTTTATCTACAAACGATTGCGATTGCGGTTATAATAATTGCGCTACTCGTTTATAGAGGGCACTGTACAATACAAATCTCAAATAGCATAATAGATTCCTTAAAGCAGGTGGAAAATATTTAATGATACGTTTAATATAAGTATATCAAAAGAATGCCATGTATTCCATTTATGTCATATATGTTTAGGCATGGAAGAAAATAATTCTTTTCATAGTAGTATGTTATATTGAATAGTGCATAACAACAGAACTGTAGTTTAGTAAAAGTTTCATACTAAAAGTTTTTTTAGTTTAATAAAGTGATGATAGATGGCATTAGTTTTTGTCAAAGATTTTCAGTTTCGCCTCTGTTTTCCGTTTTTATTTATAATAATTGTAACAGTAGCAGGCAATAATCTGCCAAAACTTGCGTAAATATCTTTCTTTATTTTTTTTGTTAAAGATATTCAACGTACGTTTTTTTTTATAATAGCTCCACACAGGAGACCCTGAGGAAAATATTTTCCCTCAGGGCCTATGTCACCTTTGGGGATGCTGTGTGGAGGGTCTTTTAAAGGAAAGGAAGGAGAGGAAATTCTGGGAAGGATAAGGTATGAGGGGTGGGTAGGAATCTGGGGGTCAGTGGGTCGAGGAGTGACGAACGTATGAATCCATCCCTCCCACTACGGTGAAAGGCGATGTTCCAAAAGAGTTCTGCTAGAGAGGGTCACAAGGTATCCCTCAATCAGTCTCCGGATTCGGCCTGTCACGCAGCTCGTGGGCAGACACATCCGCCGCCAAGAACCGGATAAACCTCACCCCATGAACCCAGCACCCCTGCTAAGTCACTAAACGTAGCGAACCACTTGGGGTGACCTACGGCAGAGGTTTTCGTTATCCAATAAATGGTTGGGGTGGCGGTACCCATACCCGCCTCCCAAAATGTGCCTAATAAATGGGTTTTACATTACGTTTTTCAAAGAATGTGTAGTGTAAATGTTTTCAGTTGTTCGAAATATTTTCAAATGGTTTTAATTATTATTTTATTGAAATGAATCTCTTGTAGCGATCACAATGTTGAACATTATGAGTAATATGGAACCAGAGTAATATGTAAGTATGCTAAGATTTCATTAACCACTGGAACGACAGCGCAATTTAAAACTTTTTTCTCAGATTGCTCAAAATTTTTTGGTAATCATTTTGAATATTTTCCGCCTACATTAAAAAAATCATTACTCCGAATTTTAATATGGAAACTTACAAAATGATTATAGTTCTATTTAGCCAATGAATTCACCCATCTTTGGTCGATTATCGCATATTCGTAGGATTTATAATAAAATCGTAAACTTCTACTTACTAATTAATTACAAATAAGGGTAAATTTGCCAAAATTGGCAGCAAAGCAATCCGAGGTATTTTAAATAGTGCCATATTGTGGCAAAAAGCACTCCAGTGGTTAATTACAATTATAAAATCAGTATGTTTTTTTATTTCCCCATGAAAAGCTGTGCTTATGTGAATAGGGGGTATTGTTTTTTATTTATTTATTATCATTATGAATATCATATATTTTCTAGTTCAATCATGTAATATGTTTTTCCTTTATAAATGTATCGACGTAAGTAATTAAATAAATGAAACACATTAACTTACTAGTAGACAGACCCATTAGAGGGGAAGAATATTATAGCCCAGTTAAGCAGAAACAGATATTATGTTTTTCACAAATGATTTGCGGATTCGTAGAAAATGCATAAATGGTAAATTCGTTTTCTTCAAGTTCTGCGCCAATTACAGACGGAGCACTTCAAACCAAATGCATATCTTTTAATTTAAAATTAATGTATTAATAATAATATTGCACTTTAATGATGCATTCGATCGATTGCAGTTATAAACTCATTTCATTGGACGCGATGCGCCATGGCAGATGGTCCAGTTAATTTTCCTTGTTCGGATAAATTATTCAGGAGCCAGCGTTCACTGTGTTTAAACGAATCGTTAAGCTAATACATATATATTATTCATAAATTGTCGGTTTTACATCACGAATGTTTATTGTTTGCAAATGAAACACGATACACTTAAATATAATGAGACTTTCTGTTTACTTAGTAATGGATGTATTAAAGAAAACATCATCTGAAATGCTATATAATCACGAAACTCCTTAGAGTCGTTCGCCATAAACCTGTGAGCTTCTCGTAGATAGTTCAAAACATTCACTTCAAAATGTGGTCCGATAATATGAAAATACTTGTGAACATCATTGTTAAAGATTATTTGTTAAAAACTTATTGTGTCACAATTGTTACTGATAATGTAACTGATATATTTTTGGAAAAAATAGACATTCCATTTTTGCATTACTCTTCATCTTCCGACGAGAATACAATGCAATCATTGATATTAAAGTCGTTGGACTTGGGTTGCTCTGATTTTATTATTAACATTGATAATCCAGACACGTTTGTTTCTCAGTTTGAAGAAAATGTTCACGTAACAAATCAGAGAAGAGGCAATAGAAAATTGATCTTTGTCCCAAATGAATACAACCCCAACTCAAGGGAAGAATTGATTCAACTCCTTAAAATACCGGCAATTCAATTCGTGCCAGATATCCTTTTAATACTCCCTGTCAATAATACCAGTGAAGGTTCTAACGAGACCTTGTACGAATTAGGAACACAAAAATATTTATCAGAAAGAGAGCTGATCATTTTAGACGTATGGAGATCGGAAAGCCAACGTTTCGAGAAGAAAGCCAACCTATTTCCTGATAAAGTTTCCAACTTGCAAGGAAGAACTGTCAAAATGGCAACATTTAACTATAAACCATATTCAATATTTGAATGCGATGAAAATAACAATACAGTTGTAGATGGTACGGAGTACAGAGCGGCCCGAGAATTTTGCATGTATGGAATTCATATTATTTTGATTTCAATGAACAAATTTATTGCTTTATGTATGCACGCAATATACAGGTTCGCAGTGCCGAAATTATCAATATTGGTCCTCAAAAATTCCAATTCCTAATTTATTTCCATGTTTTTATGTGAAATTTAAGTCGTTCGAAAATGACATCACTGGCAATTAACGAAAAATTTTATCACAATTTTAGGAAGCAATTCTTCAGCAGATTAACGAAGATTTGCATGAATTCTGAACCACCATGCCAGTCGTTTCCTAGAAAGTCTTGCTTCACTTTAAAATGTGAATTTATTTGTATTATACCTTCCATCAACATCATTCATTAGTAGCATTAAAAGTTAGTATTTATCTTGCGCTCGATGTTTTGAAATAAGCATTTAATTTTTTTTTTAATAGTTGGAGTAACTGTACAATACAAATTATCAGGGACGATTCCTTAGAATGGGGAGAAATTTTTGATAATCGCACCGGAAATGGAATTATCGGAAATGTTGTTACCGATGTAGCCGATATTGGATATGGTAAGTTGAGGAAGTTATTACGTATCAATACAGCAACCCATTTAAAAAAAACAACCTCCGTTTTCCTGTGCAACGAAAATGGTATTTTAGATCAAATTCAGTTCTTAGTGGAGTGATTAGTCGAGACTAATTAAATTGCAATTTTTATTCTGTTTGTTTTCCGTAGGGGCTTTGTACACCTGGTACCATGAATACATGTTTCTGGACCTAACTATGCCAGTTGTACGAACTGGAATTACAGTCATCGCTCCTGCTCCAAGGTAACGATAATAAATAGCCGATTAACTTTCCAATCAATGTCAGCCATTTTAAAGATCCGCTTTAGTTGTCACGAAGTGATGCATTTGGTCGGCAGCAGGCTATCAATGACAAAATGCAAAGAACAATGTTGGAAATGATGTATGTATATTAAACAAGTTCAGCGAAAGATTATCCGAAGAACAAGACCCTAGATCACCTGCGGCCCTGGCGAATATTTGAAAAAAAAAAACATTACACCAACAGTTAATATCCGCGTGAAATTGCGTCAAATGTAGAACGAATTGCCGGCTTTTGTGTTTCGTCCATCTTACAATATGGATCTTAAATCTCTGGTTCTTTCCATACACTCTTTAAAAATTCCCTCCATCCAACATCCCCAAAGACAAAATAGACCCTGAAGGCCTTCCGTCTGGAGTGAAAAAATAGAAAAAGAAAACCATCCCCGCAGGTACACCCAAAAATCCCTGTTGAAGCTGCCAAGTGAATTATTTGAGAGAAGTAGAAGAAATATATGAAGGTCGACTGCGGTGGGGTATTAGAGAAGCAGGATTTAAATTTATATACCATAACTGCCCACATTTTACAAACATTTTTGATTGTTGTCGATATGGTTTTTTTATAAGTTATTGCACAATTATTATTCTTGGCATTGCTCTTTTCATGATTTGGTTGCAGTTTGGTTGCAAGCTGGTTGCTCCCCGTATTGCCATTCAACGCAGTAATGTGGTGGTGTGTGATCATCTCCATTGTGTACTCCTCTGTCGCAATGTTCATCACGGCCAATTCTGGAAGGAACTCCTTCTCAGTTGTACAATCAGTTCTTGGAGTGGTGGGGATCATCCTGTTGCAGGTAAATGTTGCAAAAGACATTTAATGTTCATACGATGATGGACTGGTCATTTAACGAAGTTTTTTTTAATGTTTAGGATCCATCCGTGAAGCAACCACCGCCATCATTGAGAACAGTGATTGCGCTGCTATTCTTATTTAGCTTGATGCTATCGAATATCTACGCCAGCGGACTCGCCAGTAGCATCACCGTTCCTATGTAAGTAACTTACGTATTTATCCTGCCTCTCTGGGTGTCTAGCATAATGAAATCGATAACTATGAACACATGGTCTCTTCAAAAGTGTTAGAACCAAACTCATCACATGAATCCCCAAATTCATCAAACTTATCGATCAAGGAAAAAAAGGTCGAAAAACTTAATTATTTTCAACTTCCCTGAAAGCTTAGCCGGATCCCAAATCGACAAAATTACTGAAGTTACGACGAGAATATCAACTACACTAACAAAACTTAACCCAACCATCACACAAGCCAACATTACGACCTTTCTCCTGGGGATCAAAAAACCGGACAAATCCAGACCTCTAAAAGTTATACTTGACAATCCCACCCAAGCCGTACACATATTGAGGAAAAAAAACAACATAACTAAGTACCCTGGTATGAAAATTTATTCCGACCAAACTCCAGCCCAAAGGAACTATCTCGCCAATTTACGACTAACCCTAGACCAAAGAACTCAAAACGGTGAAACAGGACTCACAATTAAATACAAAAATAATAAACCTACAATTGTAAATACTAATCCAAAAAACTAAAACCTATCATGTGTTATTATCAGAATATCAGAGGCTGCCGCACCAAACTTAATGAGCTAAGATCGTCGATTCCAATCCATCCCTTTCATATATATTTCCTGACTGAAACTTGGTTGGATCCGTCATTTAATACAGAAGAACTAGGCTTCACTTCTCACAATACCTACCGCTTCGATAGAAGTACCACTACCAGCACCAAATCAAGAGGAGGAGGTGTAATAATATCTGTCACCAAATCTATAACTTCATCCAGATTAAAATGCAAACACAAAAATATAGAACAACTTTACGTACTACTCAAGACGAACCTAGGAAAAATTATTCTTGGATGTGTTTACATTCCACCCGGATCAAATTCACAAGTTTATGAAAGCCACATTGAAGATGTAGAGGCCCTCAAACTCAAATATCCGGAAGCTAGAATGCTGCTAACCGGTGACTACAATATTCCAAATAATATAGACTGGGTTACCATAAGTAATAATCCAACAATTCATGCTAACATATCTACCATTGCTCGTGAAATTATAAATATGTCTAATTTCCTTGGTCTTAAACAAATTAATAATGTATATAATTCTAATCACCACCTATTAGACCTTGCATTTAGTAGTGATCCTTCAGTAAAACTAAGTAAATCCATAGACTCTCTTCTCCCCATAGATTCCCACCATCCTCCCTTAAACATTACCATTATGAACAACTTTCTTAATACTCACTCTAACACTGTTCCCAATTGTTCTTATAATTTTGCCAAAGCAGATTATCCATTGATAATAAAATACTTAGAAAATGCAGATTGGTCCCTTTTAGACAGAAACACAAATGTTAATCACAACCTAGAATCTTTTTACTCCATCATCAACATGGCTATCGTAAAATACGTACCCTCTATTCAAGTAATACCATCAAAGTTCCCCAAATGGTTTAATAATGACTTAAAGCAATTAACAAAAAACAAAAAAATCTGGCACAAAAACTACAAAGAGAGCAACTCTATCTCAGACTACAAAATATTTCATAAATATAGAACCGACTGCAAAATACTCGCCAGAAAATTATATCAAACATACATACTTAACACAGAAAAGTCTATTTCTTCTGATACCAAAAACTTTTTTACACACATAAACTCACTAAGAAAAAATAAACCCAGCATACCTACTCACATGTATTTCGAAGGGAAAAGCAGCAGTGATACAAACGACATCGTTAATTTCTTTGCTGACTTCTTCAAAAATGTGTACGATAAGGATATCCCTAATGTTCAACTTCCATCCTTTCATCCGAAGAAATCGGTCCACATTCCCGCTTTACATATAAATGTTCCGGATGTTATACGCAAAATAAAATCACTCGACATAAAGAAAAAAGCGGGTCCTGACAAAGTTAGTCCTGCTTTTCTAATTAACTGTGTATCGATACTAGCCAAGCCACTATGTCAAATATTTAACCAATCGCTTAATTCTGGCTGTTTCCCCGATTTATGGAAAAACTGTTATCTCACACCTGTATTTAAAAAGGGTGATATTCATGATGTCACTAATTACCGACCCATTTGCATGCTCTCAACTATCCCCAAATTGTTTGAAAAACTTATCCTTGACAGAATCTCCATACATATTAATAACATCATTGTACCTAAACAGCATGGCTTTATGCCGGGCAGATCCACCCTAACAAATCTTTCCTTGTACGGACAGTTTATTGTATGCTCACTTGAAAATAAAACCCAAGTAGATTCAATATATACAGACTTTGTTAAAGCCTTTGACAAAGTTAACCATGAAATTCTTCTCAACAAACTTAGTAAAATGGGAATAGAGGGTAAACTATTGGAATGGATAAAGAGTTACTTAACCAATAGAATTCTCCAAGTAAAAAATAACTCTTACCTATCACACAAATTCATGGCTACTAGCGGTGTACCTCAAGGGTCACATTTAGGCCCAATACTGTTCCTACTTTTTATAAATGATATCATCACTGTTTTTGATAATAATGTTGAAGTGTTGCTTTTCGCCGATGACTTAAAACTATTTAAACTTATAAAAACAATAAATGACTGTATTCACATTCAATCAAATATAAATAAACTACAAGACTGGTGTAAAACTAATAAACTTTATCTGAATATAAGTAAATGCCAGATAATAAGGTTTTTCAGAACAAATCAATCCCTTAACTATCAATATAAAATTAATAATGTTTCCCTCACCTCTGTCAGTGAGATTAATGATCTTGGCATTATTTTCGATTCCAAATTTAACTTTCTTCCACATATAACTACAGTAACCAATAAAGGATTAAAATGCTAGATTTCATTTTTCGAAATGGCAGAGACTTTAAAAATATTTCAACATTAAAAATCCTATATTCCTCTCTAGTTCGAAGTCAAGTTGGATATAATTCTTCTATTTGGTCCCCTCACTTCAAAATCCACTCCGATTCCATAGAAAAAATTCAGCATAAATTCTTAAGATTCATTAACTATAAACTTGGTCTACCAATAGAATCAATAAATTACAATCACTTGATGAAAGAATTAAACTTACTCAAACTTTCAGATAGAAGACTTATTTCCGACTTGACTTTTATTTTTAAAATTGTTAATGGTATTATAGACAGTCCTGATTTATTAAACCTAATTACCTTCCACATACCTACTAGAACTACTCGATCCAAAATTCTTTTTAATTGCAACAAAAATATCAGGACTGAGTCATTTAGATACTCGCTTACACCTAGATTGCATGCGATTGGAAATGCTTTCTCAGAAGTAGTAGATGTGTTCAACTGCACCGAATATAGTTATAAGAAGGCTATAATATCATACCTCAATGACAATAATTAATGTTAGGTATAATAGTGTTCGTCTGCACGGCGTCTATATCATACTCTAATATAGATTCCAAGCTGCTTGTTTCATTTATATTTACCATCAGATAGTTAAGTGATAGCTCACTGATAGCTAATAATGTATAACTTTTTTTCAAAATTATTATTTTTAAACCAAAGATTTATTATTGATTCTCTAACTGGCAGCCCTGATAAGCAGAACTAATTAGCAGTACCTGTAATCATTTCAAACTTCACTAATTTCAACTGAAGGTAACAATAATATCATTACTAAGTTATGTAGTCCATTTTAGCGAATTCCTAGAATCAAACAATACGTACAAATAAAAGTAAAGTAGGTATATTATACAAGATGTTGAGAATTTTTCTAAGAATTCACCTTAATTTACTTATGTTTATTCTGCATAAAAATGTGTATTTTGTACGAGCTCATACTATTTTTTTCTTGTTGTAAAACATATTTGTATCCTATAACTAAATACTAGTTGTTATCATACATATGTACCTTGTTTAAGAGCGTTTAACCAGCCAGCGGACGAAAATCCACATTTCGTCAAAAGTTGTTCTTCCGATCGTGCAGGGCGGTTACAATGAGAAAGATTAATTATTCTCCGTACCAGCTTTTTTAAATTATAACTCAATATCGAATTTATTTCAATCCAAATTAGCTTTAATTTATACCTTCATCCAAAAATGCTGAAAGGCGTGATGATAAAACTATTAAAATAGTGTACTTGTTGTAGTTATTTTTTGATTATAAGTATTTATCATTTTTCAATAATGTCTAAATTTAATAAGATTGTAAAAAAAATCTGAAATATATTAGTTTGTAAGTGCGCAAATAAATACACAAATGGACCAATTTTCGTCAAGAAACACATGTACGTACATATTTTTAATGATTTTATTGAAACTAAAATTAAAATTCTAATACATAACTCTGCTAGAAAATGTATTGATTTATTTTACTGCATGATTACATTATTTGAAATGGGTGTGGTATAATACAAAAACTTTTTTGAAAATTTAACAAATCTGCCAACGACCTATGGAATAACCTTATTATACTAAAAATTAAAAAAAAATTCTAAAAATTTATTACATACGAATGCTAGATAAAAGAACAATCTTTCGAAATCCATTTATAATTTTTTGTGGAAAAGAGTCAATACGTCTAAAAACTTTTTTGAAAATGACGTATTTCCGGCTTTCTCTGGTAATACCCTCTTAATGTATATATTATCATTGAAATTATCCTCCTACGTACCACTATGTATCATGTATCACCGGATTGTAATAGCCATTTTATGGCGGTGAAATAAATAAATAAATAAACATTATAATATCCGATCAGTAGGCGTAACCACTGACGATTTTATTCCGTTTTCCCGAGCACGGCCGCACTCTTGATAGCCCGAGCGAAATATAAATAAGAAATCTATATAAGATGGCAACACTGTTAATCTGTCTACGGATTTATGTACATTCGTAAATGCCAAAGGACTTCGTCAAAATCAAAAATGCTAAAATGCTAAAATGCTAAAATGCTAAAATGCTAAAATGCTAATTTATTTCGAATTGAAATACTAGCTTTAATATACATTGGCGCTGCACAAACACGTTTTGAGACTAACCGGAAGTTAATTAGTTAATGAGGTATTTTAGTAATATTTCGTTTCTCCAAGATCGGCGGAATAAATTGATCGCGTCTTAGAGAATTATTTGAGTATATCTTAACGTATACGATTTCTTTCAAATATTAAAGCTTCGTTAGTTCACTTCCATTAATTTATAAGCCAGTTATTTTGCATAACGAATACTTGTTTGTTGACAGTTTATCTGACACTCAGGGGACCACGTAAAATTTGTTAATGGTTGATTGGAATATTTCTGATAAATTCTTGACCGTGCTCGCAAATATTGATAACTGACCATAGAAGACGGGTTTGGTCCAATACTGATAAATTTTTTTTTTTTTGATTTACCCAGCTTATTTTAATTTTTAATGTCGTTTGGAAGGTAATTATATAAGATGCCTCCCTCGTAACCAACGGATTGCATACCATAGCTAGTGGGTATGGTGTTAAATGTATGTTATCGTGTTGTCGTGTAAAGTGTTTTTGTACTTGGATATTTAAATGAATTCTGTGTTTATATATGTACGAGTTTATTATTTATTTTGTATTAGGGAAATGTATTGTATTCATATAATTTCTTTATATTGATAGTTTTGTTTTCATATATAATCTTTTTGTAGATGTTCTGGATCTGAAGTTAAATAGTTTTTTGATTACCTTGTTTGTTTTACCTGTAATTCATTTAGCCTCGGATCTAGGGGGGGAGAGGAAACCGGGGCGCCAAAATCATGATTAATGTTTGATTGAAAAAAAACTTGATTCACAAAGCGCCTATCATCCAGCGCACATTGTTCTATAGATAATTCATTCGATTTTAAAACGCTCATTTGATTTTAAAAGCTGATTTATGAACATATCTTAAATCAATTTTGAACGCATGGATAGTGTACGTGATGTCTCTGCCAGGGGAAACCCGGTCGCATCTAGAACTAAGGGCTACACGAGCTGAGCCAAATGGTCCAACATCCAACAGGTCGAACGTCAAGCCATGCGACGATCACTCACCTCACGAAAGAGGGCGCCACTATCAAGTTTGTATCCTGATTTGAATAAGTCATAGCCGGGGCAGAATTCATTTATGTTTCACATGCGTTTCCCCACATTTCAATCAAATAATTTAAATGTGAGTGTACGAGAATATAAAATAAACCTTTTCAAATTTATTTGGTAACCGATATGATAAACGGCTGAATACGCTAATTAAGGGGGTGATTTTATCTTTGATATCTTGTATAATATGCTATTTAAATGTTAAATACTGATCAATGCACAGCCCAAGATATTTTTCCTGGATCAGGATTTGCAAGTCGTTCTTTTCAATTTTTAAGGGTTCGTGAGAAGGAATAATTTTACGGGTTTAGCTTAAAATCATGTATCCTGTTTTTTTATTGATTGTTAGGATATTTCATATTTGTATTTTTTATAGTAAGATGTCTTTAGTGAAAAATTGTAGTATCATCTGCATATAAATAAAAAGTTCTTTCAAACGAGTATAAAGTAATTAAGTATTTCTTGAAAATAAATTACTTGAAAACGTACTTCCAGATACGAAGATCCCATTGATACAGTACAGCAATTAGCTGACAGTAACTTGGACTGGGGCGCCACGCATGATGCTTGGATATTTTCTCTTTTGTCAGCCACCGAGGTATTGTTAGATCAATAAATAATAAATTTACATTTTCAAAAACAAATAATTCCATGTAGGCAATAAAATCATTTAAAAATATATATAAGCATTGCCACGTGTTTTACAGCCAAACATGAAGCGCCTTGTGAAGTCTTTCAAGAAATGGCCATTCGATAAGTTGAAATCGAGAGGGAAAACTAGAGATTTTGCTTACAGTATTGAGAGACTTCCAGCAGGTGGGTATAAAACTTTTCGTTCAACCCGTATTTATGATTAGATAGTTTAATTTATTACTTTATTGAATTTATAGTTAATTCTTAAATACACCATCACAATCATCAACCTAAGTGTCAATCTGCAGAAGACCATCGTAATTTAAATTGAACGGACGCACCGCCAAGCAGTAAGCCACTTCCATTACCCCCATCTTGTGCTGTTATTAACTTGATAATAATAATGATTTGAAGACCTGATAGGACCCATAGAGAATATAGGAAATCAACTAGGATATCTTGTTTTATGCTCTATACTGTTTGTTAACTTTGTGACTGTTTTTTTAAATTAAATAACATTATTTATTGGGAAAAGGAACTAGATGTCTCTCTTATATGAGCCAAAAAATAAGTCTGTTTCGTAAGAGTGAGAGCCACCAATAATTGGTAAAAACTGTAGACACGAGGAACGTCTAAAGCTGTCTCTAGTCGCCCTTGAAGTGATATTTCACGAAATTGGTGCTTAAAGTATTATAATAAGAAGCACAAGATGCTTATTTACGAATAAAAAATCTATATCACATTTCATTTTTTTAAGGTCACTTTGCGATAGGCGAATACGTGACAGAAGAGACTGTTCCCTTTCTGCAGCTGATGACGCAGGACATCTACTGGGAGCAGTGCGTGATGATGGCCAGGAAGAGCTCTCCTTTCACCAGGCGCCTCAATAAGCTGTTCGGCCGGCTGCATCAAGCGGGGCTGCTGCAGGCCTGGGAGACACAGGTGAGGATAGTACCTGACGGAAGAGGCCGTTCCCTACTTACAGCTGATGAAGCAGGATATTATTTACAGGGAATTGGACCTACGCTGTTGGCCAAGAAGAGCTCCCCCTTTTGGTAAACGTTGATGAGCAGGTATAGCCTAGCCTCTTTTCGTGTCACGGCAGAGTTTGCTGGAGTTGTAGATCAAAGACAAGTTGTTAATAATAAAAAAAAACTATATGCATTTCACATGAAGTAGAAGTGAAACCTTCAGAAAACTAAAGTAGACAAGAGAGAGGAGGCTACGAAGCACCGCACAAAGAGGAGAACGATTATATTATGTTATTTTCTCGCAGGCTAAATCTTATAGATGTAGTTTTCGTGTCACTTTTTGTCTCTCTTTAGTGTCGTTTTTTCGTTTCATCGTGTTTCAAATTTCAACGATGCTAACGGTTTTCACTTCAAAAATGAGATTATTAGCAGCTTGGCCCTGTTTCAAGAAACGCCCGATACGCACGCAGATTCTAAGGATAGGTTTCCGCGATGCCAGTCGTTCAGGAAGTAGTAATACCGATATAGCAAAAGTGTGCTTTAGCAAATTAAGGCAAATTTTAACAACCTATGGTTTGGCTCGCGCTTATGTTCGCAGATGTATACGCAGCATAAAACAGAAATATTACTATTTTGTAATCTTTTCCATGGGTGCAAATAAAGGACATTCGGTTTATCTGAACCGGATACAATGATAACTGATAACAAAAGACTTCTCGTCCTAATTTATGAAGAATGATACTTCGGTATTATTACAGTCGTAAAAGAAATATAGAAAACGTATTACATAAATCAATCAGTATTTTTTTGTTGCTTCTTCGGCATTATTTTTAATGGTTGAGGGGTAAGGCTCCCAACTACGAATCCGGAGGTAACGTGATTAATTATATTTAATTAATTTTTAGTTTCACAATTAAATCATTAAAAGAAATATAATTGTGCATTTGCGGCACGTTCTACAAAAGAAAATACCTACTCCCAGTATCTCCCTGGAGAAAGAACACAATTAAAAATTGAAACGTTGCTTGAAATGACTTTAGTCGTGTTTGGTGACCAGACATAAATAGTTAGATACTCGATCATATTTCTCTTTTTCCATCTCCTTCCCCTCCTCACTATCATCAATCTCACGACGTACCCCAATCGAGAGACTGGTTAAAGGAGGCCTTTTGACATCTCCAACCCGACTCTCTCAACCCATAGCCTTGCACAATAGTTGGAGGGATGGATTCATACGTCCGCCACTCCTGGACAAACTGACCCCCAGATTCCGAACCACCCCTCATACTTTTTCCTTCCCAGAACTTTCTCTCCTCCTTAAAAAAAGACCCTCCACACTGCTTCCCCTAAGATGGCATAGGCTCTGAGGGAAATTATTTTCCTCAGGGCATCCTGTGTGGAGCTTATGTAAAATAAAATATATCTATGTATAGGAGTACATTGAACATAATTCCATTTTACCACATTTCTTTGATTTTAATAAACGATTACGAATGTTTTGTGGAATCTGTAGTAAAAGTGTTTGTTAGGTAAATTAATTTAATAAATTATATTTTATTACAATACTAGCAGACCCGACCACACTTTGCTGTGGCTTACCCAACCTCTATAACCAACGCCATCTGTTAATTTGCATACACATCAAATTCACACAGCCCGCTTGCCATCTGCCCGCTGCCCGCTGCCTGAATTGAATCTTTGAATTTCTCGACTTTTCTCTACTATAATATACATGTATTATACATATAAACCTTCCTCTGGAATTACTCTACCTATTGGTGAAAACCGCATGAAAATCCGTTGCGTAGTTAAAAAGATCTAAGCGCACATACAGCGGGAGCGACTTCATTTTATTATATGTAAAGATTATCACTTGCATATTATGTATTCATATTAGGAATAATTTAATAGTTCCGTTATTATTTGACTAAAGCCCTCAGTAACAATCAAGAGGATAATTTAAAGAGACTAAAATAAATAAATTCCCAAAGGTGGTGTTGAAGTGGTCCAACTTCGCCGTGCAGCTGGGCGTTCGTCTCTCCCTGGGGCGCAAGTCGGGCTCCGGAGGCCCCCGCGCGCTAGGCGTGACCCACCTGCAGGGCCCCCTTATGTTGTGCGTGCTGGGTTCCGTTGCGGGGTGCCTAGTCTTTGCAGCGGAGGTCTTCTTGGGACGCTCCGATAGGGCCAGGGCGGATCAACAGCGGGGATTGGGGAAGTGGACGACTGGAATGACGTTAAGTAGGACAGAGGTGGCTGGGATAGAATCGACTGGAGAAGAGTCAACTGGAAAAGAGCAAAGGGAAGGGAATAAACTGGAAGTCTGGAATAGGGAGACAACGGAGACCGAGTCAACTGGAATACGAGAGTACTGAGATGGAACCGATTGGGATAGGACCGACTGGAAGGGAACCGAGTGAGACAAATTCAACTGGGAAATAACCCTCTTGATGGAGCAAACATGAGAGCAAATGAGACAGAATTAACTTGCGGAATCAGTTACAGCGTGCAACTGGGATAAAGTGAAATTAAATAACTAGTACGCAATGTACTAGAACCTGAAAAAGAGGCAAATGAATCAACCAGGAAAAAATAGGGGACGATCCCGCACGCAAAATATTCCACTATAGGGGTGCTTTAATCACGCTGACTCTCCGGGTAGTGACTCTCTTGCGTGACATCACCATACAAAGGGGGTTGTTATAACGAACAACCGAACAGAAAAAACACTAATTATAATTACACATAAAATAAAAATTATGATCTCGATTTAGAATTTAATGGAGTGCCCGATTAAAATAAATGAAAATATTTATATTATTTTCAATACCTATAACAAACTAATGTTGAACATTCTATTAAACAATTTAGTATTTATTATGGAGTTTTATTCAGGACATTATTATATTGGTATAGAAACTGCACTAAGAAAAAAGACTTAATTATTGTATCGCTAATTTTATGATTATTTTGTATGCTAACGAAGACCCTTAAAAATCACGGGATAGTCTGAATTCCTTATTCTTGACGATTCAGTTCAAATTTTTCAAAAAATAAAATATTACAATAAAAACGTATAAATTTGTTTTAGTCCTATTTAATTCAAATAAAGTGATTGATTAATTAAATTAAAGTGGTGTATAAAAAATTTATATGTTTTTATTGTAAATTATGGCCAGTCACAAAGTTTTTACAAATATGTAATAAAATATTATATTATAGGTAAGTACCTCTGAATTCTACACACACATGTTTCTAATTTTGAAGACGACACTTAAATTCACGTTTGTCTCTTTCAGTGTCTCTATTTTTCGTTTCATCGAGTTTCAAATCAAAACGGTGCCATAGAAGTTTTTTTCACAGTTTTCACGATCTAGAAACATCAATATCACTTCCACCTGAGCTAAGTAGTAATTTAAGACGGAATGCATATTCCATATTTCCATTTCTCTAAAGAAAATTACGCGTGAAATCGGTTAGAACTAATAGTAAAATACTCAAAATCTGAGCATTCGCTATCACAAAAAGACTTTTTCAAAATTTTGTGATTAATGCTTCCGAAAGCTACCACCAGGAGCGCTTGCAATCGCCAGCTGTCAAAAAGCGGGAATTCGGATCAATAATCCCGCGCAATCTCCCCTAAACCGTCGACGCGCGAGCAGTGGACGTTCAGCATTCGGCGTATCATTGATAAAATTGTTGTCCCTCGCCAAGTCCGTGTTCAACTGTTCATTCCGAGGCGCGCTGCATCATGGCGCGCTCGCGTCTAGCTTTAGTTTTTCCTCTCGTCGTATTATTAACCGCTAATTTGGTGGTTTCCGCCTTCGAATGGAAACATCACAACAACGACGAGCTATTGGACGTGCTGGAGAGCGTGCACAATAAGTGTAAGAATGTGACCCGTGTTTATCAGCTGAGCGAGCCATCTGTTAGGGGTACACCCCTGCACGTCATCGAGTTCTCTACGCACCCTGGACGCCATGAATTGAGTAAGTCTAAATTAAAACATACCTTATAATCATTTTAGTATTCGTATATGCATACCAATAGAATCAAATCAAATTTTTTTTTTTTTTTTTTTTTTTTTTTTTTTTTAATATTATAATTTTACTGGTCTTCCATTAAAAGCCTTAGCTTGTGGATGGAAGAAGAGTTGACATTTCATATATTATGTACAAATACAGTCACGTGTACAGTTAATACAATGCAGTTAATACAGTTAATACATTTCATATAAGTACAATCACTATTTACTATAGTCATGTATTTCAATATATATATATATATATATATATGTAGATGCAGTTAATACAGACACATGGCAATCAGACCCGTTAACTAAAATATGCAAACATATAATATGTATTCAGTAAGAAGAAAAACAAGTATGATTTTTAGTGTGACATTCTCTAAAATACTTTTTGATGGAGTTCAACAATTGAACTTTGTTCCTAATGCTTCTGATTTCTATTGGTAGGTTATTGAAAAATAATTTTCCTTGGTGAGTATAATGGTGTTGGGCAAAAGAAGTGTTTAATTTGGGGCACACAAATACATGTTTAAGTCTAGTACGATTTTCAGTTATGAATGCGTATTTATCTTTTTCTTTTATAATTTGTACAATTGAATTTTTTATAAATAAGTTTTTAAATGTTGGAACTTTGAATTCTTCGAATATGCGATCAGTTGGGAAGTCTAGAGGTTTTTTTAGTATAATTTTTATTATTAGTTTTTGAACAATTTCTATGGGGGTCAGACTAGTTTTGTAAGCTGCTCCCCAACTGATAATGGCATACTGAAGAATAGACTGTACTAATGCGTAGTATATTGAGTATAGATTTTTCGTTGATAAGAAGTTTCTTATCCGTAAGAATATATGAATTAACTTCCTAACTCTTTTTATTGTATGGCCGATGTGATCTTTCCATTTTAGGTTTTTATCTATGATTATTCCAAGATATGTAATTTTATCCGCTATTTTCAGAAGTGAACATTTTTGTTGGCAGTGATTAGTATCGTGTTGTGCGAGAGAATGATTATGTAAGAATATTTGAAGATTTGGAGGTACAATGTTAGTGTTAATTTCGAAAGGAATGACATATGTTTTATCACTATTTAACGACAAGAGGTTATTGTCAAACCATATTTTTAGATTATTTATGTCTTCTGTAGCTTTTAGATTAATTTTTTCCCAAGTTTTTTCTTTTATTAAAAGAACTGTATCATCGGCGTAAGAGATAATTTGGCCATGCAATGGTTGAATAAATATGTCGTTTACATACAAAATGAACAGTATTGGTCCAAGCACGGTGCCCTGTGGGATACCAAAATTTGATGTTTCTTGGTCGCTAGTTTGGTCATTTATTTTAACAAATGACCAAATATTTGTATCTATATAAATATTTTATACGATTAAGTAAGCAGTTATCTACCTGTTACGTTGTATCATCATTGATCATCAAAAATACTAAATTCGGCTGTATGTTTGTTTTCAAAATCAGTTTAGCTTTGAATTTGGGTCGTTTTAAAAATTGAAACTGACTTTGTGGACAAACGGTAGGGAGGAATGCAGATCCGGGCACAGTTTGGAAATGTAATAAAAAGGCACTTTCTAGATGAGAAAAGTGTGGAAAAGCAGAATAAAACAAAAATTAAGGCGCGCTCGGCAAAATTGAGGGAGGTACAACTGTTCAAAGTATTTAAAATTTCACTTTACAAACTGATATTGACAGTTCGCCCGCGTCCGCCCGCCATTTTTTTTATAACCTAATACGCTAAACATGGTTTGTGATAGAAAAGAAAGTGCCCCCTTCGTAGCGCCTGCTCGCGTCACGGCAAAAAAACATCCCAGTTTTCAAGTGGTTTAGCGGCTACGCTAGGTTTGTGTAATATGGTTTGTGATTTTGGCGTACTATTAATTCTGTAGGTCTGGGATCCAACATAAGCAATGAAAACATGGCGAACGAACTGTCAATATCAGTTCGCGAAGTGATTTTTTAAATACTTTGAACGGTTGTATCTCCCTCAATTTTGCCGAGCGCGCCTTAATTTATTTTTTATTCATCTTCTCCACACTTTTCTCATCTAGAAAGTGCCTTTTTATTAAATTTCCAAACTGTGTCCGGATCTGCATTTCACCCAAACGGTAAAATAGGTACCTAACAATAATCAGAAAGTTATTTTTTTTAGTTATAATTATTTATTTGAAAGGTGTGCCTAGTACCTACATATTTTGTTTAAATTATTGACATATTTCGTGATTTTTCCTAGAATTAGTTGATCTAGCATCCTCCAGTTGAGTTGTGAAGGCTTTTCTCCAAGATTGGTCTACGCTACTCGCTTCAGAGTTGTCTTCGTCTGTGTAAGGAATTTTCCGAGGAACTTTTTAGGTTTTGAAAGAGAAATTACTGATTCTACAAACCCGGCTGCTAAATTTCCGAATGTCAGATCTATTGATTCTAATGTGCTCTGTTTGACATTACTACCCTTTTTTATTAATCCCACACAGGTGGCCCGGGGAAAAATTATTGAAGCGAAAAGTTCTTTAACACCGTTGTGACTGGAAACTCGATGAAACGAAAAATAGCGCTACTAAAAAGAGACAAACACATACATATCTATATGATTTAGCTTGCAAGAGGATGAGATAGTATAGTAGGTCTCCTCTTTATGCGATGCTTCGTAGCCTATCGGTCACTTCTTTGTGCGGTGCTTAGTAGTTTCCCCACTCTTGTTAACTTTAGTTTTCCGAAGGTTTCACTTCTACCGCGTGTGAATTGCACTCTGTGATTTTTTTACCTTTTTGAAGTTGCTGTGATGGATGTCTTTATGGGGAGAGGAAGGAGTGAAGGTCTTGAAGAGACCCTGGACAGTTGTAGGAGCGAGTCGTAGAAGCGACCCGTTCTCATATGATAAATGTCAAGCGTGACGCATGTTGGGCGCGCGTTTGGCATGTTTCCGGATTATGCACCGGTGCCGAAGGGATCTGTGATGCTAGTTCCTCGGAGCATCTTCCATTGCAATACCAGTAGAACAAGGGCAGCATACCTTCCTGACGCCTGTACTCTAAAAATTGCAATCCGCTTGTTAACATTCTATATATATTTTTTTTTATTTATTTGTTTATTTAGCACAATATTATACATTTATATACATAATTTATTAAATTTTGACTGCCCAACTAGGAGTATTATCCCGTTTTAGGACAGTCAAATAATTATGGGTATGAACATGTGGAAAATGATTTGTACAAAAAAAGAAAGAAAATTGATGAAATGAAAAGAGGAAATAAAAAGAACAGAAAGAATATAAAATAAAATAATAAAAAAAGTTTAAAATACAGTACCTAACTGTTATTTGTTTAGCATAGCAAAAGAAAAAAAGAGAAGAGAAAGAATAAAATAAAAATGAAATAACCAATTAAAACATAAAATAGCCGTGGATTGTTTAGCATAGTTGTTGAAATGATAACAGTAATAAATAAAAATGTATTTACAAGCAAATTATTAAAATATAAGGTGGTAACTGGTGTTTGCATTTCATATTATGGTCCTACGTACACATTTTATATCATATATCACCTTCCATTCGATTGATAGTTTTCGCCAAGCGTTTTTCAAGGGTCGATCATATCATATACCGTGCTTTCGGGTACAGAATATTATTGTTCACTCCAATGGAATTTCGTACCTCAGAGACATGGCCTTATTTTCGAAAATTTTATAAATATTTTCAACTTTTCTGAACCAAAAATTTATTAAAAAACCCCTTGATTTTTCACGGGTCTGCACTAGTAGAATACATTAATACAATTTAGAAAGGAAGCTTCGATACAATTTACAGCGATTTTCCTGAAAAAAAAAATTGGCTATTTTTAAATAGACCTATTTGGATTTCGATTTTTTTTTCTTGAATGAACTAATGCAAATCTTGAAAGTGGAAATTAACCCATTTCCAGACATCCGATCGAGCTGAAACTCGGCAGATAGACTCGTTGTCGATGATACTGCATTCATTGGTGGCATTCATATTGGTGGTATTTATCTGAAATTGGCTACTAGCCGGCCGAAGAGATGGTGCAACTAGGTCTTGCCGTTCGATGCGTAGAACCGTAGAGGAAAATCGAAACTGTTTCATCACATGATAAAAATGGATTTATTATCGTTAAAAACTTTGTTTTACGGGTTGATTTCTTTATAACGTTAAATGTGACGACCTTCGTGGTGGTAAAATTAAATCCTTGGCCTGTGCTAATAACGTAAGATAGGGACCATTGGAGGTTGCACACCACTTTCCCACGGCGTTCTAAGGAAACAGATGGTTTCCTCCTTCACCGTACTCGTCAGGACTCTATTTTTTTATTTATAAATAAGCTACTTTTTATTAAAAAATGACTCTAGATCCTCAATGTCCGGGCATACATTATTAGCAGGCAGTATGCGACTGCGTAAATATTGTTAGTTATTAATTTCACAGTATCACGTCTCATCTCCGCCACCTGATGTAGCTGAAATAAAAGTTTGTTAATATGTAGGAAGAAAAGTTAATAGAATTAAAATATACGTACTATGATGAGATTGTTTGACTTAACCAAAGCAGCAGAGCTACAGTCATCCGGCAGTCCCGCCGAAGATAAGCGGAGCCATCGGTCCAGTCGCAAGCGAGACTCGGTGTCCGCGCCCCTAAGCCGGCTTCCCGGTAGGCCCTCGAAGAAAGTGAAAGGGACCCTTGAAAGCGCCTTGATGAAGCAATTTTTCCCCAAACCTTACTACGAAAAGAGGGTTGGTTTTTTGTTCAAGTATGATGAACTACGGCCAAACATTATTGGTGAAAAATCGGTGGTGTATAATCTACATTTTAATTTCGTACCTGTAGTTGAAGATACACTTACGGAGTCGAACGCAACTTAAACAACCTTTATCGCTGTTTTAGATCTGACTAATGGACTAGTTCCATCTTTCTTTACCTTTCCTCTCCCGTTTCCTTTTCCTCCATAAAATTCTGCCAATGTCATAGATTTGCTTCCCGGCTATATCACTTTAACGTGTATTCACATAATAAACAAAAACAATATCCAGTTTAGTAAAAAAGTTTAAAATTTCACTTACATTATTTTGAGAAAAAAAAAATTTCTCCAAATAATGTCAGAAATCACTGGTTAAAGTAAATAAAGTACCTACGTACCTAAACATCCTGTATAATGTCTTTAATATACCTGAATTTAAGCATGCGCAAATATATTATATTTTATTGATTTACGTTATTTCACAATTTTATCACGTAAAATAATATTAGGGATATTTGTGGCACGTTCAGAGTGAAAAATACTCTCAGTAATCACCCTGGTGACCACCATTCAGAATTGAAACGATATTTTAAAAAAACTTCAGTTGGTGACCAGTTGGTGATCTGAATAGTAAGGTACTTCCCTACTCTCCTCTTCCTCAACCCCTTCCTCAACCCAACCTACTTATTCTCACAGCCTCACAACAAATCTCTACAGAGTCTCACTGGCTCCAGACTGGAAAAACTCATTAAAATTATTTGCCTGTACGTTATTATTTATTATGCTTAAGGAGAAAACATGCCAATAATTTATTTCGGAATTCGCGTGTAAATACCAGTTGTGATAAATAATATGAGAACAGTGCTAAATGAAACACGTGCTAGTAATAAAGGTTGTTGTTATGGTTACGTTCGTATGATTGACTTGTATAAAGATGACTGTGGAAGAGAAAATGACAATATGTGTGATAAATAAACACAAACGACCTCTTTAATCACTGAAGACAATATCGATGGCCCGGTATTAAACGGAAACAAGTACCATGTTTACGATGTGGGTATCAAAAGAGTCACCAACAGGGGCTCTTCCCAATTTTAAACAATAACAAAATTAAGAAAAATGTTTGACTCCTTGTGAGTCGAATAAACTGTTTAAAAATTTCATAATATACACATGTACCCAGATTTATATAAACTATTTCGAATTGTTTACATTTAGAAACTGACAGGATTGTTTGAAACCAAGGGTTTGCGTTTAAGGTAATGTGTAAATTCAGTGAAAAACTATTGAAATTAATTTTTTTGCATACGTGCGCAAAAACAGTGAACTGCACACTTGTATTTTGAAGTGAAAACTTCTTTAGCACCGTTGTGATTTGAAACTCGATGAAATGAAAAATAGCGACGCTACTAAAAAGAGACAAACACTAGTTATTTTTTTATTTTTTATTATTTTTTTTATTTATATATTTTTTTTTATTTAAAAAAATACATACATATACAGATTTATAGTAAAACATATGGTTCTTAAAGCTAATTACAATATATAAATTTCTTTTTAACAAAACCACCCAATTCAAAAGAGAAAAAACATTTCTCGTGCTTGAATTTTGGAGAGTGCCATTGTAAAATGCGAATAGGTACAGATAGTATTATTACAAGTACTTTTATTAAATATATATATATATATACATGAAGACAAGTCGACATAATGAACTTGAAGTAAAAGACATAATAAGTCTATAGGATTTAGCCTGGGAGAGAATGAGATAGTATAATCGGTCTCCTAAGTGTGCAATGCTTTGTAGTCTATCGGTCTCCTCTCCCGCCTCCCCACTCTTGTCTACTTTAGTTTTCTGAAGGTTTCACTTCTACCGCGTGTGAATTGCACACTCTGATTTTTTTTCATTCTTGTTTTGTAAATTTTGTTATCTCACAAAGCTGTACCAATTTCACATCATGCGTCATCTTTACCCACGTAACCACGAGTTTTTTTGTCTCATTCAATGTATTAATAGAAAATTATTTTTAGGGGGATTTATATTCTATTATACTTTTAGTTAGCTATTTTTATCTTGGTAGGTACTTACCAGAAACATAAATCTGAATACTTTATCAGTAGGTACATTCAGTTTATAAATGTCAAACTCTTTATTTCTTTGTCGAGGGGTATGGCTATGCGTGCGCAAGGCCGGCGTGCGCAAGTAAATTTTATTTGATTGATTTTGTTATTTCACAATTTATTAATTTCAATACTTAAAAAATAATGTATAATATATTTGCGTTCCAGAGTGGAAGATACTCTCAGTATCGCCCCGGTGTAAGACAACCGTTCATATTTAAACCTTTCTTGAAATGACTTTAACCGTTTTTGGTGACCAGATCTGAATAGCCAAGTGTTTCCCCACCCCCCTCTTCCCCATCTCCTTCCCTCTCTACTACCTTTTGCCTCACAACATACACCAATTGGGAATGCCATAGTTTCACTGGCTCCAGACGGAAGCAATTGGGGCTCTTGCTTGGTATTCACATAAAAAAGTCAGTTTCCACATCTTTACATTATTATCACTCGAGTGATTGACTAAAATGTTGATTAAATTGATAGGAACTATCAATCTTAAATGCAAATAATCATTTTAAGTTAATTTTCCAGCTGTTTGAAATTACAATTCCCGAAAATTTTGGAAAAACCAGCCGACATTATTTTTTTCATTATTTTTGATATGTGTAGCGGAGTAGTTTTTTTTTTATTTAAAACCACCATTTGGTTCCAAGATTGAAGAAATTCTGCACACTTGACTTTCAAAGTCATATGAAGGACATTTCTACGGGATGAAAAAATCATCCCACACCGTTTTCCTACTAATTAAAGCAGAATTTTGATTCTTCTTGACGCAATTTTTCACCCGCCACGTTAAAATAAGAGGAAAATTCCTGTCTACGTCTGATTTCGAAAAACTCCGTTTACTTAATGAGTTACCGAGCTATTTAATGATTACAGGTTTTTTTATATGAAAAAACACCGGAAGAGGAATGAGATTGTTTTTATATCTTCTTAAATCGCTAATGAAATTCGTGAAAAACACATCTTAAATCATTATTCGGAGGGTGGGTTTTTCTCGGAATATTGCTAAAATATTCTCCGCTGACGAACGGTAAAATAAACACCCAACCTACTCAATCTGCCCACTTGAGCATTATGATCAGCATTGACGTCATTAGGGCGAGTATATTATTAAAGTTCTTATTACTGATAACGATTGCGCATTACTGGAAAGTACCTAGGAAGTATGAATAAAGGTATCAATTAACTGTTTACTATATACGAGTATAGTTCCTCGAATTTAAGCATTTTATAGTCTCACGCCATTAATCTATACCCAAAAAATGTAGGGGAAATGTAGAAAACACATCTTAATTAGAATTAGCTGTCACTCCACTGGGAGGTTTATCGGGAGGTTCGGCGATCGACAAAACCGTATATGTATATCAATATGGTATTGACCAATCCATCTGTGGTCAGTTATCAACATTTGCGATCACGGACAACGATTGTTAACAGATATTCCCACCGAAAATTGATAAATTTTAGGGTGGCCTCCATGGTACCAGATGGGTTTCGGTTAGCTGTCAATATGCACATATTTATAAAGAATATCGTTCGTTATGCAAAATTACTGACTTATTTAAGAGGGCATTACCAGAGAAAACCAGAAATATGTCATTTTCAAATCAGATTTTAGACGTATTGACTCTTTTCCACAAAAAATTATAAATGGATTTCGAAAGATTGTTCTTTTATCTAGCATTCGCATGTAATAAATTTTGAGAAAATTTTTTAATTTTTAGTATAATAAATTTATTCCATAGGTCATTGGCAGATTTGTTAAATTTTCAAAAAAGATTTTGTATTATACCACACCCATTTCAAATAATATAATCATGCAGTAAAATAAATCAATACATTATCTAGCCAACGCAAATGTTTTAAAATTTTAATTTTAGTTTCAATAAAATCATTAAAAAATATGTAAGTACATTTGTGTATTTATTTGCGTACTTACAAACTAATATATTTCAGATTTTTTTAACATTCTTATTAAATTTAGACATTATTGAAAAATGATAAATGATACTTATAATAAAAAAAATGATACTTATAATCAAAAAATAATTACAAAAAGTACATTATTTTAATAGTTTTATCATCACGCCTTTCAGCATTTTTGGATGAAGGTATAAATTATAGCTAATTTGGATTGAAATAAATTCGATATTGAGTTATAATTTTAAAAAGCTGGTACGGAGAATAATTAATCTTTCTCATTGTAACCGCCCTGCACGATCGTAAGAACAACTTTCGACGAAATGTGGATTTTCGTCCGCTGGCTGGTTAAACGCTCTCTCTTAGAATTAAAAGAAGTCGTACACGTAATTCATAGGCTTAAATAATGCAAGACACAATCAATTTATTCCGTTCGATCTTTGTGAAATGAAAATGGTTGAAATATGACTAAAGAACTCATTAACTAGTAAACTCCCGTCTAGTGTCAAAAAGTGAATGCGAACTGCCAATGCATATTTAGGTTAGTATTTCAATTCAACGTTGTTAATTTACTAATGTTTTTACGTAATTTATTGGCGTTTGGCGTTTCGGAATGTGAATTCGTGGCATAAATATACCAAACCGCCCATATCGTTAAAACATATTTCACAAATGAGGGATTTAGGAATCACTTTTGACACACGCCTGACATTCCGTTCTCATATCGATTCGGTGTGCAACTCTGCGATGCGAATTCTAGGCTTTGTAATCTGCAACGCAAAATCTTTTTCCAACACAGCAGTCATAAAAATGCTCTACTTCACTCTGGTTCGCAGCATTCTCGAAAGTGGATCAGTAATATGGGGACCCGAAGATGCCGTATACGCAAATGATGTTGAAAAGGTGCAAAAAAAGTTCATGCGGTACCTGTACATGCGAGAGTTTGGATACTACTAGATGTGCTATCTGCTTTTTTTACTATGTGGGTCTGCGCTTCCGGGTGTCGCCGATATTGTTTACCAATTAACAAATAAACTAAAAGAACAAATAATTAACGAATGAACCAAACGAACGTTAAACTAAATGAACGAATTCTTTCCTTATTCAAAATATATTGTTAACCAATATTAATGCACATTTTCAAAAAATCAACGAAATGAACAAATTCTTTTTGTATGAAAACTACGCTAATTAGCGCGTAGTCCGGCGACAGTTGCGCGGACACCATAGCATATCTCTTCTGTATTTGAATATCTTTGGGTACTACCCTTTGTTGTAACCCTCTGATTTTCTCGCGGGAATGCTGGGACTAAATCGTCTCGACGTTAGGAGAAAAATTGCAATGGTACTAGTAGCACACAAGCTGCTAAACGGGCACATTTGTAATCCTGATGTACTGGAAAGGATTTCACCTTATGTCCCCGATAACTTCACCAGAGCAAGGCAACACAGACTTTTTACTTTTCCTAGAGGCAGGACCAACCTACCAATGGTTATGCCTCTGGGGAGAATGACCTCACTATTAAACCTTTCTTCTGAAATTGACATTTTTCAATCGAACTACAATCATTTCAAGAGCGAAATAAAGGTATTCTTTAGTACCTATCATTATTAATGTACCTATATAATTAATGTATTACACTATTAATTAAAAATTGTGAAATGTAATTGGATATACATGTTAACTGTTTTTCACAATAAATAAATAAATAAATATTCGTGGACAGATCCGCCAGTGTTGCCAGGTATATCGATTTATTTTTATACCATGTCAATATCGGTACAACTGTCAACAATGAAACCGTGCTCTGTATATCTAACCAACCAATATTGTAAATTTATCGATTTTTCTTTGCTTTACCCCCTGGACGAAATTCTCTCCAAGCTGCTTCCCTTATTTTAGGATTTAAGATTTTCGCGACTATGTTTTTCCGATGTATCTTTACCTTTAGAATTTTTCTTTCTTTAGCGTATACAACTATGTTAGTTAATTGGTTTGCTTTTTTTACGCATTCCTTTATTTTGCGATGTCTTCGTCAAATCTGGCACGCACATTTCCATTTCACAATATGGTTATTTTGTTAACGTCAAGGATTCATTATTATGTGTCCATGATTTTCATCAAAACTTTCTGTAATATGTTGGAATCGAAATCAACATATTCCAATATTGGTCCGCGAAGAATTTCGCCAAACTTTATTCGAAATCGAAAAAGGTCTAGAAATTTCTTCCAATTTCCTTTTATAGTGGGTGTATTATTTACCGCCTGGGGTTGTAAAACGACCAAAGTATCCCACGTTGGATTTAGCGAAGTTGAAAGGTCAGACGTGTTTGGAAATCGGTTCTTAAAACTTTCGGGGAAAACCCAACTTAGAAAGTTCGAAGAAATGTCAGCGAAACAAATACACGTATGTCAAAAGTTATCACTCAAAACTTCACTATCAAACAATTACAATTTATTGTTAATTCAGAAACCCATTTGAATTGATTTTCTTAGAACAGTAACTAATTAATCATTCTGAATTGTGGGAAGTCCATCGAAACGGACGAAACGTTTGAAATATTGCTCTGTCTTCAGAAACAGATTAATAACGGTTAAAGGAACATCCTTCAGAGCGCAAACGTCAGGTGAGAATGATGTGTTTATACCACGGGTATTACAATGGAAGTTGCTCCGAGGAACTAGCGTCATTGATCCCTTCGGCACCATTGCATGATCGGGAAACATGCCAAACGCGCGCCCAAGATTTTTATTTTTACAAGGTTGACATTATTGTCACAAAAGAGTGGGTCGTTTATGCTTTCCCAGCGCCTCTTGTATCGATTTAGTGTAATCGCATACTGGGGTAAATTAGTCGAATAGGATATTTTCCATTGATGAATGCACTGAATAAATCGGGTATTTCCACAAACGAGGGATTTTGTTGAAAATGTACGGAATATTTAAATATCATTTTTCTGATTTTAATTATCCTACTAAAAATGTTTTTTTTTTTTATGTTTTCATTCAATATTATTGATTTTAAAAACGATCTAAAACTGGCAAAATCAAAACGGCCCGTGTGGCAAATCGGATTGTGATGTCACAAGCGTCGCTCAACTTGGCCAGCATAAATAAACATTGTCAGTGAACGTCCACGCTCATGACGTCACACTATAGCCCCGCCCCAAAATATCGTTTTAGTGGTAATTCATAAATGGGAAACAGACTCGCTGTAGAAAATTTATTCGTCAACATAAAAATAAAATAAAAATGCTGAAATCATTTTAATTTTTTGCTTAATTTTTTTAACCAATAAAAAACGTGGAAATACCCCATTGCACGTTTTACATATTTACTAACAGACCCGGCCACACGTTGATGTGGCTAACGAAACAAAGCCATTACCCAACCTTTATATCCAACGCCATCTTTTAATTTGCATACATATCAAATCCACACTGCCCGCTTACCAGCCCGCTCCCTTTATATATTATATTATTTCAAACAATTTACACAAAACCTTGACAAATTCTATATCTAAACCTTCCTCATTATTATTCCTCACTCTGTCTATTGGTGAAAACCGCATGAAAATTCGTTGCGTAGTTTAAAAGATCTTAGCGTACAGACAGCGGGAGCGACTTTGCTTTATACTATGTAGAGATTGTTCGTTTTACGGATGTGTGAATCATACATTAGCTCATTATAAACTTGCATTTTGTGTGTTTCTTTTCTCAGTGACCCCCGAATTCAAGTACATCGCCAACATGCACGGCAACGAGGTGCTCGGCCGGGAGCTGCTGCTAGGCCTGGCTGACTACTTGTGCGAGAGATATCTGCAGGGAGATGCGGAGATCCGCCGGCTGGTCCAGATCACCAGGATTCACCTGATGCCGTCCATGAACCCTGACGGTTGGCAGACAGCCACCGAGGCGGTCAGTACATAATCGTTACATAAATAACCATAACTCCTTTTCTGCGCGGGGGTAGCCAAAAGAATGCTTCTATTTTATGCACATGGGTAGTACTTACTCATTTTTCGATTTCACATGTTATATTCACATTCTCTTCGGTTATTCCATGACTTGAGTACTTTGAATCACCTTATCATGCAACAAAAATATGTTCATTTTTAAAACAGTACAGTTTCCGTAGATTAGAAAAATAATCTGTGAAACAAACGCATAATAAAAAACATGTTTGTGAGTAGCGGCGACTACGGTTAGTAATAGTTTTGTCCTTGTTGTTTTACGGTATAAAATGAATGAAGCACGGCTTATGCTAAAAATTTAAAAAAATTATTAGTCACACAGGGTACTCACGAGTAATGTTATAGATGAAATAGACAAACACGACCAAAGACAAATATCATAATTTGACAATATGGGATAGTTAACCTTATCGACGATACGGCGACGATAGGAATTCGAAGGAGATGATTGGGATAAAATGGGATTTACATTCTATGACTGATTTTGTGATTGTGACGGCATCCGTGACCGAGGCATAGGGATCTCGACTACAAATCTGAGTGTCGCGGGTTCAAATCTCTGCGGTGCGCTGGTAAATTTAATTAAATTGAGTTATATAAGCGTAATGAGTAAGATTAAGAAAGGGACGCTCAGATGGCTTTGGCATGTAGATATTGTAGATCGAATGAACGAGGAAAGGAGTGTAAGAAGAATATATGACGCAAATGTGAATGGTAGAAGAAGTTGAGGACGCCCGAGGAAGACATGGCACGACCAAGAATCAGATCCTTGAGTCGGGCCATGTGAAGAGTCGGAATAATAGAAGAGCATGCATAAGATGATGTATGAATGTGAACGAGGCAAGGAGTGTGTGCCAAGATCGAGTCGTTTGGCGGTCCGTCCTATCTGCCTGCTCTACTCCTTCGGGAAACGGCGTGATATTTAGTTAGTTATGTTGTTTCACAGTAAATAGTATATTATAGGTACTGTATTTGCTAGGGCGGAATATACTCTCAGTATCGCCCTGGTGAAAAACCATCTTTCAGAATTGAAACGTTGCTTGAAATGGCTTTGGCCAGATCTGAATATCCAGGTAATTGGTGACCAGATCTGAATATCCAGCTAGGTACTTCCCCGCCTTTCTATCCACCATTTCTATCCCACTACCTTCAACCTCATAAATACCTCAATTGGGGATGCCATAGTCTCACTGGCTCCAGATGGTAGGGAGCAGTTGAAGTTAAAAAAATTGAATCTTAACGTGAAGATGTGTGAAAGAAAAGCGATAGAAAGCGGATACAGAAACTGTACTGAGGTTTCCATATTATTCTTTCTTGTAATTATGAATGCTTTCCGTGGTGTATAGGATTATATACGTAATTTCAATATCCTTCAACAGATGTCATTAGTAAAGATAGTTACGTGAATTTTTGAGGTGTCTCAACAGATGTCAGTTAAGTAGTAGGTACCTTAGGGAACGTACCCATACTACGTGACACGTTTAGGGGGGGGGGGTCTTTAAAATGTCACGCTCCATACAAATGAGCGGCGGGTTGCTTAGGATTTTGGTCACCGGGGGGGGGGGGGGGTTAAAAATTGCAAAAATTTGGTCACGTAGTATGGGTACGTTCCCTAGAAGAACGGCTACGGAAATAGCCGATGATATACGATCGACAGCTGGGCTCCCTCAGAACTGGCTTTACTGATGGCTTCAGAATTACATAACCACTGGCACTGGAGTGATTTTTGACGTATATTGGCGCCATTTTAAGTCTCCAATTGCTTTTCGGATAAAAGCGGCAATTATCTCCTTGATTCGGTATTTTGTTATATTTGTAGCTCCCACGTTTGTTATTTTGGACTCAAAACGAAGCTACCGAAAAGTTTTATTTATTATGACCATAGTTGTCGCAAATCCAAACTTCGTAGACTATTTTATAACGGTGATGATTTTTTTGTTTTCACGCAGAATTTCTGATCAGCTGTTTGCGGTTAAAATAATTCATTTTTCCATAGATATGCACCTTTCATTCTCAAATATACCGCAGACAATGTACAGAAATTGAAAATATTCTATCTTGATTCGAATAAGTAGGTACCTCTCACGGCAGTTTCATTGTAACAACCACGCAAGATTCGCGCGGTTATAAATTTAACAATTTTTTATATTTTTTTTATAAATCCTACAAATATGAGACAAAGGGTAAAATACAGCTTAATTCATTGGCTATATAGTACTATAATAAATGTTTATGTCTCCATGTTAAAATTCGAAGATATGATTTTTTTAATGTTGGCGAAAAATTAAAAAAAATTATATTCAAAAATATCGAGCAAACAGAGGAAAAAGTTTTAAAATGAGCTGTCGCTCCAGTGGTTAAAGCATCCAATACAAGACGTTTGGTCCAGTAAAATATAAATCTCAAGATAGCGTAAATAAAGTAACTTGTAATCTCGAGGAATCTCGATATTTATTGGAGATTTAAAGTAATCTAGTAATCTCAATCAATGGGATTGAAGAATTACTTTGTACAATAATTATATGTTTTTTTCAGGGGGGTAAAGACTACATCATCGGGCGGTACAACAATCACTCCGTGGACCTCAACAGGAACTTCCCCAACCTGGACAGGATCCTGTTCACCAACGAGAAGGGAGGCTACGGCAACAACAACCATCTGCTGCCAGAAGTTGACACCCTGTCCCAACCGGTAACTAATTACGATATTGATTGCAAAACTTTATAACAATATTATTAAATTTAATTGAAATTATTTATTTTTTTATTTAATGGAGTTCTACAAATTAAACACAAAAATAATTAATAAATACAGGTCATTAAAGAATTCGATCTTTTCTGATTTCAAATGCAACTTTGATAGTGATATTTTTTGTATGCATAATACATAATCCTACTAATATTATAAAGGCGTAAGTTTGTATGGATGTATGTTTGTTACTCTTTCACGCAAAAACTACAGAATGGATTTTAAAAATTCTTTCACTAATAGAAAGCTACATTATTTGCGAGATCTATAGGCTATATATATTGGTAAGTTCTGGCGTTATGAATAATCTCTGGCGTTATGAAATTATTTATCATACGTTTTCTGTCCCTAACAAAATCGAATTCAGAAAAAAACAAACCAATTGTCGCCTTGGAAACGATTTTTTTTTTAATTAGGCAATTTACCCTAAAAAGAGTGCTTTGTTGGCGTCGTACTTAATAACTATCTCTAAAAATGAATCGCCGAAATATATGCGCATAAACCCGAACGACTGCACCAAATTGGATAATTCTTTTTTTTGTTCGTTATTTTGTATAACCGTTGAGTTCTGGCATTATGAAATTTGTATAAAAAAATTAATAGATGACACGCGAGCAGTTTGAAAACTGAATGTATCAGGAATGAATATGTGGAATGCGAGAGGTGCGAGGGGGGAGTGGGGTGGGGCTGTTTGGAGGGTGTTGGTGGAGGGGGAAAGGGGAGGGGGAAGAGGATGGGGGAGGGGGTTAAGGGAGGAAGAGGGGGAGGGAAGGAAGGGGAATGGGGAAGGATGGAGGAGAGTGTGGGGAGGGGTAGGGGATGGGGGAAGTGGGTTGATGGGGGGAGTGGTGTGGGGAGAGGAAAGGTGGAGGAGGCGGAGTGGGGTGGGAGAGGTGGGAGGGAAGTAAGGGGTAGGGGTGAGGGGAGGGGTGGGTGGAGGGATAGGGGGAGGGGGTTGATGGGGGGAGTGGAGTGGAGAGAAGGAAGGTGGAGGAGGAGGAGTGGGAAACCCCTAATACCATGCGAGCAAAGCCGCGGGAAAAAGCTAGTGTCAATATAATTTAATGTAAAGAAAAGAATTACAGAAGTATTTGTTGGGCTTAAATTTAAATTGCAAACAGCCTACATATTTACGATGGAACACAAATTTACGATGTTTTATTTTATATTTCAATATGTTAACACGGTAGGTTGAGTAAGATTATTTTATGTTATACTTGCGTTATGTTTAAGGTACGATTCCAAGGTCGGCGGCAGAATGTAAGCCGTACACCCCCGCATTTCGAATTTCTACCGATTTATAACATATTTCTCTTAATTTTTTAAGTTCCTAAAAAAGTATATGTTATTTTTTAAAATAATAAAGGTCTGTCTCGACACAGGTGTATCCTAGTGAGACAGGCATCGAAAAATCGCTTGTAAACTTTATGTGGATAAATAAATCAGTAAACTTTATTGAGGTCAAAGATATTCAAATACAGAAGAGATATGCTATGGTGTCCGCGCAACTGTCGCCGGACTACGCGCTAATTAGCGTAGTTTTCATACAGAAAGAATTTGTTAATTTCGTTGATTTTTTTAAAATGTGCATTAATATTGGTTAACAATATATTTTAAATAAGGAAAGAATTCGTTCATTTAGTTTAACGTTCGTTTGGTTTATTCGTTAATTATTTGTTCTTTTAGTTTATTTGTTAATTGGTAAACAATATCGGCGACACCCGGAAGCGCAGACCCACATAGTAAAAACAGCAGATAGCACATCTACTTGTATTTAAATATCTTTGATTGAGGTAAATAATTAGTTAGCTTAATTTAGATAAAACATAAATAAATTTAGATAAAATATATGTTATGTACACATTTGTAGAGCTGAAACGGTTATATTATATAAAATTCCCTCGATAGAAAAAAAATCGCAGAGTAAGCTACGCACATTATTTAAAAAAACATTTTATTATGTTATTTAACATGTTATAGATATGAAAAACCTCACTGTGTATCTTTAAATGTAACTTTATCATTTGTCGAGAGATTTTTGCTCTAATTTAAAGTAGTCGTGTTTTATTAAATATTTTAACAATATTCGTTTTAATAGTATTGTAACAAGTATCATCGTTTTTTAATGTTAGCGCACTCCCTCTAACATACGTACCTACCTATTTATATGTATCCCATTCAAATCATCTTCTTTTTGAACACTTACCACAGAGCCTAAATGTTATAATAATTAATATACCGATCTCTGAATTTTCCTCTAAAATCGTGAATCAAATTCTTTATGGCCCATATTTTATAATGTAAAACACAAATGAATAAAATAACACACATCTGTAGTAGGTACTATTTGGTTTACATTTGGAATTTTTGTAAATTATTCTGTTTGGTTGGGTATTTTAGCCTCAATTACAAATTAAAGTTTTGGGTGAAATGCAGATCCGGGCACAGTTTGGAAATTTAATAAAAAGGCACTTTCTAGATGAGAAAAGTGTGGAGAAGATGAATAAAAAATAAATTAAGGCGCGCTCGGCAAAATTGAGGGAGATACAACCGTTCAAAGTATTTAAAAATTCACTTCGCGAACTGATATTGACAGTTCGTTCGCCATGTTTTCATTGCTTATGTTGGATCCCAGACCTAATACAGAATTAATAGTACGCCAAAATCACAAACCATATTACACAAACCTAGCGTAGCCGCTAAACCACTTGAAAACTGGGATGTTCTTTTGCCGTGACGCGAGCAGGCGCTACGAAGGGGGCACTTTCTTTTCTATCACAAACCATGTTTAGCGTATTAGGTTATAAAAAAAATGGCGGGCGGACGCGGGCGAACTGTCAATATCAGTTTGTAAAGTGAAATTTTAAATACTTTGAACGGTTGTATCTCCCTCAATTTTGCCGAGCGCGCCTTAATTTTTGTTTTATTCTGCTTTTCCACACTTTTCTCATCTAGAAAGTGCCTTTTTATTAAATTTCCAAACTGTGCCCGGATCTGCATTCCTCCCAAAGTTTTTTGTAAAAAAGGCCGCGCAGCCGTTCCTCCAGTGTTTCGCTGTATCTAATTAGATACTAGATAATCCTTATGCTAGCAAATAATCGATATATTAAACAATTTCGTAGCTTATGTACTCATATTTATAGTACTACATAACAGTGACATCATTTTAAGATGTTTTAGTAGGTGTATTTAGTGCTAACAATATCCTAATTGTTGCATAGAAATGGCCACATTTCCTTGAATTTTGTCTGCCGTCACAATTTTTTTGATTTTTTTTTAATTTCCCACTCCATGCCATGTCCATGCCTTTTAACTTTTGCTGACAAAGTTCCGATAAAACACGCATACAATTCATGCTCATGCGTACAAAATCCTGGAACATCATGCAACAGTGCAACAGTGCCACGAATCCTTTCTTCACAGTGTCTGTTTTCTGTTGCGCTTACTGTTAACTTAGTTATATCAAACACGGTTTTACTGGCCACTGCAGAGAAACAGTGATTTAATCATTATTATTGCAAGTTAATTCATTCACGTGTTTAACCATTGATGAAACAGGCTGTACGTATTGTAATCGCATAGTTATAACTAATTTGCAAAAAAATATAACAAATAATACCATGGTAATGAAAAGGTAGGTATGTTGTTTAATCAAAATATGTTATTCATTTCATTGCACTAATATTTTAATGACTGTATACAAAATAATAATTTTTATCGAAATAATGTTTCGTTCAACTTTTTAATGCGATAACTTTTAAGGTCAGGATTAAAAGTTTGTTTTCAAACAAACAGCCGATAACATTTCTTTATTTTGTTGTTGCAAGTATTATCGTCAGACTTGAAGTCTAGGTACGTTGCATTATATGCAGTAGATAGATAGTCAGATGTGTTTAATGCGTACCTGTACATAATCACTTAATCGATACGTTGATATATTTACATAATAAAATTTAATCCGCTACCCCAGCGTCGGTTTTGTCCTCCGGTCTTTAGCCAGTCGTCCCCAGTCTCCCAGGCCTTCCCATCACAGTTAGGTACAATGTCTTGACATCGTGATTAGTGCGAAGAATCACGTCAGAAACTTTGCTTATAAGAATTTTTTTATTATTTCAGGTTCTCCATAAAACAGTTATTAATATATTATGAAAAAGATTACAAAATTTAAAAAAAAAGTGCATTGGGGAAGTTTTACAGTGTTGTGTCGTATAAGGACGTATGTCAAAAGATAGTTACTGAAATCTCTGTAGGTGGCATTGAAAATATCGATTCTCAATGCAGAATCGTTAAGCAGTTGAGTCGCTCTGTTTAATGGCGCATTCTGGTAGGCAGAAGTTCTCGCTTTCGGAGTATAAAAAAATGCATGGGATCTCCCACGAGTATACGCGTTAAATATAAGTTAATCTCGTTCAACACATGCGGATTTACCGTATAGTAGGTACCGGAGATTAGCTTAAAAAATGTTTACCTAAAAAGTATTTTTCGGCGGGCTTCTAAGGTATTAAAAGCGAGCATTCCTGTTAAGAACAATGGTGGATACAGAAATGGGTAGTATGTATATTGTATCTTCTTCTTCTTCCTTGCGCTGTCCCAACTCATTGCCTGGGTAGGCTGTTGAGGTCGGCTCTTCTCGTTCTCAGGTTGTAGTTTCTTCTGTTCTGAGTATCGCCTTCATCCAGGCCGTTTCTCTGAAGTATTTTGGAGCATTGAGTCATCCAGGAGTTCTTAGGTCTTCCTCTGGATGACTGTCGATGAAGCTCCATAGACATTGCCTGCTTCACTGTGTGGTCTGATGGTCTCCGTCTTATGTGCCCATACCATTTCAACTGTCGTTCCTCCAGCTTTCTGTTTATGTCTGTGACACCCAGGCTACCACGAATGCGTGAACTTTTAATCTTATCTTTTAGTGATACTCCTGCCGACCATCTAAGCATTCGCATTTCTGCTGTTTCGTGTTGCCTAGAGTAGGAGTTGTACATAGTCCAGCATTCGGAGCCATACATTATCGCGGGTCTTACAATAGTCTGGTATGTCTTTCCTTTAAGTTTTATAGGCATTTTGGAGTCACACAATATTCATGTAACGGATCTGAATTTAATCCATCCCACACCTATTCCATGGATGACATCCGCTGCACATCCTCCGTCTCTGTGGATTAGTGACCCAAGATGCTTAAATGGATCACAGTTGGCTAATGTTACTCCATCCAGTTGCATCGAAGGAGTTACAGCATTTGTGTCTTCAAATGGCAAACACAAATATTCAGTCTTTTTCCTGCTAATTTTTAGGCCGTTATCCTCCAGGATCTTTCTCCACCTTTCCAAGCTATTCTGTAAGTTACAATGATTATCTGCTATCACTACTATATCGTCTGCAAAAAGCATAGTCTTGAGAATAATGTTGTTCATTTCTTGACTTGTTAGAAAATTCATGACCATTATGAATAGCAGTGGGCTGAGGACAGATCCTTGGTGTACCCCCACTTTAATTGGAAATTTTGGTGATGTCCCTGATGTGCATCTTACTTGGGTTTCAACGTTTGTATACATATCTTGTATGGAGAGCACATATTCTTCTGGTACATTGTGGGATCTCAATGCCGCCCATATCAGGCTTCGGGGTACCCTGTCAAATGCTTTTTCCAAGTCTATAAATACCATGTGAAGTCTTTTTTGCATCTCGATGTTTTTCAACTATTATTCTGACTGTTTGAATAGCATCTATTGTTGATTTTCCCGACACAAAACCGCATTGATCGTCGTGTATTTTTACAATATTCCATATTCGTGTGTTGATAATTCTCTCATATATTTTCATGGTGTGAGACATAAGCTTTACCCTATATAATTGTCGCACTTCCTAGAGTCTCCTTTATTTTTGTAACTTGGAAGAAGGTAACTCTTCCTAAAGTTTTCTGGCATTGGTTCTCCATTCACTACTTCATTGTACAGATTGCACAGCCATTTATGTCCCACTTCACCACACTTTTTCCATAATTCAGCTGGAATATTGTCGGCCCCACTGCTTTCCCCACTTTCATTTGTGATTTGGTTACTTTAACTTCTGTCTGAGTGATTTCTTCAACTGGTCACAGCACTGGTTACTCTGACACATGAGTTCTTCGTGGAAATTCTTCATTCAGTAATGTGGAATAATAATCTTTCCATCTTTGACATATTTTGGTTTCGTCTGTGATTAACTCACCGTCAGTGACTTCTATGTATTTGGGTGTTCTAATGAATTTGCCCCTTTCTTTCCTGTGTGCTGCGATTTTGTAAATTCTTTGCACCCCATTTGGTGTTTCTAGGTCATCATACAACTCTTTCAATGCCTCATATTGTGCAGAGGCAACTAGTTTCTTTGCTGTCTTTTTGACTTGCTTATACACTATCCGGAGTTGCTCTTTCTCGCCATCGCACTTACAGTTTGACCAGTTTCTGAAAGCAGTTTTCTTCTCTTTTAGACATATTTCACCTCATTTGCCCACCACAAATTCCTTCTTTATTTTCAGTTTACCCTTGGAGACTCCCAGATGTTGTTTGGCTTCCACAATGCTTTCCACATTTCTGTTGGGTTTTGTGTATCTTCTTTTTGGAGATTTTCTAGCATCCAGTTTTGGAGTTTTGATGTTAACTGTTTTCCGTTTTCTTTTGAGGCATTGAACCACTTAATTTTGGTTATAGGTTTTATCTTATCTTTATACAATTTATGTTTCGTTACATGTAATTCCAGCAATAGTGGGCGATGTTGTGTTGCAAGGGGTTCACCAGGGATAACTTTACAGTCTCTGAGCGTTATTCTCATTTCGTTTCTACATAGCCAATAATCTATTTGTGTTGCAGCATTTCCACTTTTGTAGGTTATAAGATGTTCTGGTTTCTTTCAGTAGAATGTGTTGATGATAGTGAAACCGTATGCATCTGAGAAATTTAGTAGCTCATCTCCTAGTTCGTTTTTCACTCCATATCCAAAGCCGCCATGGCTAGTATCATGGCCATTATTTGACTTCCCCATATGCTCATTTATGTCTGCCCCATCATGATAGCTTCATTTTCTGGAATGTTTTGGATTCATTCTCCCAGCTTGTCCCAAAAATTGTCTCTTTCTTCTCTGTCATATCCCGTTTGTGGTGCATATGCACATAGCGTTACATATTACCAACTTTAACATTATAATTCTATCTTTTGGTGCTATTACTTTTATCACATTTTCATGAAACCTCTGCTGTAGCACTATGGCTACTACATTTCTGATACTGCTTTCCCCGTAGTAATATAATTTATAATCATTTGTCTGTGTTTCCAGGTATCGGCACTTGTCTATATTTGTATTTTTCCATTTGGTTTCTTGAACGCATGCAATATCAATCCTACGTCTTCTCATCAATTCGGCCAATTCTTTGCTTTTTGCTCTAAAGCGTTCCCAGATTCCGAGTAATAGCTCTTATCTTTTCAAACCCAGAACAACTGTCTTTCCTCCACTTCATTTTTCTTGCCCCTGGAGTCCTGCAAGCTGGCCCTGACACGATGTCATCTCTGATTCACCGAGGAGAAAATTACCCTCGCTGCCAGACAGGATAGTGCATCTTTGCGTACGTTTTTCCATAAAGCTTTGGTTTATTTGACTATATGGTTGTTTTATCCACCGATGGTCATCAGACTTGGAACCAGGGTGACCCAACTAACTAGGGCTGCATCCGTATGTACGAGTATATTGTATATTCCCTCATAAATAGGTAACGCATAAACTTTTAATTTAATATACACAGCACTTTTCATTAGTTACTTTTTTGAATTAGCTGCCCTCAAACTACTAGTGATTCCTGACATTACGTGGTGTAAAAAATTGTTAATGAAATTTTAATCTCCCGTGACATTTTAAAACTTTTGACTTAAAACCAAAAAAAAACAGTAGGTACTAGATAGTTAGGATCGGGCTGAAGGTTTATTTTGATTACTCGGCTAAGTGACCAGTAATGACATGTGGAAGAATTTTTTTTGTTAGTTTTTGAAGATAAAATTTGAAAAAAAAACATTTAAAAAGTCACCGTGGACTAAAATTTCATTTACACTTTTTACTCGAAATAATGCAGGAAAAGTTACGAGTAAGTACGTCCCTTAACACCCTGCATATATATATGTCGGTAACCGATCGTAAAATCAGGCAGATCATGATGCGCCTAGCTACTTCGTGAAGTGCCTGGCGGCAGACCGTGAAGTGACTCAGGTGCATCATGATCGGCCTGATTTTACGATTTGCCTGCGAGCCTACGAGCATTTTGCTTCTTCTTTCTGGTATTTAAAGATAGCAAGCGAATTTAAATTTGGGGATATCAGGGAAGTAAATAATTGTTATAGCATACAAGTGAGTTTCGAAACTTCTTCTTCTGATGGCTTCATCAGATCAATCTTCATATTGCCGGGAATCATCTCGAGACTACAATTAATCATAGGCTGATGTCACACCCGTCGTATGCCTTGTTTCCTTCTTCTTCTTCTTTTGCCCTGTCTGTTCAACGGACGTTGGCTATCATGTTGGCTATGCGGACTTTGTTTACTGCGGCCCGGAACAGCTCCACGGTAAACTGGCCAAACCACTGTCTCAGGTTTTTCAGCCATGAGGTTCTCCTTCTTCCAGGGTCCCGTCTTTCGGCAATCTTTCCCTGCACTATGAGATGCATTATCTCATACTTCTCTGGATGTTTCATCACATGTCCAAGATATTGAAGTTTTCGGATTTTTATAGTTTTAATTACTTCCTTTTCTTTATTCATCCGAACCATAACATCTTCGTTTGTAACCCTGTCCATCCAGCTTATTTTAAGTATTCTTCTGTAGATCCACATCTCGAATGCCTCAAGTCGCCTAATTAGTTCTTCAGTAAGCGTCCATGCTTCCATTCCGTAAAATAATATCGAAAACACGTAGCATCTGACCATTCGCATTCGTAATCCAAGGTTGAGATCATAACTGCAGAACATTTTTTTCATGCGGATAAAGGTTGCACGAGCTTGCTCAATGCGGCAACTGAAGGATCCCATCTATCATTTACATTGCAGCCCAAGTATACAATACTCTGTACCTTCTCTAGTTTTGTTCCAGCAATATAAAGATTTTCATCCAATGCGTTATTTTTGCTTATGAGCATGTATTTTGTCTTATTTATATTCAGTTCTAGCCCAAAATTCTCACAAGTCTTCACTACTTGATTCAGCAAAAGTTGTAAATCCTCAATGTTACTTGTTAGAAGTACTGTATCAGTATTGTTTGCTAATGTTTGTACGAATTAATATGAATTATTTGGCTTGGTTAGATCGAGCCCGAGACCCGAGCCGTGATGCGCCTCATCATGCAGGTACCCTTCGTGCTGAGCGCCAACCTGCACGGGGGCGATCTGGTCGCCAACTACCCCTTCGACGAGAGCCGCACCGGTGCCTCCTCCAAAGAGTACGCGAGGACAGCCGATGACGACACCTTCCGGTGAGTTCACAGATCGACGTGACAGATTTTGAATAAGTATCATGTGATCAAGTCAGTGCCATTGAGCAACGACAGTTCGCAAATGGCGGCGATTAGTGTTGATACTCGTTATTTATTTTTTTTTTTTTTTTTAAATAATCGGAGACGGTTTACATATATATAGTTCCCGAGAGCACTTAGGCCATAGACCCATTGTACTATCTCCCATTTTACCTCATTCCTTTGACAGTAACCCAGTCCCTTTTATAAAGTTCACCAGGATTGTCATTCGAAATGAAGCTATATCTTCTGGTCCGACAATGTCTTCCCAGGTCTCATTTCCCCTCTTCACTCCTCCTTGGTTCCCTGAAGGCCCCACGACGGAAGAGGGCTCATCTCTCCTCTCCACTCCTTAGTTCCCCGAAGGCTCCACGACGGAGAGTCCACCTCCCTTTGGTTTCCTAAAGGCCCCACAAGGGAAGAGTCCACTCCACCTTGGCTCCCTGAGGGCCCCAGGAGGGAAGAGAACTTCATCTCTCCTCCTTGGTTCCTCTAAGGCCCCACAGAGGAAGAGTTCACCAAGATGGCCTCATTTCTCCTCTTCACTCCTACATGGTTCCTCGAAGGCCCCACATGGGAAGAGGACATTATCACTCCACTTCACTCCTCCTTGGTTCCACAAAGGCCCCGCGCTGGAAGGGTGCCCTTCCCCTTGGTTCCTTGAAGGCCCCACAAGGGAAGAGTTCATGGAGGTGGCCTCAGCTCACCTCTCCACGGTTTCTCCTCTTAGTTCCTCATACGGCCCCAAGAAGGAAATCCACAGAGGTGGCCTCAGCATTCCTAGGTTCCCAAAAGACCCCTAGTTTTTGAATGGTCCAATTTTTTTTTGTCCCACGAGTTACCAGGGAAATAGAAGGTCCACTCCAGCAGAGCCCTGAGTGCTGGCCTCATTTCTCCTCTTCACTTCTACATGGTTCCTCGAAGGCCCCACATAGGAAGAGGACATTATCTCTCCACTTCACTCCTCCTTGGTTCCACAAAGGCCCCGCGCTGGAAGGGTGCCCTTCCCCTTGGTTCCTTGAAGGCCCCATAAGGGAACAGTTCATGGAGGTGGCCTCAGCTCACCTCTCCACGGTTTCTCCTCTTGGTTCCTCTTACGGCCCCAGGAAGGAAATCCACAGAGGTGGCCTCAGCATTCCTAGGTTCCCAAAAGGCCCCTAGTTTTCGAATGGTCCAATTTTTTTTTTTTTTTTTTTTGTCCCACGAGTTACCAGGGAAATAGAAGGTCCAGTCCAGCAGAGCCCTGAGTGCTGGAGTGAGGTCTAAATACTCCGAGATGCGACCTTGTTTCTCGGAGGCACCGTTCGTGACGCTGTTCCCCAGGACATTCAGCCTGAGCACGGTAGCTCACACCTTGGCTTGGGATGGCTATTGCAGGTTTGTGTTTTCCACTCCCTGAGCGATGGGTTCGCCACACTCCCTACGCTATATACTCGTTATTACTGAGTATTGTTTTACCTCAATAATATATATAAACACTATGATTTGTCTATTACACTGAAGTTTACTTAGCGACAGCACTAACTTCTAATTTGGCGGTCGTCTGTACTCTCGTCGGCATTACCGATGAGTGACACTGATGAAACAACCATGGGGAGCCATAGAAAATGTTCAACAAAACAATCATGGTAAATATTCCACTAACCGCTGCACTTATATTAGACACAGATTTTGGAAATTACGCTTCATTTCAACGTAATTACTACAAGAAATAAGTAATTACCTTCGAATAGATGTCAAAGAATGCATCAAATTTCCATTTTTATTCGATCAAAGTTCAAAATATCCCGTATAAAATGACTCCTTTGCCGCAATTTTTTTAAGTGAAACTTCTTTAGCACCGTTGTGATTTGAAACTCAATGACAATACACTAAACTAAAAAGAGACAAACACATCATTGGAGGTCCGTGAGTTTTCAGCGAGCTAGAACGCTAAGATTGAAAAATATGGCGTTTTTGACGCTGTTGTAGCTGAAAATGATTTTTTTTTTTCAAAATTTCAACTTTTTGTATGAAGATATCTCAGTATGTGGATGCGGCGCATCCCTTGACTGAAAGAATCCTGAAGATTTTTATACAAAAAGTTGAAATTTAAAAAAAAAAATAAAATTCAACATCAGTAATGTTGTATTTTTTAATCTTAGCACTCTAGCTCACTGAAAACTCACGGACCGCCACTGATACACATACATCTATAGGATTTAGCCTGCGAGAGAATGAGATAGAATAAAACCTTACCTACGTACTACACTACCGCATTGATTATGAGCTCACTTTTCAAGGCTCCTATTGGTTGATATTGTTTGGTTGAAGTTTTCACTTTTACTGCGTGTGAACTGCATTTGATTTTTTTTGTATGTGTTGACATTGCGTGAATTTCGTTTCAATCTACATACGCATGAATTACTTAGTTAACCCAAACTAAGAACCTAATAATCTATTTTGTGCATGTAGATATTTGTTTCTTGCAATAATTGTTAAGATGAAGCGTAATTTCCGTAATCTGTGCCTAAAAGTGCGACGGTTAGTGGAATAATTACCGCGATCGTAATTCGATATGGCAAGAATGATAACCTTTTTCGCCAGAAAACTTTTTTATCAAAGGAGAGAATTCTAGTAAAAAAGTTGATTGCACCAAAATTACTGATTAGTGTTCTCTTGAATCCAATCTTCGAGTCTGGGTGAGGCAAAAAAATGAAATTTGTAAAAATATTTTTCAGAGACCTAGCCCTTACATATGCCCGCCTCCATGCCGACATGAGCTCAAAGTCGCGCCAGGGCTGCAGCACCCCCGGGCTCGACCAGCCCGAGGAGCCCTACAACTTCGGCAAGCAGGGCGGAGTCACCAACGGGGCGCAGTGGTACAGCCTTCAAGGAGGTAGGTGCCTACGCTTTCTTTATGCAAAGGACCATTACCGATGAGAATGATGTTCAGCCAATTTTGATTACAATTTCACAATATATTACATTTTATGAGTACCTACATCTTTGTGAAACGTCAAACAAGATCAGTATTTGTTTGGAAGAATTATTTATCTATGATGTTGGCTGCAAATTAAACAACAAACTATCAAATAAAATATTATACAATTCATAGGAAATTCCCCAAGTTACGGGGAATTTCCAAGAATTTTAACCGATTGGGTATTTTGTGGGGAGAACCTTGATGTGCGGAAAATGCGGAGATTCTGCAACCTGCAACATGAGAACTGACGTAATTACTATCAAATAAAAGAGTATTTCCTGATTATGAGCTGAAACTGGTTACGCTCTATGAAATAAAGTGGAAAAAGTTTTATATTTTTATTATTAAAGTCATATTAAAAAACAATATTTATAATCACATACAAGAAATAACTATAATTTCCTAAGCTTGGAGCAGGTGGATAAGTTTGTGTATTGGGGAAGTATGTTTACAAGAGATGGGAAGGCCAATAGAGATATTGAAATAAAATGCAGGTAACTGCATTAATGGGTAAATGCAGGTAACTGCACTAATGGAGGTCTGAACGCCGCGCCGTTAACGTTAACAAAAAACTGTCCAAAGAAGCGAACCTAGCCATCCACAATGTAGTGCTAGTACCTACCCTGATGTATGGCAGTGAGCATAGACATATGAATATTAGCAGTGAGGCGTATAACTGGCAGAGGAAGGATGAAAGTGGACTGAATGTTGTAGAAATGAGATCTGTGAGGCGTATGTGTGGTAAAACCGTGTTAGTCCAGTCAAGTAAAGAGGTGTAGAGTGCGTGAGCAGGAACCTAAGCGATTCCTTCAGAAACATATTCAGAGTGTTTAGGGTGTAAACATTTTTTTTTTTTTTTTTACAGTGAATAACCGCACAAGAATCTCAACTGCTCCCGTCTGGAGCCAGTGAGACTATGGCATCCCCAATTGGGGTATGTTGTGAGGCTGAAGGTAGTGGGGAGGGGAAGGAGGTGGGGAAGAGGAAGGTTGGGAAGTACCTGGCTATTCAGATCTGGTCACCAAACACGGCTAAAGCCATTTTCAAGCAACGTTTCAATTCTGAATGGTGGTCTTACACCAGGGCGATACTGATAGTATCTTCCACTCTGGAACATGCCGCAAATATACTATATATTATTTTAAATGAATTAATTGTGAAACACAAATTAATCAAATAAAATTTATTTGCGCATGCCGGGTTTGAACCCGCGACCTCCGGACTGTGAGTCAAGAGTCTTACCCACTGGACTACGGAGGTCGTAACATACTAAAAGTCCTGACATCTGGTGGTGAGCTAGTCCCAATGTTTCCACTTATATCTCGAAAACGGTGCATCGCATTAGAAATCCAAGCCGTTTTTGATTTATACACTCCACAAATGTAGATATTTAAAAAAAAAAATCAGTTTACCTTACAATTTTCATCAAACATTCCTTCATATCATCTAAAATATTCATAAAAGAAAGAAATTTATTTGAAAGAAGTTGTAAAGATTTTATTTCCCTTTTAGAATATATATACATATGCATATTAATCTCCAACCAGGAAATATTTACAGCAATTTAAAGATTTTTTAGTAAAATGTCATCATTTTCAGAAAAATATCTTATTACTGACACACCACTTTTGTTTGTAACAAATTGTGGTACTTGGACTTGGAAATATAAGCGGAAACCCAAAAGTCGGGACCTCCTCCCCCCCCCCCCCCCCCCCCACCCCCCCGTGAGGAGTTTTAGTATGTTCACAGCCTAAGCACCCTGAACAAGTTTCTGAAGGAATCGCTTAGGTTCCTGCTCACGCACTCTACTGACTCTACACCTTCTTTTGGACAATTCGTTGACTGGGCTATGTACATATGATCGTGTGAGAAACGTGGAGATCGCAAAGAAAGCAAGGCTGACGTTAAGCATAATGAGTAAGATTAAGAAAGGGACGCTCAGATGGTTTGGGCATGTAGAGCGAATAAACGAGGAATGAAAGGGGTGTAAGGATCAGTGGCGGCTCCTGCCTTGGTGCATTTGTGCAATGCACTGCCAACGTCAAAAGTGTAAATTCGTACAAACATCAACAAACGTGTAAAAGTGTAAATTTGTAACATTCATTCACGAAGAATTCTCGCCAATTCGTTATAATATCCTTACCAATTAACTTTCGTATTAGACTCCGTACTAAAGTCGCATCGGCGCATACGAAAAAGCAATGCGTGCATCTTCCGTTGTGCCGAGACGTGACGTCACATGAAGTGATATTCCTACTGGGACAGTCTACAGAGGCTGGAACCGTGAAATGGGCGAGACATAAGGGAAGATATATGTGACGTATGTGTATGAGGGTGACGGCATGAGAGCGAGATAGCGAGTATGGGAAGTATAAAAGGGATGTACCGCTATTGAGCGCTCTCTCCATATTAATCTGGCAACCAATAAACATTGTAACATTAACAGATGTTATTACTACCCGATCCCAAGACATCACAGTTGGCGCAGCTCGGTAGTTCGTAAATTTTTACGTAAATTGGAAGAATCTACGCGGTAGATTTCGGGATCTGACGGATTGTTGTCAGGATTGCAGGAAGCGATCGCAGGAAGCGATCGCAGGAAGCGATCGCATTAAGAAGAAATTGGAGCAGCCACACGCAAGTATTCGCGTGTGTGGGACCGACAAATTACAAAATTATTGTCGTTCGGGTACACCGTGTAACGGGGTAAAAAAGGACCGGATCAAGGATCGGGTCAAGGACTGGATCATCGTGTGGATTAGCCGGGAACCAGGACTTGGTTTCCGTCGCTGCAGTCTGGGAAGGAAGACCTCGGAGTAGGGATTGGATCCGCAGCTGTCGGGAGACGGAGCCAGACGGGGACGGTGATCTACAGCTCTGGGTGGCGTGCACGTGGAACGTGGAACGTGGACCTCGGAGTGTAGCCTTCTTGGAAGTGCTGAGATAAGTAGTCTTGATTATTTTGTTTCAGCTCTTCCCCCAATGGAGGGTGTTTGTAAAAATTTGGGGACGTTCTGTTACAGAACGGGAAACTGGTCATTGTTCAAGGAACGACTGGATCAGGCCCTCATTTTACATGATGACAAAGTGTTATCACAAGAACGCAAAAGAGCATTTTTGCTGAGTTGCCTCACCGAAGAAACTTTCTCTTTATTATGTGATCTATGTTTCCCTAAAAAGGTTTCTGTTTGTTCTTTTGATGATTTATGTAAATTATTTGATTCACATTGCAAACCTATTCAAAATATTTTCGAGTCGCGTGAGTTATTTTATAAGTGTAAACAGCTAGCTAACGAAACTATTAAAGATTACGCTGCTAGGTTGAGAGGACTGAGTTTGACGTGCAATTTTGAATTGAGGCTGGAATCTTGTTTAAAAGACATATTCATTATTGGAATTTTCAATGAAAAATTGAAACATAAGTTGTTCGTTGAGGGGGTAAATACTTCTTTTTCGGAATGCATTCAGTTAGCAGCTTCATGGGAACATGTTGTTAATTTTAAGAAAGTTGATACGAATTTAAATGTTGTGCAGAAGGATAGTAATGTTGTCCGTAAATCCAGGTCGGATAGTCCGATCAGTTTTAAAAGTGCAGTGCGTAGTAAGACGCCAGTAAATATTGCATTAAAAAAATGTTTTTTGTGCGAAAAAACGAATCATTTGCAGAAAGATTGTTGGAAGAATATTTTTTGTAATCGGTGCAATAAATCGGGTCATCCTAGTAATGTGTGTAAAAACAGTAAAATTAATGTAGGTAATAAGAATAAACGATTAAATTCGGTTTTTATGTTGCATGACGGCACGGGGCCGGAACCGATATTCGTAGATCTCATTATTGGTAACACTGTTCTGCGAGCGATTGTTGACACCGGCGCTGAGATTAATGCAATTCCATATGAAGCAGCGTTGCCAGAAGGTTACTTTTGTAACCTTTTAGGTGATTTTTAACTCCGAAAGGTTTCTTTTAGGTTACACTACTCAAAAGGTTACTTTTAGGTGATTTTTCGGAATTCGTAGAATTAACTCCCAATTGCTCTTTTAGTATCAAAAGCGAACATAAGCATTTTTAAACTTAAAAATAAAACAGCAAAAAGTATAGAATGTTATGTATTATGGCTTGTGATTCTTTACGCGCAAGGATTTTATGCAGGTAGAAAAAATATCAGATTTTTCATACCGGTATATTCGAAACAAAAAACTCACTCTACTGAAAAATAATCCTAATGGCTTAAGTCCCACTTTGATACTGATACTGAGCTCCTCATAGTCCTCATGTATTCCATCAACTTTTTACCATACTCTGGAAAAAATATGAAAGGTTATTTTTCACCCAAAAAGGTTACTTTTTTATATATTTTAGGTGACTTTTTACAAGACACGGCTGGCAACACTGATATGAAGTGTATTTAAAAGATTTTGTTTCTTGTAAATTGGAAAGATGCGATATTCAATTGTCAGGATATGACGGGAAACGGTTAAATATTGTAGGTAAAGTTAATTTAAGTGTGTTATTTTTAAATAAAAGTGTAGATACGCAGTTTATAATAATTAAAAACGGTAATTCTACGATTGTTGGTAGAAATTTTTTACAAGTTTTCGGTATCGGATTAAGTGGAATAAATTCGGTAAATACCAGTGAGACTAGTTGTGATAATCAATTAAATTTTCGTGATAGCTTAAAGAAAAAATATGCTCATGTGTTTTCAGAAAAATCGGGTAGGCTTTTAGGTTATGAAGCTAACATCGAAGTTATTTCGGAGTTCAGGCCAAAGTTTGTGAATCCAAGATCGTTACCTTTTAGTTTACGTGGAAAGGTAGAGGAGGAATTAAATAAGATGTTACGTGAAGATATAATTGAAAACGTAGAAATAAGTGATATGGCTAGTCCGATTGTTGTTGTAAAAAAGAAAGACGGTTCAATTAGAATTTGTACTGATTTTAAAACCACATTAAACCCTATGTTAGCGAAGTTGAAATATCCATTGCCTCGTATAGAAGATTTAATTTCATCTTTAAATGGTGCGAAATTTTTTGCTAAAATAGATTTGCGTAATGCTTTTGGTCAGATTTCGTTGAACGAGAAGTCGAGAAAATTATGTGTGATAAGTACGCATGTGGGTTTATTCAGGTATAAAGTGTTGCCTTTCGGTTTGACCACAAGCCCGGCTATATTTATGCAAGTTATTCAGGCGGTAGTAGGTACACTTCGTAACGTTCGTATATTTCTAGATGATATTTTGTTGTTTGGAAATTCTGAAGAGGAATTATTCTCTATTTGTGAATCTGTACTTAGCAAGTTAAGTGATTGTGGATTAACTATTAATGAAAATAAGTGTTCTTTTCTAGAAACTGAGATAGAATATTTAGGTTTTAAAATTTCGCGGAGAGGAGTTATGCCTTTAGAAAATAAAATCTGTGCGATTACTCAAATGGCAGTTCCGAAAAATGTTTCAGAACTTAGGAGTTTACTTGGGGTTATTTCATATTATAGAGCTTTTGTTCATAATATTTCAGGTATTTTGTCTCCATTGTATAACTTGTTAAAAAGGGGAGTAAAATATGTGTGGTCTGAGGAATGTAATATTGCGTTTGAGCGAGTTAAGAAACTGCTGACGTCAGATAATATTTTAGTGCATTTTGATCCTAATTTACCAATTAAACTTATTTCAGGCGCATCTGAAAAAGCGTTATCAGCGGTGATTTGCCATGTATATGATAATGGTTTAGAGAGACCTATCGCATTTGCTAGCCGATTATTGTCAGAAACAGAATTAAAGTACTCTATTTTAGATAAGGAAGCGTGTGCTATAATTTTTGGGTTGAAGAAATTCTTTCAGTATTTATACGGCAATAAATTTGTTTTGGCTTGCGACAATAAATCGTTAGTACACATTTTGAACACGGATAAGCAAGTACCTGTTTTGGCCGCTAACCGTCTGCAGAGGTACGCCCTAATACTCCAGACTTTTGACTATAGTATAGAGCATATTAAGTCAGGTGATAACAAAGCGGATTTCTTAACACGAATGCCGATTAATAATAAGGATAATTTAGATGTGTGTAGCGACGATATTGATGCTAGCGATTATTTTTTAAATTATATTGATTCTTTAAACGTGAATACGGTTGAGTCAGAGTTTGTGAACATAATCGAGTCAGAAACAACATTAAATGCGGAAACGATGAAACAGTTTTCGATTAATGATGTAAATATAGCGAGCATTATCGAGTTCACAGCAAATGGTTGGCCGGATAAAAAGTTCTTAAAGGATGATTTATTGAAATTCTGGTATTTTAGGGATAAATTATCGACTTATAATTCATGTTTATTTTATAATAATAAATTTGTAGTTCCAAGGGAATTAAGGGAAATTATATTGAATTTTTTACATCAATCACATTTAGGCATTGTAAAATCGAAAAGTCTTGCTCGAAATTATTTTTTTTGGCTCGGAATGAACAATGATATAGAAGTAACTGTGAAACAGTGTGCTCGATGCATGGAATGTTTACCTACTCCGTGTAAAGTTGAGTTGGCACCTTGGCCAATAAATGGTTTAATCTGGAGTAGATTGCATATTGACTTCATGGGACCGTTGGGAGGTCATAATTTTTTAATTATTGTTGATGCAACTACAAAATGGATAGACTGTCATGTTGTAAATAAGGTAGATTCGTTTTGTACAATAAAAGTTTTGAAAAGATTATTTTCTATGTTCGGAATCCCGGAACAAATTGTAAGTGACAATGGTACAGCTTTCACATCGTCAGTTTTTAAGGAATTTTGTCATAATTATAATATAGAATCATTGACTTCAGCTGTACAGCATCCTGCTTCTAACGGTTTAGCTGAAAATGGGGTTAAAACAGTGAAGAATTTTTTGAAAAAAATTATGGTAAATAATAAATTTCCTACTGATTTTGAAGATAAACTTTTGACGTTTTTAGTTGATATTAGAAATACGCCTTCAATGTCTACGGGCATTGAGCCTAGTACATTAATGTTGGGTAGGAAGATTAGATCAATTTTTAATACGATTATTCCAATAGTGGATAATGTTGAGAGTCAAGGTTTTAAAGGAATTGACAACACGGTTAAAAACAAAATGTTATTGAGCCAGCATAAACAGAAAAAGTATTATAGAGGAAGAAAATTTAAAAAGTACTTTGAGGTTGGTTCTAAAGTTTTAACCAGGGATTTAAGAAGTAATGGTAATAAATGGATTTTAGGAAAAATTTTTAAAAGATTGGGGAATAGGATTTATTTAGTTAAAATTATGTCTACGGGACAAATTTGGAAACGCCACCATGATCAGATTTCAGAGAGGAAGGTTAGGTGGGGGGAGTGTGACAGGTCTGATGATTTGCTGGACCTGGGTCCACTCTCGGATGTGAACATGACCAAATTTCCTAATTCCTCTAATTTTTGCAGGTCACCTACACCATGGGAGGGGAGGTTACGCCCTCGAGGTCAACGCCCACGCTACACGTGAAGAACAAGAATAATTACATATACTATGGAATGGAAATATTTAGATATTTCGTTTTGTATAAATTTGTGAATAAAGAAATGTATGTAATTAGGTTTTAAGTGTGGGGGTGTGACGTATGTGTATGAGGGTGACGGCATGAGAGCGAGATAGCGAGTATGGGAAGTATAAAAGGGATGTACCGCTATTGAGCGCTCTCTCCATATTAATCTGGCAACCAATAAACATTGTAACATTAACAGATGTTATTACTACCCGATCCCAAGACATCACAATATATGAGACGCTCGTGCACTAGCGGCGCACATGCGCAGAAGCATTCTGGTTTATGACAAAACCTTTAACATGCGTTATATGTTACCGAACGTTTGGAATGAGTTAGTTAGGAATGACGAATTTTCAACTAATTGACAATGTTATGTATTAGCTCTACCAACGCACCAGGGCGGCGAAATCAAGCATTTGGCAGATCACTGATCATTATTGACACATTTTTAATGGTTTTCGCTAGTTTTGCTCTGTAAAAAACTTATTTAAAAATGAGTGGTAGGTAATGAAAACATTGCGATTAACGTCGATTTTTTCAAAAGCAACCGAATTTCATTTGAGAATAAATTGTTTTTGAAAAATAATGGCTCTCCAAAACCTTTGCTAAATATAATACCTTCAAGTAAGGTTAAGGAAAAAAACTATGAATAGAGTTTTTAAAACGAAGTATTAAACATTCGAAAGCATCTTGGCTTTGTGAATGTGATCGCTTGAACACATTTTTTTTTCATGGTTGATGATAAATTGTGAAGTGAAAGTTGTGTAAACGATAGCCTTTACTTTACCGAAAAGTTAATGAACATTCATACTCCTAGTACATATACATAATGTATTGCAATTTAGTTTGTTGGATCGAGTTGATAGGTATACGATTACAACTTGATGTTGGTTTTCGCGAATCTGTGAATCAATTAATTATATTTTCCCGTATTAATGTTACCATTTTTTGTGAAATGCACTGCCGGCAAATTTTGTCACGGGCCGCCTCTGGTAAGGATAATTAATATATGACGCAAATGTGAATGGTAGAAGAAGTCGAGGCCACCTGAGGAAGACAAAGCACGACCAAGTGAATCTGATACTTGAGTCGGGCCATGTGAAGAGTCGGAATAATAGAAGAGCATGTATGAGAAGACGTATGAATATGAACGAGGCAAGGAGTGTGTGCCAAGATCGAGTTGTTTGGCGGTTCGTCCTCTGCCTACCCCTGTGGGGAAACGGTGTGATGGTTAGTTAGTATGTATATATAACTATAATTTCGCATCCTTTCACAGCAAAAGAAATTACTATTTGGAGGGTGAGCTCGCTTTCGATTGATGAAATTGTTTTAGGTAAAACAAATACCTAACAATGACTTTAAACAAAATTATATTGTTGTTTCCAGGAATGCAAGACTTCAACTACCTCTCATCCAATGACTTTGAAATAACCCTGGAGCTGGGCTGCAACAAGTACCCCCCGGCCTCGGCCCTGCGTGAGGAGTGGGAGCGGAATAAGGCGGCGCTGATCGGCTTCATGTGGAAGACGCACTCGGGGGTGCGCGGCATGGTGAGGAACCCGGCTGGCAAGGGCCTAGCGGGGGCCCTCATCAAGGTGCGCAACATCACCGACAGCTGGCGGCACAATGATATACGCCACGATATTACTTCAGGTAAATACTTTCTTCACACAAAAGATGGATTTAGCAAATCAAATCAGACATGTTGTAAATCTTGCAACAGGTAGGTTTAGGTTTTAAAATGTTCATTGAACTCCCTGTTAGGGCCTCCGCTCATGGAGAAACTGTAAAAAAACAGTTCACAGCGCAACTGCAATCAACCTCCTTAACAAAATCGAGATCAGAAAAATAGCTTAGCTCAGTTGGTAGAGCATTTGCCATGTAAGCAGAAGATCCTGGGTTCGAGTCCCAGAGGTGTCAATATCTTTTTCTGATTTTTCTGTCTCTGGAAATCAAATCACTCAATCGAAAATCTGGACTCCTTTATGGAGCTAATATTAAAAAGTGTGTACTCAGTACAGGGGCTTTTTCCACAAACGTTTCAATTACCGACGGATTTATGGCGGAACCCCTTTGGAAAATGTTGTAAGGCTACTGAAGTGGGGAATGAAGGTGAAGAAGAAGTTAAGATGAAGGTTGGAAGGTCAGAAGAACATTCCTCTCACATTGCATATCAGGTCACACTTACTCAGTTAGTTGAGCGTTCTGTCACAATACTTTTAGAATGTTCCTCAATGAAATGCTCACATAGAAAGAAACAATTTCAATACAATTTTTAACTGCAGTAGTCTTGCATGTCCATTCTGTAGAATAGAATTAAATATATTTTGATGTTCGCAGTTCACGGTGGCGACTTCTTCAGGCTTCTGACCCCGGGCTTCTACGAGGTGACGGCGCAGAAGGAGGGCTACCACCCCCAGAGCCGCCGGGTGCAGGTGCGCAACGAGCCCTACATGCCCGCCAAGAGGGTGGAATTCACCCTCAGACATGTCCAAGTAATAACTTCTCATTTACCTATTCAATCATTTCAACCTTAACCTTTGATTCCATGTGTGTGACAATACTGCCAAGCTGATGTTTTTAAAATTAACTTAAAATAAGTTATGAAATAATAATTTAAGTACACCTGGAAATATAGATTACATTTGCCTTGGAAATTATTATAACAAATTTTATTGTGTTTGGATAATAAATTTGAATACAAAATATCTTAGTAGTATTCGAGGAAATTCAATTATTCACAATGGTAAAAAACAATTGTTATAAATACATCTCTTCCAAAATTCAAGGCTGTGTACACCAATGCAGGAGATTGATTTAGTAGAAAGGAAAACCCAATCTATATAATCTGATCATTTAACCCTAGAATACTAAACTATCGTAAAAATTACAACGGCAAAATGTTTAATGTTCAAACAATGTTAGCGTCGTTCCCAAGCCCCCCGCTTCAAAGTACCTTCCTAATTTGTTCCGTCAATGTGCCACGCGCTGTCATTGTGGTCGGGTGTCATTTGTGAGTTGACTTACAGCAATAGTGTCGTAAAATTCTAGGGTTCATATGAATGAAATAAAAGACCTCATAAAAATAATCTTGCTTGTTGAATTTGTTCCTGAAGCGGCAACAATTCAAGAATCAAATTTATGAAAAATATCTGCCTATTGTCCATCCAAGTTAAGAAAAATGATAAATGAAATGCAAAAGAGCCATAACATGTCTCCCAACTGTGTAAAATAAAAATTTCATTATTACGTGATCTCTTAAACCCAAAGAGTGTTACTATTACTGCAAAAGTAATTAAAGTTTTTGATTATCTTATTTATTCCTGTTTTATTTCTGTGTCGCATTCTTTACTAATGTTTAGCAACAACGTCACTCGTAGGATGATTTAGTAATCTCGGGTTAAAATACATAAGTAAGTCAGTTAAAATCGCATAACACAACAGAGACAACAATATTACCACATATTTACATTCAAAATGAATGACGTAAAGTATGTACATATGTTTAATGTATAATGTTATATTTTCCAGTTTGAGAAACCAATGAGGAATGATTATGAATCAATTCTGCAGAACAACAACGCCGATGAAGAAAACCGCTCTTGGATTCCTGAGCGTTACAAGCGACTGGCCCCCAAGAAAGTAGGCATGCTCTCCGAAGAAACTAACTAGGCAATGAACGCACTCTACGATACTATATACCCCTTAACCACCATTGGATTCTATTCAAAACAGATATGTATTTACACAAGAAATAATATTACAATAATCGAGTTATAGCAATACAGTAGAGGCCGCATACACATTTCATATATAAAAAGAGTATGTACTCGTTAAGGCGTTCACTGGATAATAGGCAATAAACAAATCACTAAGGTTTAAGTTTTCACTCAGTCTTAATCCATTCGCATAATATTAGAAACTGAAAAATGATAATACAATTCAATCAAATGGTTATGACTGTCTATTTGAACTCCGGGTGACTGCTTTAAACCACTGAGCTATCGAGGCAACCTGTCATGAATAACCAACAATCCGAAACCATGGCTCCAGAAATTCAGTTGTTTCTACGACTCTTTCTTGAGTTCTACAGCTCAGCTCTTCAAGACCTTCGTTCACTCCTTTGTCTCCTCAAAAAGACCCTATACACGGCATCCCTAAAGATGACAGAAGGTCCAGAAGGAAATTATTTTTCGTTAAGGCCTTCCGTGTGGAGTTAATGTAAAAAAAAAATTATCACTGTAACCGATGCGTACAATCAAATGATAATAATAAACATAACAGAGATTTTATTTGATATTATTGTTCAGCGAAATTCTTGAAAATATGTCCTTTTAAGCAGGGCTTTTGAACAGGATTCGGATCTAGATCTTACGTTATAAAAAATCTTATCAAAAGAAATCAAACAGAAATACGCTCACTTTTGTTAGGAGTTTGGCCCATACAACATTCAGAAACTCCAACTTGTGTGAGCATTTCCCTCAATGCGGTCTCTACTGTGCCCTTAACTCGGCTATTCGTTAGAACCCTCAAAATACATCTTATTTTCAAACAAACACAACTCTATACTTTCTAAATCATTGTATATAAAATAGAAAATAATATGTTTAAGTTAATGTTAAATTAATAATAAATGTTTTAATGGTATCTATTATAAAATTTACACTGTCTATCTAGTCAAGTATGGTAATGTATTTTTAAAACATTCAAATTTAATGTGTTGTGGCAATAGTAAATTTTTTTATGGATTCGATTTTGTTTGTTTTTATAAAATCATGTTCTGTTAAGGTAAAATCTGTTTGGTGCACGGATATTATATCATTTGGAAAAAGCATTTCCATTCAAATTGGTAACTTTGGTATCTAAGAATATTTTTGTCTTTTCAATGTTTTGTGAATGTTCCGTCAAGTGTCAAGGTTTCTATACCTAAAGGCGAATAGAAAAAACACAACAAATACCTTTCCTTTTCACACTTTTACATAATCTCAAAAGATGTCACTACCTGTAAATAAAAGAAAAGGTGCTCTATCCAAATGATGTTTTATCCGTGGGCTGATGAAATAGGTGAAAAGATACAACATGATGTTTATTTCGCACAAGAATTATGGTGATTATTTTATAGACTGATATTTCGGAAAGAAATACATTTAGATCAGGATGGAAAATATATTATAAACTATGGCACTTCCCAACATGCCAACAACTGTAACAATTAGAATTTTGATTCTCAGTTTGTCACTGAATTGTTTACTCTTCATTTGAGCTCAAATTATACTTTATAAAAGGATGCCATATGGTTACCATTACTTCCAAAAAATGATGTTACCCACTATCCCATTAAGGTGATACTTGAAAGAATTCATATCCTACTCTTTCATAGATGATGCTAGTATATTTATTTTAGGGAAAAACACTTTTTACAAGTTATGCTTTAAAATATTAAGATAAATTCATTGTTTTCGCCCGTACATACGCAATATGAATATGAATAAAGAGTTTTGTCCATGAACAAACTCAAATCTTTCAAGAAATGTTATCAAATACAATATTGGATTGAATAACCGGTAAGATATTGTATTTGTTAGCCTTTCTTGAAGGATGTCAGATTGTTTAGGGAAAAAACTATTTATTCATATTCAGATTGCGTACGTACGGCCGCAAACAGTTAAATTTTTTTTAATATTTTAAGAAATAACTTGTAAAAAGTGTTTTTACCTAAAATAATTAAAGTCGCGCCATCTATAAAAGAGAAGATTACAAATTCTTTTAAGTATCTCCTTAAAAGAATTCATAGTATCGGTGATTCAATCCAATATTGTATTTTTTAGCCTTTCTTGAAAGATTTGAATTTGTTTATGGACAAAACTATTTATTCATATTCATCACTACTAGCAGTTAAAAACCCGCTCCGCAGGTTTTTGCTGCTAGGCCCTTCAGGCGGCTTTTAGTTCGGCTTCACCCAGTTTGAGTAGGAACTGGTTCCAAAAATAGCCAGTTCCTCGGTCCACTGTGATCCAGTGACAGCTAATCACCGAGGAAAAGTAACCGTGACAAAGTAACCGAAACACGCAATGACGCCATAAAATGTAATATACTCGTATATTACATAAAGCCTATAACCGCCTATAAATCCTAGTACTTATCCTAGGTAATATACGTCCATATGCGAGCTGCTTATGGAAGTAGCGACATCTTTTGGCAGATTCTTGAACTAAAACCCGATTTACAACGGTAGAAATTTCGCAAACACAGATGTTATTTGTGGCACGGCGTATAAGGCGTGACATCGGACATGTTATGGAAGTCGGGTTCTGGAATTCAACCGCAACACGCAGATCCTAGGCTTTTAATATTCAACACTATTATATATTCTCAAGCCATCTATGAAAGAATAGATTATGAATTCTTTTGATTATCACCTCATGGGGAAAACAATTCTTTTAAGTATAGTAGATATCTATATTTTAAGAAGTGGCACATGTAAGAATATAATATTAACTGATTTAATATATAAAACTCTTGTTTTCTCATAGTTGGGCATATTACTTCCATTGAATTTGACGCAACTTTGAACTTATCAAATAGAAATTGTCAAACTGTAAAATTATCACCATGATCCAACATTACTTTATGTTTTTCTGACATCAAATGGCTTGTGTCATATTTGCAGTTTATCACCAGCCAGATAAATTGAATTTTTGACACACGTAGTTATTATTCTGTTTTGCAAATTATTATTTGAAGTGTAAGGTTACAACATATCAACTTAAGTATTGATCACAATAAATAATAAATATTGATGTAATAATAACTTCTTCACAAGATTAAGTACATACTTAGATGTCGGTTACCTTCTCTGAATGGCTATGTAATTTATCTAAAATAAAGAAATATATATTCATGCATTCAAATTTCATTTTCCTGATTCATTAACCCCCATTTCCTTTAAAATTTTAACTACAGGCCTTCACTTTAAACTTGGAGCAGGTGTATGAGTTTGTGTATCTGGGCAGTATGTTTACGAGAGATGGGGAGGCTGATAGAGATTTTGAAAGAAGGGTAAATGCAGGTAACTCCATTAATGGAGGACTGAATGCCGTTGAAAAAATTGTCCAAAGAAGCGAAGCTAGCAGTCCACAATGGAGTCCTGATGTATAGTAATGGTACCTACCCTGATGTATAGCAGTGAGGCATGGAACTGGCAGAGGAAGGATGAAAGCAGACTGAATGCTGTTGAAATGAGATCCCTGAGGCTTAGTGTGGTTAAACCATGTACTATCGTGTGAGAAATGAAGAGATCCGCAAGGAATGCAAGGCTGATGTAAGCTTAATGAGTAAGATTAAGAAAGGGACCCTCAGATGGTTTGGGCATGTAGAGCGAATGAATGAAGAAAGTAGTGTTAGAAAAATATATGACGCAAATGTGAATGGTAGAAGAAGTCGGAGATGCCCTAGGAAGACATGGCATGATTAAGTGAATCAGATATTTGAGACGGGCTCATTATTTAGTCTTCTATTATTTCAGAATAATAGAAGAGTATGTATGAGACGGTGTATGAATGTGAATGAGGCAAAGAGTATGTGCCAAGACCGAGTTGTTTGGCGGTCTGTCCTCTCTGCCTACCCCTGCGGAACGGCGTGATGGTTAGTTAATTAGGTTTTCTTCCCGCCGCCACATTATGTAAATCTAAATTAGAACTACTAACAGTTAAGATCTAACCCCTCACCGCAGAATAAAAGATAAAGTGAAATTTAAAGACAATTATAATTTCGAAGTGGTCGAAGAGTTTACCTACCTGGGCTCCATCATAACGCAGGACAATGAAGACCCAGTAGAAGTAAGAAAGCGCATTACAGCCGCTAACAAAACTTACTTCGCGTTGCTGCCAGTGTTCAAATCCCGAAACGTCCATAGGAAAACCAAAATAACCTTATATAAAACAATTATCAGAACGGTCTTGGCCTATGGATGTGAGGCGGGAACACTGACAGCAAAGTCAGCGGAACGGCTGGACATCTTCGAAAGAAAGGTACTTCGAAGAATCTTAGGAGCGGTGCGAGAGGGAGAGGCATGGAGAATCCGCCACAATAATGAGCTCTATGATATTTACCAAGCTCCCAGACTCTCCACCCATTTAAGACTCCAAAGATTAAGATGGGCCGGACATGTGCACCGAATGCCAAGCACACGAGTACCGAAGAAGGTTCTGACAGGACACCCGGGAGGTAAACGAAAGGCGGGCAGACCTAGACTGAGATGGGAGGATGATTTCAGGAAGGATGCAAGAGGATTACTCCATGTTGCAGATTGGAAGACGACGGCCGAGGACAGAGGGCGGTGGAGGCTTATTTTGAAGGAGGCCAAGGCTCGAAATGGGCTGTAGCGCCATTGAAGAGAAGAGAGAACAGTTAAGATCTAATCCAGTCAAGTCAGTTAACATTTAGGAGGCGGGTTTGGGTACCGCCACCACGGGAACCATTTATTGGATATCCAACACCCCTGCTATAGGTCACCCCAAGTAGTTTGCTATCTTTGGTGACTTAGCAGAGGTGCCCGGATTCATGGGGTGAAGTTTGTCTAGGTCTTGGTGGCAGACACGTTTCCAGCATCCCAAAAGATGATATAGTCCCCGAAGCCAATTTTTTTCCTTAGGGTCTCCTGTGTGAAGCTAATGTAAAAAAAAAGTCTTAAATAATGATACCAAACAAGCTTTCTACACATTTTCTTTTCAAAGTACTGGAGACTTGTAAATTTCAAGAAAATCAAAAACTTATAATCATTTTTAATAAGTCAGGTACGCCTCATACGTCATACGTGTGTCTGGTAATGTTATATCGTGAAAACAAGCTTATGGGTCTACGTCCGTGGTCGTCAAACTGCGGCCGCGTGTGGCCCGCGACGGATATTTGTGCGGCCCGCACAAATATCTGCCGTTTTCTTTTTAAATATATTTTTTTTCATGTACAATTATAGATACTATCCGTTTTATTGCAGCCCGCACAAATATCTGCCATTTTCTGTATAAACATATTTTGTTCCTGTACAATTAATTATACTATCCGTTTTTTGCGACCCGCACAAATGTCCGTCGTTTTCTTTTTAAATATATTTTTTTTCATGTACAATTATAGATACTATCCGTGTTTTTGCAGCCCACACAAATATCTGCCATTTTCTGTATAAATATATTTTGTTCCTGTACAATTAATTATACTATCCAATTTTTGCGACCCGCACAAATATCCGCCGTTTTCTTTATAAATATATTTTTTTTCATGTACAATTATGCTATCCGGGTTTTATGCGCCCCGCACAAATATCTGCCATTTTCTTTTTAACTATATATTTTTTTCATGTATGAGTACAATTATACTATATCCGTTTTTTGCGGCCCGCACAAATACCTGCCGTTTTCTTTTTAAATATATATTTTTTCATGTACAATTATGCTATCTGGTTTTTTGCGGTTCGTTTTCTTTTTAAATATATGTTTTTCATGTACAATTATAGATACTATCCGTTTTTTGCAGCCCGCACAAATATCTGCCGTTTTATGTATAAATGATATTTTGTTCCTGTACAATTAATTATACTTTCCGTTTTTTTGCAGCCCGCGCAAATATCTGCCGCGTTCTTTATAAATGTTTTTTTTTTCATGTACAATTATACTATCCGTTTTTTTTGCGGCCCGCACAAATATCTGCCGTTTTCTTTTTAACTATATATTTTTTTCATGTACTTACGAGTACAATAATTATACTATATCCGTTTTTTTGCGGCCCGCACAAATACCTGCCGTTTTCTTTTTAAATATATATTTTTTCATGTACAATTATGCTATCCGGTTTTTTGCTGCCCGCAATATCTGCCGTTTTCTTTTTAAATATATTTTTTTCATGTACAATTAAATATATTATCCGTTTTTTCACAATTAATTATATTTCGTTTGAGACTTTAAGGGGGCAGTAGAAGACCCAGAGAAAATTAGAGGGTGTAGAGATGGCACAGTGAGGGTTTAGGTAGGTAAAAAAATATGGTCAAAAATAAAGCAAAATAAACTTTAATATTGGTTAATTTTTGTTATTGTATGTATCGTTATCATTTTTGTCACGTGTGCGAAAATTCACACATTTCGATAGTTCGGGAAGTGTATGAAAATTGAACTGAAAGATTCCATTACAGATACAAACAATTTTTTTTTTATACAATATTATGATTTTACGTGTATTATTAAGAATTGACACTATATCATGAACACAAGAAGGAAGGAAGTAGCATCCCGGTACTTAAATACAAAATAATTGCTTTTTTAACTTGCTAAACAAAAAGGTACAACCCCTCCCGCCCCCATAGTGTGCCCTGCGGTAATACCTCACATTGTCCTATGTGGCCCTTGACCAGAAAAGTGTGACGACCGCTGGTCTATGTGGTTAAAGATGTTAATGGTACCATTTTAGAGTTTGGATTGGAACCTTTGATAACACTCACTCCTGAAATTTGCACTCTACACCTTGCAAAATAACAAAAACTCTGGAACAAAAGTTTCCCAGAAACAATTTCTCCAGTCCCTACCTTGGAACTCGGAACATCACCAAAATTGTGTGCAATACTTCATCGTGTAATTCCACTGTTGGATAAAATAACATTTTAATTATTTCCTGTTGTAAATATACCTTTTCTCCATGGTCGAGGGGTAAGGCTCTCAACTCATAATCTGAAGGTCGCAGTATCGAATCCCGGCATGGGCAAATAAATTTTATTTGATTAATTTGTGTTATTTCACAATTAATTAATTAAAAATAATATATAGTATATTTGCGGCATGTTCCAGAGTGGAAGATACTCTCAGTATCGCCCTGGTGTAAGATCACCATTCAGAAATGAAACGTTGCTTGAAATGGCTTTAGCCGTGTTGGTGACTAGTTCTGAAAGCCAGTTGCTTCCCCATCTTACTCTAAGCCATCTTCTTCCCCTCTCCACTTCCCTTCAGCCTCACAACATACCCCAATTGGGGATACCCATAGTCTCACTGGCTACAGACGGGAGTAGATGGGACTCTTGTGAGGTATTCACGTAAAAAAAAAAAATTGTGAATATTTCTTTTTATAAATATTCACAATTTTTTTTTAACCTATTACACTTCTTCTCTACTTAATTACTACAAGAAACAAGTATTTACATTGGGAGAGATTGTAAAAATCCGTTAATAGGTTCTTAGTTTGGGTTATTTAAATAACTTGTGCATATTTGAAAGGAAACAGTGTTGCCACCTTGGAGTCTACATCCCTGCTAAAATCTATAGGAAAATCTGTCAGAATTCCGACAAACACCCATATTATTGAATATTTTCGCATCTTGGCAGGGGGGGGATAAAGAATTTCAGGGATAAAAAATTTCTCCCTGAATTTTCGTATCCTGAGGTGGCTAGGAGATAATAAGCCATTTTCGTCGATAAAATTATGTACTTTGTTCTTTTATTCAATTCCGCCAGGATATCCATCATCCTGTAGATCCTGTTAGATACTAAATTATCCTGTTTCTAGGGCACTCCAATTCACCAGATATGACGGAAAATCCGTCAAGATTGACAACACTGAAAGGAAACCATTCGCAAAACGTCAAAATGGCGGCATTCCATAAAAATCCAAAATGGCGGCTGAAGATCATTTTTCAAAGGAAGTTTTTAAAGTTTAATTGAATAAAAATTAAACTTGCATCTTTTACTATCTCTTCCGAAGTAAGTAGTTGTTTTTTTGTAGTAATTAAATGTAATTTAGTTGATAAAGTGCAGCAGTTGGGTAAATATTTATGTACCCTTCTCCGCATATGATAAATTAAAGTCCTCCGCCCAGTGGCGTAACTATATCATCTGAGGCCCATGGCAAATTCATTGGATGGGGCCCCCCCAGTAAAAATCCTTACGTTGTAATTGAATTTTAATAAATCACTTAACCACTGGAACGACCACGCAAAATAAATAAATTTGCCTAGATTGCTCGAGATTTCCCAGAAGATCATTTTAAAAATTTTTTGCCAACATTAAAAAAATCATACCTTCCAATTTTAACACGGAGACATAAGAACTTATTATAGTGTTATGTAGCCAATGAATTAACCCGTATTTTTCCGTTTTGCCTGTCTTGAGTTTCTTAAAAAGGTTTTTATTAATTTTAACACAGATTATAATCTTTACTAAATTTGTTAAAAATGTTAGGTTACTTTTGAGCTCGCGGCCTGTCGGGCCGGGACCCTGACTCCGCCGCATCCGTATGTCTGTTCGCGATAAACTCAAAAACTACTCAACGGATTTTCATGCAGTTTTCACCAATAGATAGATTGATTCGTGAGGAAGGTTTAGGTATATAATTTGTCAAGGTTTTGTGTAAATTGATCGAAATATATAACATCTAAAGGACAATATCTGTATGTGGTGGACGAGCGGGCAGGCAAGCGGGCGATGTGGATTTGGTTTGTACGCAAATTAACAGATGGCGGTGTGGAATAATTTATCATGGTTATAAAGGTTGGGTAACCATCCAGTAGATGGCATTGTGTTTCGTTAGCTACAGCACCACGTGGCCCGGTCAGCTAGTTTAAAATATAAGAAAAAATATTAAACCCTTCTAACTGTAGGAACATTCCAAAATAAATCATTAGTTGTAGAAAATTGATGAAATGTATACTTTAATTTTTTTTTTACCAAAATTAGGTACTTTTATTTCCTCTTTCATTAGGATAAGGAATCATCACTTGAATATTAAAAATACATTTTTTTTTTGTATTTCATTTTTTTTTTTATTGTCTTAGTTTCTCTGTTAAAATACATAAACTGCAATGGCTTAGTTATTCTATTTTTGTTATAAAAGATTCTGCATTGGTCAAGTCCATAAAAATATTATACAAAACTTTCCGTTTCTGAATAAGAAGCCTAAAAATACTTATTTACACAAAGATTTTTATACATAATTATTATTTACTTCAAGTCTTATTACATAAACATGATCGCTTAGTACGACTCTCCACTTTTGAAAGGGACTAAAAAGAAATTATAAAGCAAAACACTTGAAGAATTATTAGTTAAATATGAATTTATTTCTACAAAGTCAGAAATAATTCAATGATTTTATTACTTTGCATCATTATTACTTATTTGATAATTAAAAAGTAAGCAATACTTTTGTGTGAGCAAATCATTGAACAAAAAAATTCAACTTCTTAAACATGTTATCAAGAAAAGGTGAGCCACAAAAGTTTTCCAGTAAAATATTTTTTCTCGTTTATATAATTCCAGGCATACTGGTTTGACTAATCAAACACAGTAATACCCTGAGTCATTTCAGTTTGTTTTATTTCGATTATAATATTATTTAAATATGTACCGAGATTAATTCACACTCACGCTGAACTAAAACTTGTATTGATTTGTATTCGCCTTGATATATCAAAAAAATCTTTCACGGGAGTCACAAATGGACGAAAAGAAACTGAAAGCTTTTAGATTCCCAATTCAAGTGTTTTGGCGGTCAAATTTATTTTCAAGAATCAGTCCTGTAATTTTAGTACATACTTATAGAATATCTTTTCTATCATACTGTCATAAATATGTGATATTTTCAATGATTGACTCTGGAATCGTTATTGAAGTAACGTTGGGGTATTACTGTAGTTAGATTTACAAAATTTTATTAAAATATAAAATTACTCTCAAATTCCTTTTATTAGGCGTCTTCTGGTAATATTAACCTAATCATGTATTATCACTTTATTAATTCCTAATAAAATACCTAATCTTAAAAGTACTGCATTGGTACACAATATTATACCAATATACAAAGCTATTTTTCCTACACTATTTTAAAGTAATGGAACATACAAAGTATTCTCTGTTCATAACAATAAGTTCTGAAGTGTAAATAATGTTCTATTAGTTGGCGTAAGTAATTATCTGTTTTGTGGAGTTGCTGGTGACTTTTTATATGCTAGAACTAAATAGATTATGTATAAATTTACTTAACGGCATTCCCATACAAACATACTTGATGCGTCCACTATATTATCGCCCGAACGCAACAAGCTGTATCCCGTACGTTCGGGTAAAAAATAACTATACCCGAAACCCCCAAAACGTTTGTGATATACATCAAGTTTGTTCCTGCGTTATCGCGAAGCTTAGGGATATGTTTGTGTATTTTCGTCTTTCCCATACAAGTCAGCCGCTAGTCAGTGGTACTCTCTACGCAACAGGCGCGGTTTATATAACCGTTTAAAAAACCCAATGTTTTTTACCTACTTTTTGAATAATAACCCAAAGTACCTATGCATTTGAAATATTTTTTTATCAGGTTTATGGTATTTGAACTGAACAATAAAAAAAACTGAACTGAACAATAAAAAAGTGTAACTGAACAAAAATTACAGAACCAACTAGGATATTTTAGTATTGCATTGGAAGAAAAAGAGATTCAATTCATATTATGATCACAATTTTTTTATCAATAGCACCGATACTAGAGGATCCAGCAGAGGGACCTAAAAATTAGCATTTACCTTAAACATAGAAAATTTCAAATGAAAAATATTATATTATACTGATTGCATTTTTACACTCCTTTTTTTCATTTGTGCAAAGCCTGGGAGGTATCTGCTTAGCTCCAGAAAAATTGCAAACCAGATTGTGATTTCATGATGAAAACCATCTTCTTTAAATTAATTTATAATTCTTTTCTTACTTCCATCAAGAGAGGGCTTTTACTGCATTAAGAATATCAATAAGAGTATCATTAAAATTATTATTTAATGCACTAAAAAAAACTGACATTTCCTTAGTTACCACTTTTGACATCAAGTGTGTATTACTTTTATAAGATAAGGCACTTGGAGAGTGATTTTCAACTATGTATACATTATATGAAAGCACTTGACGGATGGAACGATATGAATTATTATTGTTACATATTAGAATATTGTCAATGGCGGGAGCGGTGGGCGCCGGAATGCCGACTTCCCGGACGGGACTGTACTATGGCGTAGTGGTCACTGTTGTCAGACACAGACCTGGAATTTAAGCATTAACTCTATATTATAATACTGCGGCAAAATAAATTATGTGAGAATGTGTTGCTCATTCTCATACCAAGAGTTTAAGTCAAACTACGTTATCTACTAAAAACTTACAAATAATAATTCTGGGGCTTAAATTCAAACAAAGTTATCTACAGAAAAAAACATTTTTGTAGCTTGACTTTAAAATTAATTAAATTAAAGTTTGACAAGAAATGGTTTCTATGTTTTACTAATTGTTTTCAATGTTTGAAGTTAAGACCTAGAATTATTTGTATGTTTTTGTAGATAACATTGTTTGACTTTAAGCCATCGATATACAATTATAATTTAACTGTTACATGAATAAAACATTACGAATGAATCACTGTAATTACCTGGCAGAGTGAATGGTTGATGATGGATATCTGGAGCCATATTGACTTCCGTGCCAACTTCTGTAAGGATCATAGTCCTCTACCACTGACGGATCCTTCTCCAAAATCTGAAAATGAAACATTGTAATTTGTGTTAATTCTTAAACATGTAGTAAAAAACATGATAGAAGAAAAGTAAAAAAAAACAACAGCAGCAGGTGGAGAGCAGCTAAAAATGTACAAAAATTTTTCATTAAATCAGAAAGTATTATTCTGTTTGTTTCCTTATCAAGACAAATGAATGTAGGAGAAAGGTAAGATATAATGTAGTGTAATAACCTCTGTCCTAGCACAAGAGCACGTCATGGCGGAGCAGAGGAAGCAGTTGATGATGAGCATCACGAGGAACAGGATCCCGAGAGCGATGGCCAAGTACAGCAGCCACGCCGGGTGGACCTGACCCTCCGCACATAGCTCTTCCACTCCTGCAAATATTTATACAAAGTGAACACTGATCCTCAATCATTGTCAGCGCCATAGTCAGGCCCGGACTGGCCAGGTCCGCAGGTCCGCGATCGCGGAGGGCCCCCGGCGCGATGGGGCCCCGAAGGGACCCCACAAAACGTACAAAAATAATTTTTTTGTCTTGTTAGTAGTTATAATGCCCGGTGAAAAATCAAAAGATGAAACTGACTCTATGTCAACAGTTCAACATTACAAAATTGTATATTTTGATATTTTAGACTGTGCGAGGATGAGTATTGAAGAAAGATTTTGCGCAAACAAAGACGTTTTTACAGGATTGCTCATGGTTGGACCACCGGATTATCCCTAAGGCAGAGTAGGCAACTGCTTAGGGGCCCCGCATCGGCTAGGAGCCCCGCGTCCCGAGAAAAACTGACTTGTTTCAATTAGTGAGCAACGAAGTTTCGGAAAAAGTCAGTTTTCAAGATGTTTTCATTTTTTTATTAGAAAAATTTACAGGTTAATAACATCAGGTACACGAATTAAAGAAAACAACAAATTATAATATTAATTGGCTTATAACCCAATGAATAACTAATGTTCATATCATGCACAAACAATAAATAAAAAGTCTATAATTAAAACAAATATATAATCATAGTTGTATTTTACTTTTCTTTCCTTCTTTTTGTTGCAACATTACTTAGTATCTGAAGTGATTGAAGGTGTCGTGTGTGGTTTATATTGGCATTTGTTTTGTTTTATTTCTAATTATATGTTTAAAATATAAATGTTGTACAAGCTTCAGTATGCACTACCTGTCTGCTTGCTAAAATTCTTTGGGAAAGGTTGTCTGGAAGAGATCACTTTAGTGACAAGACGGCTCTTTGTAATAATTTTTTTAACAATATGTATTTTTGTTTCTACATACGTATGTGTCCTTTTATGTGCAATAAAGGGTTATTGTATTGTATTCGTTTTCTTTATTAAATGGGGTGATGGCATACCTTTTGTAACATAGTAAAAGAACAGATTAATTATGAATAAAATTACGTTTTGGTAGAAAAAAGAAAAAAGAAATTGGAAGTTAGTGAAGGGTAAAGTGCAGTGGCGGACTAAACCCGTCAGAAGCCCCGGGCGGCAAAGTTGAATGAAACCCCCCCCCCCCCCCCTTCGTGAAGTTGATGTAATTTTACAAGTTTTTTATTCAGTTCACACGGGCATTTGACTTTGGGGGGCCTCTAAACGCCACCATGTTCCCTTGATCAAAAAATCCTAAACAAGGCTTTAAGGACACTGCAAAAAAAATATTTTTAATTCATTTTCTGAAAGATGCATTTGTTAATAATGCTCTCACTAATTGAGGAAATTGGTAAATTGATAGATGCAGCATTTTATATGAAACCGTTTTAAACAGTTTGTATGTTCAATTATCCTCAGCAAAACTTTGAAAGCGTTTTTCTCGAAAGTTTTTTAACACGTTTTTCAACCTGGTTGACAACATATTAATAAAAAACTGTACATTCGATTTGCATGCACCAAGTAACGTAATATGTTTTCCTAGGTAGTCAGAGGGAGTTTTTTTTCGATTTTTTTTTTAATTTTTGCAGCATTTTGAAGTGAAAAACGCGATTTTCGCTAAAAAATTTCGGTGAATTTGTTATTATAAAATGGTAAAAAAAACTCGATGTTCACAAACTTCAGAAATATTGTTTGCGAGAAAACCGATTTACAATTTTTTATACTCGAAATATTCTTGAATCGAGCATGAGGGCCGGTCGCTTGAAACGCTCTACCTTCGTTAGTTTTGCTCCGATTTATTTGAAATTTTGACACAATACTCAATATACTGACATGTTTTATATTCAGAAAAAAATAAAAAATAAAGTTTTAAAAAACCTTACCTACTATTTTGATTACTTAATCTTGTAAGAAAAGAATAAGATAAATTTTTTAATTTACATATGAAAAGATAAATAGAATGAAAGAAAAAGAAAATGAAAAAAGTTGAGAAATTTAAAAAATATTCATACAATTAATAAGAAATATAAAATTTAAAATGATTACATACTTAAGAATACTAAGAAATTTAGAAATAATAACAAATATTTGAGAGGAAAAGAGAAAGATATAGTTTAGTGTGTTGTTATATGGTATAAATTATCTGCCCGCAGTATACAACACCTTTGTTGAATATCCACGTATGAGTTTTGTGTTTTAGATTAGCATTTTTAGTCACATGAATATCTTTAATATCTTTTTCAATTAAATTAAAAAATTTTGGAGCCAAATTACGGTAATGTCTTTGTCCATAAGTAGTATTTGTCTTTGGAGTCATGTGTTGGTGTCTGTGTCTTGTGTCGTAATTATGTTGTGCAGTATGATGGTTTAGTTTGTCCTTTTGGTAATGTATAATTATAATTTTGATGTACAGTTGTTGTATGTTCAAAACAGCAAAGTCTTTAAATAACTGTATTGTCGGGAATCTATAAGTTTTTTTTGTAATAACTTTAATTAAGGCTTTTTGTGCTTTGTCGAGAGGGTTCATATTGGTTTTAGCAGCACTACCCCAACCAATCATACCGTGAGTGATAATTGATTGAGCTAGTGCGTAGTATATCGTTTTTAGAGTCTTCATTGGCATAATGTTTCTTATGTTTTTAAAAAAATATATTAGTTTTCTAACTTTACCCGCTATTTTATTTATTTGTTCTGTCCATCTAAAATAGTTATCAATATAAATGCCTAAGTACTTGATAACCTGAGTCCGAGTTAGTGGATTGCATTGACAGCTTTTTTTGGATGTGCAATCATGTATGGTTAAGCTTTCATCAAGTCTTGGTTGTCGTCTGGGATCTATGCTAAATGTCATGTACTTTGTTTTGTCAGTATTTAGTGTCAGCAGGTTGTTGTCTAAGCAATATTTGATCCTGTTGATTCCTTCTGTAGCTTTCTTGTATACACTTGTCCAAGAGTCAGAAGTGAAAATAAGAACAGTGTCATCCGCAAAGCAAATAATATCTCCGCCAATGTCAAGCTGGCACATGGAATTTATATATAGTAAAAATTGGATGGGTCCTAATGTACTTCCTTGGGGAACTCCATAAGTAATGTGTCTGTTTTGGCTTGTTGCGTTGCCTACTTTTAGTGAGTGGCTGCGGTCAGTTATATATGATTTGAACCAGTCATACACAGAATTTTTAATATGTTTTTTAGTTTTTTAAGGAGGATTTTATGAGACACCGTGTCAAAGGCTTTGCTTAGATCGAGAAAAACTGCAATGCAACTTTTTTTTTGTCAACATTTTTTAAAATGGTTTCTGTTACTCTTAATATTGCATCTTGTACACCCATATTCTTTCGAAAACCATATTGATTTTCTGATAAGATTTTGTGTTTGTCTAAGTAGTCTACAAGTTGGATTTTCACTAGATTTTCTAATACTTTTGTGAGCACATTTAAAAGTGAGATAGGCCTATAGTTTGAGGGATTATTTTTTTCTCCGGATTTATAAATAGGTACTATGTTTGCTTTTTTAAAGTGGCTGGATTACAGATATAGGTGAAGGGAAGAGCTATTTGATATTTTATTTCTTTTATTAGTTTAGTGTCAAGTTTGTCGAGTCCAGTCGCACAGTCATTTCTCAGCCTATTTATATGTTGTATTATATCTTTGATTTGGAAAGTTTGCACTCTAAATTTATTATTATTTTGAGCATTAGTGGTATATTCCTCCGCAAGTGTATATTCGTCCGTATTCATTTTATTTAAAAGTTTTTGGGCTAATGTTTGACCAATGTCTGCGAAATGATTATTTAACGTGTTTGCCATATCAGTCTGGTCAGTTATTATTGTATCATTAATTTCTATTTGTTTGAAATTTGCTGCTGGTTTCTTATTTATATTGTTAATTTCCTTTACTGCGTTCCATAATACCTTCGGGTCTTCTTTGTTTTCTTCAATTTTCCATCTATAGTATTCTTCTTTGGTCTGTTTCACTATTGATCGGCAGATGTTTCTATATTTTTTGTAGTAATTTTGGAGCTTGATGTTATTCGGTTATACAACATTGTAAACTGATAAACACACAGGTTTTTTTTTAAATGTTAGTATTATTTTTCTAATCCCTAAAATCCGTTTGTCATTATTTTTACTACACAAATAATTTTGACATAATTCATTAATGCTTTGGTGTGAATAAAATCCTGCCCTTTATTTTGAACTCCGTTATAATTATTGGCAGTTCTACAGCATGTGTATATTATTGTTGTGGTATCCTAAAAATACTGTGAATTTCTTATTTCAATAAATAATAAAGTCAACAAAAGTCGAAAATCATAATATTCGTATAAAAACCTATCTGAATTTTTTCTTCTTTATAGGTGCCAATATAGCGTAAAAACGCGTTTTCGTTGTTTTCAAGCACCTAATTTTCAAAAATTATCCGGACCCCCTTTTTTTTTTTCCCCCCCCCCCCCCCCACCCCACGTTAGGGGGCCCCTTTACAGATTTTAGCGGAGGGCCCCAAATGGTCCCAGTCCGGGCCTGGCCATAGTTTTTTTTTTCTAGTCTGCAGTGGCTAAACAATACTCTTAGAGGGAGGTAGATAGTAGAGCTAGGGGGATCAATCATTTTACATGACCCAGGTCGCTCACGACCCACAGGCGAAGTGATCGGGTCGAGAATATCCACTCTTTAATCGGGTAGGTTTACACACAGAAAAAATGACAATTAGTAGAGTGTAGTGTATGTGAAAATGAATGTAGTTTCAAGGTATCTCAATAGATGTCGTTAGTGTACATAATTATATATAGTTTTAAGGTGTCTCAATAGAGGTCAGTAGTTTTACCGTATGAGAGAGACAACTATCGCCTGTTCAGGTCCAATACACAAACGATTACGAAGATAGCCAATCATATCCGATCTCCAGGTGTGCACCTTCAGTGACCATTTCCCCTATTCCAGATTATCACAGCGCATCAGTTAGAACGGACGTTAAGTCAAGTTAGATATTCATTGTAAGTAAGATGATTGTAAACACGACTTGTAATCTAAACGAACCGAATATTGAAACTCTCGATCATCAGAGTAAATCGTACATCAGATACAATTGATCATCATTGTACAACAGAGGAAAAAACAGTACACCACAGTAGAGTAAGTCGAAAGTACCCGTCATACCCGAGTACTTGTCATCCGATCATTGATTGGGTATTTTCATTTGATGTACCTAGGTAAATAATGGCCTATTTCAAACTTCAGGTCAGGTATGTAGAACGAGATTCGAAATGCCGGGTCTTCAAAATTCATACATCTGCGGTCGCTTGCCACACCAACACCTACCCAATCACGGGACATGGGTGCTGACATTGAATCTTTGTTGGAAAAGTTCCCCGATCGCTCATTAGTGGGTTACAATGATCAGGTAATACACGATCGACCCAGCACTACTAAAATCACGCAGATGACAGCTTTACCAAAAACATACCAGGATAATAAAATCATCATCTGGACTTTAAAACAATTGGATACGGATGTGCGAACTCAAAACCGAATTAACCCAACCGCATTCTTAACAACAATATTGAGATGCTGGTGTTAATATTACTGTACTTTAAATTAGTGGTCTTACTTGGAATTTCTCCGGGGTCCAGAACAAATAAATTTGCGGAAGCTGAAACCGATCCATCTTCAAGGGGGATATTTCCTGAATTTCCTGAAGAGCAATCCACTGCTATACAACCACCTGAAAAAAATTACCATATAAATACAGAAGTAAAAAAATTACAAAAATTAACGGCTTTTCCAGCAATACCAGAATGAATAACTCAAACCATGAAAATATATTAGTTCCCAGGATTGATACCCACAGAATGTGAACGTTGTCACAATTCTTTTGAAGAATAAATGTATATTTTTATTTTATTTTAGTTTATTAGGGAAACAAACAGTTATGTACATATTTTATTAAAATATTTACATGGTGCATGAACTTACTTATAATTACTTAGTTGCATGAACCAGTGAAGTTACAGAAAAATATGGATGATTAGAGAAAACATAAAGAGGAGTTGGTAGAAAAAGAAATTTGAAAAAAAGAAAAGAAAAACAAATAAAAAATGCAAATTAGAGTATGTAGGATAGACAATGTGAAATTAAACTTCATACCCATGTAAAAATAATACATTTTTTACATCATACGATAATGTTCAAAGATAAACATGATTAAAAAAAGAAAAACAACATAATGACAATGAGAAAATAATACACAGCAGAGGTAGAAGTTGATAATTAACAGTTTGTTTTAATTTTTCCTTTTGTCATTTAGTAATGAAGTTGAGGACAAATAGAAAATAGCAGCGTCGGAAAAGATATAAGATATTATTGTATTTTGTGCACGTCCTTCTTAGAGATTAATGTTAATATAATATATTATCTGATTGATTAATAATTACTACGGTTAGGGATGTCAAAAAATATTTGGGCAATGGATTACCTTTGCAAATAGCAACATCACATTGGAAATTTAGTTCTGCGGAATCTGGGAACCTGAACATGGAAGATATGGTGGCATCAGCGCGACCGGTGGTAGGGTCGTAAGTGAAGGCAGATATTCCATCGTGAACAGGGCATCTGGAAATAATTCATTGTTTTATAAGTGAGTCTGGCGTATAATTAAACACAATGTATAAATATGAAGAACATTAAGCAAACATGGAAACTAAGATGAGGAAGTAATAATTATTATTAAGTAACATCAACCCAAGGGCCGGCCCTCTGCGAACGCAAATTGAGCAGTGTGCTTAAGGCGCCAAGGAGTCAAGGAGCCAAGGCGCTGTTACTAGCATCAGGCGGCATTTGGCTCAGGACTGGTCCTGATTGATGTTTTGAAAAGTCAACCTACAAACAACAATATATGACGATGAGGAAATCAACAAACATAAAGGGTTAACACCAACACCACTATCTACAGTCCACATTGAAACAGGAATGCCTAGTGAGAAGGGACTGTAATATTATTTATGCATATTTAATCATAAAACAACGAGAACTAAAGACTTCCTCTTAAGATTATATTATTAACATTGTCTTGTAAATATTGAATTTAAGTTATTTACGCTGAGAAGGTTATTGCTAGTTGTGCCAAAATGTGTGACAGTTCATTTCGGAATGCTGTGATCCCAAGCTGTGAAGGGATGAAAACACACGTTTTGACGACCTCCGTGGTCGAGGGGTAGACTAGTAATCCGGAGTACGCGAGTTCAAATTCCGGCGGGCAAAAGTAAATTTTATTTGGTTGATTTGTGTTATTTCACACTTTAAGAATTTAAAATAATGAAAGGTATATTTGCAGCATGTTCTAGAGTGGAAGATACTCAAAGTATCGCTCTAATGAAAGACCACCATTCAGAATTGAAACGTCATGAGGAAAAAAATTCCCTCAGGGCCTTTGACATCTTTGAGGATTCTGAATGGAGGGTATTTTTAGGGAGAGGAATCGGAGGAAGTTCTGGGAAGAAAAAAGGTATGAGGGGTGGGTAGAGATCTGGGTTGTCTCCATTTGTTGAGGAGTGACAAACATGTGAATCCATCCACCCTATGATGAAAGGCGATGGGTCGAGAATCCGGCTGGAGAGGTCAAAAGGTCTCCCTCAACCAGTCTCTATGGATCCGGCCCGCCACACAGTGGGTGGGCAAAATCATCTGCCGGCAAGACCCAAACAAACCTCACCCCTGCTAAGTCACCAAACGTAGCAAACCACTTAGGATGACCCAACGCAGGGGTGTTGGTTATCCAGTAAATGGCTCTCAGGGCGGCGGTACCCAAACGCGCCTCCCAAAATGACTTGAAATTGGTTTTAGCCGTGTTTGGTGACCAGGTTTGAATAGCCAGGTACTTCCCCACCTTACTTCCCTACCACCCCATCTCCTTCCCCTCCCTTCAGCTTCACAATATACCCCAATTAGGGATGTCATAGTCTCACAGGCTCCAGGCGATTTGGAGCACTCGGGACTCTTCTGCGGTATTCCCAGAAAAAATATAAATTAATACAAAAATTCGCTTTCATGATTCAAGTTGTGTGTTTTGATTATGTGCTAATTTGAAACTTACCCTCGGTCGTCTATGAGAGGAGCACTGGAGTTCTGTTTATTGAAGGCAAAGCAGGACTTCACTCGGATCCCATGAGTTCCTGTAAACATAAATATGGTTTTAAATTTAAGTTGCGGGGTACCCACGATCCACATTTGCAGAAATAATACACTTCTCTAATATTTTTTTGGGTTTACAATTTAAAATATATAATACTCAGAGGGAGTCCAGCTGTTTTAGGCAGAAAATAGAAATATTGTGATTTTTTTTTAAATTTCTTTTCGTGATATATATTGTTTTAAAACTACTTACCTACACTTAACTTTTCATTAAACTTTAATTAGTCAATTACAATTAGTGAGCATATAATTCTTGGTTTTAAAATTTCTCTTTATCTCCCCCCCCATCCCCATTTTTTTCTTTTTATTATTTTTACTCATTCATTTACTAATTAAGTTTTAAAACCCGTTCATATCTCAGACGAAACTACCAAATGACATTCTATGGACTTACGTAATAGGTACATAACCATGTAGGTAATGTAATAATTTACTTTAACATACGAGTATCTTATAACTTGTATTATAATGTACTGTATGTCTTAATAAACAAATTTTTATTATCAATTTACTCTCAAATCTAGTACAGTGTATTATATTATGTGCAAATTAGTATAAACGGCCGTTGTTCCCAACTTTTCGATCGATTAATCCGAGTCTCCGATCAGCTAAGTGATTTGTCTAGAAATCCTCTATTCGCCTGTTGGTCGGAGATTTGCGTTGGAAAGAGAGTATTTGAGAATTTGAGGGGGTGTTGAGCCAAAATTTCGGCTCAACAGTCGATTAGTGGGATTGGGAACAAAGGTTGATCAGTGGGATTGGGAACAAAAGTTGATCAGTGGGATTTGGAACAACGGCCGAAAGCATAACATTGTGGACTAAATAAATAAATATGTACCTACCATCAGGCTTGCTGAGATCTGCCCTCAGGAAGTATTTGTTCCCGAAAACAGCTTCTCGAATCTTTTTTCCATTTTCGTTAACCACCTTCAAGGAAACCAGAGATGTTTCATTCCTGAAAATATAAAAGATAAAAGTTTTTAGTTACTCACAATAAATTATATACAACTGTAAACAATATTAATATCTGTATTATCTGTAGCGGGTCCCTAACCACAATCAGAATGATGAACTGTAACTCACTTGGAATTCTTGAAGCCAGCCTTCCCGCAAGTGATGACGTAGAACTTGTCATCGGCCAGTTCCAGGGTTCGGTGGACTCGAACTGCCAGGGGCACAGATCGTTCTTCAGTTTTCTGAAAATAATTTAAAAGCATTTCATGAAAAAAGTTCTCGGCCATATTGAATAGCAAACGAATGTGCGCTTTTATAATTATTACCGTGACGTTTCACAATTACGGTACCGTGACGGCAAGTAAAGTCAATAAACATACTTTCCTTAAAACAATAATGCTACAGCTCTTTTAAAATATGAGTTACACAATGTAAGTAGTTCTGTTTCATCCAAAGGAAGTCATTATTTTCTTGCATCTTTCTCACACACTGTACCGTTAAGCCTCCAAAGGCTCCTATCAATACTACCAGCCGTGACGATAATTTTGAAAGTATGGAATATAGTTACATGGATAATATTGAAGTCTGAGTGAATTCCAAAAATTCAAAAATGTTAAATGTCAATACGCTGATGGGTTTGCTTTTGTTTTTAAACATATAATGCTGCAGCTCTTTCTTACACATTAAATAACAATAGTCGATAATGAGATAAACGGTAAACGTATGTCTTGCTCCCCTCCCAAAGAAAACATACAATCATTATCATACATCTCCCTCACACGTATAAAGAAAATGAAACGCAATTTCCGTCGCAAAAGAGTAGTAGATACCTTGGTGGAACAGTCACATGTATTTTCTGTGTCTCACCATTATATAATGTATAAGAAAGAGCTGCAGCATTATAGTGATAAGGAACGTATATTTATTGCTTTTTTGGGTCACGGTACCGTAACCGTGAAACGTCACGGCAATTATAAAAGCGCACAATATCCGGGGTGGTCAAAAATGTTTAAATATCGTTATTCTTCCTTGACCCAATAAACAAGGCTGTAGAAAAGCGTTGTGTAAATTTGCGACATAAATTTTCTTTCAAATCGGTTTATTTTCTCTTTAGTGGTAAGGTTCTAAGTACTTTCTGATGGCGGAAATGAAAACTGAGACAAACCACCCATCACTTATCTATTGGGATAACAATCTACTTCATTTACTCTTGCTATAATTTTCATAAAATTATCTCAAAAGCGAATCTAAACTGAAAATCTTACGTAAATTTTACCGGAACAATGGGACAATTATTTCGAGCTCACGGCAATTTACAAGTCAAATTTAGAGTTATTCAGAAATCTGCAATGTTTTCTTGCTTTTATTTATTTTTATATCAGTCAACAATAATATTAATCTTCCATTTACCTACATCCTTTATGTAGATGCTATTAATTTGCCTGTAAAAATACGCCTTACTTCTTTTCCTATTGTAAGAAGGAAATGCTGTTGATACTAACATATTGTTTTTGTTTCCACGATAGTTGATCCCCTGAAAGTTGGCCCCCGACATACTTACATACAATACGCATTCGGTTTGGGTAAAATACGGTATACCTACTTACTTACACAAAATATAACTAAGTCCCGAAAGGGTGTGCAGTGAGGATATACCGCCGAATAATAAAAATATAAAACATATTTTCGTTCAAATGCATCAAGGATAAAACTACTTGTCTATACACCGTGTATAAGTACAAAAAATCGACACTAATTAAATTCGTTTGATATCCATACTAACTTATTATTAACTAGCGAGTTCCCGGCGTGCCTTGCTATCCCAATCAATAAAGAAATTGTTTCTCTCTGCGTTTCCTTTCCCATTCGTCCCGTTCCCTTCCGCCTCCCCTTCCTCTCCCGCGGCCCCTTCCCCCGTCCCGTGAACCCCATTCCATACATTCAGTTCCGATACAATCGGTTTTCAAACTGCTCGCATGCCACCAATTGCAATTTTTTTATACAAATTTCGTAATGCCAGAACTCACTATTATATGTATAACACAAGCAGTTGCTTTATTAGGAGAGTGATTGAAATATTGATGTTCATATTATGTTGTTAAAATTGTAACCTTGTTATATGTTTCAATAAAAAAAATCATATCCCATCATAACACATCAAATCCCCAAAGTTTCATCGCAATCGGAAGAATGATTTAGCAACGCATAGCGGACATACAAACATTTTTAGATTTGTATATGTATATGTAGATATATAATATATATATAGGAACCATCGCGGGCATGCACACATATGCACACATGCACCCCAAAGTTTCATCGCAATCGGATGAATGGTTTAGCAACGCATAGTGGACATACAAACATTTTTAGATTTTTATATATCTAGATAGATAGAAATATAATATATATAGGAACCATCGCGGGCATGCACACATCAAATCCCCAAAGTTTCATCGCAATTGGATGCAACCACGATGCAACGCATAGCGGACATACAAACATTAGATTTTTATATACGAGTATGTAGATAGGTAAGATATTTTTGAAGTCGATTTTAGGTTTGAAATTACTGTCGGGTCACTGTTTTTTATCCAAAGAGGGATAAGTATGGGAGTATGGTTGTGTAAAATTTTAGGTGACAGGACAACTCAGAAACATGCAACTTTAACAAATTTGGAAAGACATTACGTTAGGTAACTAGTTTATGGGCTATAACGTTTTTCTTAACTTTTAATGACTCTTCAAAGGAGTGTTGAAATGCTACTAATGAGTTGGCATGGAACCAAAACTTCAATAGCTACAAATATCGTAAAACATCCATGTTTACTTCATTCAATACGATTCTAAAAATAATCGATTAAACTTATTTATTAATGATTAAATCTGCGTTGCCATCAATGCTGTAATTCGAAACAGCATTCGATTATTTCAGTGTTTATATTTAACTTTATGTCCATTGGTCGACACTCCCTGTAAAATGATACCTTCGTCCTGTTTGGAATCATCCTCAGTCGAGGCTGTCGTTTGGTTATTTAATTGCCCATCATTGGTCTGCTAATTATTGTGCGCTAGGATTTCAGCGGTGCATTTGCACGGTTAATGTTTAATTACTTTATGTATAGAGGCTGGTAATCAATTCAGTAGGCATTATGAAATTTCAGTAGCCACCTGTAATCAGCGGCTTTAATGCCCCAACTATAAACATAGCAGATCGAATGTTGTATGATACTTACGCATCAATATACCTAATACTAGTTGTAAAATGTACTTGTCGAAAGTTGATACCAAGACAGAGGGGCAAACGCATGCCAGAAAACTCAACCCTTAAGTTATATTATTGTAGAAAGCAATCACATCGTGGTTTGAAACGTTTAATATTAATATAACCCATTATTATGTGTAATAATTGTCCTTCGGTTTTTCCCATTTCCTTTGTACTGATATAACTGTTCGTTATATTTTTATCTTATTTTCTTCCTCTGCATTTATACACAAGCCCGCACTGGGTATTTCTTGTTTAGTATTAATTTGTACCCTGATGATGCTCGAGCAATGCGAAACCGGTTGGTAAATAAATAAATTAAAACTCGTGATTTTAAACAAAATAAGTGTTTTATTTTTATCCTTAAAAACCGGTGAATTTTTGGTTCGTGACAACTCAGAATCATGTAATTTCATCACCCCTTTAATAAGTCATTAAAAGTTATGAAAAAATAAATTGAAAAATAGGTCATAACCTAAAGTAAACTATTTAACCACTTTTTTATATATTTTTTTCATCAGTTTTAATGACTTTTCAAAGGAGGTGTTGAAGTTGTATGATTCTGAGTTTTATTTTATGACATTGCGTGATTATGACATTGCTCTGACGACATTGTAAAAAATATCAATAAAATTGGTGAGTTATACATGTTCGCGGTCAGTGTCAAAAGGTTGTGAGGCAAGTATGGCTTCCACCACCCCGGAAACCATTTATTGGATCCAACATCTCTGCCATAGGTCACCTCAAGTGGTACGCTTCGTTTGGTGAAGGGTTCCCGGGTTCATATTGAGGTTTGACCAGGCATTGGCGGGCCGGATCGGGAAAGGCCGGTTGAGGGAGACCATACGATAATCTCCAGAAGGAGTCCCTTGACCAATCGCCTTGCATATTTGTACCTAATCTACGTAAGAACTAAGAAGATTGTACATGGTGTGTTTGTTCTCATTCGGCAACAGTCAGTAACTTTTCATGGCACTTACTATTAATTGCCCCCCCCCCCCCCGAATATAGATCACCGTATTCAAGAAAACATGATTAGTATAGGGCAGAACGAGATAAGGCGATGCTAATAAAATAATTATGTTTGCTTTCAGAAAAACAGCACGGCTCAGTGCAAGACTGGAAAAACGAGTTATTATATCAAACGTGGGTAGCAAAAATAAAACCATATGTCGCGTCGTAACTATTGGCAGTTCGCAGAGCAGAATGTGTGATTTTTGTATATATTTATTCATAAATAAAATAATCGTTTTGTGAACAGTAGAGGGCCCCCGGTTAAAAGATAATTAATTTTAGTTTTTTTCTCATTTAATAAACCAAACAACAAAAAATTCTTCTGAACACCTCTACCACTTAATTGTTCAAATAAACGTCACTTGCCCCAAGATAATTCTTTTTCAAATTTTCTTCAGGCAGGTAGGTACTAGATACCATATTACCTAGTCCAAGAAAGTCTTGCTGGTCATGCAGGCAGTCGAGTAGCTTTGTTAGACAGAAGTCTTTCTTCTTCTTTGTGTGCCCTATCAGGTCCCCCCGACGTTGGCGATCACTCTTGAAAATGTTTCTCAGTCTTGCGCTGCCCGGAATAGCTCCTCCACACTTCTAATGCCGGTCCACCCTCATATATTTCGCAGCCAAGACATTTGTCTCCTACCAGGCCCTCTGCGACCCTCTATCTTGCTTTTCAATATTAAATGGAGCAAGTGATACTTCTTCCCTCGAAGTATATATTTTTTTTTTTTTTTTTTTACATTAACTCCACACAGGAGGCCCTGAGGAAAATAATTTCCCTCAGGGCCTATGTCATCTGGAATGCTGTGTGGAGGGTCTTTTTGAGGAGAGGAAGGAATGAACATTGGTCTTGAAGAGACCCATGTTGTAGGAAGGAGGAAACACAGAGGCCGGCAAATCATTCCACAGCCGAGCTGTTGAACACAAGAACGAGTCGAAGAAACGACCCGTTCTCATGTGACAAATGTCAACCGTGTACAAATGTTGGGCACGCGTTTGGCGTGTTTCCCGACTATGCACCGGTGCCGAAGGGATCAATGATGCTAGTTCCTCGGAGCATCTTCCATTGTAATACCGGTAGAACAAGGATAGCATTCCCACCCGACGCCTGTGCTCTAAAGATTGCAATCCGTCTGTTAAGATGGGAGAATCTATCAAACGGACCGCCCGTTTCTGCACAGAATCGAGGGTATTTTTCAGGTATTTTGGAGCTCCAGACCAGAGATGGCTGCCAAATTCAACCGTGGGGCGTACTTGTGATTTGTACAAGGTTAGCAGTTGTGTACTATTAAAGTATCTGCGGGCCCTGTACAGTACGCCCAGTTTTTGGGAGGCTAGCTTTACTCTGGCTTCGATGGAGCCCCCATACCTGAGCTGGTCACTTAGGGTTACACCAAGCATATCAATGGAGGGCCTGTTCGGAAGATTGCTTCCGTTGAAAGAGACTAGATTTTCATTTCGATCCCTTTTGGACGTAATCAGACAAGATTGGGTCTTTGAAACATTAAATTCAACGAGATTATTTTTACCCCAAGAGAAAACACTCTCGAGGTAGCCGTCCATTCTTTGCTTCAAAGCCCTACGAGCTGTTGGAGTTTGTGAGCCCTTTGGGGGCTTGTCAAACAAAAAGCTATCATGAACTGTACTGTCATCCGCATAACAGTGAATTGGTGCACATGACAAAAGGTCGTTGATGTGCAACAAAAACAAAGTTGGAGACAGAACCGATCCCTGCGGGACGCCAGCATTTATCGAGTGTGAGGAAGAGGTGAAACCATCGACTACCGTCTGAATCGACCTCCCCCTCAAGAAGTCGGCAATCCACGTACACAAGGATGCGGGAAGTCCGTAAGAAAGCAGTTTGTTGACAAGTCCTCGGTGCCAAACCCGGTCAAAGGCCTTGGAGATGTCCAGTGCAACCGTTTGGTCTCACCGAAACGTTCCAGGCATCGCCCCCAAACATGCGTCACATACGCGAGAAGATCACCGCACGAGCGGTTCCGCCGGAATCCGTATTGACGGTCGTTGATAATTTTGTTCTTCTCGAGGTATGTGAGCAGTTTGTCGTTGATCACACGTTCCATCACCTTAGACAGAACTGATGTGATCGCTATGGGGCGGTAGTTGGCCGGGTTGGAGCGGTCACCCTTCTTTGGAATAGGATGGATAACCGCTTTTTTCCAACCAGAGAGCACAGAGCCAGTCTTCAGGGACATATATGACCCAGATATGAAATTTTCCTGATTTTTATTAATGTAAGCAGTTTTCTATCTGCTCTAGCCCGCCTGAGAATATCTGTATTGGTGATCATGTCGGTCCATGGAACCTTGAGCATTCTCCGGTGAAGCCACATTTCAAAAGCCTCTAACCTGTTCATGGTATTTACTTTTAATGTAAATAATTTAATTGGTAAGGTAATTTAATTGTAAAGCAATTGATTCGTTGGTATAAAAAGCAAATATTCAATCCTTTGCTCAAGATGTGCTCTTCATACCCATAGAGGTTAAATAATTGGCCAAGAGAGAATATGTGGTCTTGGGTGACCCCTTTGAAATACCGAAGATATCGGTACGTATTTATAAATTCAAGTGGAAGTTTCCTGGAGCTGTTAATTAAAAATCAATTTGCCGCAATTTCCACAGCTGCAGCGCATGGAATCACGGTGTTATGCTTATGTAGGTAAAAAGTATACCGACATTTATAATAATAATTACACGCGTTGAGCGGACAACATCTTGATTGTGCATAATATTACTAGGTTGCGACGATCGAGTACCTATAATATGCGATTAGAAGCATTTGTAGGTTAAAGAAAAAATAACGAGCCATTTAGGCAAGTACCTAGACATAAGTGGGTGCTTGCATTTGGAATTTATTTAAATCGGGTATGTCGTTCTGCATTCAAATTGCCTGGAAACTCCACCGGTCTCTCAGCAATCATGATATCGGAAGGATTTCTTTTGTGAACTTTCCTTAATATTATGAATGTCACGTTTTGCATTTGAAAAAGGGGAAAATTTTGGGAATCTTGGAACGTGGAACGATTCATAATATACATATTATAAGCAGTAACATTTATATGTATGTTTCTTTTTGGCATTCAAAGTAACCGATGCGAAAATTTTCGACGTTTCTCATGAAGGAAAATTATTAACGTTATTTGTATTTCAAAACAAAGGAAGTTTAGGAGGCACTCGGAGAAAATCACGGAATTTAGAAGAACATGGGTAGCGTGAAAAATAACAAGATAGTCTGAATTATTGACACATCAGTTCCAAATGTGAAAAAGACGATTAAAATAATTTTCTGTTAAAATATTATATTACAGGTAGTTACTTTACCGCCTGTCTGAATTCTTCACACAATCACTTCCTATTTTGAAAGTGACACTTAAATTCAAAGCAAATCCGAGTTCACTATGCCTCTCATAGAGTGACATACCAACAACTGAAATTAGCTTAAAAAACTGAATTTTGGCTTCAAAAGTTTGAATAAATGAATTGAATGTATAATTAATATAGTTACTTGTTTGATTTGTAACACACGCAGATAAATTAGAATAAAAACACACAGTTAACTTTATGAATATTGTCTAAGTTTAGTGATTCGCTTCGGGGGCGTTTTAAGAGCATGTGAGTTTAAGTGTTTTTAATTGCAGAAAATAAACAACAATAAAAATAAGCAATTTATGGATTAAATTTTCAAAAGCTCTTGTAACAAAACCATCTTATTATTTCGAGCGTATATTGAGAGTTATTCAATCTCGAATACCTTCTCTTTCCCGCATCGCTTCGTCTTTTACTAATCTTCACCCGCTGCTAAGATGTCACAACTGGGATGACCGATATAAGATCATGTGGCACCTCGATAAAGTTAAGTTGCCTTCCGGTTCCACCCGCGCATCTTCAAGGAAAAACCTCTGGCAGGACTGAAATTCTTTCAGCTAACCCATAGTAAATACTAACCCTTTTGCTAAAAGGTTTAACGAACGGTTGGGTTATTTAATGTTAAAGTACCCAAAGCAAATAAATTTATTGTTATAGTTTTGTACTTTTTTACAATTATTAACCTGTGCCATACTTGCTAAAATAAAATAATTATTCATTTTCTTTAATTACCAACTCCACCCTCTTGATTTTAACTTTTCACGGACCGTAAGCCGCCACCTCCCCCCAACCACGAAAGTCTGTTCTCCTCAGGAACAAGGGGCTGCCTTCAGTAATACATTATAATTTTGTAAGACTAAAGGAAGTGGTAAAAATACGGCTCAAACAATATTTCTATTCCGAATGGTGGTTTTTCACCACGGTGATACTGAAAGTATCTACCACTCGAAAATATCCGGTGACAACACCTCAATTAATGATATTTAAACTACAGGTTATCGTGGGCAGTACAGCATGTCTGGGTCGCGTTTATGAAAGCAACCCACGTTAAATTATCATCAGCAATGTGAATGACATTAGGTAAATAGTACATAGATACTTGATTAATAAAAGGCGTACATAACGCCTCACAGTGTGATACCTACCTATACAATAATTGAACGTGTAGGTTTATAGTGATTTATTTTTGGGGTCCCTCCTTCTGTAGCCAACTTTTTGGGCAGCATTACAGCGCCCATCGTCAGGGCAGATTGGGGTGGTCCTGGAAAGACCCAAAACGCACAACGCACACCTAATTACGGAGGCAATTGAAATTCATAAAAATCCAATTAACATTAGCAACACCAGCTCTTAGAGGAATGGAGCTGGCAACAAGGTATCGCATCTACATACAAAAGCACACACTTCACCACAATCTTCGATTACACATGTGCCCTGATGATGGACGCTGTAATGCTGTCAGAAACGTTGACTAAAGGAGGAGGAGGAAGCATAATACCCCAAAAATAAATCACTATTTTATTTTTGGCCGTGAAAATCTTAAATCACATATCGAACGTAAAGATATTTTTGTTAAATTCTTGATAAAATGCAAGCATCAGTCCCGACTCCCGACAGAAAAGGGTATTTTTCGTGAACTATACTTTTGTAGAATTAAAACTTGGTCATAATTGGCTACAATGACGAACTTATATAACATATTATTTTAAAGAAATGGGATCCTCGGAAAATTAACTTTTTTGTTAAGAGGATTGAAAACTGTCAATAGCATTGACTAGGTTAGGTGATTGCTAAATACCCACTAAATAGCAGAACAATCCATTAATGAATGCCATAACGATTTCACAGAGTCCCATCGGATTTCGCTTGATCGTTATCGAAGCTGCTAGTGATGTCGCAAAACGACGCGAATGGGCGATCCTCAGGCTCCAACACCGCACAAACGCCATCCGGGAAACTGTTCGCGAGGCTTGCAGCATATAACAATAATATGGAACTTAGGAGCCGACAGAGCAGCCGTGGTTACCAAATTAAATGATAAATATCATAAATCCACCGCGCGGCGCTATAAATCTGTAATAATTTGACATAATCCAGACTTTGTTCCTCTAGTAGCGCATGGCGGTGTCAAAAGCCATTAAACTTGTTCTACCACGCTCTTCTACCGCCTAAGATATTGTCAGTTGATAATGTTGACTGGAACGAAGTTCTAAGTTATTAAAAATCGTTTCGAAATTCCATAATTTCGAATTGCAGTTTCGAGAATGCCCTTCACTAGTTCAGAGTGAATTAATTATTCATTTTCATAATAATACAAGTAATCAATTTCCTATTTTGATTTAAATTAATAACATGTAGGAAATGTTTGTATATCTTTTTGAAGTGAAACTTCTTTACACCGTTGTGATTTGAAACTCGATGAAACGGAAACGAGCGACACTAAAAAGAGACAAACCCATACACCTATAGGATTTAGCCTGTGAGAGAATGAGATAGACAAATCGGCCTCCTCTTTGTGGGGTGCTTCGTAGAATAACACGTTAAATAATTTTTTAACTTGGTAACAATATTATTAGTGACCGACCGAAGGTTCGATTTCGGCATCAGTTTCGGTTTCGGCAGATTTTTTAACCGAAACTTTTTTAGACATGTTAAAAATGAGGTCCTTCCTTTAAGTGTTGATTATTGACAAATGTTTGTTCCAAGAAGTAGTTAACATGATGTTAATTTACTTTGTTTTAGAGCAGTAATATAAAAAATAAAAAAATTTACATACCTCAATTATTGTTTATTTATCTCATTTAAGACGTATATAAAAGAATTTTGTGATTGTAAATGCAATAAAAATTAAAACTCCTTCCTTCATAATGTAAGGATTGATTTATTGACAAATTTTTGTTCCAAGAAGTAGTTAACATTTTTTGTTATTTTTATAAACTTAGTTTGTTTTTTCATATACGATACCTCAATTATTATTGTTTATTTATTTATTTATTTTGACACGTGCCAACTGTCTGAATAAGTGTAAAAATAAGCCAAATAACAGTAAACAATCGTATTTTAACATTGTCACATAAATAATTATGTAACTAATGCAGTTCTTGCTTAGGTGTTTATTTTGTCTATGGTGTTTTTTTGGACACTGGTAATTTTTGGAAAAGAAAGAAGAGCAGTTTTGTTTATGGGCACTTCCTCCCGAGCAGCCATGGACTAGGTTGTTCTGGAATTGGTCACTCACCATAAAGGTGTTTAATTTTGAGTTTAAACCATGAGAATCTAAGTAAATTAAAACCTAACCGATCGCGGGTGATTTTTTCGTAACACGCGAGGCTCGTGTACGTATAATGTTAATGGATGACTTGTAAGTCCCAATTTTTTATCGATGTGGTTGACCGACGCCGGCAGTGATATTTTCGGCCTTGCTGTAACTTTAAAAGGGATGTATTTTGGAAATGGGAATATAAAGAATTCCCGACAGATAAACGGAGTGTTAAGCCCGTGCTATGATGTTTTCGGTCGTGAGATGCCTAACACGCGATCAGAGTACGGCCGGCAAATTAATCCGAATCGAATCGTGAATTAACAATCCTCACCCGTCCTGCAATCGTGGCTTTGCCAAAATCGGGAAGACGCTGCTTTTCATCGGCCGAGATTATTATTTACTTGGGACAAGTTCGACATCTCATAATCTCGCCACGTTGTCTGGGAGCCTGTTCCTACCTCGTTTGGAGACTTTCTTGGGTCATCATCACATCACCAATCCATCCTCATGGAAAGCCCTAGGCTGGCTTTCATCCAGGCGCGGACTGGAACGTGCTACCCGCAACATTTCTCGATGGGCCGGCTTTCATCCTGGCGCGCACCTCTTCAAGGAACATCATCACGGCATTGTTTAGATAGATAGATAGTTTAGCGAGTCCATCTGGTACGTATGTTTTTATATGTTTTCCTTTGATACCCTGATGGGAAGTTTGCACACTTCCGCGTTGCTTTTGTGTTCAATACATATTTTTTTTAAAAGTTAATATTCTTTGATTTAATTGAATCCCTACCTACATGATAGAGAATTACTTGGCCCACTATCCCGAGTTTGGATCTCTGCTCTGCCGCCAGGATATATTTAATACGAGCCTAATTCGTTACAACATGTCTAAAAACTATCGTAGATAGCAAACACTTTGTGGCTTGACATTATATAGAATGAAACAAGTACGTCAGGACAATAAACTTATAAACTAAATAAATTTTATAAGTTTATTGTCCTGAAGAAGGTTGAGTTCAACCGAAACCGGTCGACGAATATAAATAAAAATAAGTGGTTTTAAACAAAGTACTTGTTTCATTCCATGTCTAAAAACGTTTCGGTTACGGTTTCGGTTTCGGCCAACACTTAGACAGACACCGAAGATTCGGTTTCGGTTTCGGTGGAAAGTCCTGTTTCGGTCGGACACTAAATATTATAATAAATAAACCCCACACTTATCCCACTCCTGATACTTAGCATTCATCTCATTATCTTAGTTTTCTGAAGGTTTCACTTCTACCGCGAGTGAATTGCACACTCTGATTTTTTACATTAGCTCCACACAGGAGGCCCCGAGGAAAATAATTTCACTCAGGGCCTATGTCATCTTAGGGGATGCTGTGTGGAGGGTCTTTTTAAGGAAGGGTTAGAAAGTTCAGGGAAGGGAAAAGGTATGAGGGGTGGGTAGGTATCTGGGGGTCAGTGTCTCAGGAGTGCCGGACGTATGAAACCATCCCTGCAACTGCGGTACAAGGCGACCGATAGAGTTCGGCTAGAATGATAAAAAGGCTCACTCAATCAGCCTCTCTCGATCTCCGGCCCGCCACGCAGTAAGTGGGCAGACGCATCCGCTTCCAAGACCTGGACAAACCTCACACCATGAACCCGGGAATCCCTGCTAAGTCACGAAACGTAGCGAACCACTTTGGGTGACCTATGGCAGAGGTCTTGGTTATCCAATAAATGGTTCCCGGGGCGGCGGTACCCAAACCCGCCTCCCAAATTGAATTGGTAACTTTTTAAAATAAATCGTGCCATTAATAGTACAACATTAAAATGATTGAGGCAAGTTTGGTCATATCTTCAGAAAGTGTGTTTAATTCGGTGTTCTAAATCGATTAGCAGAACGGAATTTTCAGATAATAAACGTTTCGTGTTTTTGCCCAGCGAATTATTTACGTTACGACCTGAGAAAATTAGTTCGGCGTTGGTCGGAATATACAAAAATTTCGATTAATCGTTTAAAGTTCAACGTTTGGAGGAAATTTAACTTCAATGATAATGTTGAAGATATTTGATTTAAAAATAATATTTCTGAATCAACCATGTATTTTGACTCACGTGAAGATTTTTAGTCCGAACCTTTCCTGAAAACAACATTTTTTTCTTATTCTAAATTAGGCGTTTTCGGTATCCTAAATAAAAGACACAAATTCTAAGATAAGATAATCAAATTGGTGATACGAAATGTTAGACATTGGTGATACTAGATTGGGTCGTAGTAATTGGTCGAAATGATGATTGTAGCATTGGGTCGAAATGATGATTGACGTAAAAATACATCCACGCATATTATTACATATTTTTTGAACTGTGAAATACTGACTTTTCGTAATTGAAATTCCCTTTTAAATGAGACATATATTTTTACAATAATTGTTCAATAATCTAATCTAACCTAATTGTTCAATAATCTAGACCATTTGGAATTCGGAATATGCATGTAACGCAAAAAAATGGTTTTTATTGCATCCAAAACTGCTTAAGAAATACAAGTATACAGGGTGTCCGGGGGTTAAGTGCATTAACTTCGGGAGGTAATTCTACATGATAGTACAAGCAAAAAAATATAAATAACTTTTTTCGAAATTCCAACTTTTAGGAGCAGTTTTGAGGTAAAAAAAAATAAAATTAGTCCGGCGTGTGCGGCCAAATTTATTATTTTCCGCTGCTAAGATACGGGCCAATCACAATCGAGTCGGGCGCCCGGCAGGCTCTCAGCTAGTAAGATCGTACCTCACACTAAGGATTTTTAGTAGGTACGTCTTTTTGTATGGGAAAAAAATGTTGGAATTTCGGAAAAAGTTCTTTATCTTTTTTACTCCTACCATTATGTAGAATCACCTCCCGAAGTTAATGCACTTTACCCCCGGACACCCTGTATATATAATGCATATTACCATAGATGCACTTGTAATGGACTGTAAATAATAAAAACAAAGAGACGAAATGATATTTGCTGGAATTGGATGACAGTATGTGTAGCAGTACCAAAAATTGAAAACCATTTTTCTGGGATAAAAAAAAAACATGTTTTTAACCTGTTAATAAAAACATGTTTTTCTTAAGCTTTTTATTGAGAATATAAATAAGAAAGTAACTGTACCTAAGTAAATCATCTATAATAATTTTCCTTTGATAAAAAGAAAAAATATTTTTTTTTTTAAAAACACACAAATAAAAAATATTTTCTTCATGAAAGAGTTTTTGCTTTAAAAAGCAGTTTTTTTTACGGTTATCAAATTTAATTTGTTTCTTTTTTATAAGTTTTTTCCGGTCGATGAGATGACGGAGAAAATATTCCCCCACAATCCCAATAATTTTATTTTCTAGATTTTGCAGGTAACTTTAATTAGGTACCTAGTTTAGGTACCTAAACTAGGTAACTTTAATTAGGTACCTAAACTAGGTACCTTTAATTAGGTACCTAAACTAGGTACCTAATTAAAGTTACCTATATGACGTGTATATATAAAATTATATATTTTTTAAGCAATGTATTAATATTACTTATTGACATAGTTAAATTAGATAAAGAGACATTGTGAACCGGTGCTTAATTTCAAGAACTATATTCCTGATTTTAGGATTTCCCCCAGTGCTAACTAAAAAAAACGTAACCCACTAAAAAGTGCGCACTTTTGTTGACCGGTAAAAAACCACGGAGGTAGAAATGATAAGTAAAAGGAAGAACAAGGTATACAAAGAAAAGGGAATGACCGATCACTTATCACTGTATCTCTGCGAAGGAGCACACAACACAATCACAATAGTTCCATCGCAATACCTCGAGGTAATTATCGCCACAACTAAACGAATGATATTTTGTACTTCCGACATGGTCAAATTCCTTCTTTTTACTTAAAAAACAAAATTTGGTACAGGAAAAACACAAACAACTTGTAAGTTAGTCTCAAATCTTATTCTGTTTTAAAAACAAATGCACTCGAATTTTTCCTTTTTTTCTCGCAAATATTCAAATTTTCAAATACTTTTTCGGCAAGAAGATGGATAGGGAGGGGTAGGAACAAAGCATATTCTCATCACAAAACCAAACAGATAGCTTTTCTATGAACGCAAAATGTACTGCCCAATCAAACAATACAAAACAGCATTAATACGTAATAGCAAATATATTGTTTTGTTACCTTCAAATTATTTTCCCACCATCAGAAATACACGAAAATACCTTGAGCTTGAGTTGGCCACTATTGCATTATGTAATTATTATTTCTATACAGCGTTACGATATGTATCTATGAAAATCCCTAATTATTAAATCTGCACATACATTATTTTCCTGTAACATTGACCCAAAAGTGGCGTAAAGATTATGAAATTTTACAATCATAATAATGAGCGTCGTTTATTCAATCGTAATAACACTATTAACGTAATAACCAATAACAACAATAGGATATTGTGTAGGTGCCTAATTATTAAAATAAACCGTAAATCATTTAATAACGCATGTTCCATTGTACCGTTCAGTTAGTAATAGTTATTTTTTGTTATATCAAGAATATTATTTCATATTCATGAATTTTATGCAACTCCCTCATCCCGTTCCGATATAAATCTGGAAAATTGTATGTGCTTTTAAGAGTAGGTACAATAATTGTACAGACTGGTATAAATGTTAGACACATTTGTTAATTTTTTAGTGTGAAAAATGCTGCTAAGTTTCAAGCACTGATTAAGTTAGGTAATGGCCAAACATAGTAAAAAGCCGAGCCTCCACTGTTTACAAAGAAAGCAATATGGTGTTGTTTTAAAAAATTCAATTAGTATGCTCAGCGTAAAATAATTCTGAAAACGTAAGTAATGTTATTTAGCGAAGACATTTAGAGTAAAACGTGACCAAAATTGAATATGAAGTTAGAAACTAAAATTTATAATGAAATGCAAAGGACATCCTGCAGTGCGAATGCAGAGCCTTAGTCGTGAATTTCCTGAAAGACTAATGAAACACATGTGTTCCTGACTCCAGAACAGACAAGAAGGCGAAAACTGCAATGCTCAAATTTTTTAAATGAAAACTTTTTCAGCTCCGTTGTGATTTGAAACTACACAGATGAAACGGAAACGAGCGACACTAAAAAGAGATAAACACATACATATATGGGATTTAGCCTGCAAGAGAATGAGATAGCAATAAATTATTTTTTTAATTCATGGGTACAAGGTTCCAATATAATATGATAAATCCACAGCCCACGCAAGTCTCCTTTGGTGTAGTGGTATAAAGCGTCTGATAGACCTCTGCAGACATTTAGAACACCAATTTTTTTTGTTGTTGTAAAATCAATATCCAATCTTCAAACCACTCCAAAATTAACAGGTAAAAGAAAAAACAAAAGAAAGCGATATCCAGCGACTCCGAATAGGAAAATACAAATACTAATAAGATGACCAAATGTATAGAAAAAGGAATTCGACGACCAAAATATGGAAAAAATCATTATCATCACATTGATAAAAAAAAGTGCTTCGTAGTCTTCCCACTCTTGTCTACTTTAGTTTTCTGAAAGTTTCACTCATACCGCGTGTGAATTTTTACCACTGTGATTTTTTGTACGTTGTATATAAATGGCTTCAAATGAAGTTTGATAAAGTGTTGTGAAGTGTTCTACAATGTAGATATTATATCAATTGTGAGGAAAAATAAATGAAATGAGCTCTCGGCACGCGCAAACGATCATACGTACATTCATATATTAACAAAAATTTTCTTCCCATTCTACCATTCGGCACAGGGACCCATCGCATCGACAAGGGGCGTCCATTCGTTGAAAAAATCTTTAGTTTCCTATGTATGTAGCTACGTGTTGCTCGGGTCATGGATCCCATACAAGAAGAGATATCACGACCCTAGCAAACTTGACAGAGAATGACACTCTGAACTTGACGCTCATAATTCTTAGAATCGTGTCTCCAACGTCGTGATTCAATAACAGAGAAATAAGTCATGCAATCCACTGGATTCACAATCATTATTGTGCCGAGCCTGCGACCAGGTATCGTATGTATATAAATAATAGTTTTTGCTGTTACCTTGCTGATATTTTTGGTATGGTAACTCACTGAAAATAACTAGTAGCCCAGCCTTGTGTGAAGCGTGAAGTAATTTAACGCTTTCTTTTGATTTGAAAAATGAAACTGATGTAAGTGAAGTGTCAACAATTTCATTTATTATAAAATTTTAGCAATTTGTGAGAAACTGCTTCTAAAGTTATAGTTGTAGGTAGATTTTATAATACTTATTGTATTATATCTTTTAACTTCACATTGCAGAGAGCACAGTGACTTCACGGACTCGTTTCGGGGGACAGGCCATTAACTTCTTATTTATTTCTTTGTTTGTTTATTTAGTACAAGATTTATACATGTATATACATAATTCATTATTTTTTTATTAAGTTTATTGTTATTAAGTTTATTTTGTAGAACTCCTCTATAATTTTTTATTTTTTATATATATATTATATTTAATAATATTATTATCTTGGTAATGCCTTCAGAGGGTAAAACAGCTGTAACGCATAATAATAAATTACAAAGCAGAACTTGTTTATAATAAACTGTTTTTATACATTAAATAATAATATTATTGAATATATAAAAAAAATAGAAAAATTTAAAAATTTAAAATAAAAACATTAATTTCTCGTCGTATTTGGAGTGGAAATACATAATCACATATTATACACACAAAAACTGTTATACAAAAAATAAATTGAAAAATTTATATTTTGGCATCAAATTAAAATCAGTTTTTTCGGTACTCATGTATGTACAGGTACCTTAAAAACATATATTTAATTAAAGGTTCACGGTACGAAACTTTCAAAATGTCGTTTAATTGTCATAAAAATCAGACTAGACGCCATACTTTTGGTCCCGTGTTGCTCAATAAGAAAAAATTGAAATTCATGCGATGCCTGCTAGTAAAACTAGTATTTTTTGTATCTATGCACGGAATCAGCGCGAATTCAATTTCCTGCAAACAATGCAAGTAGCGAAGCGAATATATGATATGAAAAAATAATTTTATATTTGGACTCACATTGTTGACTAGGACTCCGCAGTAGTCGGTGGCCCCGTGGGGCGCCAGCAGGTTTATGCCGAGCTGCAAGAAGTTGCTGCCATTGCCATTGGTCATGCAGGGCGGCGTTCTGGAAAACATGGACATATTAGAGATCGGATTATATTTGAGCTTTTTGGTTGTTAGAGCATATGTAATTTGCCATTTTGGTCTTTGAGTATACTTTTTATAAAACTCCACACCACACAGAAAGCTCCGGGGGAAATCTTGGGGACGCTGTTTTGAGGGTATTTTTGAGAAGAGGAAGGAGAGAACATGGATCTCGAAGAGACATGGATCACGTGAAAACGAGTTGTAGAAACAACTTGTTCTCAGGTGACAAATGTTAACCGTGTACAAATGTAGGGCGCGCATTTGGCGTGTCTCCCGACTATGCACCGGTTCCAAAGGGATCAAAAACGCAGGGTCTTCGGAGGATCTTCCATTAAAATACCGGTAGAACAAGGACAGCATTCCCACTTAACTTGGGAATGCTTATAAAAATTGTAAAGATGGGGGAATCTATCAAAATAACCGCCGGTTTCTGTAGAGAGTCAAGGGGTTTCTTCAGGTTCTAGACCAGTTGGTGGTTAGAGATTTTAAGTAAGTAAGCCTTTCAGGTATTTGAGCCTTTTTGATTGTTAGAGCGTATATAAGCATCTTTGGTGGTTACTGCAAATTTGAACCTTTTCCCGCCATTAATGCCTATTTTAGCCACAAAATTCTTAATACTATTAACTAATACTAATTTTGGTAGTACGTGTAATTCGATGTCTAGAAATTGTACATAATAACCAGTTAATTTTTTTTTCTGCACATTGAGTTTATTTATTTTACGTGTATATCTCACTAAAGATGTATGTATAGATGATAGCTCCGTTGTAATCTCTCCCATTTTCTCAACGATGAAGGGGACGGAAAGAGAAGTTATTACGAAACATTCAGAGAGAGTATTATGAGTCACAATATCATGTCAGAATATTGTGGGAATTTGACATCCAAGGAATAAATCCAAGGACAATTTAAGGAATACATAAGGGTGATAGGAAACCGGAAAAAAAGGTCGTGAATTTCAATTATATATTCAATTGATAAACAACCGTGTACATGAGAACTTTAGAAACATAGTAATTGGTAAAAAAATAGTTCATGAAAAGATATACGTACGTTGCTTACCCAGCCTAAGAACTTTCAGCTAATTTGACGTTGTCGCACAATATAAACGTTGATTCTTGATTCTTTATTTTTTCATAAGGCATTTATGTTATTAAAAAAATCACTTTCATTGAAGCATTATTTAAATCACGAGGTACAAAACAATGTGTTGGAAATAACCTAACTTCTTCTGATAAAAAAAAATAAATTAATGGATTAAAATTGACGAAAAATAACATAAACAATAGTAAATATATTGGATCATATCTACTACCATAATAATGTGAATTTGACATTAGAATGGAAATTAGAACAAAAACAAGATATGAATCACATATCACAAATCAAATCGGTCATTTTACCGGAAAACTGACGCGCATTGCGCTTGTGACAGCACACTAAAATGCAATGTTGCTGGTTCTTTAGAAGCACCGTTAAAGATGTTTTTGATTAGTAATAATTCGAAATAGAAAATGTATGGACTTTATTCAATGTGTAACTAAAACACCGTTTAACGGTTGGTTTTTTTTTATAAGTATGACTGTAAGTGTTTCTGAAAATTCTGCAATGATAATATGCACACTATAAACAATTAATATTAACTAATTTTAAGGTAGATTTTTTTTTAATTTTCACTGGATTTAATTCGGAATCTTTCGACTGAAGTCATAAATATAACCGTCATGTAACACTTTATTATAAAATACGCAGCTTTCTTCTTTCACATGCGGTAGTCCCATGAGTAGGTATAGCGGAATACATAAGAAGTCCGTAGTTCCACCATTCATTAATTTGTTTTGTAAGTCACTTGTAGAAACAAATTTACGAAATAAAAAAAAATAAAAACCAGCACTGATTTATTTATATAACACCACAGATGCTAAGAAACGAAACCACAAAGGGTTTTCGATTGGGTGGAGACAGGAGATTATTCCTAGGGCAAGAGCAGATAATTATATCTGGTAATAATAATACTGCGGAAGAGATATTTAATACGATAGCGCAAATAATAGGAATCACGAGCTCCATAAAGATTACTTTTATAATGAAACTGGAGATAAATAAACTGAAACGGAATACGTGTTTGGAAGAAAGATATGGTTGATATCATAAACTTTCGATTATTTAGTATGTACTTATAGCACTATTCGTTACTATTATTGTATTTACTATCCATGCAAGTACCGCTATCAAATAAAAGTTACAACCATTAATTTAATAGCTGCTTCTTTTAAAACACTCTTTATTTTTTTATTGAATTACTAACCGCAGGTCATGCTCTCTGCGTCCTACGTGTGAATACCCTCTAGAAATTTCTAGAACAGCCCAGAACATCCGAGAGTATTCGAGAGCATTCCACAACATTCCAGAACATCTTTTCAGAACGAATTTTGTGGAATGTTCGGGAATAGTCTGGAACGTTCGGGAACAACCCGGAACACCCCAGATCATTGTGAAACATTCCAGAACACTCTCGAATGTTGTGGAATGTTCTGGAACATTGTGGACCATTCGAAGCCTCTTTTGTATGGGTGGGGTTACCCATTCGTAGTGGTATATAAAGCAAGATCCGTCGTGGGTGCGAACGTCAGTTCAATCTCATATCAACGCCCTGATCGAAGCCAGGTACCCCAGCTTTTTTTACATTTACTCCACACAGAAAAGTTAATATTAAACATAGTTATTTAAAACCAGTTAGAAGAACTTTTTGAAACTTTCAATACTATCAGCACGTATAAATATATTCAAACGTGTCCTCTTGATTGGAAAATTATTTGCCTGCACGCATGATGTCCCTTTTTCGCTTATTATAGTAGGTAGCCGGAAGCAAGACAGGCCTGTTTCAGACTTTTTGCAATGACATCGCTATCGGAAGTATATACATACATTTCTAAGTACGTTGTTGTTATGCACTCGTACAATCGCCAACATTTATCAAGGGTGTGAAGTCCGAGGAGGCTGTAAAACTGTGCATGCAATAAAGTTCAACAAATTTAATTCCCTTCTTGAAACATGTAAAACTTTACAGCCTTTATGAACTGGATGCTCTGTCAATTTTATGTTCACTTATATTTGCAGCATTGCCGTCAACATAAAATATGTTTTTTTTTTAATTACCTAATATAATATTTCACTTCTTCAAAAAGAGCAACTTATTTTATGCATCATTTTTTTAATCCTTTCCTTTTCCTTTCGATAGTCCTGCTTAAATTTCGACTTTTTTCTACTCATTGACGTATGATATCCCTGGTAGGGAAGCAACGATATATCGGAAAACCGATAAATATCGATATATCGACGCCTCAAATTATCGATATTTATCGATAACGACGATACGCCGATATCGATATATCAATATCAAAAACTCAATATACCGTATCCAAATATCGAAAAACCGGCCCAAATAAAATACTAACAAAATCGGGTAAAATGCTATTATTATATCTTTTTGCTCTTGTAAATACTCTAAAAGTAAACATTCTTTAAACATGGCAAGAGTTGCAAGGTGTTTATCCCAATCTTTTTAATGTGGCAACGAGTCTTCTAACAATTGTGGCAACAAGGGTTCCTGAACATATTTTTTCAAAGGCAGGAGACACTGTAACTCAAAGCAGAAACCGGCTACAAGGAAGCAGACTGTCAAAGTTACTATTTTTAAGTTCGATAGCTGGTACAAAAAAATGGATAATTTTTTTTTTAGAAAAAAAATTATCAAATAAAATTTATTTCCAACGCCGGGATTCGATCCCGCGACCTTCGGAGTGCGAGTTAAGAGCCTTACCGCTGGACTACGCCGGCCGTAGAGAGTATTTCCAAGCCAACGCAGAAACTAATATAATGTGATCCATGAATTACGTCGGAACCGCTATTTACCTTCTATAATTATTAACGTTTTTTTTTGTCTAATTACGCCCATTGAGGTAATAAACTTAATCCGTAACATGGCGCTAACTCTATTTTTCGAAAAAAGGGCTCTCGAGTCTTGGATTCATTAGTTCGTTTTAATCAAGCCTTTATAATTAAACTCGTATGTGAAAATAAGGAAACACTTAGTATTAACCTGGTTTGTGCAAAAACTCACCCCGGTATGGTAGTTTTACGGTATAGCAACGGTTTCCATGTTTTTGCTTGTCTATGGTATTTCCAGGGACAGCCCAGGAAGCGGGGGATTTACTATGTGCTTTCCAGGCCCGTATTGATCCACAATCCACAATCCATAGGCCGTTTTGCAATTTCCGCCGTAAAGTCTTATAGTTTCCGATTCATGTCTATGCCTGTATTTAACCGAATGGAAACTATTATTACTATAATATCAACAATAATGTCAATAATACTGACAAAATATAATACCACCAAATGTTAATACTAGACTAATAATGTTTGTACGCCGTGAAAGGATATATAATAATTACTTGCTTACAATATCTGCAGAGTAAACCGGACGTTGTTTAAAAGACCCAGCATTCCGAATTTCTTACGAGTTATAACATATTTTCCTTGAACACTTTATGTTTTTAAGTTCTTAAAAAAAATATATGTTTTTTTTACTTAATATCCATACATTTGCTGACCCGAAGCGGTAATTATTTGAAATTCCCTCGATGGAAATAAATCGTAAAGTGAGCTTCGAAAATTCCCCTCCCGTCAGGAGCCAGTGAGACTATGGCATCCCCAATTGGTGTTTGTTGTGAGGTTGAAGGTAGTGGAGTAGGGAAGTAGATGGGGAGGGGAGTAGATGAGGAATAGGAAGGTGGGGGAGTACATGGCTCTTTATATCTGGTCCCCAAACATGGCTAAAGCCATTTCAAGCAACGCTTCAATTCTGAATGGTGGTCTTACACCAGGGTGTTACTGAGGGTACCTTCCTCTCTGGAACGTACCGCATATATACTAAATATTATTTATAATTAATTAATTGTGAAATAACACACACCAATCAAATAAAATTTATTTGTGTGGCTTAATAGTCGAAAGCCTTACCCCTCGAACACAGATACCGTCGATTTTTACTCCACTTATCAACGGTGTGATGTTGAGGGCAATTTCCACGGAATAGAGTAAAAATTAACAAATTTCGTTAAAATTCACTTATTTAAAATGAAATCAGTAGGTACCACTTCTGCACCTGTCTAAATCACTTCGAAGCCTTTATAAATTAATGGGAGATAACGACTGCCATGAGCGAAGGTAGTCTCCAATGATTTCTCAGTAATGTATATGCCTAATATCACTAATGTAAATTGACGATGCGTACTGAAGTAGGTAGTTAATGGGTGGGGAATAATTTCAAACCGAAACTCTGATGAATCTGTTCGAATTAACCCGGGCATACAAAATCGGTTTATCCGCCAGCATTTGTGAATTTAAGTCCTTAGAAATACGATGTACGTTTTAAACCTTGAACTTCCAGTAAGTCTTTTTAGTAGTAAATAGTCATATTATAGCCGTAACCAGTTTTATTTTACCTCTAGTGTGTAGCAAGAATATATTTTTGAAGGGGGGAGTGGAAGTTGAAAAAAAAGTAGAGCAGAATTCTCACAGGAGTTCAATTGCAGCCCGGCGTTTTGCTTTAGCGAATTACAGTCACTATTAGGCCTTTCGTACATAGAGATTCTTACAAACTACGTGACTGTGATGCAACCACAAGTAGCTTACAGATATACTAAGTATGTTTCTGTATCTATTTGTAAATAATAGAATTAGATAGAGCCTAAGAATTCATAATGTATTGTAAAGCGCCCTTGAGGTGATTTTTCACAAAAACGGCGCTCTACAAATTATCCAATTATTATTATTATTATTATACTACTCTTTAACACTTATTTTGTGTGAAACCACGAGTTTTAATTAATTTATTTACCAACCGGTTTCATTTGCTCAAGCAAGCAGGGTACACGTTAATACTAAAAAATAAATATATAGTGTGTGCTTACATTATATAAATACATAGAGAGACAACAAGATAAAAATAGACAAACAGTTAGGATACATTTACATCAGCACAAAGGAAATAGGAAAAACCGCTGCAGACTAATGGGTTATGACTTATGACAATATATCGAAAGGGACAAAGCATTGACTGGGATTTTTTTAAGAAATGGTCATCAGTGTTAACCAATGCGAAAATTGTAACGTGTTTTTGAACTCGTGTCTGAATGCAAAAAAGGCCTACTCAGATCTTCGCATCCAGTTAATATCAACACCTGTAACTAACCTACGCGTATTTTGAAGTACTTAAATATTTATGAAATGATGTACATTTAATAAACATGGATGTATGTTAGTTTTACCTGTAATCTCTGGCATGTGCGATCCCGCTGAAGGACTGGTTGAAGTTGATGCGGATGGTCATGAACCCCGCCTTGCAGGTGGCTGTCACCACCGGGGAGAAGTCCACCGCCTGCTCGAGACCCTGAGGAATAAACAACCGAATCATTCACAAGAAGGCCACCAGAATACGATCTTCAGATTATACCAAGAAAGACAGAGCATGGTCGAGCAGACCAAATCCAAATATATATAACAACAATTAAATAGATTATCCCACTCAAATTTAATTTAAATCTAAAAATAACATCACCTAACTAAGAGTAATTATTTCGTTAATCCTAAAATACTAAACTATTGTAAAAATTACGACGGCAAAATGACGATCCCTGGAAAAAACAATGCTCGCGTTGTTCCTGCGCTCCCCGCTTATTCCTATTTTTTTCCGTCAGTGTGCCACACGCTGTCATTGTGGTCGGGTGTCATTTGTGTGTTGTTATTAAATTTACAAAAGTTTAGTGTTTACTGTTGTTTAGTATTCTAGGGTTAATATCTATGAAATAAAATAGCTCATAAAAAGTATCTAACTTGTTGAAACTGTTTCTAAAGCGGCAACAATTCAAGATCCAAATTCAATAAAAAATGTGTGCCTATTTTCCATCCAAGCCAAGAAAAATGACAACAAACTTTTATATGAAATGCAAAAAAGCCAAAAAAGCTATGTAGGGCGCATAACATAAACATGTGTCCCAACTGTGAAGAATAAAAAAAATATTATTACGTGATATCTAAAACTCAAATAAAGTTACTAATACTTCAAAAATAATAAAAGTTTTTGATTATCTTATTTATTCCCGTTTTATTTCTAAACCGTATTTTTTACGAATATTTGGTAACAAAGTCGCTCGTAGGATAGTTTAGTTATCTAGGGTTAAACAAGTCCCCATTTTGATATATACTTGTTGTACAAGCTTCTAAAAACGTACGCGAAACCAGCGAAGATCGTTTATTTTGTGTCAAAGGTGTTGTCGTAATTTGTTAAATGACATAGTTATTTTGCTAGAAATAAATGAAAGATTTTTGATAATACTTGTTATTTAATCGATACAACGACGCCTGGAAGCTATTTATAAGTTTTTTTTAAGTATTCATATGGATGATTAACTTGTTAATGATAAGAAGTCCGCGAGAGTCCCTACCTAAAATATTTCTAACTGCTTCAAATTCATGTTCGAAAAATGATCTTCATAGCTAGTCTATTGAGCGTTGGGACAACTTGCCGGAACACAAATTTGCTCCCTGCAGATCAACAAAACAAAAAAGTGATGCTTCTTCCGATATTTCGACTACGAGATAATACACTTTCCTTTTGATAACATTTTCTTAAATCAATATGTTTGGTTTCGGTGTTAATTTTACTACCTACCTCTTGAGCTTTGAGGCCGGCTATGACAGAATTCGAAATAACCAAAGTGTGTAAAATAAGAACAAGTATTTTACCCACAGTGTTTCTTATCTATCAGTGAGTTTTGTATCAACGTTTCAATATATTTTTTTAAAATAAACTCAGTTATTACCATTTCAATGAATTACCATAAATAGGTTGAAAAACGTACTTGTATAACATTATATTCTAAACTGCTAATATTTTTCCGTTAATAATAAAATAAAAAAACATGACATTAAATGTTTCTGATATTATCGAAGATGTAAGGAATGTAGACAAATATACTTAAATATGTGTGAAGTATCTCACTTCGACGAACAAACTAGGCAACGATGGAAAGGCTGCCCAAGTACCTAACCCGTTAAATAAGCGCACAGGATGGAATATTTTTTGCGAGAAAAACATGGGCGGTAGGACAATGTAGAGAGACTAACACTGAATCCTTGTGTATAAGAAAGTGAACGGAAACAGTACAATTACAGACAGGAGTCGGGTGTCTCTCAGAAACGGTCAAAGATCTTCAAATGTTGTATAGCCGATAAACCTAATACTTTTGATCTGCGGAACAAATAATAAATCTAGACTTACTAGTTGTTCTTTAGGTGCAAACAAGTGCAGCTTTAAATTATGGTAAACCTTACTATAATGGGCTTGAATTAAATCAGGTTACTGTCAAGAGCATTCTCTTTTACACATAATGTTCTAATTTTATCAGTTTTCTTTCTTTTCCGTACCCTTTTCATTGCCAGTTTTAACCGGGGCACTAAATAACTTTTCTTTTAAGTGTTCAGTCAAAGAGAGCAGTATTGTCACGTTTCGTTATTGTAACGGACAAAACAACCAAGAACGCCCGAAAGTTCTCAGAATAGTGACGAATGTCTCCAACAAATAACTAGTTATGACACAAATGTGCAATGTACATAAGTCTTTTTTTATTAGATAATATGACGGGAAATGTGAGTCATTCCTTGCCTAAGGTGAAAAGATTTTACCTCCAGATAATTATGGTTTTAACATAGCAATGGTTCGACGAAAATCGTTAACTTTTAATAAAAACTGATCGTTGAATCAATAATTACGCTGGTATTTGTGTATGTAAATTTAGTATGACGTGCACATACTAAGACAACATACTTAAATGATATATACACTTATTACTACATTTCTGCCCTAACATTGATAATTCTTGATGTTAATATTTTAAAACAAATTGATACAATACGGCATAGCTGGCCAATTAGAATTTTATTGCAACCATTTTTTTTTCAATATTACTTCATTGATTCTGCTCTCCGAAGACTAATATCCTTTTAATTTTAATGAGTACAACCTCAAAATGTAATATTTACTTAAATGAAGAACATATTAGCGAAACTCAATCAAAATTCTGAAAATAGAAAAAGATACGGTCACGACTCGAACCCAGGACCTTCGCCTTGCCGAAGCGCAACTCTAGCGACTGATCTTATGTGTCTATCCGATTCGGTCATATCTGAATCATACTACAACTAAGGAATACCAACATTATCTTCATTTTCTTTCAGTTAAAAATAAATATTCATCCTAGAGTTGCAGAAAAGTCAACAGATGTCACGAGACTCCGGTGTGGCCAGTGTATGTAAAACAAATGATACCACTACTAAAATAGTCAACTCGCCACATACCGAGTCCCTACAATATTTTTTTCACCTTTTTATGTTTAAAATTGTTTCAATATATCATCGAAACATATTTTTATTGATTACTTGAAATATGTTTTTGAAAACGATTCAATTCGGCGAAATCCATTTTAGAACATCCAATAGTGAAGTTGGCAAGGCTTGAACATCTAGCATTGACACTTAATTGATTAATATTCAAATAAGCCTTCCTACCAGTTAGCTCAGAGTTCTGCCTACTACCTACTCCTGCCAAAATCTCGTAACATGCTGTGATCAAATTATGCTAATCGATGGTTCGGTTCGAGATATTCGGTGACTTTAACATGAATTTAACGTCGCGGTGATATGTTGACTTTGGACCAGTGAGTGCTATTCGATGTTGGCATTTGATTTTGAAGTTAAATGTACAAACCTGATTTGGATAAAGGCCACTCAAATCCGACGTGAGCGATAAAGGATGAGGAATGTGTTTGGAAAAACTGGCCAAATCCCACACTCGTAATATTAATATTATATTTCTGTTATAGTTATCTTAAATCAACGAAAATATTACATTAGAATATAAAACACGTTGGCCACTACAATATGGCAAGACGCTAATTTCCGTTTGTCACTGCATATCTGCAAATAAACTGTATACAAAACATCGTCTGATCAACAAAAAAAATTAAATACAACTCGATGGGGTTTCAAGAAATTGAAATCCTCAATTACTCAACATGGAGAATTTATATGAAAATATACCGTAATTTTCTGAAAAATAAATTGCAAATGAAATGAGACCTCTCGGACAATGCCAGGAAAACTTAGCTTTGAACTGAATGCTTTCTTTGTAGGCAAATTCGATGGAAACTTTTCGGAATTTATTCCATGCAATCGGGGTGAAATAATTTAATAAAATTTAAAATTCAATAAAATCATATAATTTCCAATTGAAACGAACTGTGTATCAAGTTGAAATGAAACACATTTGGTACGTTAAAGTGAGGTTTCAATATACACAATTTAAATACGAAAGTAGCATTATGTAACCGGTTGTTTATTTAATTTATTTATTAAACGGTTTTTACTTACTACGTATATAGTCTGTACCTCCTGGAATTGCTATAATTTAATTGTACCAAAAAACTACAGCCAAGGGTGGCCCGACGATCTGCTCTATATATCACATATGTGGCAGAACAGACGTATTAGCTTTAGATGACTTAACAAGCATTACACGGGGAATAGTGCTGCTAAACAACATGTCTCTTGACATATTCAGCAAAAATCTTGAAGATTCAAGAGACATATACCTAAGTAATGTCTCTTATTTCACATCATACTTTATAATATATATTAGACTTAAGTCATTACCACTTACTAGTTACCGCCTATGTTAACTTTAATATTGGAATAACGCATAATCTCATCTCATCGACTTCAAAGTACCAAATCGAGCAACTAAACAAAATATATTAACCTGCAACAATAATTCCGGGACCAATTACCATATAATATGTACATTGTACATGCATGCATCTATTCATCGCTTTCACAATCTTGAAACAAATTCATTCATATTTATATACTTCTTGTTGTTCACTTCTAAACTATGCATTATGAACTTATACCTATCATTATTTTGTGTTATTTTTAAGCCGTCTGCAAAATGAACTTATTGTTTGTTGCTATCTTATTTTTTTCTTTCTCTTTTCTTTATTATTATTTTTATATAATTATATACCTAGATTTAAAAGCAACTTTATATCTACTCATTAAAACTCTTGCTGTCTCTGTATCAAGTAGTAAATTATTTAAAATATAATATATTATTGTAAAAGCCCAGAAGGGCGAATAAACTTGATAAATAAAATAAAATAAAATAGTTTTTTTTATTATCGTTATATTTATTACAGTTTTTTATCTTCTTTACATATATGCTTTGTAACGGGTTGAATGAACAATATTTGTCTACAATAGAGTAAAGTTTAATAATGTGCAAAACAATTATGGATTGAAAAAATCCTTATAGATTGCAGGATCGTTTAAAAAAATCTTTTAATGATTTACAGATTTTAATGATCCTTTCTGGTCATAGAGACGTCACTGGACGAAATTTGAGGTCGCAGCGACCGGTCGCCGGTTGCAACTAGCTGCAAGTCATAAGGTTGTGTCACATTCCATCTGGCGAAGAAAAACCTCGAGGCTGGGACGCGACCGGCGGCATTACGTCACAAACAACCGGTTATCCGCTGGACCCCGGCTAGTCGCGTAAAGTATACAGACTTCTGTTTGCGAACTTAAGAGGAATAATTAAAAAGGACAATTATCATTTCAATGGAAGAATGCTACGAGTGTCTGAGGCAGCGAGAATATCTCTCAACTCGGCACGGCTGAAACACTCTTGTGGGGTGAAGAGTCGTTAGTAGAAGAAGAGAGAGAAGAATATCTCTGCAGAAAAGTAAATAAGCATGTACTAGAGAGAGGGAAAGGAATAATGGCAGAGGAATGTGGAGTGTATCATTACGTCATGATTAGTGGATGAATGTGATTCTAAAGGATCTGATAAATGAAATCCACTTCTTTCAATCATTGTATGTGTTTTTTTTAATTTATCTAGTGATTTTTTTCTTTTTTGGAAGAATTCGCTAACTAGCCGGTGGAATGATTGCTAAGTTACCGAATGAAATATTTGATCGACTGTCAAAAGGCAAAAGGAAATAACCCCACTTTTTGTGAAAGTTTGTTTTTTGCCTTATTAAATTCTCTACCGCAAAATAATTTGGTAAAAGGAAATCAGCTGTAAAGTTCATTAGGCATGTCGTATGTATTTCAAAGATGTAAACGCAACTTCATTTAAAAACGTCGTTGAAAGCCATTTTCTAATACTTCTACAGACATGCTCACCAGACTTTGACTACAAATAAAGGCGAACAAGTTAAACCAAGAAGCTGTCAAATAATTGAATTAGTGTATAGGAGAATCGATGCAAATGCAAAGATTTTTATAAAGTTTTCTATTAACGTAACTACATTAATGAGAGGGATATATTTTTAATATTTCTCTGAATTTATATACGATGTCTAAAAACTGGAATATACATCACATAGAGAATCTAATTTTTATCATTTTGAACCATTTTGATACACATAAGATATATTTTTAAAATTTTGGAGTACGGTCTACGCTTTAACGCATTTTTAAAAGACAGTAAACAGGACGGTAATAAAATTTGATCTAAAAATTATAAATATGTCTATCATAACTCCAACTGTGATGAACATTCATCAGATTATTTCTAGTACCACTAATTTCAGCACTGTGTATAAATTTTAGATACCATGTATAATAGTGAAAATTATGTAAGGATATATTTGAACAACTAAGTTAACCGATTGTCGGCAATACAACAGCAAATTGGCTAGATTTAAATTAGGTAGTTATTCGTCCGCAGTCGAACACGATATAGATTCCGGTCAATTGTTTCTCCGTTGTCGGTCGCGGCCGTCACTCCGGACTCCGGACTCCAGCCTCCGGAGACGATCCATTGTTGTCTGTGTCGATACCAGAACTATCCAGAAATATGCCTGATGTTAGGATATGCATTTAGGCGTATAGCTGATAGTACGTAAATGTAATAAATATGTTAAAACTTCGTTCACTTTCTCAAAAACGTGGAATGATTTGCCGGCCTCTGTGTTTCCTCCTTCCTACAACATGGGTCTCTTCAAGACCAATGTTCATTCCTTCCTCTCCTCAAAAAGACTCTCCACACAGCATCCCAGATGACATAGGCCCTGAGGGAAATTATTTTCCTCAGGGCCTCCTGTGTGGAGTTAATGTAAAAAAAAAAAAAAAAAAAAAAAAAAAAAAAAAAAAAAAAAAAAAAAAAAAAAAAAAAAAAAAAAAAAAAAAAAAAAAAAAAAAAAAAAAACAGAATGGGGGAATCCGACGGTGCTCTCACCGATTTGTGTAACTTACAGCTTAAAATTTTTAGGAATTCGAATTATTTTATAAGTTATAGTCATTTTAGTTTCGTGGCAATTCGCCCGGTTTATATGGAATCTAAGTAGAATCTAAATAGAACAAAACTTTAAACCCGTTTTTCTCGAAACGTTTGTCACAAAATCTTAATTTTTAAAAAATCGGAAAAATTAAAAAAAAAAAATTTCAGTAGCCGCCATTTTGCGAGAATTTTTTTTTGTTCCTACATAATGACAATTGTACGGATAAAGAATCTACCTTTTTTTATTTTTCAGATGACCAGAAGGGTGGAAATCGCGACAAAATGGACATCCTCTTTTATTTCTACTTCAACAGCATATTACAACTTCGTGAAATATTTTTTTTGAAAATTTTTTTGTGAATTCTTAAAATAAAAATTTAAAAAAAATGTATAGTTAAAATATAAATGTTTTTTTTATCGACCATCCAAAAACGTCCGAAATTCGAGCTTCTAGACTAGAATACTCCCTTAACCTTTCAAAGGCCAGGAACGCGCCCGCGCGCGAGACTGGAATTTCAAAAAAGAATATTAATTCAAATAATTTGGATGCGATTTTAAATTTTATTCCATTAATTTATAACATAAAATAAAGCTTAAAATAGCTTCCTCCATTCTTGTTATTAAGGTAATTTAAAAAAGGTAAGGTAAAAAACCCTGGCCCTTGACAGGTTAAGTCCCGCATACTCCTTATAACTCCGCAATTATAGTTCGCAGATAGCATGGAACGCCGCAAAACTCTATATTGGTACTCACACTTTTTGCAATTACATTCACTGATCGCATCGTCTCGAACACGCACTAAAATTGTATAAATAATTGATTTTTAACACCCACACGTGTTCGCGTAACGCATGCGTTATTAATTAGTCCTTTCATCCATAAAATTTGCAAGATATTGTTCATGGTTCAATAAATCGATGTTCTTACGAGACCGCATTGTATGGATCCATAATATTAGGATAAATGGCTTCAATGCATGGTTCAAAAATGATTTTCTCCGAAAATGACGTAACAAAACTGTATGGAATTTTTTTCGAATGACATATCACGGAATGTTTTTTAGAATGTCTTAGAAAAATTCTAGTTAAAATATTATCTTGCACAAGAAAACATTAAAAGGTGTTTTTTCTGTAGTAATTTGATATTGTTTCTAATGTTTAAAATGTTAAGAAGAACGGCTGCGTGGCATTTTTCATACAAAACTTATATTTGGATTTGAGGCCAAAATACCCAACCAAATTTTTATTTATTTATTTATTGATTAACGCCCTTTTTCGGGGCTTTTACATTACATATGAATAATAAGAAAATACAAAGCATTCAATGTACATAACTGAACTGTCTCAGTAACAATATTTTATATTTGAATAATATTAATTGAATAATATTTTTTTTTAAATCAAAATATATAGCAAATATCTAGACGGATAAGCACTACTCTATTTATTTATTTATGTTTAAAATTTTAATAGTTTAATTTTGCATTATTTTACAGGTAACTTTGGTATTTTTGTGAGTTAATTGTAATTATTAAATCAAATAATCGTACCCTATCTACCACGTTAATACAATTAAATATTAAAATAAAAGATATACGAGTAACATCGTAAAAAAGGTTTCTTAGAAAGAATTTTTAATAAATAAACGACAAATTTGTGTTTTAACGTAAATCGGTCATTTTTAATTTAAATTTATGTTTATCGAAGAAACTTTTTTTAAATATTTTTTATTTATTGTTAGTAAATAGAGGAAAATCTTTTTTTTTAATATTTACCATTCTTAGTCACAAATAATCACCAAAGTTGCTTCTAAAATCATGAAATATTTAATTCATATTTGGCATTTATTTTATATCCGCAAACACAAATAAATAAAATAGCCCGTATCCGTACTCAGATGTTTTGCTACACCTTTTGTCGGTTTTGTTGGGTATTTTGGCCTCAAAGCCAAATTTAAGTTTTGTATGAAAATTGCCGCACAGTGTACAGTCGTTCCCCTTAAATACTGTATAGTAAAGGCAAAGAGGATGACATGCTATACAACACAATCGTTTTAGCACGCACTAAATATATATAGCTGAACTGTACGATCAGTGTAAACACATAATTTCTACCCACTCAATTTAAAAAGCCTTGCAGGACATAAAATGAACACAGGAGGCAATAAAGTTTTGAAACTAATAAAATTGAACAACAAATGCCCGTAAGTTTCAGTGCAAATGGGGGCTTTTACAACACAGCTATAAGAATAAAGCAGTGACGTGTGACGTAACTTTAATAAATATCATAATATATTATGCAATTAATTAATTTTTAAAAACACAGCATGCAGGAAGGAAGTAGTGCTGTTAAATGAACTTCTCTAAATGCCGAGTCCCCTGCCTACATGATATAGCGACTAAATTCTGTACTTGTACTCTTAACAATATTGTTCTTTCAATATCTAGTTTATTTTGTGTTATTTTTATCACTTTATAAAATTATAAAAAATCATCAACATTGAAAATTGAAAGGTAAACAATAATACTTAGGGAACGTACCCATACTACGTGACACGTTTAGGGGGGGGGGGGGGGGGGGGTCTTCAAAATGTCACGCTCCATACAAATGAGCGGCGGTTTGCTTAGGATTTTGGTCACCGGGGGGGGGGGGGGGGTAAAAAACTGCAAAAAGTTGGTCACGTAGTATGGGTACGTTCCCTTACCATGTAAAGAAACAATATTAAATAAAAAATTTAATTTCCAAAAAATGTGTAAATAAATTCCCTTTTGTAGAGAAAAATTGGGAAATGCTTACATTTTCAGGACAACAGGAAAAAAGTTTTTGTTCCGCAGTATAACAATGAAGAAAAATACGTGCTTTCAAAATATTTATGTACACAAAATTTTAATCTGTACAATTTTTTTTATAAGTTACTTTTCATTAACATGTTTCAAAAAATTTTAACAGCTATCTAGCTGATGGGCATAAATAACAATACACTGTGTTCCGAATACATACTTATTTCGTTCAATTTTAGTTATTTGTTTTGGGGTGTTATGACGTGTTGCGCTTCCTCCTTATGTCCGAAACGTTGACCAAAGAAGGAGGTAGCGCAACACGGCATAACACCCCAAAAACAAATAACGAAAATACTTTTATCCGTGAAAATTTTAAAACGTATCTTATTTCGTTCAAATTTAAATTTTCATTAAAACATTATCTTGTCTGTAATAAAGGTTTGTACAAGTTTCTCAATCCCTTCTTTTTTGAGATCCCGTCGGTTTATTTTTTCTTTACAAAAAAATTTGGATTTTTTTAACCAAAAGAGTTTATTGCACGTCACTGGAATTGTGTATGGTGTAAAATGTCAAGCTAGAAAGTCGGAAATAATATTATCGGGTAATGTTTATGAAATTCTCTGCCCATCAAGTTTATAATAATACTCTCATTTCACTGAATAGATATATATGAAATGTAGAAATGCTTTCTATAGTAGATATTAATGAAAACCGATGTTGCTACTGACTTTCATAACGGTGCACTTCGGTTCTAGCCTATTTATCAAGCGTTCTGTCTCTCTTACTCTAGCCTGACATCGTATATCGCCATCCCTTTTGATCGAAATCAAAATCTCATATTGATGACGAATCACAGATCTGAGGAGCGATTCTGTGGGTATCTTTTGTGAATACGGAAATGATTCCATGCGGAATCGGCTGTGAAAATTTTTGAATTTCCATAGCTGTCAATTGCTTTTTCAATGGGTGATGTCAGCTGTCGCCGATTTTAACTAGTTTGAAACACGAAACACTGTAAGTATTCAAGATTATTTATTCATTTAATGTAAGTTTAATGGAATTCGATTGTGAAAATTACGCTTCATTTCAATAACTACAACTATTTACGTGCACAAAACAGGTTCTTAGTTTGGGCAAACTAAGTAATTCATGCATTTTTAGATTGAAATTGCAAATCTCTAATCCGTGATATACAAAACGTACATTAAATTAATAAATACTCGTGGAAACTTACAGTATTTCGTGTTTCAAACTACATAGTTAAAATCAGCATTGAAAAAGCAATTGATAGCCATAGAAAATCACACAATTTTGACAACTGATTCCGCATGGAAACCTTTCCGTATCTACAAAAGATACAGAATCGCTCCTCTGTATTTGAAATTTAAGGGAGAATCTTCCAGACTTTTGTATGACGAAACACTCCCACATCGCATTTCTTCTGTTCTCCTTTCTTCCATCATATCAAACTTTCACATTAGTTTTATTACTATAAGAAACACGGATAGATGAAGTGTCTTGTTAGAATTTTAACTCTTCCATTCAAAATATCCATCACTTGTAAACGGAGCCTTTTTTGCTCGTCCGAAACTATGTACAGATTTTTTAAGTATCAATTGTCGATAGAATAATTTAATAAATTAACTTTTTACGTGTCTAATTAAGTAACAATCGATTAGAAAAACCAGATACTTTCATTTGAGATTCCTGTTTTTTTTAAGTACTTAATGGTGTCAATGGACCGAAAAGAAAAGGAGAATTATTTGTTTTGTGGTTTTACTTTCAGATTTCTTTTACGCTAAATCACAAGCATCAATGAAATAGTTCATTCATTAGCAATTGAACCAATTTTATGCGAGTTAAACCATTTAAACAACCTGAGATTATTTATTTTACAACTTTGACTCTTCTAAAAAATGTACACCCGACATTAATTTGACTTCTCGATAGTAACCGAATTTTGTACCTAGGATAGTTTTGTAATTGAAATCAATAAAAGCTTTATTTAGAGAGCTTTCACAGGTTCAAGCCTGCAAAATTATAAAACACCGAAATGGCATAATGATCGACTAACTAAGCAGGTAATGCAATCTATCAGAACTGCCACAATGGCTATAACTATTACGAAACATTAATATTAAAAAAATAAAAAATTCGGAACAGTTCGTTCTAATGATTTGGGATCTTGGCCGCAATGAGAGATATTTAATCAAATTATGTTGCTGGCCATTCGCTTTAAGAAATCGACCTTTGACTACGGCTGCATTATTATTTGCCTTTAGAACTCGGATAAAATAAAATTAATGATTGATGATTCCTTGAGCAAAGATATTTATCTCATGTTAGAACTTAATTACTTCTTACATAAGAGACTTTCGGTCAATAGAAAGCATGTTTTTTTAAGAACGTAATAGCGTTAAAATAGCCGAAGCCATTAGATACTGTTAAATTACTATGCCCAGCTTTGTGTTGAACCTAACGTTACTCTCTTTATAGGAACATTTAACAAATGATATTGGTTCGTAATCTACCATTTAACAAAGTAGAATTAATTTGATTGAGTATAATTTTAGATTATACTCATAGTTTCGGCATTACGACACATTTTCTTCGATTGTAAAATTAAAAAATAACTGTTGCATCTGAGAGAATTTCTTTCTCTCTACTTCGAAAAACGAATAAATTTGTCATAAACTTTACCTGTCGGTATCTTGAAGTAGGCTAACCCCTAACATAACGGAAATGTGATTAAGATAATGTAAAAAAATGGTCGAAAGGATCGAATACCAAATATCATTTGCATCCCATGTTGTATATCCCTATAAATAATAGTGTACTATTAAGTCAGGAGGGTAAAATATTCTACTTCGAGATCTCGCCTCTCTCGACAAGCGCTGAATGTTTTATGTTTTATGCTACGAAAACGATGTTAGTTTGGTTTTTGGTTTTAGACAATGTTCGATACTTTCGTTCCTACCCTTTTACCGTGGATTCAGCGGGCTAAAGGGGGTAAATTTCTATATTTGTTTATGTTTACTCTGTTTGCAGCTTCCGTATACAGTTTTTAGGAACAACTTACTGCGTAGGTCAAAATCCATACAATTATATCAGGATGCAAAAACCGATCCGTTAATAAATACCACTGTGAGACCCAAATAATTAAATAGGATTTAGAAACGGTAATGAGAAGTGGCAATATAATGATTGCTGATTCGAATCTCTTAATATATTATTACGTTTATTTCTTCATGAACGACCTTAAGAACTAGAAATCGGACACGTCAAGAAGGCCGAAAGGTGGGTACCTACTTCACTGCAAAAAATCATATTCTTTGTAAATATAAATTTAATTCAAAACAAAGGAAGTTTCACAATGAAAATATCCGTCCGATTTTGAAGATGGATGATGAAATGAATCATTTAAATATGTTCCACTTTTGTGTCGCCTTTTAAAGAAACAAAGGGTGTTACGTCAGGTGTTGGGAAATCCTTTGCTGTCTCTTCATCATGATAGCCACTAACCATTAACTGCTTCCCATCCACACTTCACAGTGGCACTAGTGACAGGTGGCCCAAGGCGGCTGATTTTGCTCCGGTGAAAGTTTAAACATAATACAATGCGGTATACAGGTACACCGGATTCGGTACACCACAGCTAACCGTGGACCATGCTTAGATTACTTAGGGACGCAATAAAATAAGTAAAAATCCAGTAAGATAATATGTAAAGTAAATAACAAAACACATAGCGTGGTCCAATGTATGATCCAGCAAATAATAATAAATGCACGCATTGGTATATTGCAGTATCTGTTTCTCATCATCCATTGAGGATAGGAAGAATGTTATCTTGAATTTGTAGATATTAAATTTAAACTTAAATTCAAATACAATATTTCATCGGTGAATTGGCGATATGGCGAATTGAATTGGCTTTCAACTACTGCATATATAACGTATCGCCAAACTGAGTACTCCAACTTGGAGAAACTCATAGACACTGGCAAAGTAAAAAGTAGAAGAAGCGGAGGAAGGTCACCAAAGCGCTGGAGTGACCAAGTATCGCTGGCGTCCGGTACATCGGTGCCCTTGGCTCTCCACGCAGCGCAGAACCGCAAGGAGTGGAGGAGCCTTGTTCTCCATAGAAATTGTAGTAAGAGTACTATTCTCACCAATCAGGAACCGACTTGAGAAGAAGATTCAAATCAATGTTGTATTAGCATGCTTTTCTTGGACGAATTGAGTTTTTATAAGAAAAAAAAATAAATTCATAATATTCATATTGCGTATTTACGGGCGCAAACCAACAATTTATCTTACAATATTTAAGGTGCTATTAAGGATTCACTAAAAAAAGTAAATGAAATCCTCAGAGGAACAAAAATTTATCAAATAGAGTAAGGTGAATATGAAACGGTGAAGGAAACAGAAGAGGGACTAGGGGTTGAACATGAAGCGATTGGTGGTGGGTGACCAGTTCAGCGCGTGGCACTTTTCCTGCATTCCACTTTTCCACTGATCAGAAATCTCCAAAACACTTCTGGATACTTTGCGGTCAAATATCCTGTTTCCATTAAACAGGTGTCTCGTTATTCGAATATAGTTCCCTTTCGACCCTTCCCTCCATCTCATATATTGTAGTGTGAAATTCACATAGATAAAAACAATTCAGCCGTATTATTTTTCACATATCACATTTAAAGACCGGTAAAGCTAATTTACATACCGACTTACCTTTATCTTTGATCAGGAAGCATTTTTAGTCACAAATAAATGCCATGTATTATTAGAATTTTAATGGCGAGATTTATGAACCATTATATAAGTGATTTAGTGACTCTCGGACAGATAGGCAAACTGGTCCACTATACCTCACCTCTCTACATAGAATGCAATAACAAATAACATAACTTCTTTACAGTCAATCAACTTTTTATGGTCCACAATCCCACTGACTCCGGGTAGTTGACTCTAGTCTAGTAAATGTAATCATAAGTATAAATAGAGAAGAATTTTTGTCTTCGTTCCATGTTTACCACGTCTCTTGTAGGGGATTTTGGATAGGGAGGTGCACTTTTTTTTCCTTTTTTCACTTTTTTTTAATTTTTTTTTTTATTAATAAATTTTTTTGTTACATGCATAAAAATATTACAAAAAACATTTCTTTTGATAAAAAGTTAAAAAAAGGAACTATAAAATTAAATAAACAATAATACAATTTAACATCAAAAAAAGATATTACAATATTATACATATATGTATGGTAACAAAAAAATCCCACATAGGCATCGCCAGTTCGTGGGTATACTTAAGTTTTTTTTTAATGCAGTTAAGATACAACATAGCAAATTAAACTTTAAATTAGTAAATTGAAACATAATTATGTTTTAACATATTTATAGAACAAATAATTCCGTATTTAAAAAACTGAAGTTAAGAAAAAAATATATACATATATGAAAAACAAAAAAGGTTAAATAAAAATTATGGATTTGTAAAGTTATAACAGGTAAGATGTTATAGCAGGTAGGTATTTGTGTCATTTGTAGTTACCCAAGTCTTTATTAATTTTTTGTATATGCTGTAAGAGGATATGTTTTTAGATTTAATTTCTATAGTCTGATACAGTGCATTATAGATTTTTGGTGCAATGAAAAAAGCATGTCTTTGCGCATGCCTAGTTTTGCATAGGGGAACCTCAAATGCATTATTTACTCTACTGCTGGAGCGTTTTTCATTTTTTGTAAAATATACATTTCGTGAAAATATATATTTCAGACATTGCATACAGTAGATTTTTCTTATATCTAAGAGTTCAGCTTCTTGGAATAATTGCAAGGAGGGGTAGGTAACATCTTTATGCAACATTATTTTTATTATTAATTTTTGAGTAATTTCTAGTTGCTTAATATGGGTATCATAAATACCCCCCCCCATCCAATTATTCCATAAGATATTGATGATTGCAACAATGCATGATATACCAGTTTCATTCTTTTAATATCAACTATGTTATTTAATCGTTTAAAAATGTAAGTCAAATACCTAAGTTTATTTACAAGGTTTTCTACGTGATTTGTCCATTTTAGTTGGCTGTCTATAATAATTCCTAGGTATTTAACTGTGTTCCCCGAATTCATTTCTATACAGTTAGAACACAAAACAGGGTTGCAAGAATTGTTGTGAAACCTTATATTTAGGTGAGTTAAGGGTGCCGCCCTTTTGGTATTATAGAATGGAATATACATAGTTTTTTCACAGTTCAGAGTTAGGAGGTTTTGGTTTAGCCATTCTTTGACAATGGATGTGCACTTATTTGCGTTTTCAGAGACTTCTTTCCATGATTTACCATGGACTGTGATAGCAGTATCATCAGCATACGAGAATAGTTTTCCCGGAATACTGATATTACACAGGTCATTGATATAAATTAGGAACAATAATGGACCGATAACTGTACCTTGTGGAACCCCATGTCTCACATATTCTGGTTTACTAATATTATCACCAATTTTTGTACATTGTCTGCGATCAAGTAAATAATTTGTTAATAGTGACAGACAATTATTTTTAATTCCAATATTATTTAGTTTTCTAATCAGTTTATTATGATTAACGGTATCAAACGCTTTTTTTAGGTCTAAAAAGATTGTTAAGCTTTTCATATTTAAGTCAAGATTGGTGTATACATTTTTTGTTAGATTAAATAAAGCGTCATCTGTACTAAGACCTTTTCTGAAACCATATTGATTTGGGGACAAAAGTGCTGTTATGGTACGCCCTAAACGACAGAATTCGAGTCCATGGGAGCACCACCGCGGACAGCAACACCCCGCTCCCCCCTGTTTCCTGCTTCCTACCTCCTCTCCTCTCTGCACTCCCGCGCGCACCAACGCGTCCCGGCAGTCGAGAATTGCAAGCGGCCTCGGGAACACGTTACGCTCCCCGGATCGAACACCGAGTTCGCGGCTAATTTCTGTCGACCAATTTGAACGCAATTACATCTGCGATGTTAATTGAAGTACATACGGGTTTTAGCGCTGGTATTCTGCCATGCCTGTGTGAACTTCGGGTCCTGTCCTAGACTCGGAAGTGCCCCTGCTGAACCCGGAAGGCGTGGATCCCCGAACATCATGTAAGCTGTACAAATATTCCCTCTTCTGTTTGTGTCCTTTAACGATAGACTGTAAACCCTCGCGAAAAGCCATCACTCAGGGAGTTTCGTTTCAGAGATCACGAGGTATAAACACGATAGCTAGGTTTGTGTAATATGCATTTCTTGTATTGAATTGTACTGTAATAACCTATGAAACTGTGTTTTGAATTTGCAATACATGAATCTATTTAACTCAATCCTGTTGTTATTCTGCCTCGGCAGGAGCATTTCCTAGAGTGTATTTCCCGGACGACCGTGGGGGAGAGAGAGAGTTCCGAAGCATTCGTGCGACCTGCCCCTGGAATAGAGGGTACTTTTGTCTCTGCTGTGAGCTGGCCTGGGACATGTTAGGGCCCATCATAACAACTGTCGCCATAGCGTGGGGCCTCGGAATTTTTTCTTCTCTCTATCACGATCGCTTCGCGGAGTGCAACTCGTCGAAATCCTCCCTGTACAGGAATTGTTTTGTGAACATTAATTATACCTTGATATTCTACACCCAGTGTACAGTGAATTCTGTGAAAAAACCACAGAAACCTATGTGTAAATTGGATCCATAACACAGATCTGATTGTAACCATGAATCACGCCGCAATTGAAAACACGGCCATTTTGGAAGCTACTAGAAAGCGCCAATACTTTTAACCGCGAACTTGACTGCGCAGGCGTGACCCTTTTGTTCACCAAGCTACGGTCAATTTCGCGCCAATCTCAACGGCAAATGTTCACGCGGTAAATACCTATTCTCTGGATTGCGCGCGCAAGTGCTTTGTCTCGCGCCAAAATTCCAACGGAAAAAACCCGTCGGAAAGAAATAATTAACTGTTGCTATGCAGCGTTTATAATCAAATCGCCCTTTTATGACTGAACCGGATAGCAACGGAAATTATTATTATAAATTTGATTCTGGAACCCCAGTTATTTTGCGAATTCCTGAATCAAAAATTTCGGACTTACGTTTTTTTTGTTGTTTCTGCACAATATACCAATTGGCCCACTTGTGTCTGTCAAATTAGTGCAACTTATATTTCACCAAATGGACAAAATAATGACTTTTTTTTCCCATTCTACATTACAGGTACCGTTTTTTTTCAGCATAAGTGTAAAGTGAATTGTGTTTTTTTCCTTACATAAAGAAAAGTGAAATAATAATAAAACAAATGATTGATTCCATGAATAAATAAAATAATTTTAATGTGGTTGTCGTAACGAATCCCATATTCAGTTATTTTCATCCGGAAGTTTGTTCTTATTTGACAGAAGAGTGCCTTTTGTGAATTTTAGTTCCTTTCTCAGTGCAAAGTGAAGTGAAAAAAATAAAAAAGCCGTTTTCTAAAGGTCAGTCCTGGCAATTTTTTTTGAAAATAAATAAATACTTGTGAATTTCACAGTTTTCTCAAAAGTGGTCAGTGAAACACAGAAACCTTTACTACTAAGGTCTTTCCACGCAAAATTTTTTTTCGTATGCCTTCCTTTGACAAAGATTCTGGTGTCATTTATACCAAATTGTAGTATGAAATACAGTTTTCTATAACTATTTTAGAAGTGCCAACCAGTGGTTACCAAGTGAAAAGTGCCTCACAAAATTAATTTTGCGTTTGCTAAAGGAAACCCCTGGCAAAATTTTTTTCACCACCCGGGAAACTCACAATGGAAAACAATCAAGCTATGGCATCATCCAATTTGGGTATCATTCCCAACGTGCACAACTTATCCAAAACTCACTTACAAACTGCTTTAAGGGATAGAGGACTCTCGCCATCAAGCAAATCTAAATCTACATTAAAGGCTTATGCACTTCTATTTAACAAAAAGTACATTAAGAGAATAAACCTCGCCCCCTCAAGCGAAAATAATTCACGCTCGGCTACGCAAGTTTTGGATAATCTTGTTCCTAACAAAGAACCTATGCCGCAAGTAATGGTAAAACAGGACATCGCACCCACCTTGACACAAGATAAAACTTTATATAAGATAATATTTTATATAAGATTTATCCTCTTGGAAAGTCAAATATAATGGCGTCTCCGATGTGCTGGATTTCATCGACCGTATCGAAGAAACGGCTACAATCAAAAATATCCCATTCGAGATTCTACGAAAAAACTTCATAGAACTCATCTCCCCAGAATTGATACCCTGGCACCGCATTCAAAAAACTAAATGCAAAGATTGGAATAAACTCAGATCTGCCCTAATCTCGAGCTTCGGAAAAACAGAAGCCCAGCACAGGATCAAATTATCTTTACTATCTATTAAACAGCTGGTAAATGAACCTGTAGCAACATTCATAGAAAGGGCTGAATCCATTAACATCAAGCTTTCACATCCCGTTTCGGAAGCTGAACTATTACCAGTCATAACTGATGGCCTTTTAAGCAAATACGAGAACATCATCACCTCGCAGAAAATTGCATCCCTGGCCCAGTTAAACGAGGTCTGTCTCCTTCTGGAATCATACCAGGATAGGAAGAACATAAAGAATGTGTCAAATAATGTAGTTGTGCCAAGCCGTTCGTCTGGTTTAAAACCAGAATTCGACAACAAAAAAGTGTGCTCTTTTTGCAAAAAAGTAGGCCATCTGGCCACTACTTGTTTCAAGCAAGCGAGGTTTCTGGAATCCAAGGAACCCCGAACTTTCAAGAGGCATCACTCTAGGGACCGCTCTCCTCCACGCGACGAACTGCGCAATATTTTCAAGAAATCAAGGCACAACATGGAAAGGTTACAAAACCCAAGCGATGTCAGACCTCAGGTGGATTTCTCCAAGCCCCCACCAAATTTCTACATGAAGAGGCCAAAAAACTAAATAATAACCTCTCAGGCACCCATTCTGAACCAAGGTCTAAAGAATGGACTGATTGGTTAGCACACATTAAGTATTTTAACCAGACCTTAAATGTTTCTTCGGTTTGTTGCAAACAAGCTAAAGATGGGAGACCCTATGCTTCTTTCTCTGTTAACAATGTGACCTTTTCCGGATTACTCGATAGTGGGGCATCTATCAGCTGTCTTGGCAACAATGCTCACTTGCCTTTTGTTAACAGTGATTTTAGAATTTCGCCCCAATCGACACACCTGACGACTGCAGATAATGTTTCTCAGCCGGTCATCGGTGCCCTTGCCCTGCCAATTAATTGTAGCAATAAAATAGTTACAATCAATTTTCTAATAGTGCCCTCTATATCCCAGAATTTCATCCTTGGCGTTGACTTCTGGAAGGCATTCAATGTTGCTCCCCAAGTATTTAATACTCTTGGCGAAACCTCCACTGCCGCTCAAATTAGTGAAATCCGCACAATAATACCTCACGAAAATTTAAGCACGGACCAGGCTCTCCAACTAAAGGAAATGGTCAATAAATTCGAATCAATATCCTTCGAAAAATGTGGACTAGGTTTGACAAATTTGGTGGAACACCATATCAAAACCAATGGCCCACCCATCAAGCAACGTTATTACAACTTAGCCCCCCAAAAACTTAAACTTTTAGAAAACGAACTTGACGAAATGTTAAAAATGGGTGTGGTGGTTCCCAGCAGAAGTGCATGGACCAACCCAACTCTTTTGGTTTCTAAAAAAGACGGCTCTGCACGTTTCTGTCTCGACAGTAGACGTTTAAACTCTTGCACGGAAGCTGATGCGTATCCCTTACCTCACGTTCACGCAACCTTAGACAAGCTGCGTAACGCCAAGTTCATCTCTTCTGTCGATCTCAGCAAAGCGTTTTGGCAAATACCCTTGGACGCAGAATCGTGCGAAAAAACTGCTTTCGTTGTACCTGGTAGGGGAATGTTCCATTTTAAAAGATTACCCTTTGGTCTAAAAAACAGCCCCGCCGAGTTACAAAGACTGATGGACAAACTTTTCGGTCCTGAAGTCGATAATAGCCTGTTTTGTTACCTTGACGACCTCATCATCGTCAGCGATACCTTTGAAAAACACCTATTAATGCTGGAAAAAGTTTTCCAACAACTCAAGTTCGCTGGTTTAACCATCAACTTGAAGAAGTCTGAATTCTGTAAGTCCCGTCTACGTTATTTGGGATTCATTGTCGACGAAAAAGGTCTAAGAACAGACCCCGCTAAGGTGGAAGCCATGGCAAATTTTCCCCGACCCAAAAACGCGAAGGAAGTCAAAGGTTTCCTTGGACTTGCAGGTTACTACAGGAGATTCATCAAAGACTTTTCCACTATTGCAGCCCCCTTAAATAAAATTACCGGCATTCGTAAAGGTGTCAGCAATTTCCGATGGTCTGTCGAAACTGAAGAAGCGTTCACAACTTTAAAAAATGCCCTTCAAAAAGCTCCCGTTCTGAATTGCCCGGATTTTGCACTCTCTTTTACCCTCCACACGGATGCCTCCAATGTAGGAATCGGTGGAGTCCTTACTCAAGAATTCCCAGATGGCGAACACCCTGTAGCGTATTTTTCCCGTACACTAAACAAACACGAGAAAAACTACGGAATTACCGAGAAAGAATTATTGGCTGTATTGGATTCTGTTCACCATTTCCGCGGTTACATAGACGGTAGCAAATTTACTGTAGTCACAGACCATAGTAGTTTGAAATGGTTGATCTCTTTAAGTAATCCCTCCGGTAGGCTCGCTCGCTGGTCCTCCCGTTTGTCTCAATACAATTTTGATGTTGTTCACCGTAAAGGCGCGGACAATATTGTTCCCGACGCCCTTTCAAGAATTGAACTAGCTTCATTAAATGTTGACACAATTGCCCCCCCCTCCATCTACAAAAGATGAATGGTACTTGAAAATCTTCGAAGGTTGCAAAAATAACCAACAAAAGTTTCCTAATTTTATCATAAAAGAAGGACAACTATACCGTAATTGCAAGGCACCACTATCCATCCTCGAAGATTACTCGTGGAAACTTGTCGTTCCCCTCGAAGGTAGAGAACAAATAATCATTGACAATCATAGTGCTCCCGACTCCATACACCCAGGAAATTTCAAGACGTATAAAAAAATCGCCTTGAAGTATTATTGGCCTGGTCTCTTTAAGCAAATTCGCAATTACATCTCTAAATGTGAAACCTGTAAAGCTTATAAACATAGCACGGCAGCACCTGCCGGCCTAATGGGTAATCCCAAACGTGCCGACAGACCCCTACAATCATTGTCAATGGACCTCGTCGGACCCTTTCCTCGAAGTTATGCCGGACACATGCACATACTTAGTGTAGTGGATGTTTTCACTAAATTCTGTTGGATCTTCCCTTTAAAAAGAGCCAACGCGTCCGCCATCATCAAACTCCTGGAAAAACACATTTTTATACCTTACGGAACACCCAGAACCATAATAGTTGATAACGGAAAACAATTTATTGCCCAAGAATTCAAAGATTTTCTTGCCAAATACGGAATCAAGGACATTTACTATAACACCTTGTATACTCCACAGAATAACACTGTCGAACGTTATAACCAGACAATCAACACAGCTCTAGCTATTCTAGTTGATAAAGATCAACGTACTTGGTGTAAAAACCTAGATAAAATTCAGGCTGCTATGAACAACACGGTTAACCTGGCCACTGGTTACACACCTTTCTTCTTAAAACACGGTATGGAACAAGTTGTTCACGGTTCTCTACATAGGGACACAAACTTTCCTACGTCAATTGCCGCCACAAGCAACCCTACCGCGGACTATGCCCATCGTCTGGAAGAACTGTCGGCCATCTACAGTGAAGTCACTGATGCTTTACTCCTGGCTCATCAAAAGAGCGCGGACAGATACAACCTACGTAGGAAACATGTCACCTTCAATACTGGAGACATAGTTTGGAGAAAGAACAACACACTTTCCCAAGGAGCCATGTATTTCTCTGCCAAGCTGGCACCACGTTTCGTGAAGGCCAAAGTTCTAAGAAAGATATCAGATCTAGTGTACTCTTTGTCTGACTCCTCTGGAAAGCACATTGGTAATTACCATATTAAGGATATTGCAAAGACTGGAAGTGAGGAGTCAAGTAAAACTGCCCCCACTATCTCAGCAAACTCAAAATGATCCAGTGTGTATCACCACAACCCTTTGGTAAGCACATCAAGTCTTACAATGACTGGCGTGTAAAGTGTCAATTACATGTCCACCCTTTCGTTGATGAAACGAATATTGTTAAAAAATCATTTTTGTAAATTTATGTACACTCCACGGCGTAGTTTGCCCCGTTCATGTTTATGAATTGGCAACCACCGTAATTTTTGTTCCACACGTTTTTTGTTTTTTTCTTTTTTCTCACCTGTTCCAAAATTGATCACTTTAGAGCAGAGACACCCCTCGAGTCACAGTGTTTGGGAAGTCATGAACCCAAATCATTGCCTCTCAACCCCTCACACTATGCAACGTTCATGCCATGGCACGCTTTGCTATGTAATGCAATATTGTAATTTTCACCATTTTTGTTTGTTGTTTTTTCATCATATCGGAAGGAATCTCTTCAAAATTTTTTCTTTTATGTTCTGTAAGTACTGGAGCGTCGTTCTAAAGTCGGATTTGGTAAACTCCAAAGCGTTAAATCACGACCCAGGACTAGTAAACCATCTTAACATGCTCCATATTTTACTCATCATGGTAAAAATAAGTGGTTACTCACATAATCACATTCCTTGTGTACAGTAGTTTTCAATTTTTCTCAAATGTTAAAAAATTGATGGCGTCCTACCCGAGCTCTTTGCTAACAAATTGGATTTTGACACGTCCATTTTGAAATCATATGTATACAAATAAAGGAAAAGCCTTTAAATTGGTCTTTCCACCCTTATACAAATCTTCTTGGGCCCGTTTCAACTAAAGTACGTAAAACCAAATACTCGGTCTTTTGTTGTTATAAGAAGTCCTCGATTTGTCCCTCTTCACAACATGTATGTCTTGTATTACATGCCTCAACCCTGACGGAAAAGGTTAATAAAACCTAACGGCAGCCCTGTTTTCCGTACATAAATAACCGCAGTTTAACGTAAATCATCAATGTTTTGTTTGATCATCGTTTTGCAAACATAGGCATTCAACTCTTGTTTCGCCATTTAACCAAGTATTTGCAACCTAAATTGCACATAACCTGGTATGTTGTAACTGCACAAAGGGTATGTAAAACCACAATTGGTCCCTTTTGTTTGTCCCCACCGAAGTTGCTACAATAGACAGTATGTAAAACCATATAGGTCTGTCTTTGTTTGTCACATGGTGTAAACAGAAATGTACTCTGTCATCACCCCGCCTTTATAACATACGAAGTGACATTAAATTGTTTACCTCCTTGTTATTCTATCGTACGCTCCTGGGCTACGGAGTTAGTTAATCTAACAAATCTTCATATACTGTGTTAAAACAAGCATTGTTAACGTTTATTGTGTTGTATTTAAACGCAACCCTGTTACATTATAGGAGGGATCCTTAAAATACCTGCCACAATACGAGAAGTTCGTCATAATCACTTTTGCTCATAGCTAAATGTTATTGAGTTGGTCGTGTGACATATTTGTCATGAGTACCGTTTTGTACATTCTATTTTGGTCGTGTGACATATTTTTCATGAGTACCGTTTCGTACATTCTATTTTGGTCGTGTGACATATTTGTCATGAGTACCGTTTTGTACATTCTATTTTAGTCGTGTGACATATTTGCCATGAGTACCACCCTTTTGTATAACCTGTTCTGGTCGTGCGTCATTTATTTGCCGTGAGCACCGCTTTTATGTATAATTGTGTATAAACTCTGTACACTACACGTGGAGACGTTAAAACACTTACCGTGATTCGTGTGAACGACATAATATCGGCTTTGCCATCTTCTTTAAGATGCATTGTATAAGCTCTTTGACTTCTGTCTATAATTGAGTTATATCTTGTGTGTACTTACATATTTTGTACACTATACGTGGAGACGTTAAAACACTTACCATGAGTCGTGCGAACGAAATAATATCAAACCTTTTGTGTGCGATCTACGAAATGTAGTCCACAACCCTTTGTTGTCATTCAACGCCGATGCCCGTGGACTTCCTGTTTTTTTACTTCTTTACAAAAGGAAAGAAGCCCAGGAATATCTACTATCCCAAAAGGACTAGTTTTCAGCTTCACTGTCAATTATGGGGCATAGTGCTGTGGGAGTTAATCGATTGAGCACAAAACCACCTAACTCGTTGTCTGGAGAACGAATAAGAAAACCCCCAGGTTTGTGAAATTGGAGCAAGGGTCTGTCTTTTCTCACAATCATGTAGAAGTTTTAAAATGACCCCTAATCTTTCGCCCAATACACGCGAAAGATTAGCCTCTTTGTTATAATGTGTATTCAAATTTCTCCTCACCCTTTTCTGATAAATGTAAAGAGTCAGGAAATCTGCTGGTTGATTATGTTTCATTTTCACATAGAGCTTGAATTGGAAATTAGTCCAGTCTCTAGCAAATTTCGTAACTCGTCTCCCTTCTCCCCTCCTCCCCCCATTCCCCCATGTTCTCAAATTATGTTATGAAGTGAAAAATCTGTCGTTGACCATATTTCGCCCTCACTTGGAGTTCGAATAGGTAACTGTCCGGTTATCTACAGGTTTTCCCCCTCAATCTCTGCATATGTCTCACCTTTTTTCTCTTTCTCAATTCTACGAAACACATTCATGAATGTTGGATATGTACGATATGCACTTGGCGTAACGTCTGTCTCCTTTTTGACAACCTTTATTCATGAATTGGTTTCCCTTTGCCGTGACTAGTTCACGATTCTTTGTCTTGTTCTTTGAAATTCTACGAAAATGTTACCATCTTATGTTAACATAGGCCATAGAGGGCCGGTTGTTTTTTAACCAAGACATATTGTCACTCGGCAAGCGCCAAGTCATCCTGGAAAAGGAAAATGTTCATGTAATCACAATTTAGTTAGGAACCTCTCTTCGTCACTCTCTGAGTCGGTGGTTAAAATTTCGTTTATTTCATTTTCTGGACACATTTTGTTTCTCTCCAAACCTTTTCTTCATTGGTCCCTAGGCAGGTAAACTTCAAGAATTTTGCTCTAATAATAATTTCTCCCGGATTTAAAAAGAAGCCCAGGCGGATGTCATCACCAACAGCCAAGCTGAGCTTCACTTCCTGACAGCACGCGCTGTGGTTACAAGGTCCCTCCTGCTGCCATTTTCTACGTATTTGTTCCTGAAAGCACAGACCATACCGCTCATATGTATGTTGTCTTGTCGTGCCACAGCAAGCTGAGTTGTCCCACCATACATTATGACACTCTAAACTACCTTTTGGGCACGCTAGCTCCTAGGTTTGTTCTTACTCTTGCTATCAATGCCAACCTTGCCGTCTCTTGCTCTGTCATGCAGTGACGCATATATCGTCATGTGTAAACCATCATTACCTTGACCCACCAGTATTCGCTGAATGCGTACCAATACAAGTTATCTTGAGCTACATTATGCTTCAATAACCATTATATACGATCCGTGTTTACCATAATAACACTTAGGATTCGTACTGGCATGTCTGCAGATACTGGATTCTTCTCTTCAATGGCCTCTGTAACCATAGTCGCGGCACAGCAACCACAGTCTCCACTTTGTGAACTTCAACGTCTTCAACCAAACCAGGTGTTTTCTAAGGCCTAAGTGTACTCTTGAGTGTTATCTCAAATGGGTCTGATTGCAGTGATAATGTAATCCTTAGAATCTGTGAAACCACGTCCTTTTCTTCGAAATTCTCCGAAACCAAACAAATCCACGCTTCGCAAACTTAGCTCCCAGACCAATGAAACCTTAGAATCACACCTTTTCTCTTCTCTTGTACAAATGTATTGTCATTCTTTCAATTGCATAACCATGTGTATTGTCATTTTTTCAATTGCATAACCATGTGTATTGTCATTTTTTCAATTGCATAACCATGTGTATTGTTATTTTCAATTGCATAACCTTGTATGTTGTTTTACACCATGTACTTTCCCCAAAGTTGTCTTTTCCAAACATTCTATGTACCCCCATCCATTCCCTACAAACATTGTGACCTAAACTATAGCATAAACTGTATGTTCTAGCTAGGCAATCTCTCAAGCAACGAATCTCTCAAAAACCCCGATGGAAGCATAAGAGGATTTTTTTTCCCTACAGCTCCATTGCCACGTCGCTTTTTTTCCAAGCGCGGGGGGAAGTGTTATGGTACGCCCTAAACGACAGAATTCGAGTCCATGGGAGCACCACCGCGGACAGCAACACCCCGCTCCCCCCTGTTTCCTGCTTCCTACCTCCTCTCCTCTCTGCACTCCCGCGCGCACCAACGCGTCCCGGCAGTCGAGAATTGCAAGCGGCCTCGGGAACACGTTACGCTCCCCGGATCGAACACCGAGTTCGCGGCTAATTTCTGTCGACCAATTTGAACGCAATTACATCTGCGATGTTAATTGAAGTACATACGGGTTTTAGCGCTGGTATTCTGCCATGCCTGTGTGAACTTCGGGTCCTGTCCTAGACTCGGAAGTGCCCCTGCTGAACCCGGAAGGCGTGGATCCCCGAACATCATGTAAGCTGTACAAATATTCCCTCTTCTGTTTGTGTCCTTTAACGATAGACTGTAAACCCTCGCGAAAAGCCATCACTCAGGGAGTTTCGTTTCAGAGATCACGAGGTATAAACACGATAGCTAGGTTTGTGTAATATGCATTTCTTGTATTGAATTGTACTGTAATAACCTATGAAACTGTGTTTTGAATTTGCAATACATGAATCTATTTAACTCAATCCTGTTGTTATTCTGCCTCGGCAGGAGCATTTCCTAGAGTGTATTTCCCGGACGACCGTGGGGGAGAGAGAGAGTTCCGAAGCATTCGTGCGACCTGCCCCTGGAATAGAGGGTACTTTTGTCTCTGCTGTGAGCTGGCCTGGGACATGTTAGGGCCCATCATAACAGTGCATTTGATGCTAGAAACTCTAGTACTTGTATTTTAATATTTTTTCTAATATCTTCGCTAGTTGGGATATTAGCGATATTGGTCTGTAATTGTCAAGTTTAGAGATTGATCCAGATTTATGTATTGGTACAATATTGGAGAGTTTAAATGCGTCTGGAAAAACGTTTTTTTCAAAACAGGAATTAAAAATGTGTTGCAAGGGCTTCGAAATGTGTTGTTTAATAGATTTGATAGCGATGGCGCTTAATTCATCTGGACCATTGGCTGTATTTGTGTCAAGATTGTCAATGTGTTTTATTATTTCAGATTCCGTAATACGTTTAAATTGGGTTAAATTAGGACTATTTTCAGAGTGTTCGTCCATTTGAGTGTATTGATGAATATGGTTTTGAAATGAGGGATTGTTATTTATTATATCTGAAGCAACATTTGTAAAAAAATCATTGAATTTATTTGCAATATTTCTTATATCCGTTGTTTACTTTGTTTCACTGTTGTTTTTTTTTTAAACCAAGTTATTATGGAAAAAATTGTCTCTGATCAGAATGATACGTAAACTATCACCCTCTCTTCCGCATATACAAACATTGAATATTATACATATTATTATCATGGCTTTAAAAAACTAGGTTTCCCAGATGAAAAAAACTACTTTCCAGCAATGTTTCTTCACCGTTACTTTTTAGCACGCATTATTTCCTAGGAAGGTTTACGTGCCTTCACTTGCCCTGTGCGAGAAAGGTCTATGAACTTGTCATGTGTATTGTGTTAAGTTCGTAACAGTCAAGTTGTCAAACAGAAGAGCAACTAATGGAAACACGTTACATAATAATATATCAACCGTGAAAAAGAGAGCCATTTTATTTTCAATTTTCCAGAAGCATTTTTAAAATCTTTTACCGGGTTGAAACGGTATGAATATATCCACATATTTTTTTACATGAGCTCCACAGAGGAAGCCCTGAGGGTAATAATTTCTCTCAGAGCCTGTGTCATTTTTAGGGATGCTGTGTGAAGGGTTTTTTAAAGAAAGGAGAAGAGAGGAGAGTTCTTGGGGTCCAGTGTGTCCAAGGTCATCCGCCGCCAAGACCTAGACAAACCTCACCCAATGTACCCGGGCACCCTAACAAAATCACCAAACGTAGCGAACCACTTGGGGGTGACTTATGGCAGAGGTGTTGGTTAAATAAATGGTTCCTGAGGCGGTGCGCAGTGGTTACCATTCTCGCCTCCCGAATAAACATATATTTTTCAATTAACTTTTCAATTAAATTATTATATCCCGTAATTATTTATTTTAAACCCTCTGAAAATTTTTCATTTGCCATGCCGGAAAAAATTGAATTTTAAAGAGCAGCGACGTTTTAAAAATAGTAATCTAAGATCGTTTGATAATGATTGGAATATATGAAAATCTGTTGGGGCACGAAAAATAGGGTTAGAGTGTTGTCGAATCAATTTCAGCTTTTGTAATGTTAAATAATAACTAAATACTTCTTCTTTGCTTCTGATTTTTTTATACTTTTCTACGCTTTAGCATATATATTTTTTGATTACCTTTATTTGGCATATTTTAATTTCAATTGATGTTTTCCTTGCTGCATTACTCTATTACGAAATATGCATACTGTTATGTACTGATCAAAATGTTCAAGGTGCAAAACTCAATTTGGGCACAAAAATAAGTAAACAGTTCGATGGCCATTAACGTCAAAAATGTCTGCTCCAATAAAAGGATATTACATCTCAAGTGTTAGCTTTTTTGTATTTGCCACTCAATTTTCTTTAGCTAGCAAAAATACAACGAAACTAAAATAACATTGACATAATTGTGCTTTATTAAAGGCAGTAAATACTATTAATAATAATAAGTTATTACAATTCTTCCTTTCCGTAAATCTGAGAATTTGACAGATTTGTTCACTTCGGTCCTGCTATAAAGTGTAATGTATTTGCTACAAAGTAATAATAAATGGGCATGTATTAAAATAGATAATGGCAACATAATTTAGCTATTTGACGGCCCTCGTGGTCGAGGGGTTAGGCTCCTGACTCACAATCCGACGGTCGCGGGATCGAATACCAGTAAAAACAAATAAATTTTATTTGACTAATTTGTATTATTTCACAATTAATTAATTTTAAAATAATATATAGTACATATAGTACATTTGCGGCACGTTCCAGAGTGGAAGGAGAATTCAGAATTCAGAATCACCATTCAGAATTGAAACGTTGCGCGTTGCTTGAAATGACTTTCGCCGTGTTTGGTGACCAGATCTGAATTGCCAGGTACTTCCCCACCTTAATCTTCCCCATCTACTCCCCCTCCTCACTACCTTCAGCCTCACAACATACCCCAAATAGGGATTCCATAGTCTCACTGGCTCCAGACGGGAACAGATGACTTTCGTGAGGTATGCAAATAAAAAAAACTATGTTTATTAACTAGATCTAAATAGTCAAGTACTATCTTCTGAACGTTGCCTAGTTTCTTCTATCCACCCGGTTTCATTATCCTCTCAACGATCTCCAAATTCAGGACACCATAATTTTTTTATTTTGCAAATTTGAATTTTCACAAAAGTTATTTCCTTTCACCGTTTGACAGTCGTTATGCTTCACAAGTGACGCGAGTTGGTATCGTAGAATATGGATTTGCATTGTAATTGAGAATTCAAGACGCAACATATAAAGATATTTTGCAACGATCGTGAGCGAAGGAATGCCTCTAATATGACTAACATTATATCGATAAATTATCTACTGCCAATAAACTGGGAATGCTTATTGCGTATTCATTTCAATGCTGCACTTTCTAGAGGACTTGCATAGCTCGAATAATCAATCGACGTATCAGTAATTTAAGAAAACCTTGTCCAATTAATATTTATAGATATATTTTCATGGCAAATAAGCTAATAATGTAGTTATTTTTATTGATAAATTAACATTAACGACATATTGCAATACTCCATGCGTGTCAAAATAAAGGAAAAAATCAAATTCATAACAGAATTTCTAAACAAATTTAACTTTTTTGTAAGCATTCAAATACATATTAATATTTTATTTTAAAAAATAAGCAATGAATAAAAGTCAAAATACACAGTAATAGGTACTATAGTTAATAAACCAATGGTAGTCACATCATTATTAAACATTAAAAACACTTTAACATTTAAAGTGGGGGAAACAGATTTCAAAGTACCCAGTTACAATTATTTTCTCAATAAATCGGTTTAACCGGTAATAATCAATTGAGGCACCTTCAAAATTGAAATTTAGAATCATATAATAGATAATAGAACAACATATGAAATGGAAAAGCCATATCTGTGAATTGGTTAAGCGTATCAGAAAGTGTATATATATATTCATAAGATTAAGAAATATTTTAAAACTCAACAATCTAAAAAGAGTATACTATGCACTAATCCAGTCATTAATTCAATATGGAATTATTGGATGGGGGGGGTCATACAACAATTTACTAACCCCGATCAAAGTGATCCAGAAACTAATTATTAAAGTAATCCTAAAGAAACCCTCCACTTATCCAACAGAAACACTTTTCGCAGATTTCACGGTGCCTCGAGTAGAGAATATCTTCAAGAAAAATGCAATTATCCAAATTTACAAAGATAATATCATCAAAAAATTTGAAACTCACCAATCAAAAAGATATGAAGACAACATCAAAATACCAAAATTTAATACCAAACTAATGCAAAACAATTATATCTACTTAGGAATAAAGTTTTTCAACAACCTTCCCACTGAAATAAAAAAAAAACCAAAGACATCAATATACTGAAACTTAAACTGAAGCTACACTTCATCAGCAATAATTAACTAAATATTTACCTGTTTTTCTCTTTCTTTCTAATCCCTATTTTATTTAGATTTTTCGAATTTCACCTAAGTGCACAATATTTTAGTTATTCTATTACAGTTATAATTAGTGTAACTCGCTCATCAAGCACAAGAACTAGCTTCTTCTTTGATGAGATTGCAATTTTTGAATAATTTCTGTACCGATATTTTGTAATTTATATAACTCCACTGTACAATTATATACCTATATATTAAAAAAAAAAAAAATATATATATATATATATATATATATATATATATATATATATATATATAAATAAGTCGTATCAAAGTGATATAACCACCGTTTAGAAATGGCCTTTGTAAGCCGAAAAAGCTGTCGCAATAATAAAACAAAACTAGAATACTTGCAGAACTTAATGACAACATTATTAAATTTTCTTCTTCAAACTTTGCAAATATATTTATTTTTAATTAAATGAATACAAATAACTTTGAACTAATCTTCGATTAAAAACTACTATACAATCAATATTATCAATACGTTGGTAATGTTGATTATATAGTGGTTTGTATGAAGTTATTTCTTTTCATTTAATTATTAAATTAAATTTTAATTAAATTAAAAAAAGTAACAGACACAATCAAACATTCGATGCAGGCAAGTTTAACAGGGCTACAAAAATGGAGCTTTTTAAAAAACATATTAGAAACTACTTATGTATGTATGGTATTTGCCAGTTGTGTAAAATTTTAAACATGTATATTAGTAAGGCCCCTAATCTATAAGACAAAATCCGCGTAAATTTTCTTTGAACAGAGATAGATTGATATGTGTATTCTCCAGACTGTTGACCCGTTCTACGGATTAAGAAAACGAAAATAATTATTAGAGAATAGTCAAAAGGTGAACAGTTTTGTTTGCTCTTACAATAAAGATTTCTTGATAGCTTATCCATAGGAAAACGTATATTTTAGATTTATTTATTTTAAGTAAGTTTTTTATTCGGTACTCAAACCTATGAAAAGCGGCTACGTGTATCGGATAATTTTATTCGGTACTCAAACCTATGAAAAGCGGCTACGTGTATCGGATAATTTTATTCGGTACTCAAACCTATGAAAAGCGGCTACGTGTATCGGATAATTTTTGCCGAGGTTTCTATCTATCACGAACATTTATTTGTTTATTTATGAAAATACGTCATCCTATAGTTAAGCCTTCAAGATTATGGTGAAATACCACCTAGTCCTAGTGAAATGGTTTATACAAAAAATGTGTATTTTGTATCTATTTCGTAAGTAAATAATAAATAATTAAAGTAATATAAGCATAGTATCTCTACAAAGTATTTGCTAAATTAAACATTAGATTAAAAACAGATAAGCGTCAAAGAAACACTGATGTAAATACTATTAAGTGAGTCAAATCGCTTCCAAATATCTGTAAAAACGTGGTTAAAATCGTGTTGTAAAAAGGAGGTCGTATAAACAAAACAGTGTTGTGTTTTGCTTCGATCGGATAACACCAATAGAGGCCATTGTGAAGAGTTGAAGTGCAGCACAAGGTGAAGTTACCAGAGTCTGAGACTCACTCACTCACTGGGAGTTCCTCGGAACACCTGTTGCAATAAACCGAACAACATTTGTTTGCATAATGGCGTTGTGAACTAACGTGCTCTCTCGAGAGAAATAGCTGGGAAAAATGAAAGTTTTACTATGGAGAATTTGAATAAAGCTACACATATTAAATTTATGCTAATGCATGTAGGTATGACGTTCAGTAGGCCTCACTAGTGACGGAAATCATTTTTAAAATGGTGAAAAAACTCGACAATGTCCAACGCTTTTGGTGAGAATGTTGCATACCTATAACTTTTGTTTAAATTTGGGAGGCGGATAAGAGTAACCGGCCGCCCCGGAAACCTTTTATTGGATAGCCAACACCCCTGCCATAGGTCATCTAAGAGGGTTTGCTACGTTTGGCGACTTAGCAGGGGATCATGGGGTGAGATTTTTCTAGGTCTTGGCGGCATCTCTCGACCCATCGCCTTGCACCGCTGTGGGAGAGTTGGATTCATACGTCCGTCACTCCTGGACCCACTGATTCACCCCTCATACCTTTTTTCTTCCCAGAACTTCCTCTCCTTTCTTTCCTTAAAAAAAACCACAACCAGCATCCTCAAAAATGACGTGGGCTCTGAGGGAATATTTTTTACTCTTTCTGGGAGTAATTAACATTAATTTGCTTCATCATCATCAACGGTCCAATTTTGTTTTTATATTAACTCCTCGCAGTAGACGAAGCGGTGTGGGGGTCTTTTTGGGGAGAGGAAGGAGTGAATATGGGTCTTGAAGATAAGCATGTTGTAGGAGGGAGGACACACAGAGACCGGCAAATTGTAGACCCGTTCTCATGTGAGAAATGTCAACCGTGTACAAGCAAATAAATCTTCGAAAAAGTAGATGGATAGATTAATATCTAACCAGAACTGGAATTGTGTTATAAAGATCGGAGTTTTAGAAATCAGAAAATAAATAGGTTGAAAGGGTAGTGTTTTAGTAAAATATTAAACGAACGAGGTCTTTTGTTAGTTATGCAAGATTAAAAATTATATGCTTGTAAAAAAAGTTGTCCACGCTTTTCTGAGCAAATTTCCTAACGAAAAAGCACATAAAATCCATCATTCCTGTTTGTTAATCTTGGAATATGTGGTGAGGTTACTCTCATAGCAGACTTTGGATGAAGTATATTTACAATCTGTTGGGATATTTCTTTGGATCATTAATCTACTTTATAAAACGGGGAAAAAACGTATTTCTCACACAGTAATCAAATTATCACAATGATGGAAGAATCGGAGTCTCAAAAAATTTAAAACATGCACCCAAAATATTAAAACAACGCATTTAAAATTCTAAATTTAAATGCGAGTTTTTTGATCTGCTGCAACATTTTGTTAATGTTGTTCGTTTACCTATTAGGTATTTTACATTACGTAATCGGCATTCCTGCGCACACTGCTTTGTCACTCAAAACAATAACAACACTGGACCAAATGCCTGCCACAACATCAGCAACCCTATTCAATTGTTCTGTGTTCTATTCAGCGGCCATTAACGTTGTGATTAGCGGCAGTGTTAATTAATTCGGTCAGTGGTGGGTCCGTCCCGGTCCGGCGGCCGGTCAGTGCCGCGCCAAACGGCCGTTACTTCTTCATCAGGCCATCGCGTCGGCCTTTAGATCGCCCCAACGTTTTCTGATTGTGATGAATATCATCATCAGTTTCTAACCGATCCCCTGGGAAATCGGACAACACAAGGCCTGCTCGTGGCCTTATCATATGGATGCGGCGTTGGTCACTCAGAAAAAGAAAATGAAGGCGTCATTGGTCTCAGAAATACATCGATATTGTCAGCAGGTTATTTGATTTCACGAACTTTGTAAATTGGAAATTCGATGTTATTGATCAAAGGAATGAAACTTAAACGATTAGTTTCAAGGTCATTTTTAACAACGAAATGTTGATTTATAACAATATGTTCTTAATGAAAAATGCATGCTAGACAAGTCATCAACCAAAGAGGTTGAAAAAGACATAAAAGGAAGAAAACAAAAGAAGTCGACAAAATAATTGAATTCACCAAAGAGGCAAAGAGAAAACCGTTGAACACGTCGCGTCGATTCATTACTTTAAAAAATGGCATGAGTCTTTTTCTTTCATGAAATTTATGTCGCGCTAGTTTTTAGCACGATCCTCCCTGAGTCACGCCCTGTTAGATCCTTTTTCTCAAACCAACCCCACGCTGGAACTTCCCCCCCCCCCATACCTTATCTTATTATTGATGAAAAACTGGTAGAAAATGAGCAGGTATCAGAAATCTTAAAAAGATACTTTTTATTATTTTTTGTTCTTGCTCCTAAAAGGATTTCTTACTTTTATAACTTTTTGTATTTTATAACTTTTTATATTTATTAATTTTTAAAATTTATATATAAAACTTTGTACCTTTTAAGGATATCTATATTTCTATATTTTACTTTTTACTATAATATTTTTAACTTTTAACTTTTGTTTTTACTCTTTTCTTAAAACTTTATACTTTGTACTCTTTACTTTATATTTTATACCTACTATACTTTATATATACATGTATGTTAATGGCACATGTTGTGCCGTATATTTCAAAATAAATAAATAAATAAAATAACCGCTGAATAATTTGAATGATTAGAAACACGTATGAACTACACGGCATTACTTCAGCTAGAACTGAAGTAATATAATACAAATTGCTTTAGAAACAGAGCCTTTTATGGTCGTAGTTAGTGTTAGTACTATAAGAACACAGAATTGCGGAATAGCATGTCGTAAACGTAGCAAAAACCGCATCTACATCTACAGAGCGGCGCAAGGCGTTCCCATGATATATCCGCGATAGATGAGACTAAGAATAATAAAATTAACGATAACATTGACAGTTGTTGTTATCGCAAAATAGGTTTCCGACCGCAAGACGCGGTGTTGCTGGTGTAAGCTCATCGCTCGCCGTATCTCTTCCTGATGCCTGATGCCTGATGCCCGTGTTCCGTGTGTGGGAACTCTCATTACTATGATTATAATCGATGGTTTTTGCTGCATGAAGGTCAAAACTGTTGATGGCCTTATTTTATTACACGAGCCAACAATCTTACTATTTGATCGCGGTACTATTAATTCAGCCTTTATATTTATTTATTAATTATCTTTACAGTAACAATTTATGGTGAAGTTCTTCACCATGAATTTAATATGCACTTCTATAGAACGAATGGGTTCCATGATAACTCAGAATCATATAATTTCAGCACCTCTTTGAAAGTTATGAAAAAAAGAAAAATACCCCATAAGGGAACGTACCCATACTACGTGACACATTTAGGGGGGGGGGGGTCTTCAAAATGTCACGCTTGGTACAAATGAGCGGCGGCGGGCTTAGGTTTATGGTCACCGGGGGGGGGATTAAAAATGGCAAAAAGTTGGTCACGTAGTTTGGGTACGTTCCCTAACCCAACGTAATGTAATTAACCAATTTTTTAATATATTTTTTCCTTACTTGTAATGACTTTTCAAAGGAGGTGTTGAGGTTGCATGATTCTGAGTTGTCCGGTAACCGAGCAAAAGAGTTGTCCGGTAACCGAGGCCTCTACTCTACTCTAAGTGTCACTCTGGTGGGAGGCCAATCAGAAGTAAAAACTTTGGTTGAAATGGTTGGTATCTCTAAAACAAACTTTTTAGCCTGATGGCCTAATTATTCATTTTCAATTTTTTCGCGGTTTGTAGGGGGTAGGATGGTAGGGTGGAAGGGTCATACAGCTTGACACGGTTGATGATACAGTCGGTGATGTTGCCAATCTATTTTTTTATTTTCTAAACGTTATTTAATAAGAAAATCATAGAACGTAACAAGCAAAGCACCGCAGGCAAATATTTTATTACTTCAAGACCAAATCAATAAATGCTGTCGATTTACATCTTTCTTAAACATTAAAGAACGTATAAAAAATATTTTGTAAAACCAATATATGCTTTTTCATTCGGAAAGTTAAACCAAATTTTGTCAAGAAAACATTTGGTAACTATTTTATAAAACAGAAATCTTTAAAACGTATCAAACATAGATCTCAAAAAAGCGCTGCGAAGGTGAAAATGTTTCTGCAACTGAGGTCGAAACACGAAATTCTGCCTTTTTAAGAATATTCTTGCATACGCAAGAAAAAGCTAATTAATTTCAGCGGCTGATTTAAAAAAGTTTTCCAATAAACTCTTTTAAGAAACAGAATAGGAAAGTGGGCAGCACGAAAATTTGCAGGCCGCATGTGTTTAGCAGGTTGCACATAACTGCTCTAAACCAATCTACCCCTTCACCTCACCCACTCCAAGATACCTCGAAACGTTCGCTGCATGTGAGTCTTTAAAAAGTTTTCATGAAATTATTTAAAGGTCTGGTTTATTGACTGGTCAGTGGTTGAGTGGGCATAGCGCTTGGGTCCCACCCGAGCGTCGCGTGTTCGATTCCTCGACTGGCTAAGTCCTCCATCACAACACAAGCAACATTTTCGGCTTTCTGTGGTGGTAGTAGGAGATTTTCAAACATTGTTGGGTTATTCGTAACCCGGGAATGTTTGTCTTTCTTTAAATAAATAAAAAAATTTGATCCCTTGCTACACTAACGATTAAAATAGCGTAGCGACTACTCGAGCAGCCACCCTCGCGCCAGTAACAGCATTTCGGGGATACTAAACTTGAAAGGGAGCTAAATGAACAGCAACGAAGTTTTAGAATTTAGAATGCATACAGAGGAGATTGCTGAGGGATACTTTGGACAGTACAGACAAGCTGATTTATTTGGCTCGACCAACAGTGGGGGCTCTTGAAAAGAGTAAAGATAATGATAACAGCGTACATCGGGCACATGTTAAGGAGCACAATAAGTGATAAATACCAAAGCTCATCATAAAGGGATTAGTGGAAGAACATTCGTTAGCGGAGATATGTAGAATGTGTAGGAGATGTAGAGAGAAGGCTGGCTAAATGAAGCCAAATGAAGTTTGGCAGGAAGGTCAAATATTTAATTATTCATAAAAGATAAGTATGATTTGTACATAGCCTTTGAGGTGATTTTTTACAAAAGCGGCGATATATAAATAGCCAAAAATTATTATTATGAAGCATAAGAAGAAATAAAGATGAAGGTGATTGCCCGGCTCATAGGTTTTGCCAAGAGTCCCGAAGCGTATCGCTACTGGAAATATTGACCAAAAAATATTATAGACAAGATTTATTGCTTTTAAACTGGTAAATAAATTGAAGGACATAATAATTTTATAGTCAAATCAATATTTGACTAATAATTTTCGTAAATTTTTTTCGTTTTTTTTTTTAATTTGCGGTTACAGAATTAAAATTTGTCAGGAATGAACTGTGTTTTTTTAAATTGTGAATCAAAGAAACTCGTTGATCGTAATCATGCGTCCTTGAGGTGATTTGAAACAAAGATGGCGCTATTCAAATCATCCAAGCATTATAAAGTTTTGAATAAGTGTTGTTCATCGATCAGTAAAGCCACATCAATGGTGTTGTTGGAAAAATAAAATTAGTAATTATTTGCATGATCGAAATAACTGATATCGTAACATTTTATTAAGCGTCGACTTGGATGCACCTAGACAATGTTTCTTAACTTCAGCAAATTTTGTCAAGACTACAATTTACGAATCGACACTAGATTCGTATATGGATATTCCATTCCTAGTAATGCTCCTTGATTGCAACTAAAGTTTCTAAGACCCATGGGAGTAATAAAATTAATGTATGATCTTATTTGCTATATCTAGTTGGAAATCGTATCGAAACTGAAAGGGAAAGTAACAAGGCAACACAAGGAATGTGGTTTGGATTGTTTTTAGCTTACACTGTTCTAGTTATGGGTAAAATACATCGATCCCAGTAAGAAAACGACAGTCAATAATTACTCGTATTTTAATTATCTAGGAACCTATCTAGTTACGAACAATGAAACAGAAGAACTACCTGCATTCATAAATGATTTTATAGACTATCAACGTGATATTGACTATCGACTACACGTAGAAGGGATTAAACCAAAATTACGGAAATCAATATGAGAAAAAACAACAAGAATTGGTTGTTGTCAATTACCATTCTTGTTGTCTTTTCCTAAAAAAGTAATAACATTTACTTTGTGTTGTTGTTACTTTATGATGAGATGTTATTATTAGTTATCGGTGAACGAATTATGATTGCACTATCAAAATAATTTAACCACTCAGGCCTCTAGCCTATTTTGTCGGAAGGTCAAAATATTTCGGGTTTTGCAATAAAATTCACATAAATGGAGTATTTTTGAACGTATCCAAAAACTAAAAACTGTTTTTGAAAGGTGATGAAATACGCTTTCAAATTTTATAATTAAAAAACATTTAATTTTTAAAATATAATTTTTTTTTAATGCAAACAATTAATTATTTTATATATAAAGAATGAACTTTCCTCTTTCTAACACCTTTTAGATCATATTTCTAAGCATTATAGATAGGGATACACAACGATTTCTGTGTGAGACCTACATGAGTTTTTCCGAAAACCGAACAAATTAGCTTGAGGGTTTAAGCTTTTAACTTAATCTACTAGAATGTAAGTTCTCGTGAGAGAAGCTTAGTATTTATATTTCTAACTAGCTGGTTTCCGGCATGCGTTGCTATACCACTTAATAGAATAAAGAAATTGTTTCTCCCTGCGTGTCCTTTTCCATTCGTCCCGTTCCCCTTCCGCATCCCCTTCCTCTCCCGCATCCCCTTCCCCTCACGCGTTCCCGCTCCGCCTTCTCCGCCTTCCCTCTCTCCAGTCCCGTCTCCTGCTTCCCCCGCCCTTCGAACCCCCCTCTCAAATTCTCCTCCCCCCTCCCGAGTTCCCCTCACCCATCCCGCATTCCATACATTCATTCCCGGTACATTCAGTTTTCAAACAGCTCGCGTGCCACCTATTGCAGTTTTTTATACAAATTTCATTATGCCAAACCTCATTCGGAAGTTATGCGCGTACATATATTTCGGCGATTCATTTTTTTATATAGAAGTTAGATAGATATATAGCTAGATAGAAGATGGATAAATTTGCAAAAAATGAAAATGATTTTATTCAGTAACAATATACTATGAAGGTCGTGGTTTATGCCAATGTGGTATGTTTCTAACAATAAAATGTTTTATTATCTTTACATAATATTTATCTCCATCGCATGTGGTTGACAAAGAATTTTATTAAAAATCACAACACCACATGAAGATTAAAGTTGCTGATGGTCATCTTTAGATTAGCAGAGACCATTATGTTAACTTTTGCGGTGGAAAGGTATGTAAGGTAAAATGCATATTACTTGTGGCCCAAAAATACATTAATGTTTTTGATTAACAATTTAAACATTTATATTTTTGTGTGTTTATAGACAGTGGTTTTGGGAATCATAAAATGAGTCAGAAAACTACTCAAAATGGATTGAAAATTCTTGACGGCGCTTGTAGGACACTCAACCAATACTGCCGCTTTAGGAGATATCAATAATAATATAATTACTATTGAGAGTAGCAATCACCAATTGTCGTAGAAAATTTGAGGAGGTTGAAGAAACGCCGAAACTACAGTGCCTTGTAATAGGGATCGGGGTCGGAAATCTGGATAAGCCACGTTGTAGGACCAGTACTTCCATACAAAAACAACCCAGGGCAACTTGTTAAAATTACTGGTCATAGGAAAAATGTGAAAAATTGGAGATAGCACAATATTGATACCAGCTGTACTGATACATCCTGTTTTGTAATTAAAATCATTTGCTAAGGAAGGCTTTATGTTTAGCAGAATTGCCAATACTCTGATTGATCGAGCTAATGGCCCCATGCTATAAACAGCGCTATGGTTAAGAAATTGAAATACATTAATATTTATTGCGTGCATAAGGTACCGCCAGACCAAACCGGGTATATAAATGTTTATAAATAAACCAGAACTTACCAAGTAGATAAGGTACGTATTTCTTGGTGAGCAAACAAAGAACACCAGGAAACCATACCGCTAAGGAGATTGCAATCATTGCAATGAATTGGCATTAATATTATTTTTTTGTATTAATCAGAGCAACACAGCCTCCGGTCTGGACCAAATACGGCCCTCAATAAAGCTAGCCGAGATGAAGTAACAATATTAATAGAATCGCGGGCGTTAGCAAGGCCAACCGCGGAACTATGTAAATAATGATAGCAACACAGAATTCTCAAATAATAATAAATTTAAATAGGTGGGAATTCTTAGAAAACGATGCCATATATTCTCAAATAATAATCAATTTAAATAGGTGGGAATTCTTTGCAAATGATGAATACTTCATCGTAAATTTCAATAAATAAGACTTGGGTAAGCATTGATATAAAATATACCTTCTAATTTTGCCAATGGCTTTAAAAAGAACCTCCTATCCAAACGCGACGACTGCGTAGGTTATCTTATCAACAATAGAAATCACACTCACACACATTTCTGAATGTTAAAAATTCTTTACAATAAAAAATAGTCTACAAAAATGTTCTAATTTTAAAAAATATACCCACCTACCCTTTCTAAAAGAGGGGGGTCATTGAATGCAAATGATGGAGCGCTTAGATATTCGTCTATGGTAGATGGCTTTCCTAGTTGGTAATATTTCAATGCTGTGAGTATTATTCTCATAAAAACCAATAATTATTGTTTTCGAACAAACAGCTCGTGTTTTTTTTACCTGTGTTCAAGAAACCAAACGAACGTGCCTTGAAGGACACTTACATAATGTAAATTCAAATACTAAAAAGAAATAACAGATCGGAAATCTGTATACATTCAAAGATTCCTACGTTGCGACAAAATGATTAACGTTAGGAAATTGGTCGCGCTTTTTGCCAAGTAACCAAACACCTCGCGACGTTTGGTAATTCGAAAGATCACGTCACGCCACTACTTGTAAGAGGTTTTTTCTTACGATTTTTCCAATTTTCGAAATTGATTTTTTCTGGAATGGATATTTAGAAAAGGTTACGTTTGGTTACTTAGTTACGTTTCCCATCAAGTTTTTCTGCCAAAACTTAGTCCAGCTTCATTTCATTACTCGCAGCACTCACCATTAATAATTTAAAACATTGCTAGAGTATTCATTCAAGGATTGTAAAGAATGTTTTTGAAAATAAATCGTGAAATTTGCAGTAAAGCGATATTCCAAAAACTTTAATTGAAATCCAATTTTGAAACAAAGGCATGAGTCTCCAAAAAGAGTCAAAAGACTTAACAATGTTATGTTCGCAGGAAATTCGATGATTTCACAGTTAAACATTCAGAGGAAAAGTTGAATTCCTTCCACGGAGAAAACCGAAAAAAATTTTTGCATAAAAACCCATTCATGAATTCAATAAGTCAAATCTCACAAAACCAAATGAAAAATGCTGCCCGCTAGCATTAAATAACACTTGGTAATATATAATGCACTTTATTCGCAGATTTATGTTGCAGAACTGAACGGTTTGCCATGTAAGAACGTACCCAGTCATCAGAACTGACGCGCTGACCAGGTTGCTGGTCATATGTCCATATAAAGACCCACCCAAAAACAGGTTTCTGTCCTTACTGCGTCAGGCAGGTCATGAATCACCTCCTCCATCCCTGAACAAAGCTGATACCGACTGTCTGTACCGGTTAGTCAATTATTTGCTCAATTGCAGAATGTTTATTACGATACTTCAAAATTAAATAGGTGTTCCTGCATTTATTGACTAATTTTGTATTCAGCCAGTGTCAAACGCCATAAATCAAAAGTAAGGATACACTTTCTGTTTACCTCCAGTTGCTTTCACGTTTTACTTCAGCCTCTACCCAGTTTAAGTGCAGCTAAAACATCAGACTCCTGTTTACCGATTTGAAAAGTTCCCGCCGTCTTTTTATAATAACTCACGCGAAAACTATAGTATCGCCCAAGTGAGAGATAACCGTGGCAGTGGTTCGCTACGTTTGGTGACTTAGCAGGGGTGCCCGGGTTCATGGGGTAAGGTTTGACCAGGTCTTGGCGGCCGATGCGTCTGCCCACCTACTGCGTGGCGGGCTGGATCGAGAGAGAGACTGGTTTATGGAGGTCTTTTGACCTCTTCAGCCTGAATCCCTTGACCAATCGCCTTGCATCGCAGTTGAAGGACTGGATTTGTACGTCCGTCATTCCTGGACACCCTGATCCCCCAGATTCCTAGCCACCCGTCATACCTATTTTCTTCCCAGAACTTCATCTCCTTCCTTTCCTTAAAAAACCCTCCACCCAAAATCCCCTAAGATAACATAGTCCCCGAGGGGAATTATTTTCCTCAAGGCCTCCTATGTGGAGCTAATGTAAAAAAATAAAATAAATAACCGTACAGAACCGAAGAAGCATTGCGTATTACAGCTTTCACTCTAGTTACTTCAACACAACCTTTCCCTTTGCCCACTAAAGTTTGTATAATCCATTTTTCTTTCACTTCAAAAAATTCTCCAATCACTGGTGTCATAGTTCCATTGGCTCCGGTTAGTGGGCTTCTTGTGCTATGCTTAAAAAATACAATATGAATTCAGAAAAGAATGTCTCTTCCCTGCTTACTAAGAACGTCGGTTAACGCAATCATTATGTTTTGCGATAAATTATTTGTGAACCCTTAACAGCTTGTGGTTGTGAATCGGAAGAATGTAATTTCTATCTATTGGCAATCGAGATTGAATCGTCCAGTAGACTAAGTAATGAAATCAAATAATGGTCAAACTTAGGTATCAACTGCAGTTTATAGAAGTAGTAAAAAATACAATCTCGAACCGATGATAGCTGATCGCCCAGAGCGGTGAATGAAGGACAGAAATAAACAGACAAGCTAGCACAGTTGAGTGCCACGAGACGAACAAGATTTGGAAAGATAAAGGCGAATCGAATTTGATAAAAATCAGACTTGATTTGGCCTCAGAAGAAGACGATCTTCGAACCCGCCGGCTGGGAAGACCAAGTTCAGTCCACAAAGGGGAATCCAAGTGGTTTCAGCACTCTGAGCCGCAGGTGCCGACAAAATGGAAAAAAATGGTCAGTCATCATCGCGATCAAGATACTCACTCATCATCTATCGAGATATACATTAAAGAATTTTAACGATAGAGCAAACCCAATAAATTATCAAAAAATAAGTTTTAGTGTTAGTTGGAAATGTATTTTTCTTATAAAATTAATACTTCATTGGAATGTACCGAGACCAGCCTCACTAGGAACCAGGATAATTCTAGTCTCGAGACATAATTTACGTATTTCAAGGTAAGTCATGACAAAATAAATTGTGATGTAAACAATGCGTTGTTAAATTAATAGTTTCCATCATAAATTGTTTACAAATGAGTGTAATGGAATAAATAGTACACTGTGTTCCACAAAGTAATAATAAAGCATAATATTTATAATTATTTTAATTTTTATTTAACACTGATGTAAAAGTAAGAAATATTATAACGCACATGATGGTTTGGATATTATTTCGGAATGAATGGAGAAAAGTGTCGGGAGAATATACATAAAAATTAAAAATATGGCGGCACTAGTGTGTAGTAAGGAATATTACTCGTATAACGCACAAGAAGATTTGGATATTAATTCGGAATGAATGCAGAAAGGAGTGTAGGGAGAATATACAAAACAATCACAATATGGCGGCATTAGCGTGTAACTCAGACTTTCCCCTACAAAACGAGTGGTGATCCGGCTCGGTAGTTGCTTCAGTGCGATCTTTGCACCCGTTTGAGATGGATGCTCTGCTAATCGAATCTAATCGAAGGACCTAGTGCAATGGCTCATCGTAACGGGGATTATTTTATTTTTATTTTATTTATTAGCGTTATAAACAGTCTGTACAAAATTCATAATGTTGAAAAATAATGGGGATATGGGGATATATAGCTAAAATTTCATACGCTTTTTTAAGTAAATTATTTTTTCCTGATTTTAAAATTAATAAAAGTCTTTAATTCTTCTATTATTATAAAGCACAAATGGATGAAAGACAAAATAACACATGAAGATAATAAAACAATATAAAGTAAGTCAAATGCTTGAGTTGAGGTAAAAGTTAAAAAAACAGAAGAGTGTGTGTAAATGAAGACGAAACAAAAGAGTGGTTGTCGGGGTAGTCCTATCTCCTCCGTCTACCCTTGCGGTCGTGATGTATGCATGTATTGCCTAATTTGATAATAAGGCCTTCTCTTGAAATTTCCATTAGAGATGCTAGTGAAAAATGTTCTGTACCTAAAAGTACAATTAGGGGTCGACCGTTGAAAATCGCTTGACGAAAACAACTAATCGTATGGAAAATTAAAAATAGGAGGAGTATTGCCAAATAGTGAAACTCCGAGGATGCTTGAGCACTTTAGAATTGATAGACCAAGACACCCAGAAATTTGATAGCCGAGCATCAGGAATTTCTCCTTTCGATACAGAAAGAGTTCTTCTGAAAATTCCTCACAGAGAAGAAGACAACTCTGAAACGAGTGGCATAGACAAATCTTGGTCGGAGACCTTCATATCTCTAGTGGAGGATACTGATCAACTGTCTATTAAAAATCACGTAATCTGTAAAAAAATTTAAGAAAAGAAATGCACATTTAAAATACGGATTACAATAATTGTTGTAAATTATAAAAAAAAAACCTTATACACATAAGGAAGGTTTAAATGTCTACCTAGGTACTATCGCTTTTCTGAACAGTCAGTTTCAATTTTGAAAATGACACTAATGTACATTCAACGCAAATTCGAGTTCCAGAGGTCATTAAATCAGAGTTAGAGATAGACACATATCCGAAATTAATAGTTTTGATGATAATTTTTATTACTCGCCTTTTTTGGCTTGCATTTTATTTACACAGCAATTTGTTTTGCTGTTTTTTTTTTGTATTCATTGTATTCAAGTGCAAATTGTTATGAAACCCAGCTGTTTCAAACGCCTACCTGCATGAAATTCCAATTACTTCGTAGGTAATACACATATGAATGGTAATTTGTGTTCAATGTTTTGATTCCGTTGTAAAAAATAGTAATGACGCAAAGCCAAATTGCCTTGTGAATATTCATCGCGTTGGGCGTCAGATATAACGTCGACGGCTGTGGCGGTAGAGGTAAATGGCTACCACCATATGTTTTGTCATCACACTCATCATCCATAGCCCATAGCCTGGTGATATCACCGCCGAGGTATGGCCGTGTCGCGTTAATTCATACAGCCTACTTGGTATGCCTTATCCACGCGCTCATAATAGTCTTTTGTAAATCTGTTATTTCCAAGAATAACAAAGCACAAGCATCACTCAGAATACTTGGGCATCGATGCACACGCCATTCATTCAGTAAAAAGTACAAAAATAACTTTCTGGGTGTAATTTTAAATTACTCAGTTTTTCACATTAGTTCATAAGTAAAATGTTATTATTATTAAATTAGTAAAAATCAACACTGCACTTTGTTTCGCTAGCAAATACATACGAGTACTAAATAATATACTTTTAAACAATGTATAAATGTGGTTTTATTTCAGATATGCAAAAGTACTTCTTGGGTGGATGTACGATGTTCGTATTTACCTCAAAAACAAATTGAAATTTTAAAAAATGTCAATGTTATCTGTGTAGTGTTATAATTTAAGGACCGGAAAAATGCAATATTGCAATGCAAAAATGCATTTTCCATTGTTGTTAGTAAAAATTGCATTTTTTTACAATATTAGTGCAATTTTTACATTTTCCGCCAAAGAACGGCAATTTCCAATGGTAAATGACCTCATGACCAGTACAAAAAAGTTTTTCTAAAAGCTCCAACATACGTTCAATTTTGAACAGACAAATTTCAAAATTTTCATTTACCTCCGTAATTTGTTGGGGCACATATACCTATACTTATTTTAGCTGCTATATTATGTGCTAACAAGTACGAAGAAAGTAGAAGTGTAATTAAATTGACTTCTCTGTCCGCTGATCATAATTTACAAAAGGCATAATTTCCCCCAGGAAAACTTTTAAAAACACTGCCCCCCTTACAATCACTTACCACTTGTTTTTTTTACCCCTTACTACTTGTTTTAAAACCTACACAATAGAAATAGAATAAAAATTTTGTATGGTAAACGGTTGTTTATCAGTTGTTTAAAATTTTAAAAGTTTATTAGTAAGAATAAAACTTCCACAGAAGGTAAAAATTACCTTTAAAATTTGATGAATTGGTCGAATTCTGTGAAACAACTGGCCCTTAGTTAACTATTTTTTTAATAAAATGTGAGGCATAATTCAAATAAGGTTGGAATATTCTTTGGTTTTTTGCTGTTTTTCTGTTTAGATACATACAGTATTTTTGTAAATCAATAATCTACCTTTAAAATATACAATAAATGATAACTTTTATTGGAATTACCTTTGCTAAAACTCAGAATTTCATTACACAATTATTTATAACTCAAAAATTAATTAAAAAATAACATGAAACTTAATTTTTTGGAAACTCATCAGTTTTCTTGTGTTTTTATGGGTTTTTTTCTAAACCGTTTAATTTTTCGTCAAGTTTCGATGCTTTTAAAAGTGCATATTTTCAAATTTTTCTTGGTTTTGTCCGCTCTTTAGTTATAACTATAGGTGTTTTTGGTATTTTATTAAAGTTATTGCATTGTGTACATTCACCCCTCTGAAATTTTTAATTAAGAGCGTTTAACCAGCCAGCGGACGAAAATCCACATTTCGTCGAAAGTTGTTCTTACGATCGTGCAGGGCGGTTACAATGAGAAAGATTAATTATTCTCCGTACCAGCTTTTTTAAATTATAACTCAATATCGAATTTATTTCAATCCAAATTAGCTTTAATTTATACCTTCATTCAAAAATGCTGAAAGGCGTGATGACAAAACTATTAAAATAGTGTACTTTTTGTAGTTATTTTTTGATTATAAATATTTATCATTTTTCAAAAATGTCTAAATTTAATAAGAATGTTAAAAAAATCTGAAATATATGAGTTTGTAAGTGCGCAAATAAATACACAAATAGACCAATTTTCGTCAAGAAACACATGTACGTACATATTTTTTAATGATTTTATTGAAACTAAAATTAAAATTCTAAAACATACGTTTGCTAGATAATGTATTGATTTATTTTACTGCATGATTATATTATTTGAAATGGGTGTGGTATAATACAAAAACTTTTTAGAAAATTTAACAAATCTGCCAACGACCTATGGAATAACCTTATTATACTAAAAATTTTAAAAAATTCTCCAAATTTATTACATACGAATGCTAGATAAAAGAACAATCTTTCGAAATCCATTTATAATTTTTTGTGGAAAAGAGTCAATACGTCTAAAATCTTTTTTGAAAATGACGTATTTCAGGTTTTCTCTGGTAATGCCCTCTTAACAGAGTCCTAGGTACACAAACTCATTAATCTGTTCCAAGGATTCGCCGTTTTCGTACCCCATCTTTAAAATACAATAACTGGACTCGACACTGTAGAATTTTATAGTGTTTTATATGATGATGAGATGTTGCAATATATTATCAATTTTGAGAGAGCTTTGCGATTTTTTCATATTTTTTGTCGGCTTTAGTTCAGATACAAACGACGGAAATCTGTTTAACTAAATAGGTAGGTACATATTATATTATTAGTATGCATAGAGATACGTTTTGCAATATACAGCAACAAGTAATTCCGTTATCTCTAAAGTGTTTGCCGGATATCAAATTATGATGGAATGCATCAATCACATCGATATATTATGTCGACGATCAATCATCGATGATTATTGAAAGCCTTTGTTTCTGCTAAGTACCAGGAGACCATATCGCATGAGGAAGTGATGAAGTATCTAACGGTGCGCAGTGGAACTGACCATGTGTTCCGTGACACGCGGATGGCTTTGATTGCTCTCACGGCATCTCCACTGGCGTTATGGAATCTCCCATTGTCTGACAGGCTGTCGGCTGTTGGCTGTCGGCTGTTGGCTGTTAGCTGCTACACCATTGTTTCTCTCCGCCGAGGGCAGCAGGAGATCGTGAGAGAAGCTGGACAAATTGCAGCGCAAACGCGCTACAGGCAAATTGTATAAGATAAATGGCATATTATTTTGTCAGTGTCAGGTACAAAATACTTGGTACGCGCTGTTGGTCTAACGACGTTCTTTTCTTGGGCATGTTTCTTTGGCACCACAATTTGCTTAATAGTTTAGTATTACAGCTCTTTTTATTTTGCTGTTAGGTAATACTTCAATTGCATGTACAATTTTTTCAATTTGGGAGGCGGTATGGGGACCGCCGCCCGGGAACCATTTATTGGATAACCAAAACCTCTGCCATAGGTCACCCCAAGTGGTTCTCTACGTTTGGTGACTTAGCAGGAGTGCCCGGGTTCATGAGGTGAGGTTTGTCCGGATCTTGGCGGCGGATGCGTCTACCCACCAGGTGCACGGCAGGCCGGATCGGGAGAGAATGGTTGAGGGAGTCCCTTCGACTTCTCCAGCAGTACAGTCTTGGAACATCGCCTTACACCTCAGTGAGAGGGATGTATTCATGTGTATGTCACTCCTAAACACTCTGACCCCAGATTCCTACCCACCCCTCATATCTCTCCTTACTTTCCTAAAAAGACCTGCACACCGCATCCCCAAAGATGAGATAGGCCCTAAGAGGGATAATTTTCCTTCCGTGTCACCTGTCATGTTAATGAATATAAAAATGTATTTAAAAAATATATTTTTATTCATATTTTCCTCATATCCTTATGTGCTTTCGCGTTGTATATAATTATTTCCAAAAAAATTGTGTTTGTAAAACCGCCCTTGAAAATTGGTAATGTATACGTATATTATCATCAATTATATAGAAAATTTTAGAGGGGATTCATGTGTGACCGTATTTTTTAATAATTTCCTTTGCATACAATGGATACTGAAAAACATATGGTTCATAAATAAATTTTAAAAAACGTTAAATTAAATAATCGCAGAATCGGTCATGCGGCTATTTCGTACCAACAATTTCGTAATAACCTACTTATAACTGCGGTTCAATGAATTCTAGAACTTGAATTTGTTTTCACTTAAGTATCATTTTGAAAATTGAGATTGTTTGTTCGAACAAATTCAGTAGGTACCTACCGATAGTATAATATATTAACAGCAAATTATTTGCCTTTTTCAAAATTGGAATTGAAATTACAACATATGTAATGTGGTCATGTGGGTCTACACTAGAATATTATATGGACATTCTAATTTCGGTTGTGACTAACTCCTGTTCAATGGATTTCCGTATCCCAAGGTCACTCGAAATATTGTCGTGGTCAAAATCACATAATTATTGGAATTCTCGCAAATTCGCTTTTTGAACTGGAATCATGCGTGGTTTTGAATTGGGCTAGCTAATTGGGCTCTTGAAGTATTGTTTCGGGAATTCGTGCCATTTATTATAAAAAAATAACTATGTTTAAAGTGATCCATGGATAGGAATTATCAAGAACCAACAGCAAAGTAAGGCTTTATCCGTCTTTCTTAGATTTCCGGTGATTGAAACCCGGTCGAATGCTCTTCTATTTTCATTTTTTGTAGTTCATTTAACCGCCAACCGTAGATTAACCATTTTGGTCCTTCGAGCCGGATCTTCATAGATTTAATTGAAAATCGGTTTAATTAAAGAAGACATTTGATTTGGCACAATACATTTCCAAATATACGTGTATAATTTTATTTCTCCTCTGTTTTTTGGAAATTTAGCACCGTTGCTTACTAGGGCGGGATCATCGGCTGTCGCATTTCCTTTCTTATTCATTGTATCCACGATACTTTACTATAAGTATTTTAAACTCTCTAACATTAGATGGGTATTCATGTTTCGCGTTCATGTATGACTTAATTGATTGATTAAATAATAATATTGAAAAATTTTGGTAATTTTCCTTGGCTGATGGATTCCTGGACTGCCTTCGTAACCGGGTAATTTAGTGTGGCGTCTGATTTTATGCCCGACTTGCAGCATATCGATAGAGAACCAATTTCCATACTCCGTACCTTGGCAACTTCTGAACCTCGGGCGCTGGGAGGCAAATCGTTTGCCATCGAAGTACGAGCACCTTGGTCCACGGAAAATCGTTTTGGGTCGTCCACAGTCCACATCATGGTATTTTAATGGAAGTGTTATTATGTAATCTCTGTATACCGTCAAATAGATTTATCGTGTTTGTATAGCTGCTGGCCGCAAGAACATAATGCTATTTCGTCTTTTTTTTAATAAACAATTCCATCACGTTTTGGATGCGAGATAATGGGAATTCTATAGGGCTGTTGTAGACCGATACGGTCTGAGCGCAAATACAGTACTTTTAAGAACCAACGAAATAATCTGACGAGATGAAAAATCTGTTTAGAGATATTATCTGGGCTCAAATATTTCACGTTTATTACAAACAGTATATCGTTTTGATTAGGTAATATGAAAATAAAATCATTTTCTACGTTCACTGAGAGACATTTTTAGGAAGAACATAAAATTGAGATATCTCCCATTCTTCGATATGCAGAGTATAAATATATATGTTTTATATGTAGAAATATATATTCTTATATATTTATACTTGATAAATATGATCGGTTTCTTTTGTTTCTGATAACGGTGCATACCCATATATTGAAATATCTTCTCTTTTGGGAGATATCTGTTTTAGCTCATTTTGCCTTGCAAAATGAGCTAAAAGAAAAAAAAAAAAATAAAAAAAAAAATAAAAAAATAAAAAATAAATAAATAAAAAAAATAAATAAAAAAAATAAATTAAAATTAAAATGGAGTTCTACAAATTAAACTTGATAACAATAAATATTTTGCCTTGCTATTAAAAAATGCACTCCGAAAACGACTTCTGTTGCCTAAACTCTTTTTTTTGCATTTTTGGGGATGCTTTGTGGAGGGTCTTTTTATGGAAAGGAAGTAGAGGTAGTTCCGAGAAGGAAAAATGTATGAGGGGTGGGTAGTAATCTGCGAGTCAACATGTCCAGGAGTGACGGACGTATGAATTCATCCCTCCCACTGCAATGCAAGGCGATGGGTCGAGAGAGTCCGGCTGGAGAGGTCAAAAGGTCTCCCTCAACCAGTTTCTTCCGATCCGACCCGTCACGCAGTAGGTGGGCAAATGCATCCGCCGCCAAGACCTCACCCCATGAACCAGGGCACCCTTGCTAAGTCATCAAACGGAGCGAACCACTTAAGGCGACCTACGACAGGGATGTTGATTATCCAATAAATGGTTCCCGGGACGGCGGTACCCAAGGCCTCCCGAATTGAAAAAAAAAATTATGAAGGTGAAATCAAATAATTTTAACATGGTTTATCACACTAATTGGCTATTTCCTTTTAGCAGGATGTGCCAAATTAACCAAAAAGAGGTTTATGCAAAAAAATATATAGATATTCCTTTCTGTCTTTTCAATCAATATATTTTCTTGTCTAAGTGATTTTACTACGAAATGACTACAAAAAATCCGGAAATCTTTGTGGTTCCGATTGATGAGCGCCGTTTCGCGGTAACGACGATGATAATCATAAAAATTATAGCTAATATTAGTTTCCGAAGGAATCATCAACATTTTAATAGAGTAAACAATGAATCATGAAGCGATTCTCTTATTACACCTAATAATTATACCAAAATGCAAATAGGTCTTCCATTATAAATTATAACCAACCCATGTACGGTGAGTAAGAAGCACTTCAAGGAACCTAGCCAACTCAGAGTTCAGCCTCAGCAGAACACATCATAAGAGTCATCCTTGTTATTTGTCATTGATGAGACCTTACAAGTGTTACTAATAAATTACTTAACTCGAATTTCACACCACGTATGTTTGCAGTCTAAAAAGCATCATTGAATTCAAACGGATAAATGGACCCAACAAAAACAAAAACATTCGAGTGCAGTTTACACGCGGTAGAAGCGAATCTTTAACAAAACAATCTCAACCAATACATGAAAAGTGAGGTCATAATCAAAGCGACTAATGAATGTAGACCAGCGTAATTTTCGTTTCATATCTCAACCAATAGGAGCCTTTAAAAGTGAAATCATAATCAAAGCGGTCAATGAGCGCAGGTGCAGTAATCGTCATTTCCGTTTCATCCAAAATCCAAATCATGACGGGGCTATAGAAGTTTTACTTCCAAACCCAATAAATCATCCCTCATCTCTTTCAATATCGAAGAAAATGCTAACAAAAAATACAAGAAATTAATTATATTGAGCTTATTTATTAGTGTATTGGCGGCTTAAGCCCAAACATAAGAAAAAATAAACATGTGTGCAGTTCACACGAGGTAGAAGTGAAACCTTCAGAAAACTAAAGCAGACAAGAGTGAGCAGGCTACGAAGAACCGCACAAAGAAGAGAGCGACTATTCTCTCTCATTATCTCGCAGGCTAAATCGTAAAGATGTATTTTTTTGGCCATTTTTAGTGTCGCCATATTTTGTTTCATCGAGTTTCAAATCACAACGGTGCTAAAGAAGTTTTAACTTCAAAAAATACAAGTGTGCAGTTAACACGCGGTAGAAGTGAAAACTTCAGAAAACTTAACTAGACAAGGGTGGGAAAGCTACAAAGAAACGCACAAAAAGGAGAACGATCATTCTATTTCATTTTCTTGCAGGTTAAATCTTAAAGACGTATGTGTTTGGCTCTTTTTAGTGTCGCTTTTTCGTTTCACCGAGTTTCAAATCACAACGGTGCTAAACGGTTTTTTGTTGCTGCAAAAATTATCTAAGGAGAGCTCCGGCATCAAGTTTGTAGAGCCTTATCTGTCTAGAATTTTTAACCACTCGAACTCTTGGCGTAATTTTCATTAAAATAGTTAATTAACTGGAAAAAAATCAACCAGTTGAAAAAACTATTTTTCTTTATAATACATCTATTTTCAATTTTCAACCTAGTTGCACAGTCTCTTGGGCCGGATAGTAGCCAATCTCTATAGGAAAAAAAATGGTTTAACTAAGAATCGAACCTTCCTTTCCAGGACTGGTGTCAAAACCAAAGCCAAATCCTATTTGGATATATCGACATTTATTTCGCATATTAACAGTTGTAAATTAATAAATCAAGATTGAAATTGAAAGAGTCCTGGGTTCGAGTCCCAGAGGTGTCAATATCTTTTTTATGATTTTTCTGTTTCCAGATTTTCGATTGAGTTTCGCTTATATTGTCTTCATTTAATTAAATATTAAATATAATGTCACCTAAATTCAAAAAATGCTTGTGTGCGCGTGTACGTGAACGAGTGCCACCAAAAGTAGATATAATCCATTTTTATGATAGAATGAGTTTATCTGCCATGATTCAGCTTGATCGGATGTCGGAAATTGCGTCAATTTCCACTTAAAGATTCCAACTCATTTTTTCAAGGAAACAAAATCGAAATTCAAGGTGTTGCATTTAAGAAATCATCCCATGAAAAACAAAGTTTTTTTACAGTATGAAATACATAAATTTTTAAGTGCGTTTTAAAACTTTTTAAAGGTAAATAATATATGCACTTTTCAGTTATTCCAAGATAGATAGAGTTTATAAATGGCGCTTAATTGACTTTTCCGAGTAATGGATTGCCTGTCCTCTAGTCGCCCCGCCCGCCTCACATTGCTGCTGCGACTACTACTAACACTAGGCCTGGCCAGGTAGGCTGGTGGGCCGGTGGGCTGACTGACGTATCCTTGAGAAGGACCCTTCATACTAACTTCATACCTGCTTATGAACTGGTTTTCTGCCATTCCACTACAGTCCGGGCGTGCAGAGAGTGCCCGCAGCCCAGTGGCAAGTGCCAACTTACCGACAACTATGAAATGAAAACAGATGCCAGAATATGAATAAAACAATTTAAGTTTGAGTTAATTGATAGCAGGCGAAATAGCTGTATTGTCCTATCTCCCTACGATATTTCTGTGTCTAAAATTAAATTATTATATATTCGGTGTGAAACACGCGCGCAAACAACGCGCAACGCAACTTGCAGTTAAAGTGCACGCAATCTTAAAGCATCACAGTGCACGGTAATTCAAAGCTCCAGATAGATTTTTAATTTGATTATTTCATATACATTTTACAAATTTTAAATATTTTATATACGTACATTCATTTGCATTATCATGCCCACCATTCTAGGCTCATGCCTGTATCATGGCAGTGGTATAAAGGCTATATTACAAAGTAATTTTAAGACACCCAACGGTTGACATTTGTCATTTGAATGATTTGCCGGCCTCTGCGTTTCCTCCCTCCTACAACACACAGCATCCATGAAGATGACATAGGCCATGTGGAGTTAATATAAAAAATAACATTTAATAGTGTTGTTATCAAGTTCTGCAATTATTTTAGTTTTTATTATTGTTATGACAGTTATTCGACTTACAAGGCCATTTTCAAACTGTCAAAAATAATCTATATATAGTGTGCTTTTGTTCATATAATTTGATAAAATAACCAACCGCATCAAAGGCGAAAATATAAAATAAATAAAGTACGATTGTCACGATATTATTTGGATTTCGTCGGAATACTGTGAATGGTTAAAAGTAGCCCATCTGTTTCAAGGTGATAAAATTGGAATGTTAAGAATTATGAAATATACTGAAGCCGTGAATATAACATTAGTAGTGATTTGCATGCTTGAAAGAAATTGGTAATATAATAATATGATTATTACAATTTCGAGTGCGAGTATAAGTATGTAGAAAAGGGATCACGTAAAGTTAGTTTCACAATACAGTTATTTGAAATTTAATCGAGACTCAAACGCCGTCACCAGTCAAACAGTTCAATCAGTTTTAATTTTATTGTTTCAGTCACTTTTAAAGAGGTGTCAAATAAGCCAATAAATACCTCTGATGTGATGTTCGGCATTGAATTGCATTGAACAGGTTGTTTTAGACATTGACTTCCATAAGTGAAGATCGTCTAAGGCCTGGCTTCATTAATTACAATGCACAACTGCATGGCCAAGAACAATGGTTAACTCAATAGCTAATCCACCACCTTGAGAATATTTGCATCGTGTTGTGATCACAGAGACAAATTAAATAAAAACAGATGAGTGGGGCATTAATTCAACTCACAGCATTGACAACGACGCTGCATATAGAATGCAGGTAATAACATTATAATCTGCATTTTTACGACTCCAGTACACTATATTGTTGAATGTTCAATATTATAATCTTCTACCTAAATAACCTTCCATGTATCAACCGTTTTATCCGAGATTGACGAAATTTTGTACACGCTACCTTAAAAACAAGAGGAATGTCTAAAAAATTTTAATGCCGAAACTAGATTTTTTACCGAAACTTGCCGAAACCGAAACCGAACCTTCGGTCGGTCACTATAAGTAAGTCATTTCAATGCATAATCATATTTTCATAAAGACGCTTTTGACATTGGACACCAAAATAGCAGTCGCGATAAAGAATACTACATATAATACTCGCAGAACTTAAAAGCATTTTTAAAATAGAATTTTCTATTTAAAAATTATATGTATATATATATATGAAACGGAGATAAAAACAATAACTACACACAAACAACACACCGACTATGAGGGTTACTTTAATTTCGGCAGGAACTTTATAAAGGTTAAAGTTCAAACTTTTTTCCGCTTTGGGTTAAAGTTACCCGCCAGGGCTAAAATAACCTTCACCCAAGGAGCATAACTAAAAGTTTATCAACTTGTTAACTTATCAACCTCAGACTTATTAAGAGGGTATTTTTAACATATTGACTTCTTGCATCAGTTTCCACAAAACTATTTATTTTGTACACAGACAAAGTTAATGTGTAGTTTTAAAACATAATTTATCACAAATAAAATAACCTATTCAAAGAAAGATGCTTATTTGAATTCCGCACTCTGAATCTGTGACTCTTAAAAGCAAGAAAAATCAATCAGTTCAGAGATTTCTTGTTAGAAACCAATAAAGATAAGGTTAACTAGGTACTATCAAAGGACCAAAGGCTGTGTCGGTAATAAACTGAAGGATCGTTATGATTGAATAGACTCGCCCGAGGAGCTGACTGGGGAGTAGTTTCGAGTGGGTGAAGGAACTCGTTATCCTGCGACTTTTTTTCATTGGTGCAAGGCAGGATCTGCCAATCAACCTCCTGCCTGTGGGACGACCCCGTCCGCACTACCATCACTGCCAACTCCACAGTGGGTGTTGTGGATGACACTCGGATGATTAAAAAAGCTTATTAGCGTTATCAACAGTGAACTCTTGCATATAAAAAAATATGTTTCTAATTTTTTTTCTTATTTAATTAATCAACACCAAAATTTCTTCTTAAATCATAAAATTTCTAAGTAGGTACTTAAATACCTACCTACTTTATTACAAACCATAAAATTTACTTATCTAATTTTTTTCAATGAAGGAATTATACAATTTTTCCAAAGAATTGTCACTATCTCAATGAAAACTAGTTCACAGGTTTCTTGGTAGAAGTAGGTACTATCAAAGGACCAAAGGCTGTTTCCGTAATGAATATATTTTTTTCAAACTTTCTTCAGGCAATGAGAAATATTGAAAAAATGCGAATAAAAAAGTTCAAATAAACACGACGGTTTTACATTTGAAAAAAAACCCTGTACTAAACATTAAAACGGTCACCATCTTGAACCTGAAACGGAACATACAAACAAATTTACAGACAGTGGAGGTAATCCACCTCTTACCCGCCTTGGTATAAGTAACTGATGGTTACTCCTTCAAGGCTCTCGCAAGATTCTAATTTTTTTTGTTAAACGAAGCTACATTTATTTATTTTGAACGAATCTAGACCTCCAGTGTCCATGCATACGTTGTTAGTAAGCAGTATGCAAGTGCTTAACAGGAAAAACAAAATGCAAAAAATAGGTTAGTAAGACAAAGATAATTAAACAGGGCAAAAGAAAACTCATTCATGAGGCTCCATGAGGCGGCATTGCATCTGTAAAAACCCGCAAGCACCTGCATAAAATAGAGAACATAAGTAATACAATAAATCTCAAATCAATTGGCAAGTACCAACAAAAAATGTGAATGGCTTTCGGTCTGATCATAAACTACACTTAGCTTCCGTGTCCCTTAGCCAACCACTCAGTGAAGCCTCAAAGAATGTTAGCTGAATATTTGGGGTAAAATACCCGAAGACTAAAAGAAATTTCAGCGTTGGGTAGTCAGAGGCAGGACAAAGGATAGTCAAGGTCGTCTGATCAAGCCTCAAGCCTGCACATGTCATTGGGGGAGGCGCAGATAGATTTGAGAAGGATCTGCAAAATTAGTAATGTAACTAAAGATGAAGCAGGGACGAGGTCCAGCACACCCCCGTATGGGGATAGGGGAGAAAAAAAAAAATTTACAGACAGAAATCATCGAGCTAAGACAACTTCTGAACGTTCAGTCAATTAATATGGCATTAGAACAACAAACTCAAGCATTTTTTAACTTCGCCTCTACCTAGCGTCCTATCCTGACCAAAGATAAAGAAAACAAATAATTTAAGGTTAAACGTAACGTACATTATAATATCTATGCATTCACAGATGCGCCATTTAAATTATTTTAGGTTTATAATACTTTTTACACGTTATGCTTTAAAATATTAAGATGAATTAATTGTTTGCGCCCGTACACAGTTAATATGAACTTAAATAAATAGTTTTTTCCATAAATAAACCCAAATCTTTCAAGAAAGTCTGACAAATACAATATTGGATTGAGTGACCGATACAAAATTGGATTTGTCGGCCTTTCTTGAACGATTTGAGTTTGTTTATGGACAAAACTATTTATTTATATTCATAATAAATGTGTACGGGCGCAAACAATTAATTCACCATAATATTTTAAAGTATAACGTGCAAAAAGTATTAAAATCCTAAAATAATTTAATTGGCGCCATCTGTGAATGCATAGATTATAACGTACCTTACGTTTTTAAACCTTAAGGACCTAAACTGGCCAGTTTGCTCGGTCGCACTCACGGACACAGGAATGGTCGCACTAGAAAAAATGCCAATATTGCATTATCCTGCCACAATGTTTTAAAAGCACATATTTTCGGCACCACATCATTATGCTGCGTATAAACAGGAGAACAAAAATGGACGAGCCGAACAACGAATTGTGAAATTAACGAAGCAATCACAAACAGCGCGGAAATCCGCTTGCGGTTGCTTCGTTCCTCTCGTCCATTTTTCTCATGTTGATACGCAGCTTAAGAAACGGAAAATGATAAGCCAGTTCGAACCTTCTATTCCGAAACGGTTGCGTGACAACTCAACAAAGTGGCATTCCAAAGTGATGAAAAAAGTGCATAGCCTAACCTAACGTAACCTATCGAACCAAGTTTTTTTCATCAATTTTAATGACTCTCAAAGGAGTGATAAAGTTGCACATTGTTGAGTTGTCCGGTCACCTCCGAAACATATTCGGATGATGTTACGAAATACTAAGAACGTTTACAAATCTTTCGTAACATTATTTCGTTTTTGCATAGGTATTTATCTCGAGTTGGAAAAGATAGATTAAGATCTGAAGAACTGAGATGCATAATGAAATGTTTTATTTATTGAAGAACAACGTTCTCACGTGGAAAAGTTGGTTGTCGTAAATAAGAAAATGTAAATCGATAAATTCAAAACTCAAAGATCTTTTAATCTTCAGTACCTCGAGTAATTTGTACGGAAAAATAAGAAGACCGTACCTTTATTTTTATATATTTTTTTACATTTATGCATCAATAGATTTTTACAATTTTATACATTTGTTTCTGTATCATTAATTCTATTGACAAAGTGGCTATTGCTTAGCTATACATTCAAGTTTCTCCTGGAATGTATCTGGTTTTATCAGAAGTACTTCAAATATAGTACCTACACAAAATAAATAATTAAATTTAATTAAATTATTAGATCCAATCTCTAATTTAATACACATAATATAATATAATACAAATAATATATATTTTTTTAATATCAGTAGAAGTGAAACCTTCAGAAAACTTAAGTAGACAAGGGAGGGGAGGCTATGAAGCACCGCACAAAAAGGAGATTGATTATTCTATCTCATCTCTCGCAGGCTAAATCAAATAGATGTATGTGTTTGTCTCTTCTTGGGTCGCTATTTTTCGTTTCATCGAGTCTCAAATCACAACGGTGATAACGAAGTTTTCATTTAAAAAAAATGATATAATGTAAATTAGAATGCTAAAGCAAATAATCAGAGAAAAAAATATACTGAGAGATTTCATCTTACTGCACAATTACTTTGCTCCTAGGTATGACGGCCGGCGTAGTCCAGCGGTAAGGCTCTTGACTAGCACTCCGAACGTCACGGGTTCAAATCCCGGCGTGGCAAATAAATTTTATTTGATTAATTTGTGTATTTTTATTTATTTATTAATTTAAAATAATATATAATACATTTGCGGCACGTTCAAGAGTGGAAGATACTCTCAGTATCGCTCTGGTGTAAGACCACCATTCAGAATTGAAACGATGCTTGAAATGGCGTTAGCCGTGTTTGGTGACCAGATCTGAATAGCCAGGTACTTCCCCATCTCCCTCTTCCCCATCTCCTTCCCTTCCTCATTACCTTCAGCCTCACAACATACCCCAATTGGGGATGCCATAGTCCCACTGGCTCCAGACGGGAGCAGTTGGGACTCTTGTGCGGTATACATGTAAAAAAATCATAGAACTTAAACATCATGTTGTATTAGGTAGTCAAAAAAAAATTCACCCAAGAATGTATCGATAGAGATCATCCAAAAATGACTCACGTCCTATTGGATGTAATGAATGCTAACTGTATTTATTGATAGCCTCCAAAACTCTGGTACATGACCACACATCGAGCAAACTTAGAATAGGTAAACCTATAATAATTATGACCATACATCTGTACACATGTTTTGTGTGTACTTAATATTATGATATTCATCGACAGGTTTGATTAACCTTGCCAGTTAAATAGAATGTGGCATCTAAGCAATTTGATACTCGAGCAACTATTATGCCTTAACACCTAGCTTCGTAGCTACCAGTAGTAGGGTAGAGTGGGGATTGTTGAAACACTTTTACTGTAACTATTTGTAGTAATATTTCTTTCGTATTTATGGATAAGATGTTTATACTAGATGTTCTATGATCTATCTAGTTATCAAATTAAATTATTGGATGGCCACAATTCGTACAGGTAAGCTACATTAACCACTTAAAGACGATGGGGAAATCTATTATTACTTTGGAGGTATGTTCGTAGGTATTACAAATAACTAACCAAATGACTGCCTCAACACAGGCTAGCCCAGTGAGGCGGGTTACCTGTAACCTCAACTTATAACTTCAATCACTAATATTTAAATATTACCTACTGTTCATGTGTATATTATTTTTCTGTTGTTAACTTTTGTACTTACATAATTGATAAAATAATGTATACTATTAACGTAGATTGATGGTTTTTGTAATTAATTTGTAGCCATTTATAATTTAATTTGAAGCCGACCAATAATTGTTATTAGGTTGTTATTAACGTGTGACGGCCGTTTCACCCTTCAAAGGCATCGAGAAACTGTGACGAAACTATAATCAACACAATTTGATAATGTCTTCGAAGGGCGAAACGGCTGTGAAGCGTTACCTAACAGAACTTAACAAAAACAACAAAAATAAAAAATATATTCACTTCTTCTACTAGTGCAAAATTATTTTGTGGTAACATTTTAAATTCAAATTAATAAATAACGTTGTATTAACCACTTAATTATTTACAAAAACCGACATGTTTCGTCAGCAAAGCTGACTTCCTCAGGGTTTTGACAGAACTAATTTTTAAAAATAGACATAAATAGGTAATAGAGAAAAATAATAGACATAAACAATAATAAAATTTGAAAGAAAATAATGTGTAAGGGACGAGGGGCAATATAGAACAATTAAAAAATTAAAAAAAAAAAAAATTTAAAAGGGGAATAGATTTAATAATGGGTCATTTAAAAACAATTTTTGATTATTAATAATATTTAAATTTGCATTAACGCTCTTTCTAATCTCTAAAATTTCTAATTTATCTAACTGAAAGCCATTGACATTACAATGTATTAATTCTATTCCACTGTTAAAATTAAAGGTATGACTAGTTTCTATTAAATGGTTGGCAAACTCCGAGAAACTATTATTATTTAAAGCTTTCATATGCTCTTTAATGTTTTTTATTGTTTATGTCTATTATTTTTCTCTATTACCTATTTATGTCTATTTTTAAAAATTAGTTCTGTCAAAACCCTGAGGAAGTCAGCTTTGCTGACGAAACATGTCGGTTTTTGTAAATAATTAAGTGGTTAATACAACGTTATTTATTAATTTGAAAAAATATATATCTACCTTCACAGTTATAATATAATATTCTTATCTTTATTGATTTTTCGGGTGTTACATCGAATTGTACTTCCTCACTTGCAGTGTCCATCATCAGGGCAGATTTCTGGATTGAAGTGATGTGTGTGGATATTTTTTTACATACTTTCACGTAAGAGGCCCTGATGAAATAATTTCCCACAGGGCCTACGTCATCTGAGATGCTGTGTGGATGGTCTTTTTGAGAGGAAGGAATGAACATTGGCCTTGAAGAAACCCATGTTGAAGGAAGGAGGAAACATAGAGGCCGGTAAATCGTTCCACAGCCGACCCGTTCTCCTGTGACCGTCTACATATCTTGGGCGCGCATTTGGCGTATTTCCCGACTACGCACCGTTGCCGAAGGGATCAATGCCGCTAGTTCCTCGAGGTTTTTTTTCAGGTATTTTAGAGCTCCAGACCAGAAGTGGCTGCCAAATTCAACCGTAGGGCTCACTTGCGATTTGTACAAGGTTAGCAGTATGCATGTGGTGACACGTTGTTGCAAGCGTTAATCATCTAATTGCCGATATACACGACATCTTTTTTCAACCCGATTCCAATTATACACATAAGTCAACATTTTTCGCTCTACGCGATCGCTATTTTCATCTCTGTTTTCATATCTACGATTTCAGTTGGCATCACAGCAAACAGCATGGTTCATGTGCTGTTTGCAGTGATAACAATTGAAATCTTAGATATGAAAATAGTGATCGCGTAGAGCGAAAAATGTTCACTTTTGTGTTTAATTGGAATCTGGCTGAAAAAAGATGTCGTGTATAACGGCCATTAATGTGATTTTAGGTATTTTATTGTCTAAGGATTTTGGTCCAGGTGTTGTTTAAAGCAATAAAGCTTTCGACAATGAATCAAGCATATTCAATTATGAATATTCAATTAAAAATCTGAAAATTTTATCGATTTAATAAACGCATTTCACTCAGCTGTGAATATGCTCTTCACAGAGACCTATTTAAATCGTCCATTACAAAAAAATGTATCTAATCATTTCCTTTTTGTGCAAATAATTGAATGTTTAACAACAGCCGGTTATCGCGTTTGGGCGCCGCGTAGCCCGAGGGCGGTGGGCCCCATGTAAGGAGTGAGGAGCCCGCCCTCCCACGCCGCCCAGAGCACTGAGCACTACACCAGAAGTCGCGGCTACAGCTTCAGTGCAGACAGCATTGACATCAGCATCTGGTGTTGGCCAATCTGCAGAGGTGGGCTGCGTTCTGTGGGCTTATGGACCTTGAAATACCAACAGCCAGCAGCTTGGAGCTGAGATTTTGTCAAACTAAAATTATTATCAACATCATTAAGTGAGCGGTTCGCTTACAGCGTTTCCCGGTATTTAAATACTTATAACATAATCACTGGTTTAAACGATCAGCTTCCACCGATTTTTAATTTACAAAATTATTAACACTGGACAAACAACATGGCATCTTGTCTAATTTTTTTACAGTTGGACGGATTTTTCAAATCTCCCGAGCTCATGATGTAAATGACGTTGTGAGATAAATAAATGATCTTGAAGAGATTCTTGCGTTAGCCTAGCCAAGACATTCCTGAAAGAAATAAAAAAACCATGCAGGTTGTAATCGTTGGAGCTCACCGATGACAAGTTTTTGGTGCTTTAACACATAGATATTTTATAATGATTGGTGAGTACGTTAACCCAGGTTTATGTTTCTTATTTTCTGATTACACTATGCACAAAAATGATTTTTTTAATATTTTCTTCGTAATAGTAATTCGCCTTACTCATAATCGCAGAATAACATAATACCACGGTAATGCGAACGGATTAGGTGAAATCTGTACCGTTCATTTCACCTAACCCGTTCGTATTATTTTATTCTGCGATTATGAGTAAGGCGGAAGGTATAGGCATAGAAAGGACTGTTTGAAATGTGCATTATAATCTCCAAATTAAAAAAAAGCATATCATATTATTAACTCTTTTTTTAAAGAATTTTTATTTTGCAGTTAGAAATATATTTCTATAAAACAACGCACATTTTTAAAACAGTTAAGCATTTTGATGCAAATTATCTATTGAATTTTATTCTACAACCTATCATCTTATGTTCATAACCTATACAACAGAAACGTAGAGCATTAAATTAAACTACGTTGATAAGTAATAAATTTCACTTTCCAGGGTTCCATTATACCTTGGATTAGGTATAACTAAACACCTTTCTCAGTTCATTATAATAAATCACCCTTTGATAGAGTTACACTGAGGAAATTACTCCGCATTGAATACAATCTCGGGAAGAATATAAAAACCACCGTCTCTGCCTCTTGTATCTTACTTCTTACTTCTCAGTCTTCTCGCTGCATCTCCAATCTCTGAGAAAGTTACAGAGGAGGTCGAGGTCGGCATAATCATTATTTAATATTTCTTCTTACATAATGCGTTACTACTTTCGATTTTGTTGGATTCTTTAGGCGCGAGAGTGAATCCATTCTGGAATACATTATCGTTATTATCGAACATTTATTTATGTCTTGGGCCATACTACTGGAAGCGTGGGTGCATCTCCTTATGGAAGCAAGAGCCATTTTTAAAGAGGCACAAGGTTAGAATAATTTATGTGTTGACTTTATTATTGATCATCATTGGCAAAATGACAAATATGGAGAATTCTTTCACATATTTCTGTACAGTGTAAAACAAGAACATTCAGAGACGAAAAGAAAGAAGTAAACATAGGTTTCAGGATATCATAAATACTAATCCGCAGACTCCGAGAGAGCTTATAGGCATCCAAAACAGTCTCAAAATAGTGTTTACCTATAAAGTATTCTTAGATTTTATGTATTTGGACAATGCTTAGGTATCAAACTAAACACTGGAACCCAGAGAAACTTATGTTAGCTGATAAATTTAAGGACTGGAGAAGCAGAGGAAGGTCAGGGAAGTTTCCAGAACATCGACACCCACAGCTGTCCATCAACACAGAGTAGGATGGAGGAGCCAAGTTCTAGGGATACTGGCGTGAGGTTTACGATACTCATATATTGAGAAATTTATTTTTAAAAATGTTTTCAGTGTGGCACTGATTAATTGTATAAATCCTTTCAAGTTTTTTGGACTTGATTTGGATAAAAAGCTCTTGGTGTAGTCCTTATTTTAGTAGGTACATGCACCTAGGTACCAAAACTATATGTTTTCCAGTTCATGTTGAGTAAAAACGAAAGTAATCTAAACTTTAATTTTATTTTATCAAAAAAAGAACGTCCGCATGGGTTCAACGTGACACAGGTGTACGAACACGTAATCATTGATATTAAAATTTAAGAACCTTAGCGCATAGAGCCCAAACGTTGAATTCTTCTACCAAACACAAAAATTTAACAAAAACATCGATTACAGCATTCAAGAAATATTTCCCGTTTGCAATGAATTTTACACGCTCGTAAAACATTCAATTCAAAGTTTGAAGGCAATAATAAAAAGGTGAAAACAAAGTTTGGCGCATTTTGACGTTTCACTATTGTGAAGTTCGTCTATTACAAAGTTGTTAGCAGCTTACCTGGGATTTGCACAGCGCGGCAAATGTCACTAAAAACAAACTTGTCCTTAACATCACCATTTTTAACCACATATTTTCACTTGTTCACTGAATAGTTGTTCGTTATGGCATAACACTCGGCTGGCGGGGTATTTAGCCGGCCATGACAGACGGGTAGAGTACAGAGCTGATATCGCACGCAGATGTCAGACAGCGGACAGAGGTAGGTTGGTAGGTTGTTCGGTTGGTTGAGGAGGGACACTCGAGACACTAGCGCACCTGGCGGCCACTCATATAAAACTGAATCCCATGGGGCAATAGCAATAGCGTATTCAAAGCCTCCTGCGCCAGAGCCTGAAGTGGAAAGCAAGATGGAAAAGCTTATCCTGAAAAGTAGACGCGAAGCCGGTTGGGTAAATTTTCAGGATGATTGGACAGAATTTAGAAAAATTTTGATTTATCGTAATTACTAAAGAAGACACCTATTTGGCTTCGAGGCGATGGAAAGTATTGCATTTTAAATTTCATTTACTTAAAACAATAATTTGCTTTCGTCGTATTGGCTGACAGCAATTTACATTAATCTACGTTCGGATTATATGACATTTTGTATTGAAATGGTGATATTTTGAATGTATTTATTTATTTATTTATTTATGAAATTTTCTTTTCCATCGCCCCGAATGCAAATAGTTGTCTTTTATAGTAATAAAGGTGAATCAAACAGTTTTTTCTAAAAAATATTCGTATTAAGCGTGTCCAGTCAACTCGAAAATTTACCGTCAATAAGGTCAAATATCCTGAATCGCTGGACACAAATTATTTTTAAAACACTTTGAATCAATTTAATAACAGTGTCAAACAACTATTTCAGTTACCGGAAATGTAATTTTTTTTTTGCCAACTTGTTAGGCATGATTTATGAAGTGACAGTTTTGTGGTTGTTTTTATTTCTTCTTTTATTATCACTAAGGACCTGAAATAGGTTGTTTGTTTGGGTTTAATTAAAAATAAAAAGAAAAATGCCTCCATAACCTTATTTCGTATTACCTATATCGAAACATGGCTGCAAGAGATATCAAATAATTCGTATTTTGAAGGAAATAGCTTATAAATTATTTTTTATTTTCCTTTTCCGATGAATTAATGAGTTATTTCTCATTGTTTTTGATTCTGGATATTGTTACCAAAAACATTTACAACACACATTATGTAATGTAAAACCCGTTTAATAAGTACCTTAAATATCTTTAATAAAAAAAATCTGAGTGCAGTTTACACACGGTAGAAGTAAAACCTTCAGAAAAGTAAACTTCGAAAGAATGAGACGAATGCAGAATATCAGGAGTATGTTATAGTATACGTTTTACGTTTTATTCTACGAAGTACCGCACAAAGAGTCTATCTGATTCTCTCTAAGATGGCTAAATCCTATAGATGTATGTGTTTGTCTCTTTTTAGTGTCGCTTTTTCGTTTCATCGAGTTTCAAATCACAACGGTGCTAAAGAAGTTTTCACGAAATTTAGTTTAAGTTTCAACCGGTCAATAACGAGTGGCTATTGACTTAATTTTTTTCTATTGTGGTTAAAATCAAGAGAAACAAGCCAACATTAAAAGGTGGGGGACGGTGTAAATAAAATCATATTAATAATTTGTCTCAAAGTAATATAACTGTTACTGTTAACGCCCGTACTTCTGTAAATCTTAAGATTTTCCTAAGTAAATTTTCTTAAGTAAATTCTAAAATTCTCCAATTTTTAATGACAGAAGTCCATTGGTAAATCCTAAGATTTACTACTAAAACCTAAGATTTACCAATTGACGGGCATTTACAGTAACATATCCACCGTTTGATAATGGCCTTGAACGCCGGGACAGCTGTCGCAATAACAAAACCTGAAATACTTGCAAAACTTATTGACGACCTCCGTAGTAATGATCTCGACTAGCAATTCAAAGATCGCGGCTTCACTTAAATTTTGCAGAAAACAGACTTGCAGAAAAGTCTATAAATGTTGCAAATTAAAAATTAAAATTTATCCAAGAAACTATCTAGATAGCATTTAGTTCGGGTTTGAATCTTGCAATCGTACATAAAGATAGCAGCCAATAAAAATATGCTTTAAGAAAATGAAGATAGTGTTGATAGTTCTTAGTGGAAGTACGATACTGTTAAATATGACCGAATCGGATAGGGACACATTAGCTCAGTTGGTAAAGTGGCGCCTCGGAAAGGCGAAGGTCCTGGGTTTGAGTCTCAGATGTGACCTATTTTTTTCTGATTTTTCTGTTTTCAGATTTTCCATAGAATAATATATTCTTCATTTCATTAAATATTACAATAAATTTGAAATTTTACTCATTGTTAAAAATAAAAATTTATTTAAATTTTATTTGATAGAATTGTGACATTTCACAATTTAGTTATTTAAAATAATATCAGGTATATATTTAGCGCATGTTACAGCAGTGGAAGATACTCTCAGTATCGCCCAGGTGTAAGACCACCGTTCAAAATTGAAAAGTTGTTTGAAATGGCATTAGCCGTGTTTGATAACCAGATCTGAATAGCCAGGCACTTCCCTACCTTACACTTATCCATCTATCCTCCTCCCCACTACCTTCAGCCTCACCCATTTGGGATGCTACAGTGTTACTGACTCCGGGGGGTTGTGAGCAGTTGTGACTCTTGTGAACTTTTTATTCCCATAAAAAAAGGTTTAAAAAATTATTTTCATAAAAAAAAATTGTTACCGATATCCATTCAATACTTATTTGTTTTAAAAAATATATTATTTCTAAAGGTGACGAATGAAATCTCAAATAATTTGTTGATTGGTTTAGCAGGTAAAAATACATTTGAACCACTGACAATTTAAACGCACGCCCGCAACAACTTTCGATTTCGCTTGTCTTTAACTCCATTACGACTTCGTAAAAAGGGGAACATAACGCATAATACCTGAAACGACGCAACATTCAGCCGGACGTTTTAGAAAGAGACAGATCTATTTTTATGTGCCGGAGTGATAAGTAAGCCCACAGGTAAGTTTGCAAGGAAAGAACGATGATCTTTTACTGGCAGGTAAAATCTAAGGGGTTCTGAAAAGTGGTCTATCACTAGGCTTATTGTTATTGATTGTTCGTAAGAATGCTTTGTCCTTTTTACATCTCTATTCATTGGGCATTCAGAGTCGAACTTCAATACCTCAATACCTCGGCTGGCTATATCCTCGATCCCAACACAAGCAACATTTTCAGCTTATTGTGATGGTAGTAGGAAATTTTCAAATATTGTCAGGTTACTTCAATGACTAAACAAAATACCCAAGAGAAGGACTTGGCATGCCGATCCAAATACATACCGAAAATTCCATCCAAATGATTATACAAAAATGGCGGCGGTTTCCATAATTATATTACGGAAAAAGTAATAAATATTGGTACCACCTTGGCCGCCATTTTCGTATGATCGTTTGAACAGAATGTTTTATTGGTATGCCAAGATATTTTATTTAAATCATTGGGTTATTCGTAACCCGGGAATGTTTGTCCTTCATTTCACAAAAAAAAATCAAAAATAAGTTTTCGTATTAAGACTTCTTTTTTTAGTAAGATTATGTTATTACTTTATCTGATAAGTTTACACAGAGTTTGTGACTTTAAAATGTACTTAATAGTTAAGTTTTATTGTTGAATTTAAAAAATATATAATATATATAACTATAGAAATTATTTATAATTGTAGGAATGTCGTTTTATTAAATTCAAGTAGGCGTATTGGTGAACACATCTTGTCAAAAAATACTGACTCAGAAATTAAAATGCATGTCTAATAATATTAGGAAAATAAAGATTATTTTATTACTTTTATTGAAAACATCCGAAAATTTGAAATTTCAAAAAGTTTGCTAGTGACATCTCTTGACTGACTCGATTACTAAACGTAGCTACCATCTTTACCGTCACAAAGTTTTGAATTTTCACCGTAGCGCCGAGTTTGGCGCTGCCGTCGCCCCACGTTAAATCGGCAAGTCGCGCCCTCAGAAAATCAATATTAGGCAATCCGTCGTGCGCGCTCTAACGTCGCCGAGTGTCGTTTCTCTACCCCTGTACACCGAAATTATCTGGAATTCACGAAATCCTCACCCAATTCTCCAATTTCATAAACGTAAGTATATTTTGTATTAAGCTTGTAATAGTTTCATTCACAAAATTAATGGTCAAACGCGAGTCGAAAAGAAAACCCCTTTCACATTGAAATCATTGTTATGTATATTTGCGAAAGCGCAAAGTTGAAATCAAATTAATTGTTCGGTTGAAAATTAGATCACTAAAACATTTTTCTTTAAACATTTGTAAAGATTTCAATTTTTAACAAGTTGAAGAAATATAACAAAATAAAGCTAATCTAAAAACGCGTGACCCATAAAACTTTAAACTTTTAAATGGTTGCATGAAAAGCATTTTATAAGGGGGTGAAAAGTAGCTTGTTTTTAATTTGAGTATATAATTGAATATGTTCTTAAAATATATTTATTCAGACACTTTCAATCACGAGCACATAACTAATTTTCGTTTTCAATATTAATTGGTCCCTCAGAATTATCCGTTTCAAAACAATTCACAAAAGCCCACAATTATTTTTATTTATTAAATTAGACGTTTAGTAATTATAATAATTAAAATATACAAATTAACTTTTATTGGAAGTTAAGGGTATTTCTTGCACCGAGGAGGCTTAGGAATAATACCTAGAAACTAATCAAAGAATTGGTAAAACTGTTTTGAAGCGAATACATAATATTTGTCTTTAATTTCGGGTGTTTATATCTTTAAATAATGATTGGAAACCAATAAAAGAAATTTACTTTAATGTACTGATTTCCAAAATTATCTTCTGTATACATTTTAACAATTATTCGAGCATTCGGTTTAAAAGAATACCGCCAAATGTGCGTAAATTTCTAAGTAAATGTAATTATTTTTAGAGTTCGATAAAACCATTTTACACGATAGATATTTTTGTGTCTAAGTTGTTGTATTCACTCAGTGGGTACAAGTTGTAAGATTCGAACTCGATTCGACTTTCTAGCAGAGAGTTCTATCGACTACCTTTCATAACAAGCTTTGCGATCACTACGCCGAAAATGAAGTGAAAACTAATATACATTTCACACCAACCATTTAACAAAATACATATTTTTTAATGCTTTTACCTCTCTCACGATACAAATCACACTAAAAAAATGATATAAACCCATTGACAATACACCCACATAGATTATAATACAAACAAAATATAATCCTTTCCATCTCAGATTTTATCCGATTGCTTCAATCTCCGCATTTAAGCCTACTTACAATGACGTTAATTCATCCAAATCGGTTTTATCAAACGAATAATAAGAGAATTACCTACCCACCCTTAAACTCCGAATATATTTGAGAGAGAAATAATAAATGCTTTATTATTATATAATAAATACTGTATTCAAAAGCTTCATTTTTTCGCTGTTTGATTTTCGGGTTTGTGGCATTGAGGGCCATGTAGAATTTTCTACTACTTATTGGCAAAAGTTTCGATTATTATGCAGTTTCCGCCAACATTGATCGTCTGGGCAGATATGTGGTGTGTATACACTGTATATGTAGGTAATCGAGCATCAGTCACCGATATCTGATGTATTTTATTGTGTTAACCAATTGAAGAAGAAGATAATACTAATAAACGAAAAATGAAACAAAACAAGACTGAAAAATAATAACCGGAAATTGAATAAATCGTCGCAACTGGAAATTGAACCCAGATCTCTGTCTTACCGGGACAGTTAACCAACTGGGCGATTGGGAGTAAATTATTTTTTCCTTATTTTTGTTGATCTCTTGAATTAACAATATCATCTTTAACAAAATTTTCCCATATTTTTCGCTGCAATCGTTTTGAATGATTTCAAAGTTTTAACAAATTTATTTGTAACCTAGATAGTGTCTCGGATAAACATATCCGATTTTTTTATGAGATCGACAAAAATTACGTAAAATAATTAGGTCCCAATGGCCGAGTTGGTTAAGGCATTGTCAAACAGATATCCTCGGTTCGATTACTAGTTGCGTTCACTAGTAGTGATTCACTACCTTTTTATTTAGCTGCCTTATCCTGTTTCATATTTTGTTTACATTTATTATATTTATAACCTCCAAAGGTTATTATAAAAGAATATAAAATTGAATTTTTATAGTGACTAGATCTACCTATTGCTAAGAGTAGCTCATAATAAGCCTTCTTTCTTGAGTTTTCAATTTCTCCTATTTTTGGTCAATTTTATCCCTCCATATCTTCTCAAATCATGGCTCCATCTCTGCTGCGGTCTTCCAGGTGGATGTTTTAATTCCTAGGTCCAGTGCTTGAGCAAAGACTTTTTAATTTTTCAGCATGACCTGCCTGTTTCTATTGCGGTTCTGCTGTTATTGCTGTACGTTATGGTCTACAATCCTTATATATACATATACATCTAAGCAAAAATCCCCATTAATCTAAACCACTTATAATGTAAATTTTAACGAATAAATTAATGTTACTGTACTGCTCGCGCTAATTTGTTTTTTTAAGTATTCTTTATTCATTGATTTGTTTGTTACACGAATTGAGGATTTTTCGAGCACCGTGCTAGGCACATGCCCGTGTTGTAATTGCATTATGTAGTTGATTATAGTTGCATTGTTGTATTTTGGCAATTACTGAGTGCTTGCCCTCCAGCCAATTATTCAGTTCAATTTACCTCGCCGAAAAGGCCACAAGTCCTTAGAAATCTAACCTAAAATATCGCTCTGCTTACCGCTTCGCGTACCTATAAATTCGCACTATTATAAAACAAATTTCACCACGCTCCCTTCTTTTCATTTACGAAACTAACAATTACCTTCCCGGTGTTAAACTCAGTGCTTAGTGGAGAGTACACAGCGGTGTTTGGAGAAATTAGTAAGTCGCTTCCAATTCTGTATTAAAAGGTAAATGCAATTCAATTATGGTCCATTACAACGGTACAAATGTTAACGAATAACTTTTTTATATTGATTTAAATGTGTCATTTTTGACTTGCCTCCAAAACGGCATGTTCATTGTTCATTTTATTTCGTGAATACGGCCGCGGCGCGGCATTGTGGACGTCACGCCGGCCAATGTCTTTAAAAGCCGTCTTATTAACCAGTAGAGTTTTTACATCATAAAATGTTTCAAACAATAAATAAATAAATAAATAATGACGTAGCCATTAGATTGCTTTTAAAATCAATGATTATAATTGAAAATATTACAATAACAGATTTTCAGAATTAGAAAAAATAACTTTAAATCTTTCACACATTTTCAACGAATAGTTTGTGAAAATACCTCATTAGTATAATTTTCCAAATATTTTTTTTCACGTAGCTTCACACAGGAGGCCCTGAGAAAAAAAATTCCCCTCAGGGCCTATGTCATCTTTGGGGATGCCGTGTGGAGGGTCTTTTTACGAAAGGAAGGAGAGAAAGTTCTGGGAAGGAAAAGGGTATGAGGGGTGGGTAGGAATCTGGGGGTAATGTGTCCGCGTATGAATCCATCCCTCCCACTGCGGTGCAAATCGATGTTCCGAGAGAATACGGCTGGAGAAGTCAAAGGAACTCTGTCAACCATTCTCTCACGATCCGGCCTACCATGCCGCTGGTGGGCATCCAGCCCCCAATATCCAGATAAGCCTCACCCCATGAACCCGAGCATTTCTGCTAAGTCACCTAACGTAGCGAACCACTTGGGGTGACGTATGTCAGAGATGTATGTCTTTGAGCAGAATAAAGTCATAATATTACGATTTTGTTATTTTTCATACTGGTAGTTGTTATTGTAGCAAACCCACAGCTTTTTATTATATTTACCCTCTTCTACTGTAGTGCAAAGTCAGGTTATTTTACTTCACCCTACTCAACACCCGATACGTCAATAATACATATCCAGGCAAGCGATGAGAATCATAAATCACGTATCTATTTTTCATTATTCCTTACGACAGCTGTAGAATATTTATATAAAACCCATCAAACTTAATAAGCAATATAACAACACCCATACCTGGCGGCCCCCATAATAATGAACAAAACACAAAGGCAATATAACCAGAGCTTAATTCGTAGGCCATTGCGCTACGAAGGGTGTCGTATAATTACATTTTTCTGATTACAGACTTGTTAAAATTTTATATGCTTTTTATTTGATTTGACCAAATGTTAGTTTTTGTGGAGCACTTTAAATGATTTATGGTGGCCTAAGTATTGTATTAATTTGGTTGATTGCTGTAAATACCCTAATAACTAGCTCTTATCGCTGGGCTGTGTAAACACTGTTCATTTGATAACCAACATTTACATACCAGTACTTAATTGCTGGCCACTGGAATCGATCGATGGATAAGGTATTTGATAACTAATTTGCACGTATTTTCGTTATATGTTTTTGGGGTGTTGTGCCGTGTTGAACGTAGTTTAATTTGCACGTAGTTTTAAATACACACGAGAAAAATGACCATGCATCAATTCTCCGCAGGGGAAGCAGTAAAGTTGGACAGAACTCTAATCACGCATCATACAAATAAACATAAAGGTGCCCACTATTCCGTTCCATACCATAACCGTACTATGAACGTATCAGCCACGAAATAAACACGCTACGCCCTACTATGCCCACTAGAACGTGCTAACACCGTATGATACCCGTACGTAACGGGTTTAGTGACCGTATGATACCCGTATACACCGGGGTTAGTAGGCGTACGGTGCCCGTTCTATCGGTTGTAGTCATAGAATGCACGTCTCCTAGAACTGAACACAAATCACGAACTGACGGAGTGGCAAGGCGGTTAGAACAGGGATCATACGCGTATGATCGCCGTTCTAACACCGTCGCGTGCCATGCATAGAGCTGACCGGCACCTGCGAAATATTGTCATCGAGAATTCGCCGTCTGTCCGGTCATGGTATACGACGGTGTTGGTCGGTGACGGGACGGGCTAGCGGGCAGCTTTTCATACTGATCGATACGGTCATGGTATGGAACGGTGTAGTGGGCAGAGACCTTAAAGGGTAAATAAAACCACAAATACCTATAAGTCATCCGAATGTGCGTTTGATAAGAGCCTTCAACGCCGAAAATGCTTTCAAAATAATAAAAGTGAAGTACTTACTTATTATTAAATTTGATTTTCTTCATACAAATTATCGGCTATACAAATTATATCCTTCTTATTTCCTTCTATACAAATTATCGGCACACTGTATGGAATATTTTTTATGTATTATATAGGTAGATATATCATAGTGTTATTGTTATTATGTTTGTACGAAGTGAACATTGGTTGTTGGGTTTTAACATAATAAGTATTATTCATATAGTTACATATACGGAATAGTCTGAATTCTTGACAAATCAGTTCCACTTTTTAAAATGAAATCCCTAAAATAATTTTCTTGGGGGAAGGTACTTTTCGCTTTTCTGAATTATTCACACAATCAGTTATAATTTTGTGAGCGACATTTTAAATTCAAAGCAAATTTGAGATCATTGAACCCGACTTCACACAGGACAAGCATGCAACCGAAATATTATTTTTTGATTTTTTAAAGTTCGTATCAGGTTGGTTATCAACCTCTTAGGATTAGTTGTTTCAAAAATTTTAACAGTACATCAAAATTGTCAAGTTAATTTTCACATTCTGTAAAAGTTCTATTCAAGTTCTATGATTATTTCAGTTTTATGAAGCAACTGGCCTATAATGATATAAAAAAAGAACTTGAATGGAACGGGAAAAAAAATTGATGAATTGTTAAAATTTTTTTTTAAACAACACTTCAAATATTTAAAAATTTTAATTTAAAAAAAATCTTCTTTTTTCATTAAAAAAAAAAACACTGTGTTTCCGATTTGCTGGCTTCCTAGCCCCTCTGTGTTATGGGAGGGAGTTCCTACGGCCTCTTAGTATTAAATATTTACATCAATTAGGATAGTATTTATTTATAGAGACAATTTAAGTGCCTTATTTTATTACGGTATTTTTGTTATTCGGGGATGAAGGTTTCATAAAAGTTACTTGAAAATTTTGAAGTGGCTTCTATATTATTAATAATTATTATATTGGTTACATTAAATTTATCATCATCCCTTTACTACTTACCATAACTTTCACGTAAAGATGTCAATTTAATTAATTTATATTACTACTCTTAAACGTCGCGCCGCGCGTGGTGACAATTTCTTTACTTTACTCTATTGTGACAGAGGGTCAAAATGTTTCCGCTTTGCAATAAAATTCAACCAAATGGAATACTTCTAAACGTATCCGAAAACTAAAGAATATAAGTAGAATTACGAAATATCTACTCTTTTAAATTTTATCATTCGAAATAAACGTATAATTTTTGAAATATAAAAATTTTGCAAGCAACCATAAAAAAGGCTTAAAAATGTTTTTTTCTAACTAAAATTACTGATAATGAATAAAAAAAACACATACATATTTTATAAGAAGACGTCACCATACTTTTTTGTCGTTTAATTATAATTATTTTAAATATAAATAAATGTCAGTTCATTCATTTTGCCAAAATAAATAATCCTACTATTTTTCAGTATTCTTTAAATGATGAAAATTTAAATTGTGTTAGTGAAATTATGGATCTAGGCATTATGTTCGACAGTAAACTCACCTTTGTATGTCATATTAATAATATTATCAACAAAGCCCTAAAGACTCTTGGTTTCGTTTTGAGAGCTGCAAAAGATTTCAATGATTTAGACACATTTATTATGTTATATAAAACCCTTGCAGATGCCAACTTGAATATAACTCTACGTTATGGTCTCCCTTTTACAACATTCATTCAGACAACATTGAAAAGATTCAACGGAAGTTTCTAAGGTTTATAAACTATAAATTGCATATTCCTATACTAAACATTGATTACAATTATTATCTCCTGGATAAAACGTCTCTATTGAAACTTTCAGAAAGAAGAATAAGCACAGATTTAATACTATTACATAAAATACTGCATTACAAAATTGACTGTTCTGAATTACTTCAATTTATCAATATCCATGTTCCCCAAAAATCATGTCGAAATTTATTACCCTTCTACTTCAATAACACCAGGACACTAGCTTATCAAAATTCTCCGTTTCCGAGACTTCACAGTCTCGGAAATAAATATTCTAATCTAGGTATTTCATCTGAAAACTAATCCGTATAAACGTTGTATATTCTATCACTTTTATTCTTCTAGGCACAAATAGTTTTACATAATTTCTTAAATTTTTTTTATATTGAATATGAGACTTCTTATCATTTTTACATAATATGTATTTTTATTTTATTATTTGTTTTGTTGTTACACTGTTTTGTGTATTTTCTTTTCTCAGTGTATTATATTTTCTTCATTGTTTGTTACTCAACTTATAAATTATAATGTAAAAGCTCATCAGGGCGTGTAATAAATAAATAAATAAATAAATATCCTTGAATCCTTTAAATTATTATAATAGCTCTATCAAATGCATTTTACAATCCGATCCTTAGATTAACAAAATATATTATTAATTTTAATTAAAAAACACTATTTAACAAGAAATAGTGAATATATTTGATAATTACGAAATTATATTTACTAACACAATGCTTTGTTTTAAAAAAGGTTTTACAAGTTGACTGACACAATATAAGCCTTAAAAAAATCGCTGACAAAGTCTTCGTCAACAGAGATGCCGTATTTAAGTCAAGAATTAATCTAATTTATGAAAAACCCTTGTTCGCGTTTTTAAAACATTTAATTTTATTTCAAAGCTTAAAATCACAGATCGCTCGCGTAAACAAAGCCCCCGGAACGCCTTTCTGTTGCGTTCCGGCTGATAAATAGCACTGGACAATTAGGGTATAATCCTGATTATTTTTTATAATCCCTTGAAGTCGTCAGCGTGGGCATCCTTTTTCTTTGACGGCTTGAAATCTGTGAAATCGAGGACTTGAACAACATTAAATTACATTACGCAGTCAAGACTGTTGCTATCGCCATTCGCCTTTTCTACTCCGAAGTTTTCTTTACAATTTTATGAATCAAATGGGTTCCGAAAACTTTCTGGAAAATCAATAGGTATATTATGTTATAAAAGAAAGTATTCAATGTGCGTGCCGCAGAAAAACTCAGATACGACTCCCGGTTCGATCATGATGTGGTAGCCCTCATCTAGCCTAAGTTATAAAGGCTGGAAATTTCGCCCCCTAGAAATTTCTAGAACAGTCCAGAATATTCGAGAGTATTTGAGAGCATTCCACAACATTCCAAAACATCCCCGGAACATTCTGGAATGTTCTGGGGAGTAGTCTGGAACGTTCGGGAACATCCCGAAACATCCCAAAGATCATTGTGGAACATTTCAGAACACTCTCGAGTGTTGTGGAACGTTCTGGAAAATTGTAGCTCATTCAAAGCCTTTTTTGTATGGGTGGGGCTACCCATCCGTAGGGGTATATAAAGCAAGATCCGTCGTGGGTTCGAACGTCAGTTCAATCTCATATCATCTCCCTGAGCGAAGCCGGGTACCCCAACTAGTAAATATATAAACTAATCTATCTATCTATCTATCTTCTTCTTCTATCTTCTTCTTCTATCTATCTATATAAATAAAAATGAATCGCCGAAATGTATGTACGCGCATAACTTCCGAACGACTGCACCAAATTGGATAATTCTTTTTTTTTGTGTTCGTTATTGTCCGGATAAGGTTTGTATGAAACTACCGGTGACCTCTGGCATTATGAAATTTGTATAAAAAATTAAAATAGGTGGCACGCGAGCTGTTTGACAACCGAATGCATGGAATGCGTAAGGGGGGAGGGGGAAGGCGGTTAGCGGGAGAAGGGGGGGAACTCGGGAGGGGGATTCACGGGACGGGGGAAAGGGGGAGGGGAGGGGGGAGAGGGAAGGTGGAAGAGGCAGAGTGGGAACGCGGGAGGGGAAGGGGATGCGGAAGAAGAAGGGGAGGCGGAATGGGAAAGGACACGCAGGGAGAAACAATTTCTTTCTAGAATGGCAAAGCAACGCATGCCGGGAACCAGCTAGTAACGTAATAAATAACCACAAACCGAACATAACACTTTCCAAATAATTAATTTATTTTGCGTAACTTGATATGATTCAACCTATTGCTCACATTGTTCAAAACTTTTCCCTGGATTTCTCCTTGGATAAAGTCTATTCAACAGGGTTAGTTTTTTATTTACCCCTATATAATAGTGGTAACTACGTGATATAAGAGAACTGTGTACTTAAAAGCTTTTTAATTAAACGTACCTAATTGTGAATCAAACGATGATAATTTATAAATTGAAATAAATATCTTTATACACAACACCATTTAATCAAAATAATTAACATATTATTTCAGAGCCAAAGGTTACGATAAACGTGTAATGAACATTAATAAATATAGGAATAGACAAAAGTATAGACAAAATAACATTGCAATGAGTAAAGAAGTATGGAAAAAATATATTAAAAATTACATTATTATCTACAATAGGTAATTATTACATTTATGGATATACTAAAAACTTTATAAATTGCAAAAAAATAATCAAAGAGTAACCAAGATAGATAAGTATAAGATTTTCACGGCCAAAAGTATTTTCGTTATTTGTTTGTGGGGTGTTATGCCATGTGGCGCTACCTCCTTCTTTAGCCAACATTTCGGACAGCGTTGCAGTGTCCATCATCAGGGCAGATAGATGTACACATCTATCGGATCTGCTCTAATGATGGACACTGCAACGCTGCAAGTAACCAAGATCTTTAAACAAGAAAAATAAGTTATCATCAATTTAGGTATGAATGTGATTTTTTAGTAAATTGTGGTGTATGAAAAGAAATTTATTTTCATTTATTTTAAATGTTGCCAAGGAGTTAATTTACGATTATTGAAGAAGTGATGATTAATGTATTAAAAACTAAGGTCCTTATATCATCAGGACACCATTGCGGCGCCACCACATAGGATACCAAACCAATCGATGTCCAGGCTACCGAAATTTGGTGGCTGACAGCAGGATCAAAATTTATAGCGCTATATTGTGACTCACTCACCTCGGACGCCAGTGGTAAAACCACTCCGTTATTCCGGCAAAATAGGGCCCTAAACCATATAATAACCATATCGATTCCAGATTTAAATATTTACGATACGAGGGATGAAAAGGCTGATAGGATCATTGAAGTAAGGGTGAATTCAGGAAATAAAATATTAAAACTATGAAAAGGCCTATAGCTAGCAGTCCACAAAAGTGATCTTATACCTTTTTTGAAGTGAAAACTTCTTTAGCACCGTTGTCATTTGAAACTCGATGAAACGGAAATCTATAGGATTTAGCCTGCGGGAGAATGAGATAGCAATAAAATATTCATTTAATTCATGGGTGCTCGATTCCAATATAATATCTACGACAAATCCATAGTCCCACGCAAGTCACCTTTTGTGTAGTGGTGTAAAGCGCCTGACGAACCTCTGCAGACGTTCAGCGGACCAAAGATGGAATCATAAAATATATATATATACTATTTTTGTAAAATCAATATCCAATATTCAAACTACTCCAAAATGAACAGGCAAAAGAAAACACAAAATAAAGCGACATCTAGTGACTCCGAAGGAGAAAACACAAATACTAATAAGATGACCAAATGTATAGGTAAAGGAGCACTGGAATTTGATGACACAAATATAGAAAAAAATCATCCTTCACATTGATAAAAAGTACACTCTGATTTATATATGATGTACATAAAAATAGATATAAAAAATGCACAAAAAAGGTAATACGAAATTAAAATTTTGTTAGATTATGTGTATTTAATGCATTATGTATAAAATAATTCAATTGGCGAACCGCTGTAACTCCTCAATTCGAACATGACAAAACTCAACTGTCGTCATTTCAAATAATAATGATCTCGTCATAATACACGGCCAAACAATACATCGCTAAGCAGGCAGTAATCAATGCGTACTTACATCACTAAATCCTCTAAATGCCCAATCAAGCCATACGACTTGATAGATAGACAGTAAATCGACTGTTTTAAAGATTTATACACTGAACAAAATACACCCCATATAAAAATACATATATCGCAAATTGCCTTACAAAGTTTAGAAAAGAGAATTTAATATGTATTGTGCAATGTGCATGCAAATTTTTTTATCACGAATATTTTAATTAAATGTATGTTATTTAACATTACTGTACCTTAAATAGAAAATGCAAGCGCCAAAGGGGTAGAAAGTAAAATGGAGTCTTCAAAAGTACGTACTCGTATGTACGGATATTGTATGCAAATCATGTTTCGTTAGCTCGCCCCACTTGTTTAACAGAATCTGAATAATTGTAGGTAATCATATATTCAAATCTTCTTTTGCTGTTGGTTTAATAGAACTTTCTAGAAATTCAAACACTTTCACTTTTGATTTAAGTTAAATACAAATCTTTTATCTTGTCGTGAATTTTGATAATAATTTACGTTGATTTTTGTTATAATTTTTGTGAAGAAAATCGTTTAAAAGAATATTTTTATGTTGACACCCTGCTCTATTTTCTAGAATGAGTACCGATAATTTTCTATGAAAATGCTCTTAATTTAAGTTTAAGTGTTAAATTTTTTCATTGAATTTGGGATGCGGGTATGGGTACCGTCGTCCCGGGTACCATTTATTGGATAACCAACATCCCTGGCATAGGTTATCCCAAGTGATTCGCTACGTTTGATGATTTAGCAGAAGTGCCAGGGTTCATGAGGTGAGGTTTGTCTAGGTCTTAGCGGCGAATGCGTTTGTCCACCTACCGCATGGCTGGTCGGATCGGGAGACTGGTTGAGGGAGACCTTTTGACCAACAAGACTCTCTCGATCCATCGCCTTGCATTGCAGTGGGAAGGATGGATTTATTCGTCCGTCACTCCTGGACACACTGCCCCCAGATTCCTTCCCACCCCTCATACCTTTTTGCTTCCCAGAACTTCCTTCCTTCCTTTCCCTTAAAGGACCCTCCCCACAGCATCCCCAAAGATGACATAGGCCTTGCGGGATATTTTTCTCAGGGCCTCCTGTGTGGAGGGAATGTCAAAAAAAATCATTTGAACCTTCTAAATCGCATTTATATCAAACTAAATCACTAACTTCGCGTACTAATTCCACTAGCATTAGTCCCGCTAAGTCCACCACAATGCTTACAAACTAGGGTTCAATGGGCACTGGGCGGTGTTATTGTATCATTATGTAGTCTGTACACAGCAGGTACAAGTATTATCAATTATATTAATCCATCCAACGAATTTACTAGCTGAGGGGGAAGGTAGAGCCTAATTTACATTCCAAAATAGCGCCTTAGGAATTCCAATTTTCCAATAATTTTGTTTGGTTCTGTAAAGGTCGTCTTGTTACAAGGATTACATTCCAAATATTGGGAAAGTTCGTTAAGGTAGATTCCAATAACGGGGAAATGTTTATATTACGGATTCGTTGCCACAAATTTTCAGAAAAATAAGTTTCACAAGATTTTTTTCGCGGGGAGGAGTGAACAAGATAATATATTAGGTATTATGAATGTAAATAACACTGAAGGAATAGAATACGTGATGACGCTACAGTTGATCCCCCGAGAATTTGCCTCCCGAATTTATAATTACAAGTTTTGTGCATTAGTGCATTTCAAACCTAATAATCTTCAAAAATACCTTTAGTAATAAGTTGGTATAGATATCAAATGAATTTATTTACTGTGACTTAAGCTGGTACATACAGAATTATATACAAGTAGTTTTATTCTTGATGCATTCGAATGAAAATAAGTTTAATACTTTTGTTATTCGGCGGTACATCATCTCTCAACGCCCCTTCGGGGACATTTTGTTATGTTTTGTATGTGTAGGTTTACCACATTTTCCCACAACCGACTGCATATTGTATATAAGTATGCCGGGGACCAACTGTCAGGGGATTAATTGTCATGGAATTAGAATACGTATATCAAAATCTTTTTAATGTTAAAACCGTACAAGAGTTTCGATGCCCGTATCCATGAGCACATGTAGGTGTAGTTAGAGCACAGAGCATCTCTGTAAGGGAAATGTTTAAGGAAATGAGATATTGAAAGGATGTAAAAAAATCGAATGTTGGCAAATAATTCGGTAATCATTATTAGGTCACACGATCGTTGAAAGTAAAGTCGGGGACATTTCATCGTATATATTTTTTAATTTATTTTATATTTTCATAATATTATTATTTAACATATTAAGTTTCATTAAAAATATAAAAATTAGATTAGAATCCTACAAATTAAATTTGTTAACAATAAAAAATCAGGGTTTACCGTGAAACTAAAGTAGATAAGAGTGAGGAGACTACAAAGCACCGCACAAAGAAGGGAACGATAGGCTACCAAGCACCATTTTATTTTTTACAAATTACTTTGATGTTCATACCAACTTTGTATTAACCTTTAACTGCTGACGGGGGGGCCGCTCCGTCCTAGCAACAATAATAATATCGAATACTTCCCTCCCCCGCGTGCGACGCATACGCCGCTTCCAGTGGCTTCGAATTCAGTGAAACCAGAGCCGTAATATTAAAATTTAAAAATATAAAATTTAAATTTCTGTAAGTAAATGTATTTCAATTTTTTTTGCGGACCTCTCTGACCCACAATCAGTATTCACGTGCCTTTTATCAAGTTGATTTGCTACTACATAAAAATAAATACAAACAACTTTACTAAAGTGTATTTTATATAGTTTATTCGAGACACTATTGAAATATTATGATAAAAGTGAGTTCATTGTTTTTATTTTGTTTAATAGATAATACAGACCGATTTCTGATCTCAAGTGATTTTTGCCAAAAAATATTATTGGATGTAATATGCAAATTGTCAAAATAAATATAAGTTACTTATCAATAAAAAAAAGTTTATTTTATTTAAATATATTTAAATTATCCAATTAATAATAATCTGGACCTCAAAATTTTCATGGATCTCTAATATATAAACATTTAAAGTAACAGGCCGCCCAAGCCCCCACGTCTGAGTATCGGTAAAAAAATCACGTCAGTAGCTAAAGGTTAGGCAACGTACCCATACTACGTGACCCGTTCAGGGGGGGTCTTCAAAATACCACGCTTGGTACAAATGAGCGGCGGGGGGCTTAGGTTTTTGGTCACAGGGGGGGGGGGGGGGGGGTTAAAAATTGCAAAAAGTTGGTCGCGTAGTATGGGTACGTTCCCTTAAGGGTATTTTTGAAGTCGAACTGAATATCTTTTACGTTTTAAATTGGTAAATAATGCACAAAAATTACAATTTTAGAGTAAATGTCATTTCGGGGGATGAATTGTTGGGAGATCAACTGTGGGGTCACTAGTTTTTACGAATACGAAAAAATACTTCGGCCTTAAAATAAGTCTTGTTTGTTGTTGCAAAAACTGGCGAAAACGCCACTGCTATTCAATTCTAATAAGTAAACTTTTCCCAAGTCATTTAAAATAACGTTTCAATTCCGGTTTTTTCATGAACTTCAATGCTCGCTGAAACAAACCGTTATTACTGTAAACATGCAACAATACGAAATGATCGATTACTTTGTTTTAAAAAAATCAAACGAAGTTTCAAAGTTCAATTCTTGATTTCTTTACGAGGTAATATTGAAGTTTTATATGAAAAATTTTGCCCTCTGTCGGATATTTTGTTGGCATTTGTGGAATGAATAATTCTTGAGAATGTATTTCAAAGTTAAAGTATTTCCCAAAGTTATCCTGTCTCGGATGATCCCTCTTCCGTTTCGAAAAAAAACTCCAAGACGGAAATTCCATAACGTGGAGGCTTACAAAATGTCAAATTTCAATCTTTTGAGAGTTACTTGACAGTGGAATAACAAATTCACGACATGAAAACAAAAGGAAATATTTTTGGAGACACTTTTTAAAATTTGGTTTGTGGCTAAAATTCAAGAAACATATATATTTATTTATTTATTTATTTAAGGAACATAAACAGTCTTAATAACATAATATACATAAGAGCATAACAAAAAACAGACCAATTATTAATGTTCACAGATAGGTATTTAGAAACATAAAATATATTGTGATTATTATTTTCTGTCGTTATATTTCTAGTGGCAGTGTATAGGTACTTACTATTTTAATGAAAAGAGCTTTCAACAGAATATTTTATTAAATTTAAAAACTTCTCGCCAAAAATATGTTTCCACTAATCACCATTATGAATAATATAGTGATTATAGGGTTGCAAATCAGTCTGTGGCCTCGGATAAGTCTAATGGGCATCCCTTTAATGTATATCAAAAGTTAATATTTTAGAAAATATAATCCTTTAGTCGTTTCTGTCCGTAATAAATAAAATGCATCTATTGACAAAATGCTTGTACCTACAGCGCAAGCGATCTGTGATTGGTGCTGGTGTAGGGTATAGGTATAGTAATCTAACATGAGCGATTATCGCTTTTGACACTCTCTTCTTGCTTCCTTAAAACCTATTTTTATTATATTTTGATAAGAATATTTCCTCAATTTCCTGACACATCCTGCTCCTATGCAAATATCTGACGAGTCGTTCATAATGTCATCCTGAGACGTTATTGTAATTTGTGCAAACACGTTTACAATAATTATTCCACCCGGTAAACGAAACTATATATATATTTTTTAAATCTTTGATTCCTCCGGCGATTGTCCCAAGCACCATTTCGAAATAACAGCTTTGAACACTGACTTCTCGAGTACATAGGAGAGAAGTGGACTGGACATCCTCCTAGGTACAGTTTCTCAAGATCCTCAGCTATGAAAATAGCCATCTTCTGATACCACGTTTTATCCTTCTTTTAATGTTTAAGGATTAGTTACCTTTCACGCCGCGTGCATAAATACTTCATCTTTAATAATGTGCCATCCAGTAATTTTAGAGCAATATCCTGAAAGTTATTATATTACCATCGATGCATTCCAGTATGATGGAGAAAATGTTGAATATTCTGCAAAATTTAGAAGATACCTAACCTATTTTTAAGGTCTTGTTATTCAATATCTCGCTCACGGAATATCCCCAAAGTTACTTCAAACTTCAAATTCTCCTGTCAAAAATCCCAACCCAGAACCAGCAGAACTCAACCCTAGAGATCAGAAGTCAGAAAGATGTGCCTCAAAGCGGCTAACAATTAATATACGGACAAAGACCAGAATTGGGGACGCGGACAAGTAAATGGGACGACCTTTGTGTTATTGATTCATAACCAAGTGAGAATAAATAGAGCTTTCAAATAGACATTAACAAGGGTAGTGAGAAAATAGGCCCATTTAAATACGAATAATAGGTTCCAGTCGGCCTACAAATCACGGTGTTTCTCAATACCTAAATTAACTGTCGGAAATTCTGAATATTATTTTATAATCCATTGTAAATTTGAAGGTACTGATGCAAATAATCGATTATTCAAATATGTGCCATCATTTTTAGGTATTCGATGATATCATTGTTATAAGGTTTCGTCGTGAATTATGAATGATAAAAGTATTTTAAAATTGATGGATAATTAGTACTGTCCGGGATTTTTTACAGCGAATGAATCGAAATCAAGCGGCATTTCCTCTTCGACGGCAATGTATTTCTCAAATTATACGAGGCAATTATTTAGATTAAAATATTAAACGCTTTAAGTATTCAACAAAAATGAGGAATTTTCAAGATATTTTTAAAGTTTTAATTGTTCCTCTTTTTGTCGGTAAGCTCTCACATGAAATAAATAAAAGAAAAAGGCCTTAAAAAACATTGTATTTCAAAATATTCACATATTGTATTTATGACCATCCTTTAAACTCGGTGTTTGAATACTGTTCGGCAACCCTTACAACGCATCATGGAAAATCCGGTTTGTGGAACCCCTTTCAGTTATAATTAATGTTCATTTTGCGTGACTCCACCAGAAACCATTGTTTCACAAAGTCTGAGGTTTTTGATAAAACTACAGAAGTGACGGAATCTTAATGAAACATTTCGGGAATAAATCTGAAGCGAAAAAGACAAAGCGCTAAAGCTAAGATAAATATTAACTAACCGATTATATCTGACTCTTAATTAAGTTGCAAACTGAAAACAAATTACTCGTTATTTAAAGCCGGGTGGTTTCATTCAAGTTACGAAAATAAATTGAAGGAGAAAAATTCTGTCTTTGATATCAACCATTTCATTAATCTCGTGACAATAGGACATCACTAGGATTGCTATCTGAAAGGCTTAAAAAACACTAACGACGGGTTGTTTAAAAAAATTTTACGGATTCACCAAACATTCATTGGTAACTAACATAGGTACCTATTTTAAATATCTGTTATTCTTGATTCGATTAAAAGTGTGAGTCGAGTGCTTCAAATAAATCCGTTAATTTAAAGATGTTCGAAAATAGAATTTTGATTAACAATCACTGTTTGCAAAATGTCATTCTCAAGTTTATGTCATGTGGTTCTAATAATCCAGAAACCTTCGCGGGGGTTTGAAGAAGGTATTTTGAAAGTTTCAAACATTTCCTATGCTTAATATAGCAATGCATAGCGGACATACATACATACATACATACAAACATGTTTATATATATATATGTAGATGTGCCTCTGTTCAATTTTAAAATATTTTACGAACATAAAAAGTAATCTGGTCACTTTTCGAGTGTTTTCTCCAGACGCCGAAATAATTTCTCCCGGTTCTAACGTCAGGTTTATCTAATTTCCGTATTCACCTTCACTATCATTATTTATCCTTGTTAAATTAAAGGGTCTCGATTCCATAACGTTGCTAAGGTACTTTTATTACATCTGCCGTAACTCAGGTTGAGTTAAATGTAGTACTTTAAGGTTCCAGCCAACAAATTTAAAATACATACATAAAATGCGTTGCCGTGTCACTCACAGAAAGATAGTACCTGTAATGTCTGTTTATTGGAGGGCTTTTGTATACACAATATTTTTTGTTCTGCCGTCTGGTGCGTACCAACATTTCACCGCAATCGGATGATTGGTATAGGAAATAATTTCATAACGCCAAAGCTCACCATACCACATAGAGACTTTCGCAGACGTGCTCATAAAAAATAACTAAAATTTCATCGTAATTGGATGAATGGTATAGAAAAGCACACGGGACAAAACAGAAACGTTTTTTATAAAGATAAGAAAACAAGATTTTATTGCAAATGAAAATAACGAATCCGGTTTAAGATCATGTATACATCCAACTTGATTTATTCGGCACCAGAATACCGTCAGACATACGAAAAATACCTCATCAAAATTCGTACAGCAATTGGTTCGTTTTTACGTGTGCACTTTGAAGCTTTTGTGTTTCCTCCCCATAACAAAGTGGACGACCTGCGTTCATTTCTTTTTTCATTTAGAATGACCCTCCACACATAATCCTCGAGGTTGATATTAGATTCTGAGTTGATCAGATTCTCCTATATATACGAGTACCTATATGTATATTTCATTAAAAGACAAATAGCTTTGTATACATCAAATTTATTATATTATTTATTTTGTACATAGTGTGTAATAAAATTAATAATGCCATCACAAAGTGAAACCCTTCCAGAAGAAGTTTTCTTCGAAAAATTATATGTATATATTTATTTTTATACAACTCATATACATGGTGTTAAGGGGTGTAATCAGTGATTCCTTACATTATCCTATAAAACCTAAGTGACATTTTTGTATCCGGTGACATTTTTGCAGCATTTTGTTCAAAACATCAAAAAAGTAACCGGAGACCAAAATTCATTGTGCATTTTTTACTCCAAATAATTTTGGGTATCACTGGTTAAAGTAAGCCTGTAAGTTCCTTAACATCCTGCATAATGATCCTAACCTAAAAATTGACACACGATTCAGACCAACAGATCTTCGTCCTTTAATAATTATTACAACCGTTGAAAAGAAATAATTCAGCCTTAGGGATTAAGGTATTATCTACACACCTTCCATCAAGTGTCAACGAAACGAGGTCGGGGGAATTTAAACACATCATTTTTACCCTCGTATAGGGGTAGTACCCTCCCTCCCGCACGGAATATTCATGAAATTTGTGTAATGGCCTTTTGGGGACGGTAAAAATAGCAACGTGTGGGATTATTTGGGTCATAACACGCTACGATTTTATTTGCATTTAATTCAAACACACAATTACAAACTTATCTACTGACTTTAAGTGATATTTAGTGAGCGGTGAGTTATAAACTTTGATGGATATCTTATTATCGGTATAATCTTTTTTATTTATTTTTTTATTGTTTTAATTAACTTTTGTTAAATTTTTTTTATCTTTTTAAGATTTTTTTTAACATTATAATTGATTACATTATGCAATAATTCATTATTATTCTACTGCTCCATAGGTCGAGCTCTAGGAGCTCGTGTTTATGGAGGAGTATTTACGTGCAAAAAATTATGTTCTAATGAAATATGTAAATAATGATCAAAGACTTATGAAATAAGTACAAACACTATTTGACATGGGTATACAATTTAGAAAAAATAGTTATTGAAAAATATACGAAATTTTCGGAGTTATAAATAATCTGACGCTGTTTTGAAATCTCCTACTACCATCACACTAAGCGTAATTGTTGCTTGTGTGCTGAAGATTCAAATTCACCGAGACATATGGGTTGAACTGCAATCGATGATTTTTTTAACTTCTTTAGCCCCGTAAGTGATTTGAAATTTGGATGAAACGGAAATGTGTAACTAAATTATAAATATTTTGATTAAAAATTCGTTCACCCCAATTTTTATTTTTATTTCATTATTTTTTTTTACACTAATTTATCAAATAAAATCAAGACATATAAAGGGTGTAACTTTTCCAAGTGACCTGGCGGTAGCTCTCACACTCGTTCTCATGGCAACGTACAACACAAGAATAGCATCTACAGCTTCTGACTAGCATCAGGCAGTCCCGACGAGAGACAGAGAGCAGTGATAATAAGAATATAACCTCAAATTTGTACCTTGCATTTCCCCTGTGTTGAGCGAACAAACACTAAACACTGACGTATGGTATCAACGGCTTACGAACAAAAATACCGTGTTGTGATTGGTTATTGAATTTGTATCGCACCTATTCGTCGTAAAAGACGGTAAAAGATATATGGAAAAATAGATCTTACGTTTAAACTAAATATATGGAATTTGTAAAAAAATTCTGTAACTGACTATAAATTCGTAAGCCGTTGATACCAACCTGATGCGTGCGCATTCTGTTTCTTTGGAAAGTGTTGTTGTTTAGAGCGTAATAATTATTTTGTACTATGGGTAATTTTTAAACGATGCAGGGAATATTATTATTAAATTTTAATACAATATTTATTTTCTCACGGCGCCCCTTCGGAGTTGGCGCCAGGTTTTTGCACGTTTTTGAACGTATGGCAGATCCGGCGCTGGTCCGGTAGCGCAGTGGTATAGCGCTTCGCAAATCCTACGAAATCCAAAAAAATATACATTTTTATTTTTATAAATCAATATCCAATCTTCAAACCACTTTAAAATAAACAGGCAAAAGAAAAGAAAGTGACATCTAGCGATTTTCTAGTTTCTACAAAACTGCACACTCTGATTTTTTTTTGAGTATGTAGGTAAGTAGGTAATCGAGACATGCTTTAACAAAGTTCATTTTATGAATAACATAAAAATCTTTTCCTATCGGGGATTAGCTATCATCAGAACAATCTACGTCTTTTAATTCTTATGTATGGGTTGCTGCCGAGCAAGATATAATAAATAATGTTTATTTTTAATTTAATTTCATAAGTAAAGCCCTAAATTGTAATATTTAATCACTGAAGACAGTATTAGCGACTCTCAATATAATTTTGAAACAGAAAAATCAGAATAAAAGTACGGTCTCATCTAGGTCATATCATTCCTAGATGTGGCCTTATCTTTTTCTGAAATTTCTGTTTCAAATTTTCTATAAAGATTCCCCGATATTGTCTTTAATAATTGAAAGAAATGTCATAAAGTCAGCAGTTATAAGTCTTAGATGTAAGTCACTAATTATAAATATTAATATTAGTTGTAAGCCAGTTATATAAAACGTATTATTCATTAATTTTTACAGCGCCCTTGAGGTGATTTTTCACAAAATCAGCGCAATATACATATACAATCAGCCAATTACTATTATTATTATTGAGAGTGATAGGTTCTTCGTCCTGTTTTATTAAAAAATACAATAAAAAATTCCATGAGTAAAGAACACTATTTTGTTACATTGCTTCATTTAGCAGAAATTGTCAAATATATTACATTTTCATGAGGCGAGATTCGAAACCACAACACGTAAAAGTATAATCCGGATTGCGCGGCAGTAAAACGTTACGACCGAAAAAGCTCTGCTTACGGTGAACCTATTGTCTATTTAGTTCTGTTCTCGGGACGTAAGAACTTTATACCACAGATACCGAGTAGACACTACACGCGTGTACGACTAACGTAGGTAGAATTACCTGCCTTTTTTTTTTTTTTTACATTAACTCCACACAGGAGGCCCTGAGGAAAATAATTTCCCTCAGGGCCTATGTCATCTGGGATGCTGTGTGGAGGGTCTTTTTGAGGAGAGGAAGGAATGAACATTGGTCTTGAAGAGACCCATGTTGTAGGAAGGAGGAAACACAGAGGCCGGCAAATCATTCCACAGCCGAGCTGTTGAACACAAGAACGAGTCGAAGAAACGACCCGTTCTCATGTGACAAATGTCAACCGTGTACAAATGTTGGGCACGCGTTTGGCGTGTTTCCCGACTATGCACCGGTGCCGAAGGGATCAATGATGCTAGTTCCTCGGAGCATCTTCCATTGTAATACCGGTAGAACAAGGATAGCATTCCCACCCGACGCCTGTGCTCTAAAGATTGCAATCCGTCTGTTAAGATGGGAGAATCTATCAAACGGACCGCCCGTTTCTGCACAGAGTCGAGGGTATTTTTCAGGTATTTTGGAGCTCCAGACCAGAGATGGCTGCCAAATTCAACCGTGGGGCGTACTTGTGATTTGTACAAGGTTAGCAGTTGTGTACTATTAAAGTATCTGCGGGCCCTGTACAGTACGCCCAGTTTTTGGGAGGCTAGCTTTACTCTGGCTTCAATGGAGCCCCCATACCTGAGCTGGTCACTTAGGGTTACACCAAGCATATCAATGGAGGGCCTGTTCGGAAGATTGCTTCCGTTGAAAGAGACTAGATTTTCATTTCGATCCCTTTTGGACGTAATCAGACAAGATTGGGTCTTTGAAACATTAAATTCAACGAGATTATTTTTACCCCAAGAGAAAACACTCTCGAGGTAGCCGTCCATTCTTTGCTTCAAAGCCCTACGAGCTGTTGGAGTTTGTGAGCCCTTTGGGGGCTTGTCAAACAAAAAACTTTATTTAAAGACTACCGCATATTTAAATTTACTTCTTGCTTTCCTCGGTTTTACGTTTGTAGATAATAAGAATTTCTTTCTCATACTGAAAATAACATGTCGTTTACTTGGAAAATATCATGGTTTTCTTAGTTTATGTGACGCTGTTTTCATATGAAAGAATATTAAATTGTTAATACGAGATCCTTATTTCTCAAGCGGTGGGGGTGGCCTTTGCTTCTCACCCCTCGGGCAAGTTTATAGACCTTATCTCATCCCATTCACAAAGATCATTAATTCATATGTAATGGGCTTATGGAGCAGAATTATTTCTGTGGGCCTCAAAAAAAGTCAGAGTGTGCAATTCACACGCGGAAGAAGTAAAACCTTCGGAAAACGAAAGTAGGAAAGTTAAGTTAAGTTTGCGTACCATTAAAAACAAAAAACACTGTGGTTAGATAGAGTATTCTATCTATTAAAAGTTATTTGATAAAAGACGCTAATTCCCAGTATTCATTCCTATCCCATGTTAGATAGTTACTTATGTTTATTTTATCATACTGCGCGGGCGGTAATGCCTAGATCACACGTACCGAGTAGATGGGCGAAACAGCAAAACTGAGCCGAGAAAGTTGGGCGGACGAGTAGGTGTTTACATTTTTTTTTAAATTGGCACCGAGCAATTATTCAGTTCAGTTTCGACATTGGTTTATGAAATAGAAAGAGGAATGACACCCAAGAGAGTAAGCCTTACGCCATGGTCAGCAAGAGCAGATGCCTGTAAAAGTCTAACAGATTCCTGGGATGAAGAAATTACGGTTCTAAAAATGATTGAAAATGACGCTTCAGAGAAACCTATCCCGCGAATTGAAGCAAAGAGAATTCGCCTCAAATTGGAAATACTTGAAACTGCATTTATGATCTTATTGGGGAACACTATTTTGAAAAGAATAAATAAAATGAGTGCTCATGATTCCGAGCTCATCTGTTGATGTCCTGACGGTATCTGATCTTTATCTCAAGTTTATTATAGCGGAGCGAGAAAACTTTGATTATTTCGAAAAAAGTGCAATTGAAATGAGCGAATTTAAGCAATACCAAGGCGACATTAAGAATAAGGTACTCTAAGTGAAAAAAATTGATGACGATACATCAAATGAGGAAATTGAAACAATCTCCAGAGGTTCTTTCGAAGGTAAACACCTTTTGGGTCATCCTGAAAGGTGAATTAGAGAGAAGGCAGAATGCATATATAAACTTCAAAGATTTTTTTCATTTTTAACAAGAATGGGTGAACTTTCAACACAAAGAGTCTTAGGAAAAGCACAGTCTCTTGTGCAATATTATTACAATGATATAAAAGACGATTTTGTTCAGGAATGTGTACACTTTCGCGGTCACATTTCCTCTAATAAGATGGAAGAGAAACCTGAATCTACATCATTATTGAATCTTTTAAAGTTTTTGAGAAAACAATCTCCGTTGCAACGTTTACCCGAATTTGGATATAGCTCTCCACATCGCACTTTGCACTCCGGCCACGAATTGAAAGGAGTTTTTCTGTGAGTGGAGAATTACCAAAGGTCTTCATTGTCCCAATAAATACTTTACTCTTCGGCTCTTCGATGCATATAAACTGACTTAATATAAACTATAAACTATGAAGATGGTTTTGTCAATAAAAAAATCGGTAAAAAATTGTAATTCTTGTTTTATGTTACACTTTTACTTTATGACTAATTCACTCGATTATTTCATTGTTGAATAAAATAAACGATTAAACAAATCACTTAACCTGTATTTGAATATTTATTTTGATAATTGTGTGTGTCACCTAATAAAAGCCTAAAAATGAATGATTATGATAGGTGGCAACTTCTAAGAAGGTGGAAGGGCGGCGCAAATGAAGTGGCCTATTTTTTTTTTTTTTTTTACAGTGAATACCGCACAAGAATCTCAACTGCTCCCGTCTGGAGCCAGTGAGACTATGGTATCCCCAATTGGGGTATGTTGTGAGGCTGAAGGTAGCGGGGAGGGGAAGGAGGTGGGGAAGAGGCAGGTTGGGAAGTACCTGGCTATTCAGATCTGGTCACTAAACACGGCTAAAGCCATTTTCAAGCAACGTTTCAATTCTGAATGGTGGTCTTACACCAGGGCGATACTGATAGTATCTTCCACTCTGGAACATGCCGCAAATATACTATATATTATTTTAAATGAATTAATTGTGAAATAACACAAATTAATCAAATAAAATTTATTTGCGCATGCCGGTTCGAGCCCGCGACCTCCGGAATGTGAGTCAAGAGTCTTAGCCACTGGACTACGGAGGTCGCCTATACTTATGAAAAGTATAAATTCGGCCCTGGAGGCAGTGTTTCTTAACCTGTGGTCCACGGACACCTGGTGGCCCGCGAATATATGTAAGGGAGTCTTTAGTCTCATCTCTGGACCATTTAACAATAATAAACAAATGCCACCAAAAGTTTCATAATCGCTACGCTTACTTAGCACAAAAAATTAAAACAGTGTTAGACGACATAGTTCAGGTGGTGAATTTTATTAAAGCTAGACCTCTAAAATCCCATATTTTTGGTATCATTTGTAAAGAAATGGGAAGAATTCACAAGCAGTTTTTATTGCTTTCTCTGATCTCGAATATACTAAAGACAAAAACAGAAACAGATTACAAGTGGAATCCGATTTGAGATTTCAACTTAGTAGTAACTCAACCCGGATATCACTAATTTAGTTGCAAAAAAGCAACACCAACCTTCACCGTAATTAAAATTAAAGATGGCGTTGTTATTGTACGTTAATTATTAACTTCTTTTTTTTATAAAATAAGTATTTTTTCTTGTAATTGTAGTACTAAAATATATGGTCCGAAATGTTTTGCCGCTTTAATTTTTTAAAGGGGGTCCTTGAAAATTGTGCTTGACTTCCTAGGGGTCCGTGGCTGAAAAAGGTTAGGAAACGCTGTTTTAGAGTATTGCAATATCTGTTAGTCATAAATCTTGAATTCCATTTAATACTTACACTTTTTAAATAAATTTAATAAAAATGAGTCAATTAATTAATAATAATTAATAATTGAGTTATGCAAACTGTTCCTAAAAACAAGTGCCATTATTCAATCAATGTGAATAATTACGTACTACGTTACCTTTGCTACGTAAATCGACGTATTTTATTCTAACTTAGGCATTAGTTTTAACACTCCAATGACAGGTTATTTCAATTTGTGTAATATAATAGGTGGGTACTCGCGTACGTTATGGAATATCACATTTCTATTGGAAAACACATTAATCATCGCAGTGTAATTTTAATTGGTCGATTTATTCACAATAACCATTAAAATAAGTCTACTAAAAACTTGAATTCGGCGGTTTCACCTTGCTACTTCAACTTGTAGTTAATATACCTACGGTTGGTTTGTTATAAATCGTTATCATAATGTCCCGCCTTCTTTTCTTAATTGGTAACCAGAATGAATAATTGTAATTCAGAAGTTCTTCCTATTTTCTTTTCCACGCTCCAAAATTTCTGTTGAACTACTGATAGTCTTCTTGATGCCATTCTTCAGCTTTCAACACTCTCTCCCTGGTGCTATTTTTATATACGAAGGATGTTCATAGTAAGTGTTCTAGATTTTTGTATTTTTTAGAAAAAAGTGTATTTGAGAAAACATGACAGGATATTATTGATATACTTATTGAATATTCTTTCACATAATTTCATCTAGTTCAATGCATGTTGTGAGCCGTGGCACAAGCTTCTTAATGCCCTCCTCGAAGAACTCTCCCGCCAGCCCCACTTCAGCACCTCTTTCTGCACCTTTTCTTCGGTTGAAAATTTAATTCCACCCATGTGTGCCTTCAGGGAGGTGAAAAGATTATATCTAAAGTCACCAAATCAAGGGAATACGGAGAGTGGTTCAAAAACAACTCAACCAAATGAGTCCAAGAGCGCCTTGGTGGATAAGACTTTGTGAGGACGGGTGTTGTCGGACGACATCTTTCACGCAATTGGACCCTACAAGGTGTGTTTGCGTACTACCGTGTTCCTGCAATGCGCACTCTGGAAGAAGAAGATCTTCCTCTACCACTCAGTGTTGCCAACCCCAAAAAATAAAACAAAAAACACAGCCCGTTGTGGTCACAGCACCCTTATTTCTGATCACCAGTTCTGTCTTTTAAACATACAACGGTCATTCTTTAAAGAGTAGATTTGTTCTGTTTTACAGAAAAATGTTTTCCCTTTTCATATTGGAATAATATTTATACTGAGTTCGATTCAACAAATTTTGAAAGCATAACTTTTTGGAAAAGACTACCGTATTGATGATAATGAATACAAACGCAGCCGCCGTAAAATATAAATTTCCCTTTATTTTAAAATCGATTCCAACAAACAGGTCGTACTGCTACGTGGGTAAATTACTTTACAACTTGAAATTTTTCAGCCATTTACAGGCATTGTGAAAACTGTATTTGTCCGACTGTGTGCAACGGCAAATTAGAGTCATACAATAAAATAAAAACCTCCCCTTTCGGAGAGCTTTCTAGAAGCATTAATGTTTACAGGGCAAGCGTTTTTTATGGAAACACTTAGGTATTATGTACACATGGTATGATACATGTAGGTACTTACGGTAAGCTCTATGACGTAGACAGGTTCCTGGAAGTTCGCAAATAGACTAATATGTGGGAAATGTGGACCCGCGTAAAAACACAATGCCCACTGTTTGGCCTACAGTTCATTTGTACAACAATCCTAACAACGAACCTTTATTCTAAAAATACTTCCGTGAGAATATGTATACCTAACTACTTAATTAAGCTAAATGCTATTCATAAATCTCCTCTCTACATTATGACAGTGTCAATTTACACAAAAATATAAGTCACTGCTAAATATAAATTTATATCCTTACTTAACAAATCTAGCTCTGGGTTATCTTATACATATATTATATGGTTATTTATTTCTTAAAATGTTAGGCGCCAAGACTCTAAAGAAAGGCGTGGGAGTTCGTGCTAAACTTTTTTTGGGGTGCAAATGCGCTATCAATTGCCATAAAGTTTTTCATGGTTTTTTTCTTTTCTTCAGTGGAGTTTATTAGAAAGCTAACATAATCGTATTTCACTTTTGTTTCCTTTTAAATATAGATATTTTCAACACCATGAACATCATCGACTAATAATGGACGGTGAAAACTTGGAAACGGTTAATAAGAATATTTGGGAGTAGGTAATTGAAGACTCAAAATATCTCTTAAAGAAAATGCTGATTTTAATGCCGAAAATGACTAAGAAGGTTTCTTTGTTTAGAAGAATTTGGAAAAATTTCTATAAAAAACAGGATAATATTAATTATAAAATAATTATTGTTTATTGCAGCACACGTACACTACCGTTCTAGTATTCGCAATCTTAGTAATTCAGGTAGCTTTAAGAAACTTCTAATAATCTAGAACAGAGCGATGAGACAAAATTTGAAGTGTATTAAAAATAAATCAAAACAAAAAATGCTCAAGGAATTATACATACGGGGTGTCCGGGGGGCGTATTTACAACCCCTACCGCGTTTCAGTCGCTTTAAATTTTAAATATCAAAATTTAAATATTAAGAAATAAAATTATTAATTTCTAACACATTGGAAAGATTATTTTATCTAGATTTTAGAACAATTTTTGTTTTTGCAAAGTGATAAAAAATTATGAATATAGAGGTGTATTTACAATATATGGGAATAATATTAAAATTTAAATATTTAGAAATAAAATTATTAATTTCTAATATACACATCAGAAAGATTATTTTATCTAGATTTTAGAACAATTTTTGTTTTTGCAATGTGATAAAAAATAACCAATATAGAGGTATATTTAAAATGTAAATTGTCGTTACCGCGACTGAATCGGTATAGGTTTTGTAAATACGCGTCCGGGGGCGAAGTGCATTAACTTCGGGAGGTGATTCTACATGATGGTAAGAGTAAAAAAGATTAACAACTTTTTCCGAAATTCCAACATTTTTTCCCATACAAAAAGACGTACGTAGTAAAAATCTTTAGTGTGAGGTACGATATTACTTGCTGAGAGCCTGCCGGGCACGATTGTGGCAACATTACATAGTTGTGATTGGCCCGTATCGTAACAACGGAAAATAAGAAAAGCTGGGCCGCACACGCGCAATTTTATCTTTTTACCACAAAACTACCCCTAAATATGGCAATTTCGAAAAAAGTTATTTTTTACTTATTATATCGTGTAGAATCACCGCCCGAAGTTAATGCACTTTACCCCCGGACACCTTGTATTATAATGAGTGTTCAACACAAAATTTTCCATAGAGTTTTAATTTTATTATCTACAAATCTTTTACAATTTACTACAAACCTACTTTTGAAACAAATTACATTATATACTTCAAAACTGACTATACATCAGGAATAAAACATTAGACTAAAAAATATAAGCAAAATAGAATTACAAAATGGTTTTCTCTTTGAAGGCATTGTCAGTGGTGGTTCGTGAGTTTTCAGTGAAAATCATTTTCAGCTACAACAACGTCATATTTTTTAATCTTAGCACTCTAGCTCACTGAAAACTCGAGGACCGCCACAGCCAAGTGTATAGTTTGGTTCTCATTGAAATTAAAAATGTATGTTAAAAGTTAAATGTAGATTTAGCACATTTAAAAAAAGATATACTCGTCTATTAATAATGGACGTTTAAATTAAACCACAGGAAGTCGAGCTTTTGTAAATTAAATAAATAAATATTTAGCATTAACGACTGTTGAAAAATGATTAAAAACACAGGTACCTAATTTTATTTTAACCACCTAGGCCAAAAAAGTGCACAAAATATCGCTGAGCTCCATCCAGTCAGATAAAAACAAATTTGGAATTTTCGTAAATTGCATCGCGCTAAAAGATTCTAATTGCCAAATTGACTTAAGTCTACCTCACCACAAGAAACAAGTCCGCTTTTAATCGAATTAATTTCGCGGCTGAGCTGCAACATTTTTACGAGAGTTTAAAATCGGTGTTGCTATTAAAAAAGCTAAATTGCATTATAAATTATGAAAGGCGCGAAGAGATATTAAATACTGGGAACAGCGTGAGTCAGCTTCCCCGAGTTGCGCGGGTGGCGGGTAGTTACTTTGAAGTACACTAAAGGGGCGATCTGCAGGAAAGTATTATTGGAATTTGAGTTTGCTAAATTAATGTTGGTCTTTTATTCTACTTTTTCACAATATAAACTAAATGTATGGTACAAGGATCCAGCTGGCTATCTTCAATGGAATTTATTTTATTTATTTTATTTGATGCAATATATTTACATTATAAAAAACAATTCAATGATGTTGGCCTCACTGGGTGGTTTACCCGTGCTGAGGCCTCCATTTCATATACAAAATTATACACATAAATTATACACAAAATTATACAATACATATAAATAACATTGGTGAAAAAACGGAATAAAGTAAATAAAAAAACTTATGATTAAGATAAATTAAACTTAAAGAGTAGAGATTTAAAATTAATGTAAATTTGAAAATAAATAATATTATATGTATAAGGTTAAAAACGATATTTTTAATAAGTATTGTGTGTTTGTGTTTTAAGTTGGTTTTGTGTGTTACTTAAATTTTTTTTATTTTATGCTATGATATTTTGGTAGTATTGTCTATTTTGGTCTTTAATCCATTTTGTAATTTTGTGTCGGAATTTATTTTTGTTTTCCTCAATTTTATTTTCAAGTGTTAGACTGTTGAATGCTTTTATAGCGTGATATTGGTAGTGTCTTTGTCCAAAGCTTGTATTTACCGTCGGAGTTCTTAAGTTTTCTTTGTATGCTTGTCTAACTGGTCTGTTTGTGATATTTTGTGTTTGTTGAAGGTTGTTTTTTTGGTCAAAAATGTAATTTAGTAGCGATTTAACGTATAATTGTCGTATGTCTAGTACGTCACAACGGTTGAATATTTGGTCTGTATCAGTAAGTCTATGTTTTTTAAGTATTACCTTTAAGATCGTTTTCTGCGCAATTTCCAGGTGTTCGATAGCTGAGTTTGTTGCTCCTTCCCAAGTAATTATTCCATATTCTATTATAGACTGACATAGAGCAAAATATATTGTTTTCATTTGTTGTATTTTGTATATGTTTCTTATGTTTAGGAAAATGTGTATCGTTTTGAGGAGTTTATTTGTGACTTGTTTGATGTGATCTGTCCATCTAAGGTTATGGTCAATTATGATTCCTAGATACTTTATTTGTTCTTTTTTTTCTAAAGGAGGGCAAACGCAGATGTTGGTGTTTAAACATTCGTGTATTTTTATGGTGTTTGTGTTATTTTTTGGCTGTCCTGTGCTATTTATACTGTACGTTGTGAATTTTGTTTTCGATATGTTTAAAGTAAGCGTGTTTGAGTCTAGCCATGATTTCACTCGCGTAATTCCTAAATTCGCTATGTTGTATGCATTTTTCCAATCCTTAAATTTAAAGAGTAAAACTGTGTCGTCTGCATAACTAAATATTTCACCGTCTATTTTCATGCTGCAAAGTTCATTAATGTAAATAGTGAAAAGAACGGGCCCTAGTATGCTTCCTTGTGGAACTCCATATGTAATTGGTAGTGGCTTGCTAATATGGTTGTTAATTTTTACTTGCTGTGTTCTGTTACTCATATAACTTTTTAATAGTTGGAGTTCCGTGCCTTTGATACCTATGTTCTAATTTTTTGAAAAGCGTTTGGTGGCAGATTGAATCGAAAGCTTTAGCTAAATCTAGGTATATCGCTATGCATTTATACCCTTGATCTAAATTGCTATGTATATAGTCTATTGTACACGCCAAAGCTTCTTTTGTGCCTATTTTTTCTCTAAAACCATATTGTTTTTCCGAGATTAATTTATTTTCTTCCAGGTATATTATAATTTGGTTTTTTATTACTCTTTCGAAAATTTTTGAAAGCGAGTTTAACAATGTGATAGGTCTGTAGTTAGTTATTTGCATTTTGTCTCCGTAATAATAATTTATATTTGTGAACTATACTGTCAACATTACTATTATAACAGAAACAACTTAAGAAGGTTACATTTATACGGATCCGCGTATAAATGTAACCTTCTTCCAATAGAAATTGTACAAAGGACAATTATTAAAATTATATTAAAAAAATCCTTAGACTACCCAACAGAACGCCTGTTTGAAGAATTTCAAGTACCCACATTTAAAGATTTATATATTAAAAATTCATTGATTCAAATTATAAAGGAAAAAGATAAATATCCATTTTTAAATGAAAACAGAACTCGACTTAAACATGTTTTTCTATGCCCAAAACTAAATACGTCTTTTGCACAGCATCATTATACTTACCAGGGAAGAACTTTTTTCAATCGTCTACCAGAAGAAATCAGAAGCATTAATGATAAAACCCAAATACTGCTCTCTGTCAAGAGACATTTTAAAAATATTCTTAAGAAAAAAACTACTGTCAATTAATCTTACAAATATCCTTAGTTTTCCATTACATTCTTTCTTTTTTTAAAAAAATTCACACCATTATCAAATAAATACTGCAGCTCACATATATTTATGTACAATTAATTATTTAAGTACTAACTTATAACTAATAACTAATAGCATTTATGTACACTCCCCTTCCATACACAAGCAAATGCTTTAAATGGAAGGGTAGTAAAAAAAATAGCTGTAAAAAAAAATATATATTTGTTGTAAAAATTGTAATTATAATAAATGTTTCAATAAATAATTAAAAAAAAAAACAAAAAAAAAACTCTTTCCTCGTTACACAATTTGGGAGGCGGGTATGGGTACCGCCGCCCCGGGAAACATTTATTGGATATCCAACGCCTCTGCCATAGGTGCCTAGGAGAATAGAGAGAGACTGGTTAAGGAAAACCTTTTGAACTTTCCAACCGGACTCTCTCGACCCATCGCCTTGCACCGCAGTTGATGGAATCGAATCATACGTCCGTTACTCCTGGACACACTGACCCCCAGATTTTCCCAGAACTTCCTCTCCTTCCCTTTCTTAAAAAAAAACCGTCCACACTGAATCCCTTAAGATAACATGGGCCCTAGGGGGGAAATTATTTTACTCAAGGCCTCCTCTGTAAAAAAAAACTCGTTCACGGTGTGTTCACCATTAATATTTTGCAAAATTATAAGTTGTTTCCAACCAAAATAAAAGTAGACTAAGAATTATTTGTAGATACCAGTCTGAAGACGGCTCTAACGAGCTGAAACCGGTTACGGTCAATAAAATTAAAGTGGAAAAAAAAATTATATTTGTTTTATTATAATATTATATATTAGTTTCCAACCAATTAAATTAATGGTAACCTTGACATACGTCATTTAAAAATATTTAACAACTTTTGTTTATTTTGTATTAATAAGCTCGAAATTATTGAAATTCTGCAAACCAATTTACAAGCCTATATTTTTAAATAAAAATATTATTTTGTGAAGAATGATCTGTATTCTGAATTTTCAACGTTCCCTATAATCTCTCCCCGGAATAATCATCCATTTTAAAAGTTTTCCGACATCAGAAACATCGTATATATGGGGAAAACTCCTCACGCAATTATTTTCGCGGTCGAAATAATTCAAACATGCAAATTTTGGTATTTCCGTCGTTTTTTGTGCTTTACTCGAACAACCTAAATACTGAATGCTGTAGTATTTGAACCAGAAAGATTAATGCCATTAGAAGAATGCGAAAGCTTTATTGCAAGGACGACTTTTTGATGAGATTTGTTTTGAATATCGTCGAAATGAAGGGTGTGAAATTTTCTCGAAAGTTTTCCCTGCTACCCCTGTTCCCAGTTACTTATCATAGTCATCTGATCCATATCTCAAATGGAATCATCACACTCAAACAATTGCAAACAAAATAAGAAAAACCATACACTTTTTCAGAACGGTACGAAACTTTCTCGACTTAAACACTTGAAAATGATTTATTTTGCATTCTGTCAATCCATCATTGAGTATGCATGATAGCATGGATAAGTGGCACTGCATCTGCACTAGACCCAATTATAAAGGCACAAAAACCACTAATTTACAAATATACATAAATACTATGAAAAAAGATTAAATAATCGCTTAAATACTCGAAACAATGTCAAAGACTTACTACAAATTCCCATGATGCATTCCCACAACTTTTGGTCAACGTAACTTCTTGTCTTGCAACAAGACTTACAACATTCTTCCAGACTTAGTCACCAGAAATTCACAAAAAAATTTCAAATAAAACATAAAAATTTGGATTAAAAGTAATGCTAGGGCATTTACCGGTACACTCACCCAAACCCGAAATTACTGATGACACAAGTGTATTGGTTGGTATTACTAGAACTTACATATTATTAATGCAACAATTAAATTTTAACACAAGTGTAGGTATGTTCATAAGTAGTTTAGATTGACTTACAAAATTACCACCTCAACACTGGCTAGCCTAGTGAGGCGGGTTATAAGAACCCTCAACTATAAAGGGTGTCCGGGGGTAAAGTGCATTAACTTCGGGAGGTGATTCTACATGATGGTAGGAGTAAAAAAGATTAACAACTTTTTCCGAAATACGAAAATCGAAATTTTTTCCCTTATAAAAAGACGTACCTACTAAAAATCCTTAGTGTGAGGTACGATCTTACTTGCTGAGAGCCTGCCGGGCGCCCGACTCGATTTTGATTGGCACGTATCGTAACAGCGGAAAATAATAAATCTGGCCGCACACGCCGGACTAATTTTATCTTCTTACCTCAAAACTACCCCTAAAAGTTAGATTTCGAAAAAAGTTATTTATCTTTTTTACTTGTACTATCATGTAGAATCACCTCCCGAAGTTAATGCACTTTACCCCCGGACACCCTGTATAACTATAAATTTATATGTTTTAATCTACCTTTAAACTACTGTTTATATGTATATTACTTTCTGTTTATCAATTTTTTTAGTATTGATGTAATCTATTAGTAAACTACATTGAACATGTACTTTTTTAGTTATAATGTTGCCAATTTCAATAAATTGTCAGATATGTTATTATCATTATTATTATTATCTGCCAGCATAAACAAGTGCTTTGAATACGTGATTGAGCAACTATTGTCACATATTTGCATTACTAATAATTACGACCTAATTATTTTCGTAAATCATGTTGGACACACATATCGCATTCTTTTCGAACATTCATTTTTTTTAATAAAATATTTGCTTTAGTACCCAGGTAAAACTGTATATTATGCTTTGTTGAAATAAACATTTTTTCTGTAGTAAAAGTTTTCCCATCTGGAAACTTCTTATGCGCAATATAAATCAACTTTTTTAATATTATTTAATCATTGAAGACAATGTTAGCGACTTTCAAACCAAAATTTGAAAAAGGAAAATCATTAAAATATTAATAAAAATCATCAAAATAAATTAATTAAAATATTCATAAAAATCATCAAAAAAATATTAATAAAAATCATCCTGAAAAAGCCCTATTACTACCCAACTAAAAAAGATTTTTAAAGATTTCCCGGTTCCCCCACTTACAAAAATTTATGACAAAATTGCACTATTACAAATACATAAAGATTTCTTTAGTAAAAATAATTTACCACAATTAAATATAAGCAAAAGAATAATATCTGTTGGAGGATTTACCGTGCCACTAGTGCGAACCACAAGAGCACAGCATCACTATACATTCGAGGGTATAAAATTATTTAATAAATTACCCCTTGATGGGAAGAAAGCTACGAAAAATATAAAAAAAAAATATATTAAAATATTCTAGTACCACCTCATAACTTAACTTATTGTTTAGAAATATATTTTTGCCTTATCAATACTGTAAATCATTTATTAACTAACCTATATTTTTATTACTTTTATCTGTATTTTCTCATAAAATCACTAATATTTTTTGTTAAATTACTAATATTTTTTGTTCTAATTTAAACAAATGTAATTTTTTTAGTTGTCCTCTTCTAAACACAAGCAGCTGCTTTATTAGGAGAGTGATTGAAATATTGATGTATATATTATGTTGTAAAATTGTAACCTTGTTATATGTTTCAATAAATAAAAAAAATCGGTCGCATCTAGGAATTGAAACCAGCTTTAGCCTTGCCGGAACTCTGCTCTAACCACTGAGCTAATTCGACCTTATTTAATACACTTCGATAAGAATCAAAGCAGCAAAATAATTAGCAGCCAATAAAAATATGCGTTGAAAATGAAAATATTGTTAGTAGTTCTTAGGCGAAGCACGGTACAGTTATATACAACCGAAGGGGAGTTCAATTCTGTTACATAATTTTATTTATTTATTTCATTATTTTAATATTAATTTAATATTTATTTAATATTGTTTGATTACAGTAATGACGTATTGCCCATCTCACTAGGTGTGAAACGCCTATGTTGAGATGGCAATTTGCAGAGTGGTTGTTGTCTAGGTTTTGGTTTACGTAAAATGACAATGACAGTTATAAAAATAAAATTAAATCAGTATTTTTTTTACATTATACAATTCAAGTATGAATGTAAGAGATCTAGACAAAATAATGTTGAATAAGTTGATTAAATTTCAATTTGACAAAAGGGCATATTACTAAATGATACTAAAAAAGGCAAATGAAACTTAGTCAAATGTAAATATATGAAGTATACATATAGTGTCCATATATACACACAGTAGACATAAATGTAAATATGTTATGAAATACTCGTGATAGATGTTTATTGAAGGTATATACAACCGAAGGGTTCAATTCTTAGAGACGACCGAATCTTTAAATAATTTTTCCTTTCAAATTTTCGTTTCGTTCGCCGTCTGTCCAAAACTGACCAAAGAGCGAAGTTAACCGTCCATAACGGAGTGCTGGTACCTGCCATACATCAGGCAGTGAGGCATGGAACTGGCAGAGGAAGGATGAAAGTAGACTGAATGCTGTAGAAATGAGATCCCTGAGGCGTGTGTGTGTAAACCATTTAGTATCGTATGAGAAATGTGGAGATCCGTGAAGAATGCGCTGATGTAAGCGTAATGAGTAAGATTAAAAAGGGGACGCTCAGATGGTTTGGGCATGTAGAGCGAATGAACGAGCAAAGGAGTGTAAGGAGAATATATGACGCAAATGTGAATGGTAGAAGAAGTCGGGGACGCCCGAGGAAGACATGGCACGACCAAGTGAATCAGATACTTGAGTCGGGCCATGTGAAGAGTCGGAATAATAGAAGAGCATGTATAAGACGATGTATGAATGTGAACGAGGCAAGGAGTGTGTACCAAGATCGAGTAGTTTGGCGGTCCATCCTCTCTGCCTACCCCTGCGGGAAAAGGCTTGATGGTTAGTTAGTTAATTTCGTTCGCTAATGTTGTCTTCAATGATTAATATTACAATTTGAGGTTTTACTCATTAAGTTATCCAAAAAAGTATTATTTTTAAGTGGAATCTTCTCGGGCTTTGGATGAAATCGTCTGTACCACATTGTTTCTCTTTAAAGAAAAATCTGGTTGGAGGCAATAATATTGGTAAAACATTCCAAAATTAGACAAACCGTCGCGCGTCGTAGACATTACTTCTCAAATTTGAAGACACCTTTTCGCTGAAACTTTGATTACCGCAATATTTTTTCTACAACAAAATAATATCTAGTTGTGGATCAAATCTCATTTGAAGAGATAATTGATTTTCTGTACTTCAATTAATTAATAATTCTCTAATTAGAAATGTAATTTTAACCCACCCGTGAACCTAAATACTTTGCAATCAATTGTGATCTGTAAAATTAATATCAATGTGTAGAATTTTCTAAACCGCATGATTATTATTGTAATCCACTGTGGTTATAATATACAATCCTCTGAACATTTATGTTGTTCGGAAACTAGAAGTAAAGCAGTAACTTTCGGGAGTTTTCGTTTACGAGACAATCTTTTTTTTTTTTTTAAATTACTTTATTTTTCCCATATTTTACAATTTATATTTACATATTTTGAAAATCATAACAATAATGTGGGAACCCACTAAGGCGCAGCCTGTGCGTGGGTAATAGTGTTAAAATAAGTTTTATTTAAAAAAACAAACAATGGTATACAAAGCAAAAACAAAATTTGTTTTAACAGTTTGAAACAAAAAGTGTATAAAATAGTGTACGGTTTAATAGTGTATAGTGTAATAAATGATAAACATTGTAATAATAGGTGTAAAGTTTGTGAGAAAGTTATATAAAACTAAATAAATAGAGTTTTTACATCTGTATGGTTTAGCCATAGTTTTAACTCTTTTATGTAGTGCGGAAATTTAGTTGCAACATGAATATTTTAAGGTACGAGGTCCAATAAAGCTGCTGTGAGTTTGCATTTGTTTTGTGTGTGTTTGGGGGGTATAGAATACATTATTATTTCTAATGTTGGTTCTGTTTACATTTTTTTCGAATTTGTTTATGTTTTTAAAGATATGTTTCATAGTTTGCAGTATAAATAGTTTACGGAGACTGAAAAGTTTAGATTCTTTGTATAAAGCATCTGTCGAAAATGTTTTAATTCTATTATACATAACTTTAATTTTTTATTTTAATTCGAAAGATTTTTTATTTACCTACCGTAAAAATCATCTTCTTCCCCTTATCCTATTCGGGCCGGGGACCCACTGCATCGACAAGGCTCCTCCATACGCCCCTGTCTTGTGCTGATGTCCATGGCAGTTCCATCCTCTCCTCACACAGTTTATTGAGTTCCCTGGCCCAACTGTGTCTGGGGCGGCATTGGGCAGTATTTTCCTCGGAATTCAGTCATCAGACATTCTTAGTACATGCCTAAGCCACTCAGTTGCGATTTTTCTATGAAGAGTAGAAGTGGTTCAATGTTTAGAACATCTCAGATCGTCGAGTTTCTTATATGATCCCATTTCGTAACCCCTGCCACTCCTCTCTAGTACCTCATTTCGGCAGCTTGGACTCTAGAGCGTGTTCGTTCGTTTAGCATCCATAGCCGTAAGCGAGTGTCAAGTGCTATTAAAGACAAAAAAGTGGTATTAAACACAAAATCGTTTTAAACACAAAAAAATAAAAATTTATAAAACAATCAAACTCAGATCGAAAAAAGATTTTTTTTAATGTTCTAGATATAGCAGTTTCCGCTTGTATCGTTTGTTTCTGGACACCATGAATTAAATTTTATGTTCATATGCTGACGTAAGATAAGAATTTTTTTTTAAATAATCTATCAAACTATACAAAACCAAGAAAACGAACATGAAAACAATGTATTATAATTATCCAATTAGGGTAATTAACAAAGGGTTCAAGAGGCCGAAGTTAATTTCTTGAGAGATGTGGTGGGAGCCAGTGCCAGTGGTGAGTTAAGTTAGTAGCTCCATTATTGAAAGAGCACTCTGAGCAACCCTTTCTGCTCATTATAGAAACTGCTCAGATGTGGTAGCTTGGACGTAGTCTCGGGAGGAGTTTGACGTGTGACCAGGGGCGTGCATTCCATATAGACACCTAAGTACTGCCCACATACCCTACCTTGTTCGTATAAAAATATAAATAATGTGAACGTTTATAAAATAACCTCAAAAAAAACAATCTACACATTTAAAAATACGCGCAAAGTAATCTAAGAACGTAGCGCCGCAATGACCGGTATAAGGTATTAAAGGCAGGAAGTAAACATGCAAACGACCACACGTCATATTCAAAGCATATTGTTTCATTCGACATAAAAATACATCTGTGCGATGCCCATTCAAGGGACGACTCGTTTATGTTAGTGACGAAAAGGGCCATTCTTTGCTACATCACATCACAAATGTAATAATCAGTGCCATCTGTCGATACTTCTATTAATTTGTTTAACTTTAATAACGAAATAATTATCTTTTATGTTGCAATTCTTTTATGCAATTGTGCGATTGAAAAAAATATTCAAATTTTATGTATACAGTTAATTATTGGCTTGTAATATGCAGAAGTGAAATTGTTATTTGGATTTTTGGTATGCTTAGATAACCCCAACCAACATAGCTTAGTCATTCTTGGCGAAAACTTACCACGCCCGGGGTATGTTTTCTGAAGTGAATACTTGTTTAGCACCGTTGTGATTTAAAACTCGATGAAACGGAAACGAGCGATACTAAAAAAGAAACAAACACATTCATCTGTCTACAGGATTTAGCCTGCGAGAGAATGAGCTAATTTACGGGTATTCGGTTCCAAGATTATACGATAAATCCGCAGTCCCATTCAAGTCTCCTTTGGTGTAGTGGTATAAAGCACCTGACGAACCTCAGCGGCCAGACATTTAGCGGGCCAAGGATCGAATCCTATGAAATACAAAAAAAATATATGTGTTTGTAAAATCAATATCCAATCTTCAAACCACTCTAAAATAAACAGACAAAAGAAAACACAAAAGAAAGCGACATCTAGCGACTCCGAAGAAGAAACCACAAATAATAAGATGACCAAATATATAGGAAAAAGTGCACTGGAATTCGACGAAAAAAGAATGGAAAAAATCATTCTTCACATTGATAAAAAAGTGCTTCGTAGTTTTCCCACTCTTGTCTACTTTAGTTTTCTGAAGGTTTCACCTCTACCGCGTGTAAATTGAACACTCTAATTTTTTAATAATGGTTATTTTGCTACTTTTCCTTCTGTCTACCCTGAATAAAAACTCTGTGCACACTGCACAATGCACACTGCACAAAGTGCACACGCCACCGCGTACGTCTGCCGCCGTGTAGAATGATTGGTCACCCAAGACAAAGTTGAGAAAGGAAATAGAAACTAGAAAATCTGCGATGAACCGAGTCTACAAAATGAGCATCAGATCTAATTTCTTGAAAACATCTTGTCGAATAATAGAAATACGAAAAGTCATAAAAATTACGATTTTATTTGGTCCTACATAAATTGTTAATAGTGGAGATTTTACAAAGAAAATCGCAATTTTTTAAAAATTTTATCCGAGTGCGAAAAGCTGACATGTTACGAATGAAACGATCCCACTGAAGCTTTTAACTACCGCATCCGTTTCATGCGGTATTTTAGTGTCCATACAAACACGTTCAATGCATTTTGATGTCACAAAAGCTGCGGTAAACAGGTCACAGCCACCCTAAAGCCATTCTCTCTTTAGGGGGAACATTCACAGAGTTGCGCAACTCTACGGCGAGTGCAATGGAGGCAACCCTTCACTTTTTACGTCACAACACACATCGATTTGGTTTCCAACAAACTTGGTACTATGTATATTGTATAACAAGACATTTTATTGTATAACGGGGTAATGACGTACGTTCCGGTGAATTTTAAGGGCATAACACATGTGTTGTTAGTTACATTGTGTTACCAGATTTTCGCTTTTTCTTTTGTTTGTGGAAAAGTGTAAAGGTTTAATTCAGATTAATTCTTATTTCCATTCGTCATTTTTATTGATATCTTCATATTATTATTTTCAAACATTATATGAGAATTAATAATAAGTTTATTTTTAAAATATGTATTGCGTTTTTAAAAAAATGGTGGCATATCTCTGTTTGAAATATTAAAGCATGCTTAAAAGTTGTCAATATCGAGTATATTATTTAAACTGTTTATTTAATAATACTACTGAGACAAAATAAGGACGTTTTTTAGTGTTTCTATTTTTGATACTTTCTATAATTCCATTAAACTGAGCTTTTATAACAATTTAAAACTTTTATCCAAATTTTTTATCGTTATCGGTTTCAGCCTATCATGGCCATCTTCATTCAGACTGGTACAACTCTGATGAGATATCTCAAAACTACATATAACTACCTATACTAACGACATCTGTCTAACTTCATTGAAACTACATACATATTCATATACACTACAGTATCGAATAGTATAAAGCGATGCATTTCTAGAATATCTTGAATTGCTGCAGTGGATAGATTTAGAAAAGATTTTTCGTGTGTATTTTAATCAAACAGAGTTATACCATATCCAGATGAATGGAATCAGAAACAATGAAACGTGTACTCGTATCCTTCGACCTACGTATAGGTAACATACATATATATATAAAAATCGGCACAGGATTTCCTTGAGACAGCCACTGTAAAAAATATATGTAAACCTTACTTACATATGCCTACCTAATAATAATACTATTGCAATTGTAGGCAATTCGAAGAATCATGGAGCAACCATTTACTGTAATTAAAGTGTAAAATTAACAATACGAACTCATGTTTTTTGTGTTAATCCATCATTATTGGTTTTTTCTTTAATTTGACGTCATTTAGCGTCAAGTTTCAACGCTTATTATATGAAACTTCATCATCATTACCTAACCCAAGAACCGTTGAGTTTTAAAATCCTTAAGTGTATTTTTCTTTGTTTCAGACGCAACAAGTCGTAAGGAGACACTTCCTCCCCTTACGTCATAAACCCACCCCTTCCTTCACATTTCCCACTTACAGCCCTTCTCCAGCCGAGGAGCCTGAAAGCTTCCCTTCTCTAGGAACAGTCGGCGCCCAGCGTCGTCCAAACTTTACAGGTTAGTAATCTTCCTTCCTCCCTTCCTCCCTGCCTTACTTCCTTCTTCCTTTTCTCCCTTCTCCACCTTACTCGGAAAAGCTCTTGACCTCTGCTAGTTGAACTTATGTAAGACTTACGACGCTCCTTCCTCTTCGTAGTTACAGTGTAATAAATTATTAAAAGTCTAAAGGCAGAGGAATTTTACGGTCGGACCTGTCATGTTTTTTAGTAGTTTTTCTTTAAAAAAGTTGTATCTGAATTTGTTAAGCATTCATCGTTCATTCGTTAAGAGGGAATAACCAGAAATAACCGGAAATATGTCATTTTTAAACGACTTCGAAAAGGAGGAGGTTCTCAATTCGACTGTATTTTTTTTTTTTTTTTTATGTTTGTTACCACAGAACTTTCGACTGGGTGAACCGATATTGATGATTTTTTATTTAAAAGCTGGCGCTTCCCGTGTGGTCCCATTTTAATTTGGTCCAGTTCTGACAATGGCATCCATGAGAAAATCATATAAGTCTTAAATTTGCATCAAGTATGTGCGCAACAAATGGACGAATAACTCAATATCACGCCAACCGATTTCGATGATTCTTATTGGTGTCAACCAAGGTACCCGCGGCCCGGCGTGTTCACTTGACGGCTCCTCTCCCGCCGACACCGACTCCAAAAATAACAATCGTACCTACATATTGATGAGTAGAAAAGGTAAGTTGATTATAAAGTTGTAGAAGAATACGAAATTATTTTTTTACTTTTTAGTGCATTTTTTTAAGTCGTTTTTTTGTTTTGTTAAAATTTTTGTTTATTAAATAAAGTTCTACACGTATCGACTTTTTTCTACGCAAAAGATTTAAATTGAATTCGGAAGATTGTGATTTTATGTAGTAAAGTTATGTTATTAATTTGAAAAAAAAGATTATTTTTATAGTTATACCGTTGGTCGTTTGCAGATTTGTAAAATTTTCAAACCAAATACTGTATTTTACTTGTATAATGTGTTGTAACACATTTCAAATAATATAATCATACAGTAAAATAATTCAATACATTATACTAGGAATGCTACTCTTCAGAATTTTAATAATGGTTGAAATAAAATCATTTAAAAAAATCTTGCCACGAAAATTCTTCAGTTTATTTATTTATTTAACGCCTTACAAACTAATATATTTCAAAATATTGAAAAACATTATTGAAAAATTATAAATACTTATCATGTAAAAATAATTACAAAAAGTACAGATCCCTACATCTCTGAACCGAATTTATGTAAACAGTAAAGCAACTTTTGAATGAAATGAAATCGATATTGGGTTATTGCTTAAAAATGCTGGTATGGAGAATAATCAATCTTTTTCATCGGAACCGATAACTTAAAAGCCTTAGGAATAAAAAAATTCCGTAATAATAATTAGCTAATTATCATCAATACACAAGAAACAATATCTTACAGTGCCATCTTGGACATGTTCCCTTTTACCGTCCGTTCCACCTCCTCCTCCCATTCTTCACTAATCCCTAGTCACGCCCCTCTGTCACTCTCCATCTCAACTTAGTAATGTATTATGTTCACAAGTTGTTTTGCGTCGTGTTTGAATGTTAAGTTTGTATATGTTGTCATGTTGAAGCAACGGTTGTTCCGAAAGCGGTCGGCGTATATAAAAAAAATAGTGGTTGAAACAAAGAAATATTGGTTTTAAGATTTTCACGGCCAGAAGCATTTTCGTTATATGTTTTTGGGGTGTTGTGCCGTGTTACGCTACCTCCTTCTTTAGCCAACGTTTCGGACATCGTTGCAGTGTCCATCATCAGGGCAGATCCGGCAGATCCGGTAGATGTGTAATTTTTAGTCGTGAAGTGTGTGCTTATTTACTTCGAAGCGATACCGTGTCGCCAGCAGCACTAACTTTCACCAGTACAAAATACTCGTGACAAGCAGTGGCGTCATCGCCGCGGAACGGAATAGAAAGTTCATTAAAACGTGGTATTTATGCTAGCCAGGGGCAAGTCCGTTTGCGAGATGCCGACGGAAGTGGCTCCATCTCTTAATGAAATCTAAAATTAGAAATCACAGTGGTAAGAATTTAGGAAAAAATAAAATAAAATAAAAAAATTACAATTGTTAACTTTCACCAGTACAAAATAATCGTGACAAGCAGTGGCGTCGTCGCCGCGGAACGGAATAGAAAGTTCATTAAAACGTGGTATTTATGCTAGTCAGGGGCAAGTCCGTTTGCGAGATGCCGACCGAAGTGGCTCCATCTCTTAATGAATTCTAAAATTAGAAATCACGATGGTAAGAATTTAAGAAATAGAATTACAATGGTTAAAGCGAATTTAGTCAATATAAATCAAAATGGTTTACCACGAGCTCGCATTACTATATACTTAGACATGGTTTTTTAGCTCTATTAATAATAAATGAATTTTACTAGAATTAGAATTACACTGGTTAAAGCGAATTTAGTCAATATAAAGTTATAACACAAAAAAAATGGTTTACCACGAGCTGGCCTTACTGTATACTTAGACATGTTTTTTGCGTTTAGCTTTGGTGTAGCCGTCAATCACCGGATACCAAGAGCTATTGAGCTTAGCTCCGTCGTCTCTATTAATATTAAAAGGATTTTTGTAGATTTCAATTGCCTCCGTAATTAGGCGTGCTCTATAAGTTTTAGGTCTTCCCAAGACCTCAGGAACAAATCCAAAGTAATGGCCGGTTTCGATTAAGTGCTCAGCGATTGCCGATTTATCAGGGTGGCCGAGTTTGCAAGCACGAAAGTGTTCTGCTATCCTTTTGGAGATCGTCCTCTCTGTTTGGCCTACATAAACCTTGTCACATCCGGAACAGCTGAGTTTATACACTCCATCTGCTTCCAGAGGAAACTTAGTCTTTGCAGACCTCAGTAGGTCTTGAATTTTAGTTGTGGCACCGAAGACAGTCTTGATGCTATCTTTTCTCAACAGCCTGGCGATTCTGTCTGTCACATTGTGAACGTAAGGCAGGAAAGCGCAGCCTTTTAACTCTTGTTTAGCTCTGTATTCATTTGGTGTAGATTTGGCTCTTATGATTTGCCTTGTCTGACTAGCTGGGTAACCGTTGCGTTCCAGTGCATCGGTCAGCTTTGTAAGTTCTGCTCCAATTTTAGTTTCTTCACATATTCTGGTCGCTCGCGTCACCAACGTATGGATAAGTCCTCTCTTCTGCGCTGGGTGGTGATGCGAATCGGCATGTAGATACCGATTTGTGTGCGTTGGTTTTCTATATACAGTGTGTCCTAGATTACCATCTTCTTTTCGCATCACCTCCACATCTAGAAAAGGCAGGATTTTCGCATCGTTTTCTACTTCCATTGTGAACTTGATTTTACTGTGGAGTGAATTAAGATGATTCAGAAATTCATTCAGTTTCTCTGTTCCATGAGGCCAGATGGCGAAGACATCGTCAACATAACGCCACCATACCTTGGGAACAGCTGAAGCTGTGTCGAGTGCCACTTCTTCAAACTTCTCCATAAAAAAGTTGGCAAGTACTGGCGACAATGGACTGCCCATCGCAACTCCTTCCACTTGCTCAAAAAGTTCACCCTGGAATGCAAAATATCCCGTTTTGAGACAGTGTTCAAAAAGTTTGCAAATGTCGTCCTCATAGATCTCCCTGAGCATTGTCATGGAGTTTTCTAGAGGCACATTTGTAAAAAGGGACACTACATCAAAACTGACCAGGATATCGCCTTCCTCAGTCTTGACCTTTTTTAGCTTACTGATCAGATCTGTGGAGTCCTTGATCCAAGATTCAGTTTTACCAGTTTGCATCTGTAGTAGTCTGGAGAGGTATTGGGACAGTTTGTAAGTAGGTGCACCAATAGCACTGACAATCGGTCTCATTGGGATATCCTTTTTGTGTATTTTCGGAAGACCGTATAGGGCAGGAGTTCTGGAGGCTTTTACGAAAAGCCCAGATCGATCCTCTTTCCTAATACTGGAAGCTTTAACTAGCTCTCTAGTCTTCAGGTCAATCTTATTGGTGGGGTTGTTCTTTATTTTCTTGTAAGTGCCGGCATCGCACAGGAGGTCTTCCATCTTCTTAATGTAGTCAACCGTATTAATCACCACAGTGGCATTACCTTTGTCGGCAGGCAGAACTAAGATGTCCTCATTGGCGCGCAATTCTTTTAGGGCCGCAAACTCTCCTTTTGTGATGTTTGGGCGGGGTATTTCAGCCCTTTTCAAAATATGGCAAGTCTCTTGTCGTATGTCCTCTGCTTGCGACTCTGACATTTTATGGACTTTCATCATTGTATGTAGTGCTGCCTCCACACCACATATGATAGATTCCACAGGTATCTTTTTGGGGGCAACTGCGTAGTTCATCCCCTTGGCAAGCACAGAAGTTGCGTCTGGGCTCAGCGCAAGGGACGAAATGTTAATAACAACTTTATTATGATCAAGTTGTTTTCGATCACCTTTTTTTGCCTTGATTGAGCCTCTCAAACTTGTGTTTATGCCTCGCATCTGTTGACTGCTTACTTCTTTGTGCTTGTTGGTAAGTCATATTGTCAATTTTCTTCCAGTCTTCTTCGATAAGCATTGCACTTAGATGTAGGTGTAAATAGAAAAGGTCCCGAGATGTTCCATCCAGTTCGCTGCGCACGTTATGGATTCTTTCCCTTAGTAGCGCTGCTTCTGCTCTTTGGAAAACTCTCTCGGCTTTCTATCTATCTATCTATAGTCTATCCGGTGTATCCGGTCTATGTAGGTATCCGGTGATTGACGGCTACACCAAAGCTAAACGCAAAAAACATGTCTAAGTATACAGTAAGGCCAGCTCGTGGTAAACCATTTTTTTGTGTTATAACTTTATATTGACTAAATTCGCTTTAACCAGTGTAATTCTAATTCTAGTAAAATTCATTTATTATTAATAGAGCTAAAAAACCATGTCTAAGTATATAGTAATGCGAGCTCGTGGTAAACCATTTTGATTTATATTGACTAAATTCGCTTTAACCATTGTAATTCTATTTCTTAAATTCTTACCATCGTGATTTCTAATTTTAGAATTCATTAAGAGATGGAGCCACTTCGGTCGGCATCTCGCAAACGGACTTGCCCCTGACTAGCATAAATACCACGTTTTAATGAACTTTCTATTCCGTTCCGCGGCGACGACGCCACTGCTTGTCACGATTATTTTGTACTGGTGAAAGTTAACAATTGTAATTTTTTTATTTTATTTTATTTTTTCCTAAATTCTTACCACTGTGATTTCTAATTTTAGATTTCATTAAGAGATGGAGCCACTTCCGTCGGCATCTCGCAAACGGACTTGCCCCTGGCTAGCATAAATACCACGTTTTAATGAACTTTCTATTCCGTTCCGCGGCGATGACGCCACTGCTTGTCACGAGTATTTTGTACTGGTGAAAGTTAGTGCTGCTGGCGACACGGTATCGCTTCGAAGTAAATAAGCACACACTTCACGACTAAAAATTACACATCTACCGGATCTGCCGGATCTGCCCTGATGATGGACACTGCAACGATGTCCGAAACGTTGGCTAAAGAAGGAGGTAGCGCAACACGGCACAACACCCCAAAAACATATAACGAAAATGCTTCTGGCCGTGAAAATCTTAAAACTTATCTGACTAACCTCTATGGGGAGGAAGTTCATACAATGGTACGCCGATTGGAGAATCTGAGGAAACGAAGGAACCTTTTACTGGGCAGCCTGGCTTTCCTCAAAAGATGTAAGGAGGAATCGGTCGTACCAGTGCACATCCGAATACAAAGACATATTACATCCCGGAAAGCCGAGAGAGTTTTCCAAAGAGCAGAAGGAGCGCTACTAAGGGAAAGAATCCATAACGTGCGCAGCGAACTGGATGGAACATCTCGGGACCTTTTCTATTTACACCTACATCTAAGTGCAATGCTTATCGAAGAAGACTGGAAGAAAATTGACAATATGACTTACCAACAAGCACAAAGAAGTAAGCAGTCAACAGATGCGAGGCATACACAAGTTTGAGAGGCTCAATCAAGGCAAAAAAAGGTGATCGAAAACAACTTGATCATAATAAAGTTGTTATTAACATTTCGTCCCTTGCGCTGAGCCCAGACGCAACTTCTGTGCTTGCCAAGGGGATGAACTACGCAGTTGCCCCCAAAAAGATACCTGTGGAATCTATCATATGTGGTGTGGAGGCAGCACTACATACAATGATGAAAGTCCATAAAATGTCAGAGTCGCAAGCAGAGGACATACGACAAGAGACTTGCCATATTTTGAAAAGGGCTGAAATACCCCGCCCAAACATCACAAAAGGAGAGTTTGCGGCCCTAAAAGAATTGCGCGCCAATGAGGACATCTTAGTTCTGCCTGCCGACAAAGGTAATGCCACTGTGGTGATTAATACGGTTGACTACATTAAGAAGATGGAAGACCTCCTGTGCGATGCCGGCACTTACAAGAAAATAAAGAACAACCCCACCAATAAGATTGACCTGAAGACTAGAGAGCTAGTTAAAGCTTCCAGTATTAGGAAAGAGGATCGATCTGGGCTTTTCGTAAAAGCCTCCAGAACTCCTGCCCTATACGGTCTTCCGAAAATACACAAAAAGGATATCCCAATGAGACCGATTGTCAGTGCTATTGGTGCACCTACTTACAAACTGTCCCAATACCTCTCCAGACTACTACAGATGCAAACTGGTAAAACTGAATCTTGGATCAAGGACTCCACAGATCTGATCAGTAAGCTAAAAAAGGTCAAGACTGAGGAAGGCGATATCCTGGTCAGTTTTGATGTAGTGTCCCTTTTTACAAATGTGCCTCTAGAAAACTCCATGACAATGCTCAGGGAGATCTATGAGGACGACATTTGCAAACTTTTTGAACACTGTCTCAAAACGGGATATTTTGCATTCCAGGGTGAACTTTTTGAGCAAGTGGAAGGAGTTGCGATGGGCAGTCCATTGTCGCCAGTACTTGCCAACTTTTTTATGGAGAAGTTTGAAGAAGTGGCACTCGACACAGCTTCAGCTGTTCCCAAGGTATGGTGGCGTTATGTTGACGATGTCTTCGCCATCTGGCCTCATGGAACAGAGAAACTGAATGAATTTCTGAATCATCTTAATTCACTCCACAGTAAAATCAAGTTCACAATGGAAGTAGAAAACGATGCGAAAATCCTGCCTTTTCTAGATGTGGAGGTGATGCGAAAAGAAGATGGTAATCTAGGACACACTGTATATAGAAAACCAACGCACACAAATCGGTATCTACATGCCGATTCGCATCACCACCCAGCGCAGAAGAGAGGACTTATCCATACGTTGGTGACGCGAGCGACCAGAATATGTGAAGAAACTAAAATTGGAGCAGAACTTACAAAGCTGACCGATGCACTGGAACGCAACGGTTACCCAGCTAGTCAGACAAGGCAAATCATAAGAGCCAAATCTACACCAAATGAAGACAGAGCTAAACAAGAGTTAAAAGGCTGCGCTTTCCTGCCTTACGTTCACAATGTGACAGACAGAATCGCCAGGCTGTTGAGAAAAGATAGCATCAAGACTGTCTTCGGTGCCACAACTAAAATTCAAGACCTACTGAGGTCTGCAAAGACTAAGTTTCCTCTGGAAGCAGATGGAGTGTATAAACTCAGCTGTTCCGGATGTGACAAGGTTTATGTAGGCCAAACAGAGAGGACGATCTCCAAAAGGATAGCAGAACAATTTCGTGCTTGCAAACTCGGCCACCCTGATAAATCGGCAATCGCTGAGCACTTAATCGAAACCGGCCATTACTTTGGATTTGTTCCTGAGGTCTTGGGAAGACCTAAAACTTATAGAGCACGCCTAATTACGGAGGCAATTGAAATCTACAAAAATCCTTTTAATATTAATAGAGACGACGGAGCTAAGCTCAATAGCTCTTGGTATCCGGTGATTGACGGCTACACCAAAGCTAAACGCAAAAAACATGTCTAAGTATACAGTAAGGCCAGCTCGTGGTAAACCATTTTTTTGTGTTATAACTTTATATTGACTAAATTCGCTTTAACCAGTGTAATTCTAATTCTAGTAAAATTCATTTATTATTAATAGAGCTAAAAAACCATGTCTAAGTATATAGTAATGCGAGCTCGTGGTAAACCATTTTGATTTATATTGACTAAATTCGCTTTAACCATTGTAATTCTATTTCTTAAATTCTTACCATCGTGATTTCTAATTTTAGAATTCATTAAGAGATGGAGCCACTTCGGTCGGCATCTCGCAAACGGACTTGCCCCTGACTAGCATAAATACCACGTTTTAATGAACTTTCTATTCCGTTCCGCGGCGAAGACGCCACTGCTTGTCACGATTATTTTGTACTGGTGAAAGTTAACAATTGTAATTTTTTTATTTTATTTTATTTTTTCCTAAATTCTTACCACTGTGATTTCTAATTTTAGATTTCATTAAGAGATGGAGCCACTTCCGTCGGCATCTCGCAAACGGACTTGCCCCTGGCTAGCATAAATACCACGTTTTAATGAACTTTCTATTCCGTTCCGCGGCGATGACGCCACTGCTTGTCACGAGTATTTTGTACTGGTGAAAGTTAGTGCTGCTGGCGACACGGTATCGCTTCGCAGTAAATAAGCACACACTTCACGACTAAAAATTACACATCTACCGGATCTGCTGGATCTGCCCTGATGATGGACACTGCAACGATGTCCGAAACGTTGGCTAAAGAAGGAGGTAGCGCAACACGGCACAACACCCCAAAAACATATAACGAAAAAAGAAATATTGTTTCAATATGAAAAAAATTAATTTTGAGAAAACTTCGAAAATGTATTTATTAAATTGTTACATTATTTAGAACTACCACCACAAGAAAAATTCTTCACTTAATATTTGACAGCTTATTTTGAAAGGGGTAATTTTTTCAGCTAGCAATATATATATATGATATTCTTGTGAATATAACGAAGCAATTGCTTGGTGTTATTCCTGATATATGAAAATAATAATTTGACCATCTTTTAGCTGCCAACTTTCTCCTTTAATTCATTCAGCAGTGTTGGCTTTTGCGATGAGAGCTGTTAGCTAAACTTTAGTTTTATTGACCGCAGCAGTATCACCTCGTCAGCAGCTAATACTAACATGGATTATATTAGTGTTATATTATTGGGAAGGTTTAGGGGTAGCTGCTGCGCGGCCCCTTTCATACAAAACTTGAATTTGGATTTAAGGCCAAAATAGCCAACCAAACCAAAAAAAATCCAAATTAAAGCTAAAGCAAATATTAAGTACGGATATGTGCTACTTTTTTATTTGTAATTTAAATCATAAAAAACAGACCATTAAAGAATTCAATTTCTCAAGATTTTAAAGGTAGCTTTGGAAATTATTTATAACTTATAATTATTGAAAAATATATTTTGCTTTATTAACTATATAAATACGTTGAAATATAAAATAAAAATGATTAAAAAGGCATTTTGATAGGCGTAAATTCAGATTACAAACGACCAATTTATGTTGGAACACAAATTTGTCGTAAGTATATGAAATAAAAAATTTACCCAGATAAATGCTTTGTTTCTGATTTATTAATTTATTTATTTGTACACGCCAAATTAAGGCTTTTGCGTATGATAAAATTACAAATATATTTGATATAATCAAACAATTAAAAAGATATAAAAATTAAAATAAGTACCAAGCATAAAAATTTAAACTTAAAAACAACAAACGGAGTAAAATATGGGATGCACTTTCATGTAAATTTCGATACATATTGAAAATTTGTAAACATTTCAAAGCTATCAAGATAGACCTACAGATTTAATAACAATGTTTTTATAGGCTGATAGACATTCAGTACCATTGGTGTTCATGTAATATTTATTCTCTGCACTGTGCGGTCGGTTCATTACTGAGTTTATTTATGCATTGGTACCTGAATTGTTGCAATGGTAAGGTACCTTCTGACGAACCGTTCTACTAGGCACATGAAAGTTAATCAGCCTAAGGAGTTCAGGGGAGTTAAACATCTTATTAACAATTTTATAAAGAAAAAAGAGATCAGTACATATTCTTCTTTCTTTTAATGTGGCAAGGCCCATAATGATGTTTAATATTTTATGTTATATTTCAGTAGATTAAGACAATCCTGAAAGGTGGCAAAGTTGCCCGAAAAATCATACAAAATTGAATTCTTTAATAACCTATGCATCGTAATGTAATTTAAAATACAAACAAATTAAATAGGCCATATGCGTACTAGATATTTGCGATACCTTTTGATTAAAAAGATAACTATTTAGTTTGGTTAGGTATTTTGGCCTCGAATCCAAATTTAAGTTTTGTATAAAAAAGGCAGCGCAGTCGTTCCTATCGGATTATCGGCTATCGGATTGAGACAATTGCTGACAATATTTTTCTCGTGGATTTTTGCTATAGATCACAAAATAAATTCATGTTGAAAAAAGGTCGTGTATGTGAGACTGAAAGGTCATCGTTTTGAAGATTAAGAAATTTCATTAAAAATGTTGTACCACGACAAACATCAGAACAATTATATGATTAATAGGGTGACTATAACCTAATCATCACTGCCTGTTGCGAGTATGGTGACAAAAGTCCGCATTGGCAAAGCTTCATTCAACTGTATAGTAACTAAATTGCGGTTAAATGGACTCTTAATGAAAATAGAAGTTCAGTCAACCTGTTTAAAATCACTGGGAAAATAGAAGAGATGGATAACATTTGTAGATGTACGCCTCATATTACAATTATAATAATTTTGTAAAGATGACACTAAACCACGAAACGACACTTTTCATGAGTGATGCACAATTTTACAAGATTGATTTGAGTTTAAATGCGAATTTACGAGAACTTCAAAAACGATCTGAGTTTGACCACGAAAACATATTTCGAAATGACATGAGTGTTATGATAACAAGTTTGAAGGTGCAATAACTTTCCATATCACCAACGTGGGTAGATAGTTTTAAATCTTCTTTCTTTGGTAAGGTAAGGTAAGGCTTTTAAAGAAAGAGAAGAACAAGGGATTTAAAAATATTTTGGACAGGCCCTTGGGATATAGAATCGTCCCAAAACTGTTTCAATATTAAACACCTGGAGTGAAATTTTTTTAATGACTCGGGTAAAAAGTTCTAAAAATTATAAAAATAGTCATCATCATATTTGCGTTGGTAGTTAGATTTTTATTCCATATTGTCAATTATATCAAAAAATACTTTTTTCATTCTTGCTAAATATAACCCTTGAATATCTAACAAGTAGTGAATTATTCTACCCGTTTTAATATAAAAGTACCTTTTAGGTACCATCAGCATAATTGAGCATGGAACAAAGGTCTTTGCGGATCAAACAGTTCGGAATTTCGAGGGTTTCTTTTTGTAACTTTACTCCAACGTCTAATTAAAAAACTCTTTACCAGAGAGCGAAAATTACAAACTTTATCGTAGTTAATCGACAGCTTTTGAAAGAAATTCATGGTATGGAATTTTCTGCTGCTGAAGAGAAAATCATTTATGCATAATTAATATTTTTAATTATGCTTTTCAAGTACAGGGGAATCTAAGCTGGTTGGAGCGGGAATTATGTTTTTGGTGAAGGTATTTTGATAATCGCTTTTCCCGTAATTAAATCATAAATCTGTCTAATCTAGAGCACACGCGTACATTCGGATTAGTATTATACTTATATTCACAATAGTATTGAGTGACTTGAAAGCGAATAAAATTTACCCCCTACGTCACAAATGGTTTTGTAATGTGAGGCATATCTCGTAATCTTATAAAGTAGGAGACACTACAAAGCATAAAATTTCATCTCATAACCATTCTCTTAAGTTTATGATTCCATTCAGTTTTGGAATAAAATGTCGGAAAAAGATCTTTATCTATCGATAGATTTTTATCTATCCATCGTTGAACGAGTTCTTAATAAATATTGAAGTTTTTTGTTTTGTTTTTGCACCTCTATTTTCTATTGAGAGTTCTCTTGGTTATATTTAACAAATTGTATTTTCGGTTTTCCGACTACCATTTTACGAAATATTACGAAAATGTTTTTATTTTAATTCACAGCCATGTAATGAAAATTGAAACTTTTTTTTTTTAATGTGAATACATTAAAAAAATTATCTCCAATTTAATTATGTTAGTGATCTAAATGAAACGAAAGCAACATATTTTACATATCTTAATCACTCAGAACCATAAACTTGTTTTCAAGCTGCCTACAACATTACTAATAATAATAATAATTGGATAATTTGTAAAGCGCCCTTATTTGTGAAAAATCACTTCAAGGGCAACTTACCATACATATGTGATGAAGTATGAGGCGTACCTGACCTATTAAGCGAACTATGAAAGAAAAAAAAATTAACTAAGAAGCCTTAAAGCTTCATTCAGCAAACAAAACCGAATGAGCTAAGTATGTACATACTGTAAAACCCTGACATCCCTCCAACCAAGCCAATTTGCATATGGCTTATCTTTTCTTGTACACGCTTAGCGAATACTCTGCCCAGACGTGATTGTGGTATATCCTAGATCAGTGGTCCCCAACCTTTTCGTCGCCGCAAACCGGTCAACGTTTGATAATTTAACGTGGCCCGGGGGGGTGAGAGGGGGTGTGTTCATAAAATCTACAACTAGAAATTTATAATTGCACTCATTAAGACTCCACAAGCTTAAAGAATAGTTACACACAGAACGAGCAAATGATTTTTCTCCAAATTTTGGAACATGTGGTGTGCACCTCGAATTTAAAACTTATTTCGGAACTGGTTTTAATTTAAGAGTGAATCTTTATACAGGAAGTCGTTTTAATCTGCGCCCAGAATATAAAAACTGCAACTATTCATGACTTCAAAATGAACATGTTATGTGAATATCTTATAATTCACGTTGAAACGGCAATTATTACGTGCAAAATGGCGTAAGGAGCCATATGATGTGGCTAGCTGAGAGGGAAGAAGACGGGATGAATACAACTGCGTACTTTTCTATTAATAGAGCGCCAAATCCTGTTCAAGACAGAATATGTCCACAGTTGAATTCACTACGCCTTCTTCCTAGAACGACGGAGAGCATTTAATTCTTCCCAGGGAGCGTGGGCACTATGACAATCACTTCTTTACTCATCATTAGGAACTACAGTGTATCGATATGAAATAACAAAGAGATTTGAATCAATATTTTCTATATTTACAATATCGAACATTTAAAACAATACGGTATTATAAACCAATTTTACAAGGGAAAAAATACACTACTGAAAACTCACCCCTGTATTGCGACCATGACCTTGAAAACTAGCTAATTCGGATTAAGTGCCTGCGGGCAGGCATGATGCACGTAGTGGAGCTTGGTGCTTCGTCCAGCATCCAAGAGGTGGTCCTGATGTGATCCTGCTGAGGTCGCGATGCCAAACCCCCCTGGGAGCATCAGGACGATGAGAAATGATCCGGTGTATTGCGCCAGCCTGGCCAGCAGTATGATGCCCGTCCTACGAGGCCATCAAGCCCAAATAGATGGATGCCTACGGGATTTGTTGACAGACGGAGTCGGCGACGAATCCGGGGTTGCGGTGAACCGGAACGGTCTGTTCTGCGTATCAAAATCAAGTACGCGGGTTTTTTATATGAACGCCTCAGTAGGCGGCGGATGTTAAAGTTAAAACTCCGAACACTAATTAAATAAACTTCGCCGTGGCTTGCGAGGTGTAGCGGGAGTCCATGTTCGCCAATTGCACTTTCCCAGTCGCCAGATCAGCTAGATAAACGGCATTACTTATTCTCGTCGCACGAGGCGCCGACGGCCATTGATGAACCGAAAACTTCGTTAATTCCGGGCCGAACAATTCGGATCTTTAGGTTAATCCCGTTATTTACACATAAGGTACGGATCTCTTTGCAACGCGGAGTCGTATTGTTCCGGTATATTTTACATTATAAAACTTAAATCGCTAGGTGACTGTGCCCGAGAAAAACACGGCGTCCTCCCGTGTTCTCTCTCGTCCCGAGTGCCGTTTCAAAAACAAAACCCGTTTCCGCTCAGTCTGCCAACCTGCCGAGTATCTCGAATAAACTATTACCATCCTTCAAATAAAGGTACCTGCCTATCCGAGTAATAAATTAAAGTAATTTATATGTAATGATGCATCCACATCATAACATTACCCCCCTCGCCACAAAAATGTTCGCCCACGAACATAACAACTAATAAGGTTCCTACCCCTAATCTAAAAAAAAGGTCGGTCACAGGGCCTAAAAAAAATTATTCAAACATATTCTAGCAATCATTAGTAGACAGCAGTAAAAAAAAAAAGGTGATTAGTAGATCAAACATAGATTAAATAGTAATAGCGAATGGGTGTGCCGCAACTCCGATCGCACTCCATCATGCGTAAGGCGCGATGGACGGGCTTGCGATGCAACCATTCTTATTTAAACATAGCTTACAACTAAAAGAACTTAAAACTAAAAGAACTTAATATTAAGAACATGGTGAACTAATGTTCCGTGAACGGGGTCCGTAAACACCCACAGCATTGAAGATACTGGGTGAAGAACGGCTGACTTATGTCTTGGACTACCGTTAACGTTACATATACAGCATAATCATCATTAATTATGTAAGTTTAAACACTAATCAGTGGACAACACATCCTTAATTTATCTATACCTTTGTGTGTCCAGCACAAAAATTATACACAACCATATGCATTAATGCATCACTGACCCATAATAGGGTTTTAGAAAGCCATTTAGGCAACACTTTAGGGTGCAAGCAACCCTCACTTCACTGAATTTACGTCCCTTTTAGGAAAAATAAAATTGTTCACTACGAAGAGTTTCCTATTCTACCTAAATCGGTCGTACGGGTGAGTGTATGAAGTAAAGTAGCATCATAGGTACTAAAACTAATCAATAAATTTAACAAAATAATATGTATATTACTAAACTATTCTCTTTGTATATTCGCAAGCATATAAGTGGTTACTACGTGTTGAACTTACAATATTTCTCAGAATTTATTTATATTTGAAAACAGTCATGTTTCATATTGAAAGAGATAAACAAAAAGAAAACAATGCTCAAAACACATAGAGGTGTAGGACTGGCATCCCTGTGTGTTTCGAGACAAAACTTAATAATAAATACAAAATTTAATAACCATGAACGCAGTTCAATGGGATGTACCCTGAACACAATTGGAAGTGGGCATGTGTTCCAATTGTATTCGAGGTTAACAAACGTAATATAAAACAAATTATGTCATTCATCCTGTTTGCTTGCTCGTGCTCAGTCTAAAAAAAAAAAAAATGTTACTAAATTAATTTCGAATAAATAACAATAAATAATTACGCCTAACGAAAGTAAGAACTTATAAAACAACTCGAGTTAATCTTACTAGAGTGGATTTTGATTGCAATGAATCATAAATACTACATGAGTTTGCATAAACGCACCCCCTCCAAAAACATGAACGAACAAAAAGAAATATTCCTGTGACAGGACTTTGACTGTCGGAATGTCGGGTCGTTTCAACTCGGTTGATCAGGCCGGGTTAAAACTCCCAAGCATTAAATATTAACTAGTAAATAAGATAATTTGCAGTATTCGGTAGGGATGGCCAGACCCTCCGAAGTATTGCCACAATAAGACTATACTGGTATATTATTTGATTTTACTATATCCTTCACATGAAAATCACCCGCAACTTTTCCGTTTAAGTCTGCAAGCGTATAGATTAGATTGGATTTTTTCTTTACTACCACATTCTGAACAAACCGAGGTGCCAATTTCTGTGCGAAATAATTCAATGCGTTAGATTGTGCAAAATTTCTCCGCCACACCACATCACCAACCTGATAGGTGATGTGTTTTCTGCGCAGGTTGTAATGGTCAGCTCCTTTTTGATAAGCTTTAAGAAGAGCATTCGAGACTTGCTCGTAAATCGAAGACAACTCTTCTAGTTTCTGTGCATAAGCTTTAGGTTGAGCACCCACTTGCGAATTGGATTCCTCATCCGCTATTGGATTACGGTGCAGATCACCGTCCAGTATCTGCTCCCGACCGTGCATCAGGAAATAAGGTGTATAACCTGTAGCGCAGTTTACCGTGTTATTCATAGCCGATTGAACTTGCGGAAGAAATTTGGACCAATTTCGGTGGTCTGATTCAACAAGGATCGATAACGCCGTACCCAAGGTTTGATTATAACGTTCGACTACATTGTTTTGAGGCGTATAAGACGAATTGTAAAATGGTGGTGGTATGTTATAACTACTAAGTAAGCCCTTAAATTCTTTCGAAACAAATTGACGACCATTATCACAGACGATAGTTCGTGGTACGCCGTGAACAAGAAAGATGTTTTCTTCTAAGATTTTAATTATGCTTCTCGCGGTGCCATTGCGCAGCGGAAATAGCCATGTAAATTTAGAAAAAACGTCTACACATGATAAGATTACGGTAAAACCTGAGTAACTCCTAGGTAAAGGACCTACTAAATCTATCGACAACATTTGCAAGGGTCGAGTGACCTTTTTTGGGTTTGAAGAGATGCCGTTAGGTGGGGCTGTACTTATTTTGTGGGCCTTGCAGACTGTACAACGATTAACAAATTGCTTAACATCCTTATACATATTAGGCCAATAGTAACGCAATTGCACCTTTTTATAGGTTTTGAATACCCCAGGATGACAAGCTCGCGAAGACTCGTGTAAATTTGAAAGAATTGCCTGTCTACCTTCCTGCGGAACTACCCTCTTCCAGGCAGTATCCTCGCACAGAGCTAGACTAGTCTTTGTGTGTCGGAACAATTCATTATTACGCATTTGAAAGTTCTGGAAACGTTGTGGAAAATCTTGGCATCCTTTCCAGGCTTTCAAATACCACGTATCCTTTGTATGTTCAGTGTCCACACCTGATAATACGGCAAGGTCCATTCGTGATAGCACGTCTGGAACAACATGTTGTGTCCCTTTGCGATGGACAACGTCAAAAGAAAATTGCGAAAGGCGAGAGCTCCACCGTGCAAGACGGCCACTAGGGTTGGACAAGGACCCCAGCCATTTCAAGCTTGAGTGGTCAGTAACTACTGAAAAATGAGCTCCTTCTATATACGGTCTAAAGTGAGTCACCGAGTCTAGCACAGCTAAGAGTTCCCGTTCAGTGATGCCATAATTTCTTTCATGAACGTTTAAGCAACGTGAGTAATAAGCGATGGGATGCTCTTGCCCGTCTACGTCTTGGATCAAAACTCCTCCAATCCCTGCGGAGCTCGCGTCGCAATGGATAGAGAAAGGCCTGGTGAAATCCGGGCAGCATAAAACTGGAGCCGTAGTCAACGCGCGTTTTAAATCTTTAAAAGCAGTTTCAGCTTCCTGAGACCACTTGAAATTGCTAATTCCATTTTTAGAACCTGTGAGTTTAGTAAGAGGGGCAGCTATTCCCGAAAATCCTTTAATGAACCTTCTAAAGTAACCGCACAAACCAATGAATGCCCGGATTTGTTTTGCATTTTTTGGGACTGGGAAATTTTTGATGCTTTCTATTTTTATTGGATCCGTACGGAGACCCTGCGAATCTACTAAATACCCTAAATATTTAAGTTCTGATTTGCAAAACTCGGATTTTTTTAAGTTTATGGTAAGACCTGCGTCTCGCAAACGTTCGTATACACGGTTTAATAGATTAAGATGTGACTCCAAATCTTCTGATATTAAGATCAAATCATCCAGATAGCAAAAAGCATTATCGTCGAATTCCGGACCAAAAAGAACATCTGCCAGTCTTTGCAACTCACTAGGGGCGTTTTTCAGTCCGAAAGGCATACGGGTGAACTCAAACAAACCCCGTCCAGGGACGACGAAAGCTGTTTTCTCACAAGAGTCCTTGTCTAAGGCAATTTGCCAAAAAGCCTTTGAAAGGTCTATAGAAGAGACGTACCTAGCTCCACCTAGCTTGTCTAGAATCCGCGATATATATGGCAAAGGGTACGCGTCGCGAATCGTGACATTATTGATTTTGCGAGAGTCTAAGCAAAAACGACCGGTACCGTCTTTTTTTGTAACGATTAATACTGGACTCGACCATGGAGAACGTGAGGGACGTATTACTCCTAATTTTAGCATTTCATCCACTTCTAATTCTAATTGTTTTTGTCTTGCTGGAGACAAAGGATAATACCTTTGTTTGATCGGAGGCCCTGTTGTATTAATCTTGTGTTTGACTAAATGCGTCAGGCCTAAGCCACGCTTCTCGAAAGAAATCGATTCAAATTTTTTAATAATAGCAGAGAGTGCCTGATTCTCTGAGGGACTTAAGGAAGAGGCTGGCTGAATTGCCCGCAACCCATTAATTTTGTTTTCCGAAGTAGGACCAATAGCTTTTGAAAACAGCTCCGGTGCGATATGGAACTGCTTCCAAAAGTCTATACCTAGGATAAACGATGGTGACAATGTCGGGATGACGTAGAAAAGTATTGTATGGGTAATTGATTTGTACGTCACCGGCAACGACATTGTACCCAGGACTGGCTGATTCGCACCGTCCGCTGTTGATACACTAAAATTAACCTTAACTAATTCTATACCTAACTTAATAAAAATCTTATAACTATCACCTCCCAAACACGATAATGAGGCGCCACTGTCCAACAGTGCGCTGTAAAAATTGTTAAATATATATACATTTGCATAAGGACGACCATCGTTTTCAATCTCCATCCCCTGTGGCAGTGGGCCCACTGTTCCAGGTGATGGGACTGAGAGAAACTGATGGACTAGTCGGAGCCAACTCTTCCATTCCCGATTCCTCTGCGCATAGGATGGGACGTGGTAAGAGAGACTCCGCCCTAGTTTTCCGACTTGTTATTATTAATTCTTCCTTTAACCGCTCCCACTTTTGGATTATTTCCCGCTGCGGCTTTTCTTTTACAGTCCGCTACAACATGTCCCGGTTTCTTACAATAAAGACAAAATTGATTCCTAACAATGGTTCTAGAAGTTCCTTCGGTATTTAGACTATTTCCATTGAAAGAAGACGGAGGTTTGTTATTGTTGTAACCCGCATTGGTGTTACTGTAGTTACGCCCAGCATGACTATAACTATTGCCATTAGAAGATTGTTTATAATTATTATAAGAAAACCCTGTACGTTTATAAGTACCGGTATTATTGTTTGACAAAGTTTTATTGGTAGGCCCAAATCTCTCTTCTTTATTAGTAGTATAGTTATTGCTTTTTTCAAATTTGTTTGAAAAAGAAGAAGAAGAAGTAGCAAATTCCTCCGGTGGTGTCGCATAAGACTCTAAGTTTCCTGCGTAAGTTGTTAACTGTTCGAATGTAAAAATATCTCTAGAAACTAATAAGTTAGTGTACATTGGAAGCAAAGCCTTTTTGGCAAGCCGCAAAAGTTCCTGCTCAGGAAGTTTAGCTTCTAGCATGTTATTTAGAGATTTCATTCTAAGTGAAAACTCAAGGACTGACATACCTTTTGGTTGCGTCATGTTGAAAAGTTTTACTTTTAAGTCCGTTTGTAGGTCATTTGCCTCAAATTGATTGATCAAAAGTTTAGACAGCTCGTCCCATTTCAAGTCCGGATGATATATTGACCTGAACCAAAGTAGTGCTAGTCCATCTAACAGATCAGGAAAAACGCGAACTAAATTATCCTGACTAAAATTTTTCGTCCTACATTTTTCTTCAATCAACAAGAGAAATTCTCTTATGCTCGATTTTCCATCAAATTTTATCTTCCAATTTTCCACATTGATGGTGGGTGATTCTCTATAAATAATTTTTGTGTGTTTAATTATTGTAGGGTTGTCAACGGTCTGGTTCTCAGAATCCGAATCTGAAGAATCCATATCTGTTTCTGATATTGTTGGCATCTTAAGTGCCTTATTAAATGCACGCGCCTGCGAGCGCAACGCGTGAGAGGTGGGTGCCGGTTCAAGAGAACGACTTGATAATTCTTTTATGAGATCCTCTTTAGAGGCGTTGTTGATGTTTGGGATAGGAGTTGACATTGTTAAAACAATTGGATAAAATAATAAAATAATGAAAAGTTGTTGTTAATGTTAATAATTATTGTTGATGTTATTTTTGTTGACGTATAATATAGATTGTTGATGATAAGTAGAACAAACCAAAAAAAAGAAAAAATTTTAAATAATGAAAGAATGGAAAAAAAAAAAAAAATTTTTTTTTTTTTTTTTTTAGCAACCCTGTATTTTGTGGCAACCTTGACATCCAAAGTAATTCTGGCGTAGGTATTTTACTGAATTTACCACCGAAATTCCAAGCATAATTTCAAAAAAGAATAATCCAAAAAAAAATATTTTTTCAATAAAAGAAAAATATTCCAACAATTTAGTTAAATATGTCAAACTATTCCACCACTCTCAATAATCGATGTATTATTGTTTGAATTTGAATGTTGTTGATTAATTATGACCATCCTTTATGTATGATGATGTTTTAAGGAATAAATTATAAATTTAATCTCATTAAATAACAATCCCTTCATTATACTACACTTGTTAAATAATTAATAATTCTAACTAATTCACTTAAATTCATAACAAGAATTCTAGTTTGATGTAAACCCATCTGTCACTATTGACATTCGCTTGTCTGAAATAAACAGCAATTGACACTTACGATGTTTACCTTTTAAATTGCCTCTATTTTGAAGCATAGACAATAACTATTTTTTTTTTAAATAAACATATGTAATTTTCTTTTATCATAGAAGAAATATTGTCTATGGTGATACCCGACGCTTCTATGAAAATAATATTTCAAATATTGAGGTTAAGTTGACGTATTGACATTTAAAACATAACCTGTATTACATGTCTACTGAGCACGAGAAACACCAAAATACATGACATAATTATACGTAAATTGCAACACTCCGTATTGCAAAGGACATTGTTGTATTTGAATTATAACGAGACACCATTGCACCATTAAATTAATGAATATTATTATGAAATTACAGTATCATACTGTTTTAAATCTCTGTGATAAAATAGCAAGTTGTAAAACGAGATTTTAGTTGATCGATTTGATGAATATAATTGTGAGTAAAGAATGTGTCTTTATACGAGCAACCCACGTTAAAGGCGTCAAATGTTATGTGAATATCTTATAATTCACGTTGAAACGGCAATTATTACGTGCAAAATGGCGTAAGGAGCCATATGATGTGGCTAGCTGAGAGGGAAGAAGACGGGATGAATACAACTGCGTACTTTTCTATTAATAGAGCGCCAAATCCTGTTCAAGACAGAATATGTCCACAGTTGAATTCACTACGCCTTCTTCCTAGAACGACGGAGAGCATTTAATTCTTCCCAGGGAGCGTGGGCACTATGACAATCACTTCTTTACTCATCATTAGGAACTACAGTGTATCGATATGAAATAACAAAGAGATTTGAATCAATATTTTCTATATTTACAATATCGAACATTTAAAACAATACGGTATTATAAACCAATTTTACAAGGGAAAAAATACACTACTGAAAACTCACCCCTGTATTGCGACCATGACCTTGAAAACTAGCTAATTCGGATTAAGTGCCTGCGGGCAGGCATGATGCACGTAGTGGAGCTTGGTGCTTCGTCCAGCATCCAAGAGGTGGTCCTGATGTGATCCTGCTGAGGTCGCGATGCCAAACCCCCCTGGGAGCATCAGGACGATGAGAAATGATCCGGTGTATTGCGCCAGCCTGGCCAGCAGTATGATGCCCGTCCTACGAGGCCATCAAGCCCAAATAGATGGATGCCTACGGGATTTGTTGACAGACGGAGTCGGCGACGAATCCGGGGTTGCGGTGAACCGGAACGGTCTGTTCTGCGTATCAAAATCAAGTACGCGGGTTTTTTATATGAACGCCTCAGTAGGCGGCGGATGTTAAAGTTAAAACTCCGAACACTAATTAAATAAACTTCGCCGTGGCTTGCGAGGTGTAGCGGGAGTCCATGTTCGCCAATTGCACTTTCCCAGTCGCCAGATCAGCTAGATAAACGGCATTACTTATTCTCGTCGCACGAGGCGCCGACGGCCATTGATGAACCGAAAACTTCGTTAATTCCGGGCCGAACAATTCGGATCTTTAGGTTAATCCCGTTATTTACACATAAGGTACGGATCTCTTTGCAACGCGGAGTCGTATTGTTCCGGTATATTTTACATTATAAAACTTAAATCGCTAGGTGACTGTGCCCGAGAAAAACACGGCGTCCTCCCGTGTTCTCTCTCGTCCCGAGTGCCGTTTCAAAAACAAAACCCGTTTCCGCTCAGTCTGCCAACCTGCCGAGTATCTCGAATAAACTATTACCATCCTTCAAATAAAGGTACCTGCCTATCCGAGTAATAAATTAAAGTAATTTATATGTAATGATGCATCCACATCATAACAAACATTTAAAAGTCCACAAGCCGTCTCATTGTAGAGAAAAACCTTTTTCCTGTTCCGAAATTTTACAAATAATGAAAAAAATTACTGATAACGTCTGAACACAAATTTGGAAAATGTATGATCACATGCGATACTAACGTGCTAGCGGAATGAGTGCTAACCAGAGATTAATGAACTGGCGCGAGAGTCCCGACTCACAAGTGAGTGACGTGAAGATGGGACTTCTTCTTGCGTTATGCGAAATGTCGCTCGTTATGCGAAAAGTCGCTCGTTAGGGGAGCGTTTTTTTGTTCACAATATGTTTTGTTCGTTATGCAAATTACTAATTATGGGAGGTGCTCGGCGTGAAAGGTTCCACTGTATTTTTTTGTCGATAATTATTTCCGGTACCGGTCCGCCGGACCGTAGGTAGGTTGGGGACCACTGTCCAAGATGACCTAGGTATCGCTTCGAGAAAATTTTTAAAGTAGTCGGTCAGTTTGACTGGTAAAGAAGACTCTGTTAGAGTTGCTGGAAATAAAAAAAATTGCTGCTATCTTTTATGTAGATATGATTGCAAGATTTAACTCGTTCTTAATGCTATGCTGATAAGTGTCTAGGATAAAATTTATCCTAATTAACTTATAATTAATCAGTAAAACCTCATATTGTAATATTTAATTAATGAAGACAATATTAAAGTATAATTGTCTTAATATCTTCAACTAATATAGGTAGACTAAATTAATTAAATATTACAATTTGAGGTTTTGCTCATCAGGTTAAAAATAAATATTCATCCTAGACTTGCAGAAAAGTCGTTAGATGTCGCATATTAAATAAAAAGTGATAAATTTATCCTAGACACACTATCTAGATAGCATTGAGTTCGAGTTGAATCTTGCAATCATACTTAAATATAGCAGCCAATAAAAATACGCGTTAAGAAAATGAAGGTAATGTTGGTAGTTCTTAGTTGAAGTATGATACGGTTAAATATAACCGAATCGGATAGGGACACATTAGCTCATTGGTAGCGCTCCCCCCGGCAAGGCAAAGGACCTGAGTTTAGGGTTGCCATCTCTTAAATTTTGCAACCAGGACAAAACACGTGAAAACCCCGGATTTTAGGGCCCAGAACCCGGACATGTCAACAGGTTTTTTTAAACATAGCCAGTGTAATAAAAAAACAGTTGAAAATGTCATAAATCACCTTTTTATTTATTTTCAAATTAAATTTAGTCATCTTTTATCATCATTATAAATGTACCTAGCAAAACAGAATCTTATTACAGTTTGTTACAAATTGTTTTAATAATCAGTTAGAATTTTTTTATTCTTAAAATAAAACGCAAATTTATTAATTTACTCTGTTATGAAAACAAAACCTCATTAAAATATTAAGCCTAACAAAATTCAATTAAATTTTTAAACAAAAATCTCAAAAGTACTGAGAGCATTTTAGTAATCAGTCTTACAATTTTTGAGGTAACTCTTTAACTCAATAATAATTATATCTTTAAATTTTTATCAGCAGCCATTTAAACAACAAAATATCTCTTAACATAATATGAACTAAATTCAGTCTTAAATATTAAGCAACAAAACTGAACTTTAACTACAAAAATGAAAAGAAATTATTGCACTCAAAAGTACATTATTTGATTAGCCTTTTTTATTTTTCAGTTTTTTGTATTTATCACTGTTTCTGATAGCTTTAGAATATCTTCCCTTTTTAAAGGAATTTGAAAAATCAATGCAGCTGTATTCTTGGAAATTGAATTTAATTTTTATTAAAGATAAATGAAACAATGTTATTTTGTTTGAACCACTTTTATATTTGTTTAAAACCGACCGGTTTCAGAACGACCGTTCCTTCCTCAGGGCACACGTATACGTTTGACTTTAAATTTTAAGACTTTAATTTTTTTTTTTAAACCCGGACATCAAATGAAACCCCGCCACTAATCCGGGGAAACCCGGACGGATGGCAACCCTACCTGAGTTCGATTCCCGATTAATTTCTGATTTTCGATTAATGTCGCTAATATTCTCTTCATTAATTTATTGAAAAAAAATGTTCGAACTAAATAAATCTTCACAAAATTCAATCGCGATTAAAATTCGTGGTAAAAAGAAAAATCTTTAATTTATGTTATTTGTTAGCTTGTAAAGTTTATTGAAATTTTAACCCTTCGGTCCGAACAAACAAACAACTCGGTATATGAGGTTTACCTTCTGCCATTATTAATTTTGTTACAAACCTTCTTAAGTTGGTTCGTCACCTCATTACTGCGAATCGTGACCCATACTCCAATTTCCATCCACCACTCCTCGCTCCAAAAAATTCTCCACTCCTCGCGGATCTGCGCTGCGGGGAGAGCCGAGGAAACCGCTCTATCTTTCTATTGCTGGCTCTATGCAAGTGTCCATGTTTCCTGACTGTATAAAGAAATACGTGGGAAATCAACGCCCCGACAAGTCTCTTCTCGGTGATCTTCGTTTCGCCTCTTTCATCCATATCTTTTGCATTTCACTTATGGTATCTTTTATCACGCAAATTCTTCTTTTCACTCCTGTTTCACAACAGTCTTTGTCACTTACAGTCGAGCCTAGGTATATAAAGACGTTCACCGTTTCTAAGTATGTGAGAATATTAATCGTTTCAAAGGTGGTTGGCCGTATTTGTTGACCACAATTAGTTTTACAATAAAAAACAAATTTATGTGTTTTTATTGTAAATTATGGCGAGCCACAAAGTTAGTGCTTTTTACAAATATACAATTAGTTTTGTTTTGGCCTTGTTGATCAGCAGATCTAGATTATGGCTTTGTTCCTATATTTTAGCAAGAGGGTGGTTCATTTCTTCTTTAGATAAGTGTGGTGTCATCTGCATATCGGAGATTGAGATTTTTAGGCCACCAATGTTTTTTTTTTTTTTTTTTTACATGAGCTCCACACAGGAGGCCCTGAGGAAAATAATTTTCCTCAGGGCCTATGTCATCTTTGGGGATGCTGTGTGTAGGGTTTTTTTAAGGAAAGGAAGGAGAGGAGAGTTCTGGGAAGGAAAAGGGTTTAAGGGGTGGGTAGGAATCTGGGGTTCAGTATGTCCTGGTCATCCGCCTCCAAGACCTAGACAAACCTCACCCCATGAACCCGGGCACCCCTGCTAAATCACCAAACGTAGCGAACCACTTGGGGTGATCTGTGGCAGAGGTGTTGGTTATCCAATAAAGGTTCCCGGGGCGGCGGTACCCATTCCCGCCTCCCAAATTGAAAATTTTATTCCACCTTTTCATTTATCAAGAACTTACGCATTGTGTACTCACCATATACATTAGAAAACATTGGTGAAAGGATGCACCCATGACGTTTCCCTTTTTTACTTTAAATGTCAAATTTTTTATGTCAATCTTGATTCTTGCGTGTCTTTGCGGTTTACAGGTTTCTAATAATGTATATAAGGTGCTTAGGAACTCCCATCTCCTTAAGTACTTTCCACTGCACACAGTCAAAAGCTTTAAGTAGTGGTAGTTGCTCTCAGGTTGAACTCACGGCGTATCTCAATAAGTTCTCGGATGTTGAATATTTGCTCTCGAGTTCCCCTACCCTTGACAAACTCTGCTTGTTCACGAGGTATTTGCATTTTAAGAAACTCCCAAAACGTTCATTTATAATGTACAACATTATCTTACTGGCATGTGACATGGAGGAGACTGTCCTATAAATGACATACGTTACACACCTTCTTCACTCTAAGATTTAATATTTCATGCACTTCCCATAGTAATTTTAATTAATTTTCATATAAAGTCGCAAAAGTCTATTTCCTCAATATTTTAACAGGAAATTAAATAAAAAGTCATAATAACTTTTTTTTATCAAAGAGCCCTTTTTCGAGCAGGAAACGATTAATAAAACTTGTTGATGTATTTTTTGAAAAAATATCTGTAAAGTAACAATAATAGGTTGATACGTAAAATTTTCATATTTTGATTAAATAAGCGTGTTATGTGATATGTTTTCATTTAAATAAAAATACTCTAAAAGTGAATTGCGATTATTGAAGAAGTGGACACAATTCGACTGTGAATCCTGACAATGGAAAATAGGTCTCAATATCCATAAATTTACATGCCTATATGAAAATATCCGACAGCGTTAGTGATATAATTTATTAGTACCCTTGTATCTGATTGCAAAACCAATGTAATAAATTTCAAATTACCCCCTTCTCTGAAGAACCTAATCAAAATATCTGATTGATCTGGTTATTGATATCTCCAGAGTTAGCAATTACTTTTTATCTAGATTGGAACAGAGAATCTGAAACGGAGGTTCTATTTTAAGCCACAGAGCCAGCGACGCCGTGCTTGGGATAACGACGCCGGCGCTTCTAGCCCGGAGTACAATAATATGTAATTATTGTTGATGGAGGCGCCTCCACTTGACTCGACTCGTAACATTGTTTACATGAATTCATTTCTTCTATTCAGGAAATAATTCTTTTGTTTGTTTTCACTTTGCGTTGGACTTTTGACCTTTGAAATAATGTCCAAAAGGCAAGAACAGCAAAAGTTAAGCCTAACCAATCAAGTAGATACCTAATCTTGTCGAGATGGATTAAAAATAGTGTTATCTATAGGCACATAAAAATCTCGTGTCACCGTGATTGTGGTCGCACTCCTCCGAAACGTATATTTGGTAAACTTATCATCTTTGGTAAGTATTATAGCAATCAGAAATTGATTATGAACGTACTCACAATTTTGAAAATTGGTCAAATAAACATGTATTAGGAATTAATAATATAACTGCCATTAACCTTAACATTCGATCCTTATCAAAACATTTTGATACTTTCCTCCTAACTATTTCTAGTTCCTTGCGAAATATTGACATAATAACGCTATGTGAAACGTCGATAAATGAAAATAATATAAATCTATACAAAATATCGGGTTTCAACTCTTACTATTTTTGTCGTACAAAAAGATCGGGTGGCGGAATTATTGTATACGTGAAGGATCATCTTACATTCGAAAAAATAAATATAGTAACAAGAAATTTTGAATGCGTTTACGGTACTATTTCTATTTACAAACATAAACGTATACATCTATTGGCAATGTACAGACCTCCAAACACAAATAAAAAATTATTTCTCCATGAACTGGAAACTATATTGGGTAATATTGACATTAAAGAATCCATTTTATTACTTGGCGATTCGAACGTTAACATTTTAAGTGAACTCGAACCGATTGTAATCCAATACGAAAACCTAATGGCCAACTTCGGATTGGTCAAAACTATTAACGATGTGACACGAGAAGCAGTATTGTCAAACCATATAACGGCTACTTGTCTAGACCATATCTATATAAGAGAGAGGGAGACCATAGAAATCAGTTCGTGCGTATGTGAAACAATAATAGCTGACCACTACCTAATTGCAACGACGATTTATTTCTCTACCTACGACAAACTCACTTCAAACAAATCGCACGCTGAGTACTATACTGCACTCTCTGAAAAAAAAGTTAATCTATTTATCTCAATCACTGATTGGAATGAAATGCTAAAATTATCTGAACCAAATGTATTGTACGAAGAAATGAAATCGAAATTTAAAAATATTTATGAACTAAGTAACATCACAAAAATTAATAAAAAATATCGCAATTATCAAAAAACTTGGATGAATGATTGCCTCATTGAAAATATACAAACACGAGATACTCTTTGGAGGAAATGGAAAAACTCACCTAACAACAAAACATATGAAATGGATTTCAAAAAATACAGAAATAAATTAAATAAACAAATAATAAACACAAAAAAATTATACTATAACTATAAATTTAATCACTGTTTTAAAGACATTAAAAAAACTTGGAATGAAATTAATAAAACTTTAGGAAGGAAAGATAAATCCGGTTGTGATGAAGTCATATCAAAATATTTCTTAAAATCCAAACCGAAAGATGCAGTGGCAGAAAATTTTGCAGACTTCTTTGATGAGGGGGTAAATAAGTTATTACATGTATGTGATGTCCGAGCGTCAGAATACACGCCGGAATATTTAAATCACACAATGTATCTACCACGAGCAAATAAAAAGCAAATCGAATTAATTATCGGAGGTATGAAAAATTCCAAGACACCAGGCATAGATTTAATTCGTATGTATGATTTGAAAAAACATGTTAAATTACTTAGTCCTATAATCGCACACTTAATTAACAGAATAATTGATACGGGCCATATTCCCGATGAACTAAAATATAGCATTGTAAGGCCTATCTTTAAAAATGGAAATCACTCTTTAATAAACAATTACAGGCCGATTTCCTTACTTCCTGCATTAGAAAAAATCTTAGAAAAATATATATCAATAAATTTAGATAAATACTTAAATAATCTGAGTATCATTGATGAATGCCAGTATGGCTTTCAAAAAAATAAAAGTTGCGATAAATTGCTCGAAAAATTTTCTAATCATATAAATTCACAACTAAACTGTAAACAACATGTATTGGTTCTATTTATTGATTTCTCAAAAGCTTTCGACACACTTAGCCATTTACAAATAATTAAAGTACTTGAATCTATAGGTATCCGAGGTAAACTCCTCTTATTCTTTAAAAACTATTTGTCAAATAGAAAAATGAGTGTGAAGATTCTAAATATAATTAGTAAATCAAGATACATCAAATCGGGAGTACCGCAAGGGTCAATTCTAGGTCCAAAATTATATATTATATATGTAATTGCTATGTGTAAGATTTTCAAAAAAGCTCGTCGATTCATTTTTGCTGATGATACTGCTCTTGTTGTATCAAATGAAAATCCTGAAATAGCTATACAAGAATTACAAAGAGATTTTAACGAGCTTCTCAAATGGGCTCATGATGTAGGATTAATTATTAATGTTAAAAAAACCAAATGCATGTACATAAAATCACCAAGTTTGAAAATGTGGAATGTTCCTAAAATAACCGCTCATAGCTTTGACTGTATACATAGAGGAATTGTTAATGTTTGTGACTGTGAAAAAATCGATTTTACAAATGAATATACTTATCTGGGAATAATTGTTGATAACAATTTTAAGTGGGATAAACAAGTGGCTAAAATTTGTAACCAGCTCAGATCCTTAGCTAGTATTTTTTACAAATTAAAATTTATTTTGCCTCATTGTACTCTTAAACTCATATATTTTTCTATGGTCGAATCTATCCTTAGATATGGTATTCGAACTTGGGGACATGCAAGCACTACTTACATTAAATATATTGAAAATTTACAAACTGCCATAATTAAAAAAATTGTCACAACAAATATTTACAAACAGAGACATAACTTAAAATTACTGTATGGCTCAGAGAGCCTACTTACAATAAAAGGTCTTCACTGGTTCACTACTATTATGGACAATATGGGGGAAAGCCCTTACAAACACCTACTTGTACACAAACATACCACAAGATTCAGAGAAGGAAAGGGCCTAAAAACTCCTCGAATATTAAATAAATATGGAAGCCGTACTCTTGAATATCTAATACCAGTGATTTTCAATAAAATTAATAAAAACATAAAATTTGAAAAAAATGAGAGACTATGTCCTAAAATGATAAAACTATGGTTAATGAACGAAAACTCCATGTATCTTTGAATATCTTAATATAGCTGCCTACATATCTTGTTATTAGGCAGGTATATTGAAATATCTTATATATTTATAGCTGTAAGTTAAACTATCTAATATTACTATGTGATCTATTCTAATGTTTCCTTAAAAATATAAATGTATTTACAAATATTTTCTTAGATATTATATTAAGAATGTTTAAATTGTTAGAACCTGCAGACAAGCTGCCATATGACAGCTTTGTGGGTCTACTCAATTTTTTTGTACAAAAATGTATTCTGAAATTTAATAAATAAAAAAAAAAAAAAAATAAAAAAAATGCTTAATCCTTGGGAACCAACGGATTATTTTACTTTGCGGTAGAGATGAAAATCTCCTCAGGATTGTGGGAAAAAAATACAAGTTCCTTATTTGCGAGGATAGAATATGAGATAAAAGATTTCATATCAAAATAACAGATGCTAGTATATTTAAATAAAGGGAATTTGTAGTCGTTATAATGACACGGTTTAGCTAGGATTAAAGAAACTAACAAAGAACAAAAAATAAATACCTGTTGGACCATGCGATATTCTAAATAATAACTATCAACCCGCAAACACTTTGATGAAGACCACATCACGCACCGGATGTTAGGAATATTTTGAGAATACTCCAGGAAATATTCCAGGGCAGCAGCCTCCCCCTCGTTGTCTAGCAGCAGGATTAAGAACAAAAACCGCCTCCAGCTTCCAGGCCGTCCGTATGAGGATTCGCCAGGATTTCGCCGTGACGATCTTGCCAGGATTTCGCCGACACCAAGTGTGACCCTCAACAAGGAAAAAACCGCCGGGATTCCGTCGATCTTAAATATGGATATGTTGGGCCGGACAAGGCCAAGACAAATGCCCTCTCGCGAAATTCCGTCGCAATACGATGCGCGATCATAGGCCAGGCCGTGTGAAGATAGCGTTCTCGCTATCGATAATGCCCGAATATCTACAAGGGCTCGTGTTTAAAGATCACAAACTTAAAGATCAGGCACGCGGTGTCAATTCCCATAATTCAAAGTAACATTAGGTGACAAGTCGAATGCCCGCCGGCTTCCCGTTACGGTGGTAAATCAAAAAGTAACCTGCCGGAAATCTCGTTAATAGAGTTGCCAACCGAAGAAGCGTAAAACAAGGCGATTCAACAATTAAATATGCAGCCAGACGGGAACAAATCAACGACCGGCCAGCAAGCAAAATAATTTGGAAGAGGTTTATCAGGACAATAATTATTACTGGTACAATGATTATTATCGTGACAATATGACATACGACAATAGGTCTTATATTTCATACCGCTAGGTGATTAAGGTGTCTTTATCCAGAAAAAAATATTTTAAATATATTTTTTTTGGCGTCAAAAAGTACCTATAACCCCAAATTTTTACCCTTCTACCCCACCCATCCATTTTTTAATCGCGATTTTAGTATTTTTGTATGAACAAATTTAACCGTCGTTCGTATTTGAAATAGGTCGAAATTTTAACCAAAATATTAAATACAAAAAAATTAATTTGGCAGAACGACGTTTACCGGGTCAGCTAGTTATGAATAATATAAACATTATCATAATGGGTATCCAATTTGGAAGTATCTATTGTAATATTCTAACGAAGTTTATAAACATTTAGAAAACACTAAAAAATATAAGTTAACTTCTCATGCAATAATTTATACATATATATAGTCATTAAAGATAAATTTACATTCGATCCAGTATTTTTTCTTAAATTGTAAGCGAAATACTTCAATGATCGAAGTAATCGCTCATTTCGATCATGTCAGCCACTAACAGTTATGTGACTTAGTCACGAAGGGAGGCGCAACTACGTTCTTGTTACTTTAAACGAATTGCTTACATAGCACTTGTTAACATGCTGGGTTTAGAGAGGTGACACGAATAGATTATAGATTCGTGTGATTTTTTTAAAGTTGCGTACGTAAAAAAAAAAGTTGTATGATTGGCGCAACAACAATTAACGAAAGCTCAATAATTCAAAGAATGATATTATTTTGTTTTAACTTTTGGAATGTAATGAAGGGTTGAATGTTTCCTAGCAAAGCGCAAATGGCATTGATCTGTCTGCCGAATGAAATTATTTCATACAATACGTACCTATAGTCTGTCAAATAAGGGAAGAAAATATAAAAAATGGAACAACAAAATTTTTAGGCTGTCAACATCAATCTAACCGTCAAATATTATTTTAAGGCGCAATTACACTGAATTCATAGAACACTGTAAATCAAATTTAAAAAAAACATTTTTTGTTCTTAAAGATGACATAAATTTGATAAAATAAGTGGTGTTTTACAAAGTGATTTGCTTTCAATAGATTTAATCTAAATTTGAATTTAACAGTAGGTAGAAAGGAAGAATCACTAATGGTGAGTTTAGTTACACTACTTTTAGATCTGAATGATTTAAACATATTCAGATCTAAAATTAGAGACATGATCTAAGCTAGGTACTTAAGCTAGTATTAAATAAATGTGAGCAATTTCTAAACCGTGCTTTACATTTTATTACGAAATCGTTACTCTTCATTATTTTAACACAAAATTGCAAAGGTATAATATACCTATACGCAATTCTAATTTTGAGGTCAGTGGGTATCTTGCATATCTTGCATATTTTGAGGTCAGTGGGTATCTTGGTATATTGTAATGAATTTTTTTTTTTTTAACTTTTATGCCTTTTTATTTTTCACAAAAAGTAAAATACAGCTTTATATTACTACCATGAGTTATATTTTTAATCACCATCATCATCACTATTGGCTCTACAACCCCTGGTGGGTCTTGGCCTCCTCAAAAGTCTTCATCCACTCATCTCGGTTTTGTGCCAGCTCTCTCCAGTTTAGAAGCTCCAAGATAGATATGTCTTTGAGGACGTTGTCGCTCCATCTTAGTCTTGGTCTTCCCAGGCTCCTATATCTTCGTGTTCGTGTTATATTTTTAATATTGCCATTTAAATAACAGTGGCGCCATCTTGTGTTTTCTACTCTTATTTGACAAACTGTACCTTTATATTAGCTATATTTATGGATATAAAATTGTTTTTATGTATTTTTTTAAATTAAATATCTGGAATAGAGCTAGTACTGTTATGAGCAACAAAAAATGATTATAGATTTAATACTCGTATACAAGACAAAATCTCAAAAGTAAAAAGGGAGAATTAATATTTTACATTTCTTAAAATATATTTTTAAACCAAGTACATGGATACGTATTTCTAATTTAATAGGGCAGAACTCCATTTTAAATCTAATAATCTGATTAGAAACATAGAATCTGAATACATTTAATATTATTTATGTGTACATTTAATATTTAAAGTTTATATGTTTATTGTACGGAAGAAGGTTGTGTTCAACTGAAACCGGTCGACGAAGTATAAATAAAAATATAGTGGTTTTAAACAAAGTACTCGTACTTGTGTCATTCTGTACTCGTAAAATGTCAAGCCAAAAGGTTGTTAGCGGACCTACATGGGGGTCCCTACATTCTGCCGACAGACTAGCTCAGGTTTTAGTCAGCAGAGCGGGAGAGGCCCTCACCACCAGGGTGGTAGGATCTGTGAGGCGTGTGTGTGGCTTCCCTGAAATAAAGCTCAAATTTCTACGGGCTGGGGGAAGGCAGTGAAACCAGTAACCAGGGTAAACAACAGTTATATTGGGTAAAGCACCTGCGTAAACACAATATCACAATAATGCATACAGAGTAATTCAGGATAGCAACAACAGTTATATCTAAAATGGAGGAATCTGTCCCTATAATCTCTCTGGAAGGGCTATTTATCTCCGCGGTGAATTTACTGCGAACACACGCAAATATGGGGGAATATAACAGCTTGGGTACTCACAGTGAGCGTTTGGACTCTTGTATCTTCCGTATCGCACTTCCGTATCGTACTTAGCAAAAACACGTTCCATGCTTCCGCGTGAAACTTTCTGGAATGCGCGCGGAACGATTCTCACATTATGCGTGCGCACTAGACCGGGAGTTGCAGGGAAGTGGCGGTTGGCCGCTGGCTATCGACGGTGGCTTGGGTTCCGCCGCCGATAGCGCGCCGGCAAGCTAGCGGAGAGGGAGTGAAACTGTAGTTTGCGCAGTGGCGTGCGCTACAACTTGGGAGGAGGGGCCGAGTAATTTGCAGGGGCGTATTTGTGTATCGTAACAAGGTGTTATCTAAGATTATATCTTTATGTATTATTTCTTTGTTAATATTGGACTAAATTTTATCTATCATTTAAAAAAAACAATAACAACTCAGGAGGTTGAGAACGTCTGTTTTTATAAATTCTTTTCACAAAAGTTTCCATATTATCTCCGAAATGGAGCCGCTGTTATTCTCGAACTTCGTCTCGTAAGACGACCTTTTGTTATTGGTTCTTCAAAGATAACCACTTATTTATCACGTGGTTTTATAACCTCACAGTCTGCGGTTATATAACTCTTAACCCCCTTGCAAAATTATGTAAATATTTACAGTAATATTTATCAAATTAACAATATTAGAAAGCATCGTGCCATAAATTAAAAGGGCGGAATAACCATGACACTTAAATGACCAGCATTATAAATTATAACTTTACGATTCTGAAACCACAATAATATTATTTTCACACATGAAGAGAATACTACCGGGGATAAAGCTATGTTTTCTAAGAATTTTTTTTTTTTTATTTCGAAAAATTTTCAAAATTTTGCACATAATTATGTGCAAAAAAGCTTTGGACTATTTAATATCATTAAAAGGTATTCACGACGAAAAAGAGTAAAAAAAGTTTTATTAAATAATAATTATTATTGGATGATTTTTATGGCGCCATTTTCGTGAGAAAATCACCTTAAGGATTTGTTGATTACATTCCATTTTCCATTTGTTGCATTGGCAATTAATGAGTTTTTGCACTGATAATTCGTGGTGGAATTCCATCGTCAAATTCTAATGCATTGGCAATTAGTAGGTTCCAGGGTAAATTGGGCTCTGAGTAGCATTATTTTGACTCTGCAATTAGAAAACCAATCAAAAAATTTTAACAGTTTAAAAAAAAACTTGCAATAAAAATAAATATTTTATGCAAAACATTTTATAAAATACATTCAAAGTAAGAATCGTTACTCCCTTATCATGTATGTTATACATGACCAATGAAGACCTTAAATCTAATATTCTGTAAAACATATATTACGTTAATTATTATGTTATGTTCCCTTATGTTATATTAATCCATAAATTTTATTTTACAAAAAAAAAATAGAAAAAATGTTATGGTTTTTGTCTGAATATGTGGATGCAATCTATATTCATTATTTTATCTTCATAGTTTTATCACAGCACGATGACAAATTTTGGCCTTCCTCAAATATAAAAGCCTTAAATCATGTCGCCAACCCAACTCAATCATAGATTGTATCTACGAGATGTTGGCATTTTACAAGATAGATAGGTATCTCCCCTGTGCCGGGTCACATTTGACCTTTCGGAACAATCGGTAGCGAGACGTGACTTTCCTCAATCTAGATACCAGGAGAAATAGAAATAGCGTTTCACAAATCGGGTGAGAAATTAGAGACAAAGGGCAACCCGTGTTAGGAATATAATATAGAAAGGGAAACAGTACTTGTTCGTAATTTCGTTCGATAGCAATTAATACAATATTGTTACTTTTCCTTCTTTGTGATTTAAGCCGCCGCTATCCGAATTTCTGCCGATTTCTTACATATCTCCCAAACATTTGGAGTTTTTAAACTCTTAAAAAAAATGTTATTTTTTAACATAATATCTTCCACATTCCACGCCGAAACGCAAATTGTATGAAATTCCCTCGATAGAAAAAAATCGCAAAGTATTTTTTTTTTTTACATGAGCTCCACACAGGAGGCCCTGAGGAAAATAATTTCCCACGGGACCTATGACATCTTTGGGGATGCTGTGTGAAGGTTTTTTCTTAAGAAAAGAAAGGAGAGGAGGGTTCTGGGAAGGAAAAGGGTTTAAGGGGTGGGTAGGAATCTGGTGTTCAATGTGTCCTGGTCATCCGCCTGCAAGACCTAGACAAACCTCACCCCATGAACCCGGGCACCCCTGCTAAATCACCAAACATAGCGAACCACTTGGGGTGACCTATGGCAGAGGTGTTGGTTATCCAATAAAGGTTCCCGGGGCGGCGGTACCCATTCCCGCCTCCCAAATTGACGAATGAAGTGTGCTCCGAAAATTATTATAAACACGTTAATTTCACTTACATTGCTAGTTATATTTTTTTCTTTCTTTAAATGATACTCCACGAGATTTTTGCTCTATTTTAAAAAAGTCGTGTTTTATTAAACATTTTCACATTTTTCGCTTCAATTTTATCATTTAAATATTAGCGCGCTCTGTCCAACATTCATAATTAGTAATTATAATTACATATCTCTACAGCTTCTTCTTTTTGAGCGGGGAAGCGGCGCGCGGCGTCTTAACGTCTTTTTGTTGATGCAAAAGCGGAGTTTTAGAAATTAAATCAATTAAGTAAATTAAATAAATTAACGAAATTAAATTAATTTAATAAATTAAATCAATTAATAAATTAAGTAAATTAAATACATTGAATAAAAAAAAAATATTAAACAAATTAAATAGATTAAATAAATTAAATAACTTCTTCTAACACAGCAAACTTATTTTGTGGCACCATTTTGATTTAATTAAGATGAAATTAAATAAATTAAATAAATTAAATAAATTAAATAAATTAAATAAATTAAATAAATTAAATAAATTAAATAAATTAAATAAATTAAATAAATTAATTAAATAAATTAAATTAATTAAATTAATTAAATAAATTAAATAAATTAAATTAATTAAATTAATTAAATTAATTGAATTAATTAAATAAATTAAATAAATTAAATTAATTAAATAAATTAAATAAATTAAATAAATTAAATAAAGTAAATAAATTAAATACATTAAATGAATTTTATTTATTAAACAACAAATTAAATTAACAGATTAATAACTAAAAAAAAAATCTACCTCGAAGAAAGCTTTTAAAAAAGTATTCGCTAACTTTTTATTTTTATGTGAATATCGTTAGTTTTAAATGCCCGGAAGCCAGTGAAACAATGGCATCCCCAATTGTAGTATTTTGTGAGGCTTAAAGGAATGGGGCAGAAATGAAGTGAGATAGAGGAATGTTTGGAAGTATCTGGTTATTCAGATCTACATCCCTATTTCTGCGTCTGCAGACATTTTGGGAGGCGGGTATGGGTACCGCTGCCCCATGAGCCATTTATTGGATAACCAACACCTTTGCCGTAGGTCACCCCAAGTGATTCGCTACGTTTGGTAACTTAGCAGGGGTGTCCGAGTTCATTGGGTGAGATTTATTAAGGCGGCCAACGTATCTGCCCACCTGCTGCGTTGCGGGCCGAATCGAGGGAGACAGGTTGAGGAGGTCTTTTGACCTCTCCAGCCAGAATCCCTCGACCCATCGCCTTGTACCAAATTGAAGGGATGGATTCATAGGTCTTTCCCTTCTGGCCACACTGACCCCCAGAAGCTCACCCACTCCTCGTACCTATTTCCTTCCCAGTAGTTCCTGTTCTTCATTTCATTTTTAAAAAACCTCCACACAGCATTCCCTAAGACGATATAGACCCTGAGGTAAAATATTTTCTTCAGGGCCTCCAGAGTGGAGCTTATGTAAAGAAATACTGTTTGTTGGCATCGAACAAGAAGGCCTCTTTTACGTAAAATATTTTTGCTAAAACGAAACCTGAAATATCCAGGACATTATGATCAAGTTCATTAACAACTCTTGCTCACACGCCAAAAGTATTTTTTTTCGTATGTTCTGTATTTTCTGGCAATACCTTCACGATGAATTCTTTTTACATTGTGTCTGCATTGGCTGCTTTCTGTTTTACTTCCTCTAGACCCGTATTAGGGGCGGGAATTGATTTACAACACACATCAATGGACCGGGTGTAGTCATTCGCCAATAATGTAATTATTTTGGTTAACATGTTTTTTTTATGTTCGTTACAGTTACCATTAAACCATATTTGTAAGGCCCATAACCAAAAATAAAATTTACAACACGGCATTGTGTTTAAACTGCTAGTCTCTAGTTATTAGATTAAAAAATCTAATATATTAATATCCGTATGGTCGCTTTAAATCACATCAAAATAGCACCAGTAAAAATATTTCAGACAAAAACGAATAACGGGTAATGGTCAGTCTTGTCAATGAAACCACTCAAGTGAAAAAATTAAGAAAACCACAATATCTTCAAATAATTACATTTACACTTTAGTATTTATAATATTACTTCATTCAAAATGATATTTTGCGAGATTCTTTGAAAGTAGATACTTCGGCGAAGATGTTTTGTCTAGTCCTACATATACGCGTATACCGGACGAAATTATTGCTGAAAATTATGGCTGAAAACGCCTCGCTGAAAGTTTAATATAAAACCAGTATATTACCGAAGCGAAGAATGTATTCCTTTTGGAATAAGAATTATTTTTTATTGATATTGCAGAAAAGCAATACCTGACTACTGTCGTAATTTATCAGGAAGTCAGTATACATTGTTCATAACTTCATGCTAAGTCAAACATAATACAATAATATTAACATTGAATGTAATTTACTTGTTTTTTTTTTGTATTATTTATAAATAAAAACAGTATAACAATAATAAATCAATTCACAACCATACCTACTACCTATATAATGAAATACAATTGTATACATAGTATCCAGATATCCGGAAACTCGTAGAATAAGCGAGAATAAACGATCTATATCACATAGAAAAATTTTTTTGACCCGAACATTTGAATTAAAAATATATTTTTCCTTTAATTCCATAAGAAAGAGGTTAATAAATTGGAACCGAATCAATTCTTTGGTGTATTTTAAAGTATACATATTAAACAGCTATTTATCCTTTAACAATAATTATCCTTTAACGTTATATATTTTTTTAAATTTGTTAAAAAAAATACCAATACTTCGTACTCGATTTACTCTAAAACGAAATCTCCAATCAAAAAAGGTATACTGCAAAATGGAGTCCAAATGTGATGTATATTCACCAGTTTCCCGATTGTACTACGAATTTCCGGACACCGTACAAAAATCATTTATAGTACCCACCAAATATATTTAAATACAAAAGAGATATGCGATGGTGTCCGAGCAACTGTCGGCGGACTACGACCTAATTAGAGTAGTTTGCATACGAAAAGAATTTGTTCGTTTCGTTGATTTTTTTAAAGGTGTGCATTAGTATTGGTTAACAATATAGTTTGAATACGGAAAGAATTCGTTCGTTTAGTTTAACGTTCGTTTGGTTTATTCGTTAATTATTCATTCATTTAGCGTATTTGTTAACTGGTAAACAATATCGGCGACACCCGGAAGCGCAGTCCCACCTAGTAAAAACTGCAGATAGCACATCTACTTATATTTCGATATTTTTGGTACCCACACATCATTCTTATTTACACAAAATATTGTACCTACACAATCTATGTATAGGTATGTACATACATATATGCAATGGAATATTGTTTAAATTAAAGGAATTAATTCAATAATATAATATAATCAGGATCAGCCACACGATATAAATGGATGAGTATTGGTGGTTACAATTTTTGAGAGGATATTTAAGTTTACTTGAATTACGAGTACAATAAGGCCTAGGATGGATAGGAACTAAAATCCAAAACGATAAGGCCACTAAGTTAATTCTATCCTTCGATTCTTCTCTGTTAAAAAAATATTGGATTTTTTTAATATTAGCTTCCCACAGGAGGCCCTGAGAAAAATAATTCCTCTCAGGGCCTATGCCATATTTGGGGATGCTGTGTGGAGGGTATTTTTGGAAAATGAAGGAGGGATAGTTCTAGGAAGGATAAGGGTATTAGGGGTGGGTAGGAATCTGGGGGTCAGTGTAACCAGGAGTGACGGACGTTTGAATACGATGTTCCTAGAGAGTACGGCTGGAGAAGTCAAAGGGACTCCCTCAACCACCACTCCCGATCCGGCCTACCGTGTAGCTAGTGGGCACCGGCTGCATGGCAGCACATCCGCCGCCAAGACCCGGGCACCCCTGCTAAGTCACCAAACATAGCGAACCACCTGGGGTGACCTTTGAGGTATTGGTTATCCAATAAATGGTTGCCGGGGCCGCGGTTCCCATACCCGCTTCCCAAATTGTGGAGGATTGTAGCATTATTGCATGAAGGACAACAACTACAGAATTTATACCTGTTTTCGCAACCAGAAGCATTCACCGTCGCGGTACAATGGTGATTTTTATTGCTATTTGTTCAAATAATAACACATCTAACAAGTTGAAAACTTTTGTATTTTGGAATGAATCATACATTCAGCAGATATGATTTTTAGATTTTGTATTTATTTAGCTGTAGAAATATATATTAAATTCACCTTTAGCAGGATTACAGTCGTTGTAATTATGCACAGCCGTTTACTATTATAAACGGATTTCGGCTTTTTATGTTGACTCCATACAGGAGGCCAGACAAAACTTGAATCTTGAGATATCCTTATTGTAGGAGGGAGGAAACACAGAAGCCAGCACATCGTTCTACAGAACACATGAACGAATAGTAGGAACAAACAAAAAGAATGGGACATAGTCAACCGTGTACAAATGTGGTTTGCGCTTGTTTTAGAAATTCCATTTTTAATTTTTCTTTAGATATTCAGACAAACCCTCTCCATCGTGTAGGCATGAATGTACATTTACAACCCGCACATTACTTTTTCAAAGCATTTTTAAGATGTAGAAGGAGTCTTGTGCCTGTCTGTAGATTTGACTTTCCACCAACAAGATTTGAGGGATTTAGATAAAATTTCTTGAGCAAAGAATGTTAGAATTATTCATGACACAGAATAATAAATCACGTGGCAAGAATATTTCACGCTTGAAGCGGTATGATGGAATTTACCTTTGAGTATATTTTTGCAGCGATTTCAAGGAATTTAACAGCATTTGTAAAAAATAACACTGTAACTTGTGAGTTAAGTCCACATTTACGATCGTTTCTTTTATACAAAATAATATAATATATGCTAGAATATTTTTTCATGTGAGGGCAAATTTTCTAAGGTAAATAACCAACTCATATTATTTCAATTATTCATTTCCAGCATGACCGTAAAACGACTTGACATAGCATCTCTAGGTAACAAAAAAGAACTCTTTCATTTGATTTTAGAAATACGCAAATTATTTCTACGCCTTTTGTAATCACCAGTTGATCCTTCATAATCATGGCGCTGCTAGCCTGAGAAATAGGATCAATATTGTAAATTTTAAAAACGTAGTCTCTCCCTTCGGTCTTCTGCCTTCTTCCTATAATTTTTTATATCTAAGGATGTCGTATTTGGCACCCATCCTATCAATTACCTATGTCTCTCAATTTGGGAGGCGGGAATGGGTACCACCGCCCCGGGTTCATTTATTGGAAAACCAACAACTCTGCCACAGGTCACATTACGTGTCACACAGGGGTGCCCTTGGGGTGAGATTTTTCTAGGTTTTGACAGCGGATGACCTGGACACCGAACCCCAGATTCCTACCTCCCCTCATACCTTTTTTCCTTCCCAGAACTTCATCTCCTTCCTTTCCTTAAAAATACCCTCCACACAGCAACCCCCAAGATGAAGTAGGCCCTGACGGTAATTATTTCCCTCAGGACCTTCCGTGTTGAGCTAATGTAAATAAATCAATAAATGTGTTTTCTTTTTTTATTAATTGATGTCTGATCAACGGATGTCGCATATTAAAAATATAGATAGCATTTAGTTTGGGTTTGAATCTTGCAATCATATACAATTGGATAAAGACTCCTTAGCTCAGGTGGTAGAGCTGTTGCCATGTAAGTAAAAAGTCCTGGGTTCGAGTCCCAGAGGTGCCAATATCTTTTTCTGATTTTTCTTTCTCCAGATTTTCGATTGAGTTTCGTTAATATTGTCTTCATTTTATTAATATTACAATTGAGGTTTTACTCATAAAGTTAAAAATAAAAATAAATATGTTTTCATTCACTGACTTAATTGAATACTTGCGTGACGAGAAGTGAATCGAACATATTATTATTGATGCAGGGATGCATTGTAGATGCATTCACTCTATATGAAGTGCAATACGGGGGAATGGAATTTCCAGTGTCCAATCTATCAGTCGAATTAACTTTGGGTGATTATCAACTAGATTACAATTGCATCTGAGTTGAATCGAATGGAAATCTCCCTAATGGGCAAACTGATGTATTCATGGCGCGATTCCGACGGTAATTCCAATGACGCCATAATTATTGATCAAAATATCACAGCATATGCCACTTCCTTTAGAAAATAGAAGTAGGTTAGTTCCAAATTATTTAGCGGAAATAGTATTAAAAATGCTTCTAAAACAATGTCCTAATTAACGCAATTTCATTATTTTATTCCACTATAATTTTAGAATTGATAGCTAATGTAGCCTTCCAAAAGCCCATTTTCAAAAATAAAATAATTAATAACTACTTAAAATGAAAAAATTGGGAAACTTGAAATTCGGGTGAAACGGAAATGCGTCACAACTCAGTTCTACACTAATACTCGCTACTAATATAATGCTGTAAAATCGCACCTTGACGCGTGCCTTCCATAGCGTAGTTGGCAAGGTGCCTGACAAGTCTCAGCGGCCAAAGAGACAGACATCAAGCGAACGGGGGTTCGAATCCTGCGAAATAAAAAAAAGACATTATTTAGTGAGATCTTTTAATCTTCAAACCACTTTAAAAAAACAAGCAAAAGAAAAGAAAGCAACATCTGGTGACTTTCTAGTTTCAATTCTACCGCGTGTGAATTACACACTCTGATTTTTTTGTTTACATTGCATCACACAATATAATACACACAGAGGAAAACAATTTCCCTCGGGCCTTTATTATCTTTGGGGACGCTGTGTGGATGGTCTTTTAAGGTAAAGGAAGGAGAGAAAGTTCTGAGACGGAAAAAGATACGAGGTGCGGGTCGGAATCTGGGGTTAGTGTATTCAGGAGTGACGGACGTTCGAATCCATTCCTCCCACTGCGGTGTAAGGCGGTGGGCCAAGAAAGTTCGAGTGAAGAGATCAAACCTCCCTCCATCCCTCAACCATTGTCCATCGATCTGGCGCCCAGTAGGTGGGCAAAGACATCCGCCGCCAAGACCTAAACAAACTTCACCCCGGCTAAGTCACCAAACGTAATGAACCACGTGAGGTGACCTATGGCAGATATGTTGGTTATCCAATAAACGGTTCCTGGTGCGGCGATACCAATAACCGCCTCCCAAATCGCTGTCAATACTAATATAAATAACATTTTATACGCAATAACTTTTTCGTAGGGTTTATGTGTTGAATTGTCGACAGTATCTACTGGAAATCCAGCTATATTATCCCAATACTTAAAAAAGGCGATGAGACTGACATTTCAAACTATCAACCTATATGCATACAATCTGTATTACCCAAAATCTTTGAATCTCTAGTTCTTGATGGTGGGCAAAGACATCCGCCGCCAAGACCTAGACAAACTTCACCCCGGCTAAGTCACCAAGCGTAATGAACCACGTGAGGTGACCTATGGCAGATATGTTGGTTATCCAATAAACGGTTCCTGGTGCGGCGATACCAATAACCGCCTCCCAAATCGCTGTCAATACTAATATAAATAACATTTTATACGCAATAACTTTTTCGTAGGGTTTATGTGTTGAATTGTCAACAGTATCTACTGGAAATCCAGCTATATTATCCCAATACTTAAAAAAGGCGATGAGACTGACATTTCAAACTATCAACCTATATGCATACAATCTGTATTACCCAAAATCTTTGAATCTCTAGTTCTTGATGAAATATATCCCACGTTAACAGAGATAATAAATGACAAACAACATGGCTTCATTAGAGGTAGATCAACTTCAACAAACTTATTACTCTTTCAAAACTATATATTGGAGTCTTTTTCTAAAAACAAACAAGTTGACTGTATATATACTGATTTCTCGAAGGCTTTTGATAAAGTGTCCCACAAAATACTAATCCGAAAACTTCATGCTTTGGGAATCAGAGCAAATATGTTGAGCTGGCTAAGTAGTTATGTATCAGGTAGAACTTTATTTGTAAAAATAAAATCTTTTATATCTAAATCATTTTCCGCCACTAGTGGAGTACCGCAAGGTAGTCATCTTTGCCCAATTCTATTTCTTGTTTTAAACGACATAGTCAACTGCTTTAAAGACGTCAAAGTATTGCTTTTCGCTGATGACATTAAATTATATAAAGAGATAACTATCCTTAATCACTGTGAAATTCTTCAATCCAATATAGACATGCTAAAAATTTGGTGCTCACAAAACAATCTATATTTAAATATATAAAAATGCAATACTTTGACCTTTTCCAGAAAAAAAACATCACGGTTTTTCGAATATTCAATAAATAAAATAAAATTAGAAAGAGTATCGGAAATGCGGGATCTTGGCATAATAATGGATGAGAAACTAGACTTCACGGTTCACATTCAACAAACTGCAAATAAGGGTATGAAAACATTAGGATTTGTATTAAGAACAATTAAAAACTTTGAATCGTTACAAATCATTAAACTACTGTACACATCCCTTGTTAGAAGCCTAATATAATATAACTCCATAGTCTGGTCGCCCTTCTACAAAATTCATATTCATACTCTTGAAAGAATTCAAAGAAAATTTCTACGTTTTGTAAATTTTAAACTTAACATCCCTTTAGAGCACATAAATTACCCGTCGTTAATCAATACTTTAAATATTCCAACATTAGAAAACAGACGAAAAATAAACGACCTAACCTTTTTATTAAAATTATTAAACTCTAAATTCGACAGTTGTGAACTCCTGCAATTAATAAATTTACATGTACCTACACGAACAACTAGACAAACATTGACATTTTATACACGTACATCTCATTCGAACTATGATTTACATTCTCCAATACAACGTTTGCATAGTCTTGGTAACAAATACTTAAACAATCTGGATGTATTTGACAATAATTTGAACTTAGCAAACTTCAAACGCCATATTTGCCAACTATTTATTTCTACCTATCCCATAAACTAATGTGAACAACAATTTTAAACATTACCTGCTTTATGTCAACTCATATATTTTATGGACTATATTTTGTTTCTTATATTTTATGATACCTGTATTTTGTTAACGCTAATATTTTATGTAACCTAAATTCTTATTTTTTTTAACCCTTATATTTTATGTAATCTATATTTTGTTTTTAACAAATATTATGTTACTTGTATTGTGTATTGTATTTTGTAAACCCATTATTTTCACTGTAATTAAAAAAAATGTACTGCATTCATATTATCCACATCAGACCTGCACACAAATCACCCGGAAGGATTGTTTTTATTAGCTGGAGACTACAATATACCCAAACTAAACTGGAAGTTAACCGAAGGGCAAAACCAATTAGAACCAAATTTTCCAGAAGACATTGCTAGCCGTGCCTTGGTAGACTTCCTTTCATTCACCCAACTACACCAATTCAATACTGTAATCAATACAAACAAACGAATCCTTGATTTAATCATGACAAATATTTCAAAATGTAGTATAACCCACTGTACCGAACCTCTGACGTCTGAAGATTCACATCACAGAGCATTAGACATAGAGTTATCACCTGTTACTGTACCGTCTCTCTCCGGCTCGTCTAGGATAGTTAAAATGTTTCACCGAGGTGATTACGGTAAAATCACTGATGAATTATCTAAAATAAATTAGAAACTCGAATTTCAAAGTAAGGATACCGAAAAGGCCGTATTAGATTTTTACAATATCATAAATGACATTATTCGCAAATACATCCCCGAAAAAAAAATTACGGTAATATAGAAAGGTTTCCCCCCTGGTACACTTTACCACTTATTAAAATTGTAAAAGAGAAATTAAAATATCACAAGAAATGGAAAAAATACAAGAACTTAGCTGACTACCAATCATTCTCTGTACTGAGAAATCGTCAGAAGAAGATCTCGCTAGAATGTTATGAAAACTTCATTACGACGGCAGAAGATTCAATAAAAAAGTGTAGCAAACAGTTCTGGTCATTTGTTAAATCAAAGCAATCCTCTTCCGATTTACCTAAGCAAATGTATCTTGGTGATATTTCCTGCAATGATGGACAATCCATATGCGACCATTTTAGTGATTATTTTAGATCAGTTTTTGTAGAAAATTCCAACCCTCGCCTCAATCTTACTGAGAATGGTGACGACAACTCTAATCTACATATACACACTATTAACTTCAATCAATCATGTGAACTTAGTTATTTAAAAAAACTTGATCCGAATAAAAGTGCGGGATCTGATTTAATTCCATCCATATTTTATGTAAAATGCCGGGACCAATTGGCTTATCCTCTCTCCTTGCTATTCAAAATGTCATTTGAAGAAGGCAACTTCCCCAACGTCTGGAAACAAGCACTCATTACACCAATCCACAAAAGCGGGGACAGAAATAACATCACCAACTACAGGCCCATCTCCAAACTCCCAATTGTCAGCAAGATCATGGAAAACATAGTTCTTTAACTTTTTCCAGCAGTACAAACAATCATATCCAAAAATCAACACGGCTTTTTCAGAAAACGGTCGGTCGAGACAAACCTTCTGGAATACACAGATTTTATTTTAAATTCTATGGGTGGTAAAAATCAAGTGGACTCTATCTATACGGATTTTTCAAAAGCCTTTGATAAAATTAACATTGAACTGCTTCTGAAGAAACTGTTAAAAATCGGGATTAAGGGTGACCTTCTCAGATGGATCAAATCGTATGTGACAAACAGAAGTCAAGCAGTTAGAGCTAAGGGTTTCTCCTCTCGTTTTTTCAATATACCTTCAGGAATCCCGCAAGGATCACATCTCAGACCTCTCTTGTTTATTTTATATATCAATGATATGAGTGAATGCTTTAAAAATTCCAAATTTTTGCTGATGACACTAAAATTTACAAAAAAATCACTTATATTAATGACAGCCTAGAATTGCAAGATGATATTAATAGGCTTGGAATATATTGTGCGAACAACCAACTGTTCCTTAACCTAGAAAAATGTAACACAATATCATTCACCAAAAGCATAAATCCCCTAATATTTCCGTACAAAATCAATGACGTAGAGATAAAAAGATGTCGTGAAGTGAAGGACTTAGGAATAATTATGGACTCCGGAATGTCTTTCCGAACACATATAAATTCCATCTGTGACAGGGCATACAAACTTCTAGGATTCATCATAAGAGTGACCAAACCATTCAGGTCACCACACGTAATCAAAATACTCTATGTCTCTTTTGTTCGCTCAATATTAGAATTCGGATCAGTCATATGGAATCCCCAATACAAAGTTAATATTGAAAGGTTAGAAAGAATTCAAAAAAAGATACTGAAACACCTAGACTTTAAATCCTTTCGAACATCAGAAAGCCTAAAAGACTCATTAACATTCCATAATTTATCAACCTTAGAAGATAGAAGAAATATAATATCCGACCAGAAATTTATATTCAAAATTATTAACAACGTTGTTGACAACAACTATCTTCTGGAACACATTAATTTCCACTGTCCAATAAGAAACACAAGGTCAAACCAACTATTCCACATCCCACACTCAAAAACAAATTACACACAACATTCATTTCTCCGAAGGACGTGCACAAAATACAATGATATCTTTTACGACGCTGATATTTTCCATTTGTCCTCAGGCCAATTTATTAAATTCATAATAGAAAAAATCAAAACAAATTGTTAATTATGAACTCTCCACCCCTGCTGCATGTTTTCCTTCTTTTTATAATAATAATAATAATATTTGGATGATTTACATATCCCACATGCTTTAATTTGTGTATTTTTTTTTTCATTTCTGTTGTATATATTTTTTCTTTTTTTCTACCACTTTATGTTTTCTTTTATGTTTTAATCTATGTTTATATATATATATATATAAATTTTAGCGGAAACTTCGCTGGTTAATGCTACCATGTAATATGTTACTCTATTATGAAAATATGTATAACTGTTTGTTTCCTTAATAAACTAAAATAAAAATAAAAAAAAAAAAAATAAAAATTATGTAAAAGCCCTATGGGCGTTTAAATAAATAAATAAAAAATAAAAGTACATTAGCATGGAGTGAAATATTTTTTTTGAGAATTTCAAAATCGGCATAGTTAGGAAAGATGCTCCATATATTAACAATTAAAACTGATTTTTTTTATATTCACAATACCTGGACATCGCCAAAGCTTTATATTTTATCATTTTCACGATTTCACCTAAGTATTTATACATCATAAACGCGAAACAAAAGACATAAAATTTGTGCTTTCCTATTTATTTTACAGATAATACCTACATTGATAGATTGGAAGAATGGAACAAATAGTGGAAACATAAAATGTACACATAAAATTTACCGCATTGAGTGGGCAAGGAAAATTCTTTATCATGACGTCGTTAATTGTCGTGTGATCAGTAATGGCTTGCCAAATTATTTCGTCCCTTACAAATTTAATGAGCGGTGACTTGGTTACATTTTCCCAATTCATAAAACCATATAATCGTCTACCGAAAAATCAAAAACAGTCACTTTGATGGTTCGAATAACGTCTGATTGCATTTCAATTTGCCGAGCTTTCAATATTCTTCTCAACGCAAATTCTCTTAACCATTTTCGGTTGTTGGGTAACATCCCTAACAATATGTTTTTGTTACCTATACCCAAAAAACCGTTGCGCTGGATTATTGGATTGATAATATATTTTAAATCACTGGACAAATATCGTGAAAGCAATATTGTTTCATGCAAATTTCCAGTACAGGTAATACATATTGGTTTGGTCTTAACGTTGAACCACATAGGAGCTTAAACTGTCGTTTAAGTTAATAAATTTTCTAATGATTTTAGAGTAGAAATGTAAAGCCGAAGAATCCGCTTCGCTTTAGTGAGCCACCTGGAATGTACAATTTTACCGTTTTTTTTTTTGACAAGTTTATATTGCGGAATCTGGAATCATCAATTTCATCAATCAGTCAATGGTTTTACATATTTTCCGTATATATAGCAGTTCTGTACTTAAAATCTATTCATTTCTCACACTTGCCAAAGAACATTGAATGACTTTAAATTTGACGACAGGAAGTTGTTCACACTTATTTAAGGATTTTCCAATAATTCCTGTAAAACTTTGCGGTCCAGTCATGGTTTTGTCGATTTGTCGCGGTTAAGTAGTTAAGTAGTCGCAAAATGAGCTCGTTTGCGTGCAACTGACAGACAATCCATTGTAAGGACCGTTTGAGAACTGATTCAAGACACCAAATCACGATTCTTTTGTAGCCCGTATTAGCAGTTTCATCGCATCTAATTGCAACAAACTACATCGACGAATTTGACTCCTATACACAACATGCATCGTTCTGTGAAATTAAGGGAACATCTTGTAATACAGCGGAATCATCATCTGCCTAACGTTCTGGCCAAAACACGGAAGGCTTTCACTGCAGCATGGTCAGCATGATGCTGAATATTTTGTCGTTATGCTTCATTCACAAAAAACATCGTAATACATCTTCACAAGTAGGCAAAACATTCAAAAGTAATTCTCATCCAGATGTCATATCGCTGTAATGTTTAAAGTTCAAAGAATAGTTAATATTAACCCTTAAATAGCCTAATAGTTGAATATTCTAATGCAGCACATATAAAAAATACTACGTTAACTGTAACGCGACCGATGCGCACTTTGATAAACAAAAAACACCGAAGAGACGAAGGCCTAACACATACCCCCAATAAACACAATAATTCTCTGAGTTCCTCGAGAAGGGGAGGTCCCAGTCCATTTAGATTTAGAGGGAAGCCCAATCCGCTAGATATGATGGAAAATTTCAAACACGTTTGGGGTGGGAGGATTGAGTGCTCTGGATGGAATAGTTTAACTGTTGCTACGGTGTTACTTTTAATTAAATCATAGGAGAATAAATAAACACTTTTTTACTTAAGTACAAGCATTTCTATTTTTTTACTTGAGTTCAAACATTTCTCAGAATGGGGAGAACATTTTTATGTTTTCACTATTTTTTATGAAAAATTCAAAGTGTTGACGATGCCCTAATTATAAATATTTATTTTTTATTTAAGATAAGTACATAACAGAGCACCATTCCCGCGTATGCCGAATTCTACGAAAAAAAATTCTCCATTCTAGACCGCTCTACCTTACAGTACATATCAGTAACTTTTTTGTAGTGGAAATTCTTTTCGAACCACCTAACATGGCAACCATCTTTCGTGTTTTAATGCTCAACTTTACCCGATAGAAAACAAAATATTCACAAATTTCGTTTACCGTAGTACCTACTACGGAAATTTGAATTAAATAATTACATTTCTGCCCGGCGAGGGTTTAGGTTTAACCCAAGTCCAGTTTACCATACATATTCCATAATTTTATTAAGTGTAAACCAAATATCAGATTAGTTAAAATAATTATTACAAAATTGTTTAAGCTGCCGAAAGCACGATTGAAATATAATATGTTAATGCCTCTAATTCAATTTGACTAAGATAATATGGGCTTTGGAGGCAACGAAATGGATAAAGAATTTTCCTTTGCTAAAATAATTGGTGGAAAACTCGGAACATGAATGGGAAACTTCTAGGAAATTTGTAAATTTGTGTTGTTATTTAATTATAACTACTTATTTCCTTCTCGATTTCATGTAAATCAAATTATGTACGAATTACCAACCTGTTTTATTTATTTACGACGGCCTCCGTGGTCGAGGGGTAAGACTCGACTAGCAATCCGGAAGTCACGGGTTCCAATCCCGGCTCGCGTAAGTAAAATTTATTTGATGATTCGTGTTATTTCACAATTTAATCATTTTTCCTTTGTGAAGTTTCAAGTGATTATGTATTACATAATGTATTGAAACGTTGCTTGAAATCACTTTAGCCGTGTTTGGTGAATAGATGTGAATAGCCAGGTACATGTCTTCTATTTCCCATCTCCTTCCTCTCTCCACTACTTTCAGCCTCACAACATACCCCAATTGGGGATGCCGTAGTCTAAATGACCTAAGGTGGTTGGGAGCAGTTGGGACTCTTGTGCGGTATTCATATAAAAAATTTAAATAAATTGTTTACTGATTAGTGTTTCTCGGAAGAGCTCACGTGGTGAGATCTTTGATTCGCGACCCAGATGTGTTAATTTCAAAACCCATCGAATTATAAATAAAGTTTGGTGAAATTTAAGTACAAGTAACTAGGGTTGTTAAAGACCGTTTCTTATTTTCGGCGACGTTTTAAGTTTCTTTCCGTATTGCCATGGTGATCTCATTACTTTAAGGTACCTAAAGAAGAAGTCAGTCTTTCACACTATAATCAGATGTCTGATGGCCAAACAAATTCACCAAGAATTTTTAATAGAAAATATTAGTAAAGTACGAGTACATACCTTTCGTGTACCTCCATTTTATATAATTACATTTACATGGATCGAGACAAATTCATATTTTCCAATTTGGAATTTGAGAAATGCATGTGTCCTTCAAATTTTGAATAATGCCCTGCGAACTTTAGCTACACGCATCATATCAAAATTACAGATAATCTTCGTGCCGATGGTCGAAATAATATTATTACCGGTCATTATGATGAGAATGAAAGATTTGCTTCAATTCAAGTACCTATGTCCTTTCTTTGGTCTATTATTATTTTACAAGGGTTTCCCGCAAACTACGATATCGCGTGTTCTAAAGTAAAAAAGTGTTAATAGATACTATTATTCTGTGGTAAGTGGTTTTTTTTAACATGGGCTGATTTAGATTTTTTTAAAAGCTAAACCTCAACCAGCACTACCGCAATTCTCGAACATGTTAATTATCACTCTGCCCTTTATGTTGGCGAGTAATATGGGAAGCAGTATTTTATAAGCAGAGATATTTCTTTTTCGATACCCATCTTAATTTATTGAACTTCTATTAATATTTTCTGGCCCAAGCCGAAACAGGTAAGTCGATGTATTACGGCATATTTTGGATTATCTAATGCAAATCTTTCAACACCAGTGTCACATATCGGATTTTTTAAGTGAAACTTTTTTAGCGCCGTTGGTGACTTGAAATTCGGGTGAAACGGAAATGCGTCACAACTCAGTTTTACACAAATAGGTACTCGGTTCTTATATAATGCTGTAAATTCGCACCTCGGTACGTGCCTTCTATAGCGTAGTTGGCAAGGTGCCTGACAAGTCTCAGCGGCCAGAGAGACAGACATCAAGCCAACGGAGGTTCGAATCCTACGAAATCAAAAAAAAACATTTTCATTTTGTGAAATCAATATCCAATCTTCAAACCACTTTAAATAAACAAGCAAAAGAAAATAAAGCGACATCTAGCGACTTTCTAGTTTTACTTCTACCGCGTGTGAATTACACACCCTAATTTTTTGTTGACCCTTTTAGGTAAGTAGTAGCAACAAAATACCAATATTGTCCTGTTCCAACAAACTATACTTCTCCAGATTTCACAACTTCTTTGCTAGCAATAGCTCTTGCCAGAGCTTCTGCAAAGTTATTTTCAAGTGGCAGCCGATAGAGATCACTTGACATGACCCAGCGACTATGAAGCGCATCTCGCCAGCTATGTCTTTCTTCAGCTATTGTAACTCTTTGCTACCAATGTCACCTACTATACACCTCAGAATGTTCATACTGCTAACCGTCTACAAGAAACGCCCAGAATATTTTAAATAAGAAACTTTAAATAAACGCAAGAAAGACTTAAGAATTAAAAAACAACCTGAAGAATCTTCCATCTTGGCAACAATTAAAATCAATATCCACCTGCGTCTACTAAGAAACCCGTAACTTTTATATTCCGTTCCAAAGAACCAACATGAGCTTCTCCCAATCTCTTACGTAAATCTGACTAAAAGTACTGGCAAGATTACGGACACATTTAGCAATAGCTCCCACATATTTACTACATCTCCTGTTTTTATATTGTCTCTCGCTTTTTGTTGTTTTTCGTCCTTCTTTTTTATTCTTACGTATTGTTTACGTACCGTTATTTTAAGGTATTTTTTTAATGTTACTCTATTATGTTTTTTTTCGAATTTTCTATGAGACTCCTATATGTTTTCAGAAAAGCAGAGTCTTCTTTTAAGTATTTTAAGGGGTTTTGGGTGTCGCTACCAGCTGTGAAAATGTAAAGGTTTGACCAAAAAGTATAAGAAATTGGTATTTAAATAAAGTAATTATTTTAATCAAAATTTTGCGAAATGTAGTTTGACACAAAATTTTAAGCAACCCTCGACGCAAAAAGAGTTGATGACCTTAAAACTCCTGAACAGTTTTTCATTAATTGTACCTAAGAACCGTCTCGATCACGTCAGCTTTCAAACGAACAAACGCATCATAATCGGTCCATTCGTTAAGAAGCTACGATGCCACTAACAGAGACACAGACAGACAGACAGACACACAGAAAGGCTCCTTGGGTAGGGGGTTAAAAATTAAAATCGATGAAAGTATTATAATATACCTACATATCCTGGTAGGCGCCATTTAACGTCAGGATTGTAAATTCCTACCCACACCTCATACCCTTTTCCTTCCCAGAACTTCCCCCCCCTTCCTTTCCTAAAAATTCCCCCCCACATGGCATCCCCAAAGATGAGATAGGCCCTGAGGGGAATTATTTTCCTCAAGGCCTCTTATGCGGAGCTAACGTAAAAAAAGTACGTTATAAATCAAGAACTTTAATTGCGTTACCAACACGCTTCCCATTCTTTACAATACTGCGGGGGTCGGGAAAGTGGTGTGTTTAATGTATATGTGCCTTATTTTATTCTTTGATTAATGGTAGCGACCCCTAAAATTTATTTAAATAAAAATATTATAAAAAAGTATGTAAATTTGTTGGCTATTGTGAGAGAGGTTTTAGGGTGGCACACCTGTTTCCGGCCATACAAGAGCGAGACAGGTGATCCCGCATATAAAAGGAGATGCAGGCCTCTCCTCACTCTCTTTTCCTACCGCCAGCACATTAGTTAGGACGTATTTATAGCCATTACTTATAATAAATATCCATATCGCCAATACGCGCATTATTTATAAATAACCTCGCCTACACTCGAGTCTGTATTTAACAGTGGCGCAGCCTACGGTACACGATTCTGCACAATACGGCAGATCGCGAAAAGAATCGACGCGCAAAAAAATTTGGCACGGAAATTTGGCAAAATACGTGGTAACATTATTATTTCGGGTCGGTAAGAAAGGCCGGACCGAAATTATTCCAACACTTCACTGCAAGGAGTGAAGTGCAAGAAGACACTGGAGCCAGCCAGCTTTTCGGAAGGGGGAAGCACGGGAGGTCCAGCGTCAATCGACATCTCTGAGGGTCAAGGATCGGAGATCCAGGTCGCAGGAGTGATCTGGGGTAGCCATCGGTGTTACTGTGTGACGGGTCTGGAAGGAGCCATCAATTCACAGGGTCAAGGAGCAGTTTCCGGAGCAGGGTCCAGGGAGCAGACGGCAGAAGAAGAAGCCTCATTGGGAAGTTTTTGTTTTTTCTGTTTTCTTTCTCTCTATTTGGGTACCTTCTGGGCAGTGGGAACATGGAGTCTCGAGGATTGGAGTCCTTCAGTTTGCGTGACGGGAACTGGGAGAACTTCAAGGTCCGCCTCGGACAATTTCTCCTCGTGAATGATGAAAAGTTTGCATCGGATGATAAAAAAAGGGCTATTTTCCTGAATGCATTGAAAGATGATTGTTTTTCCTTATTGGTTAATTTGTGCATTCCTAAAAAGGTAACAGATATTAAGTTAGAAGATTTGATATCTAAACTTGATGAGTATTGTTGTTCAACGAAATGTTTTTTTGAAGAGAGATCTAAGTTTTACAGTGCTAAACAAAGAAATGACGAATCAATCCGTGAGTTTGCAGTGCGGTTAAAGTCTCTTTCTACTAATTGCAAATTTGGGAATAGTTTATCAGTAAATTTAAGGGATTTCTTTGTTTTGGGTTGTAAACCAGGAAAGGTAAGGGAAAAATTATTTCTCGAGGGTGAATTACACTCGTTCGAAAAATGTTTACAAGTCGCCGAGTGCATTGACCTCGTAGCTTCAACTCAAGCGCAGTCCCGAGTTGATAATACGGTTTACGCTAATGTACAGCTCAAGGCCGGTCGACTCTCTTTTAATAATTCGCGTGTGAAAGACAGAGACGTGAAGCGTTTCGGGCATAGCAACAGGGCACGGTCACAGTCGCCAGCGAACGCTGTGAAACAAAATTGTACCGTTTGTGGTCACAATAATCACATCGCGACGGAATGTAGATATAAAAATTATTTATGTAAAATTTGCAGTACGAAGGGTCATCTCGCAAAACAGTGCAAGCGTTCCTCAACACGTAAGAGTGTGAATACTTTGTTGTCGGACACAAAGTTGGGTGAAGTTAATAGTGTCGAACCATTTTTTATTGAAGTTTCACTAGACGGGATCAAGAGTAAATTCATGGTAGATTCTGGAGCATCTTGTTGCGTAATTTCCAAGGAGTGTTATTTCAGTAAATTCAGTAGAATCAAGCTAGTGCACGAAGACATTAGTCTACGGGGTTTTGACAATACGCTCGTGAAAGTGGTAGGTACAATTACGCCACAAGTGGAATTTAACGGTCAGTGTCACAATTTGAAATTTGTTGTTGTCACAAGTGCTTCGTTATCGATAGTGGGGCGTGATTTTATGAATCTTTTTAACGTCGGGATTAACGGAATCGTAAACAGTATAAAACAGAATACTTTGAAGCAGCGATTAGTAAAAAAATTCCCGGAAGTTTTTACGGATAAACTAGGAAAATTTAATAAGTACGAAGTGAATTTAACTTTGAAAGAGACCGCTATTCCGATATTTCGTAATCACAGAGTTATGCCGTTCGCTTTGAAAGAAAAAGTCGAAAGGGAGTTAGATAGTTTACTGTCAGACGGTATTATAGAACAAGTCCAGTTTAGTGAGTTTGCAAGTCCAATTGTTCCAGTAATTAAGAAAAACGGTAGTATTAGATTATGTGGTGATTATAAATCGACAGTGAATAATCAGTTATTAGTTGACAAATATCCATTACCTAGGATAGAGGAGCTATTAACGAAAGTAAATGGTGGGAAAGTTTTTGCAAAAATCGATCTTAAATCGGCGTATAGTCAATTTGTTTTAAAAAAGGAGTGTAGGCGTTTTACAACAATCAATACCCATTTAGGATTGTTTCAGTATAAGCGGTTAGTGTACGGGTTATCTCCCGCGCCAGCTATATTTGCAAAGGCAATGGCAAATTGTTTGTCAGGATTACAGAACATGACGTTTTATTTGGATGATATTATCGTGATAGGGGAAGACGAAGACGATTTAGAGAAAAACGTATGTGTCGTGTTAGAAAGGTTGAAACATTGTAATCTAACAGTGAATAGTGACAAGTGTGAATTCAATTTAAAAGTTATTGAGTTTTTAGGTTATAAAATAAGTGAACAAGGGATTCAACCGTGTGAACGGAATAAAGAAGCCATTTTAAATGCACCAGCACCTAGTGATTTAAATAATTTAAGAAGTTTATTAGGTATGATTAGTTATTATCGTAATTTTATTCCAAATATGGCAAATATATTGTCACCATTATACGAATTACTTAAAAAAGATGTTAAGTTTCAATGGGGTACGGAACAAGAAAATAGTTTTGCGATAATTAAAAGAATATTAACTTCGGATAGGATTTTAACGCATTTTGACGAAAATATACCTGTGAAACTTGTCACAGATGGTAGTTTTAATGGGGTAGCAGCAACATTACTTCATAGGTTTCAAAATGGCGTAGAAAGACCGATTGGGTTCGCAAGCAGAACTTTAACTAAAGCGGAAAAGAATTATTCTATTCTAGATATTGAAGCAACAGCAATTATTTTTGGAATTAAAAAGTTTTATCAATATTTGTACGGCAGAGAATTTATTTTAGCTGTGGATAATCAGCCGTTAGTGAGAATTTTAGGTGAAAATAAAGAAGTACCTAAGATTGCCGCGTCAAGGTTACAGAGATATGCTATTATGTTAGGTTCGTTTAATTTTAAAATTGAATATGTAAAATCGAAAAATAATTGTTCAGACTTTCTGAGCAGGTGTCCGATTGAAAAGGTTAGCTGTGAAGATGAGATAGAGTCTGATTACATTAATTATTTCGGGAATAATGGGTTTAATTTGTCTTTAGACGTGATAAAAAGCGAAACCGAAAAGGATGATGTGTTAGGTCAAGTAAAAAATTTTCTTATCGAAGGTTGGCCAGCATCAGTAAAAAAGGCACAAAGTGGTAACTTTATTAGAATTTTTTGGGAAAAAAGGTTAGAATTGTCTTTGATAAATGGGTGTGTTTTATATCAACATAGGGTTGTTGTACCTGAGTCTTTAAGACAAGAGGTTTTAAAGATGTTACATAGATCTCACTTAGGGGTTTTTAAGACTAAAGGTATTGCAAAAAGCTTTGTCTGGTGGCCAAAAATTAATCAAGATTTGGAGAAAATAACGGAAAATTGTAGAGATTGTTTAGAAATTAAACCAGAATCACAAAAGAGTTCTTTAGCAGTGTGGCCATATGAACCTGAAGTATGGTTCAGGGTACATATTGATCATGGTAGTTTATATAACAAAAATTTTTTAGTGGTGGTAGACTCTTCTTCAAAGTGGATTGAGTGTCTGGAAGTAAACAGTCTGTCTTCAAAAGAAAATATCGAAATACTTCATAGATTATTTTCGCAATTTGGTTTTCCAGCAACTTTAGTTAGTGATAATGGTACGTGTTTTTGTTCTGAGGATTTTGAAAATTTTTGTAAGAAAAATGGGATAGAACATATCACTAGTCCAGTCAATCACCCTAGTAGCAACGGGCAAGCTGAAGCTACAGTAAAGACTTGTAAAAATTTCCTTAAAAAAATTTGTAAACATAATGGATTTCCTTCAGATTATAAAGAAAAGTTAGGTAACTTTTTAGCAGACTATAGGAATACAGTTCACGCAACAACAGGATGTGAGCCATCTGTATTATTATTGGGTAGAAAAATTAGAACAGTATTTGACTCTCTGATTCCAAGGAAAATTGAGGATAGAACGGGTAGTTCAGGTTCTACTCGACGAAACAAAGTAATAAAAAAGGTTACTCAGAGCCAAAACAATCAGAAAAGACAATATAAGGGTAGAGTTAAATCAGGTTTTAATATAGGTCAGAAAGTAATGACTAGAGATTTCAGATCTCAGGGTAATAGGTTATGGGTCCCTGGGGTTATTGTGGATAAAAAAGGTAGTAAAATATATTTCATAAAAATTAACAAGTCTAATATGGTGTGGAAAAGACATTTAGACCAGCTAAAGGAATTACATGTTTCATGGCAGGAGGAAGATAACCAGGAATTCGCGTCTGACACGTTGGAATTGTCGACGGACGAATTAGATCTCTCCGGTATGTTACGTAATAGAAGTGTCTCTAATTCTGTTTCTCCATGTTTCAGGTCTAACCCATGGCAAGGAAGGCTTCGGCCCAGGTGACAGCACTTCGCAGTCGAAATGGACAGAAATGGACAGAAGGGAAACAGAAAGAACAAAAACAAATGTTTTGTTAATTTTAAATGTAATGTGTTAATTTTAAATGTGAAATATGAAATATAAAATATATTGTATGAAATATGTAGCTATAGGTATCACTTATGTAGCCAGGATTCTCCCGTTTAAGTAGGGGAGGATGTGAGAGAGGTTTTAGGGTGGCACACCTGTTTCCGGCCATACAAGAGCGAGACAGGTGATCCCGCATATAAAAGGAGATGCAGGCCTCTCCTCACTCTCTTTTCCTACCGCCAGCACATTAGTTAGGACGTATTTATAGCCATTACTTATAATAAATATCCATATCGCCAATACGCGCATTATTTATAAATAACCTCGCCTACACTCGAGTCTGTATTTAACAGCTATTATTGAAAAATAAATAAATAAACTTCTATTTTCTTTGCAGGCGGCAGCCAAAATAGACCGGTCGGCGTGTCCCGGCATCTGTGGGCCGCAGCCCGCCAACGCCCCCACACTGTCTTTCTCCAGCTTCCGCAACTCCTTCACCACCAATGTCAATTACCTGAAACGGAGGTACTCGTAAGAAACATTTTTGCTTCTATTCCCATTCGCTTGATGTTGTTGTAAGTACTCGTGCTCCCTTGGTTTGGTCGAATGATTGTGCCGGAAAGTGCATCAATGTGCAAAGCTTGACTGGCTTTTAAACGACACCGGAGATTTATCTCTTTGACGACTGTGGGCTTTGAGTGGCAGAGAAGAGTTTTTTATTCAGTATGACGCAATATCATACGTTCATCAGCACCAATTTGGATTATTCAGTCGGGTAAGAAGTAGAACATTAAACAATGCACCAGTAGGTTTTTTTTTCAGAATCATTCTCTTAGAATTTTTATATTATTTTCGAGTGCCCTGATTTTCCTCATCATAAAGCTTGGTTTATCAATAAAAACTGACGTTCTTAACATTTAATTTGGATATTACGATGGAAGTTTGTTTCCTCTATCTCTGAGCGCATTATTTTTGGTCTACATGCCAAAGCTTTCATATAGAAATGCGCTGTTTGACGTGATTGGTTTGCGGGTTGAAATCTAAGCACCGAGCTTAATATTATGATGGGCCAAAAACATTTGCACTTTTGTAATCGTGGTAGCGGGGATTCCGAACGGGGTAGGAGAGCGGGGTCACTTATGCGTGGCTCCTCGCTTCTTGGAAATTTAGTCACACTGAATCACTTACGGGAGAGCAACACGCTTTCTGGGTAAAATATTTTTACAAAAAGAATGATTTTGTTCTTTCTGTTCAACTATGATTCTATTCTGTTTTACAAAACAATGATGCACACCGCCTATTTTGTTCGCATCACCAATTACAGAGTATTAATGAGTGCCCAATTGTTAATTTAATTAAATCATGGTTTGAAAATTTCGAAGAAACCGGCAAGAAATCAAACAGGGCGGCCATGGAGCAAAGGAAATTGTTTAAAGAAATTTTCCCTATCAAACTGATCTCGCGCAGAGGCGATATTCTATGATCTCCCCGCAGCCCGGATCTAACCACAGCTGTTTTTTTTATGGGATATATTTGTGTATATGTAAATATTATATATATACTAGCAGACCCGGCCACGCGTTGCTGTGGCTAACGAAACACAACGCCATTACCCAACATTTATAAAATCCACACCACCCGCTTGCCAGCTGCCCGCTGCCTGAATTAAATATTTTGAATTTCTCGGCTTTTCTCTACTATAATAAAATTAACCCGCCACTAATTATACAATGCTTGCAATGCAACACTGGATATTAAAAAAAGGGAAAATCAAATAACTACTTACTCTAAGACATCTATTTTCCAATTTCTTCCGTAGAACGAATTTCAAAAGTGACTATAGTACGGCCCGCCAGCCGTTTTAAATTGCACAAAAATATATTTTCTTTGAATTTCTCGGCCTTTCTCTAATATAATTTACATATAAACATTCCTCTTCAATCAATCTATCTATTGGTGAAAACCGTATGAAAATCCGTTGCGTAGTTTAAAAGATTAACGCGCACATACACTTTGAGCGACTTCATTTTATACTATGTAATGATAATGATGATGATGATATATATATACAAGTCGAGTCTACGTAAATAAACCAGCGACTATGCTCCAATTAAAGGAGAACATCCATCTAGAAATGGTCAACATACCCCGAGATTTGTGTCGAAAAGTTTTCGGAAATCTAAGGGCCTGATTTGAGGAATGCCAACTGCGAGATGGCGGCCATTTTGACGAAATATTTTTTAGCATATTTTAGTTGTTATTTATTTAAATGCAATCTGTATTTTTTTCATGATTATTTCAAAAGTGCAAATGTTTATGGCTCACCCTATATTTTACTATCCTCCTTCAAAGCTTTTACTGGTTTCTTCGTATTATGGAAATTTGTCATATTTTCCATAATTGGGAATATTTGTCAATAAAAATTAATTTCGTTAATAAGAAATCTAACTTTTTAGTTATTACCTTCCATACGTTTGCATCACAACATATGTACACGCGTACACGGTTGACATTTGTCATACAAGATGGTCATTTCTACGTCTCGTCGCGCGTCGTCGGGGTTAATGTAAAAAAAATCCAAGTATGTAGGTACTTGTTTTTGATGATAATTGTATAAACTCAGCAAAAAGTGTTGTGAAATTTTGTTGATGTTTGTATGTTAATATCACAACCAAACATATACAGTATATTACATAATATTTAATTTCATAAATACGCCAGATTCTTTGAATTTTAATTTAGTATAAAGTTATAATGATGAAATACAGGGTCTTTGACTACATTTCGTTCATTTTATTTTTTAGCTAACATGGAATGTTGTAGGAAAATATTATTATTTTGTAGTTTTGAAATAAGTAACATTGAAGATTTAAAAAAAAAGTTAATGCATGATATCGATTATATACGTTCTGTTTAAAGTATGTACGTAGATGGTTTCATTGCAGTATTCATGGTGTCCTAAATTGAGTAAAAGAAGCAAAGATTTTAACTACAAATTCTATGATGTTTTTTTTTTTTAAATGAAAAAGAAAGAATTATTTTTTTCTGTTCATATTTCATATTCATCACTTGAATTCGATTTTATATGAGCCTAGGCTAACCTTTTTAATAAATGGCCACTTTTTTATATGAGCACTAAAAATATAATTTTTTGTTTCAAATTTCTAATCAAAAAATTGTTTTCTTATTTTTATTACAACTACTCAGCTATATGCGTATATGTATTTTTTTATGTTATTACCGCACATGAGTCCCAATTGCTCTCAAGCTTCTGGAGGCTGTTGGTAGTGGTGAGGGGACGGAGATGGGGAAGAGGAAGGTGGGGAGATCTGGGTTTTTAGATCTGGTCAGAAAACACACAATTAAAGCCATTTTAAGCAATATTTCAATTACACTGAGAATTTCTTCAATTTGGAACGTATATTTTAAATGATTGAATTGTGAAATAGAATAAATCACTCAAATAAAATTTACTTGCGCACGCCCAATTTGTACCCGCGGTCTTTGAATTGCTAGTCGAGAAACTTACCCCTCGACTATATACCGTAATGATTGTAAGGATTTTTATTGAACTTTAAATTTTCGAATTTGTGTTGTAAGGACCCGGTAGTTCTCTAATCTAAATAACAATTCATTTTTTATAATATACTCGTATCTGTGGTAAAATCGAAAGACTTTTTTCCTTTGAGGATTAGAAAAGGCTCTTTTTATATTATTATAAAATACATGATATAATTTTCCAAATAAAGTATCATATTTTTAAAGCCCGTAAAGCCTTACATTATATGTTAGTAAATTTCTAATATCTTGATATCCATAATTTAAACATCTTAAAATGTCTTTTACTTGCAACTTCGGGTATAATGTACACATCGATACTACAATCAGGATTTTTTTTACTGTCTTATCTAATATTAATCTATGAGAAGTAGTTAGGATGTTGGCGAATTCTCTAGTTAATGTTTTACAATGTTTTATTTATTACTGTCTATATGTGTTTTCTCCTTAACCTTCGTATACTCGCGCCCAACGGCATGACATCTATGTGTACTCGCGCACGGTCTCTCAAGCCGAGATTTCATCTAGTCTGTATTATTATAATTATATACTTTTCAAGAATTATTAATATTTATTATAAAGAAGGGGGTATAACTGAATTTGAAATATAAGAAAAATATTAAAACCTTTACTTTATTTGATAGAAACAGACAGAAACAGAGGCTTGGTTATTATATATTATAATTATGAACTCTTGAAAGTAACGTAATTTTTTCTACTCTAACTTAACAAAAATAAACTTTTCATATGTTAATTAAAAAAAAAACTTTGAAACTAATAAACGAAAGTATCAAGAATAATAAAATATTATAAAAAATAGTTATAATAAAATAGATACTAATTGTTACTTACCTAAAACACAGACAACAGTAAATTAGTGTCACAAGTCCACTCATTCGCGCGCCACACTAAACAGTACCTCAGAACAAATTAAGAAGCTACTAAAAACCTCAAAGTCCCATTGTTGTTAATTTTTGAGAAGACAACGAATTATTGATTTGTCGGTCTGAGAGACCAATGCGCGAGTATAAAAAGGTGAAACAAAAAAAAATATATTTCCATGCGCCATTTGCGCATTCTAGGTGTCTATTCACAGTAGACTGATAACGGATTTATAGATCATGTCGATAACTTTTCATCGTAACGCTAACGTACAATCACATCCAATAATTCGAAAACACTGTCATTGTGATCTGTTGTTTGTTATGGTACGGTCATGCTCTGGAACGATGACAAGCTACCGACATTATCGATAAAATATTTATCGATTGACCGTACTAAATACCCTAGTCAATGCAAAAATGTTTATTGGCTTCCTAACGTAGTGAATAACACAAATATATATGAGTATAAGAGTGATCGGACAATTCAGAATGAACTCAACTCAACACCTCCTTTGAGAAGTCATTGAGTTAAGGAAAAAAAATGATTAAATAGGTTAAGTTTTACGTTTCATAGCTTTTAACGACTTCTTGTAGAGCTGTTGAGTTGAGTTGATTCTGAGTTGGCATGGAACCATATATAAACTTTAGGCACATGGTATATAATAGTGTATTAATTGTTCGTACAGTTGCGTAGTAATCTTTTTTATGATCAACCATTACCTGAGATTTCGTGGCACTCTTGTTCTGGAATTGCAAAATATGTGCATGTGCCACCTGCGATTTTCACTACGTAATCGAAAGAAGAATTTAGACTTATTGAAGTTGAAATATTGTCAGGACCGTAATAAAATAATCTGTTTAAACATGTAGGTTTAGTTCTGGGGACCTGTCCTCAGAATGCGAAGAGGGAGAGGTAGACCCCTACGTGGGACAGAAGCCTCCGACCACCACCAGTCAGCCGACGCAGAGGCAGTCCTCCGTCTCCACGTCATCCTCACAACCAACAGGTAAATGCACGTTTATTGCTGGCTTGTTTCAACAATTCGATAGCTTCGATTTAAAACATTGTATCTCCATAAATAGCGATTCTGAGAAAACTGGAATTAAAAGTTTGCATACCTTGGAAAATAAGGTTTTGAGATATAAAAATAAGATTTTAGTTCCATATAATAGTTTATTTATTAAACTTTCTTATATCATAAAAAAATTCCACGTCGCAGAGTGTACAATGATTTACATAACAAAAACTTTTCATGCTGTTACAATATATATTGGCATGGAAATGAATGCCAAATAACGGATCGCGCCATAATACATGAAATAATACAAAAAATGTATTTACCGTGCAATTTTTTATGAATTTAAACAATATATTAAGAAAGATGAAAGTTCGTGATTTAAAATAAAACACATTTGAAATATATTATGAAAAATTATCAACATGAATCTAAAATTATTCACTGATAATAGATTTGTACTTTTAGTCAATTTGACTGTCACCAGCAAGGCTACTGAAAGAACAGACAGCATATCGTTCTGAATGTTGTTCCTTTATCAATAACTGCCTGTTTTGTCTTCTTGGTTCATTTCCAATGCTTCGCGTTCACTTTTTTAATTTTTTATTCGATTAATGTGAATATAATGTGTCTTGTATGTTTTCATAATTTCATTGTTAAAAATAACGCTACCAACAAGATTGCGAATCAACCAAATGCTGATTCGCAAACTGTCAAAAATAATGTCAATTTCTGCCCAAATACAAATTCATGAAATTAAAAATGAAAGGTGTAATAATTTAACCTCGAAATCAGTTGATAAGGCATTTTGAAATAACATTTTGAAATAACATTTTGAAGCATAGTACAAAATATTACGCCCCTTCAGACTATGTCAAACAAGCCTTTAATCCAAGTTAGCATCGACGCCTTTGTATATGCAGCGTTATCAGTGTGTAAAATATATTGATGGTCAAAGACATTGCGTTTTTTTATTTATTTTTTTTTTTTTATTATTTCATACAATTTTTGAAAGTACACTTTTATGTTTTTTCTTGATTACCATACTAGGCTAATGCCCGTGTTAAGGTAATTAATTGATGTAAATATAGTATTTTGGTATAAAAATATTGGCTGGAGGATTTACAAAATATGTTGATATTTATACATCTTTCGGACGATTGGTTTAAGAGATTTTAACCTGAAAAAATATAGGTCATCTTTTGTACTTCAATACTCATTTTCTACCTTAATATTTTACTTTTAAGCCGACTTTATTTAGTCGAATTAGTTTTTGGGACCTGACCTAAGAAAGCGAGGAGGGAGAGGTAGAATCCTAAGTGGGGTAGAAGTCTACTCGATAATTCAAAGTTATTCGATAATGAGGGTCTACGTACTTCTTTAAAAAAAATCTGAATTTCAACCACCCTCACGACCACGAGGAAAAAACTCGTTGCATCTGAAATTTCAATAGTTTGTTTGCGGCGAATATTTTTTGCTTGTTCAAGAAACTTCCTTTAATTTAGTTTATAATTTTATTTTCTAGCCCCAGCGGCCAGTGGCGCGGCAGTGGCCGCAGCCCCAGGCGCCAGCGCCCCCGCCGCGGGGGGCGAGCTGTCCCTGAACCTGCGCGGCCCGCCCCGGGGCACCTCGGCTCCTAGCAGCCCGGCCAAGTCGCGCGAGTCCCTGCTGCAGCGCGTGCAGTCTCTGACGGGGGCGGCCCGCGACCAGGGCGCTAACCTTCTAGGTACGTCAATTTTACCTCATTCTATCTGCTGTATTCTTGCCTCAATTTCCTGCTCATATCTTTTACTTCAATATATTTCCACGTCATATACCCTTCTAAAGACTTCTGCGGAAGAGCGGTAACCTCATTTACGATGGACCGCGAGTCTAATTACTGAACACCATTTAGAATCGAAGCATTGCTTGAAAGAACTTTATCTACGTAACCTTTTTATTTTTATTTATTTATATACGTTGCATGCCACAAGGACAAATACAACTTACAACTTACAACTGTCCGTGTGAGAAGCATGGATTTTCCAATATATTTCCCTGCTATCCTCTACCACTACTTTGTCTCCTTTTCAATCTTCTTGGAAGCTGAAACTGTTTTCTCCGTGATTACGAAATTCAGATGGGATGGGACATATGGTGTCAGGCGAATGTAGGTGATTCAGAGCGCGTGCTAAATGAGCTAAATTGAACATTTGTTTCCATTGAATTTTATATGGAAGACAATATTCTTTTCTTCTTTATTCTGTGGTATAGATCGGGATTGTATCTTTTCATTGAACACTGCTTTTTAAATCTTATCTTTCATAAGGCTTCCGGCATTCAGATTTAAACGTATTTATGTAGGCATCACTCGAATGTCTCCAATATCAGAAATATCATTCTGATTCGCCATCGTCATTTGGTAGCTGTTTTAATTCAATATTTTTTAATATTAAACAGGCAGCGTGACTTCAGCGGCGGCGAACGTGCGACCATCCTTCAACAAGGAACGCTGCGTGACTCTGCTGGTGGTGGACGACCAGCACACGGACTGGTCCAAATACTTTCGCGGCAAAAAGCTTCACCACGACTGGGACATCCGAGTGGAGCAGGCGGAGTTCAAGGTCTGTACTCTGTACCTTTACTAATCCAATGCTGTTGTCAATTGGAATGAAAGTCTCGATTAAAATTATCGGGAGGTTGACAAAACCAGATCACTTAGAATATAACGAATTCAGGTCCTTAAGTTTAGGAGATATTCATTTGTTAAGAAAACCGTAGATACCCCGATTTTGTCAATCAGCCCCACATCAAGCTAAATTCCGTGTTACGACAGGTTTTATTTTTGCAGCACATTTTCCGTTTTTGTTGAGAACTTTCACAGCCCATGAGGTCTATAAACACGTAAATGTGAGTTAATACAACATCTTAGGCTTAGCCGAATTCGTGGCTTGGCTCGCGCTTATGTCCGCAATTGTAAACGCAGCATTACAAGGATTATCGAACTTGAGTAATCAACATCACTATTCATCGGTAGGTACTGGCAGAACTTATCGTAAAATAAATGAAAATGTCATTGTCATTGATGCATTATGGAGATGCGAGTGGTAGAGGTCGTCATCCTAAGAGATATTTTTGATTATATTGTGATACAATTTGTCCTCGTGCATTAACGATGTTAAATAATGTTTTTCCGTACTTTTTGTCATTACATTGAATTTAAAATTAATGCGGTAACAATCTGCCACCCGTCCCCATAACGGGTAGTTAAGCCCTCACAAGTATCTACCGATGTGTAACATATTTCTCTAGAATACTTTAATTTTTTAAGATCATATAAAAATATATGTTATTTTTAACCAGCGATTTCTGAGCATGTTATTATTATTTTGGTGTCCGATGATATTTTTTTTCAATTAAAAACAAAACATATGTTTTTAATTACACGTCGCTACTGTTCCCATCGCAACTAGTGAGTTGCGGCGTATGATAGAAAAATATTTTTAAGGTTTTTAATTTTTAAAAAATGTCATCGGACAGCAAAATAACATCTACATTTTTACTCCAAATACGCTCAGGAATCGCTGGTTAAAACCCGTCTGCTTGGTTCAATATATTCGCACCTCACAATCCGGAAGCCTCGGATTCTAAAAAAATTCTGAAACCGTCGCTTTGGATCGAGATTGTAAAATATCTATGCAAGATAGCTTTCATATTTGAAAGACAATAAGAAGCATTATTTCGTTCTCCTTCTGGTTAAAAGAAAAATACGTATGTTGGCATGAGAGGAAGAGAGATATATAGCTTTTAAAATGTAAGATCGCTCGGGACGTTTTTGGTCTTATGAAAGTATAACGCGATTACATGTTTTAGGATGTATTTATTCCTAAACAAGCAAACGGGTTAAAATCCCTCGGGTAGTCCTGTTACACCCTGTATATGTATTTGTAGAGCCGAAACGGAAATTATATGAAATTCCCTTGATAGGGAAAAAACGCAGAGTGTCCTCCGAAAATTATTAAAAACACATTTTATTCTGCTATTTAACATGTTATAGGTACGAAATAAATCATATCATATTTCTATATGAAGTTTTATAGTAAGATTTTTCTTTATTTCAACCGATTTGTATTTCACTTTAAAAGTCGGGCGTATTTGGTCAGAGGGTAAAAGTATATCCGTTTTAAATAAAACCCTAATAAATGGTATAGTTGTGAACGTATCCAAAAACTGAAAATTGTTTTGAAAGGTGATTCAAACTATTCACTCGATACCTTCTATTAAATAACAAATGTGTTGTATTCCTCTACAACTTTCTATGTATGCCGGTACATCTACGCCGTAGCAGTTTTACAGCTACGGTGTACTCTGCACGTGTGGTATCCCACTCGGTGTAGCCAGACTCCGTCTAGAGCATAAAGTATGCGTTCACGATTTGTATGATATTTCTCTTTTCATTCGTTTTTTTAAATGTGAAAGCTCTTAATATATTCTTTTACTGTTTTGTGAAGAGTCAGACATTTTATATCACCGACCTGTCGGAGACAGTAGTTGGGAGATTGCTACGTTATGTCATATGCTAGTGAATCAGTGCAAACTGTATCAAAGCTACTAGCCAAACAGACACTATTATAATAAAAGCTCAGAAATCCTTTGACCCGTCACTACATAAAAAATTTAAATGGATCTGTGTACATTGAAATGTTAGTAATAATACACTTCCATTTTTAATTTAACATTTAACGTGTGATAGAATAAATTGATGTATACAATTTTATACCTAAGTTTAAAGCGCCCTTGAGGTGATTTTCTCACGAAAATGGCGCTATAAAAATTATCCAACAATGATTATTATTAATGGCTAACAATTAACGGTGATTAAATACGACAACGCATAAAATCTTTTAAAAATACAGAGTGCAATTCACATGCGGTAGAAGTGAAACCTTCAGAAAACTAAAGTAGACAACAGTGGATAGACTACGAAATACCGCACAGAGAGGACACCTTTAGGCTATGAAGCACCGCACAAAGAGGAGACCGATTATACTTTCTCATTGAATGGGTTTGTTTCTTTTTAGTGTCGCTATTTTTCGTTTCATCAAGTTTCAAATTACAACGATGCTAAAGAAGTTTTCGCTTCATAAAATTATTACATTAATCTAAAATTTTCAGAAATAATATTTTGACATGACAGAAATGTTTGTTTACATTTTGAACATATTTTTTTAATGTGAAAATTGTCGACATCATTTGCATATTTGTATGTCTCACTCTTCAGACTAGAGTTGACTAGTATTTTAATACTGATAAAATATAGGTTAAAAAAAATACATTTTTTAAATGGTGTGGGGTTGTGGTAAAAATTGATATGAAATTGAAACCTTAAAAAAAGGTTTACGTTCGCAGAAACTGGGTCTCCATACTATCATATTCTGCGAACGATTCGTCGAGACACTTGTGAATTTTTATCCGAATAAAGTAACTTGTCAACAACTTTCACAAATATCGTTTGCGCAACAATGGGATAAATAAATATTCATAACATCCCGCGAAATAAAGATTCGCCATAATATTGTGGGTTATATTTCGTGCAAATGAAAATAAACTCGGGCTTGTGTGATAATATTATTGTGATCACGAAGCTCGACAGGATATCCGTCTGTAAGACCGTTTAATATTCACGTCTCATACATTAGTTCCCGGGGAAATGAAATGTTCAACACAGTGTACCTACATCTACGACTACTTGTAATCTATCTGACGGAAGGGCTCCAAAAGGTTTTCAGAAAACTTACAAGTTTAAAAAAATACTAATCAAAAAGCGTTTAACATTTCAGTGTGTTTTTACATGAATTTTTTTTTTTAATTAGTTTTTTTTTAAAGAAAAAGAATGTAAACATTCCTGGCTACGTAAAGCGTAACAAAATTTTAATGCGGAACCTACTACCATCATTATAAATATGTGTAACCTACTACCATCATTATAAATTGCTTGTGTATTGATGAAGGACTAGCAAGCGGAGGAATTGAGCTCACGACGCATAAGTGGAAACTCGACGCATTTGTCAACTCAGTCGCCTACCGGTTAGATGAGATATGTAAAAAGTTTTCTTTTATTTCTTCTAACACAGCAAACTTATTTAGTGGCACCATTATGATTGAAATTAATGAATTACTTCGTTTTTACCACTTATATTGTTTATAAAACCGACATGTTTCGTCAGCAAAGCTGACTTCTTCAGGGTTTTGACAGAACTTTCTTCAGAACCTTCTTTTATTGTTTGATGAAATACTTCACCATTATAATATACATAATTACTTTATTTTGTATAAATGAGATTTCTCTAATACGCGAGGCTAATAAACACTTAAATTTACTACAATCTTAAATTACCAACAGTAAACATATGCTTCTTACTAATAAACGTGATTTAACTTTTACGTAACTGATAAGCGAAAAAATGAAGAAGGTAAGGAGAATATATGACGCAAATATGAATGGTAGAAGGATTAGGGGACGCCTGAGAAAAACAATGCACGATCAAGTGAATCAGATACTCGAGTCGGATCATGTCAAGAAAGAGTCAAAATAACAAAAAGGTACATGAATGTGACAAGACGATATATATACTTATGTGAGACGATATGTGAGTGTGGCGAGGAGAAAATGCCAAGACCAAACTGTTTGTTGGTCCGTCCTATGTCTACTTAATTAGCGGATAATAATAATAAATTGATGATCTGCATAGGGCCGTTTTTATTAAAAATCACCCTGAGAGCTCTGTGCAAATTTATCATATATTTCAAGCTCTATCTTACTACTAACTACAGATTAGACAAACTGTTAAAACAACTTACTAATACATTGCTTCCACCGGTTCGCGTATTTCCAAAACCTATACCGGTTCAGTCGCTTTACATTTTCAATATCAAAATTTAAATATTTAGGAATAAAAATATTAATTTCTAATATACACATTGGAAAGATTGTTTTATCTAGATTTTAGATCAATTTTTTTTTTTGCAAAATTATCAATATAGAGGTGTATTTACAATATATGGGAATAATATTAAAATTTTAATATTTAGAAAGATATGATGGCTATAGAAGAGGGTAGATCAAAAACTACACGTAAGAAAAAAAAAAAATTATTTAGTGTTACCAATGTATATACCTAAATACAAATCCATCAACGGTATTTCGGCACCAATTTTTTTTTTTTTAATTTGTTGACCAGTGTTATGATTCTAGATAGTGTCTGAATAAATTTATTCCATTTTATTTTTTAATTTTAATATTTTAGGTTTTCAATTTCAAAAGGATTGGATATTTATCGCTTTTAAATAAAATACATCTTTACGTATAGTTTGCGCACTTGAAGTGAAATGACACAAAACTGCACTTTTACAAATATAACGTTATTATTAAAAGAGTTATCTTGTTAGTAATGCTGGTGAGCAACTGGGCCTAACAATCAACGTCAATAAAACTTAATGGATGACATTTGGACGACTAGATCACTCTGAATCAGTGATACAGTTAAATGGTTGCAATGTCGAAAAGGTGGAAAGGTTTAGATACCTCGGCAGTATTCTCACGGAGACTCTTGACCCATATGTAGAGGTTAGATGCAGAATTGAAGCAGCAAGAACTGCGTTCATTAAAATGAAATCCCTCTTCTGCAATGACAATATCAGCTTAAAACTAAGGCAGAGAATGCTAAAATGTTATGTGTGGTCGGTCTTGCTCTATGAATGTGAAACATGGACCTTGAAAGTAAATACCATGAACAGGTTAGAGGCTTTTGAAATGTGGCTTCACCGGAGAATGCTCAAGGTCCCATGGACCGACATGATCACCAACGCAGAAATTCTCAGGCGGGCTAGAGCAGATAGATAACTGCTTACATTAATAAAAATCAGGAAAATTTCATATCTGGGTCATATACTTCGAGGGGAGAAGTATCACTTGCTCCATTTAATATTGAAAGGCAAGATAGAGGGTCGCCGAGGGCCTGGTAGAAGACAAATGTCTTGGCTGCGTAATATACGAGAGTGGACCGGCATTAGAAGTGTGGAGGAACTATTCCGGTCAGCGCAAGACAGAGAGACATTCTCAAGAGTGATCGCCAACGTCGGGGGGACGGCACACAAAGAAGAATTAAAAGAGTATTACATAAAACATAAGCATCTGGATATCAACTATACTGGCGTTGATAGAGCTTGCCTTTTAAAGGCAGCTTCACTGATGCTAAATACGTCGATATTCGATTTGATTGAAAAGTTGGTCCTGCAGGCTGGGAGATGGCTGAGATAACCAAATGAATGCTTTCTATGATAGCAGAGTTTTTAGCAGAAATGTGTATGACTTCCCTTCTGGCCCGTAGACGGTTCATTCCGAGCATACCCAAAAGAAAGTTGGTAGAATAGAGCCACGGATAATAGCCATACTCCCGTAAGTAGAGCAATCTCAGAAATTCATTAAACCATATTATGATCGTGTATTAATCGCAAAAACTAATTTAAAGGCGTGTTTTAACGGCACTTCAAACGATTTACATTTTCTGCCTTTCCTTTTACTCAAAATGTTTTACCTATAACATTTAGGTTAACCGGCTTTGTGTGTACCCCACAGATTGCGTACTCTTTGCTCAAGTACTGTGATGTGTTCCCCCTAGCCAGACAATGTAATACGTTTTACCCTTGGCTGGATTCCAGACTCAAGAGATATGTAAAAATTTTGCCTACTTACACTTGCCAATCTCAGAAAAACGTATTACAGCCTTTTATTTACATAAACATTTATATTTTATCAGATTGAAAAACATGTGCACAGCTTACGCATATCGTTTATTTATTTACGGACATATAGTCCATTAACAATAATATTAACCTACAAGAAACAGAGATGATAGTGAAAGGAGAGCACATATAAATAAAGAGCAATGAAAATATATAATATAAAAAGTAGATATGTATATAAGACAACTACAAATCAAGGCTTGGAGAAGGATTTAAAAGGCTTTAAAAATTACACATTGCGTATCGACTGCCTAAAGTCATTTAGGCTTACACCAAAAAATTCAATGATTTGCCGTGCGTTGACAAGTCTCGACATTCTGGACAAAGGAGAATGGTATCCATAATTAGTAGAATGTTGATTGAGGAACAGCAATTAATTATTTCGGAGTTTACCTGCCCGTAGGATATCTTGGGTGTTTTAAAAGATAATTTAAAACAATTTATTATTATTTTTAATCTTAGTTTTCGTAAAAGTTAGTATAACACTATTGTGATATAGGTATATAATTTTTGTTACGCGAAAATCGGACAAGCGTTCCAACTCCTAACAATTGGCGTACGTTATGAGGCTGAAGGTAGAGGATAGTAGGAAAGTAGCTAGCTATTCAGATCTGATCACATAACACGATTAAAGCCATTTCAATCAATGTTTCAATTCTGAATGGTCATCTTACATAAGGGCGATAGATACTGAGTATTATCTACTCTGGAACGAACTGCAAATATACTTATTTAATTATTTATTTATTTACGGACAAATATTCCAGTAATTACAATATAACAATAAGACGAATAAGATACAGAGATGACAGTGAAAGTATAGTACATATAAATGAAGAGCATTGACAATATATAAGTATTGACAATACATATATATTATTTAAAATGATAAATTGTGAAATAAGTCAAATCAATCAGATAAAATTAATTAAATGAATACAATATTAGCAAAACTCAAAGATATTCAAATTATCTTTGGCGAAACTCAATCGAAAATGTGGAGACAGAAAAATCAGAAAACAGATATTGGCACCTCTGGGTATCATAATATTGTCTTCATTTAAATAAATATTATAATTTGAGATTATACTCAAATTATATAAAATTAAAAATAAAAAATAAATAAAATTAACTTGTGCGTGCCGTGATTTGAACCCATGACACAACCGGAGTGCTAGTCAAGAGACTTAACCCCTCGGCCACGGAGGTAGTCAAGTTCTACCAATGGTGACTAAAAGTAATTATATTTCCTAGTTCCTTAACTATATGATTTATAAAATACTAGCTGGAATACTCGGCTTCGCTCAGGGAATTGATATGGCATTGAACTGACGTTCGAACCCACGACGGATCTTGTAACCGTGTAACCCCCCGTACAAAAAAGGCTTCGAACGGTCCACAATGTTCCAGAATATTCCAAAACATTCGAAAATGTTCTGGAATGTCCCACAATGATGTTCCCGATTCCCTATTCCCTAACATTCCACAACATTCCAGAATATTCCGGAATGTTATTATATTCTCTCGAATACTCTTAAATGTTCTAGAAAATTCTAGAGGGCTAAACTTCCAGCCCGTATATCTTCAAAAGCACGCCCCTCAGGTAAAAACGGGAACCTTCTTCATGGATGGGGGATAGAGGGCTACCACAACCTATAACTCCCTCAATCGTTCTGGGACTCGTTTCTGAGTTTTATCGGGACGCGCATTTTTTTTCACTTTCTTTTATAATATACATTGATTACGTTTTAGATGTTATTTTCAATTACGTACCTGGAATTCCAATCTATTTTTATTTCCACCCAGTATATTCTCAAGTAATCCTACATCCGCCGTAGATGTAATATCTCACCAAAACGGGGATTAATGCAATCCACTTACTTCGCAAAAATTTCTGTGATATTTTTTCTGCCAATTTAGCCGGTATCCCAGTTCAAACATATTCCAGATTCCAGAGTAGGTTTATTTGCGAATGTGCCGCCGACCAAGACGTCGCCATAATCCCGGTTTTGCGACACAATGAAGCGCGGTTTCTCCGGTAATTGACTAAGTTGTGCCGTCATCCGCACATCCACTACTTTATCTCATAAACCAGGCGGCAGCACTCCCCACCACTCACTGCTCACAGTGCTCACTGGGGCGGCAATCTCCCTCCCATCTGAAGAATTTTTACAACCACTAAACTCCCGTCGATAAATCCGATGTTTAATTTAATCAAACCGCTGAAAAAAGTTTTTTAAAGTACATACCGCATGCCTGTTGAATTAACTTTTATTTATCCAACTTTCAGGCGGGAGGCTAAGCGTGGAAATGACTTGGGCACCACGAGTACTGCACAGTAAAAATTAATTAATTAACAGACACGATTTTTTAAATCCAACAAACACAAGCTTAACCGTAATAATATAACGATAATTATACATTGTAAACCAGGCAAAAATGCAACGCGTTGAGTTGGAGATAAAAAATTAAAACTTGTCGTTTTAGGTTCCTGAACAAATAGGCTTTTTAAAGACTTTGTTATTCTTGTTTCAGAGTCGCTAATATTGTCTTCGACGATTAAACTATAATATTCATTATCATCATCATCATCACTATTGGCTCTACAACCCCTGGTGGGTCTTGGCCTCCTCAAGAGTCTTCCTCCACTCATCTCGGTTTTGTGCCAGTTCTCTCCAGTTTGGAAGCTCCAAGATAGATATGTGTTTGAGGACGTTGTCACTCCATCTTAGTCTTGGCCTTCCCAGGCTCCTTCGCCCTATTGGTCTTGAGTTCAGCAGGGACTTTGGTGCTTGATGCTCGGTCATTCTCTCCACATGACCCAGCCACCGAAGTCTTCCCAATTTTATAAATTTTGCGATGTTTAGCTCCTTAATATATAGTATAGAGCTCATTGTTATAGCGTCTGCGCCAAAATCCATTTTCTAGAACCGGTCCGAAGATGCGCCTCAAAAATTTTCTTTCAAAAACGTCCAGTGCTCGCTCATTCCTCTTAGTAAGCACCCAAGTCTCAGCTGCGTACGTAAGTACTGGTCTGATAAGTGTTTTGTACACTAATGTCTTCGTGTTTCTGGACAGCAGTCTGGACTTTAATTGGTTTTGTTTTTTTAATAATGTTCATTATACGATACCATATTACGCTCTGCTATTTATCATCACTGAAAATGCAATTAAGGATTAGAATCGTATCATAAAAAGTATGGATTTTTATGGATTCTTTCAATAAATCTCTGTGTTATTACATTTTAAACGGCTTTAAAATTGTGATTTGTCGTGCTCATTACTACTTAGTTATGAATTACGAGGGAGCGTTTTATTAAAAAGCCATTTGCCACACACGAGGTGTTAGTATGTTAGTAGGTGTTCTAGATAAAGCTTCCTCCATAAAAGCTTCGCAAACACCCCCCGCCCTCGTCACGGAAGCAGGAAAGCTCTTGCGTTTATTGTGGACCTCTGTTTTCCGTTTCTGGTTTATGGGCAGTGACATCACCCGAGTGTTCTATCAGTGTATATGTATGTATCTAGTTGCTAAACTGTTTTAAACAAAGATGTGTAAGTATTACTAACACACGTAATTATTGCAGCAAGGGGGTGCCGTGATCTTTCGTAATCTTCAATCACTGTGTCCAGAGAAAGCGAACAAGTTCTTTCGGGTCTTGGGAGACCTACGGAATTCAGGGGATAATATGTTGAAATTTTTTTAAAACGATGATATTTAGGAAGGTCCACGAACAAAGTATGTAAAAAAAATATATATATTTTTGTTTGCGAATGGTTTTATACTGCTGTTATATTTTTATCTGTCGATCAATTGTTCTACTTCTTTATTTTATGTTATATGAAATCCGTGGATCAATAAATCAATATTGGATTTTTTTTTATTTATTTATTGGAATTAAAACCTAAATTTTAAAAATGTGTTGGGGGGGGGGGAATAAACAGTTAACAATTTGTTTTGTGCGTCACTTTATCTGAGTTCAAAGTAAACTAGTTTAGGGAAACTTGTGTTATATGTTATTTGAGGTACTTGTCTTAAACTCTGTTGTAAATTATCGCGTTTCAGCTTATTTAAGACCCATATCTCGCGTAGTCTCTGAGTTTTAACTAATAAAAATTCAACAAACCAGCCAATTATTGTTAACGTACAAACAATTTACAAACGCCAAAGTTTCACGAAATTCATGTTTCTCAGTGAGCGGAGTCAATCCGCGGTCGGTAGTTTCAATTATGTATGTCTGATTAAACATTATTTTGGTGTACATGTTATAATTGACATTAGTTCCAGATGTAACCTTAGCATTTACTTTATGACATAGTCGAATAATTCTACACCTTCACTAGCTAATATTTTTCTTGTTGTTGTTTTGGTTAACGAATTTATGGTTATTGTTGATTTCCGTTCCACGACTGAAGACTGAGGGGGGCCGTCACACTTAGCTATAAAATCGCCGGCGTCATTTGGCTTGGCCTATTTCAGCATATCATACAATTTGGGTGGCGGGAATGGGTACCGCCGACCCGGGAACCTTTTATTGGATAACCAACACCTCTGCCATAGGTCACCCCAAGTGGTTCGCTACGTTTGGTGACTTAGAATGGGTGCCCGGGTTCATGGGGTGAGGCTTGGCCGAGTCTTGGCGGTGGATCTATATACCAACCAGCTGCGTGGCAGGCCGGATCGCGTATTTCCTTTTCCGTGTTCAATAGAAGGCAACCATGCCTCGAAATCAACACGGGTTTGTAACGCCATTTCTCCTCCAAACCCGTGTTCAATAGAAGGCAAGTAGCATCTTCATCTGGAAATTCTATTTCCAAACCCGTGTTCAGTACGAGGCTCGCGTCCTCGTGATTATAGAAAGTAAGTGTGTACACTGTACATATATGCATAATATAATGGGTGGGCAATAAAACGCAAACAGCCTTAGTAATAAAATTTAAAAAAAACACTTTAAAATACAAAAAATAAGTATAATATGAAAAGTATTTTATTTTTATGTATTGTATTTTTTTAATATTTTTTTATTATTATTCATTTTTTGGTAAGTGAATTTAGTCCACCTCACGGATAATACGGAACGTTCGTGTCGTTCGATATGCCGAAATACGCCAAGACAAATAACGCTGGCGCTTTTATAGCTGAGTCTGTATGACACTTGATTCATTTTAGATCGTGAAGATGATATTGTAATTTATTAAAAAATAAATGCGAAATTTGATCATTTCGTAATTCTAACGCTTTGTCTGTGAGCTTAATGTTTAAACGTCAACTCCCACTCCATAAAAGTTTCGGCGCCGAATGTTTCACTCCCTTGTGAATGGAGCTTGTGGGTGGGCACTGGGCAGTCACACGAAAATAAAATTGTCCCTGTAAGCAGAAAAAAAAATTTTGGCGTAGGAGTTGGGCAAAGTATTTTATTTAAAAATCTATTTTCCCGCATGAATATTACGAGTATTGTTAAATTCTAGTTAAAAAAAACTGACAGTTAATAATACTAAACCAATAAATAGGCGCTTTTAGTATTGTCACGTTTAGGGAACGGCGACGATACAAAAAATTCAATGAACTCCTATAGCCCTTTCTTGCATAATGGTGAGACAAAAGATGACAACAATGTACGTACATGTGTTTCCTCCAAAATACTACTTTTTTCTTTGGTGGAAGGGAACATATGTTAGTTGTGTGTATCATCTTTTGTCTCACCATTGTTTAAAGCATGGGTCGGCAACCTGCGGCCCGCGAGGGGTCTTGGTGCGGCCCGCAAGATTCTCAAGAGAATTGCAAGAAAGCAGTAGAAGAAGCTGGGATAAATTTTATTTGGGAAAATACTAACATGAAAAGTGCATTACTAAAACTTGAAACTGAGTTTGAAAACCGGTTTGCTGATTAAAAAAAATCTCATGTAAGATGGAGATTTTCGAAAACCCCTTCGCAGTGGATATCGATAATGTACCAAGCTATTTGCAAATCAACATGATTTGCAAAGTGATAATATCCTTAAAATGGCATTTAAGGAAAAAAATAAATTGGTAGATTTCTACGGGAGTTTGCCTTCCGAAAAGTTCAAAGAATTAAAAAGGTTTGCTCAGCAAATAATTACTATTTTCGGTAGTACGTATATTTGTGAGCAAACTTTTTCAATTCTTAATTATCGAAAAAACAAACACTCTTCTTGATTATCACATTTACATTTGGACGCAATACGACGCGTCTCCACATCAAAAATGCAAGCAAATATTAAAGAACTTGCAAGTCAAATCCAACAACAAAAATCCCATTGAGTTCTGTTCGAAGTTTCTTTGACATTTCTTTTACTCTTTCTTAAAAAACTGATTTGTATTGCCATTTTATTTATGTAGCCATTTTGTCAACAATAAATGTCGTAAAAATACGAAAACCGTTTTATTGGTAGAACTGAAATACTGTAGTTATATTGTAATGATGTGCAGTGGCGTAGCTAGCATGGGTGCCACCGGGAGCGGATAACGTTGTGTCACTTCGACCTCATAAAATCTACTACCTAGTCAAAAGAGATCCGGGGGGGGGGAGTGGCTAGAGAATTTTAAGTGCGGCCCGCGCAAGGTCCCACGTCAAATATTTGGCCTTTGGACTACAAAAGGTTGCCAACCCATGGTTTAAAGTGTAAGAAAGAGCTGCAGCATTATTGTGATAAGGAAAAGTAAAAGGAATAGTATCATTGAATAGTAAAAGAGACTAATATATACCATGGAAATGTGATGTTGGCGATGTATCAGTTACTGTACAAAACAATAGTTTTATTTATTACTAGCTTTTGCCCCGGATTCGCTCGAGCCACTTGCCCCCCTCACCCCCCTCCCCCGCCCTCCTAACTACCACCCTCTCCCCCCTCCCCCCACCCCCCCTCCATACCCGTTACATTCATTTTTCAAACTGCTCGCGTGCAACCTATTAAAACGTAACAATCAAACACGCGCAGTTTCTCATTTATAATATTCGTGTAGATTAGTATAATTTTAACTGTCAAAGGGATCTCAATAGTAACCTAAACAAATAACAAATGGACAGCGCACGTCAAACAATTACTTTTCGGCTGGACAATAAACGTATAATTAATAATTTCATGACGCCAGAGCTTACCAATATATATATAGCCTATAGTACTCGCAAATAATGTAGCTTTCTATTAGTGAAGGAATTTTTTAAATCCGTTCATTATTTTTAGCGTGAAAGAGTAACAAACTTACTTACAGACATCCATACAAACTTTCGCCTTCATAATATTAATAGGATTATCAGGTAAAATTTTTAGAACTCTAATTTTATTTTATTTTTTCTTTAATACGTTCAATAATGTTTTTATTCTACTTTAAAAAAACTTCGCACTTATAAACAAGTTCTGCTGTGTAATTATTATTTCGCGTGATAGCTGTTTCGCCTTATGAAGGCATTATCAATCTGTTTGATAACAATTTGGTAATGTCTTCAAAGCGCGAAAGAGCTTTATAATTACACAGCAGACCTTGCTAATAAAATTTATAAACAAGGTTTATTATAAAATAATTATGAAATGAATGAATATATGAATATTTGAATATATAAAATAAACACTTAAAAACAACGCAATTGGTTTTAATAAATACTTCACTAGAAGTTGCGCCTGTGGCTAGTTAAATGACATATTTTCAGATATCCCGTATTATTCTAACACTGATAAACATGTGAACATTTTTCCACCGCCAAAACAAATCTTGCATATTCTCACTCAAAGGCTTTTTAGTATGGTCCCACAGGGTCCGTTACAATTTATCTCTTTCCGGAGATAGCAAAATGTATTCTCTACACGAAAACTTCATTTGTTTAAGTCATAGAATGAAAGTGTCTGGAGTCTAGGTTCTAGATGTTTCTAAAAATATCTACCCGAAGCTTTTGACGTTTCTGCCAATATTACTTCGAATTGATTGCAGGATAAAAAACTTGTTTTCCAACATTTTTATTTCTCCTCTCTTTCCAGAGGTTGAACTTCATCAGGCATAATGTTATCTATTTAAAGACCTCCGATTTAAAATATGTATTTTTCTCGCAGGTTCTTCGTTCACTTCTAACGGGCACTCCGTTTTCTTTCAATTTAACGTTGAATGACAACTGAATCATTTTATTTTAATTTTCATTCAATATAAGATTAAAGTATTTACGTTTCCGTTGGTTTATTTTACCGTGAATACCGCACAAGAGTCCTAACTGCTCCCAACCATGTGGAGCCAGTGAGACTTTGGCATCCCCAATTGAGGTATGTCGTGATGATGAAGATAGCGGAGAGGGGAAAGAAAATGTGAAGATGAAGGTGGGGAAGTACCTGGCTTTGCAGATCGGGTCACCAAACACGGTTAAAGCCATTTTTTTTAAAGAAAGACAAGCATTTCCGAGTTACAAATAACCCGACAATAATTGAAAATCTCCTACTACCACCACAAAGTAAGCCGAAAATGTTGCTTGAGTCGTGATGGAGGACTTAGCCAGCCGAGGAATCGAACACGGAACGCCTGGGTGGGACCGAAACGCGATGCCCACTCAACCACTGACCGGTCATTGAACATTGCAAGCAACGTTTAACGCAAGCAACGTTCAAGCAGTTAACGTTCAAGCAACGTTCAATACAGGCTGCTAGTCCTAGTGAGGTTAATATTTTTGTATGTAAAAAAAAAAAAAAGAACACATGTATGGTGAGAAATCTATATAAATAAATAAATAAAATAAACGTTTCATTTCTGAATGGTGGTCTTATACCAGGGCGACCGAAAGTATCTTCCACTCTATGGTTCATAGCTATAATGAATTCCTTATTACATCGTTAAACTTCGATAGTTGTAGTTGTCGACCTTCTATGCCTACGGGACACCTGTGTGACCTATGTGTCTACAGCGCCCTTGTGGTGATTTCATCATAACACAATTATATTTAAAGTTGACCATTTGTGTTGTTTTTTGTGTAATTGTATATCCACATTTTAATTTCAACCATATTTACTTAATACGTACACAGTTGATTGAAGAGCTTCCATTTCAAAGTACTGGCTTTATCTTTTATTCTATAGTTTCTTCCTGTCATGACTTTCCGGGCTCTAGAGCATAAAACCTTTATGTCATGACTGTGTTCCGACTCATCACTCTTCCAATATCTAAAGTACTATGTCATCATATTATATATATATATCGATGTACTTGTTCAAGTTCAGTAGCTACATTTGGCAAAATTGAAAGGTGGACGACTACCTATTTATCAATATAAATTTATACTAACCTGCTAAGAAGAGATCGAAATAATATATACTACGAGTACATCCTTGACGGCCTCCGTAGTCCAGTGGCTAAGACTCTTGACTCACATTCCGGAGGTCGCGGGTTCGAACCCGGCATGCGCAAATAAATTTTATTTGATTAATTTGTGTTATTTCACAATTAATTCATTTAAAAAATAATATATAGTATATTTGCGGCATGTTCCAGAGTGGAAGATACTATCAGTATCGCCCTGGTGTAAGACCACCATTCAGAATTGAAACGTTGCTTGAAAATGGCTTTAGCCGTGTTTAGTGACCAGATCTGAATAGCCAGGTACTTCCCAACCTTCCTCTTCCCCACCTCCTTCCCCTCCCCGCTACCTTCTCAGCCTCACAACATACCCCAATTGGGGATGCCATAGTCTCACTGGCTCCAGACGGGAGCAGTTGAGATTCTTGTGCGGTATTCACTGTAAAAAAAAAAAAAAAAAGAGGGCATTACCAGAGAAAGCCGGAAATACGTCATTTTCAAAAAAGTTTTTAGACGTATTGACTCTTTTCCACAAAAAATTATAAATGGATTTCGAAAGATTGTTCTTTTATCTAGCATTCGTATGTAATAAATTTTTAGATTTTTTTTTAATTTTTAGTATAATAAGGTTATTCCATAGGTCGTTGGCAGATTTGTTAAATTTTCAAAAAAGTTTTTGTATTATACCACACCCATTTCAAATAATGTAATCATGCAGTAAAATAAATCAATACATTATCTAGCAGAGTTATGGATTAGAATTTTAATTTTAGTTTCAATAAAATCATTAAAAAATATGTACGTACATGTGTTTCTTGACGAAAATTGGTCCATTTGTGTATTTATTTGCGCACTTACAAACTAATATATTTCAGATTTTTTTAACTTTCTTATTAAATTTAGACATTATTGAAAAATGATAAATACATATTATCAAAAAATAACTACAAAAAGTACACTATTTTAATAGTTTTATCATCACGCCTTTCAGCATTTTTGGATGAAGGTATAAATTAAAGCTAATTTGGATTAAAATAAATTCGATATTGAGTTATAATTTAAAAAAGCTGGTACGGAGAATAATTAATCTTTCTCATTGTAACCGCCCTGCACGATCGGAAGAACAACTTTCGACGAAATGTGGATTTTCGTCCGCTGTCTGGTTAAACGCTCTTAAGCGAACAATTTGGGATACTTTTTCATACGTCCAAAACAATTCAGAGTTAATATTTCATCGCCAAAACTACAAATTATGTAATAACGTGTTTTGTGCTCCTCTTAAATATTCACGTGTAATTCACTTCCTCGTCTATTTTTGTCAGAGTTTGTAGGATTCAAGACAATGTCATGGGTTTATCACTCTAGCCGCACTGGCTGAAAAGCTTAACGAAAAAGAAAACACACCCTCTCCACAGAACACACCCTAACATCCTATTAACGAAGTTCTCGCCGGAAGTTCCGACACGAGAAGGCTTGAGGGGAAAGCTTTAGCTGAAGTAGGAAAAAGAAAAAAGGCTTCGTGAGAAGGTTTTGAGAATTCGTCATTCCCCCAATTCGTAAATAGCCAGCAGGCAAGACAAATAACTCCTTTTTTATTTGTTTGTCGTACAGACTTTATAGTATTTTTACTGTGCTTTTTTAAGGCAACCGATACTTTTTTACAGTGTGGGATTTCCAATAACCACAAAAATTTTGTACATTTATATATATCTGAAAATGCTCTAAAATTCCAAATTAAAATCTCATAGTTACTTTTTGTTCATTCCTTTACAATTGTCATTTCCGCAAGAAAATGTGTCAAATGGATTCAACATATTTTGATAAAAATCCCACATTTCAACACCGCATCTCTCCAGAATAGCATTCAAATATTATAAATCTTCATTATAATTTTTAAAATATTTTCTCAATAATCTTGTCCATACCTACTTTAACTCGAATCGTATAAATTGGATTTATTTCTAAGACGCTCAACGGGTCGTTTCTATAACAAGTTCTTGAGTTAACTGCTCGGCTGTGGAATGGTTGACCGGCCTCTGTGTTTCCTCCCCCCTACAAAATGGGTCTCTTTAAGACCGAGGTTCACTGCTTCCTTCTGAGCATTCAAATTATGCTTTTTTCATTTCCTGGAACGAAAGGAATAGGTTATTAAATAAGCAGCGAAAATGCAGTTCGATTAGTAAGATCAAAGTTCCATTTTTATGGCCGGATTGGAAGTAATTGCAATACTTTCTATAACCATCATAATATTACATCATCCACTAACTGCTAGTGTACTGACTACTGAGTGACTGCATAGCGAAGCTTGATTAAAGAGAAATTTATTAGGGCAAGCTGCTAGAATCTAATTAATACTTTAGGGCTTCCTGCGTCATATCTATTTCCAGTTATAATTAATTTCTGATTGGTTTTTCACGGTGAAGCATTTTAATGATTTAACTTCACCTATCAACCAACTATTCCTAGACTAATCATTAGTTTTGTATTGATTCTAACTGAATACAATAAAAATATTAAGTGAGGGAAAAGCACAAAGAATTTTATTGACTAAACTTGTACCTAAATTGGAAAATTTAGATTCAATGTTACAAGCACGTTATTCAAAACACCGCTTACCATTCGCTGGCGGATAAAAAATGTACATAACATTATAATGTATGGTCGAGAGTTAAAGAATACAATAGAAATCTGCGTTAACACTCTTTTGCAAAGTGGGGTAGTTCACTTACCCCAAACGAAAGTTTTGTGCTTTAGGTAGTGAAATTTTCAGGTCACTTCAGCAGAATTTTTTTAATTTATTCCCAATAATGCATTTACATGATAACAGGCACTTTTAATTCTACCCAGATGAGCACTGGCTTAGTCCACGTGTTAGTTCTGAAGGAACTGCTTTGTTTTGTTTACGTTTGGAAAGAAAAAAAATAATAGAGTCCTATTGTATTTACAAAAAAAAGTTCCTCAAACCAATACCAAAACAAACGAAGTGATAGGGTGTGTTTACAATGGTGCCCGTAATAACACATTACCATCTAAGCAAGGGAACTGCTTTATCATATAACCAGTGTTAAAAAAATGACAGCAGTGTTTTGTGAAGTTCCGAACCAATCAACCTTTAAGTTTTACCCTATACAGGGCAATACTAGTTTCATTTTAAGCACATTGATTTTTAGAACAGTACCTAAGTTGCCGTAAACACCACAAATTTTGTCATTGAGGCAATCCTAGAATAACTGTTAAGTCATCGAACTTCATTAAAAAGTGATCCCGTTCCTGATTTTTAGAAATTTATTTAATTTATATCAAAATAATATTAAATCCCAGAATCACCACCCCTAAAAAATATATCTCGCTATGAGCAAACGCTGGCCGTAAAATTAGCATTTTACGTGAAAGGGCCACAATAACAGAGGAAATTTGAATGTCTCTGTCTACAACAATATTTTTGTGTCACGCTTTCGCACCCTTTTGCATTACACTCCTAGACTAAAATGGGCCACATCCGGGTAAAACTATAGTAAATAATATCTTTAGTATTTAATTCTTAGTTGACTCTCAATGTGGCATGACCACAATTTGATAAATGACTGCATTGAACGCCGAAACTGCAGAAAAAAAACTAAAATACTTGCAAATTTTAATAATATGGTATCCTAGTGTTACTGGAAAGGGTAAAAGGAAAAGTCACAGTCGCTTCTCGGTTTGACCCAGCCCTAGTCACACCTTCCCCCCTTTGAATTATACATTAATTTGTTCCTTCGGGTAGGTAAGTAAAGGTTAAAGGCAGGTTAAATCTGATACGAAAGCTAACTAGCTTACGTTGTTTAATTTTGTAATTTCAGTTCTGTCATTTGTATAAATCATTTTTAAATTGTCGATTACTTTATCCTCAATAACCTGTGTTCGGCGTCTTGAAACAATAAATTGTCAGTGGTTGACAAATTCTATTTTTCGCTGTGCACATAATAATTAGCACCCATTACCTCAACCTTGAATCAAAATACAATTAATTCGTTATTCTTCTTCATGAAAAAGGCATTTTAGATTAATTTATTTTGTTTATCTTTTCCAACAGGAACTATCCCTGACTGCAAATGCTGATGGGGTCAATGTGTCGATGGCTGTCTTCAGAAACGGGACAAAGGTCGCTCGGTGTTTTAGGTAAGAACCATATATAATTAATAAATTGATGTTCATATGGATGTATATTTATGTATGCTTAAATATTTCTGAGATAAATAATGTTTATGTAGATAATAATAACGGTTTATGTAGACCAGACAGAACGGACGATCTCCAAAAGGATATCAAACACTTTTGAACATGTAAACTCGGCCATACAGACAATTCGGTAATTGCCGAGCATTTAAATGAAACCGCCCTTTACTTTGGATTTGTTCCTGAAGTCCTGGGAAGACCCGAAACGCATGGAGCAGGCATAATTATGGAGGCAATTGAAATTCACAAAAATCCTATTAATATTAATAAAGACGACGGGTCTAAGCTCGATAGTTCTTGGTATCCGATAATTGACTGCTTCATTAAAACTAAACCCAGAAAACTATTTTAAATTATGCTGTAAAACCGAGCTCTTAGAGGATTGGAGCTGACAACATTGTGTCGCATCTACAATTTAACAAGCATACAATTCACCACTTCGATAACACATCTACCATGATGATGGACACTGTAATGCTGTGCGAAACTTTGGCTAAAGAAGGAGATAGCTTAACACGGCATAATACCACAACAATAAAACACCTTATTATAATGTAGTTTTTGAACAGCAATTACATTGTATTCTTCAACTTCCGCACTAGACCCATCCATAAGATCACCCCAATTTCCATAATCATTTTCTTCTCTCCCGACTCCATTGCCCCAACCCAGATCTCCTCCTGTTATACTATTTCCCCTAAAAGTCAGACAGCAATTGATTAGCTAATACAATTATTTATGTGTAAAATAATTTTTATATTTCGAACATTTTGACTACGTGTTTTTCGCTGCCAATAAATAGAAAAATTAAACTTTCAAAATAAGTAAAAAAAAACGAAGGCAGCGTTGTTCACACCAATGCCTTATTCTATCTGGTTAACTACCCTATTGATTAAACTTATCTGATCATTAATTTGTCATTCTGAACACTTTTTAAATTATCGTTACTTAATAAAAAAAAATGATGTTGTCTTGTCACATTTCAATTATATAAAATCATTCATAGACGGAACGATCGCCACAGGAAATATAATAATATGTTTTTTAACATTAGCTCCACAAAGGAGGCTCTGAGGAAAATAATTTCCTGAGTTTATCATCTTTGGGGATGTTGTGTGAAGGGTATTTAAGGAAAATTAAGGAGATGAGGTTTTGGTGAAGACGAAGTTAAGAGGGATGGATAGGAATCTGGGAATCAGTGTGTCCAAGAGTGACAAACGTATGAATCCATCACACCCACTGAGTCAAACGATTAATTGAAATTGGCTATGGAACGATTTGCCGTCCTCTGTTCTTCCCTCCGACAAAATTGGTCTCTTCAAGATTCAGGTTCTCTCCTTCCTTTTTTCAAACAGACCCTCCACACACCATACCCAAAGATGACACATAATTTCCCTCAGTCAAGAGAAAACAAAATAAAGAGCCGGCTCGAGAGGTCAAAGGGTCAACCAACCTCTCTTAATCCAGCCCGCCTCGCAGTTAGTGCACGTCCAGCGAAGCAAAAACCTAGACAAATCCTACCCCATGAACCCGGGCACCCCTGCTAAAACACCAAACTTGCAGTTACCATTGTTAAAGGTGTTGGTTGTTTATTTATTTATTTATTTAAACGCCATAGCATGGCTTTTACATTGAAGTGAGTACATGGTATTATAAGTATACAGTGGTACACAGGAGATTATCAATAATAACAAAGTAGAAATGAACATTTAACAAAGTAGCAAGTATTTAGGTGAAGGATACTATTATGTGTTACTAAACTACTGTTACTATACAAAAAAAAATATCAATGTTATAATAACAGAGAACAAAAAATTTAGATAGGATTATTTAGAATAAAAAAGATGTACCTAAACAAAGGGGACTTGTCAACAAGTTGTCAACAGTATTTATAAGCACTGAATAGAGTAAATTTGCATTGAGTTTATTGTTACCTTCAAAGTTATCTTTGTTTGAAATTATTAAGCAGGTATTGCTTATTAGCTAACTGTTTCAGGGCTGTCAGTTAAATATTTAATAATAGTTTTGGTTTAAAAAAAAAAATCATTTTTAATAAAATAATACATTTAAAAGCTATCTCTCTTCAGTCTGTTAGTACAGATATCTGAAGTAAGTACCTAGTTGAGAATCCACAGTAAAATATTTATTTATTATGATTTTCCCGCCCGGCTGGGCTTTTACACGTTATATTTTTATTTATTACAAAGAACATCTAAGTTAAGCACAACAGAATCAAAGAAAAATCAAAAACAAAATCAAAAGCAAAATATTAGACAAAATCAAAAACAACATCTAAAGCAAAAACAAAGTAAAAACGAAATAACATCGAAACTAAATACTCCGCCATGCAAGATGGAAAAATGTAATACTAGGAAAATTACAATACATTGATAAGGTCTCGTAGGTCGATGCTGAGCTACGTAGTTTGTTCGGTTAATTAAATTAAATTTGATGTTCTTCTTTTCAATATAAATTGGGTAATGACTTGTTTATATTTATTTATCCAATGAATATCCCGGAAATATATTTAAATTAAATAATGTTATAAATTAAAAGAGTCAGATTTACAAAATAAATGTCAAACCCATTAATTTGAATAAATATTTTGCTTTCAGCTTAATAATGACTAAATAAATTATGTAAAAGGTCCTTGCTTTTTTTTGCCAGCCCACTAGGCAGTTTATTGACCGATCAAATGCGTAAACATTTTGAAATTTTCTTTATTTTTGTTCAGTGAATAAATTATTTTAATGATTACCTAATTAAATCGACTCCGCTGCCCCCCGACGTCAAAATCCTGAATCCATTGTGATCTAATTATAACAAAATGAAAAAGTCTTTCTTTTAGGAATTCATCAAATTGTTTCAGATTTTAGAGTACCAATAAATACACTGTATTTTCGTCAATGATTAGAGAGCATTTTTCATCAATTAAAAAGACCTTGTTATTTGACTAATTGTATTAAACGTCGACATTTCTCTGATTGATGTTACTTCGTGTTTCTGTTATATGGCCTCAGGTCGTCTGACTTTCAGTAAGACGTAACAAATAATGATCCTTTTTCCCGAAATCATTTATGAATTTGGAATAGTATCCAGAAATCGTACCACAATTTTAAATTAAAAAATCTTTTTAAAAAAATTATTAAAAAAATAAAATATATATCATTGAAGAAGAAGATAACAACAATAATCAAAACTAAAATACGAAAGAGAACAAGACACAGATAAAGATAATGGTCGCAAATGGGATTCGAACCCAGAACCTCTCGTCTAACCGAGACGTGCGCGTTAACCAATTCCGCCATTGCCACCTTCTGTCAAACCGTCATTTTAGTCAATCTCACATTTCAAATAAAAAAGTTGCGACCATTATATAAAACAACTAATATTATTGAATACAAAAAAAACATAAGAAACTGGCTACAATCTTTCTAACTTTTAATTTATAATTTGTGTCCAATTGAAGTCGATTTTATATTTTGATTTTTATTGTTTCTCTTTTTTATATTAGCTATTAATACTCTTTTGTTTTACTATTCACAATTTATAATTTAATCTGAAAAATGTCCTCCACAACACAGGTGAACTCCTAGTGTGGAGGACAATATATTATACCTTTGTAATGTTAATGTACTAAGAATAAATAAATAAATAAAAAAATAAAATTTTCTTTTTCTGTGTCTTGTTGTCTTTCATATTTTTGGTTAGATTATATTTGTTTTCTTCTTCTTCAATGATATATTATATTGATAGGAATAACCTTCAAAAGCTTTAAAAAGAGAGTTTTATTGTAAAAATAAATATATTTTTATTCATTAAATACATCAAAGATATTTTCAAGTACCTTAAAATGGGGTGGTTTTGATCAATTTTCAAATCCGAAACTAAATAACTTTTATGAAATCATCAATTTGGAAGGTGGGTGGTATGGGTACCGCCGCCCGGGAACCATTTATTGGATAACCAACACCTCAGCCATAGGTTACCCCAAGTGGTTCGCTACGGTGACTTAGCAGAGGTGTTACTACGTTTGGTGACTTAGCAGAAGTGCTCGGATTCATGGGGTGAGGATTGTCTCGGTCTTGGCGGTGAATGCGTTTGCCCACCTACTGGATGTCGGTCCGGATCGGGAGAGACTAGTTGAGGTATACCTAACCTAGACCTCTTCAGCCAGACCTCTCGATCCATCGTCTTGCACCGTAGAGGGAGGGATGGATTCATACGTCCATCAGTCCTGACAACACGTTGATCCCCATATTCCTACCCACCCTTAATGCCTTTTTCCTACTCAGAACTTCCTCTACTTCCTTTCTCTGAAAAGACCCTCCTCACAGGATCCCCCAAATATGATGTAAGCCCTGAGGGAATTATCTGTGGAGCTAACATTAAAATAATTATCGGAAAAAAATCGGAAAATCATGCGTTTAAACTACCGAAATATGCGTAAAACAATTTATTTGTCTTTGCGGAACCAACATGACCACGGTGATAAAAGTCATCTTTCGGAGGAGAGTGACTTTGATATACATACCATTTTTATAAGCTTTTTACAATGATAAGCCAATCACTCTTTATAACTAACTAACTGACCATCACGCCGCTTCCCGCAGGGGTAGGCAGAGAGGACGGACCGCCAAACAACTCTCACTGACATTCAGACATCGTCTCATACAAGCTCTTCTATTATTCTGACTTTTGACAAGGCCCGACTCAAGTATCTGATTCAATTGATCGTGCCATGCCTTCCTCGGGCGTCCTCGACTTCTTCTACCATTCACATTTGCGTCATATATTCTTACACTACATTCTTCGTCCATTCGCTCTACATGCCCAAACCATCTGAGGGTCCCTTTCTTAATCTTACTCATTATGCTTACATCAGCCTTTCATTCTTTGCGGATATCCACATTTCTCACACGATCATACTTGGTTTTACCACACATACGCCTCAGGGATCTCATTTCAACAGCATTCAGATTACTATCATCCTTCCTCTGCCAGTTCCAAGCCTCACTGCTACACCAAGGTAGGTACCAGGACTCCATTGTGGACTGCTAGCTTCGCTTCTTTTGACATTTTGTTATTAGCGCCAACGGCATTCAGTCCTCCATTAATGGAGTTACCGGCGTTCACCCTTCTTTTAATATTCCTATCAGCCTTTCCATGTCTCGTAAACACACTACCCAGATATCACAACTTTACTTTTTCACTCTTTATGAGCTTTCATTAATAAGCTAATCATTTTTATCAGCTTTTTTCAACAGCTTCGTTATATGGTAGGTATTATTTACAATTTAATTTTTAACCTCACAAGGACTAGCCTGTATCTCATGAGGTTAATAATTTTTAACCATCATTTTAAACATAACTAGAATACAATTATTTTGTTAGTGTCATTTCCACGATGTCCAAAAAAATCATTAAAAATATGAGAGTACTAGGGAGAAATGCAGATATCTGCGATAATCAAAATCGCCCACCGATTCCATTATGTTATTCCATTATAATATCCACTTTCCTCGGCATGCGTTACTATGCCATTTAATAAAGCAATTGTTTCTCCCTGCGTATCCTTTTCCATTCGTCCAGCATTCCATACATTCAGTCCCGATACATTCAGTTTTCAAACTGCTCGCGTGCTACCTACTGCATGTTTTTATACATAGTTCATATTGCTTGAGCTCACCACTAGTTTCATACAAACCTTGTCCTGACAATAACAAACACAAAAAAAAATTATCCATTTTTATTTATATTGTTATTAAGACGCCTGAAATAAAATTTCCCGCAAATATATCAACTTCGTTTCCATGACATTTGTACACGGTTGACATTTGTCACATGAGAACGGGTCGTTTCTTCGACTCGTTCTTGTGTTCAACAGCTCGGCTGTGGAATGATTTGCCGGGCTCTGTGTTTCCTCCTTCCTACAACATGGGTCTCTTCAAGACCAATGTTCATTCCTTCCTCTCCTCAAAAAGACCCTCCACACAGCATCCCAGATGACATAGGCTAAACTGACTTAACTGAAAACTGTGTGGAGTTAATGTAAAAAAAAAAAAAAATGACAACCATTTGTTTTGCTTTTCGTCTGACGTTTGCATTAACTTGCTTTTGTTAGGAAATTTATTTGACAGTACACCTATTAATATTTATAATTTCATAACGCCAAAGCCTACCATTATAAACGGCCTGTTTGTTATTCTGATGTATGAGCTATATTATTCTAAAGTTTCATTAAAATCCATTCAGTAGTTTTTGCGTGAAAGAGAAATACATTCATACAGACATCCATACAAACTTTCGCGTTTATAATATTAATTAGTAAGATTATTTTCCAATCACTTATTTATGTAAATGTATGCGTCGGTGTATCATTACACCGACGCAAAATTGATTATATCAAATATAGCTTTTCATTGATTTTTAATCAAAGGCAAAAATAGCCAGCCAAAGCACAATTCAATCATTCGGATCTAGTAATTAATTACAAGTCATTGTATTTTTAGTGGCAGCGTTCAACGGCTTCCGTGGCTCTTTTGTAGTTTTAACACGACAGACATGTTTTACGTTATGACCGTGGATAAAATAGACTAGGCTATTTGATATGAGTTTCCTACCCTTGATGTTTCTCAATTATTGACTTACCAGCGATTCATGACATTATTTTGAGTAAAAAACTTAAATGAAGTTATGGTCTTAAGTAGGGTGTGACTTTTACATAAATATTCGATTATTAAATAATCGGTTCTTTTTCTTAGCATGAAAAATCGATTAAACTTGAAAATTTGTTATAATAAGCGATTTTTTTCCAAATTTGTCAAATTAAAATAAACGCGTAAAATATCTTCAATTAAAAATTTATTAATTAAAAAAACATTCAACAGAAATTATAAGTTTTGAAACAATCAACCGAAATTAAAAATTTTTTTTAAATAATAATCAACACAAATTACAAATTGTTCGTTGACTCTGTTGACTTCATCTAGTGACAAGTTTGATTAGAAACTTCAACTACAACTAAGCTGCTTTCAAAACCAAAAATCATCGTAAATCATCAAAAATCATCGTACTAAGCGTAGCAGGACTGCGAATGAAAAAATGGGCAGTGTAAAAAATTCGATTTCTAATTAATCGATTTTTTAGAAAATTGAAATTGCTTAATAAAATCGATTTTCGTTGGAGAAAGATCGGTTTTTAATCGATTTTTTTCGTAATCGATTATTTTTTCACATCCCTAGTCTCAGGTGACATTTTTAATTTTTTTTCTAACTTAAAACATAAAAAATCAAATCAGGTATATGACAGGTGGGACCGGGGTGAGGGGTTGGGCGGTTACTCGGCTGAGTGACCAGTAATGATATGTGGAAGTTTCTCTTTTGTATGGTTTTGAAAAAAAAACACCAAAAAAGTCACCGCGGCGCTCAAAATTTTATTTAAATTTTTTACTCCAAATAATATAAGAATCACTGGTAAGTCTCTTAACACCCCTCTATAAGGGTTAAAACATAAATTACTCCTACAAACACGCACAACTCTAAAACATACCGCCTTCACTTACAGACAAAATATTCGCTGGAAATATTATAACCTACCAATGGTGGGCACCCACCACTTTCCCGAACCGTTTTAAGGACCAGATGGGTCCCTATATCGGTTCTCACATCAAGGCCCTACATTATTTTTAAAATGAAGCTACATACTATGAAATGATTCTAAAAAGCCCCCGACTGTCCCTACATGGCACAACGTACACACATACCAAAAACCATCCGAGGCAGTTTGTTCCTGTTTTTGAAGCTAGCTGATTACATCCTACCAGGAAGGATTGTTCCTATGAAAACCCAAAAATCAATCGTTTGTAAACAAGCATTCTTGGTTTTTCCAGGCCAGATTTCGTCCTAGTCCGCCAGAACCTACGGGATGCAGGGGAGGAGTACCGCTCGTTGCTGCTAGGCCTCAAGTTCGGAGGAGTCCCCTCTATCAATTCCATCAACGCCATCTACAATTTCCAGGTAAATTTTTCACTAAATAATATTGTAAAACTTTAAAAGATTGTCTGTGATCTCTTTTATGGATAAAAAATGTGGTAGGGTTGTTTTTCTTTTTAACCTACAAAAAGTTGTCTCCACCAGTTAGCGGAAAAAAATTCAACAGAATAACCAATATTATTATTTTATAATTACTTTAAAATCTACTGTACTAAAGACGTGATGACTCTGTGAGCTTTAAAAAAATATCAGCTTATATTTTTTATTAAAAATTACGTTACAGAGTTGTAACTCCTCGTGATAGAAGTGTATTTCATACAAATCACAGTTGTCTCCTGTCACCTCGACTTACGTATCTACAATATAAAAAAAATAATATTTATTATTCTATAATATAAAAAAATGATATGACGACATAAAATATAAAACAATTTTTAAACTCCAAAAGGTATAATAACCTATCAAGTAACAGCGATTATTTTTTTATGATGTTTAATAAAATATTTTTAAAAATCTCAAAAACTTGTCTCCTACAACTTTTATATCGTACGTTAATTCTGTCACGTGGGTTGTCATTCGAAATAGTACAAGCTGCTCGTATTTATCATCCCCGATATGCAATTTAGGCCTTCTTCCTCCCTTGCTACAATTTCCCCTCTGAGATCCAGAGAATTCATTTATATTAAAAACAAATTCCTCACTTTAGGTGGAAATGTGACAGAGTGGTAAAAGTTATGTAGGTTAAAAAGAAGAACAACCCGGGACTGTGATAGGTAGGTATATTATTATAGCCATAGGTAAATGCTTATTTTGTACAATAATTCATACATCAATGAAAAATGGACAGTTACATTAAATCGGAGGTTACTTTCTTACATTGAATGCTATCAGTTTTCTTCTCGCAAAAAAATATTCGCCTGTTTCAAAAATAAATCTTAAGAATTTTTTTACTACATATGACTTTATTTACCCTTGAAAACATGTACAACCCCCTTGCGTCATTCACAGAAATAATTTCTCATGTTTTATGCAAAAAAATAATTTAACATTTTTGGCTGCTTATTTATGTCATCAACATAGAAACAACAATATTTTGTTTTATAAAGAGTGATGCTTTGAGGTCACCTTTTTATCACAGAGTAATTCTGTTTTTTTTTTCATTCGCATTGTTGGACGTACAGGCCTATTTTTTAACTGTCTCTTCTTGTCCAATGATCCCTCAGGCTTACATTACTCTGAGCAACTGAAAAAAATAAATTATGCACCTTTTTTACGTTCGCTGCACACAGGAAGTCCTGCGGAAAACAATTTCCCTCAGAGTCCGTTTTATTTTTGATTAACGGTGTGTGGAAGGTCTTTTTAATGAAGGAAGGAAAGTACTGGGAAGGAAAAAGGTATGAGGGGTGGGTAGGAATGTGTGTCCCGAAGTGGCGGACGTGTGAATCCATCCCTCACACTGCGGTAAAAAGCGATGGATTGAAAGAGTACGGCTGGAGAGGTCTACTGGTCTCCCTCAACACAACCAGTCTCTCCCGATCCCGATCATTGAACCCGGGCACGCCTGGCTCAGTCACCAAACGTAGCGAACCATTTGAGGTGACCTATGGCAGAGGTGTAGGTTTTCCATGAATTTTGTAGGCGGGTATGGATACCGCCGCCCAAGAACCATTTTTTGGATAACGAACACCCCTGCTTTAGGTTGATACGTTTGGTTAATTAGCAGGGGTTTATAGGGTGAGATTTGTCTCGGTCTTGGCGGCGGATGCGTTTCCTACCTATAAGGTTGCGGGCCGGATCGGGGGAGACTGTTTGAAGGAGATCTTCTGACCTCTTCAGCTGGATTTTCTCTACCCATTGCCTTGCTCCGCAGTGGGAGGGATGGATTCAACGTTTGGTACTGCTGGACACATTGACCCCAGATTCCTACCCATCCATCATATTTTTTCCTTTCCAGTACTTAATCTTATTCCTTTAAAAAAGATCCTTCACACGCAATCCCTAAAGGTGACATAGCCCTGAGAGATATTTTGTTCCTCAGTTCCTCTATGTGGAGCAAAGTTAAAAATATCCAATTAATGGTTCCAGGGGCGACGGTACCCATAATCGCCTCCAAAAATAAATATCAAAATATGTGCGTGCAGTGAGGACGCATCGTTTTAAATTGCGGATCTTTAGATTTTGGCAGACGAATTTTCAGGGATCTTTTTTAATAATTGCTCTTTTTGGACTATGGCAAAGCCGTTCTGATCGAATATATTTATCTTTCAACTTTAGTGGTGTGCTCAGGTTAGCCCACCATCGTGAATCTTGTCGTGAATCTCTCTCGCTTAGGATAATGACTTTTATAATTTAGCTCGGTTCAAAGAAAAATGGTCCTAATTTACTCTCTGACTAATAAATGGCTTTTAGTCGTGGTATTTTTTTCTCTATCCCTGTGCGATAAGGGTTAAGTGAACAGTAATTTCCCCATTATTTTTAATTTTGCTAGTAACAAAAGCCCACTACGGGTGAATAATTTTCCACGTGTCCAATTTATGTTTCTTCATGCGTGAGTTATTTGAATCAACGAGTTTTATTACAAAATTTTAAGCCACTCTTCACGCTTTGAAAAATAATGTTTTTAGGTTTAAAATCGTGATATTTTTGGGGTATTGTGCCGTGTTGCGCTAACTCCTTCTTTAGCACACATTACACATCTACCCCGATGAACACTGTAACGCTGTCCGAAACCTTGGCCAAAGAAAGAGGTAGCGCAAAACGGCATAATACCTCAAAAATTAATCACGATGATATTTTAGGCCCTGAAAATATTAAATATCTTTTAGGGTTCATGTTAAAAGATTTCGTAGAATAATATTATAATATTTTTTGCGATTTGCCAGATGTACAGTAAAACCATTTAAATGATAATCTTGCTAGTGTAATTTATTATAGGACTACCGAGGGTTTGAGGGGACTGCGGGCGAAAGTTCCTAACAATTTGGAATTGATTTAAACTAATATAGTGTGCATTACTGTATGTACATCAGAACGTGCGTGTACTTCGTTTATTCCAAATATTTTTTCTCTGAAAAGTTAGATAACTATCATGCGCGGTCCCTCCATACATACTGAGGATGCGGCGCTTCCCTTCCTTTTGAGACCTATAATAAATGTAATTATATTTTTTATTTATTTATTCAGCATTAAAAACAGCTTTGAGCTTTTTCATCTAGCTATAAATAGCAATAAGTACTGCAATTTAACGACACCGTCCTAACCTCAGCGGCCAAAAACAACAAAAAGCGACTCACCGACCGGACCGAAATACAAAATAACAACACCATGCTAGTGTGTCGAATATCGCGTAAACGCACCAATGATAGCAACAGTGGATTCTGTGCTCCATTCCGCATCCACGATGTTAGAAAAAGTTTGACATTTGCGGATGCGCGTTTAGTTCTGCCTGTCAAGTTTTGCCTGAAGCAGTATACGCATTCGATGTGAGCATCCAATGCGCAGAAAATAATTTTAATGCGCGTATGCATAGTGCACAGAATAGCATAACAATGCGCCTGGATTAATTCGGTACGTTTTAGAGAAATTGTAAGCCCGACCATTTTGACAATTTGGCTTGAATAACGGATGCCGATTGATACCTTCATTAAACATCTTTTGAATATCTATTTCATTAATTTAATTTTAGAACTGTATTAATTGTTGTGAAGCATAAAGGATTTATAGAGCTTATTTGACATAGTATTTTTGTCAGTAATCTCATTTTGTTCGTGGGTTAGTCTGTAGGTATTTATATTTAATATTAGGTAGGTATATACTTCAGCATCCCTTATACAAAAAGTCACCGACCGCCACTGATAACTATGTGTTGAATTGATTGGAAAATCAAAAAAACTGCAATGGGTAAAATTTTCTATGTTACGACGAAAATTTGTATTTTTTTTTAATTGAGTAGGTACTGAAATTTGTCGATGTAATCCGTTGTGAATTTTGTTATGAATGAAAAAGAAAAAGTTTTTATTTTTTATTTATTTATTTTTATTTTAGTACATAAAATAGGCGTGTTGCCGAAAAATTTGCATATAACATGGACGATTTAATTACAATTTATTTACCCAATACGCTCGTAATAAATCATAATCAGAATATTTAATTTGTTTTATTTTGCTTTAAATTATCATTTAAAAATATTTAGGTCAATTGTAATATTGAACATGTTTTAAAAAAGCTCATCCGTGTAATGCTTAATGCATTCACGAACGGAAGTCAATAATACAAGTCGGAATAGTGGAATTGTGGAATAACGGAAGTATGTGACCACGTAATTAATGAGAGCTAATAATAAATATGACATTCGCGTGTGACGCGGCGCACGCCACGCGCCACGCGCCACACGCCACACGCCACACGCCACACGCCACACGCCACAAACATGGCACATGCCAGCCCGCGATTTGCCCGTTTCATGCAGCCTGCAATTTGTGCGTTCATCGATCGACACGTATTACAATAATCATAGCATTTTATTTACAAACGGGAACATGTTCAAAATCACGGCTTTATTGTTGCTTTCCTTTTTCACATATTAAAAATGAATAAATTTCTGAATGAAAATTAGACTGGTAGCTACGGGTGAAATTATTACCCTATTAGTGCAGTTGTCGTGCATTACCATTGTATATATTATATATAAAATGGTTAGGTTTAAGTTAGGTATCTGTTTTAATAAAAACTCTTTTGTTGATTACTTTTTCATTTCACTGAAATAAATTAATTCAAAATTATGCATAAATATGCGTTAGTATTTTTTTTATTAGTTCCACGCAGGGGGCCCAATGGAAAATAATTCCCCTCGTGGCCCGTGTCATTCTCACAAGAGTCCCAGCTGTTCCCGTCTGGAGTTAGTAAGACTATGGCATCCCCAATTGGGGTATGTTGTGAGGCTAAAGGTAGTGGAGAGGTGGAGGAGAGAGGTAATAGGAAGATGGGTGTGACGTATGTGTATGAGGGTGACGGCATGAGAGCGAGATAGCGAGTATGGGAAGTATGAAAGGGATGTACCCGCTATTGAGCGCTCTCTCCATATTAACCTGGCAACCAATAAACATTGTAACATTAATAGATGTTATTACTATCCGATCCACAGACATCACAGTTAAGTACCCGACTACCTGGTCACCAAACACGACTAAAGCCATTTCAAACCACGTTTCAATTCTGAATGGTGGTCCTACACTAGGGCGTTATAGAGAGTATCTGCCACTCAGGACTTTGCCGGAAATATACTAAGTATATATTATTTTTAATTGAATTAATTGCGAAATAACACAAATTAATCTAATATAATTTATTTGCGCGTGCCGGGATTCGATACCGGGACCATCAGTTTGCGAGTCAAGAGCCATAACCCTCGACCACGAAGGCAGTCAAAAGTATACGTCTTATGTGAAGGGTCTTTTTAGGAAAAGAAGAAGTGCTGGGAAGGAAGAATGTATGAGAGGTTGGGAATAATCTGGGAGTGAGTGTGTCCTGGGGTGGTGGACAAATAAATCTATGCTTTCCTCTGCGCCGCAGAGCGGTGGGTCGAGATAATCATGCTGGAGAGGTCCAAAGGTCTCCCTCAGCCTGCCACGCATTTGGTGGGCAGACGCATCCGCCGCCAAGACCCAGACAAACCTCACCCTATGAACTCGGGTACATCTGCTAAGTCCTAACCAAACGTAGCGAACCACTTGTGGTGACCTATGGCAGAGGTGTTGGTTATCCAATAAACAGTTCCCGAGGCGGTGGTACCCAAACCCACCTCTCAAATTATTTTTAACAGGGTATTTTAGCCTCCTAAATTGTGATTAGTGCTCAATAACTTAGTTAACCCCCCGAGACTCGAAACCCTCGGAATTAGTGCGGAGAAAAAAATGTATGTAATTCAAAAAATGTAATAATTCGCAGAAAGCGAGTTATTACATTTTTCGATCAAGTTTTTGTTTTTAATTAATACAATACGAGTTTTTTCAAAAACATTGAACAATTCATCAAATTTTTTAAGTTAATGTTCACGTTCTGTGTACGTTTTATTCAAGTTCTGTTATTACATTAGTATAGGACAATTGCTTCATAAAACTGAAATAATTGTTGAAGAAGTTGATTTTGAATTATTGAAACAATGTTATTGGTTTTTCTTTGTCTTTGGTCGATTTTCATTCGTAAAAGTAAGGCAATGGCGATAGTCATTATTAACAGGGTTGTTTATTTCCAGGACAAACCATGGGTGTTCGGTCATCTCCTGCAGCTGCAGAGGAGGCTCGGCAAAGAGAACTTCCCCCTCATCGAGCAGACCTACTTCCCCAACCACACGGACATGGTAAGTGCCTTCGCCATACTCCATAACATCGTCAATATTCCTATCCCGATTACGTGAACCTTCAGGAAAAATATAAGAAAATGTGTATTTAAGGAACCGGTTCCACATCGGTCACCGGTGACTAGAATCGCAGCGACAACTCATTTCAGGTATCAACCGTCTCTACCATACTTCATATATTGCCTATGATTGTTTACTTCCTTCCATTAAGTACATTGTTAATAGATTGTATGTACAGAATGCTAAGGGATGTTCTTGATTAATTTAACCAATGGTGCCTGACATTATTTGGAGTAATAAATTGTGATAAAATTTTAGGGTTCGATGACATTTTAGATGTTTTTTTTATTTAAAACATAACAAAACAGTAGGTATTGGATGAGGTGTTGGGCGGTTACTCAACTGAGTGACCAGAGACGATATATGGAAAAAAAAACATTAAAAATACATTTATTATAAAAAGAAAAATTCAAAAATGTCACCAGAGATTTTTTTTTTAAGAAAGACAAACATTCCCGGGTTACGAATAACCCAACAATGTTTTAAAATCTCCTACTACCACCACAGAAAGCCGAAAATGTTGCTTGTGTTGTGATGGAGGACTTAGCCAGCCGAGGAAGTGAACACGCGACGCCCGGATGGAATCCAAGCGCTATGCCCACTCAACCACCGACCAGTCAAAAGATCAACATTTCATTTGTGTGTATTAATAACATTGAAAATATTCTCAAACCCTTGCAAGATAGCTATGTATACAAATCATAAATCTGAAATTCATGACATTGTAGCAAAGTGGCAGACGAAGGGTAACTACCAAGTTAGGTTACTAGATTAACCTAATTTAAAATTTACATCTTGTTAACTGAGAAGAAACTAATAATTACGAATATTAAATCCATTGAAAGAGTTCATCCTACCGCAAGCATTCAAAAAAATTGAAAAGGGGATGCATTTTAGTGAGATTTTTTATTTAATTTATCAAAGTTAAAAAAATAAAAATAAAAGCTTGAGAACTTCTGCATATCTAAGTCCTGCGAGGACAATTTATTTTAATTATTATTAGCCTTTATTAAATTCAGAGATATGCGTTTTTAAATTCAGCCATTTCCATTGTTTTGGAAATTGGAAAACAATTAAACTACAGTTTCGTAAGTAATTTTCCAACGAATTTCGTAGCTAAACTTGGTCTTGAGAAATTTTTCAGTTTCTGAAGTCCGAAGTAAAAAGACTGGTATTTTTACATTTTTTTTAATTGCAAAGTTTTCTAATTAAAATTGTATATTCATTATTTTTGTCTTGTCTTCAATATCGGCTTATATTAATATATTCTAAGAAGATTTTTAAGACCTTCTTGACAACTTAAGCCAGATTTGTAATATTTTTGGAATGCTTCTAATTTTACACTATCTTAAAAATATAATACAATATGAAATCAAGTAAATCTATAAAAAGCCTCGTTGAAGGGATTTTGAAGAGTGATTTCATATACATATTTATTTTGGAAAAAATCGACTGATTGGCAACATTATCAGTTGGTCGAATAGGGTTTCGGTGGTATGTACAAACATTTTATTATACACTTAAAAATCATATAATTTTAAAGATACCTCTAAATTCTTTGCAGCAGGAAGATAAAAATTACCAACTTCCACATCAATTTCATTAACCCATCTTAGTACGACTATGTGAAATAAATTAAACACAATCATTTTTCAAATGTTTTTATTGATTTTTCTAAAAGATATAAAATAATATTTTTGAAACTTTGAATATTGTACATTTTTAAAGCAAATTTACAGCAATAACTGGAACACCATTCTTATCCATACTTTAAAATTTATTTATAATTTAATCATATTAGCTGTTGGTACTCTTAAATTATTTTTAATGAAACCTACAATTTTTTTATCATTAAACTTAAACATCAAAAAATAAAATGTAGAAAAAACTTTTAATATATGTATTTATTCTAATAATTAATTTTAACCAAAAAAATAAATAAAACCTAACTATTTACAAAACATTAATATAATTATTATAAATAACTAATCGTTCTCACAATATTTTAGATGATATGTTGCCTTTATCTAAAAGTACTGGCAATTTTTAAAACATGCTTTCTCTTAACTACAGTGTAGTTCAGAGGTTGAAAATAATAACTAATAATTAATTTATTGGAATCGATTCAATTTTCGTTCATACAAAATTTTAATATTCAATCCCGATGCTTTAATTTTGGTCCTGGTATAATAAATACATCATATTCTTTACAACCTGTTAGTAACGTCATAAATTATATTCCAGGTACATACTTGATTAATTAAAAAATAGATAATATCAATAAAAATGTGTCAAAACGCAACTTTTTAACAATAATAGTAAAATCAGATCTCAAACCAAATGATTTCTTACTCAAAACAAATAATTTTAACACAATTTTTATAAAATAAATCAAAATTACATTTTTTCTTACGTTTCTCCGAAAGAAAGTGAATTTGTCGATAACAACCCGTCCTTGAAAAGTGTGGTTATATTAATTTGTAAATTTTTTTAAAGTTTTGTTTTTTAACTAAATTTAAAGTTTTAAAAGTGATTAGTGAATGTTTTCATCCGTTAAACGCCAGTTCCTCCCGAGCTGTTTTCCGAAGGCATTCCGTCAGGCGAGGAGCTCTCGCCCAGCTGCACAGGTTGTCCTTGTTGATGAGGCAGATACCGTAGGGCGAGTGGCAGTCCAGATTGTCAAAGGGATGCGCCCACCTGCAGATGTGCTTGGCTTTGCTGTCGCATTCGTTGCGCGAGTGGCATTTGCTGATCTAAATACAAACAAAATAAATTATTATCGAGGTTTTATTAAAAATCGAGATTTGCAAACAAATTTAGCGACCCCTTTGGGATTCTTTAATTCAGCCATTTCCACAGATAGGGGGTTTCGGAGTCGGCCATTTATATAGGTGTAGGTATAGTCGGGAAACACGCCAAACATATGTACATGGTTGACATTTGTCACGTGAGAACGGATCGCTTCTTCGCCTCGTTCTTGTGTTCAACAGCTCGGCTGTGGGACGATTTTCCGACCTTTGTATATCCTCCTTCCTACAACATGGGTCTCTTCAAAACCAATGTTCATTCCTTCCTCTCCTCAAAAAGGCCCTCCACACAGCATCTCAGATAACAAGGACCTGAAGGAAATTATTTTCCTCATGGTGTGGAGTTAATGTAAAAAAATAATCATTTTATTTATTTAGAAAATAATTAAAACTACTAAATTTACTTAGTAAATAAATTTACTAAGTAAATTTCAGACTAATCTCGTGGCTAAATATGGTCATGAGAAAACTATTCAGTTTCTGAAGCCTGAAGTTGATATTTTTACATCATTTAAAAAATGACAAAGTTTTCTAATTAAAATTGTCTATTAGTTTTCTTTTAAGTCGTGCATTATGTGTTTAGGTTTTTTGTGCATAATTTAAAAAAAAATAGGTATTCATAAGGCTTTTTTTACTTTTTATGTGCTTGATGATCAAACAAGACTTTCAAATGCCAGTAAGACTATTCCTTATTGTGATGGTTAGGATTACAGAAATAGAAGAAAGTAAAATGACGTCAGTTATTATAGGGTGTAGGTAAATCGACCGAATTGCAATTTTTCGATTTCAATTTACCGAAACACTAGTTTTTCGAATTGATATAAGTATGTAAACAGTACGTACAAGGGTATTTTTTTATAGGATTGACAATATCAACTAATCTAACCTAACCTAACAGTATCTCGTTAGTCATAAGCAAGGGAAATATATATTTTAAAAATTGATTAACAAATTCGAAAAATATGTCTTTCGGCCAATTGTTGTTCGAAAAATTAGTTTTTCGAAATACTGATTGATTTCGAACAATTGATTTCGAATAATTGAATTCGAAAACATGTCTGCTCCCGTTATTATAGTACTTAAGTACATTGATTTTAGATAATTTTAAAATGAATACTTTTGTATTCCTTCATATACTATCATTTTTATATTATTATATTATCTTTTCTACTCTTCTTATATTATTTTATTTTCATTTTTATTCTTTAATACTATGTTATCTTATATTTTGTTTATATTATTTGCTTCTAAATTGTTTTGCACTATATGTAAAATTGACCACTATAACACGGGCACGAACCTAGCACGTGGTCGAAAAATCCACAAATTATGTAACCATTCAAAGAAATGAATGAAGAAAAATTTAAAAAAATATATTTACCAAAAGGCAGGACAATATGAAAAGTATTTTTTTGTAAAACTTCGGGTGTGAATAAAGTCCTTACCCTGCAAGCACACCCCTGGTTGTACAGCATCCTGAACCCCTTTCTCTGGCGAGGAGTCACATCCCTCCAGGGCTCCGCGAAGTTGCACAGATTCAAACGCGCCTGTAGTCTTTCGACTCTTCCTGAAAATTAAATAATAATATTAACAATAATTTATATCTTCCATGGTTTGCCGCGAGTAAAGAACAACGAATCCGCGCGTAGTTCGTGTTATACGGTTTACATTTGCAAAATATCAATAAAATATATTCGGCCAAGGTAGTTTAAATTTAAACATTCTTTAAAAACATCTGTGCATGCACCGATGTATGAATATTCGCTGTCGATGTATGCATTGGGCTTTCCAATGAATTCAATAAATGATTGGTTTGAAACTTGGCTTTTACCTGTGATGAGGTATGTCGTATTTAGTTGCAGTGATCTCCCACAGAGCTCCTCGGCGTTAGCGGTTATGAGTCGTCCAGATTTCAGAGCAACTCTCGCCTTTTCGGACATCTGAAAAGAAATAAATTATTATTAAAATATAAATTCGGAAATAAATGTATTATTATTATTACTAAAGATATCTTAGAATTTTTAAAATTTAAAATTCTTTGAAAAAAGTTGAGTACAGTAAAGTGTGAAGACAGGGGAACTATGTCAACATCTGCTGTGGGAAAGGATTTATTCATGCGGGTCTTGAAGAGGTACGGATTACACGAAAGAGAAAAAAACGGAAAAAATGGCGGTAACACAGGTTCCACATAAGAGCCGAATTATTAATCTAAACTTTTTACAAATATTCTATTTTAATTTCAAAATTCAGTCCGCGATTTTACTATGAGTTGCCGATTGGTAATTTGCCGTAGGTATGAAAACACCACGGGGTACCAAAATAAATGATGAACTGTGACGTTGTTTTAAAACCAGGATCAAACCAGGAAGTTTGACAGCGGTCATGCCAAAGTGGAGGAGATTTGAAAGTGGATTTAGCGATTATGTTTGGGGCCTGAATATTTCATCTTAAATTATTAAAAATATTCAATTATGTAAAGTGAATTAAGTTAATCAAGAGTTAGAAAGTTAGTTCCAAAATGCACATTTCGAATAAAGTAAACTCATTTGAACAAATTAAATCACTTAAAAGCGTTAAAAAGTTTTATTTTCGAATTATTAAAAGATAATACTAGTGTTGTGAATAATAGATAATAGTATCACGCGGGCATATATCACATTTGGCGTCATTGCCTGTCGCGGTTACTTTGTCTCGGTGACTAGCTATCGCTGTCACTGGATCACAGTGGATCCGAGGAACTGGCTTTTTTGGAATCAGTTCATATCGGATTTATAAAATGGTCACCAACTCTCAAACTCGGCGAAGCGGAACCAAAAGCCGCCCGCAGGGGGACCCTAAAAACCTGCAGAGCCAGTTTTAAACTGCTAGTTGAAGATTAATAGCTTAAAACGGTTTTGTTTTTTGGTTCACCAGCGTTGACGATAATGATGATAAAATATTTCTATTAAAAGGAAAATATTTGTGGTACGATTTACGAGATCGGTATTAAATAACCAATTCACATTTTAAGGATATAAAAATTTATTATTTTCCAGACTTTTCCAAAACATTAGACCTATTGAGCTTTCAACTTAAAAATTAAATTCTTAGTTTACAAAAATAGCATAAATAAAAAGGTTGTGATAATATTATCCATTTGTGTTGCGGCTCGTAATTTTGACTTCAGTTTTAAATGTTTCTAAACTCATTTCGTAAAGGTTAAGAAGGTTGAGACCTTTATCAATGTATAGGTGGAGTATTATATTGTACATCCATCCTATATCTTGGGTATGACTCCAACAACCATCGAGTACTGCGCTGGCACCATTTCAGAACAATGTCCGAACGACCCGAGTTATGCAACATAAGAAATATTAATTACAAACAAAAGTTCGACCACATTCTTCACAATATTATTTAAACCACATTTCGAAATAATATTATTAAAAAAATTAAATAAGTTCGTGGGAGTGAAATGTGACAAATAGTTGCGCAAATAAAAAGTAATTTTATTTAATCGTACCCAAAATAAAGGAAAAACTTTTTTTGGGTAACTTACACAGTTTGTACAAGGCGAAATGCCTAAATGGCTTTGTGTCGGCTCTGTGCGTAAAACAATATTCTATTTCCGTGACCTTTGTAGTTTTATGAAACTTTCAGTTGGTCACCAACTTAAACTTAAATACATACTGAGAGGTATCACATTTATTTCCATTTGTAAAAGTAAGATAAATGATCTTTGAACCTACCTTGAATTCTTTTCTGATCTTCAGTTTGAAAACAGTTTCGTCGTACGACGAGGACTTCATCAGTCTTCTGACGGTCGCTACGATGACTGAAATAGAAAAAAATGCGATGGTCAAAATCGGTATAAATATTAGAAACTACCCAAGTCTTCTTTCAAATTGGAAAAAATCAAACAAAATGATAATTTAAAGTTTATTCCAGAATGTATGCAGGGGAAGTGCAGTGCAATACATTCCATAATGTAAAATAACAAAAAAAGATAAATAATAAGTTAATAAAAAGTAAATAACAACACATAAATTAAATTAAATAAACGAATAAGCATGAAAAATGAAACTAAGAAAAAAAATTATGTATGTATCAAACAGTAAAATGAATTAAAAACTGTTTTAGTTTGAGAAGTTCCAGCGCTCAAAACAATATTTGAAATTAGACTGGCCCTATTAGATTAGCGCTCAAAACAATATAATATGTAATTAGTGACCAAAATTTTATACGTTTTATATGTGTATTTTCAAACCTTTGTATTCTAGTTTTTATTGATAAATTGATGATGTATGACAGTATGCAAAAGGCGGTATAACAATTTTTTTAAAACAATCTACGCAAATGACACAGGATTTAAATTAAAAATTACAAAGAATAAATACCAACCGTTGAATAACGATGTAAAATAAACAATATGGAAGAATAAAACAATTGGTATTTATGAATGTATGTAAAACTACAATAAAACAACCAAACCAGGGATATAAAAAATTGAGTTAAGTGAAAACAAAAGATTCAAGAAATGTTTAAAAAGTTTCAAAAAATTTTTTCTGGAATTTTGTCACTGCAGAGGATGTTGTAATACAGTCCACACTTTCGCACAAGAGATGGTTCTTTGGAAAGAAATATGGAAAGTTTCGGATTTTAGTAGAAATTGTGTTTGATAATTGATTTTGATTTTGACTGTAGGCAAGAGGAAAGATTCTACTTGGTTATTTATAGTTTTGAAAAGAAACGTGTTTTCATTTTTGTCATGACGATCATTTAATGTTTTTAATTTGGAATAGTGAATGTATAAGAAAATAAAGCTAGGAGTGTGTGCTAAAACAGGGTGGTATGACGGTCCAACACTCCAGGGAAGTGTTAGGTTGGTTGGTTGGTTATTTAAATGTGTTTGTGAACTTACCAAAGTCAGACTGGCAGTAGTGTGTTTGAGGGTGCTCCTTGTTACAGGAACAACTCTCCACAGGCTGCGAGGAGAGGGCTGCCAGCAGCACCAGTGCCATCCACCACCATTTCCCTTCCATCTTGGGGCCTTGAAAAAATTATAAAATACGTTAATATTCTATTTATTTCACAATTATCACATTCAGAAAATAGAAAACCTACATTTTTCTGTTCATAAGTGAATCCAAGGCAGGGGAATAGGTTTGTATCTTAAAAAAATTGTAATAGGTGGCACGCGTGGTGTTTGAAAACTGAATGTACTGGTACTGAATACATGGAACGCGGGAGGGGGGTGGTGGGACGGGGGAGCGGGAGAGGGGAGAGGGAAGGCGTGGAAGGTGGAAAGGGATATGAGAGAGGGGAAGGAGGCGCGAGAGGGGAACGGGGACGCACGGGAAAGGACATGCAGGGAGAAACAATTTATTTCTTTGAATTTGGCATTACAACGCTTGCCGGGAACCAGCTATTATGTAATAAAAATTCTACATAATAAAGAATAAAGAAAAACTATTGGTTTTCATCAATTAACATACAAAATCATCAGATATTACAAGGACTCCTAAAAACCCTGTTTACACTGTCATTTTGGTCAACATGTTTAGAAGACCATCTCTTTGCAAAGTCGGAAATATTAAGGTTTCATTAATACCAACCGACATATCTGTAGGACTAATTAAATAAATACCCTCTAAGCGAATAAGAATTTTCACTGCCGGTCATTTCGGAGGGCCCGAAAATCTAACAAACAATGCTGACGTGTCAATGCTCAGATATTCGAAATCATTTCTCAGTGTTCTGAATACCTCCCGATTAGAGCACCCAATATAAGTGCCTATGGAGAATTACATTCCTCCATATTCAACGGTCTTCTTCTATCACACTTAAGTCCCCGGAGTCTAGACTTGAACAATGCTGCGGAACAAAGCTCTCACTGTCTAGTAATTTGAATATAAAACAAACTTCACATAGTGCCAATTTGCATTGCGTACAAAGGATATGCAGGCGCCTAATAGACAGCAACAAAAACATGGCTAGCCAAAAAAAAGTGTGATGTTTGATATAATTGACAACTAAACGTGAAATAACAAGAGTCAACTGAATAAGTAAATCAACTAAGATCAGGTTGAGACGTAAATAGAAATATTTTTTGTCGTTGTAGTGTATAGATTATTTTCTCAATGCAATATTTGCCAATAAAACATGTTTTACATCATCTCCACACAGTAGGCCCCGAGAAAAATAATTTCCTTCAGGGACTACATCATCTTTGGGTATGCTGTGTGGAGTATATTTCTAGAAAAGGAAAGAGCGGAAGTTCCGAGAAGAAAAAAGGTATGAGGGGTGGGTGTGAATTCTGCGGTGTAAGGCAATCTGTCGAGAGATTCTTGCTGAAGAGGTCAAAATCAAAAGATCTCCCCGATCCGGCCTGATTCGCAGTTGGTGGGCAGACGCATCCACCGCGAAGACCCGAGTAAACCTCACCCCCCTTGAACCCGAGCACCCTTGTTAGCACACCAAACTTAGCGAACCACTCGGGGTAACCTATGGCAGAGGTGTATCCAATACCCATAACCGTCTCCCAAATTGTTAAGAAACAGAAATATCCAATCATTATATCAAAACATAGAAATATCTAATCATTGAAGAAACAGACTAAATGTAAACGAAACATGAAACAGAAAAACACAAAGAAAATGAAAAAGGTAACGGTTCAGGACCTTTGTCTTAAGCTCTAATCTTTGAGCTACTGAGACCACCATACAAAAAATATTGTAGCAAAAAAATATGGGAATAAATAAAGGAAAACATTGGTAATTCATAGATTAAAATACGAACTCGATAAAAATTACTAAAAATTATCAGGTGTCAGTAGCACGGTGGTTAGAGTATTGTTACGATAGGACAGAGGTCCAGGATTCGATCCCCAGTTGGGACCATTACCTTTTTTTATTTTTTGTGTCATTTTCTGTCTCATGTTTCAATTACATTTAGGGGCCATCCATATATTACGTCACATGAATATCATGATTTTTTTATCCCTCCCCCCTCCCCATCCCTGTCACACATCGTCACATTTGTGGGACCCCAACCGCCTAGTGTGAGGTCACATATTTTGCAATTTTACATCTAAGAATAATTTTTCGTTTACATTTAAGTTTTGCGTTTTAATAATTTAGATTTTTACATGTGACTTCACAGAGCCGACCCCTCCATACCCCTTGTCACACAATGCCACACTTCTCTATTATCTTCTTCTACAATTGTTAAACACTACATTGATGAAGCAGAAAAGTTATTCGTATATTAAATTGAATGTAGGTATTTATGCATATCAGATCTGATGATGGATTTTACAGAAAGAAACCCTTGAAGTTTTGATGTACCTACATATATCGATTTTCACAATATTATCTCATTACGCGAAAGTATATTTATTTTCAGACCTGTTCAATTTTTGTTTAAAACAAAAAGTCAATAACTCACACGGATTCTTAGTAAACTATGACAATATTGACTTTAAACTACCGGTCAAGCGAGCCGCATCATGCTTTCGAAATAAATACGATGTTTTTATTTCATTGAAAACTACTTCTACTACTAACGTTATTCAAATAATTTTTCTTGGCCTTGGCGTTAAGTTGATGGCGACAATATGTAGTTTGTATAAATGCAAATCCATGCAAAATAAAGAAGCGTTTTCGTAGGATTTCGTATGGGTGCGCATGATTAGTAGATAAAGTCAAAAGCTTTTCCTAACCTCCCACGGAAAACGGATCGCATTCCTTACCGTGACATTTGCTTTAAAGAGAAAACTTGGAATGTATCTTCAAAAAGATAACTGTAGGCTTTAAATATAAAAAACGTTAATTTTACGCATTAATTTTTGTATCTTTTAATTTAACTTGTAACGAACCACTTTCTCAACCATGCAAATGCAAAGGCACCAATGAAATTAAAGAAACTTGTTTGTAATCTAAATTAATTAGTTTCCGAAATGCGTTTATCTCAAACAAACCTTTGCGCATTGGAACTTGTATGTTTGGTCAGGGCCGGGTCCAAAACAGATATATTGTGTAGAAAGATCATGAAAAGTTGAGGGAACGCCATTAGTACCCAAACTTTATGCCAGTAGTTGATTCTGTTTCAATAAATTGTTTTAGATAGATAAAATACTAAGTACCTACTTGTCCAAATTGATGTGTCTTGTGTACGAGCCATGAATCCAAAACATAATTAGTAAATGGATATCTCGATTATGCTCACCACCACGAGGCGTGTTTTTACTAGACCTATAACGGTTCAGTCGTGGCAAGCATTATGACAATGTTTTTCGGCGGTCCATCCTCTCTGCGTACCCCTGCGGTTAAACTATCTGATGGTATTATAGACTGTTGGGATGATTTAACTAGTAAGTAGGGACTTGTATGCAGTGGCGTGCACAGAACTTTTAGTGAGCTAGAGTGCTAAGATTGAAAAAAACGACATTATTGATGTTGTTATAGCTGAAAATGAATTTTTTTTTTCGAAATTTTGATTTTTTCTATGAAGATTTTTTACTCAGGGTAGGCATATGCCTACCCTAGATAAAAAATCTTCATACAAAAAATTGAAATTTCGAAAAAAAATAAAATTCATTTTCAGCTACAACAACATCAATAATGTCGTTTTTTTTAATCTTAGCACTCTAGCTCACCAAAAGTTCTGTGCACGCCACTGCTTGTATGTATGCGTGTGATTAAAGCGAGCAGTGTGACAGGTGACAGAGTTGTTTGGCGGTCCATCCTCTCTGCCTATCCCTGTGGTTAAACTGTCTGGTGGTATTATATACTGTTGGTATGACTGAACTACTAAATTTTAAGATTTTTGTTTATACATTACAATGATAATACATGCAAGATTACAAAATAATTCATGTTTTATTCTACTACTCCATAAGTTGAGCTCTAGGAGCTCGTGTTTATGGGAGGAGTATTTTACATGTAAAAAAAATTATAATAATGTTCATTTTGTAAACAATTTTCAAAATAACTAATGAAATAAATATCTTAAGTAGGTACATAATTTAGACAAAAATAGTTATATAAGGACAATATCAATACAATTTTTTTTTGTAATATTAAATATTGCTGTTTTAAATAAGGGTAAATTAATTAATTACATAAAGGGTAAACATTAAGGGTACAATATGTCATTATCCAATTTAAGGGACTTAATTTGTTTTTTGAATAATTCATAATTCAGTGTATCTGTTATATTAATTTTGTTATTGGATAATAATATATTGTACCATCTTACACCTAAATACAAATAGTGGTGCTGAGCCGTAGTCGTTCTAAGCATAGGGATGGCTATTAATGTGATGATGTAGGACTTTGCAGTAAATGACAATATATTGTGTTGCTAGTTTTAATTATGTTCCAAAATCTACTGTTACTGTACTATATATGAGTTTATACACAATGAGTTTCTTAACTTTTGGGAATACAATGCAGGTTATGTACTGTATACATTTTTATTAATATGAAAAAAATATATATAACAACAAGGTAAGTGCATAAATAAAAGCTACTCGATAACTAGGACGGTATATAGTTTTTAGGTGATTTTGAACAACAAAACCTAACCCATTTCGGTGGCTGCCGCTACTGAAACGATATACCTAGGTTATGTAAATACGCATCCAGGGCGCAAAATATTACGTGTCCAGCCCTGGTGGTGATGACCGTGATATGCATTAATGGATTTCATCAATTAATCCAACTGAATGAGTGGGTTTAGTTATAAAAATATAGTGTCGCATCGATAGAGCGTAGGAATCAAAATGATTTTTATTAAGTCGTGCGATACGGAGCGCATCATTCCGCTTCCACAGAATTCCGGAGGTGACATGCTCGAGAAAAGGGACTGATGTGGGCTGAGAGTAGATACACAATATTACGTAGTGTTTGCTGTGTTCCTAATATGGAGAAATCTGTTTGTACAAATGCTTGTCTGGGCTCTGTGAGGCGTCAGGCGCTGATGTCAGTTTACAGAAAATAAAGTGTTTACTGTTTGTGATTAAATTGCCTTAAACGTCATACGCTGTAAACATCACCTATTGAGATTTCTTATTAGTAGTCCAACCCACGCTCTTTAAATGAAGTAAACCTCTTGCGACGCATTAAAACAATGATGGAAAAAGCAAACTCCTCTCGAAGATCTACTCAAAGGTATAAACAACCTTAAACTAGGCCACTAGATGTTGAAACTAACTGACGAAGGTTTGACGGGAGAACATAAAATGAAGGGGTAAACTTGAACGTGCGGATCTTTAACCTCGCTAACCTCTTTAACCCTGGCGTGAGCATGAACATGGTGTTATGAAATTTATCCGATTTCAAAATAAAGTAACCATTGTTTTAATATTCACTCAGCAGAGCTCAATGTTATGTTAATCATTTTGTGACGTAACCAAAGTTTAAAAATGCTTTCGGAAGGCGAAAAATTATGTTTTGTACAAACTAATTTCGGTTGTCTGTGCGTCAGTCCCAGTCCTGCGTGAAATCTGCTTCAATGGACTCAAATTTGCTGTGAGTCTTAGTTACTCTAATTTATGGGTCATTTTCAAAATTACAACGATCGTGTGAAGAGTTCAAAATATATAATGTTTTATTGTTTCAAAAATTGAAACCCCTTAGAAACAAGAATTCGGTCTATCCCGTATTTTTATTTATTTATTTATACCGATTTTTCTAAACTCGAATAAAATAACAAAATTACGAAAATTAAGTATTTTTATTTTACTAGTATCGTATTTTACAGCCGTCTTTACCAGCCAGTGACGGTTTCAATGTCTAAATGACGTTGTAGCCAGCTGGAACCTTTTCGGAATGTGCGGGATTTCAAATCAATGATTATTTTCATTATGAATGAAAATTACACATTTTTAATACCGTGATCAGGATCAGAAAAATAAACTTTAAATCTTCCACACATTTTTAATGCTGTTCATAGTTTGTGAAAATACCCCATTAAAAATAAATTTATCCGTTTCTTTTCTGATCTCTCCGACTGAATACAAACATTGATATTTTCATCCCACGTTGCGTTTTTTCAGCATTTCGGTGGTAATTTATTTCTTTCAAATGCATAATATTCATCACAAACTCTTTGAATATTCCAGCAGTGATGCTGTGTTTGGAATGGGCATACTCACAATGCACTAATTCAAGAAACAGATGGAATTACCGACAAAAAGTGCATTCTTATTCGATGCTTTAAATTTCAAGTGCAGTCATTTTTTCTGCAGTGAATCATCATTGGAAAATGTATTCCAGTCATCAGAAACAAACAACTTAATAACATATTTTTATAGCTGGGTAAATAAGATACGTGTTTTTTTTGTATTCTGCTCGGCAGTACCTGAAATGAATGAAGAAAATCCCTGGAGAAATCCTTAGTGAATATGAAATGTCTAATAAATCCTATTGGACGAATAAAGAAAAAGCCAAAGATAGAACAAACACCACGTTAGTGTGCCGAGTTAATTTTGTGGCCAAATAAAACGGATAGGAAATTTTCTCTTTATACGTGACAGATCAAAGCAGAATAGATGGATTTTTAGAAGAAAACACAATTTGCAAGGGAAAACGGTAAAAGAGCGGTAGGAACCTTGGTTCCGGAAGCCAAAGTTCTAAACCTGTATCGGAAGAATTGAAAAAAAAAACTGCGTTGAATTTATTCACACAAAAAAGTATTACATCTAGGTTTCATTCCAGGGAGAATTCAAAAAAGTATTACATTTCGTTCAAAAAAGTTTTACGGTTTCATTCCAGGGAGCAAAGGGAGAATTCTTGAAAAGTTAAAGTCAATATGTATTGCCGAGAATAAGGACGACTATTCAAAATTAAGTAACTAGATCTGAATAGCTAGGGACTTCCCAACCCTCATTAACTACTTCTCCTCCAAAATTCCATTCCGCCTCACAACATTCCCTTAAGGCGATTCAATAGTCCTTTTAAAAATCCTTGAGAAAAAACTTTTAGAAAGGTTGAGATTTTGTTTTACAGGTTGATTTCATAAAGGCCTGTAAAAAACATTAACTTCTTGACTGCCGGCCATATTGTAAAATGCATATTCTAGATAAATGAAACAATTCAACTTTGTTTGAACCACTTATATAATGAGTAAATCCGACCGGTTTCAGAACAAACGTTCCTTCTTCAGGGCAAGCGTATACTATATGCATATTTTATTTTATTTTGTGAAGTTCAGGCGTAAATGTCTTGCGATTATTATAAAAGAAACGGAATTTGTCACATTAAATAATAAAACCACATCCGAAAAGGGATTTATAAGTAGGAGAGTTTGCACTTTGAAAGTTTTTTAACTTTCTAACTATTAAAAGACTTATAAATTAAATTATCTGTGATTTTCAAGGCCAAGATATGTTTTACACCCAGTATTTAATTGAAGCATCTATAATATTTCTAAGCGATCAAATTTTCAAAACAAAACTACATGATTTTGTGTGATTTTGGGGTATCAAAGGAACCACCAAATGTCTGCTATTACGGGATATAACAAACCAGAAAAAATCCAACTGATTCTAAACATTAGCAGGCCTTCGAAGACTAATTCTTGTTCCTAACCAAAGCTGTTATCTGTCGCTATAATTGATACGTTCACTGCCTAAATGAATACAGTGCAATAATAAAAGCCGCCCACCCACCTGCAAGTATAAATCAACGTGTTCTTACTGTCAAGGTCAGGTTTGTTGATGATTTCGTTGTACGCTGTCTGGTCTATTGACGGTGGTCGGATAAATTTGGTCGTCATTGAAAAAAACTATTCTAAAACCAATAAACTATTGTGGTGAGTTATTGCGGGCGGAACTATTTTAGTGAACAAAGACAGACTATTACCTATTGAATTAAATTGGTTTCACTGCTTCCACGTCTAAATAATAGATCAGATTAATATCTATTTGTCCGCCACGCTCCGCTGATATCCGTGAAGATCATTTTCAAAACAAGCCAATAGGTACATTTTTCAAAAGGAACTTACGAAATGTGACGTGCTTGCAATATTTTTCATGTGCAAGACAATTATAGGAATAATTGATTTAATTATCAGTAGAAATTTATTCTGACGAAGAAACGGTAAAAACAAGTCGATTATTTTGTTTAAATGGTGGTGTGTATTTAAAGTGTTTTATTTTAATTAAATTTTAGTTGAATATGAATTTTTATATGATAAAAAATACTCTTTTTACAATTCCATTATTTCTCTCGATATTTCTTTTCGTAATGAGTTCAAGGAGGCAATATTTTTTCATTTTTTAGGATGTGGCCTAGACTAGACATGCGGTTTACTTCTAGATTATTTGAGAAGGAAATTCCCTTTCCTGTTGAATACGAAATAACACTTTATCTCCAATTATAGACGAATCACTAGAAGGACTGGAAATCATTGCAACCAAAAATACACAGGTACTTTGATTACATCTTATTGCATCTCCTTTCGCATTTTCGCACAATTGTGACTTCCAACCATTTGACAAAAACCACTGAAACATTTATTTATTTAAATCTTATGATATATATACCTAACGCTAATTTTAAAAAATTAGCACCTCTCTGCAACAAAAAAATAAAATCAACTCTAGGAGAGACCGCTGAAAGTATATAGTACGATGTTAATAAACCTGAATAAAAACACTCGATTTTTTCAAATATTTATCTTAGGTTTTTTTTTTAATTGACAACGTTCGAAATAGGGCGAAATAACGCACTCCTTGTCTCATGCAGATGGCGATCCGTTTTAAATTAAAAAAAAACATCGCCAAAATGCATATTTTATTTCCCTTTTTAAGTTGGGACACAAATATTTAAATGTTTTATGATCATAATCTAAAAAACATAATTTGCCACATTATACAATGAATTCATATCCGGAAACATAGACTTATTATCAATGTCCGGAAAGGGATTCGTAAGTAGGATATTTGCACTTCGAAGCAATTTTTAAAGGGCAGATACATTTTTTTTATCGGCTCATAAAAATACTTTATCGATTATATTAATAGCCAAAATTTGTTCCACTCGCAGTATTTAATTAATGTTATTTCGTTCAAATAAAATCGTAATCGTTGCATCGTCTATGCAGAAGCAACAACTTTTTCGTTTCGAAAGAAAAAAAGATCGTTTTATAAATGCGTCTTGTAACTACGACGCAACGCTGAAGAACATGTAAGTATGTGTTTTTTTGTGAGCACGTATCAAAGGTTTTTTGTTGATATCAAATACCTGAATAAATTTCGAAAAAAGTGGCTGGATAGCAAAACAACACTGCATTCTTTAGTAACAAAAAATCAAGTCAATGGCACACGAAACGTAGCTTATTCTGCTAATGTCTCCTGTCACACATAAAGACTAACTCATTTTAGCCTTTTAACGCTAGTCTTATATTCGTTTTCAATTTTCGTGATTTAAATTATGATTATCAATTCGAATTTAATTTGCTATTTGGATTACAATAATCCCTTTTTCGATTATTCAAACCGTCTATTTCGATTATTCGAACTGTGTAGATCGCAGTCTCGGATCCTCGGCACGATATGTCGTTCATGATCGTACTGTTTATGATCCCAACAGCCTTGGGAAAGTATTATTTAAGCTGTGACATTATTATTTGTGCATACCCTTGCGCAACAAGTCAATAAGGAACGACCTTCCCGTGTTATGACCGACCTTGTTCAACATCTGTTGCATGGACATTGATGCCTGTTCCTCGGCTTGTTGTCCCTATTTACAGCGAGTGCATTGAAACAGGATACACAAAAGAGCCCCGCTCGTAAAAAATAATACTGAAGTCAATTCAATACAAAACGTTATTCAACAAAACAATACTATGTAAACTGATTTAATGATATACCCGTGGCCTCTATATTCTATGTCCTACCGACTTACGTTTGGGAATGCTCGGAATGAACTATGTAAGGCTCAGAAGGGACGTACACATTGCTACACATTTCTTCAGACTGATTCGTGGATGATTTGAAAACTCGGCTCGGATCATGGAGAGCATTCAGTTCTATGTTCCCGATGGTTATCTCCGTTACTGTCAGCTGTTTTATCTCCCAGCCTGTGGGGAGCATGCTGGCTTGCTGTTGAACAGAATCAATTTTCAATCAATCAAGACTTCCCCACTGAACGCATATTCGAAGAATTCAAAGTTCCAATATTTTAAAACTTATTTGAGAAAAATTCAATCATACAAATTATAAAAGAAAAAGATAAATTCTCATACATAACTGAAAATCGCACAAGACTTACACATGTATTTGTATGCCCCAAACTAAACACGTCTTTTGCCCAACACCATTATACACACCAAGGAAAATACTTCTTTAATAACCTTCCAGTAGAAATCAGAAGCATTAATGACAAAGTACAATTGTTGAACTCCATCAAAAAACATTTTAGAGAAATCACCAATGGGAAAATTGCTGCTTCCCTTATCACCACATGAATGTCACACTAAAAATTATACCTATTTTACTTATTTCTGAATACATGTGAATGATTTTATCTTTTAGTTAAAGGATTTTGATTGCGATATGATTAAACTGTGTTTTAACGGTGTATGTATATTAACTGTGAATCTGTGTATATATTATGTGAAACACCTGACTGTATAAATTGTACATATTTAAAATGTATCCACAAGCTCCTCCATCCACAAGCAAATGCTTTTAATGGAGGAAAAGTAACAGTGTAACATGTTCCATTTTTTAAGATAAATAAAATTATAAAAAAAAATTATATTATTATTAAAAAAAAAATTCAGCATTTAAGGCGGCCAAGCAAAAACAAGCTTTATTGCTACCGGCATAGTTGATATCTAAATTTATTTAAATACTATTTAAATTAACAATTGTGTAATGTTTTTGAAATAATAAATTAATTGAATTTAATCTCTGTTTACCGCATAGACATACAGCCTTACTAAAAAACCCAGTGAAAATTTTATTCAATTGACAAACGGCCGCGGATGTGAAAACATTACTAATTAAAAAAATTGTTCATTGAAAGAAATACACATAGTTTACACGGCCTGAGAGGGTAGTTTATCTCTGTTTTAACGATTGATGTCCGAACGATATTTGTAATTTTTCCAAAGTATTTTGAATGTTCTATATATTTCTTATTTTTGAAGGTGTCGTAAAAACAAATACCATTTATGAAAACTAGATTAAATTACCTTTTAGATTTGTGTATTTGAAATACACTTTAGTTTTCAAAAACTGCCATATTTTAAGATTCAAACTCGGAAAAAATGGAAAAAAATTTCCTCCCAAAACATTTTTGACCAAAATGTAGAGAAATTTAAAAAAAATCTAAATTTCAAAAACACAGTCCTTTTATGTAATAAATTTGGAAGGAAACTATCACCTCACTTTTTCGTCGTGCATACAATAAAAAAATAATAAAAAATTTCAAAGTTTTTTTTATTGACAAAAAAATAACTTAGAAAAATACCGACATTTAAAACAGATTTCTTGCATCTCTAAAGACGTTAATTTCTTTGATACGTTTACGAACACATGTATTAGATATTAATATTATAAAAAATTATCACTTTTAAGAAATTGTCTTAAAATAAAGATCTTAAAATGTAAATTTTATCTTTTATGTAACCTATAAAACAATATTCTGACAGTTCAACTTTGAAAGTACGGCGTTTGTACAATAACTTGATTAAACTGATGTAAACCACACAAATAACACGGTAAATATATCAATTATATGAATAGAATAGTCATTTCGTCAATACAATAGAAATTATTAAGTAAAATCACAACATCTAACAAAATTTTCGACATCCCACCTGATCCCGCCATAAACAAGTCCACCAAGCTGTGTTTTCATCGCGGGCCGTTGATGCACACGCGCGCCAATAATGCCCCTGGCGGAGAATAATTAAAACAACATTTTTTCCTAGTAAATTATAACCATATACGACGTTGTCAGATCTTTATGCATTTTAACAGCGTGACCAAGTAAGAAAGCTTATTGGTAATGAAACGTGTTTTAGTATATACGGGGTTTATTTATGTTATTGCAATAACACAGTTAATCGGTCGCGCTGTGGTTTTTTTTTAGTAAGGCTGTTAATGTTTGAAAGCAATGACTCGGCGTAAAATCAATTTAAACAAAACATAATCGTTCGCACTTTAAATTTGTCTAGATTGTAAATAATTAAATCCGTGGTCTGGTAATCATTCTAGCTTAATTTGCACACTTGCAGTCGTTTTTGTAGCTTTAAGACCAATCTAGCGAATTCTTTTTCGATAGATTGATGCAATAGCACGGTCAACTGCATGTCGCTAGATTGAAATGCATTCCAATTACTGCCGCTGGGAAAACACATTGGATACTGTACGGATGCTGTTGGCTGTGTGTTCCTGCAATTGAACATCGTACGCAATCATCCAGACACAGAGCTTAAAATCAATTTGCCGGTGCATTAAGCTATTGAAGTGCAGTTCCAATTCATCAGCAAGTTATGGAGAGGGCACGGTACAGTTAAGGCAGATCGATTTAGGAGATTACTGGGAATTGTATTATTCATCAATGTAAACATTGATCACTGATTAGGTATCATTTCTCACACATGAACAAAAAGCTTTTTAAACGTTTTTAGATATTCAAATGCGGTAATTAAAAAAACTAGTCACCATTCCGTCATTTCACAGTGGTAATTAAGTATTATATCTACAAAAAAAACACTCACCAGTGAATTGCGCAATAGAGACATTGTCCTGTCACTGAGAGCTTCATCAAAACCTCTCTGTAACATGCTACGTTTGTTAGAAAAGGAAAGAGGTTACAGTGGATACCAGTGATGTACGAAACAATGCTTGAAACCCATTTCTACAAAATCTGATAACATTCATCATGGGGATCAAAAATCGTTGTAGGAGGGAGGATATCATTTTTGGATAAATTGATTCAAAACATGGCTCGATTTTTTAAATGTTTCGATTATGTGGATCATTTAAATGAAACATTGTAATATACGGGAATTGCCCCGAGCAGAATCGATTATCACGTTTTAATTACATTCGAAGGTATCATTCCTGAAAAATTGAATCCAAATTTGATTAATTTCCATTGGAGAAGAAATCATACACGCTCTATCTTCAGAAAGTCTCTCGCAGTCATTCAGAAGTGTATTGGAAAAAAGATCATAGCTACTATCGAGGTTTCCAATAAAATAAACAAATATTGTCATAATCTAGAAAATGATTTGAGTAAATTTGTCATCGAATAATTGAAATGCGTTAGGATATTTACATACTTAATACGCTGGTATTTATTCTAAAATACTTAAAATACTGAGTTAATAAGTTGTCTTGTTTAATCACAATAAAATGACCAAAAAAATTATTTTTATTATTATTATCTTGAAAAATCACTACGATGTTCTTTATATGATTTTTGCTCAAAAGGTAATAATAACACATGTTGCAATCAAGACGAAGTGCAATTGCACCGTGCATATTTTTATTGCATAATCTTTCGTAGCTAAATTATTACCTTTTAACAGAATCTGGAAATAATCAATCAGTGATATTATATCACATTTCGCAATCATAGAGATAAACTATATCAATGTTCGCAATAGCTTTTTGATTTATTTTTGTGAAACCGGACTAGAATTGCCAAACTGTGGGATGGCAGTAGGATGGCATCCCCATTTTTGGAAGTTTGTGCTGAAGGAAGTGGGGGAAGGACATGGTGGTAAATGAAGTAAGCGGTTCTTGGGATTTGATCACTAAACACGCTGAAGCTATTTCAAACAAATTTTGGATTTAGATTAAAAATGTTTCACCAGGGCGATACGTAGAGCATTTTTACTGTGTAAAGGGGTTCAGACAATACGTAGGTACTTGAATAAAACATTATTATGGAGGCTTCTGAATCCCAAGGCCTGCCCGTGTTACCTATCCAACCTGTACTTTATATTTGTTAATGTATAATGTAATGCTATTTATTTTTCCTTGCAAATAATAAAACAAGCATTTTTGTTTGTTTTTAAAATGATCCCATTGTCATATTTGAAACAGTATCTAAACATAACCATCAAATTAAGAATTATCTAATTTAAAAAAAATGGCTGTTTGTTAAAACTAGGTAGGTAATAATTTGTTTAATACATATATGTATATATATGAATCTATAAATTGAAGTATCATGCACATGGCAACCGATAGAATAAAAAAATCTATTCCAAAATAATAATCTTGGAACGATTTTTCAAGACAAGTTTGAAATATTTATGGCTGGCCAATTTTATGAACCGTATCCTTTGTGAGATGCCGAAATCATAAATTTTCTAGTTTTGTAGACCCCACATAAACCATCGTACGCCAATTAATATAAATAAGTTATTAAAGTCGGTTTTAATTATGACATGCTGGGTTTCTAACTTACAAAGGTAGCTTTAATTTCAAATTGATTCAGCATGCGTGAGGTATTACTAATATATCTATCAGAAATGGGCAGCTTTTCTGTGTTATCACTGGGTACCAGTGCTGGAGCTGTTATGTTTTTTTATGTGAATACCTCACAACAATTCCAGCTGCTACCATTTGGAGCCAGTGATACTATGGCATACCCGATTGGGCTATGTTGTGAGGCTGAATGTACTGGAGGGAGGAAAGACATGGGAAAGAGGAAGGTGGGGAAGTACCTGGCTATTCAGATCTGGTCACCAAACACGGTCAAAGCCATTTCAAACAACGTTTTAATTCTGAATGGTGGTCTTACACCAGGGCGATACTGAGAGTACCTTCCACTCTGGAACGTGCCGCAAACATAGTAAAACGTATTCACTCGGACCCATTAGCTTGTTTACACGACAATGTAACATTACTAGACATATGTATGGTGTATGAGGCGTATCTGAGTTGTTTTTAAACTATGAGTATACGTATTAATTTAAATTTATTAGTATAGCTAATTAATTTAAACTATGTGTTAATTTATACTTAAAAATAACTACTTTAAGGTAGATGTCTTGTATTTTTTTATTTGGCTTATTTTAGTTTACTTTTACGTGTGCATGTTAAATAAAAATAAGATAAGAAGTCATTTTTCTAAAACCTTAACAATTTTTTGGACAAAATCATTGATAGGTACACGTACAAATATTATTCTGCGACCAAAGGTAATTTCTCAGCCAGTTAGAATAAATTTCTTTGACGCGTATCTTTCCTTAAACTACATACTTGAAAATTAAAATGTTTTAATTTATGATTATTTCTTATTTAGGTTCATGCAAAGGACTGTTTGTAGTGTGAACCCAGTTATTAATATATAGGAAAATAGTAATAATAGATAGGAAAAGTATCTCGTATAAAATGTATTACGAATTTATTGTTATTCTGATAAATGCACAATTGTATTTCGGATTCTGCGCAACATTATGTGATGTATTTAATTAAATCTGAGATAACTACTTTCTTCAATATAGACCTGAGATAAACTCTTGTTTGATAAATTATCCTTTTTTATCGTCTGATGATAAAACTGCATAATAATCTTTATCTCTGCAGCGTTATCTGCGTATCACACATTCTGCGGTCATTGTATTTTATAAACCGCAATTTTATCTTTAAAGCACATTTGAAATTTGATCCTGGTGGAAGACTTGAGTCGACGAGGCTAAGTGATATTCGATGTAAGAATTTGCTAAGTACTAAGTCAATATATTGCGTGTAAGCTTGAAAGGTCTTAAAATTAAGAGCGTGCCTTAGAAAGGATGCAAAAATGATTAGGTATCATAAGTAGGAAGTAATCACAAAATTCATTACCGCGCGGTTTACTGGACACATTTTAGCGCTCATTTTAGTGCCCTTTACAAATTATCCAATTATTATTAGTACTATTTAACCCCAGTTCCCTACCCATCCCTCATACCTTATGCCTTACCAGAACTTCTCCTCTCCTTCCTTTCCATAATAAGACACCCCACACACCATCACCAAAGATGACATAGGCCCTCAGGGTCTTTTATTCCACCGGGCATCCTGTGCAGAGTAAAAGTAAAAAAAACCAGTGTTCAATTTACACGCGGTATAAGTGAAAGTTTCATAAAATTAAAGTAGACCAGACTGGGGAGGCTACGAAGCACCGCACAAAAAGGAGACCGATTATACTATCTCATTCTCTCGCAGGCTAAATACTATAGATTTATGTGTTTGTCTCTTTTTGGGGTCGCTATTTTCCTTTTCACCGAGTTTCAAATCACAACTGTGCTAACGACGTTTTCACTTGCATTTCAAATGCTGAAAAAAGTATTGTTTTTTACCTTTGTTAAGGGCCCGCAATCCGGATTTGTACCGATTACATATTTCCCTTAAACACGGTTAGTTTTAAAGCTCTTAAAAAAATATATGTTATTATTGAAGATAATATCTTACAATTTGGGAGGCGGGAATGGGTACCGCCGCCCCGGGAACCTTTATTGGATAACCAACACCTCTGCCACAGGTCACCCCAAGTGGTTCGCTACGTTTGGTGATTTAGCAGGGGTGCCCGGGTCCATGGGGTGAGGTTTGTCTAGGTCTTGGAGGCAGATGACCTGGACACACTGAACCCCATATTCCTACCCACCCCTTAAACCCTTTTCCTTCCCAGAACTCTCATCTCCTTCCTTTCCTTTAAAAAAACCCTCCACACAGCATCCCCAAAGATGACATAGGCCCTGAGGGAAATTGTTTTCCTCTGGGCCTCCTGTGTGGAGCTCATGTAAAAAAAAAAAAAAAATATTTAGACTTTGCCCGCGCCGAAAGGCAAATTATATAAAATTCCCTCGATAGAAAAAAATCGCAAAGTATGCTCCAAAAAATATTATTTGAAAATCAAAATACGTTTGTTTCAGTTAGTTTACAAGTTATATGTATGAAAAAATTCAGTGTTTCTTTAAATGCTGTTTAAAATAATGCCCTCGAGATTTTTGCTCTATTTTAAACGAGTCGTGTTTTATTAAACATTTTCGCATCGATTTTGTCGCTGTAAATGTTAGCGCTCTCCTCTAACATTCGTAATTTCGTATCTCTCCATCTTCTTCTTTTCGGGCCCGGTTGCAGAGCCTCGACGCAAAAATAAATTGACCTCTGTGTGCGTTCCAGCGTTTGCCCAATCATACTTCATCTTAGCCGCATCTTGCTCACGTGTACCAGTTTGCATCGCGTTGAAGTTGGCCAAAGAACACCGCCATTATCCCCGAAATGATGTTATTAATGAAGTCAGATCTCGGGAAGATAAGCCACGGCAAGACCGTATCTTACTTTACTTTAATTCCAAACAGTATTTTATTTATTATTATATCGACACTGATATTATTTTATCAATAAACCGTGCATTGAATGGCACCTCTATTAATAATGTTAAGAGAAAATATTTTGATTGATAGGTCATTGACCGAGATTAATGGTATTTATGTTATGACTAAACATTATGGTGTTTTTAAAATGCAACCATTGAAAGAGTTTACACTGGATGACCCTTAATGTACCATTAAAAAAAATACCTACGGCCCACATACTCTGGTTAGCGGACTCACAAAAATGAAAGCCTTAAAAAGTTAACCTTTTCCGGTTTATTACATTTTTGTAATGTCAAATTGGAAAATTCAAATACGGAAATTGTTTACCTCTTTTTCAGATTATTTTGCGAAAAACAAATCAATATAAGATAGACTAAACTAGACTAGATACTTCTCTTTTCTTTTCGTTATTTGTTTTTGGGGTGTTATACCGTGTTGTGTTACCTCCTTTTTAGCCAAAGTTTCGGACAGCGTTGCAGTGTCCATCGTCAGGGCAGATCCGGCAGATGTGTACATACTTCTCAATTTTTTTTTTAATTTTTTACATTAGCTCCTTAGAAAACAATTCCCCTCAGGGCCTATGTCATATTTGGGGACGCCGCGTGGAGGGTCTTTTTAGGAAAGGAAGGAGAGGAAGTTCTGGAAAGGAAGAGGGTATGAGGGATGGGTAGAAATCTGGGGGTCAATGTGTCCAGGAGTAACGGATGAATCCATCCCTCCCACTGAAGTGCAAGGCGATGTTCAGAGAGATTACGGCTGGAGAAGTCAAAGATACGCCCTCAACCATTCTCTCCCGATCCAGTCTGCCTTGCAGCTGGTGGGTAGACGCATCCGCCGCCAAGAACTGGACAAACCTCACCCCATGAACCCAGGTACCCCTGCTAAGTCACGAAACGTAGCGAACCACTTGGGGTAACCAATGGCAGAGGTTATTCAATAAATGGTTCCCGGGGTGGCGATATTCGTACCCGCCTCCCAAATTATTAAGTGTATACTCTAACTAAACCCCAGAACCTAGCCGTCTTGTATAAGGCTAGCAGGTTCTTCAATGGAGACCAGCTGCTAACCCTAATCAAGTAAGCTCAACTCGACAATTGAATTTGGAAGCCAATTTGGGCTGGAGCCCCACAATACTTAATAAACTTACTTGATTCCGTACAAAGAAGGACGTTCCGTCTGATTGACAATCCGTTGTTAACAGACCGATTGCCATCTCTAATACGCAGACGTTATATGGACATGCTGAGTCTGTTCTACGGGTATTTTAATGGAGCCTGCTAGCTCCTCCGCTCTGGAAGGTGCCGCAAATATTCTATATATCATTTTAAATGAATAAATTGTAAAATAACAAAAATCAGTCAAATTAAATTTACTTGCGCACACCGGAAATCGAAACCGCAGAACTGAACAAACCGAAAACGAGACCTTCGGATTTCTAGCCGAGAACCGTACCTCTCGACCACGGATGCCGTGTTATAAGAAGTGCTTCTCTTGCTTCCCGTACATTATGTACATAATATTTCTGTTACTGATAAAACTTTTCTCCCGTTCACCTGACACAATGTGAATATAGAACAGAAAAGCTGTTATGTCTAAAAAAAGTTGTTAAGTCTAAAAACACAGGAAACTCCGCCATTCATAAAAATAGCACTGCGTTTACCAAAAGTTCTTTATCAAGTTAACAATTTTCAGCTCAGGATGTTATTTCCAACAAGACCTACGAGTATGCTGTTAAAATACTCTACTCACCGAACTTTCAAAGACAATCACATAATTCTTAGCTTCAAAATAAGGAAGTCAATTTAAACTTTAAACCACTACAGAAACAATCAATTTTATTTCTTTTGAAGTATTTTAAAGTTCAAAGTTCAGATAGTATATTTGTTATTGTATGCATTAAATTTGAAAGCACTTTATCAGAATTCAGATAAAGCTTAAATGTGGGTCAGTCAGCGAATGTTTTTGCTTTTTTATTATGTGATTAAGAATGTCGATTTAATTTATTTACTGTGTATTTATATAAAATACGTTTCATCTGAAGTCGCAACATAAATACGTTTGCAAAAAATACTTCAAATGAACATTCACAAGTTTTATTTGTATTTACGAATGTCTACTGTGAAATAATAGAAACGAATGTAACATACTCTTGTAATATTATTCAAACTTACCGAATTACAAAAAAAAAATATGAATACCGCACAAGAGTCCCAACTGCTTCTATCTGAAGCCAGTAAGACAATGTCATCCGTAATTGGGGTATGTTGTGAGGCTGAAGGCGGTAGAAAATGAGGAAGGAAATGAGGAAGAGAAAAGTAGGGAAGTAACTAGCTATTCAGATGTGGTCACCAAAAACGGCTAAAGTCAATTCAAGACACGTTTTAATTCTAAATGATGATTTTAAACCAGAGCGATTCTGAGAATATCTTAACTCTGGAACGTACCGCAAGTATACTATTTAATAAAAAATTTCATTTTATCGATATGCGCTATTTCCAGAGTTTGGTGACCAGATCTGAATAATCAGAAACTTATTCCCTCTTCAGTATCTCCTTTCCCTCCCCTCTACCTTCAGCTTCACAACATACCCCAATTGGGGATGCCATAGTCTCATTGGCTCCAGACGGGACCAGTTAGAACTCTTGTGAAGCATTCACATAAAAAATAGTAAAATGAATAACACGAAGTCATCATCATCACTATTGGCTCTACAACCCCTGGTGGGTCTTGGCCTCCTCAAGAATCTTCCTCCACTCATCTCGATTTTGTGCCAGCTCTCTCCAGTTTAGAAGCTCCAAGATAGATATGTCTATGAGGACGTTGTCGCTCCATCTTAGTCTTGGTCTTCCCAGGCTCCGTCGCCCTATTGGTCTTGAGTTCAGCGAATAACACGAAGTAATCCAATAAAATTTACTAACGCCGGGATTTTAACATACGGCCTCTGGATTACTAGTTGAGAGCATTACTTATCGATGACTGAGACCGCTACTTATTGACAAATTATGGATTACTTGTGCATAAACGCAATCTTAATGAACTACCTTTTGACTAGTGCAGTTAATACTCAAGCATAAATGGAATATTTAATACCGGCTAGCCAGCTTCTGGAGCAGGACACGGAGGTCAAACAACATCATTGTCGTGGCTGCATCCGGGTGGCTCAGTTCCCCACTAAATGAGCGATGGATGCAAATGATGAGGCGACCTCCCCAATGGACGATAAAAAAAACTAATATTTCTTTTTTTAAATTTTAATCTCTGTTTAATTTTTGTTTAATTTTATTTTATTTTGTTTTTAATTTTGTGATTAATTTTTATTATTATTAATTATGTTCGAATTTTATATTCATTTTTTGTTTTTTTTTTTGTTTTCGTTAGGTACCTAACCTAATACGCTACCTTATTTTATTTCTTTTAGATTTTTATTTGCTCTTTAAAATATATTATACTATGGTGTATGTAATATGGCAGACTGGGATTGCACTACCCTCCCAGCCCTGCTGGAATAAAACTTAAATAAAAAAAATAACTGAAAAACCTACTAATCACTGGAGCTCTTTTTGGTACAATATGGCACTATTTAAAATACCTTGGATTGCTTTGCTGCCAATTTTGGCAAATATACCTTTATTTGTAAGTAATTAAGTAAAAGTTTACTATTTTATAATATTTTTTTAATAAATCCTACGAATATGTGATAATCGACAAAAGATAGATGAATTCATTGGCTACGTAGAACTACAATCAGTTTGTATGACTCCATATTCGGAGGTATGATTTTTTTAAAGTGGGCGGAAAATATTCAAAACGTTCACCAAAAAATCTCGAGCAATTCGAGAAAAAAGTTTCAATTTCGGCGGTTGCTCCAGTGGCTAAGGAATGTATTATTGTAGCAAATCTAATTATTTCGAGCGTATGTATTGATCAGTGTTCAATATCTTTCCCGCAAAGTCCGAGGGATGCCATTGGTTAAAATGCCACAGCTGGGATGACCGATATAAGATCATGTGGTACCTCGAGAAAGCTGTGTAGCTTTCCGGGTCTATCCGCGCATCTTAAGGAAAAAAAATCTCTGGCAGGTCTGAAATACATCAGCTAACTCAGAGAGAATTAGATTCGTCAGGGTTTAACGAGCGGTAGAGGGAACAATTAGTTTCCTTTATTGTTAAAATACTCGTAAAGTTACAATTATAATTTTGTACCATTTTATTATTATTGAACTGTGTCATACTTGCAAATTGATTGCATCTACTCCAAATAAAGACTAGGTGTGTTTACCGTAAAGTAATTGTCGATTTTATTTAATTAACACCGCTACATTATCTTTATGATTACTTTTTTATAAACATCTCACAAACAGGACATTATAATGTTATGTGCGGTGTCGTGTGGAGACACTCGCATATAATTTTCCTTAACTGAGCAGTAATTATTTATTTTAAATTGTATATAATTTGAATAAGGCTTTAAATGTGCCATAAATACGGCAGTTATTTTTTCGATTATGTATTAGTCGTAAAACGCGGTGATGTTCCATAAAAATAATTGGAAATGCGAACATAAAATGCGGCAGAGAGATCGAGGGTTCAATTCGCAGCTTCGGAGTGTGTTCAGTCTCGTGTGTGTCTCGTTCGCCGCGAGTTCACCATTTTGATGGAATAATTATTCAAATTGTTAAATTTATTTATTGTGACTGCGAAAATAAGGTTGGTAGGTTTTATACTAGGTATTATACTATTAAGTGTTACCTTTCATTTATTTTTAGGCAGCATCGCGTTCATTGGTCAAAACATTGCACATATATTTTCGTATCGGTGATCGGTGTATGCAATTTTTACCCATAAGTTAATTTTATTTTTTTGTCTAGCTTGTAGTTTTCTAGATCTTAGAAATGTAATATAAGTTTGTATAGCGCCCTTAAGGTGATTTTCGCAAAAACGGCGGTTTATAAATCATCCAAATATAATTATTATTATTATTAAGTATGGCGATAAATATCACTACACTACTATGTAAACCCGTAAAAACACGAGAGTCTGAAATCAAATTTTAACAATGACATTAAAAATAATTTAAAAGTTAATTAAATCAAAAGTAAAATTTGGGAGGCGAGTATGGGTACCGCCGCCCGGGAACCATTTATTGGATAACCAACACCTCTGCCATAGGTCACTCTAAGTGATTCGATGGTGGTTGCCAGAGTTCATGGGGTGAGGTTTGTTCAAGTCCTGGCGGCCGATGTGTCTTCCCACCCAAGAGGTCTTTTGACCTCTACAGTCAGGATCAGTTACAATTTTAAAAATTACACTAAAATTCAAAACAAATTCGAGTTCATTGAACCAGAGTTACAATCACTCACAGAACAGACAGACCCACAATCGAAATTAACATTTATGATGATAGATAAATGCCGATAATATAATATTATGATCTACCGGAAATTTTTGCTTGACGAAATCAGTGTATTCAAAACTTTGTACCCCTTTTTACGAAAATTGCGCGGACGGAGGAGTATGAAATTTCGGACACTTATAATTTATACATATAGAGAAGGAGTGCAGAATGCTAATATATTTTTAAAATTATGCATAAAAAAAACATAAAAAACATTACACATACTACATAATTTAAATTAATTATTGTCGAATTTCGACCATGGGGCGACCACTAGTACTTATAAATACTCAAGTTCACGACGAAATATTAATGCCTTTTTGAAATATTCTATATTCTATCCACTTTTGGATGAAACATTTCCCGAAGCTGGATCCACTAGATTTCTAAGTTTTTCTTACTGTCATTAAACCTTTTATTAGCTTTGATTTTCTCTTCGATCCAGACGGGCTTCAGGAAAGCCTTGAGCTCAATTGGTTCCTCCTGGGCGCCACTTAACGAAAAAAAGTCCATCGGATTTCCGCCCCCCAAACGATGTTGCCCGCCCAATGCCTTTTGATTTGTTGGTGTGGATATTCAATTATTTTTTATGTGACTCCACGTTAGAGCAGATGGGAGGACTGTATCACCAGCCGATTGAGCGAGGTTATGATGGATGCTATTAATTTATGTTCTTATCATTCGGTTATTTTCTAAATCCTTGCCCGGGACGTGTATCGTGCTGCACTTTGTGGCTTTGTTTGCGGTTTAGTGAACTAGACCACTAGACTATGCCGTTAAAACCCAAATATAGATAGAAAACCCACCCAAAAGTCGTTTTGGGTGGGTCATCTATCCACGTTATTTTCTATCTCTGATCACTGGACAATACCTTGGTAACACAACGACCCAAAAAGGGCAGAGGAAGTAGGTACTTAGGTTTTTTTGTACAGTAACATTTAACTGCTTCAAAGTCTAGCTACAGAAACGTTTAATAATAAATAATTTCAGCTCTCGCAGGCCGGGTATTCAGCTGGTTTCATCCAACCGTTACAATGCTTTCACTGTTAATTTTCATTGGCAAGCATTTTCGAGGAAATTTAGAATCCAATGATGTCTGTAAAACGTACAACAAAAGTTTTTAAACATTTAAAATTCCATAGAAGTAATATAAAAGCAGCGCAATTTTATAATTTATCAAAAAACATCAAATTTTACACCTTTTTAACAATCGTAATTATTATTGCCATCCATCTTCTATTGCTATAAACAAGAGTGTCTGTGGCGGCAGCGCGGATTTTATTTTTCTACAAATCGACGGTTTTATTCCGAGATTGATCAATGTGTGCATACTTGACCTAAACAAGAGTAAGGTCACTGTCTATATAAAATTTGGAAAAACCACCTACCCCCTTTTCCCACCCCTTAAAGCAAAATGTTAATACTTCTTGATACTTCTGAAAATCACCGTTTACATCTGATTTCGAAAAAATCTGCGTAAAGCCCGTGCAACGCCGTGTCTAGTAAAATAAAATATTGTTAAACCCAAGGATATGGAAATGTAAAATCAATATCTTCGGTTAAACCAGTACAAAGTAAGCTCGGAGAGGCCTTCATCCCGCCCTGGATCAACACCATTCCTTGAAGATGATAATATTTAGAACAAGAATGATAAGTTAAAAATTTGATGACTTGTAAAGTTGAAGTGGGTTGCTCACCCTTTTTTTAAATCTGTTATGGCCGCGGTTCGCCTCTCGTTTAATGCAATTTATTTATTTTTGCAGTTGTTCTCGGAGAATTGCGAAGGATTTGATCGATGACAACCGTCACGAGGTTGTGATAGATGACCATCTGTTTTGAAGAATGATGCTGAGAATTTAAACATAAATATAGTTTTTTTGCTGACTTACCTACTTGACCATTTATCAACAGTCGCCATCGAGAGAGCAGTTGTTCACTAAATCTATGTTAGATCGTATCTTACAAACTAAAAATAATAAAAGTGAAGTCTCATTATAATTCATAAAAATAACATATTTTAAAAGCCTATATATTTATCTATCTACTACAAATTTAAGTAATTGATGTCTATCTATTTTTATAAAGAAGTGTATCTATAGCGAGCTTATAAATAGGTAGTGACCACACAGAAGATGCATTTTCTAGCTGCGATCTCACATGGGAGCAATAAAGTAGATTCATTGGCTAAACTTTATAAAAAGTCCTTGTGTTACGTAACCTAAAATTTGCATGGCCTTATTAGAAATTGAGTCGCAGTAATGATTCTTTATGGACGACGGTGATTATTATGATAACTATTCAATGTATAATCATCAATAATCATAATATTATAACGATTGCGTAAAGCAAAATGTTATTTTAATCGTTTAAAATATTAATACAATAAAAACCACATTTCCGCAAAAACTTTTAGCTTCACTTCAATCTCCAGCCGGACTCTCTCGACCCATCGCCTTACACTGCAATTAAAGGGGTGGATCATACGTCCATCACTTCTGGACACACTGACCTTAGATTCTCACCCACCCTTCATACCATTTTCCTTCCCAGAACTTCCTTTAAAAAACCCTCCACACAGCATCTCTATATATCGACATCGCATCGATATAGACCCTGAGGGAAATTATTTTACTCAGGGCCTTCAGTGTGGAGGTAACGAAGAAAAATAAATTACAAATAAATCAAAGTTGCAGCCTAATTTCTTATCCCTTACAAATGCTTTCGATGGTTTAATCAAATACTTTATCAGAAGTTATTTAGAGCATCTTAATAAAAAAAACTAATATGCTGCCTATATTTATAAATATTCAGTTTTTATAATGGATTGTATCAAATAGATTATTTAAATAAAAACACGGTTACCCGCTGTCAAGTTTACAAGGTCATACACCATGTAACCATTTAGTATTTACTACTCGCATCCTGTATTGTCCAATTCGCAAGCTCCGCATAGATTAATCCAATTAATCAAAGCAAAACCCACCAGTGTATGACAAAAGTACATTTATTTCAGAGTTGAGATAAAGTATTTCCTATAAAAAAGACTGGGATCTTTATGGGATGTAATACGAGATGAATTGACCCCGCCTACATCGGTAACAACTATCATTATTTTTCTGAGAAGACCCGTGAGAACGACCTTTAATTGGTGTGTTTTAAAAGAGATTTATCTCCTGTATTGTAGGATATAATACTCAAACGTGTTAAGATTTTAATTTAGGAGTAAGCAGACAAATTACTAAGTGTTTTTTTTTCTAAAGTACCCTCATATTCAAGATCTAGGTCATTTACATCGCAGCGCTTATTTTGTATTGTTTGACTCTCATTTTATGGATTATGTCGTGCACGATTTTAACTAAAGGTAAATGCATGAGTCCACCTCACGGATAATACGGAACGTTAGTATTGTCGAAGTTTGATGCACGGATAATACGAAATATTCCTTTTTTAACTAATAGACAATCAAATATGACATTTGTCGGTAGTACCAATCTTATAAAATAAATTCTCGTCAAAATAAAAACAAAAAAGTACCTACTTCGAATTATTGGTTTGAGGTTCAAACTACGAAAGCTACATATCATCATAATTTAGACATACATCCCAGGTTTTAAATGGTTTGTTTGGCAAAGCACGGTTTGTCTAGCGGGTATGTGTAATTATTCAAATAATACATTTCTTTTCATGTTCTGCTGTTATAAATGCAGGTACCTACTTACAAACTTGTCACAATAATGCATTCACTTAATCTTAATAATGTGAATAAATTATTCTTTTACATGGCCATAATACTTTTTCTATGATTGGCAGCATTGATTGATTGTCTATGAAATGTTAAATAAAAACGATGAATATAAAAATGGCGTTATCGCGTGAGTGAATTAATTTAAACAAAATTAAAATGTTAAATGAATATTTTTTGCATGTTTTTTTGTCTCCCCCGACGTAAATACCTACTCACTTTTCGTAATAATAAAGCTAAATCGTTTGAATAAAAAATATTCCGTATTAACGAGTGTGCGGTTCAATGCATAAATAATAAACATACTTTAAATAAATCATACAGGGTGTTAAGGGAGGTACTTGACTTACTTTAACCAGTGATTCCTGGCATTATTTGGAGTAAAAAATGTAAATGAAATTTTGGTCTCCGGTGACTTTTTTTGACGACTTTTTTTTTTTCAAAAATTTTTTCTTCAAAATCAAACAAAAAAAAATTTCTTCCGCATGTCGTCACTGGTCACTCAGCCGGGTGTCCGACGAACCCCTTACCCCGCCTCCAACTGTTCAACAACTACCATTTTTTTATATTTTTGTAGAAAAAAAAAAAAACAACAAAAATGTCACCGGAGACCAAAATTTCATTAACATTTTTTACTCCAAATAATGTCAGGAATCACTGGTTAAAGTAAGTCAAGTACTTCCCTCAACACCCTGTATATTTCAAATGAATTGCATATAACATTTATATTATGGTCTTGACAGTTGTTTATCCTAACACAAATTCGAACCCTTTCCCAGCCTAAGGCGGGAGGGCGGGCGTACTAATACTTGTACGTATTCAAAATAATATATATGAGCACGTATAAGTATTAGTTTGTGGTGTATAGCGAACAAACATTTATTTTAGTAGGTACTAGCGTAGATCCATAAAAAAACGCAGGATATTATAATTGTAGGATCTGTGAAGTCGAAAGTAAGCCAAAATACTTGCCTCAGGATCTTTGCATTTATAAAGACGTTCAGAAATTTATATTTCGAATGAACACCGTTAGAAAACTTGAAAAATTACGACATAGGTATGTCAAAAATTTAAATATTAAACAAAAACACATTTTAAATATAGAATAAATTGTCGATTAATAAAATAATTTCGATAAATACCAAATTATCGTTTTTTTTACTTTAACCCATAAAGGAGGTCCCGAGGAAAGTAATTTCGCTCAGGGCCTACGTCATCTTTAAAGATGCTGTTTGGAGAGTCTTTTTGAGTATTATTGTATGAATTGTTCCAACAAAGAGTTTCAGTTTTGAAAACCAAAGCGAATCCGATTGGATTCAAAGATCAATGAACCAGGATAACATACAGTCACACCACTGAAATCGTTATTAGGTATTAATCATAGTTTTCCGCTTTGTACAGCGCTCTTGATGTGATTTTTCACAAAATAGTCACAAAATAAATTTTTAAAATCGCTGCTTACCTTCTCTTATCTCAGAATTTAACAAATTTATTACTTATCTTTATAGAAATAGATTTTAATTTACTAAAGGTCTTTGTAGTGCGGTTAAATTAACATTCTATAGCGGTTTTGCGGTCAGCTTTATATCACTGTCCACTGTCCACTGGACTGACTGGACGGTGTAAAGAAAGAATAATTTAAGTCGACGCGCTTAATAAAACGATATTTCACTATTCAGTGAAGCCCCGACCGCAACCTTTCCCTTGGGGGAACTTAATTAACTAAGAACCTGACTCTTTCTCCAAGCCGGCTAATGGGGGGCATTTGCATTCCAATAACGGCGACTTCACACCATTGCGCATTGTGGTCACTGCCACTCTACCTACTCTTCTACCTATCTATAGAGGCGTGCATTTCATATAGACACACTGCCTTCCCTGCATCAATCGCACAAAAATATAAATAATTTTAAAATTTATAAACTTATTGCAAGAGATATACTTTCAAAAATACGCGCGAAGTTCCAGCTATGAATCGCAGTACCGCGCGCACCGTGCCGAGACCGCACGTGTATAGCGTGTCAAAAGTAGAAACTAAGTATGCTAAATGTCGCTCACGTAGGAGTATTCAATGTTTACTTTATACTAAAAAAAATTTGTTCATGTGTGCTGTATGCGCATTCAAGAGATGTTTGTGTTATTGTCAATTTGGGAGGCGGGTATGGGTACCGCCATCCCGGGAACCTTTATTGGATAACCAACTCCTCTGCCACTCCACCCCAAGTAGTAAAAAAAAATGTCTAAATAGGCACACACACTTTTCAGAAAAAAATGACCTGCGACGACCATCATAATAATAATAATAAATTTGGATAACTTATATAGCGCTGTTTTTGTGAAAAATCGCCTCAAGAGCGCTGTACAAATTAGCATGGATTTTACATTAGAATTTACTCAACTTGGAGGCTAGATATCAACTCGTCTTGCAGCTATCAAGCGCATGGATTATTAGAATTCTAGCCCCCCGATAAATTAAATAAAATATCTTTTATATCTATGTATTTCAATTTACTTAACAATGTAGGGGGCTAGATAATCACTCGTCTTGTAGCTATCAAGCGCATGGTTTGCGCATCACATACAGCAGTCACTGCCACCTGTCAGTAGGCATTTCCAAATTAGTACAACTTTACTAATGAAATAATTATGATATTATGTGTTGAATTTCTTTCAAAATATTATCCGTGTTATTTAGCGGAATGAATATAAATATGTATTTACAAAAATGGTCTTGTAATATGCTGGACAAAATCGGCAACAGCCAGCAGCTCAGCAATTCTAAGCGAAAACTGACACGAAAAGATTTGTCTTCGGTAAGTTTCTTTTTAATTCGCTGTTTTCCCTGCTAACTACCCTGATCCAAAACTCTGTGCACGCCACTGCCTACCTACGCAGGAGGTGTCACCGCATCAAACCTCAGCCTGTATTACTTTATCGCATCATGTCGATTTATGGAGATTTTAAGTAGGCATTTGTTATCACCAATCTGTAGAATTACTAAACGTTTTAATGGATTGTTACAACCATCTTCCAATGAAACTGGAAGTCGTGATTAGGTACCTCTAAAGCCAAAGGTAAGGAAACCTCGTTTCAGGGAATGTTGAGAATCTCGAGGAAGTTGGAACAGGGGTGGTGGGAGGAAAGGAAGTTCTTACCTGACTGTTTACTAAAGCCATTTCAAGTATCTTCCCCGTAAACCAGAATATCTAAACTAGAAAGCACAAAATAAAAGCTCGCCCGATCTACCCACGCACGTTAGCAAGATAAATTGATAAAAAGAGCAAGCGTCGCTGGACAAAATGAGCAAGTTCAAAAAATAAGATGTTACTTAATACTTAGTTATTGTTATTACTTATTATTAACAATCGGTTTGTCGTATACTTCCTCGTATGGCATAGTATAAAAATTAGCCCGTGATGAGATAGACAATTAATATTTTTACATACTTATTCGTTTATAATTTTACTGTAAAAATTATTTTTATTTTTAGATTTGTAACACTTCGACTTCTATTGTCACGTAATGAAACTGTAAAGTTTAATAATTCAATTGTAATAAGTAATTAATTAAAAAAAAATTAGATACAATTTTATATTTATATGTGTATTTTCATGATAATTTCTTCAGATGTACATTTTCGACTGAACGAGTAAATCGTAGTGTTTCCATACAAACGAAGTATTGAAATCCGTAAGTCTAAGCTTTACTTTAGGGTAAATATTTTGTGTTTATAAAATATATTAAAATTCACCAATTTATTAATGTAAGAAACCAAATTTACTTAAATTTTTTCAATACACCCAATCAGTTAACCTTGGTTTAAAAGTGCAATCGTATGCTACTAATATCACAAAAGGTGCGTGAAAAAAGTCACGTATAGTGTATTAACCTCAGTTTTCCCATCGATACTCGTAGTACCTCGGGAAAATTAGGATTTTTCTTATTAACTCTACCAGTAAGTAAATACATCACATTTAAATTTTTAGTAATATATTATAAATATTTGTGGTCACTGTCTGATTCCATGATAAATCTTTGGTCAATGTGGTGACAATTTGATGATTTGTTTGTTTTGTATGTTTTTAATCATGAAACCTACCTAGCTACTTGCGAGGTTAACCTCAATATATTACTCATATTATAAGAATTCGCTTTACACATTGTAATGTTACGGTTAGGTACTATGTTTTAGATAAAATTATTATTTCGTGGTATTTTGCTATTTTTGTCGCGATTTTCAGAAGAACCTCTATTTTATACTAGGCATTTGATTCATTTGCAAGAATTTAAACCTGTGAATACGAATTCGATTCATCGTAACTGCGGCTTACATGATTTATTCAAGGTTTAAAGTCATCTACTAATATATTTTTTTAATGTTTACTTTGTCAAAATCTCAGAGTTTTGATTTCATTAACAAATGGCTAACCAATCATAAATTCAAACATCATTTAAGATGTTCGCGGCCAAAAGTATTACCGTGATTTATCTTGGAGGTAATATATGTGTTGGGTTACCTCATTATTCATTATATAGCCAACGTGTTTCGGAAAGCGTTAAAGTGTCAATCAACGTGGATAGACACTATAACGCGAAACGTTGGCTAAAAGAGGAGGTAGCGCAGCACGGCATAATACCCCAAATATAAATCTCGATTGTAAAAAATTCCCTAGTTTTGGGAGTTTTTTATTTCAATCTCATTTTTCTCTCCAACGCTCTATCCGTAAGCAATGCAACCTACATCTTTACTTCTTTGATATGAAATAATTTACAGCATCACTGTCGTCAACCGAACTGAGCGTTTGCTAAATGCTACTATGAAATTTTAAATGGGCAATATGATATAAAAGCACCATTTAAAATATATAATTTACCGTATTCTCGCCTCTAAAACTGTGCTTATAAAAATATTAAAACTGAACGATTGTTATTCTTTGAATAACCCTACACGTTTTCGTCAAGCATTGTAACTAATCTTTCACTTATAATTATCACATCTATTTTGTAAAACATTTTTCTGAACCGTACACTTTATTCCAGAGTAAATAGTAAATCATATCTCGGATTGGCCTTTGTATAGAGAAAGGAGCAGTGCTCAGAAGGAGAGAGGAGTTATATTTTATATGAGTTGTGCTTTATGCTTTATGCTACACCAAAAGCGGAATGCTTTGTGAAACATCTCAGTTTTATGCGAAAACAAACTCCGACCACAATGGCAAAAGGAAAGGATAATTTACCGCAAGACATAAGAAACACGCATCAGAAGATCTTCATACCGGCTGATCTTCTGCATTGTATTTTTTTTATTGCACATTGCGGTGATGTAGGTACAATGTACATGATCTTATACATGCATCCTAAATAGTGTCAGGTATACAATGATATGCAACAATTCTTAGGTATACTTAGTAATCGTGCATTTAAATATTCAAGATTCTTTAGAAGGGGTTTGGATTGGAGACCGCTTTGAAGTTTTCGCTTATAAAAATAATAATTGTTGAATGAATCTATAAGTGATCCGCAACTAAAGTTCGATAACACGGAATTGGTTTTTATCAATAATTTCAACATCAAAATTTTAAAAAATCTCTCTTTCTCTTTCTCTTTCTCTTTCTCTTTCTCTTTCTCTTTCTCTTTCTCTTTCTCTTTCTCTTTCTCTTTATCAGAGAAAAGTCAAAAATATTGACTGCTTTAACGATACACGAGGTGTGTGGGCACGTGTGTGTTGAATTCATGTTTATCATTGGTTTTAAAAACCTTCAGGGCTGTTTTCTTACTCCCGTGTGAATGCAACTTTATATGATAAATTAAATGTTCAAATCATTTTAATTAAAGAAAATAGGGACTGGACAGGGTATCTACCTAGGTAGAAGGAAAATAGTCTTGTTTGGATGAGTGGTTAGTGTTATCTGACGTGATATAATTTTTATTTTTTTTTATTTATTTATCTATACATATAAAGTATGTTTACATTTCATTATTCGATGCCTGTCTCACTAGGGTATACCTGTGTTGAGACAGGCGTAGAGGTACATAAATGAGTATCATACATAAGAATAATTAATTATAACATAAGAATATTTAAGGTAAGATACATACTGATTTATACATTTCAAACAGAAAGATGATTTAAATTGAGGGTAAATACCATAACGAGAGCATTATATAAGTGAAGGAAGAGATGAATAAAGTAGTTAATCCTGTCGAATCTATATAGGGAGTTATATTACACATAAAGGATTTTGCTTATTATTATTATTAATTATTATGATGATAAAGATAAACATTCTTCAGCAAATAAAAATGTCGTTTATTTATTTGGATAATTTGCGAACTTTAGATTACGTGGTCATAATTTATTTATACCTAAATATTTGTGGCCTAATGACATAGAAAGTAATTACACATGCCATAATCGCAAGAAAGTGAGATAAACTTTATCGCCGGGGAACACTTCAATTTGAAGGTTGCATCATCATTCTTGAGACTCTAATTATAACCACATAATATTACCAAATCGTGTTAGACAAATCTCACACGTACGTTCCTTTTGGTTATTTGATTAATAATAAAAACGAAATAATCCATCGACGTAAGTCACTGTTTTTCATATGGTACCATAATGGTCCTACACTATTGTGAAAGATACTCTCTAGGTATATTCATTTTATTTATAAATTGCTAACTTTCCTTCGATATTGATTCATACTAAATTTGCGTCTATGCTGGCAAGTTTGTCAATAAGGACCTCCCGTGAAAAATATTATCCCTTAAAAAAAATTATATTTTAAAGCCGTACTTCAAAAGATTTTTTTTTTATTTCTTGCTTCTTATTTATTTTTGGGATTAATTATTTTTATTGCCTGGGAGTGGCATTACTGTTAACCGACTAAATCGAGATAATGAATGACGTCACGCGGACCTCGCCAGATTTCGATTGTTTTGGCGGGCGTAAAATGAAAATTTTGAAATTTGTTCTAACTGTGAAGACGACATTTATAAAAATATAATAAAATGCGGGTGGGTAGGTTTTATTACGCGATATGGTGAATAGATGTGTATTTATTAAAAAAATCACTGGAATGTCTTATTATACAAAAATAAGAGTTTGATGGACACCGTAGGCTATTTTTCTTATACAACAGTGGTAAATTGGTTGACCGCGGAACTTTCAGTAGGTATCTACTTTTGCTTTTATTTTTTCTGGTTTAGATTCTGATCGGTTAATATACATTCCGAGATGTTTAATAACGCTGTATTTTAATTTTAATGTTTGGTTTCATTCTTTTTAGTAAAAATATTCTGATTAATGTCAGATCTAAAATTTTGCAGTTTCGATATTTCACTTTTGATTTAGTTTTGAAATTCAGCCATAAACATCATGACTCCAAAACGTTTGAGACAAATGAGAGTGGTCTCACGTCTCACAATCGATTTGAATGTTATTATCCAACTTTCTTCCCAACACGAAGGCGTTATCGTTATCAGAGAGCACTAAAAACATGACCCACTCACAATTCGCAATAGTTTGAAGAATTTAACATGCGGTTCGGACTTGGTACATATGAATCTCTCACCTAGAACATCATTTTTATCGAGTGTAATTCAGTAAATGCAGATAACTCCATTAATGGAGGACAATGGAGTGCTGGTAAGTACCCTGGTGTTTGGCAGTGAGTGAAACTGGCAGAGGAAGGATGAAAGTAGACTGAATGCTGTTAAAATGAGATCCCTGAGACGCATTTCCGTAGACGTAGACGTATAACCATGTATGATCGGGTGAGAAATGTGCAGATTCGCATAGAATTTGATGTAAGCGAAATGAGTAAGATTAATAAAGGCACCCTCAGATGTTTTGGGCATATGGAGCGAATGAACGAAGAAAGTAGTGTAAGAATTATATATGACGCAAATGTGAATGGTGGAAGAAGTTGGGAACGCCCAAGGAAGATATGGCACGATCAAGTGAATCAGATACTTGAGTAGGGCCATGCCACGAGTCAAAATAATAGAAGAGCACGTATGAGACGATTAATGAATATGAATTAGGCAAGGAGTGTGTGCAAAGACCGAGTTGATTGGCGGTCCATCCTCTAGGCCTACCCCAGCGGGGAAACGGCGTGATGGCGTTACTTAGTTTAGTTTATAATACTTTTTGCATTTATTTTCAGTTCAAAAGATTTAAAGTCTGTCTAAATGTAATGAAATTTCTAGCGATGCCGGAAGGTAAACGTAGCATCTACCTAATCATAAAAGCCTTATTTGGGAATCAGTTAATCAATATATATTATAAAAGATAGTGTACAATGTGCATGCCGCTAAAATTCAGAAATGAATCCCGGTACGATCAAGGGAGTTATACAGTGTGGTAGCCCTCTACCCCCAACCATGAAGAAGGTTCACGTTTTAGCTGAAGGGCGTGCTTTTGAAGATATAAGAGCTGGAAGTTTCACCCTCTAGAAATTTCTATAACAGTCCAGAACATTCGAGAGTATTGTAGAGCATTTCACAACATTCCGGAACATCCCGGAATATTCTGGAACGTTCTGGAATATTTAGGAATAGTCTGGAACGTTCGGGAACCTCCCGGAACATCCCAGATCATTGTGGAACATTGTGAACCATTCGAAGCCTTTTTTATATGGGTGGGGCTACCCATTGGCAGGGGTAAACATATAAAACAAGATCTGTCGTGGGTTCGAAAGTCAGTTTAATCTCGTATCAACTCCCAGAGCGCAGCAGGGTACCCCAGCTAGTATATTTATATATATTTTGTCATCATCATCACTCTTGGCTCTTCTACCCCTGGTGGGTCTTGACCTCCTCAAGAGTCTTCCTCCACTCATGCCAGCTCTCTCTCCGGTTTAGTAGCTCCAAGGTAGAGGTATTTTGTATAATATTTTTTTGTAATCAACACAATAATTCAACTTTGTTTCAATTCCACTTTATATATTTTTATTCACTCCTGGGGAAGGTTCAGGTGAACCGAAACCGGTTGGATAAAGAAATAATAAAGTGGAATTGAAACAAAGTTATATTATCGTGTTTATTATAATTAAGTATTCCCACAAAGTGTTTGCTATATATAAGAAAATAATGTTTAATAAAATAAACTAAAAAAAATAATACATACATATTTTTTTAAATTTTCAGTGTTTATTTTTGTTATCTTAGTAATAAAACGATTTTTATAGTTTGTTTACTGTGCGTAATCTTAGATAAGCTAATAGGAGTCCGGAGAAATGGGTAATACCAAGTAAATGTTTAACTATTTCAAACAATCTGACCACTGGAATGTTGGCTAACCTAGTTGTATCGACCTTTCATTATATTGTTGTGGTTTTTCTGATTTTGTCACTTCGATTGATTGCATTGTGAATTGCGCATTGTGGTTGCATGAATATTGATAACTCTAACGCATTATAACTCACTTAACCATTATTTTATTATATAGTGGCGTTCGGTTTTCCTCATCAAGTTGATAATTGCATCATCATTTTCGATTACAAAGATTTCCATAAAATATTTGTTCATTTTTACAAAAACGGTTATTAAGCAAATACATTGCAAATCATTCCAATTTTTAAGTATTCAGAGTAAGTCAACCTTTTTTAAAATTAATTCCACTCAGGAGGCCCTGAGGAAAACAATTTCCCTCGTGGCCTATGTCATCTTTGGGGATTCTGTATGGAGGCTCTTTTCAGAGAAAGGAAGGGGAGGAAGAAATAAGGGGTAGAGGAAGGAAAAAGGTATGAGGGGTGGTAGGAATCGGGGGGTCAGTACACGCAGGAGTGACGGATGTATGAATCTATTCCTCCCACTGCGGTATCAGGCGATGGGTCGAGAAAGTCTCCCTCAACCAGTCTCTCCCGATCCGTCCCACCACGCTGGGTGGGCAAACGCATCCACCACCAAGACCTAGACAACCCTCACCCCATGCCCATGGCACCCCTGCTAAGTCACCAAACGTAGCGAACTACTTGGGGTGACCTATGGCAGGGTTGTTGGTTATCCAGTAAATGGTTCCCAGGGCGGTGGTACCCATTCAAGCCTCCCAAATTGAAAACCAAACCTAAATCTATTATTTTTTTGGTATAGGTATCATAACACACGGTATAGTAAGATTCTTGTGAAACATAAAAAAAAATATTTCAAAATTAATAAAATACTTGGATTTATATTAATTTTAATGTTTAAAAAAAAAACAACATTTTTCGTTAGCGATCGTTCATCAGGGTTTACTTAAAACCCCGTTTTAAAGTGCTTAAAACCAAGTACTTTATTAATTTAGAATTAAAATTGTGCCATTGCTGTGTTTGAAGACCAAAATTGTTATTACTGATGCGGTGTTTTACGTGTACCTCCGTGAATTCGGAAAACCCGAAGAGAGTCATTTTCTGAATAACTGCATTGTCTTCGTCAGTTTACATTGGCCTCTATTAGCATTTAAGGCAAATAACAACCATTGCATAGTCACCGCAAATCCCTTTGTGCAGCTCAGATAGCGTCTCCCATCTAACAGCACGTTTCCTGGTATTTATTTACCTTTACCGTTATGTTCGACGCCCTAGATGAACAGATTTGACACTGGATGCTGCACTCAGTCAAAAACTATCACCACTTAAACGAAAAGTTCAATCATTTAAACTGTTTATATTCAAGAGACGAGAGCCGATTCTATACCTTATTACTACGCCAGTCCATGACAAGATAATAAAATCTCTTATGGGGCTCAGAATTTTTGACATAAATAACGTTGGCTATGAACATAAACACCAAACCAATAATATTAGTTAAGAATGTGATAAAATTCACGTATTAAAAAAAATGTAGGCACTAAATTCAAACGACAAATTAGTATAACATAATACTCAAATTTCATTTCAAATGGGTTCCAACGTTCTCTTATTGTATTTGACACAAAATCACAAGGTTCAAGAAACCCTTGAAGATTGAATGCTGAAGACACTGAGCTAAATAACATTTTGATGTTTTCTCGTTTAAATTTTCAAAGGTTTCGACAAAATTGAGTCACGATTTAAGATGCCCCGAGGATAGACGACATAACATGATACTTCAGCCATGTGCCTTAGAAGCAGAAGATGATATTGTTAGTGATGTAACGACTGCATTTTCGTTACGTCGTAAACATAGGTTAAAAAAGTTACTTAATCGTAATCGCTCCAATATCTGTAAAAGTATCTGAAATACCGCAGCAATATAATATTTTCAACAGAGGTCGATTTGAGAGACATTTTGGATGTCTTTGGCAAATCAGTATTTCTTTCTAACGAAGAACAAATTTTTTTGTTCGGTTTTTGGAACAACTCATGTAGGTCTCATAGAAATCGCTGCATCTCCCTTTCTATCACATTGAGAAATATGATATAAACGCTGTTAGAAAGAAAAAACATCACGCTTTATATTCAAATACAAAAATTAACCACAAATGAATAAAATGTATACCTTTATGAAACCAAAGTTTGGAATCGCAATTTGAAATAAATTGATGAAACTTTGAGAAATTTTTATTAATTATTTTTACACGAAACGACAAAAAAGTGAAGTGACCATAACGTTTAAAATACATTTGTCTAATAAAATATCTATGTGTTTTTTTCTATACGAGTAATTAGTTAATAAGTAAGTTTTATATTTCAAAAATTAAATATTTATTTCGATTTATATGCTTTGAAAACGTATTTTATCACCTTTCAAACACAGTTTTTAGATTTCGGATGCGTTCAGAAATATTCTTTTACTTGGATTTTATTGTAAAGCGGATATATTTTGACCTTCCGATGAAAAAGGTCGGAGATCTGAGGGGTTAATCGTAACCGTCGATGTTAGAATCGTCGCATCACTAGAAATATTCACCATCATTGAAACAGGAGAAATTAAGACGTAGGCATGTAATGACGCTATAAAAATTGGAATCGTCAAATGGGCGATAAAACACCTTTATTCCTGGTTTGAATGGTCATTTTGAATGAGATGTTTTAACAGTGGGATCACGAAAATTTGTTTAACGTCCTGTTGTTCCATTCCGTCACGAATATTTCGATGCTAAGTTGGTATTTTCTATGCTTGTTATCCGACATCAAGTATATAAAAATGTACTAAAGATAAAATGCAAAAGATTTTTTTTTATGAGGCAATGTCTTGGACCCCCGGTAAACTTATAGTCAATTTAACGTATAAACATAACACTTTATATGGGTTTCACATAATTTTTCATTATAATGGGGAGTCTGCAGGACTAATGATATGAAATTTTGGTAGTCAACGTATCTTGTATTTAAGTTTTTTTTTATTATAATAACAATATACGCCGAAAGGTGTGCGAAAAAGATAATCGAATTTTGTACCAGGAAAATAAAAATGTTTAAGAGTATAATTTTTGCACTCATCTTGACAGCTTTTTTAAGCAATATATTTGCTAAACTTTATTCCACTGTTCTTTTTCTCCGACCGGATCGGTTTCAGACAATCTATAAATTTATGACAGTAGTGGCGCTGAATGTAAATAATTCTGTCCCAATTAAAAATGCAATCAGTCAATAAAGTGTTTGCGGCGTTCCATAAGTTATTGCTAATTAAAAAAACAAATTTACGCTGGAAAAAAATTCTATTCACGAAGCCGGACATGGCGGACGAAGAGGAAAATAAAAGAGTCTCGAATCCTTATGTTAACATTTTTTCTCGTTCAAAGGTGTTAAATAGCGAGTTAACATCGTGTACGGGAAATTACGAAGCATTTTTTGGTTATTTTTTAAAAATCTATGAAAAATACATTTAAATGCCTTTGCTTGAATTCAAAACAATTTCAGATATCTTTCAGAATATCATCACTTCGTAAAATGGCTATTTAATTAATTCTAGACCACACCAAGAAAATTAAAGCAATGAAAATTAAAAAATAAACCCAATTATTACAAAAATTTAAAGAAGGTAGTTTTATTTATTTATTTATATATTTACGGGTAAATAGTCCAATTAACAATGTAACAATAACACGAATAGAAAAAAAAGAGAGATCACAATGAAAGGAGATTACATATAGATGAAGAGCATTGAAAAAATACATATAATATAAAAGTACATAGAGAAGATAACTATAAGTAGCTTGAAGATGGATTTAAAAAGACTTTAAAAAACCACTTTGCGTAACGACTGCCGAAAGTCATTTAGGCTTACACCAAAAAATTCAATGCTTTGATTTGCGTTGACAAATCTCGACATTCTGGATAAAGGAGAATGATATCCATAATTAGTAGAATGTTGATTGAGGAACAGCAATTCATTATTTCGGAGTCTACGGGAAGGAATGTTGAACTGGATGAGTTGTAACAAAGCAGGTGTGTCAGTTAATACTGTTGATAATTTTGAAAATGCATATTAGATCAGAGTCCTTTCTACGTTTTTCTAAAGAGGAAATGTTTAAAGTTTGTTCAATTTCATCATACGAGTATTCTCCTCTTTCAAGTCCTAACCTCCAAGCAATTCCTCGTAGGAAGCGATGTTGTATAATAGTAGATTAATAATAGATTCAATGTTGTATAATACTAGCGAGCTCTCGTTAAATAAATTGTTACTATCTGCGTGTCCTTTACCATTCGTCCCCGTTCCCCTTTCGTTTCCCTTCCCCTCCAGCGTTCCCCCTCCACCTTCTACTTCGTTAACCCTCCCCCCTTCATCCTTCCCACCCTGCCACTAAACTATGTGAAATACACTTATTTTACAAACAACTGTCACGCCACCTATTGCGTATTTTTATGCAGATTTCATAACGCCAGAGCTCACCAGTACATATACAAACCTTTGCGGCGTGCGCACGACAATTCGCCAAAGTTTCATCTGAATCCGATGAATAATATCTATAGGAAATAATTACATAATGCCAGACCTCACTATTATATATAAAAACCAACGCGGGCATGCCCACTTCAAATTTCCAAAGTTTCATTGCAATCGGGTGAATGGTTTTAGTAACGCACAAGGGACAAACAAAGAAACATTTAGTTTTATGTATATAATTAATATATACAAAGAAAAAAAATGGGGGTTAAACGAGGACCGTGGTACTTGTAATTATTTTAATTTGCACAGATTTGACCTTCGATGATATTCATGAACATATATTTTTTTTACTGTAATTTGAATAAAATACTAAACATTCCGTATGTAAATCACATCGGTAAAGAATCATCTTTTTAAAAAAGGCAATAATTTTGCGACCTTGAGGTGTTACATCCCAGAAATGGCACCACATATACATTTTTTAATTTGCGTTATGTGTTTTACCAGCGACCCCTTTTCAGTATTGTTGATTTATTTATACAGATACCTAATTTAAAAATTAATTATTGATAAAGCAATAAAAAGTAATGATTACGCACAAGACTAATTATTCAAATCATTTTCGTGGAAAAAACTTAAGCGCTTTTATATTGGAGTTTACTAGTCTGGCTTGATTATTGATGGCTTCATTTATTTCTTAATTACAAATAAACATGTAAATAATCACCATTAAATGAAATGATAAAATATTATAAACTTTTCAAAGTGTAGGTTGGTTACAGAATAAATAATAAAATATTTAATAGAATATGGGCATAAGAAATACGCCCATTGGGTGGAGGTATACCAATAATTATTATTAAGACAACGCGTTGAACGAACGATTTAGATTATTATTTCCTTATGCTGAATGTAATATATTAATTTTATTCCTATCTAAACATAAATCCTTCAAATATTAGCCTTTATTTTAACTGCCTCCACTTCATCATTTGTAATAAGTCATATGAATACGAAAATCTATTTATTTCTGGTATGTATTATTATTTTAAATTTATTTATTACACGCCCTGATGGGCTTTTACATTATAATTTATAAGTTCAGTAATAAACAATGAAGAAAATATAATATAATGAGAAAAGAAAGTACACAATACAATGTAACAACAAAACAAATAATAAAATAAAAATACATATTATGTAAAAATGATAAGAAGTCTCATATTCAATATAAACAAAAATTGAAGAAATTATGTAAATCTATTTGTGCCTAAAAGAATAAAAGTGAAGTGAATATACAACATTTATACTGATTAGTTTTAAGATGAAATATATCACGTAGATTACAATATTAAATGTCAAAGTCGGATTAGGAATTAAGAAACTGTTTACAAATTTAGTAGCGGCGGACAATTAAATTGCAAAATGAGAAAACTTTTTTAATTTAAAAACTATTCAAAAGTTTAGCTTCTTAGAAAGTAGTAGAACTACAATTAATTGTTGTCAAATAATATTATCGGGCTGAAGAAAGCGGAGAAGGACAATGAGAAAATGACTCAAAAGAGAGGTTTTAATTTTGAGTATTATCTCTCAACAACTCAACAAGTTGATTTTAAAGCAGTTTTTTAAGTAAGAATTGTCGTATTTATTTATCAATATTTATTACGAAATGTAGGTTCACTTTAATAAGATTTACCAAACATAAAAATCAACATCACATTGATCTTATCTCGCAGCGATGTTATATTAGGAACCAAACATGTTTACATAATTTAGAATTGCGCATGGATCGCCCACAACCTCACGTTAAACATATCTCAATACGCATGCATTGTAACGTCCATTTTCCCTATTTCCTTCCGCCTCAGATCTCCACAAATCCCAATGAAAAATTTTCTTCTTATACTTCTGAATGTAGCTATAACTTTGTGGTTATCCATTATAGATAAATGAAACAATGTTACTTTGTTTGAACCACTTGTATATTTGTTTAAAGCCGACCGGTTTCGGAACGACCGTTCCTTCCTCGGGGCAAACGTATACTGATTTGACAATTACAAAATAGAGGGTGGGATCAATGTATTATTACTAAGGATTGTGGTAGGGGTGGAGGCGTTGCTAGGAAATAATGAAGGTGGGGGAACATATCCATGATTGGGTTGTAAGATGATGTTTTTTGTTTGTTGATAATAGATTCATTATTTTTAAGGGTTTTTATTTTATTTCCAAAACTTCTAAGTTATCTAATATCTTTTCCTTTATAGTTAATATGATGAATATTTATCCCCGTATTTTTTTTTTCAAAACTGTGCTTATAAATTTTAGTTAGTTTATAGTTATAGTTACTAAGTTAGTTAGTTAGGTTACAAAGTAACATTGTTTCATTTATCTAATTTTCTTCTTCTTCGTGCGCCCTATCATGTCCTCCGATATTGGCGATCACTCTGGTAAATGTATCTCTATCTTGCGCTGCCCGGAATAGCTCCTCCACACTTCTAATACCGGTCCACTCTCGTACATTTCGCAGCCAAGACATTTGTCTCCTACTAGACCCTCGGCGACCCTCTATCCTTTTGACCGACCCTCTTGCCTTTACTGAACGATTATTTAGCTATAATGTGGCATTCACATTGGATTACTTCTAAATTAACTAACAAAATGTGAAACAATTGTTTTTTAACACTTGGGTTATCCCGCGGAACGACTTACAAGTACCTATAATGATATGAGAATATAATGTGTAGCATGTTCTCACTCACGTGTTAATATATTCAGCGTGGCCTTTGAAGAAAGCCTTTATGATAATAACGAGGAATCTTTAGGAAGGCTCGGCATTCCTACGACTGACTAACTTATGTACCTGACTGAAATAAAATTATCCTCTGAATACCAAATCATTTTCGGTGGTATTATCTCGAATACCACGATCTCACATTTACGCGCTATTTATCACACTAAGAATGTTTTCTATGCTATTTTGTCCCAGATGAAGCAATTTAGTACACACATGTTTACTTAAACCTTTTCACCTTTACAATAAATAAAATTACACATGAAAAAAATAACAGAAGATTAAGCCTTGAACTCTCAAAATCATGAAAAAATGGTATGAAAAAAAAGTTGTCGTACCCATCAGTTATAAAAGATCTACAGGGGTATTACACTAAACAAAGTCCATAATGAAAAACTCGTCACAATACTCTCCAGATAGGTTCCTTCTCAAGTAATTAAATCAACGTGCTAAGAAAGTAAAGTTTTTTAACATTCGTTTAGGCATCCAGGGCATGGTTTGGGAAAAAAGGTTAAATTAGCAGCTTAGTCTAAAATCCTGGCAATATTTTTTGTCAATTTGATTTCAATTTTTCAAGCCTCACTCATCTCAGATGGCATTAATTTGTAATCGAACAATTTTGCGAAGTATTAATGGTTACAAAAAATCACAAACCGAACTACTGCATCGACTATTTTTTTTAGTTTATTGAAAAACACTTTTTAGTAATTTTTATTGTTTAACCTCTAAATGATACATATACCTTAGTAATTTCGTGTATTGAGAATGTTGAGAGGTTATAATACCCTGACTTCACCACTAACTCAAACAGACCGCAAACCAAAATCGCCGTTCGAAAAATTCGTAGCTTTCCTCAAAGTATTTACTTGCTATAGCGTGTTGTGTATGTATATCAGTGTTTATTATTCACGCTGCGCGATGTGGCTTTTCCTATCAAGATCAATCACTGTTTGTGGCTATGAATATCTCACGCATAAATTTACTCATCGGCATTTAGTGGGAAAAAAAGTTTCGATGAAGCAGATTGTATCTGGAATTTATCATGTAACCTATGTTTCAATTCTCGTGTAATGATTATTCGTCATTTCATTGGTCAAGGTCAACATTATGCGTAATCTCCATTGAGTTCGGAAAAGAAACAAATATAGCTAATTTAAAATCAGACTCACTTTCATACGCATAATTACCAAAAACAATACTTCGTGAGAGTCAATCTAAATATATATTATAATATACTAGTTTAAGTCCCTGGTGTTGCCTGGGCTTTTTGGTTTTTCTAAATATAATGTAGACTAGTGATTTATCTCTAATTTTGAAGGTCAAGTTTAGTGTATGCCCGGTTTTCTTTCACAGATACTTACATATATAAATGTAAATACTATAGCTGTCAATATGGGAGGCGGGTATGGGTACCGCCGCCCCGGGAACCAATTATTGGACAACCAACACCCCTGCCACAGGTCATTCCAAGTGGATCGCTACGTTTGGTGACTTGGCAGGGGTGCCCGGATTCGTGGGATGAGGTTTGTCTGGGTCTTAGTGGCGGATACGTTTGCCCAGCCACTGCGTGGCGGGCTGGATTGGTGGAGACTGATTGAGGGAGGCCTTTTGACCTCTCCATGGATTCTCCCGCCGGATTCTCCCGACCCTTCGCCTTGCACCGCAGTGTGAGGAATAGATTCATACGTCCGTCACTCCCTGCCACACTGACCCCCAGATTCCTACTCACCCCTCATACCTTTTTCCTTCCCATATCTTCTTCTCCTTCCTTTCCCTTAAAAAACCCCCCACACAGCATCCTCAAAGATGACATAGGCCCCTAGGGAAATTGTTTTCCTCGGTGCCTCCTGTGTGGAGCTAATGTAAAAAATAAAAAAAAGCTGATGTTCCTGGCGTCGCCCTGAAGCTCAAGTGTGCAAAATTCTATCAACCTCGGGATTAAACTTGTATAGAAACAAATCCACGCCACTCGTAAGACACACTCTTCTTTATATTCATAATTATATTTAACAGTAATTTTTTTATTGAAGAAGAAGATGATAAGTAATAATCTGAAAGAAATATGAAAGAGAACAAGATACAGAAAAACAGAAAAAGATAATGGTCGCAACTGGGTCTCGAACCCGGAACCTCTCGTCTATCCGGGACGTGTGTTTACCAATTCCGCCATTGCGCCCTACTGTCAAACCGTCATAATAGTCAATCTCATTTTTCAAACTTTAGAATGAACAATATTATCTTCAACTAATTTATTTCCCATATCATAGGCAACTACCCGTTTTATTGGAAACAATCATTTTAAGAATTGGTTTGCAACCTGAATAGCGTCACGGATAAATATTTAGTAATTCAGTAATTTTTTTATTTTTTTATTTTCACTCTTAAATGGGCTCTCTTCGGTCAAGTCACTAACTTTCAAAAATCACACTTCCTTCCACAGGCACAACCGGCATGTCTTTGGAATGAACTAACCATTGTTTTAAGAGGTTCCCTCGTAAAAGCTATCTTCAAGCAAAAACTAAAAGGCTCATTCTGCTGCCGTCTAGTTTGGCTAGCAGCGCATCTTTACTCATTTATTTTCCTTTTGTTCCCTCCCTCATTAGGAAGACAACTTGTTTCAAACAATCACACTATCACTCATACATTATACTAGAAGGTTGTAAGAAATGGAGGGTTGTTTTGACAAAGAGAATTGTCTACAAAAACTTTTTTATCATGGGAAAGTTTTAAGTGAATAATCACTCGAGGTTAAAGTATTATATGCATTCAATTAACTCCGAGATTAGATTAATAACAACATTTGTGAAAAGCTATCTTTATTTTTTTAAAGTCGAAAATTGTAAGAAGAGAATATAAAAATAAGTTTTCTTTTGTTTTATCTAATGTTACCCCCCCCCCCCCTAGATATAAAATAATACATACTTTAATGTTCTCGTTAGTACGTAGGTACGTAGAAAAAACACGTAATAAATGTTGATAGGGAATCGGAAATAAAGTTTCATTGGTATATAAATAAGTAGGGCTCTACTCAGATATATTAATGATAATAATGGCTATTTTATATATGTTATTTGTTTTTGGTGTGTTATGCCGTGTTGCGCTACCTCCGTCTTTAGCCAACGTTTCGGACAGCGTTGCAGTGTCCATCATCAGGGCAGATCCGGCAGACGTTGGCTAAATGAGGTAGCACAACACTGGATAACACCCCAAAAACAAATAACGAAAATACTTTTGGCCGTGAAAATCTAAAAACGTATATGGCTCTTTTACATTATATAAATTCCTATTTTGATACAGATGTTTCACTTTAACAAAATTTATCGTTTTCTTGAGCACAATATAAATATTTTGCTTTGTTAAAATGTCAGTGAGCCAAATCGAAGACACCTACCTACGTAGAGAACAAAAATTAAAAAAACCGTTCGGAGTAGAAATTTCTCTTTGTGACAACTCTCTATTGCTAATGTCTACATTTTCAACCTTTACAAATACCTTTACAAAAACATACCTTCTTTATGTTAAAAAATAAAATGAACGATTCCAAACCTGCCCATCATGATCTGCCTGATTTTACGATTGGCCTGCAACACATACACCGATTGCAGAATTTTGACGGCAGATTTGGAATCGTTGAAAAGCAGTTTTACCGGTAAAACCTTCATTTTATTTTTTTAACATAAGACGATACTTCCCGATGTGGCCAGGCGCATCATGATCTGCCTAATTTTACGATCGGCCACGACATGTGCATTAGTTTGGGGTAGAACACGGTTTGCCGGTGAGGTTTAAAGAATTATATGAATATTTATTTAACCTTTTTTTCTTGACTAATTTATGATTGAGCGCCTGTCTCTATTATTTATAATTGACCGTGGCAACCTTCAAAGGCAGTGTTCAGTGCAGTCTGTTGATAATCAAGCAGCGATCTGAATAATGCAATCGTCTTAAGGCGTTTTATGTTTATTACTATATAGTTATATACGACATGAATAATTGGACACGTAATTATAATGTTTAAAACATTCCTAACAATTCGCAATACTTTAATAGTCGTTATACAATTATTCAAAAGCGCATTAAAATTATAAAAACTCCAATTTGCATAAACGGTTTTAATAAACATTAATTAATCTTTCTATCAAGTTCCTGATCCCTGAGATTAAAGTAAAGAATTTATTTAAAAGCGGCCTCACGTTTTCTGCAGGCATTTTTAAATGTAGATTTAGACTTTAAATAATACGCAATTCAAATGGCCTGCTCGGTTCTTTGTTTTCATGCTACTCCTGAATATTCTATCTTTATTACCTATAATTTGAATGTCTCTGAATCCAACCGAGAATTCAAGAACTATGGTATTTTAACAACGGCTTTATTTAGAATACTAGCTGGTTCCCGGCATGCGTTGCTATGCCATTTAATAAAGAAATTTTTTCTCCCTGCGTGTCCTTTCCTATTCACTCCGTTACCCTTCCACCTCCCATTCCTCTCCGCCTTCTCCACCTTCCCTCTTTCCAGTCCACTTCCCCCCTTACCCGCGAACCCCCTTCCTGAGTCCCCCCCCCCTTCCACAAACTCCCTCCCCGAGTTATCTCCCCCCTTTCCCCCACCCTCCTTCCCCCCTGCATTCCATACATTCATTCCCGTACATTTAATTTTCAAACAGCTCGCATGCCACCTATTGCAATTTTTTTTTCAAATTTCATAATGCCAGACCTCACTTATACAAACCTTGTCCTGACAATAACGAACACAAAACAAAAAGAATTATCCAATTTGGTGCATTCGTTCGGAAGTTATGCGCGTACATACATTTCGGCGAATCATTTTTATTTATATGTAGATGTAGATGTAGAAGAAGAAGATAGATAGAACATAGATAGATAGATAGATTCAGAATTCCGAATAAAAATGATTGTTAACATTATTTGACCTGAAGTAAAAATCGAGGATTTTACTAATTAAAACGAAAGGAAATCAGGAAGCTGTGGTTAAAATATCTATTTTGTCAAAATTCATTCAAAAGTTAAAACATGAATAAATAATCGACTAATTGTATTAACCGAACTATAGTTTGGTGTTTTTCTTTTTAGTTAAAACCGGTGTTGCGTATATATTTCTGACTAATTTTTTTAGTTAAAACCGGTGTTGCGTATATATTTCTGACTAATTTTTTTAGTTAAAACCGGTGTTGCGTATATATTTCTGACTAATTTTTTTAGTTAAAACCGGTGTTGCGTATATATTTCTGACTAATTTTTTTAGTTAAAACCGGTGTTGCGTATATATTTCTGACTAATTTTTTTAGTTAAAACCGGTGTTGCGTATATATTTCTGACTAATTTTTTTAGTTAAAACCGGTGTTGCGTATATATTTCTGACTAATTTTTTTAGTTAAAACCGGTGTTGCGTATACATTTCTGACTAATTTTTTTAGTTAAAACCGGTGTTGCGTATATATTTCTGACTAATTTTTTTAGTTAAAACCGGTGTTGCGTATATATTTCTGACTAATTCATCATCCGAAAATAAAAATATTTTTTTTAAATTAAAATCAAACGTTTTGATTATATTCTACGGTGCCATTAGGCCCCCGAGTTAATTATTCAACAGTGTTTTCTCTAACGACTTTCTTTTCTTATTTATATCTCTATGGCACTACAGACAGCTGAAAAGTATAATAATAATAATAAAACGTTTATTCATCAATAGCTTTTTTTAGAATATAACATACCTATTTTGTTGTTTTTTCATTGATTCTATTGACGAAAAGGTTCAGGATTTCTCCTAGATTCAAAACAATTTATGATCTCTCCTAGAATGCAGCTGGTTTTCAGCAGTGCCTCAGTACTTGCTGTTTTCTTTATATGTTATACAATCATATAGATAAATGTATGCATCAACTACAGTGTTTCACGTATAAGAGTGCGCTGTCGTCTATGACATAACTATGGTAGGTGTGGTTGCCAGATTTAAAATATAAAGATATTAGTTAGTTCATGTTTACACCACCGCCAACTTATACTTGTAGCATTGTATGTATGTACAATATGTACACGTAGTATTTTTTCTATCCGTGGCGCCTTATATTTATTTTATACTTTTAATATAGGGCTCACATCGATATCGCATTTTACATTTATTTTATGTGCAAATATTGATTCCTTTATCATGATAATTTAATACTTGACATTTAAAACGCAAACACCGCCTTTCATCCACAAATAAAGAATTATTCGTTTATTATTATATATAGTTATAATGAGTACCTTCGTTCGCATTTTTTGGAATTTTATTTAAGGTTTTACGTTGAAAATAGGTGTTATTACACAAAAAATAGAGTTATCGAAATGATCCTAATACCGATACGATTACTGGTAAGGCTTTGTTTCTGGATCGTTTTGACCCTTAAATCAAAGAACCTACAAAAATTCATGATTATATTCAGCAGCCGAACGTTTTTTTGGCCGGGCCTTTTCTTTATTTTTGTCTAGACATATAGGTACATTTAGATTCGATCGGTGGACCTCTGTTTTATTCATTTCTGATTTTAGTTCAGGTTTTTTTTACTTACCAATAAAACTGAAGAAAAGACGATTGTTTTTAAAGGGCAGCCTGGTTTTTTCAATTTAAAAAGTAATTTGGATAGAGATCGAGAAATGGTCAGAAAGGTCTGACTTTGCTCTGGACCGGGAGGTTGCGGGTTCAAATCCTGAAGGGCTAAATAAAAGGCATTCAATATATTTGAGATTTTTAACACATTGGTTTTTTTTCGTCGTTCTATTAAATAACTTCAGTTCTAGGAAGGTTTTAGGATATACACAATATTGAAAATGGTAACAAGTGAGCGAGTGACATCTTAAAAATAAATTTTGATTCCAAGGGTTCTATTTATGGCCTCATTAAAAACTCCGTGGTGTTGTGGGTTATGTATTTAATTTTGATTCAGATTGCAGGTACTTTTACTCCTGAATGTCGATCGTAGAGTTTAATAGAAATCGCATAAATAGCTTTAAGAAACACTGATAAGTAAATACTTTTTGATGTGCTTTATATTCCTAAACCGGGGTACCCGGCTTCGCTCAGGGAGTTGATACGAGATTGAACTGACGCATGACGTTCGAACCCACGACGGATCTTGCTTTATATACCCCTACCAATGGGTAACCCCACCCATACAAAAAAAGGCTTCGAATGTTCCACAATGTTCCAGGACATTCCGTAACATTCGAAAGTGTTCTGGAATGTTCCACAATGAACTAGGATTTTCGGGATGTTTTCGAACGTTCCAGACTATTCCCGAACATTCCACAGCATTCCAGAATGTTTCGGGATGTTCTGGAATGTTTTGGAATGCTGTCAAATGTTCTGGACTGTTATAAAGATTTCTAGAGGGTGAAACTTCCAGGCCTTTTCTTCAAAAGCACACCCTTCAGGTAAAAACGGGATCTACTACACATAATCATCTTAATCGTATCGGGACTCGTTTTTGAGTTTTAGCGGCACGCACATTGTACACTAATATATATTGATTACCTTATTATTTCTATTCCCAATTTACTTTCGCCTCACAAAATTTCCTAATTGGGCGGGGGGGGGGGGGGGGGGGGGGGGCACAATAATCCTCTGACTCCAAGTAGATAAGGCTCAGTGAAAGGTGCCAGAGATATTGTTATATTTTCTATTTCGCAATGTTCCGACTTCTGAGTTAATCTTTCGATGCACGCACGAGCACATTAAATGAATATTGTCATGAGAAATGGAAGACAAGACATTCACTTTGCAGTAAATAACAAAGTGACATGAACTGCTTGCGTCTTAAATCTAGGTTGGCGCCATCTCGAATCATGGAAAGGTTATACTACGCGATTATCTTATATAGGTCACTTATACAACTTACACTGTGCAAGACTTTTATAGAGAACCTTTTTGGAAAATACTTTCAGAGATAAAGTTTCGTACAGCGCAGATGAAGAACCAATAAAATTGATGAACTTGTACTCCTGTATTGGTAAAGACAAACATTATATTACATGAGATGCGTTAGTTTTGCATTTTTATTCTCCCTCTTATAAACGTATCTCCTAGCTGAGTTCGTGATTTGCGAGGCGAGAATGAATACCGCCGCCCCGGGGACCATTTATTGGATAACCAGTACGTCTGCCATATGTCACCCCAAGTGGTTTACTTAGTTGGTGATTTAGTAGGGGTGCCCGGGTTCATGGAATGGGGTTTGTCTAGGTCTTGGCGGCGATGACCTGAATACACTGAACCCCAGATTCCTATCACCTTCAAACCGTTTTCCTTCCCAGAACTCTTCTTTCCTTCATTTCCTTAAACAAAAACCTCCACACAGCAAAAATGACATAGGCCCTAAAGGAAATTATTTTCCTCAGGAAATGTGTGGAGATCATGTTAAAAAAAGCGAAAGTCGTTTAGAAAAAAATGCAGTCATCGGATCGACGAAGCATTCATCGCAATCCATTTCAAAAGTTCCACAATTATGATAGTTTCCTTTATCGAAAAGTGCCAACTCAATTCGGTCTACCATTAAAAGAATTTCATGCATTCACCAGTATTATAGGAATTCGACTATAAAGCAAAGGTTTTATCTCCGGTCACTTATTACCGGTCCATTATTTGTTTAAATATCTTGGAAATTGAACCAATCTACGATCTAAAGATACTCAAAAGGATATGCAAATAGAAGCCTACTAAAATTTAACTATGTTACTGCTGAATGTTATTAAGAAATCCATTCGCTACATATCTTCCCGTTTATCCGATTAATGTTTAACATTCGATAGTCATTACAATTGATTAATAGTTAACCAATGATACCGATCACTTATTAATAGCTGTGATAACACTGTTTGAACATCATGAATACCGCCAGCATCATTTATCTTCGCCGACACGAGTTCAATTAATTGCACAGACCCTTATCCAGTACCTACATTATGTACAAGGCAATACTGCGCAGTCATTTGTCCTCATAATATTGCATGCTGAACGTCACCTAGACATTACAAACATTAGAGATTTCCTTCTTAATTAATATTAAACTTATATTAATGAACGTATTAATAATGAGCCCGCTTTCATCGCTGTGAACTAATTTCAAGTTGCAGTAAGTTCATTGACCAGTTTTATTTATTAAGTAAAAGTGCATGAAATTTATCTTCTAAACCTCTCTCTACTTTTTAGTAACAGTGCTACGCCTGGCCGTACGACATAAAACGTGATAACTTCCAATGTACACAATCACAAAACAAGAATTATCAAATAAAATGAATTTTCATGTTTTTTATTTGAACAATAATGACCAAAATACGAGTTTTTTCGAGTCCGTCATATCATCTCACCCACACGGACACTCATGTGACGATGTAACCGTAAATGAACAAGTTTTTAGGTAACTCTTCGACTTAATGGAATCAGTGGAATAGAGTTTTAGTAGGACGCTCAATGAAATGGTGCATGTTTTCATAGTAACTCGCAATGACATTTTTCAATTTGAAATTAATCTATCGAGTTTAGGTAGATTTTTCATTAGCGTCGTTTTGTTATTTCAAAAGCACGCAACAGTTTGGCCACACATAAGTAAGAGTATTTAAATGATGGGAAATTGTAAATTAATATTTGACCGTCTGAAATTAAGATCTTAAAGCTGAGGCGGATTTAGCTGTCAATATGTAAATGTAAAAATTGTCCCTTGTTACGTTTATGTAATTTAGCTAACTTCTGACGGCATATTATGCTCAAAACCGGAATAATCCTCCAGATCAAAGGATTAGGTAGTTCTGAGTTCAAGATTTCGACCCTGGTCTGGGCTTTTTTGTTATATTTTTTTCTCTTTAGCCACACTTTTTTCCCTTTTATACAAGTAGCTTATACCTGAAATAAGTTTAATCAATAAAAGGAAGATCAAAAATTGAATTGAATTATGTGTAATTTGTTGTTGAAAATTAAATAATCAGGAATTCTGTGAACAGGGGACCTCGTTTCCAAAGAAATATGTTTCTAACTTAATCTTTAAAAAAAAAAAAATTAAAACCAAAATTTTATTACAAAATCATAAGATTTGAATGTAAATTCATACCTCTTTGAAAATAAAGATACTTAATACTAATAAATTTTTATTTTGTATATACAGTTATTCTAATAAAAATTGAAATAGTTACATACTTAATTATAAACCATAAATATTTCGCGTAACATTTTTTTTTCAAATAAGGAATTATACCATTTGTCTAAATAAACGGCAACACTTCGTGAAAATTCTTTTTTAAACGTTCTTCCGATGGGTAGGTACCATAATATTGATAGTAGGTATCCAAGGCGGGCTGATGCCTTCAACCGAAAACGGACGAACACACAAACAAATTTATGGACACGTGAAATGACAGTCAAAAAATATCTAAAACAGTATATCTAACACGGTCGATCGATAAAGGTTTTATCGATAATTCCGGTAGCTTGTCATCGTTCTCGAGCAAGACTGCAGATCGCTAAGGAACAAATCACAGTTAATAATGACTAAGGACGAGTTTTTTCACAGAACAACTTCAAATTTCGAAGACAACTTCTGGATTCTGTGAAAGTTCCATTCAAGTTCGGTTATTCTGTCATCATGGGAGAGTTTGTTTGACAGAACTGAAATAATAACAGAACTTGAATAAAACTTTCGCGATTTCGAAATTCGATGAATTGATAAAATTCTGTGAAACAACTGGCCCGTTTGTGATAATTAATTCGGCGTGAACTATTGTTTTTAAGTCAGTGTTCTGCAGTCGGCTCGAGAACGGTGACAAGTTATCGACATTATCGATAAATTCTGTATCTATCGACCGTGCTAAATACCCAGATGTGTACAACATGTGACTATGCTAAAAATCCCTTTCTGAACGTGAGAATAGCGAGTTACGTGCGGCCTTCCAAATACTTGGTCGGCGGCCAGTGTTGTGTTAAAGAGGCCGGTCGGTAAAAAAACCTCATCTTAATTTTATTAACCTACAAAGATAATATTATGGTAAGACTGCTATTGATTACTTCCAACGGACATTGATTAAAATGTTCAGATTGATTGGCGCCAGACGAATCTAAGTGGTCCAACAGAAGCCTGCTAATTCAATCACTCAATAAACCTGGATTTTGGTTACCTGCTAACTTCTTACTGGCTATCGAAGTTGATACGTACCTACTCCGAGATTAGGGGAGGTTACATTGCCAAACTACGAGTAAATTAATAATAAGATTAATTATCTAAACCTGTTTCGATGTATGTAAACAACAACTCATAAAATTTTGTATTGATCATTTTAATTGAATATATCAGTCTATTTTCTGAGGAATGCTATAATATACCCTTTGACTAAACTGTAATAAGTGTAAAAAAAATTACAACTGTGACAAATAATTAGATTTTTTTAATACATTAATGGATAGATTAATGGTTAGTAATACCACATCACAAGAGTATAAGTGATTTAATGAAAACGTCATTCCTGAAAGACGGTACCATCAAGTAAATCAAATACAAATCATGTCAACGCAAGTAAATGCCCGACTCAGAACATACATTGTCTTTTGAGGCGGGTAATTTTTGTATATGTGTAAAAGTATGCATTTAAAAAAAGCACCAGGTTGCCGGCAAAGTAATCTGAAGAGAAAATGTAAATTAATATAACTTATAAGTAATATAAAATTGAAACTGAATAAAACCGAAATAAAACGAATGCAACAGAATGAAACTGAATGAAACTGAATGAAACTCAGTGAAACGCAGTGAAACTCAGTGAAACTCAGTGAAACTCAGTGAAACTCAGTGAAACTCAGTGAAACTCAGTGAAACTCAGTGAAACTCAGTGAAACGCTCGGTGTAACTGAATGAAATCGAAAGAATATGAATGAAACCTATGGGAAACCTCGAAGGAAACCGAATAAATCCAAATGAAATCGATTAAAACCGAATAATATATAATAAAAGAAGGAGTGTGTGCCAGGAGTGGTTTACGAGGTAGATCATCTTATTTCCCTACTTTATTCGTAATGGTTTCCCTACTTTATTCCCGGGTTTCCCTACTGATTCGTAACTAAATTCGGATATTGAAAGAAGGGTGAATGCAGGTAACTCTATTAATGGAGGACTGAACGCCGTTGGCAGCAACAAAAAACTGTCCAAAGACGCGAAACTAGCCGTCCATAATGGAGTACTGGTACCTACCCTGATGTATGGCAGTGAGGCATGGAACTGGCAGAGGAAGGATGAAAGTAGACTGAACGCTGTAGAAATGAGATCCCTGAGGCGTATGTGTGGTAAAACCATGTATGATCGTGTGAGAAATGTGGAAATCCGCAAAGAATTCAAGGCTGATGTAAGCGTGATGAGTAAGATCAAGAAAGGAACGCTCCGATGGTTTGGGCATGTAGAACGAATGAACGAGGAAAGGAGTGTAAGGAGAATATATGACGCAAATGTGAATGGTAGAAGAAGTCGAGGACGCCCAAGAAAGACATGGCACGACCAAGTGAATCAGATACTTGAGTCGGGCCATGTCAAGAGTCAGAATAATAGAAGAGAATGTATGAGACGTTGTATGAATGTAAACGAGGCAAGGAATGTGTGCCAAGACCGGGATGTTTGGCGGTCCGTCCTCTCTGCCTACCCCTGCGGGGAAACGGCGTGATGGTTAGTTAGTTAGTTAGTTAGTTATTCGTAATGGCCATTTGAAGTACGTAAATCTAAATCTTAAATTTGCAAATTACAATTTATATCTAACAAGCAGAATTCCCGGCAATATCGGGTTCCGATTTCGGATTGCAATCTTAAATAAATATAAAACACAATTCTAAAGACGAACTTCACAACAATTGCCTTATCCTATTCAAGTTTATGTTGACGTGTATTATGTACCATAAAACGTTACGTTAGCAAGCAACTACTGGCAGTGCCGTAACTAGACAGGTGAAACAGATAACCTTACACAGGGCGCAATAAAAGTTAGTTATGATATTGTTTACTCGCAGTTACTATGTTGTGGCAGACGGACCCCAGACACTCACTAAAAGGAAAATAAATAACAAAATACGAAAACCACATTCATTTTTTGCAAAAAAATGGACTTTTCATAAAATATTTCCAAATTTTATTGCTTTTTTACATTATCTCCACACAGGAGGCTCAGAGGAAAATAATTCCCCTCAAGGTCTATGTCATCATTGGGGATGGTGTATGAAGGGTATTTTAGGAAAGGAAGGAGAGGAAATTCTCGGAAGGAAAAAGGTGTGAGGGGTGGGTATGAATCTGAGGGCAGTGTGTCCGGGAGTGACGGACGTATTATTAATATCCCTCCCACTGCGGTGTAAGGTGATGTTCTGAGAGAGCCCTGCTGGAGGGGTCAAAACGTCTATCTCAATCAATCTCTTCTGAATTGGCCTGCCACGCAGTTGATGTCGCATCCGCCGCCAAGACCCAAGACAAACCTCACACTATGAACCCGGGCACCATGCTAAATCACCAAACGTAGCGAACCACTTGGGGTGGCCTATGGCAAAGGTGTAGGTTAACAATAAATGGTTCCCGGGCGACGGTACCCGCACATTTTTGTTTTAAAACCGGAATTAAAAAACGGTCAAAATGTTAAAATGCTAGTGGTGACGTTTTGAATTTATTGAGAAATTAAAATTTACAATTTGGGAGGCGGGAATGGGTACCGCCGCCCCGGGAACCTTTATTGGATAACCAACACCTCTGCCATAGGTCACCCCAAGTGGTTCGCTACGTTTGGTGATTTAGCAGGGGTGCCCGGGTTCATGGGGTGAGGTTTGTCTCAGTCTTGAAGGCGGATGACCAGGACATACTGAACCCCAGATTCCTACCCACCCCTTAAATCCTTTTCCTTCCCAGAACTCTCCTCTCCTTCCTTTCCTTAAAAAAACCCTCCACACAGCATCCTCAAAGATGACATAGGCCCTGAGGGAAATTATTTTCCTCAGGGCCTCCTGTGTGGAGCTCATGTAAAAAAAAAAAAAAAAAGGTAGGTACCTACTTGCGTAAAAAAAAAGGCAACTCAAAAATGAGTATTTTATATATATTTAGTAATTAAATTCCACCAATGTGAGCTTTTACATATGTTATGACTCAAACATATATATACTGATATGGTAATAATACAGGAGTGGCACTGAGTAAATAATTAGCTCGTACAGACAGAACCAATGAGTGATGTTTATAGTACATTTTTAAACATATTATACGTACAGTTGGAAACATTTTTGCCCGTTCGTGTTTGGAAAAATTAATGCCTAAATACCTAGTCCCGCCCCTGCCACGTTCTCTATCGTCCAGAAGACACTCAGTATTCATGATGTTCCACGCAGCTGATCCAATTGAAGTTAAAATCTCGCATTCCGCCACTTACACAAATATTCCACAAATTGTTAGGTCAGAACTTCCTCCTTGCTCGCTAGTGCCGTACACAATTCAAGGACAGCTGATCACTAATCACAGAGCATGCGTCGCTAACAATCATCGACCGGCTTCATGCATAATGCACTTTTTATCAACTGAAACTAATGCCGAATTAAAATGAACATGCTGAATAATATTATATACATAAATCATTCGTATTAATAATACGTCAAAATGTCCAACGCACCACTGGACCGATAAAAAAATTGAGCTTTCGTCTTTTATAAGCATTGTGCTGTACACTGTAGATCAGGGTTTCTTAAAGTAGGGTCCAAGACATGAGTGTCAGGGGTCCACATCGAAGTTCCTTATCGAATTTAACGTGCTCACTTTTGCGTTCGTTGTTTTCTTTTCCTACAAATTTCGTCGACAGGGGTCCGCGGATATTTTCAAATTCTGAAAGGGGTCTACATAATCTACATAATGACTGAAGATTTATTCTATGTGCAATAACAACGTAACAATAAGGCATTTCCACAATTTTTTTTAATGTCGAAAAAAATAATTAAGGTATTTTAAGGAAGGATTTAAAATTTGTTTTTGTTCGTGAAGATGTCGTTGTTGACGTCAGGCCGGCCAACATCGGTGACAGCCATATTACCAGCCCGTAGCATTTTTGGAATTGCGGTTTAAGATCATTTTTTAAATCAATAATTCTTAATGTTAATATTAAAACCACACATTTTTACTACGATGATTAGAATCGGAAAAATAAACTTTAAATCGTCCATATATTTTAAACGGTATTCATAGTACCTACCTTATCATTTTAGATTATGATTAAATGGGTACATTTTATCATTAAAATCTCTTGCGCATGCGAGATTTGAATATGATAATATTATCATCTCACCTAATCCAAAAAAAACATCAACATCAACTTGTGGAAATTTGTTAATAATTCACTTAAAATCTACCTCCCTCAAGGCATTTTTTCTTACTTTCCTCTGCCTCCTGGGAACGAGGCCAGTCAGGCCGGTCGCCAAATTACCGTAATATGGGCTTCATCAAGCCGAGCCCCGAACAAATTCGATCAGCGAGATGGGGCTCGCGATAACTAATCTTCGATATTGCAATATGTAACGTTGGGTGTGGGGTCCAAGATAGAGTCTTCTGTGCAGCCGAAAACTTTAATAACTGGCTTCGTTAAGTCGTATTTGCTGCCTACCTTGATCACCACCCTATAAACATAAAAGTGCCTTGAAGCCTTCGTCAGATTGGAGTGAAATATTCAGCGTGAGAAGTGTTAATACATTCGTTCAGAGGGCTGGGTGCCTTTAGTCTCAATCATGGAGGAAAGGAGAGAGCTCTCTTCTTTCCTCTGTGGTCTCGACCGCCATTTTGTTTTAATAACAGATTTTTAAATAGTTGAGGGATTAAATGCAAGGTGGTTAAAATCCATATTTTTCAGTGAACAGCAGAACAAGAAAAAAAATAAAACTACTAATGAAGGATTATATTTTATGAAATATTATTTTTAAATTTCAAATGAGAAATTAAGCAATGTTTTCCAAAGAAAAGTCACTATCATAATGACAATTCTCTTTTCAAACTTTCTTTAGACAGGTAGAAAATATTTTTTAAAAATGCGAAAATTGCAACGCACTCAAAATCTCTTCGGAATGTTACTTTTAGAACTACCACTCCCCAAAGGGCTTCGAATTTTCAACGCGTATCTAAACACACGTTGTCACGTAACAAAGTACTTCAGGTGTGTGTACGTGATTAGCTGTACGTATTTGGTTGTCTGAATAAGGTTCGAAATACACAAAACTGTCAGGCAGAATGAACGATGCATTATTTATGTTAAATAACCTCTCAAATATCACAATAACAGATACGAAACCGAAGAATTTCTAACTTTCTTCTGTCTTAGCCCTTGGGCGTTCTTGTGTTCGTTGTGGAAGTGTCGAAGTACTACAATTTGCAGAAAATATGACTGCTTCTAAACTTGTAATGGACTTCCTTGTTCCCAGTACAGTCTGTTGGGTTTAATTGACGTTTCTATACAATTCTGGTTTATTTCAATGTTCTGAAACATAATTCACAGTGCTTGAGCAAACAAGCTAAGAATTTATCTATCACACACTCGAGGCAAGTCTTTTCTGTACCCTATTCGATGATTTATGGCACGTTGAAATCGCGCTGAGAACTAAGAACCAACGTAATGCAGTGCCGATAGCAAATAAATGTATTTATTATCGATGCCATGCGGGTGTTTACTCTGAGACTCGCATTTAATAATCGAAATATCTACCACAAAAAAATTATCTTTAGGATCAAACCTTCCAACAATATGACCAATTTTTAATGTTAAAGGATAAGAATTATTTTGACTTATTTGAACAAATATTCATAAGTGTCCATCTCTTTACCGTAGAAGGCAAGGGAGAAGTCTCAAACGTCATCTATGTCATTAAAAATACATCGTACATACTCGATCTGTATTTTATCTTTATTATTTTTATTTTATTGTGTAATGTTAATGGGTTAATGGGATGAGGTTTGTCTACGTCTGATGACCAGGACACACTGAACCCCTGATTCCTACCCACCCTTAAACCCTTTTCCTTCCCATAACTTTCCTCTCCTTCCTTTCCCTAAAAAAACTCTCCACACAGCATCCCCAAAGATGACATAGGCCCTCAGGGACATTATTTTCCTCAGGGCCTCCTGTGTGGAGCTCATGTAAAAAAAAAATGTTGTCAAACTAAGAACAAGCTACGGGTAAAAATTCGCATTATTTGAAAATAATACTAGGTACCTATATAATACCTACAATTTTTTTTTTAAATCAAGAGACCCAACTGCTCCCGTCTGGAGCCCTTTATGCTTTAGCATCACCGATTTGGGTATGTTGTGAGGCTGAAGATAATGGAGAGGAGAATTAGATGATAAATAGGTAGGTAACGAAGTATTTGGCTACTCAGATCTAGTAACCAAATACATTTCAAGCAACGTTTCAATTCTAAAAAGTGGTGTTACACCCGGGCGATGCACCAGGTTGGGGCAAATATACCTTATAGTGTTTTTAAATTAATAAATTAAGTTATGACACAATCTCTACATATTAGGTATAAATTAAAGTCCTCCGCCGTGTCTGTCTGGCGTTCAGTAGTTTTGAGTTCATTGCTGTTCGCAATAAACTCAAAACTACTGAACGGATTTTCATGCGGTTTTCATCAATATATAGAGTGATTCGTGAGGAAGGGTATATAATTTGTCAAGGTTTTGTGTAAATTGTTTGAAATATATAATGGCAAAGGGGAGGTGTGGATTTGATTTGCAGCACAGCGATGCGTGGCAGGTTCAGCTAGTTAAATAAAATAAAATTTACTTGCGCACCCCGAGATTTGAACCAAAGACCTTCGGATTTTTAGTCAAGAGCCTTACCCTTCGGCCACGGAGGCATATTTTTTTATATAAAAATATATTTAGAGAGTATTATACTGCCTACTGAAGCTACGCTAGTAGCAACACCCGGTCGGCAACAGGTAGAGCGTTAGAAGTGAAACCTTCAGAAAACTAAAGTAGACAAGGGTGAGGAGGTTACGAAGCACCGCTTAAAGAGAAGACCGATTATACTATCTCATTCTCTCGCAGGCTAAATCCTAATGATATATGTGTTTGTCTCTTTTTACTGTCGCTATTTTTCGTTTCATCGAGTTTTGAATCACAATGGTGCTAAAGAAGTTTTCACTTCAAAAATAAAAGTTATTTATACATAGTTATTTATTATTTAAAATAATATTTTAAATGAAAGCATTCAGCCACGCAATAAAAAAAAAACAATGAAAAATAGTGTTTTTTTCGGAAGTAGTTTTTCAAAGTATCAATTTATTTTTTATGAGAATGATAACTTGTCAGAAAAAAAAACTTTAAAAAACGAATGTTTGCACTTTTCTTCCGTATTTGTATACATTAGTGTCTAATTTGACTGTATCTGTAATATGGTATACAATAATATAAATGTCCAAGAGATAAATGTATGGTAATTCTTATACAGTTTGTCGCCGCGCGTATTATCGAGCTTCGCATTTCGGTCACCTGCATTATTCATGAAGAGTCGGGACAAATAAACACCACCGCGCGCCGTAAGTAATTGATTTTGCCGGATACAGAAAATCGGCTTATAATGATGATGAATAAGATTTTGAACTCGAATAATCCCGGGATAACTTTTTGTTTTAAAAATTCTCCGAGACTTGTTTAAAACATCGCACCCTTCAAGAATTAATAAAATACTCATTAATTATTTGAAAGTAAAATTCAGATTTTGGATTAGAGTATCTTCTTATGTTGTGAACAAGAAGGACTCGTAGATATATTTCAGGAACAATTTTTTTTTAAATTTTCCAAATTTTAAAATTTTTCCTTTGTATACGTGTGGCTCCCTTGTAACCAAAATGTTATTTTACTAAAGCAAACAAAATAATTTTAAAATGTGTCTTTAGATTAGTTGTTTGTTATTCGTTTTTAGAGTTGATTGCTGTTTTTTCCAAGTTAATTGATTTTAGTCTCAAGGAGTTGTGGGTATTTTGCAAACTTTGTCATGCGGTTGTTCAAATGGGTTAAGTTTTTTTCTCACAAACCTTACATGTTTGTGTCGTTTATTTACTTAATACCCACAAACCATTAGTTAAATTAATATAACGATGTGGGGTAAATATATAAAATTTTATTAAAAAGCTTTAAGCTCAGGTAGGCAGGCAGCTTTTTTCTTACATTAGCTCCACACAGAAGGCCCTGACGAAAATAATTCCCCTCGGACCCTTTGTCATCTTTGGGGATGCTGTGGGTATTAGGGGTGAGTAGGAATCTGGGGTTAGTATGTCCAGGAGTGAAGAAAGCATTAATCCATCCCTCCCACTGCGGTGCAAAGCGATTTTTCGAGAGGGTACAGTTGGAGACGTCAAAGGGACTCCCTCAATCTAATTGGAATTTTGAAAATTTTTCTTTCAACCTTCAGAGACTAACAAAACAAAAACTTTTGGAAACTGCACGGCAATTATTTTTTGACGAAGGGTAAAACTTTTACGAACACGTTTAACGTTTCTAGGCAATTAAATATATCTAATGTTGACAATTTTGGTTGATTCTACTTGCTAACAATCACCTGTTTTTAGTCTGTTTAAATAAAATGTTCTCTGCTATTTTAACATTTTATAACATTCTATCTATACCTTCAGAGTACTTACGGTTCTTTTTTTTGGTTGTAAAACATATTAAATAAATGTACCTATCCTATACTTAAATACTAGCTTTTATAATACATACATCTTTTATTCCGAGTATTATAAACCTAGCATATTATTTAACTGTCATACGAGTACATATTTCTTTTCAATATTATCTCATTGTACTTCTAATAATAACTGTATCACTTCAGCGATTTTATTTTTGTAAACTTATTCACTCTTATGTTGTTTTAAATATAATACTGATTCCCCTTGTGTACCACTGTATACTTGTTATCTCATGAATCACTTTAATGAAAAAGTCATTTTGTGGCGACAAAATAAATAAATAAATAAATATGTTCAGTTTTAAAACAATACCTCCATGGCAAATTGTGGAGCCCATTTCTGCATACATTAAAAGATAAAACACGGTGTTTTTTTAGCCGGTAAATCTGAATGCATGGATTGGATTGCAGCTGTGATTAGTAACATTAATAAATAAACAAAAAAAACACGCAATTGATTACACACAGACTAAAACAGGATGTTTTACCGGCGCCAGTTTTTTCTAACCCTAAAAAATTATAAGTGGTCCATGGACATTAATAAGCTTAAGTCGTATGATATGTGTGTGCATATTACTGTATCAATCTCGAGATTTCCAGATACCAACACCGCCCGATTTGTTCATGCTTTGTTTCCCATATCCGCTCTCGGGGCGATTTAGCGTCACGCGTACCATGTCGCCTGGGTAGTGGGTTCACCTTTTAGACTGACTGACCAAGTCAACTAACTTAATAACCCTGGCCATTGTACAAGACCACCCAGTACTTCAAGTAACCACGATAAATCAAAGCGCAAGTATTCATATTTATTGTTCCTTTTATTTCCCTCGCAATGCTAAACCAGACAAAACAAACTAATGCGAAAACAGAACAAGTTAGAAAGAGTTCGGCAGAATGATTTGAAAATGTTATCTATTCTACTTGAATTTTAAATTATTATTGTGTACAGTGTTATCGGGTATGGTACCAGTACCTTTTATGGCTTTTATGACTTATGCGGAATTACGCTCTGTTTACCGGAAGAAATCGCTTTAAAAACAAACGAATTAAATAGGAAACATAGGGCCTTGCAACTAATCTAAATTTTCTCTCTAATCACCGCTGAATGAATAGACATAGTAACACAATAGACATAATCATAGACCGCATAACGCCGCACTTGCCCAACTACCAAATAAATAATTAAGCAGTCAAAAGGGCAAAAAATAGTATGAAATCAATTATTGTGACCATAAAAGTATATATTTAGTCCTTCCCCTCAAATGACCCTTTTGACAACATTACTGTCTCCTGTACGTAATGCAATAATTATTATTAATTTCGTTTATAAACTTGAAATGCGTATTAATAATATTTACTTCATTCGCCAAGCAATTACTTGCACATTTATAAAAAAGAAAAACGTATATACTATCGGTAACAAATTACCTCACATGTTCCTTTGACCCTTTGCCGCACACGAATGCAGCAACAAGAAACAAATGTCTTATACACTCCGATACAATTATATCATGAAACTGGGTGATGCGGTCAAAGGGCCTAATTCTTTCATGAGAAGATTTAACTATTACGGTCACTTTTTTTCTGCGTTGACTGCCAAATTTAATTATTTATTTGTTAGTTGGGAGTGGCTCGGTGCGTTGCGTGTGCGTCTTGAGGATGTAGCCAAAGCATTCCAATCTGATTCCACTTTTTTAGGTTCCTTGCTTTCCAATACCGCGTGTTTCCGCCAAACTTGTTTAACTCGTCCGTCCAGCTGCCTCTGGGGCGGCCTTGGGACCCCGTGATTCATCTCCGCGCCACTGAATGATGAGATTTGACCATCCTCCGAGCGACCGCGACGTCCTGCCCATTGCCATTTCCTTATTTGGCGTGTGTAACAATTATGTCGGTTACTTGCTTTTATCGTTTCCTTATCCATCGTTTCTTTACCGATGTCTTTGTATGATACCCTACATGCAACTTTCCATCCTATGTTACTTAACTGTCAGCTTTCGAACCCCATTTGCATCGAATGCCCACAATTTTGCACTAATATTTTTTTATTAATATTGTGCTCCATAACTTTTACTAATAGATACACGTTCGTAATTTATGATTAAGGGTTCTAAGATCTCTTCCTGAGCTTTGATTTGTAATTAGTTTAATTACATAGAACATATGAAATATTTAAACAATAAAAGTTTCTCGGAGTTTGCCAATCATTTGTTGAGGACGAGTCATACTTTTGACTTCAATAGTGGAATTGAGTTATTACATTGTAATTTTAAAGGTGCTCAGTTGGACAAATTGGAAATCTTAGAAATCAGAAAGAGCGTTAAGGGAATTATTCCCTTTGTAAAATGTGTCCTATTGTCTTTCTCCCTCTACCCATTCTCACCTTTCCGTTGACACCGGAGTCTATGTCTATTATTTATATTTAGATTTAAGTAAACCCTGAAGAAGTGAGCGTTGCTCATGAAACATGTCGGTTTTTTTATAAATGATAAACGTGGTAAAACTTAGTATTCTATTAATTTTGAATTAAACAGACCTTTTGACTATCACGCCCGCAGCGATATATAGGGTTTAGAATCCTTCCCTTTACTAACATCAAACTTCGAAACCTTGTGTGATTCCTGTATCCAATTCATAAACCTGTCGTTTTTTCACAAGACAGAAAACATAACAAGCGACCATTGAGGTATATATCCCTCAATGCAAGCGGCAGTGGAATATTTTGGAAAGAAGTTTTGATTTCAGCGTAACCGAAAACATTTTTTTATAAATCTTCAATTTCAATGGAATAACTTCGCCATGTTGCCTGACGCAAATAACGACCTGATGTATGAGTGGTTTGTTGAGACTGTTTTTTAATCTTTTTGCTTTCGCACAAGAGGGTTGATTCGGTAATTGGATACTTCAGTCTTTGAAAGATTTGGGTGCCTTGTTATTGTTATGTGCTTTTACTTTTGCCGAACTCCGAGCTGAAATACAAATGCAAAACCAATCATTCAAGTTGCCAGCTTCAAACAAATAATTATCCAGAAGAGTCGAAAGCTCAGATCAAAAGATTATATCGATTCATTTTAAAATACGCATTGGAAAAGAGTTATATTCGTTCTTTAAATTTATCAATTTTTAATAATGACGAGATACCTACGTACCGATACTTTCATCTAAATACGTAACAGTGTACTCTAGATATTTTTATTTTATTATGTCATACAATTTTAAAGTACACTTTTATGTTTTTTTCTTGATTACCATACTAGGCTAATGCCCGTGTTAAGGTAATAATAAGTATCAAAATGTACATAGGCTAATGAAAAATGAAATCTTAGCCTACAATGTTTTTTTAATGATAATATCAAAGAATGCCGCTTTTGGCTATGTAAAAACTACTTACATTTTCTCGTTACGCGTAGATCATTTAGGGAATTTAAGCATGGACCTGAATAAAATGTTATAATTAGTTGCTAAAATACCCACAAAGATCAAATTAGTCCGGTAAACACCAGCGGCATTCCTAATAAATATGTTTTAAATTTTACACAACTATTAATGTAGGGTAAATGGTTGTTTATCAGTTGAACAAATTTTAAAACATTATTGTAGAAAGAAATCACTTTGTGGTTTGACATTTTTAATAAAATAAAATCCTTTTTTATTTTAAACCTCGAGATTTATTAATTTATGAACCGACCGTTTTTTTTTTTTTTTTTTTTTTTTTTTTTTTTTTTTTTTTTTTTTTTTTTTTTTTTTTTTTAACATAATTTCAAACCGGTCGGTTCATAAATTAATAAATCTCGTGGTTTTAAACAAAAAAAGTATTTTATTTTATTAAATTTTAAAACATATTCATTAGTAACGGTGAAGACCTAAATAATTCCATGGAGATTCCTTTGTAGGTACTTTAAAGGTCTTGATAAATACGAGTTGTAAAATGGGGAAGTTTTAATCACACTCAAAATGAGCAACAATGAGTACAATACTTGAGGTTTTAAAAATAAATAAGCAAATTAGCTTACAGTGTAAGGAAAGTTTAGGTATTTGTTTTTTAATTTCTTGAAGCAGAAGATAACTTTTATCTGCAGAATTTCTTTAGTACATTATTTAGGGCTTGAAAATCAAAAATGTCAAATTGTCGTAAAAAAGTATTATTGAAAAATACTTCTGTGTAAAATAAACGGTTTCGTCTCTAAACTATTATCGACAAAGGAAATCCCCTTAGACAAATATTGCACTAGCCTTATCTCAAACTAAATTACACTACACTGTTCAAATAGAAGATTCACAGGAAAACTCGTCTATACTGTTTGTGCAAACCTTATAATGAGGTCAAATCTTTCATAGATTAGTTTATCCAGACTGGAAGAGACTTTCAGTATAGCACTTATTAAAAATGTTACGTAAAACAGCACCATTTGAATCCTTTAGCCGTTTTTTGAAAGAGCAGAAGTTTTTTTAGCTTTCATTTTACCTGACCGTGACATCTAGCCTTTTCACTATCATTAGAAGAACAGTTACTGAGTCTTAATAGCCAGGTATCACTTCTCAACCTTCGTCTTATACGTTCTCTTCCACTTTTATTTCCTTTTCAGTACATTCACCGTTGGGTCTATGGACACATGGATGCAAAGGAGGAAAAAAAGGATCCCGAATTACCACAATACCACACAAGAGACCCACTAGCTCCGGGCAATTGAATCGTGTGTGGTATTCAAATGAAATAAATCTTTAATTAATATATTTCCTTACATGATTATTCCCGTGTTTAATTCGTAAGGTTTTAGTAGCCTTGCGGCGAGCGCCTGAATATTAAAACACCGTTTTTATAAATAATAATTAATACAATGCAGAAATCAATTGAGATTTTTAGCAGAAAGTTTAGCATTATTTTAAGAGTTGGCATGTGATGTACGATATTTATTATCATTGCTTCTGTCCGAGCCGATTCATACAATGCAGACTGTTTAACTGGTAGAACGTTTAAAATGCTATTTAAAAGTGAACGTCTTGAAAACATGACATGAGATCTCAAGAGTTATTAAGTTTGCTTTATGCTTTTAAGATGAACAAAAGGTTTTCTTTTTTGTCTGTATCCTACAACCTCTCATAATCAGTAGTTAAAAGTTTCAGTTTTGTATTAATTGTTGGTTTATCATTAGTCATTAGCAACGTAGACAAAGGTAAAGAAGTATACTTTATGACTTATTTGTTTCACATTTGTTTTACTGACTCATTTAGCGTGGATAATTCGAGCAGTTAATTTGTGGAATGATTCTGTATGCTCCTACCAGTCACATTCGTGAGTACTAAGTACTAAGAACTATTAAACCCAGCTAGTAAATGGTCACCATTAAATACAACGTAGAATGTTTAAAGGTATATTAGTCATAAGTAAACCCAGTCATTTTTTCTTCTTTTTAAAAAAATTAATTTGGTTTGCATTATTATACTTAAGCAAAGGGCCATTACATTGTATTGTATTTTTTTTACAAATAAATAGCGGTTTTTTTTTTAAATATTTTATTTGATTTTTTAAATGACTAAAACCTCAAATAATCGTAATATTTCATCATTGAAGACAATAATAGCGACTCTCAGACGAAAATTTGAAACAGAAAAATCGGTCATATTTAACTGAATCAAACTTCGACTAAAAACTATCAACATTATCTTCATTTTCTTAACGCATATTTTTATTCACTGCTATCTTTATGTATGAATGAAAGATTCTTACAGAATTTAATGCAATTTAAATAGTAGATGATATTTAATCATTGAAGACAATATTAGCGACTCTCAAACGAAAATATGAAACAGAATAAACATATTATTATTATTATTATTATTATTAATATTAGCTTCAAGAGTGGGATGTTCCCTTCTCACTGTAAGAAAGCTAAAGTGATTCCTCTTTTTAAAGGTGGAGATCAACTAGATGTCAATAATTATAGACCTATATCCCTACTCAACACGCTTTCAAAAGTAATAGAGAGATTGGCTAAGTCGAGATTGGTATCATTCTTAGAAACAAATAAACTACTCTCTAGCAATCAGTTTGGTTTCAGAGAAAATAGAGGAACAAGTGATGCAGTATTGAGGGTATTGTCGAAAGTCACTAGTGCCCTGGATTATGGAAACAAAGCCTTAGCTGTGTTTTTAGATCTATCAAAGGCATTTGACACGGTTTCCCATGGATTACTCCTCAAAAAATTATCTTCTCTTGGCATTTCACATTCCAGTACAGCATTAAGTTGGTTCAAATCATATCTTAGCGATAGAACACAACAAGTAGAGATAAATAATAATTTAAGCATTAGCAAACAAATCTCATTTGGGGTTCCACAAGGTAGTGTACTTGGACCAATATTATTTTTAATCTACATTAATGATTTATGTAATTTAGATATTCCTGGTAATATTGTTAGTTTCGCAGACGACACTGCTTTAATATTTGAGGGTAAAACCTGGAAAGATGCTTTTGACAAATGTGATTCAGGATTAAGAATAGTAAAGAGTTGGCTAAATAATAACATCTTAACTTTGAATACATCAAAAACAAAATATGTAACTTTTAGCATATCAGCAAAAAGTCAGCCTTCCAACACTCATAATCTAATTATACACAATTGTCTGCAAAATTGTAATTGTAATTGCCACCCTTTAGAAAGAGTAGACTGTATAAGGTACCTAGGTGTAAATATTGATCAATATTTGAGATGGAATGACCATATTGACATGTTAACAAAAAATATCAGGAGACTTACCTATATTTTTAAAGAACTTCGTCATATACTGGATAAAGATAAATTAAAATCTGTCTATTATGCCTTAGTACAATCTCGACTTTCTTACAATATTGTATGCTGGGGATCCTGTCTAAAGTCCAATGTAGAGCCACTAAATATTGCTCACAAATTAATTCTTAAGGTCATGTACAAAAAAAAATTTCGTTATCCATCGAAACTTCTTTACAAGGAATCTGACGTTATGAGTATAAAACAGCTGTACATCTCTAAAATAATTTGTAAATTTTTTATCAATATTTATTCTGCAGAAAGAACCCAACAAATCCATACCACTAGAATTGGCTCAAGAATGAACTTTGTCGCAATAAGTACTAAAACATCTTTTGGCCAAAGAAACTTTTTATATCAGGCTCCACTTCTGTTTAATATTCTGCCAGATTACATAAAGTCTTCCAATTCATTAGCTAAATTTTAAAAAAATGTTAAGATTTTTGTGTTGTCAGAGGATTGGCATACTATTTTTTCATCCTTGGCCTTTTTTTAAATAATAAAAAAATAAAAAAAACATATTTTAAAATAATAAGATATTTTTTTTAATAATATTTGTTTTTTAAATAAAAAGATATATATAAACATATATATTTTTTAAATAACCAGATTTTATTTGAGTCCCATTTGTAAAAATCGGAGTGTCACCCTAGTTGTTTTGAACTACCTTTGTTTCTTGGTGGGTATAGTAATTTATTAAGGATTTGTTTTATGGTCTATATTGTTACAAATTACCCATCTGGTCACCAATATAATATTGTTATTTCTTACTTTCCGCATATAATATTTTAGTGTTTTGGATGTAGTGTTTTGTATTTTAGTGATTTTTTTGTATTTTAGTGATTTGTGTGTAAATGCACCACTCAAATTTATGAATTTAACCTCAATACAGGCTGCTAGCCTAGTGAGGTTAATATTTTTGTAAAAAAAAAAATAAGAACACATGTATGGTGAGAAATTATAAATAAATAAATAAATAAACATAAAAAGATTCGGTCGCTCCTAAGAACAAATATTTCATCTGAAAAAAAGTTATTATTACTTTTTATCGGTCGGCTCAAGAAGCCAATATCGCCATACTGACATCATTGTCAATACTCACACACTTCGAGTACCGAGGTACTCGTAGCAATAGCAAATACGCCGATAATAATATATTCATTTATCTAAGCAATTTAATCAATATCAGGTATCAGAAACGACGTATTACGAGTGCAGGCGACATGCATAACTCTTTATCTGACTGATTTATCTTCTGCGTAGCGCTGATCCCCTGATAGATTTCAGTTAATTTATTGAACTATTTGTTTATTAAACGGTGGTCTACAGCGCTTGTCAGGCAGGTCTGTTCTGTGATGTGTAGGGAATATATTATGTAAACAAAATGTTCAACGACGGCATTCTTTGCCTTATCTTATCAGACACTTTTATGCACACACTAAGTAAGTAACCGAGTCATGAAATTGCACAACGTTGTAAGAAGCGTAATTTTTTTGTTTTAATGCAACCTATATATACCTAAGATTTGTTCACGCTCCGAAGTCCGAAGGAAATTTTAATGCAATTTTTTAGATTGATAGATTAACAGATCTGCTTATGAAAATGTCCAAACTGCTCGAGATACTAGATCCAAAGGTCACAATCTCTTACTTATTTATCCCTTTCGCTAAAACAATTTTTGGCCAATGAAAATATTAAATACTTTGCAACAGAGCTATACAATGCATTTCCACTGGCCATTTGATAGAACACAATTCATTTTAAATATAAATCAGACATCATGTCTTGGATCATCAGCCAAAACAGATCTACCAACAAAGATTTTATCAAAACCAATTTATCAGTATTATGCATTTCCAATTGTACGATACTGATTGTCTTTTTATTTAAAACATAACATTGTGTTGTTATTTGTACTTCGTTATAAATTGATTATGTTATAATCTGCGCCTTCACTTATACTTTTCCAATGGTACTTACTCTGCTGATTGTCTTTTCTTTAAACGTACTTATTGTGTACAACTATTGTGGTGTTATTGTGAAACATGCTACCAGGGTGAGTTTTCCCTCTCCATAAATGTTAGGAAAATTAAAATAATAATATAATTTAATTTAATCGCCCTTGTTGTGATTTTTTCTCAAAAACGGCGCTGTACAAATTGTCTAATTATTATCATAAATTAATTAATCATAAATTATGAATCCCTTCTCGTTCCACATAGAATAAGGATCTTCCTTCTTCTATGTTCTTCCACTTCTTAGGGAACGTACCCATACTACGTGACCAACATTTTGCAATTTTTAACGCCACCCACCCCCCGGTGACCAAAAACCTAAGCAACCCGCCGCTCATTTGTACCAAGCGTGATATTTTGAAGACCCCCCCCCCCTAAACGTGTCACGTAGTATGGGTACGTTCCCTTACATAAACACACCTCTCTACGAGGCCTCGCAATCGGGTGACGTTATAATTCCCCAGGGAATCACAATCACCTTTAGGGTGTTACATGAATTATATTTTAAAAATTTTCAATAGCCTGTTTGAGAGAATCGTCCCAGAGCAATGGTAGCTACTACTGAATCATTAATTCTCTTGTATTATTATTATTCCGTGTTATGCTTCCTCCTTCTTTAGCCAACCTTACGGACAGCGTTACAGGGTCCATTATCAGAGTAGACGTGTAGATTGTCGTGAAGCGTGTGTTTATGGACGTAGTATGTTAATAAATCCATATACATTACTCGCGCTTTACCATGTCTTTGTATCTGCCCTGATAATGGACACTAAGACGCTATCCAAAAGTTGGCTAAATGAGTAGTAAGCGCAACAAGGCATCATATCCCAAAAATTAATTACGATGACATTATTTGACTGCACAAACTTGAATCCACATCACTGGCAAGTGGTAAAGAGAATTTGGTTAAATTCTGAATGCAAAAGACTTTAGGTGGATACTAACTACGAGTATAAAAATCAAAGAGAAATAATCCGTGGCAACGCAAGATAAAACCAAGATTTTGAAATACTTGAATGAACACAACTTCGTATCTTATCTCGGAAAACATTTTTCGGACGTACCCAAAGGGTACAAACGTGTCCAAGATCTCGTAAAAATAACAAAATTTCATGGAAAAACCTGTTTTACCAGGAAAATATGAAATTGCGCCATAAGAATTACTAACCTTACTTTTAAACTTGTACATTTGTTTGCCTAGTTTAAATACTTGAATGAATAGCATTTCTTATCGCTTTCGGGAAAACCTTTTCCGGTGAAAAATACACTTCCAAGAATACTGACTTCAAGATATTTTTATCTTCACGCTTGACTTGAAAATTTACAACTATTAGCGTTGTTTACACACGTATACGAGTATAAAATTTCTTTCACACAACTGAAGCATTGAATTCAGTAAGGCTAATCTACATTTCAGACATTTTAAGACGGAAATTTTTTCTTTACAGTTTTTACTTTAAATTTCCTGAACAATTCGAGAATTTCAATGATTCAGGAAAAACTATTGAAAGACGGATAATTTTTTTATTGATGAATTTCCAAGGGTGGTTGTTTAGACTGGTTACTATTTGAAGATTCAGCATTAAGGTTTCGATGACTTTATTAAACCTTCGATTAGAACTCAACATCAAGAAGACGTTGAAGAAGAAAATTAAAATTAACTTTTATTTTCTATAACCATAACTTTAAATATTCTTACCTCGATTCACGCGATGCTTGATAGACAGCAACTGAAAAAGAAAAAAAAACGTTAAATAAGAAAATGAACACAACATTTTATGTCATTGAAGAATAAGATAATACTAATAAATTTAAACAAAAACATGAAAAACAATAACACATAGAAAAATAAAAATGTGGCTATCGCAAATGAGACTCGAACCCAGGATCTCTTGTTTTGCAGATTATTGTTAATTCTGAATTTAAAATATGAGATTGATAAAAATTTCTTAAAAATAACAGGTCCCAATGGCCGAGTTGGTTAAGGCGTTGGTCAAGAGATCCTGGAAGAGTCAAGAGTCCCGATTGCGACCGTTACCTTTTTATTTTCTGTGTCTTGTTTTTTTTATGTTTTCTCTTAGATTAATAAGTATGATCTTCTTCAACGATATATTACATTGATGGATATAAGCTTCGAAAGTTATAATAACAACAGAGATTCCAATAAAAATTGAATTTAACATCATTTTAAAATCAAACTTTCAAATTTTTATTTAGTGAATTTTTTGTCATCGTCGATTAGGTCTCCAAAAAACGGAGGATTAGCCCTTAAATATTTGAATTACTATTCAGACTTGCCTTTATATTTCAAACAAATATTTCATTCCAATATCTGCCTTTACTGGTGTAAGATCGCTGGTCGATCATTATAAATTATGATTAATTTACGAAATACATCCGCAAAAATTCGCACATTTTCAGTCTGTAAATTATTTGAAGTTCTGCAATGTCCCGAAATTTAAATCTATGATATTTTCGCCACAAAATACATAAATAAATCAACTTTATGCTCTTCAGTGCAGTTATGTAATTGCAATATGCATGCAATTATTTATTTCCCCATTCGGTTCAATTTGCATTGTATGAAGCATTCACTGGAACAAAACTTCTTTCGAATTCCACACAATAAATCCATTAAAGCACTCAAATTAAAATTGTCTATGTCTTTGCAATATTTCATTTCAAAGTGCGGTGCCTTATTTGGCTCATAATATAAGATATTCTATTGTTTACAATGAAACGTCGTAAATTAAAGGTTTCCCTGGAAATGTCAGTTTATCTACGAGATAAAGAGTACTAAGTACTATGAAAAGTAGATACTAGATACTAGGTACTACGAAATATTGCCGACTATATAAAGCAGTGTTTCCCAAAGTTTGCGATATCGCCCCCTGGGGGCGACGGTAGCATCATTGGGGCGGTGATCCTTGTGATTGGAGTTGCGATTATGGAATCGAAGAGCAATAAGGGAGTTTTAAAGGCAAATAGAAACTGAAAAAAATAGTCACTAAAATATTTTTCTAGTTGAGAGTTAGATACATAGATAAATAGTCATGCATCATCGCAAGTGTATTACCTACATATACGAACCATTCATGTTACTCATTTTATAATATTACCATTGCATGTATAAATTAACAGTTCGGTGTGATTGGAGATTTTTACGGCCAAAAGAACTATCGTTTGGGTTTATTTTTGGGTTTTTATGCCAGGTTGATCTATCTTCTTCCTTAGTCAATGTTTCGGACAGCATTACATGTTCATCATCAGAGCAGATGTGTTATATTACGTTATATATGTGTTATTAACAGTTTAATAAAACCTTCGGAAGGCGAAATATCTTGTTTACAAAACAAAATTTTGCATTTTATTGTTAAATTAAAAAAAAATTGAATTAAAACGAATTTCCACAAATTAAACTCGATAACCATAAAAGCATTCTGTTTCAAAGTTTTATCTTTTCCAAAGAAACGTATGAAATAAATATTAGTAAAAACAATTCATTTGGATGATGACACCTACAAATTCCCCAGCAAGTACATAATGACATTTACAATGGACATGCAAAATTTCCAATTGGAGGAGTGCGCTGGAAAAACACATTCTTGAAAAGGGGGCGATGAATTAATGAAGTTTTGGAACCTTTGGTATGATACATACCTTTTGTATGATCTAACCCGTTAACTATTATTTATTTATGAACTCGGTAAAGTAATATTAGAAGTACCTGCTATAGTCATAAATATAAATTAATGGTAAGTGACAATATGAATTTAATTTAATTTAGCTGTAGGCTGGATTTTACATTCCAACTACTGCGGAGAGTGGAGCTTCCTGTTGCCTACCCATTGTATGAAACGAAGATTAATGTACTCGTATTGCTTGGTACTTTATAATAATATTATATTAATACTTTGTGCTTACCTTTTCACTGTGTTAATGTTAATGTTCAAGCCAAGAGAACAGATACAGAACGGACATATTTTCAGTTTTTACTTTCACAATATTCAACACTTCACCACTTAAGGTAGTGGGAGCGAGAACCCATACTGCAGCCATGTCCCCTTGCAAATATTTTTAACAAACAACAAAATAAATAAATTTTCCACAACCTTATATTATAAATTCATGGTGAAAGAGAAGGGGGGCTTTTTTGGCCCGGAGCTCTGTATGCCAATAAATTAAAAAGTGGAACCATGGCATCCACGATTAGGTAAACTTAACGTTGTTCAAAAAATTTGTTTGTGTAATTTGAGATGCTGGTATGAGTTCCGCCGCCCCGGGAACTATTTATTGAACAACCAACACCTCTGCCATAACAAGTGGTTCGCTACGTTTGGAGACTTAGCAGGGGTGCCTGGGATCTTGGCGGCAGATACATATACCTACCAACTGCATGGCTGGCCGGATCGGGAGAGACTGGTTGAGGGAGACCTTTTGACCTCTCCAGCAGGACTATCTTGGAACATCGCTTTGTACCACGATTGGAGGGATGGATTCATACTTCCGTCACTCCTGGACAAACTGAATCTCGGATTCCTATCCACCCCCATACCTTTTTCCTTCCCAGAACTTCCTCTCCTTCCTTTTCTAAAATGACCCTCCACACAGCATCTCACAAAAAGACATAGGTCCTGAGGGGAATTATTTTCATCAGGACATGGAGATAGTGTATAAGTACAAGGTTCAGAGATAATCGGCGACCATTCTGAATTTGGGAGACTGGTATGAGTACCGCCGCTCTTGCCATAGATCACCCCAAATATTTTTCTACGTTTGGTAAATTATCGGGGGTACCCAGTGTTCACGGGGGTGAGGTTAATGTAGACCGGCTCGGGATTGACCGGTTGAGGGAGACCCTTTAACTTCTCCACCTGGATTGTTCTTGACGTGGGAGGGATAGATTCATACGTAACTCCTGGACACACTGACCCCTAGATTAAAACCCCACTTGTGCATTTTCCTTCCCAAAATTTCCTCTCATCCATTTACTACATAAGACCCTACCCACATGACACCCTCAAATATGACATAGTCCCTGCGTGATATAAAAAAATAACCTATTGATAATTTTATTCACTACAAAGTACCTAACGTGTGTTCCGCGGACCGCCTGCTTAGGGGGCATTCAAATATTACGTAACGCAATTTTTGAAGATTTTTGACCCCCCTCCCGCCCATGTAACGCGCCGTAACGTTTTTCCGTTCCATCCCCCCCCCCCCTAAACGTTACGTAACGCTCAAGTGACTATTTTTAATAGTCGCTTAAATACCTTTTACTTGGTTTAATCGCGTTTGCGGTAATAAATAAAACAAGAGATTTGGAGGACGAAAAGGATTGCCAACTTGGAAGATTTATATTCCCTAGTGTTTTTTTTATCTAAATAAAGAAAAACGTGTTACGTAACGCGTTGTTCGAACCCCCCTCCCCCCCCCCCCCCCCCGCCCCGTAAAGCACAGCAACGTTACGTAATACGTGAACGGCCCCTTAGCTACAAGGCTTGTAGTACAAGCTAAAAGCCTACGTTGTGCTAACCACTACAATAACATCAAAAACGTTATTATCAGATTTTTTTGTTACAAAAGCTATTAAATTTCAAAAATCTGTTAAAAATTATACATTAACACGTGGTACACGGGAAGTCAATAAGAACCCATAGTTATTACCGCTACGAGCACGTCATTTGCCTTGAAATTAATAAAATCACATATTACAGTATCATGAATGCATTCTTCATATGAAAGGTCAAGTGAGAAATATGTAACAATATGTCATTATATTTAGGAAGAAATACCACAGTTGAATATCATGGCCTAGGTCAACTCACTTAACTCGTCTGACGTAAACACGCCTCAGATTTGAACAGGAATGTGGCTGGGTAATCATTTTTGTTTTATTTGGCCTTTGTTAAATACATAAAAATTGTCGAAAGAATTTCATTTACGTTGAGCTTACCTTTGTTTGCTATTACGATATCAATGCTATTTTTATTAGAATACTACAATTAAGGAGTGTCTACGTGTTATGTACGTTTAAGTATGGTAAAATAATAGTTATCTTCATATCTTTCCCTGTACATAAATAATAGAGAAGTAACAAAGCGGGAATGGGGCTTTCGCATAGGCTATAAACTTTTAATTTTTTATGGATAACGCACAAGAGTTCCAATTGCTTCCGTTGTGAGGCTGAAAGTAGTGGGATGGGAAGGAGATGGGGGAGAGGAAAGTGAAATAACTGGATGTACAGATCTGGTCACCGAACATGGCTAAAGCCATTTCACGCAAGGTTTCAGTTCTGAATGGTGGTCTAATAAGTCAGGTACGCCGCATACGTCATACGTCATACGTATCTTCTTCTGCCTTGCGCTGTCCCAACTCATTGCCTAGGTAGGCTATTGGGTGTTGGGGTCGGCTCTTCTTGTTCTCAGGTTGTAATTTCTTCTGTTCTGAGTATCGCCTTCATCCAGGCCGTTTCTCTGAAGAATTTTGGAGCATTGAGTCATCCAGGAGTTCTTCGGTCTTCCTCTGGATGACTGTCGATGAAGCTCCATAGACATTGCCTGCCTCACTGTGTGGTCTTATGGTCTCCGTCTTGTGTGTGGCAACAATAAATTATCGTGAAAACAAGCTTATTGGATGAGAGTATCTTCCACTCTGAAACGTGCCGGAAACATACTACACATTATTTTTAAATTAATAAATTGTGAAATTACACTAATTAATAAAATAAAATTTGCTAGCAAACGTCGGAATTCGTTAGTCGAGATCCTTACCCCTCGAGCACGGAGGCCGTCAAGTAAAACTACGGAAGTGCTATATTTTTTTGTTAAATTAATAATTTACAAAAACGAACCGAAAAGAATCATTGTGCAAGAAGCTTATACGGCTTTGGTAAGTAAAACACAGTTTCTTCCTTGAGAGTCTTGAGGAAGACACTGTGTTTTTATTTACCACGGCAGCGTAGTAAACTCTTTTTCCCGATTTCGTCGTTTTACTGTTGAAGTTAATAGTCTGGCTAGTGATTGATGTTGATTGCATCAACGTACAGAAGTGGCTTTACACCTGTCGTAACGGACATGGGTAAATAAATCAAAATAGTGTTTTATCGCCATTCACGGTCGTATCACTAGTAATGTCAATATGCGACTGGACACTGGACTCGATGAAGTAAACGGTGAGAAGATAGGTACTATATCGAAAGGAATCGACATGTTCTAACGCCTATTTTAAAGATTTGTATATAACAATATCCGAGCTACCAACTGTCTTTTGATTAACAAAGGGAATTTATAAAACATGCCACTTTTGTGCGATTTCGATGATTTTCTTCTTCTTTCGGTGTTTTCTTCTATCGGAGGTTGACTAGTGTAATGTATTGAATGAACATCAGATGCCGACAGTTGCCAGCAGGGAAAGTGCTTCTATCGATTGCAGACAGGAGTGCCCGGGTAAGCGGTGGCCGTCAAGAGTGGTTCTCGCCAGCCTACCGCTCAGATTCTTTCAGTCGCTAGTATAGACGGGTCGTGTGACTTGTAGTATAATTATTGTAAATACGTAAACTCATAATAATATACCAGTTTGTATCAAGGACCTATTGTCATTGGTATTGAGAAGTACCCCCACCGAACCAATAGTGTTTGAATGTGAAAATACCAAAAATGACAATTTTCAACTATCAACCTTTCAGACTACAACCCAAAACAGCTGAACGGATCTGCATTAGTAACAATCACGTGGATTTGGAAGCCTCGAGGAAGCCATATCATAAAACACGTGACTTATGCATGCGTTCAATGTTCGACACAGCAGATGCACGATTTTTTTTATTTATAAAAGTGTGGTGATAATGCAAATAGATAAGATTTGTATGTATACAATAGCTGATTGCTGATGGATATCGTTTTTCAGCAAAATTATCTAGGACCTTTGAATTTTACACAATTTTAAATACGTGCCCACATTTGCAATACCTGCATGAATATTTAAAAAATTAAAAGTAAATAATGCCTGATGTAATATTCCTTTAACCACTCGAGCGATGGGTGTTCAGTTTTCGATGTGGGCGTCGATTTAATTAATATCATTCCTCAAAATATAACGAACCCGCCTAGATTTCACCGTTTTTTCCATATTTTTAGGTTTTATAAATTTTGGCTAATCAGTGCAAGCGATCGCTCAAGACGTTTTGCAAACTTGTCATAATATGCCAAAAATCGTTGGAGTGGTTAACAGTACCTATAATAGGTAGGTACATACAAATGTGCATTCTTAATACAACAATATTACCATAACCACACTTTTTTTGTAACAAACTAGAACATTTAAAATAAAGAATTCATATTATTGTAGAAAGCAATCGCTTTGTGGTTTGACATGTTTAATAAAAATAAAACACTCATTTTGTGTAAAACCACGAGTTTTCATTAATTTATTTACCGACCGGTTTTACATTGCCCAAGCGTCATCAGGGTACAAATTAATACTTAACAAGAAATACATAGTGTGTTCTTATACAAAAATATATTTATTATTTATTTATTTATTGTTTTGGAACATTTACAGAGTATTAACATAAAAAGTCATTAGATTAGCATTATAAAAAGCGTAGATGTTAATAGTCCACTTAAAAATGTTCACAGAATGCACAGTTTAATAGAAGTTAACAGAAATTATAAATAGCAAAATATAAACAGAGGTATAAAAAGAGATAACCAAAAATTGTGATGATAAAATATAGAGATGACAAAGATAAAAAAGATCGATATACGATATAAAAAACAGAAAAACAAAAAAGTAAAGTACAAATAGAGTAAGAAACAGCCATTCACATTCAAGTTCAAGATCAAATATAAGTATTTTCAATTCTCAATTACTTGTTAGGTTAGTCTATTGTTAATTTGCTTTTTAAAGTAAGCGAAACTATTTGCAAAGATGTCTATATGGTTACATTCAATGGAATTATACAGACGACACATTCGAGACAGTGGATTGAAGTATGCAATATTGTTTTTAATTAATTCGAGATAAAATATATTCTGACTCCTTAAATTGCGTCTATTGGGGACCTTAATAAGAATATTGCTCAGACAATGAGTTGTTTCAAGCTTATCATGAATGATTTTGTATAGACTCATTAAATCAGCAACTTTTCTTCTTTTAACCAGAGTTGTAAACTTAAAATATTGGAGTCGTTCCTCGTAAGATTGGAGTAATGCATTTAGTCCAAGTTTAAATGATAACAATCTCAGAAATTTTTTTTGCACAGATTCAATAGTTTTTGAATATTTTAAGTAGTGATATATAAAGATATAACACACAGTGAGGATACATTTACATCAATATTTCGTTTAAATAGTTTGGCCTCCGTCTTACAAAATTCACATTAATAACATTGAGCGAATGCAAAAAAAAATCTGTGTTTTATAAATTTTAAATTAAATATCTCATTAGAAGACTTAAAATATAATTTATTATTAAATATTCTAAAAATACACACACTGGAAGACAGGCGTAAAAATTCAAAATACTTAACTCTAAGTTCGACTCTTGCGAACTCTTGCAACTCATAGAATTACGAATACCGACAGTAACTACACGACAAAAAACTCTATTCTACTGCAGCATTCATAAGCGGAACTACATTGCTCACTCTCCGATAAAACGATTTCACACTATAGGAAATCAGTACTTAGGTGATGTTGACATAATTAACATAAACTTGGCGAATTTTGTGGATCTTGTAAAAAAATTATTCCAAAACTATTCCCAAACATATCTGCATTTTTGTAAACCTATCAAATTGCTGTATTTTTATGACTTGCGTGCATTTTTATCTAGCAAAGCATTGACTGGGAAAATTTTAAAGGTTTATTGGAAACTGACCTAATATTGGGCTACTAGATACATCTAATTGATTGTTTTATTTTTATAAAAGAATTTTTGATATGATGCTTGATATTAATCTTATATTTACCTTAGTACCCAACTTTTGTGATTATAAATTATTTCTTGAAATTTACTCGTAATTTGCGTTAAGTACAATAAATGTAAAAGGCTGATCCGAGTAAAGTTCACAAAAGGATGTCATTCATTTCACATCCCTTGTCAGCTTTTTTATAACTTCGCGTAATAATCTGGAAGACATTGAATAATATCATACAGTGTGTGTGTGTGTGTGTGCATGTTCGTAATACGCACTTTATAGCGCACCTGCCGAGACCGGTAATTAAAGGTAGAAATAACAAAAGTGAGCATTGTTCTTTTAATGGCTTCCAGCAGGTAAACAAAGTCAACGGATGGTTGATTTTAATTAGGGGAATAACTGACGGCGAACGGCAAAGACGAATAAATTACAGGCAGACCCTCCGGGTGTAAAAACATTGACGTGGGTTTTTATTCCCAAGGTGTTTTGGGGTCTGATCACGAACCTTAGATGTTTTACTAGAGCCGGCAGCTTGTAAACATTATAAAGTTGGAGCCCGTGCTCGGCGTTCAGAATGTTCTAATTGATAATGTAGAAAATAGGCTCTCCAGGAAAAGGTCTGGAAATTGGTGAGCCTTAATTTTTGTCGAAAAACTTTAATATTGTTTTGAAGACATTAAAAAATAAATTGCCTATTTAACGACTTTACTTTAAAGTTGTCGCAGAGAGAAATCTACCTGCGTAATCGATAAATAATCTCCCTTGTCACACGTCTTGTGTGAAAACAAAAAAGATAGAAGATAATAGAACGACGACGTCACGTCACGACCTCTCTCTGGGACTATTGTAATTCAGAAGGTTCTGATTGATATGGACTGTTCTCAGAAAGTCTAGAAAAATTCATAAATTTCAGAATGAAAAGCTAAAAGCAGAAACTCAAAAAATGTGAAAAATGTCTTTGGTCCTGGAGTGCAAATAAGAATGTTCGTTTTCGTAATTATTAGGGAAACGAAATATAATTATTTATTTTCTAAGACGGTGACTAAGATAATATGCAGTTGCTCTTCTTGATTGTTAGAATAATCAGTTTGCTTTCATTCTACATACGAAGTTACACTTTTAGTATTCTCATAAAGTATGAGATTTTAACGGACGCCAATCTTGAAAACATTTTATCATTATTTAGATTTCAACTCAGTATAACAGTTTGGAAGGGAACGTCACTTCACTATATTATATACGATATTCAATTGTTTTAATATTCAAATCACTCTGCATTTCTAATTTCTTTTTTCTTTGTTTTCCAATTTTTTAGAGAAAAAATGGGGTAACCCCGTTCTGAGGCCACATTGTACATGTTTTTCGTGTTTGAAATATAAGTAAATACCTTTGTTAAAATATTAGTAGAGGAAAATTACAAAGTAATATCTAAAAGAAAGCACAACACAAGCATTAATCTTTGTTGCAAAATTGAATCTATATTCTTCCTTCCCATGTCCATAATCCATATCTTAATGCTTCTTTTTAAGTCGGTTATTTTTTTGATGGTTTTATTGCAAGAGGGAGTATATTAAATAATTTTATAGAGAAGTATTGCATATTTCTTTGTCCAAAAGTCGTTTGGTTGTAGGTTCGAGTTTGTCTGTGTAAAGTTATCCTGGTTTTTAAATGCGTGCATTAGGGAACGTACCCATACTACGTGACACACTTTTTGCAATTTTTACCCCCCCCCCCCCCCGGTGACCACGTGTAGTATATTCCAAGACCCCCCCCTAAAGTTTTTACGTAGTATTTCATAAATTTTTTGCTAACAAAAAATAAAAAATGCATTATTTGGCTTATATTTGTCTTTATTAATACGGCGCTTGCTGCGTGACAGCAAGAGTGCATGCATTACAAGTGGAAAAAATATTATTATCAAGATAAAACTTAATGTCAAAATATATTGAAACCGGAACGTAATTTATGGAAACGAAAGTCTTGTTATTTTTATAAACATTTTTCATCTCAATCATCTTCAACAAACACGTTCCCTGAACTTTTTCACTTATTTGAATGTACGAGGGTGGGTTTTTAAGTTTGCGGATTGGGTAAGGAGTGGAAATAAAAACCAAAATTATTTTTCCTTTTCAACATATTCACCTACTACCCTAATACATTTTTCCGATCTTTAAATTAACTTAAAGGAACTTTATAACAGCGCGGAACTCAATTTTCTCCACATTTCACAATTTCTTCCCGATTGAAGTGTTTGGTCGACGATAGCTCAAAGACTAATGACCTAATTACGATAAAACCCAGTGTTTATCCTAAAAATGAGTCGTTCAATTAGTACCTAATTCAGCGGTACCCCCATTAATCACTTACCTTCCCATTCCGCGAACTTAAAAACCTCCCCTCCTAGCTCGAAAAAAAACGCGAGATTTCTAGATTGACTACGTGATAAAAACCTAAGCCCCCCCCCGCGTTGTGACCAAGCGTGGTATTTTGATGACCCACCCCCCTGAACAGGTCACGTAGTATGGGTACGTTCCCTTAGAATATCTTAAACAACCCTAATGTCTGAGACATATTTACCTGCTTAGTGATATCCTCGAATATTTCAATACCTTGGTTTAGCTTATTTGATTTCAATATAAATTTTCAAATCAAGTATTCTATTCTGCGGACTATTTTTTATGTTCGTTTTTTTTAATTTTTAAAACGTTTAAACCCCGTTCACATATCATCCTCTGTGTACCAATGGATGCACGATTTTAAAGGAATTTATAAAACATCTACAGTTCGTGTAATTTATCACAGCCGTTTTTCATATCGTTCACAGTTACCGCAGTTACCACAGTTAACCTAGAGCCGAGTTAACCGTTACTTTTGACCTTAGAGTTCAGCGCGTTCCGTCGCACAACCGTAACTAATAACTAATAACTAATAGGCAGCTGTTAAACCCGGCTTCTGGAACAATCACGATTAAAGGGAGCTACATACGAGTTACTAGTAACTACACAAGTCATGTTAAACACATAATAATTGTTCCGAAGAACCGGCGGCTTTCTGTTGACATTAAATGTCAGGCGTGAGATTTTTACTGCCAGAGAACTCAGACGTTTTGACGTCAAGTTATAAATAAAGGTTGTTTTTTTTTCTAATTTAGTATCTTATTTTCCAAATCAAATGTTTTTAAAAAAAATCAAGATTCTCAATGTGTAAACTAGTAATATAGGTAATGCATTCCGAAGAAAGAAGCTTAAACAAAAAAATACAAGTGTGCAGTTCACACGCCGTAGAAGTGAAAACTTCAGAAAACTGAAGTAGAGAAGAGTGGGGAGGCTACAAAACACCGCACAAAGAGGAGACCGATAGGCTACGAAGCACCGCACAAAGAGGACACCGATTATACTACCTCATTCTCTCGCAAGCTAAATCCTATAGATGTATGTGTTTGTCTCTTTTTAGTGTCGCCATTTTTCGATCGAGTTTCAAATCACAACGGTGCTAAGACAGTTTTCACTTCAACAAAACTTCCTTCATAAATAATATAAATGAGTGCGGAATAATCAATGCGGAACTGGGAACAATCAAATATGATGTTTTCTGTTTCCTGTCAAAAAGTCTTTCAAAAGCTTACTACGAACTGTCATCGACATATTCATGGGATAGTTATCGATTGTAAGTTTACTGAGTTTACCTGTCATCTCCAGACAAATTGCTCATAAGCTCCCACTGTCTATGTATATAAACCCAAACTATAAGATTTAAACGAAACCCATTTTTACCCAAATCAAAAAATCTGTCTTCCAATAAGGATCACACATACTAATATAAAATTAGATTATATCCTATTTATTACAAGCATCTAACCCAGATGACGTGACCCCATCTAATGAAAAATATCATTAAAAAAGGTGTCTTCCAAACACAAATAATATCCGTGAACATTGTTTGTAATATTGATAAGTCCATTTTTTTGTGGTTTGGCAGTAAAAATAGCAAATAATAATCTATGGGGTAGGTACGCAATACGCTAAACCCTTTGTTCACAATTACATAGATTTTGGATCAATAAAAAAAAAATTGTTGAAAGGAACATTCAATGCAATTGTTTTAAAGTGCATAATAAGGTTTAGGCACTCTCGTATGTTTTATCATGTAATAACCAAGGAAATTATTAACACGCAGGATTTTACAATTCTCAGATAGATGTTAACGGTAACCTCAAATTTATTTAGGTAAAGTACATTTTATTCAACTTTTATATTAATACATCGTTTTCAGCCAATGAATGTAAAGGCATTTTAGTATAATAAAGTTAAATTATAACATTGGTAGCAGCGAGCAGCACTAAATGAAACAAAAATAAAATAATTCGCGGAGAGTAATGACCCCCGTGTTTATGTTTTGAAGCTTTAGGCAAAAAATTAAAACAATAAAAAAAATGTTCTGTCGTAACGCGTATCGTCTGCTCTCGCAAAAAATGTGACGATATCAATATTTTCACTGTAAAAGCTATTAAACTATAAATAGATGCTTAAACTGAGACGAAGAATTTATAAAAAATATATCTCAGACTTAAAATCTGGAACAGAAAGGTTAATAAACCCATAAAATCTTTATAACATTTTACGTTGTCAATACGAAACATTTTGTAAACTCAGAACCAAGAAAATTATATTACTTTTTAAGTAGTTGAAGTTGAAAGCAAGTAAGTAAATAACGACGACTAAAAATTTTATTTATGTTTGCAGAATCGCGACAACGTCTAATAAATCTTGTTTTCAAATTATTTATTCAGTTTACAATAATTAGGAAATATGTACATAAATAAAAATTACTTAAATATCTTGTAATTGCAAACTAAGTTTGGTTCCAATATAACGAATTTCTACACTAAATATTTGTGTCGTGTGATTTACTTGTATTTATAATAACGAGTACCAAGCGTGCGTTGCAATGCCACTCGAAGAAATAAATTGTTTCTTCCTGCATGTCCTTTCCCACGGAGACCGTTCTTCCTCTCCCGCGTTCCCCTTCCACTTTACCCGCCTTCCCCTCCCTCGTCTCGCGAACCCCCCCTTCCCCTCCCCTTCATCCCCATATCCCTTTCCCGTAATCTCCTCCTCCTCCCGCCTCCCCTCCCCACCGCTAAACTATATGAAATTCGCGTTTTTTTTCGAACAACTCGCCTGCCACCTACTGTATTTTTAAAAATATAATTTCATAACGTGCTCACCATTATATATAGAAACCTTCGCACAAAAAATCACTAGGTTTCAACGCAATTGGATGAATGGTATAGAAAATAATAAGGGACAAACGAAGAAGACTCAAACAAACGAATTCTTCGATTTTTACTGCCATAAAAAATATGTACGTAACAAAATACTATTAAACCCTTGAAAGGTTGAAGATTCTTTATTGCGAAACTTATTGGAGACGGATCTTATAATAAACTTAACACAATGAAAACAGAACAATCATCCTAGCTAAAATATAATCATAATATTGTCGGCAATATCTTTACTACAGATCTGCAACGGAAGCTACACAATAAACATTGCTTTCGACAACATTATGTAGGTATACGTTACTCAAAAACACATTTAAGCTTAAACCACTTATGGAAATGCTAATTTAAATTCAAATCACGTAGAATTCTGTCAAAGTCGACATCATAATTTTATTTAATAGCCTTTTAGTACAAGGTTTCTTTGAATTTTATGACTTCGTACAATCGTGCCGAAAACTTTTATTTCACGAAGAAATGAAGACCAGTAGACAATGACTTGATTTAAATTAATTCAGAATTGTGATGCGAGGAGCTGCAGAAAACATGTTTATTTACAGAAACATATAAAATCATAATAAGGAGTAATCTCTGCGTTCTCTATTTCCACAATATACGCTAATTTTGCAGCAGATATTTATAGCTGTCCATTAAAAGAAGTGTGTAATGTAATGTATAATGTGATAATGAAACAAGAGGAGCATGAAATAAAAATGTCAATCTATTATTGGAATGAAAGTCAGTTAAATAATATAAACTTTTGATTGACTATGACTCTATTTTATTAATAAATATCTCAAGGCGGGTTGGAAGCACGAAGTCAACACTTCCAACAGTCAAATTTAATGACACATGTAAAACAAAAATTCATAATATTTAAGGGCGCCAGATCGTTTAAACATTGACGAACAAGTAGTAAAGCAAGAATATAAATGGTAAACCAAATTGACAAACTAATAAATAAAGATGAGGTGCAAATGATAGACCTTCCTTTTTTAAAAATTCTTTGTGTGTTTAGTTTACCTATAAAACACAAATAAATCGTTGAATAAATACTCGATTTTAATGTGGGCTGGCGTTATTTTTATTGTTCTGTATGCAAATGTTGTTGTATGCAAAATTCTGATAAAGGTTACCTTCTTGATAACAATGCATAAGTTACTATGATGATTTATACATCGATAACTTAAAAAAAAAATATTACATTATTATTCGACATTTAGTGCGTCGCGCATCGCCCCGTCGCCGCCGGCCATACGTGTTCATAAAAGGAAATATTTACGGACGTAAAAATCCTGTTCAAATATTTTATTCAGTGATATCCTTCATAAATGTCATGTTTTATGTTATTTTTTTTTCGATATAACGACGAGTATCAGGCGATCAAAGTTTATGTTATTGAGAGCGTTGTATAAGCTATAAGCTGTAGAGAAGTTTATGAATTTGGGACGGTCCATTGGCATTTAGGCGTTCGTGTTAATTTTTAAGGACTATAAACGTCTGTGAGAAAGGTGAGTACTAAAGAAGCCGCCCAGCCGACCTTAACGTGTAAAAACAGCGCTTTACAAAGCTAATATTTATCAGCAAAAAATGCTTTCACTTCGAATATCTTACTCCGGTGGATTATAGAAAAAAATAAAATTAATAAAAAATACCCTTCAGAACAGAGTACAAAGCAGCGATAAAAGACGTACCTTACACCAATCGTCGCCTTAGTCCAAATGACCATTAGAAAATTTTTCAGGAGGAGGTTCTCTTTCATTATTATTTCAATGAAACATTACGATAAGTGATTAAGATGAAACTATTTCCGTAAAAGTAAAGCTCTCATTAGTTTAACAATTTTTAGGAAAGTGATTAATTATATCGTTTTTAATACTTTTTTAAATTTTTTAAATAAAGATTGAACGAAAACTAAAATGGTCGTTTGGACAATTGAACACTAGGGTGGCGCAATGTTAATTGATCACGGTAGCACTGATAAACAAATAAAATATATCTAATTAAATGAAGACAATATTAGCGAAACTCAATCGAAAATCTGGAGACAGAAAAATCAGAAAAGATATTGGCTCCACTGGGACTCGAACACAGGACCCTTTGCTTACATGGCAAGAGCTCTACCGATTGAGCTACGGAACCCATCAATCGGTAAAGCTCTTGCCGTGTAAGCAAAGGGTCCGGGGTTCGAGTCCCAGCGGAGCAAATATTTTTTTTTTTTTTTTTTTTTTTTTTTTTTTTATATCAAACGTTTATTGATTATAGCATATAAAATATAATGTACATTTAGATGATGTGTTAATTTGCTTACATGTTCATATTCAAATATGTTAATACCACTCTTCCATGGAAGCGTTAGCTTGTGTCTGGAATATGTATGTGTATCTTTTCTGGTTTTTCTGTATCCAGAGTTTCGCTAATATTGTCTCCATTTAATTAAATATTATAATTTGAGATTTTACTCATAAAGTTTAAAAAATTAAAATATATATCTAGCCTGAAGGGGTTCCGAAACTCTGGCTTAAGAAAGAGATATTAACATTCAAAATATTAAGTAAATTGTATCAATGATTTTAAAATCTATCCAATGTCTAGGCTTCAGTTAGCAGGTACGGTTTGTATTGTGGGCACTGCGCGCTGCTGTAAAAAATACCGGTTTGAATTTTGAATTTGATTGGGTACCAATAAAAATAGTTATTATTATTATGTTACAATTTGTGATAGTAACAACAGGTATTGTACTGAATCGGTTTTTAAACTGGTTTTATTATCTTTTACGGTTTTAGAAACGTTGATTAAACCCCTCGGGCCACTCCGGTGCCCGATTATTTCCAAAAGACCTTTTGCTTGTCCCTGCTCTGTAACCTCCCTTCCTTTTTTCTCATCGCCGCCTCGTTAACTCAAACTAGTTTATTTATTAAATCTCCACTGACCTTTGTTGGAAATAATACAGAATTACACTAGATTTATCGAATGACTTCGACAGAAAAAGGTTCTACAGACAAGGTACCTACTGCTCTACCAATGAAAATCATAATACTATTATCATATAGCACATCACGGTGTACCCTTCTTAGTAGTCCAGTAAACGAATGGTCCAAAAGGAGGTGTAGAGTGCGTGAGCAGGAACCTAAGCGATTCTTTCACGACTTGTTTAGGATGCTTAGGGTGTGAACATACTAAAAGTCCTGACGTCTAGGTGGTGAGCTAGGGGAGGAGGGGGGGGGGGAAGGTCCCGATTTTCGGTTTTCCATTTATATCGCAAAAACGGTGCGTCGCAGAGGAAAACTTTTTTAGAATAAGTAAAAGCTCATAAAATTATCTACAACTTTTATTCTATACGTAATTTTGGAAATCCCAGCCGTTTTTGAGATATACGCTCCACAAATGTCAATATTTTCGAAAAAAATCACTTTACCTCACATTTTTCATCAAACATTCCTTCATATCGTCTAAAATATTCATCCAAGAAAGAAATTTATTTGAAAGAAGTTGTAAATAATTTAATTACCTTTTAGAATATATATACATATGTAAGTAAATCTCTAACCAGTAAATATTTACAGCAATTTCAAGTTTTTTCGTAAAATGTCGTCATTTTCAGAAAAAGCTGTTTTTTCTTACCAAATTATTAAGACGGGTTTTTTCTTCATGGGAAATTCCTTATTAATTTTTGCACGCAAGAAAGCCGGTAAGTTGTTCTCGAATAGATGATTAGTGGAATTCATTTTATAATCATTATTATTGTAATGGGTTATTAGGTTAGTCGTCGGAGATGCTACAGTAACGTGCTACGATGCTGTTCGAGTTGGTGAAAGGGCAATGAATGCGATAGTGGGCTTGACATTCTCAGACATCAAGTTGTCCCGCAAAGATCTTGCATTCCCAATGTCTTCTATCAGCTCGTCGATAAAAATTCACGATGAAAAGGTTGCAGTTGACCCAACATTGCTGTTTCAGCGGATGTGTATAAGCAAACGATCTGATGAGGATTTGATGAAATTCTTTGAGTATGAGTTGGCCCCATTTCCCTTGGCACTGTTCAATGAAAGTGGGATGCGAAAGACAAATAAATCTGTTCTGTATAGCTAAAAGCTGTTCTACTGTCTCAGATGAACATAGTTGTGGACGGAGGATTTCTATCATATTATACATATTATCTATATTATACAGAGTAATTTGACAAAAAGATACCTCCGTTGCCGCAATTTGTGATCGTTATATCACCTATGTCAACCACCACTATCCTGGAATGACTCGCACTGTGGTATTTGATGGGTACGCAAATCTAGTCAATAGTACGAAATCACAAAAACAGATGCGATGATACAGACTAAGAAGGTCAGCAGACATCAATTTGACATGGAGCAAATCAATACCCGTTAAACAGGAAGATTTTTTATCCAATCCTACCAACAAAAGTAACTTCATCTCCTTACTACAGACAAAGTTTCGGGAGAATGGGATACAGACTCTTCAGGCCACCGATGATGCTGACGTCCATATCGTGAAGACTGCTGTGGAACTATCCTTTCACAACTCTGTGGCTGTCTTTGGTGAGGATGTGGACCTAACTGTCCTTTTGATTGCTTCCACTCCTCCCACATAAGATATTCTGTTGCTGAAACCCGGACGAGGGAAAACCAAAACATTGGCACTGTCCACCCAAGAGATGCAGCATCGTGGATTTGAACACATCATATTTTTACATTCATTTACCGGATGCGATACAACGTCTGCAACTTTCAGGAGAAGCAAGGTGGGCTTTTCAAAATTGTACTTGGAGTCAGAAATGATCAAGCAAGCGGCAATGATCTTTTACAACCCTCCTCTACTCACGACGAGGTTGAAGAGGCTGGAAATAAATGCTTCCTGAAATGGTATGCAGCGCCAAAAAGACAGACCTCCCTTAACCAGTACCGCTCCCAATAGTTCACAAGGTCCGTGGCAAATATGAAGCCTGACATCAGCTCCCTCCCTCCAACAGAGAGTGCAGCTAAACAGCATTCCCGGCGGACATACCACAAAGTTCAGCAGTGGCTCTGGATTGAGCTGTCCCCTGAAGAATGGGGGTGGAAACACGAAGGAGACACCCTGGCGCCAATTACAACAGAAGATCCTCCAGCACCGGGGGTCCTTCTGAAAATGATATTTTGCCGCTGTACCAAGGATTGTGCAATTGGCAAATGTGGATGCCGAAAAGCAATGCTGACCTGTTCTGCAGCGTGCCTTCACTGCCAAGGGAGATGCCTCAATAGCGTGCCTGTTGCCGAGGACGACGATGAAGACGACGTAGAGCCATTTCAGCAAGAACATCCACCACTGAGAATGACGATGCCATGGATGAACAACGCTTGCCAGGACCCTCACGTCCAAAGAGGATATGAAAACGTGAATCCACATAAAGTTGAGAGTGTAACATGATGTTATTGAGAACAGTGCCAAGGGAAATGGGGCCAACTCATACTCAAAGAATTTCATCAAATCCTCATCTGATCGTTTGCTTATACACATCCGCTGAAACTGCAATGTTGGGTCAACTGCAACCTTTTCGTCGTGAATTTTTATCGACGAGCTGATAGAAGACATTGGAAATGCCCGATCTTTGTGGGACAACTTGATGTCTGAGAATGCAAGCCCACTATCGCATTCATTGACTTTTCCCCAACTCGAACAACATCGTAGCACGTTATTGTAGCATCTCCGACGACTAACCTAATCACCCATTACAATAATAATGATTATAAAATGAATTCCACTAATCATCTGTTCGAGAACAACGTACCTGCTTTCTTGCGTGCAAAAATTAATAAGGAATTTCCCATGAAGAAAAAACCCGTCTTAATAATTTGGTAAGAAAAAACAGCGTTTTCTGAAAATGACAACATTTTACGAAAAAACTTAAAATTGCTGTAAATATTTATTGGTTACAGATTTACTTACATATGTATATATATTCTAAAAGGTAATTAAATTATTTACAACTTCTTTCAAATAAATTTCTTTCTTGGATGAATATTTTAGACGATATGAAGGAATGTTTGATGAAAAATGTGAGGTAAAATAATGTTTTTCGAAAATATTGACATTTGTGGAACGAATAACTCAAAAACGGCTGGGATTTCCAAAATTACGTATAGAATAAAAGTTGTAGATAATTTTATGAGCTTTTACTTATTCTAAAAAAGTTTTCCTCTGCGACGCACCGTTTTTGAGATATAAACGGAAAACCGAAAATCGGGACCTTCCCCCCCCCCCTCCCCCCTAGCTCACCACTTAGACGTCAGGACTTTTAGTATGTTCACACCCTAAGCACCCTAAACAAGTCCTGAAAGAATCGCTTAGGTTCCTGCTCACGCACTCTACAACTCCTTCCTTTACTGGACTATAGAGGATTATACAAATATTGTTATTTGTTTGAATACTGACTTGGAAAAAAGACATATTTATAAAAAAATAAGTGTATTTTTTTCGTAGAACTTAGTAAGTACGTACATATTATTATTATTTTTACTCTTGAGTGGAAGATACAAGATACTCTCAATACCTGTCGCCTTTTTCCCCTTACCATCTTTTCAGTGGACGCTTCGTCTCTTCGATATAATATGACGTAAACATTATCTCTCTTTTGTCTGTTACTATGTTGAGTTTCAATTTCATTATTCCATGCTGTCTAATTTCCTTTATCCTGTTTAATATTTTGTCGCACCCTATAATATGCGTGTGTAAACAGTTAAACCCACAGAATATATTTTGAGTAGATTAATTTATACCCTAATGATGCTTGTGTTACGCGAAACCAGACGATTGTATTAAATTAAAGAAATTTCGTTGTTATAAACAGTTGTTGTTTTGTTTAATTAATATTTCAATACAAAGCGACTGCATTCCACCAAAATAATAATCCAAAAGTTAATTCAAGACTATTTAGTGAATTTACCTGAATAGCAATCAAATCAAATCAATTTTTTGTCCAGAAGAAAGTAAATTTGGGAGGCGGGAATGGGTACTGCCGCCCCGGGAACCTTTATTGGATAACCAACACCTCTGCCAAAGGCCACCCTAAGGGAACGTACCCATATTACCTGATCTGTTCAGGGGGGGGGGTCTTCAAAATACCACGCTTGGTACAAATGAGCGGCGGGTTGCTTAGATTTTTGGTCACCGGGGGGGGGGGGGGGTTAAAAATTGCAAAAAGTTGGTCACGTAGTATGGGTACGTTCCCTAAGTGGTTCGCTACGTTTGGTGATTTAACAGGAGTGCCCGGGTTCATGGGGTGAGGTTTGTCTAGGTCTTGGAGGTGGATGACCAGGACACACTGAACCCCAGATTCCTACCAACCCCTTAAACCCTTTTCCTTCCCAGAACTCTCCTCTCCTTCTTTCCTTAAAAAAACCCTCCACGTAGCATCCCCAAAGACGACAGAGGCCCTGAGGGAAATTATTTTCCTGAGGGCCTCCTGCGTGGAGCTCATGTAAAAAAATAATCGAAATTATTTTCACCAACAGAAATTCCATAATGAGTTTTGAAATGTTTAACAATTCCGAATTTAACAAAATCGATCAGGAGCTGTATTGTTGGTTTCATACTTTGTACTTAGTACTACTCTGTAAGCAAGAAGGAGTGTTACAACTCGGGCGTAGCTGGATTGGTTCCTTAATTAAGATTTCTTTCCTTAACGTTATTCTGTCTTATGTTTGTTTTTTTTATAAATCGTTAATCGTTTTTTTAATTTGATTCCTTTTTACTTGTTTCAGGTAAGTCACAATTTCCTTGGAGAAGCTCATCTAACCCAGTTTTTCAATGCTAATCATGTACAATGTTGTAATACAATATTACAATGTTGTAAAGGATCAGGTGAGCTAACAATAATAATTAATAATAATAAGAGGGAACTTACAATAATCACACCAATTGAAATTGCACAAAAATCAATCATCAAGTGCATCAGGGCCGGCCCTAGCGGTGCAATTGGAGCAGCCCGCTCCGGGCGCCGACTTGCCAAGGCGCCAACGAGCCAAGGTGCCAAGGCGTTGATAATATGTAATACCTAATGTAGCGCTCTTGAGGTTTTTACTGATGCCAGGCGTCGCGTCGTTTGGCTTAGGGCCAGCCCTGATCACGGATAAAACCAAAATCTACCCTTCCCAACAATTGTTCCAAGAAAGTGGTATTTTGGACATAGACATGGTTTATTTAAACGCTGACAAACAACAGTCAAAACATCTACACACAAAATAAAATCATTCTACCCAAAGACATGAAAAATAACATAGTAATAGTACATGTATATTAAGCAGTGCCCCATTGCAAAACCAGATTGGACTAAAGGCATAATTTATTGCAAGTAATATATATGTACAAGACACTATTTAAATTAAAGAGATCAAGCTGTATCAAAACATTAATTCTTACAAAAAATATATCAAATCTTGACTAAAATATTCTGAAATTATAATCAAAAACAAATTACTTAGTTTACACCACTGTATAATTAACAATATTGACATGTTCCAATAACAATGTTATCTTCATCAAGGCAAGTTGTTAAAATATAAAAAAAAACGATAAAATTTATCTTTGATATTAACTCATAGTCAGAATTTTACCGTTTTAACTAAAATAGATTAAAAAATCCACCAAAATAACAAAAAATTGAAATTCACCACTTTAATTCTTTTGAAAGGCAATTATCCTGGGAAATTTTGTTTTTCATAAATACTTTTAACTTCGCAAATTCTGCAATTATAATATTCCGTGATTTTTCACGGGTCTGCGGTAGTAATATTTATTATATAGTGTGTAGCTCTAGGCCTGTCATGTGATTTGCTTGACGGGCCGTGTCCTGGTTTGGTAATTGGACTGCCAGTAACAGCAGCAGTTGGTAGTTAACACCCCTCACCAATCAGGTCGACATGACCATTATTATTTAATTACGGTACAAAGTCAATATAAATTGCTTTGTTTTGCGTTATTTACGTGCTACGCGATGCGGAGATCGAGAATTGCTACTCAAGCCGAAAAAACTTTTAATTGATTAATTGCAAAAAAACTCTTTTATTGACAGATTTTTCAATTAGCCAATAATTTATTGCTATTGACCTTCGTACTCTTGGGAATTTGGATTTGGAAAAGTCGAATCGTTTTATTTTTATTTTTATTAGACGTGGAAACACGGCTGTTAAAATCTGACGTTTTGAATGCATTTTTATTTGACGAACATAGTAACATTATTATCATTATTGATGAAAATTCTTCCAAGGTGTTTAGTTCATCAAGGGAAAATACATATACACGTAAAGATAACGCCTCTTATGAAGTAAATTAACGTATAGGTGATACTATGAACCTTTACCTAAAAAACAGTCAAATGTTGTCATTAATAGGTAGGTACCTACGTAGGCCCTGAGGGAAATTATTTTCATTCAAATTAATAAAATACTTAGTTTTTACCACTTTTATTGTTTACAAAAACCAACATGTTTCGTGAGCAACGCTCACTTCTTCAGGGTTTTCATTGATATATTTTTATTGATATATCAATAAAAACCCTAAAGAAGTGAGCGTTGTTCACGAAACATGTTGGTTTATATAAACAATAAAAGTGGTAAAAACAAAGTATTTTATTAGTTCGAATCAAAATGGTGCCACAAAATAAGTTTGCTGTGTTAGAAGAAGAAAATTATTTTCCTCGGGGAATCCTATATGAAGCTATTGTAAAAATAAAAAGAGGTCTCACATTTTTACGATGACATTAATATTCTTTGATAAAATCCTTCATTACACTATCAATCCTTATCACCCATCCTCAAACGTGTGCCCATTGAAATTAAATTTAATAATTTTTCGGCAGTATCATTTGATAATCTCCTTTGATCAACTCCACGAGAAGATAAAAATGATCACCCCTCTTAAAATAGTTAGCCCTGTGTGAGAACGTATGGGAAACTTAATGTACATTTTTGCCCAATAAATAGAAAAGTGACTGATTCAGACAGTCATTCCTAATTCGACGGCACTCGGGAAAAGAAATATGTTGTTTTATTGAGTTGCTCCTGACAAAGCACCTGCTGCCTTTACAAACTGGACTCTACCTGAACAACTCAAGGATCAAGGTGTCTGTGCCGGTGTCCTCTTGAACTTGCAGTATTCGTGCTGGCTCCACTTATCCAAAATTGTAAAAACTTTAAAACCATGGAAATTTCCGCAAAAATTTCTGCTTTAAATTATTATCGCATTGAGTAATTGAGTTTTTAAATTTTCTTCCAAATAATACAAATTGTGATGCAAAACAGAAAACTCGTGGTATCCGAATTTGTCGCTTACTACTATTTAGGGTAATGAAACAATGTCTAAATACTCATAAGTCACTATAAAAAAAGCTTTATTACTGACGTATTACTCATTACAGAGTTCGGATTACTCGCGTGTCTTTTCGATTACCTTAAATGGAAAAATAATTGCGTAATCTGGTCGCAATATAAAAAATAACCACATTATTGCCATAAACCTTATAAGGCCGCGATATTCTTATATGGTACGTTAATTACGTTTTATTTGTGACCCTTCGGCCAATAAATTATATCCAGTTAATTTTAAAGCATTGCATATGCACCAAACGACGAAACGACACGGAGCAAGTGTGAGAGCTGAATTATTTTTTAATTAATTTGATCACCGTATAAACCAGTTTTTTTACGGAGAAGGTCTATGTAGATACTTGCGGCGTTAATAAACCGTTGAAATTGAGTGAAATGAGTCTCATTATAAAAGTGGAGGTGATATTTAATACAGGTGTAAATCGAACAAGCCCTGGACAGAACTACAAGACAGTATTATGTCCTATACTATTAATTACCCGAGTGAAAGTCTGTCATTACTGACAGGTGTAAAAAGTCACATAACAAAGATATAATAATAATATAAATACGTGTTGTATTATCTTCTTTTTTTGTAACATCTAAAGATAACGATACTTTCTCACTGGGATCTCCCGTGCTGAGGATTTCATTTACATATTAAAATTTGATACTATAAACAGTTGCGTAGCTAGCATGGGTGGCACCCGGGGCGGATAACGTGGTGTCACTTCTCCCTCCCCCCATTTCGACTCCATAAAAAATAAAAACATTACTACCTAGTCAAATGTGTAGAAAACTGGTCCATCCTCGGGGGAGAGGGCTAGATAATTTCAGGGATAAAAATTTCTCCATAAATACAATAAGTTATTTTCGCCTATAAAAAGACCGTCAGACACAAAATTCTAAGAACTACCAAAATATAAATAACAGACGTGTTCAATATTTTTGTGAAAATATCCTCCGTAATTTTTTCCCCCCATCTGGTGACACCCCCCATCGGGTGGCACCCGGAATGGACCACTCCCCCCCCCCCCCGTAGCTACGCCACTGAGTATAAATAATGTGATATGACCAATCTGTATTTGGTGTCAGAATACTTTCTATTTATGATCTCCCTCTGTTTTGTATCCAGCTTTATGTTGATGTGATTTTGATTGAGAGTGGGATTTTGTTATAGAGTTTAGTACCATTAGTGGAAGAAGCTTTTTGCACTAATTGTTATAATCTAAATAATTTAAATATCTCGTTAGATATGATTCCTGTCCTGATACGTTATTTTTATAATTCGCCTGCAAATACATGCGATTCTGTTGAAGGTACGCGTTACACCAAATTTAGTACACAATTACCTTTCGTCTTCAACTGCATAGAAACAAAATGATAATATTTACTTGTTTACGCGATGCAAAGCACTATTGCGCTGCGTCATAAAGTTTTATAAAATAATAAGTTACATTATTAAGTAGATTACATCAGATATAAACGCATAATTTGCAGAAAAACATGATCGAAAAAACGATTATTGATACATAAAAATATTATACGAATTTACTGTGACTGACCAAACAAACTGACCGTTTAGGATACATCCTACAAGCCAGGTTCGAAATATAGGGCCATTTTCGAAACGAAAAATTCCCCGACCTCAGGCACCCTTGTCCTTGTACGGCTTGTACCCTTACTTTCTGGATGACCCTCGTAATATATCTAGTTTAGTTTCTACGAGACGATAAAATTTGCCTAAGAGCGAAGGTTTCGACAAAAAAATCGGAGTCTTCAAATCACACGCGTTAGAAGTGAAACCTTCAGAAAACTGAAGTTTGACAAGAGTAGGGAGACTACGAAGCACTTTTTTTATAAAAGTGAAGGATGATTTTTTCCATATATTTGCGTCGTCGAATTCCAGTGCACCTTTTCTTATACGTTTGGTCAGCTTATTAATATTTGTGCTTTCTTCTTCGGAGTCGCTAGATGTCGCTTTTATGTTTTGTTTTGCCTGTTCATTTTGGAGTGGTTTGAAGATTGAAAATTGATTTTATAATTTTTTTTTTGTTTTGGATTTTGGATTCGATCCTTGATCTGCTAAATGTCTGCAGAGGTTCGTCAGGCGCTTTATACCATTACACCAATGGAGACTTGCATGGTACTGTGGATTGATCGTATTATATTGGAAACGAGTACGCGTGAATTAAATAAATATTTTATTGTTATCTCATTCTCTCGCAGGCTACACCTGTAGATGTATGTGTTTTTTTAGTGTCGCTCGTTTCCGTTTCTTCGAGTTTCAAATTTCAAATCACAATGGTGCTGAAGAAGTTTTCACTTCAAAAATATTTAGTCATCGTGAGGATAATAAAACGGTTACTTCATCCATCTTTCGACTATTAAAATGGTTTTGATTGTGCACATCACTAATGCCTATTCCGTATAATAACTTACTTTTCATTGTACTCTCAAAAAGGAGAATAGTCTGTTAAGAAAGCCTTTGTTACGGTTTATACAAATCACAATGACATTTGACCAAAAGCGTCCATATGATAATACCAGGACACGAGAAGTGGAGAGGAGGTGGGTCGGTGGATACAATTGGGTACAATAGGTACGGAGATTTATCTGATCGGGCCGGGATAAGAGATGTAAGCTGTAAGCCCGAGCTTTCAGTAACCTTTTAATTCATACTCTCACATTGTTCAAGAACTTTCTAGATGTGAAACCTTGATAGGCTGGTCGTGCTCACGGCTAATATATTACTGGTAACCCTTAAGGTGGCAAACAACATTTTACCGATAGGCTGATAAAATTATACAAATACACGCTGTTCGTTTGTTGCTTGCATTGGGCTGCTTAAGTAACATTGTGTTTGTTTACTGTTCAAATTTAAGGTCTTTTTTATACGCGATGCAGTTTCCCATCCGAATGGATAGGAACCACTCGTAAGGCAGATAACAACTTACATATATTAAATTCGATAGTAACCGTACAGCTTTCTCTCATTACTCATAGGAGATAACTAATGGGTTTTTTTAGTTAGAATTGTGATAGACATTATCGAAGCACTAGGAATCAATTTCGAAAAGAATTCTTATTGATTCAAAATCTACGAAAAATAATTTTAATGATTATCTTGGATAAGTCATGATATTTTAAGTATGTATCATTACTTATTTCAATAGAAATCTGAGAAAGAAGGTGCAGAAATTGACGGTAATATAAAACCATAGGTTTGTGGTAGTTTTTTTTAACTAATGGTAAATATAGGTATAGATAACATTTTTTTCTTGACATTAATGAATTAATTAATTGAGAAAAGCTCTTGTTTAGGAAGGGAGTATTATCAGGAGTTTTTTTTTTTTTTTTTTTACATTAACTCCACACAGGAGGCCCTGAGGAAAATAATTTCCCTCAGGGCCTATGTCATCTGGGATGCTGTGTGGAGTTGTATAATATATTAAATTATTTCGGGAATACTACCATCAATATACATAATTCATTTACAGAAAAACATAAGAACACTAATTATGACAACAAATATTTAACAGAAAAAAAAAAAACATACGCAACGATTTTTTTTACAAACATCAATATTGTACCACACAACCAAATTGGTTTGAGGTAAAGTGTATTTAAGGTATATTCTTAAAAATTTACTTAAATTTTTTCAGCTTGTATTTCTTTAGGTAGTTTGTTAAAACATTTAATGATAACGCGTGTGTATTGGTGTTGGGCCGTTATTGTATTGAGTTTAGGGATATTATTGGATTTTGGTTTAACATAATACGTTTTTCCTTATAGAAAAATGGCTTCTAGTGATTTACCTCGTTTTGAGGGCCACGTTTTTTAATGAAGCTGACTCGGTTCCTAAAGATATCATGGTTATCGTATTTTCCCTTTTTAGCAGTTTGTGTATTGTTGCCAAGTGTATAAATAAAAAAGTAAATGTAACAAACCGTGTAGAGAGCATAACGGTCCAAATCATTCATATATAAACGCAATTGAAAGGGCAAACTCGCGAAATTACTTTTTATAGAATGCATTATTCATAATCGTTGTTAAAGGTCGTAGGAAAGTGAAATCTTGCGAGCTTCACATAACATTTCCAGATGCCGCTCGTCGTGTGGCTGGATGGATGCACTACTTAGTGCTAAATTCTGGGTAGGAACTAGTGAGTAGGTACATAGTGCAGTACTAGGATGTCGGTTGCATGTATTTTGTATAGTATAATAAGTCTCGACCCAATTTTCCGTGCATCTGCCGTACTTAAGTGCAAATTGTAGCGGTCTGCTGTTTGTACTCAGACAACACTCGGAGGCATTCACTTTCAACCATTATTATCTTTACTGTTTACAAAAGACTGTTAACTGTAGCACTTACATTCCAAATGTTTATTTTGTTTGTGGGTCCTGCTAGTTCTGGTTATTGCAGTATTGATAGAATCCTTTATCAAACCAATACATTAAGTTTCGTAACAACGACAACCCTTCATTTGATTTCAAGTTTTTTCCAAATTTTGCAACGAGTTCATTGCTCTTATTTATAAAATACGTTGAAACCCACATCCACCATATAACAATGGTGGTGTCAGATATCGCTATCGGTCACTTATGTGACAGTTACACCTCCACACAATAATTCTTCCCGATAGCTAACGGACATCGACATTATTGCATACCTCTGCAGATTGTTTCTGAAGAGCTTTTTCCATATCGGAAAGCTTGCCCAGATGAAGAACAATAACATACATTATAAATAAAATAACAAACAAAGATAATAACAGCGATTAAGGCTTAGTCCTAGTGAAATTAATAATTGGATTACAAAACGATAAAATTTCAACGAGGACAAACAATAAAATAACATACGTTTTGTCGGCAGATTGCTTTAAAACCGTTTAAGCTTAACTAGAAAATCTAGATCACAAGTAAAGGAGAAAAAGTTAACGTTTTATAAGAATTCTCAACAATTGAAGACCACAGGGAAAAACCAGAATGTCAATTCAAGGCGAATTTGCATAAATCAGGAATTAATATTTTTAAGTCCGTATTCTGCCACTGACATCCATTGTTAAAGCCTTTTCATAGGACATAAAAGTCTAATTTTATCCACTTGGGCACGGATTCTTATCTGGCACAAATAACCAAATAAACCGCCATAGTATTGCAACTGGATGACATTGTTACTTCAATTTGGGATTTTAACCGACATTCCTTATTTTGTGATCCCCTGTGATCTTCAATTTTAAAGTCAATAGCCACAGCTGGTAGAAGTTGACCAGCCCTCAGCAGTCGCAATTGCGGTTTCTCTGTAGTAAATAATAGCGAATCGTGTCGTGAAAGCAGCCATGCAAACAGTCAATAATAATTTACCGTTATGAAAAGTGCATGACTTACGACTCCATCAATGAGGCGTCTGCGTCTGTTTCTCCGTCTTAATACATACACAGTACCGGATTATCCCTAAGGCAGAGTAGGCAACTGCCTAGGGGCCCCGCATCGGCAAGGGGCCCCGCGTCCCGAGAAAAAATTACTTGCTTCAATCAGTGAGCAACGAAGTTTCGGAAAAAGTCAACTTTCAAGATGTTTTATTTTTTTTAATTAGGAACAGGTTAATAATATTAGGTACACGCATTAAATAAAACAACAAATTAAAATAATTACCTATATTATAACCCAAATTTGAGAAAGGCAAAATTGTAGATGGAGACGAGGGTATATTTAGAAATTTCAAAATTCAAAGTATGAAAGGGGATGAGGTTTATAAATATTTAGGATACCCGCAATCGAATAGATTAGATCACACTAGTATTAAAATGATATTAGGATTAAATTTCAAACTAGGATCAGAAAAATTTTAAAATGCAATCTATCTGCTAAAAATTTAGTAAAAGCAATAAATACTTGGGCAATACCTCTACTAACGTACTCATTTGGCATAATTAAATGGTCCAATACAGATTTAGATAGTTTAGAACGATTAATTAGAACTACGTTAACAAAATTTAATTGCCATCATCCAAATTCAGCTATAGAACGAATTAATTTACCTAGAAATTTAGGAGGTAGAGGTGTAGTCAAAATAACATCTTTGAAACACAATCAGGTAGAAATGCTTAGAAATTTTTTCCATAGGAAAGCTAATAGCTCAGAAATGCACAAAATAATTTGCAAGGCAGATAGAAATATTACACCTTTAAATTTATATGACGAGAATGCCAACATTCTTATAAATACTAACCAGGAATTATTAGATTCCTGGTCAAATAAAATTATTCACGCAAAACACTTCAATTATCTCAACCAAACGTATGTTGACAAACTTTCGTCAAACAAATGGTTGAGTATTGGAGAGTTGAGCGCAGAAATAGAAGGATTTATGCTTGCAATTCAAGATAGAGTCATTAATACTAAAAATTATAGAAAGCATATAATCAAAGATATAAATCAAATTGATGATTTATGTAGAAAATGTTTGGCTTTTCCCGAAACTATAGAACATATTATATCGGGATGTTCTATATTAGCGCCTTCCGAGTATACATTTAGGCACAATCAGGTTTTAAAAAATAATTCACCAAAGTTTGGTAATTAAACATAACTTGATTGATTGCCGTAATGTAGTACCTTATTATGAATATGAACCAAATTCATTTATAGAAAATGAATTTTATAAAATATATTATGATAAAACTATACTAACAGACAGAACAATTAGTCATAATAGACCTGATATAGTTTTACATGACAAAATTAAAAAAATAACTTATATCATTGATGTAGCTATTCCAAATTCCTGTAATATTCAAAAAACTGTTTCTGAAAAAATTAGAAAATACACAGATTTAGGAAATGAGATTAAAAGAATTTGGCATTCTCGGACTATAAAATATTACCATTTGTTATTTCGGCCACTGGCATAATACCTAGGAATCTGATTCAAAATTTAAGCATATTAGATTTGTCAAAGAATTTGTATATAAAAATGCAAAAAGCAGTAATTTTAAATACATGTAGGATTACAAAAGATTTTTTAAATATTTATATTGAGGGATCAGTAGGATTTATAGGTTCAATTAGAAATGCCACAGAGCCGAACCCTCTGATATGAAAATATCTGGAGTCGGTGAATTATATTCCCATTTGGTCTCTAGTAGGTTGACATGTAGTTCTTGTATTGTTTTGTATTTATAATACTTATATAGTGCAATTGCATAACGTGGATTCACTAGATGATCATTTGGGGAAGTGTATGAAAGGGTTTAGTTTTTCCTTCTTTTTTTTTTTTTTTTTGGGGGAAAATTTAACCCGGACATTTAAATCTGGTGCGTAAAAACCAATGTTCACATCATGGCCAAATAATAAATAAAAAGTCTACAATTAAAACAACTTTATAAACCTATTTGTATTTTACTTTTCTTTCATTTTATTTGTTGCAACATTATTTAGTATCTGAAGTGATTGAAGATGCCGTGTGTGGGATATATTGGCATTTGTTTTGTTTTATTTCTAATTATATGTTTAAAATATAAATGTTGTACAAGCTTCAGTATGCACTACCTATCTGCTTGCTAAAATTCTTTGGGAAAGGTTGTCTAGAAGAGATCACTTTTTTTTAATAATATATATTTTTGTTTCTATGTATGTGTCCTTTTATATGCAATAAAGGGTTATTATATTTTATTATATTAGTTTTTTATTGAATGGGGTGTTGGCCCTACCCACCTTTCGTAATGTAGTAAAAGAACAGATTAATTATGAATAAAATTACGTTTTGTTAGAAAAATTATAATTTTGGAAATTAGAAAAGGGTAAAGTGCAGTGGCGGACTAAGCCCGTCAGAAGTCCGGGGCGGCAAAGTTGAATGACCCCCCCCCCCCCCCCCCCCCCTTAGTGAAGTTGATGTAATTTTACAAGTTTTTTATTCAGTTCACACGGGCCTCTGACTCTGGGGGGGCTCCATGTTCCCTTGATCAAATCTTAAACAAGGCTTTAAGGACACTGCAAAAAAATTGTTATTTTTAATTCATTTTCTGAAAGATGCGTTTGTCAATAATGCTCTCACCATTTGAGGAAATCGGTAAAATTGATGGAGACACAGCATTTTATATGAAACCGTTTTAAACAGTTTTTATGTTGAACTATCCTCAGCAAAACTTTGAAAGCGTTTTTCTCAAAACTACGTTTTTCAACTTGGTTGATAACATTAGAAAAACTATGTATCCGATTTGCGTGCACTAAGTCTTAAACAGTTATAAAATCCAGTTACTATGGCACCACTTCGGGATTTTTTTATGAAGGTCTATTTTTTATGAACAATGAAAATTTTCCATAAAAAATCGAAAATAAAATTCGCTGGTCCGCCATTTTTTTAATATTTTTTAGATATAAAAATTCCCCTATGCCATAGACAGTAGATTTTCGAACAGATTAAGACTTGGTGCATGCAAATCGAATGTATAGTTTTTTTTAATATGTTATCAATCAGGTTGAAAAACGTGTCAAAAAAGTTTCGAGAAAAAAACATTCAAAGTTTTGCTGATGGATAATTCAACATACAAACTGTTTCTAATGGTTTTACATAAAAAGTTGTATCTCTGAGAATTTTTCGAATTTTTTTAAAACAAATGCATCTTTCAGAAAATGAAATAAATTTAAAAAATTACAAAAGTATTTTTTACAGTGCTCTGGTGCCTTAAAAGGGGGGGGGGGGGTAAGGTTTTAAAAACGAAATAATGGCATATTGTCATGAGTTTTTGGGATATGAATAATGTTAGTTAATTTATTTCATACACACTTTATAATATGTATAACATCTGAAGTATCTTTGAAAAAAAATTCAATTAAAAATATCAATATATAAGTTCGAGAGAGCGAATCTCCGGATGCGCCTCGAAAAAAAGTTTTAATGCTTTGAACTCCATAACTCGTCACCGGATCATTTGAAATAAAAAAACTAACAGGTAATATGTTTTCCAGAGGGAGTTTTTTTTTTCGAATTTTTTTTATTTTTGGCAGCATTTTGAAGTGAAAAACGCGATTTTTGCTAAAAAATTCGGTGAATTTGTTATTATAAAATGGTAAAAAAAACTCCATCTTGATACCTGTTGATTTATGTGTAGAAATAGTGTACAAAATTTCAAAAGCATCGGTCGAGTCAAGTTATGATTTTCACGAACTTCAGAAATGTTGTTTGCTAGAAAACCGATTTAAAAATTTTTATACTAGAAATATAGGTACTTACTTGAATCGAGCATGAGGGCCGGTCACTTTAAACACTGTACCTTCGTTTTGCTCCGATTTACTTGAAATTTTGACACAATACTCAATATACTGAAATGTTTTACATTCAGATTTTTTTTTAAGTTTTAAAACCTTACCCCCCCCCTTTAAAGACTTTTGAGGCCCCTTCAACCCCCCCCCCCCCCGTTAGTCCACCATTGGTAGGGGGGCCCCGAGACGAGCATTGCCTAGGGGCCCCGACATGGTTAATCCGGCCCTGTACATACATCACCATCAACCATCAACTTCAAAGCACTGCAGGTAATAAAAACCGCGACGGGCGACTGCTTAACTGCAAACGGGTCACTGTAAGAATACTCCATTCGGTGGACATAATAAAAAGCGACGCGAATGAATCCGAAGAATTCGATAATGACTTCATTGTGGAAGATACGACAGTTTTTGCCACATATCAAGCAAGTTTGAGCACTTCATTTGTACGTCGCGCGTCAATTTACGATTTGATATCTTCGTTAAATGCGTTACGTGTTACGTACTTTGTATTTAAATTACATATAATATTATGCAGGATTACACCTACCGCGTATTCTGTTAAGAATGTTTGAGAGTTATTTTCTCTACCAAAATTCCACTGTATAATTTTATAAGTTGGCGAGAAATCATGCATTTCGAATTCAAGATCCTGGTATTCGGGTGCCAAAAATTGGCGTCTTATTATGAATACTTAAAATGAACTTGTTTAATACTTAAATACTTACTTATGAACTTGTTTAAATGGAGAATATAGGACGGGTTGTTTCTAATAATTTGATGGATTCATCAAATTTGAATTTAATTTTCACGTTCTGTGTAAGTTCTATTCCAGTTCTGTTATTATACCTTTATAGGCCAGTTGCTTCATTAAACTTAAAATATTCACAAAACTTGAATAGAACTTACACAGAACGTGGAAATTAACTTAAAATATTTGATGAATCCAGTAAATTTTTTGTAACAACCCGTCCTTAGTGTTGGCACTTTAGATAGTAAGCATTAACTTCTTCAATAATAATTGACCTACTGAAACTAATAAACTTCAAAATACCACCCAGAGTAACAAGGCTTAACGACTTATTCCACATTAGCCGGACGCGTACAAATGCTGGTGTCAGGGATCCAATCAGAAGAATGTGCGAATCGTTTAATCAAAATCAAAACCTCAAGGATTCCGACTTATTTTTTGATACACGCAGTACTTTTAGTAGAAAATTGAATTCTGTTTTCCTACAAAGTACAATAACTTAGACGTTGGCTTGGTTTATAATTTTAACTGCCTTTCTTTTTTAAATTTCTGTATGACATTATTTTTTATCTATATATATATTTTTGGTCTTAACATCAAAATTTTTCCAAAAACAATTTGTAAACTTATAAAAGGATATTGCGCATTTTTTCATCTCTCTATTTGTAAAATAATATTTACTTATGTATATGCATACCTACGTCTTTTCCGTATTTAAAGGTAAAAATATTTGTATATCATATTTTTATCTGCTGTTAATATTAATTCGTGAGAAATAGTTTGGATGCAGGTGAATTCTCTATTAATTGTTTTGTATATTCTTGTTAATTAACATCTGTATCTGTATTTTCTCCTTTATAAAAAAAAAAAATATAAAAAAATTGTGGAAGTACTTTTTTTTTGGTGACAACATTTTTTTAACTGCCCACGCCCTCACTGTGCCATTTCAATGCCCTCTAATTTTCTCCGGGTCTTCTACTGCCCCCCTCAAAGTTTCAAACGACCATAAGGGGGCGTTATCGCTTACGTTGAGAACCTATGAAGTACATTATGCGCGCGTTCAAAATCGACTTAGGATTTGTTCAAAAACCAGCTGAGCGTTTAAAAATCAAATGTCAATCAATTAAAATCAAAGCATTAAAATCATAAATTAAAATCGTACAAAAGATATTTGAAAAAAAAAACGGATAATATAATTGTACGTGAAAAATAATATATTTAAAAAGAAAACGGCAGATATTTTTGAGGTATTACTATAAAAAATAATAAAAAGCACTTACTTGACTTGTTTGCACGCATAAATTGAAAATGTCTTCACCATTGAAAACAAATTTCATTTTTTATTTTTTTTATTTATTGTTATCAAGTTTAATTTGTAGAACTCCATTTTAATTTTAATTTTTTTTTTATATAATCAATAATATTATTATTAAATTAATAAAAACAGTTTATTTTTAAACAGGTTCTGCTGTGTAATTATTGTTACGCGTGACAGCTGTTTCGCCTTCTGAAGGCATTATCAAACTGTGTGATAGTTTGATAATGCCTTCAGAAGGCGAAACAGCTGTCACGCGTAACAATAATTACACAGCAGAACCTGTTTAAAAATAAACTGTTTTTATTAATTTAATAATAATATTATTGATTATATAATAAAAAAATAAAAATTTCATTTTGATGCGTTTGCACTTCGGAGATAAATTTTCATGTAAAATTAGGTTTTCAATCCTAACAAAATTTTCATGCTTTAGGTTATGAGGTTCGGTTAAATCACTATTTGAATGGTTTTGCTCGAAATGCAAATAAAACGTAAACAGTAAACATCTTGTTTATTAAAAACAGTAAATTTTTTTTTTCATTATTTATCTATTTATAAGTACATGTTACATGATTAATTCATTTACTTGAGAAGATACATAAGGTCACCATACTTGGCAGCTGCCTGTTACATGGTGACCAACGGAGGATAGTTTTTTTGAAATGAAGTCTAGTAAGTGTAAACATATTTAAGTAAAATTATAAAAAAATTAGGAAATTGGTAGAAATGTTTCCAATAACTCACAAATTGCCAAAGTTGCCCGGAAAATAAACACAAATAAGTAAGGTAGCTGTTATATATGTATATAATTACACATACATACATACATATACACATACATACATATACTTACATAAACATATTATATTTGATTTATTTGGCTATTTTGTATGCTTCCTTGTGAATGGGGGTTTCATATTTTCACGTTTGTTGCATCAGTATTGTGGAACCGTGTAGACACCAAAATAATGTGTTATATTTAATAAGGTATCCTATCCACCTACTAATGGAATATACCTAGAATAATGCAAGTAATAAATAACGGTTATAGCACCAATTATTAAATTATGATATTGCGTTTTGCGTTGCCAGCGACCATTGTGGCAGATTTCAAATTAAATTATGAATTGTTATGAACCGAGAAATGTGCATCGAATCGAATAATGGTCAATTGTTTGCGTTTCCAATAATCAATCTGGAAAATTCATTGTAAAGACAAAGAACAGCTTTCAAATATCGCGATAACTCTCAACCACATCATCTCGCAGATTGATGGATATTAATATGTACGCATTCAAAAGAAAAAAGTTTACGTGTAACAACAGGCAGTATTATAAATAACTAGCTGGTTCCCGGCATGCTTTGCTATGCCATTTCATAAAGAAATTGTTTCTCCCTGCGTGTCCTTTCCAATTCGTCTCGTTCCCCTTCCTCTCCCGCGTTCCCTTCCCCTCTCACGTTCACACTTAGCCACCTCCATCTTCCCTCTCCCCACTCCACTCCCCTCCTTCCCCCGTCCCACGAACCCCCCTTCCCCTCAAGCATTCAGTCCCGGTACATTCAGTTTTCAAACAGCTCGCGTGCCACGTATTGTAATTTTTTTATACAAATTTCATAATGCCAGAGCTCAGTTTTATACAAACCTTGACCTGACGATAACGAACCAAAAAAAAAGAATTATCCAATTTGGTGAAGGCTTTCGGAAGTTATGCGCGTACATAAATTTCGGTGATTCATTTTTATTTATATAGATAGATAATATTTCAGATGCCGACCGGATTTCCTTATGTCAATTTTTGAAGTAAAACTTCTTTACGCACGCTTGACTTGGGGAGTAAGCTGGTGAATGCGTGACGAGAGCGTTACGAAAAGCGAGGCGAACGGTAGTTGAGAGGAAGATATAAGTTAGTAAAGATAGAAAGAGAGAGAGCTACGTTTAGTATATTACTGTAGGGGCAAGAGAGAGAAGAGCGAGCACACATTTTCTTTCTCTCTTTCTTTCATAGCCATGTATCTACGTTTCGTATATCTAAGACAGTGCAGGGCTATTGTATTACACTTTAGGAGCAAGAGAGAGCAGTGCGCGCGCACATTTTCTTTCTCTCTTCCTATCATATAGATGAAGCTAAAGAAGTTTTACATCGGTCTTGTGGTCTAAAGCACACTCATTTTTTTTCGTTATTCCGTTGTGTTGTGTAGCATCTAAAATGTGACTAAAGAGTGACGTAAATCATTGTTACCGAATTTACAATATTTTTGTTTAATGTCGTGTAAAAGTCGTGGTGAAATTAAGACTTTCACGAACTTCTTAGTTTATATGAAACTGCTATGCTAAATCAGCTATCCCGTCTCTCTGTTATCGTCTAAATTATCGAATAAACATCAATTATATATTTTGACAGTTCTGCCCTTCCAATAATCGAGGCAGCTCAGAAGTCAGGACTCCGAATGTTTGAAACGTGACTTTTGGGCACAAAGGACTAAGGATAAAATATGATGTTACGTGATCTGAAATATAAAATATTTAACGTATCCGTGTACCTACTCCATTTATACATTTATTAACCATGAGCTTCGTTGTTGGACGAACAAAAACCCTTCACCCGTCTGAAGGAAAAATTTGGTACTTCTGTAAAGGAATAATTTCTTAAAAAATTAGTGGGGAAAAACGATGTCCGGAAACTAGTGGGAAACAAGCGGGAAAATGGTGATTCTGAATCACATTTGGATTTGATGGTGAGGTGAGTATGACTTTATTTTATTTGAGTTTCCGTTTTCGGGTGAAGCGAGCCTGAAGTTGAAGCTTTTAGGCCAAATTTGAAAAAAATCGGTGGTTTCGGGGATACCATCGGCCAGAGTGCTGAGGCGGTTGCGGCAGTGACGCGAGCGCTAACTACGGGGCTTTGCCGCACACGCGCAGTTACTATGAACACTTCACTTGCTTATCTTAAGTTTGAGTACACCGCACCGCTCGCGCTCCTGCGCCACAAATCGTGCTGCACTCTGCTCGGGGCTTGGCTCTGTGATGTATATTAGAAATGCCATGAATGTTCGGCTACTATTCGGTATTCGGCCTATTCGGCTACTTTTTTTACTATTCGGTATTCGGGGAAATATTGCATACTATTCGGCCGAATACCGAATAGCAAATCATGAACACAATGCATAATAATGAATTAACTGTGAAAAAACATAAATTAATGGATGCCGTCATGAACGAAGGGATCATATTAATTTATGACCTACGTTAATTTCATTCAACCCAACCTACTGGCATCTTTTGCCCTTCGAGTTCATCAGAATAATATCTACAAAAGGTAACTCACAGTAAGTCACGTCTGTTTGTTTATTTATCTGGTGCCGGTATGCGTTCCTTCATATTATTCCATACACACCATACATAATACACTACACGCTGCACACCATATGCCGTATACTTCACATGCAATGTTTGTAATTGATTTGGCCCACGAAACATGGTTAAACTTTTAAAATGAGCAGGTAATGAGTCGGGCGGATCACTTTCACAATTATGTCTTCGATTTTGATTGTTTCCAAGAAAAGAGTCTGCCTTGCATTTTAATATTTTGTAATGTCTGGTTTCTTCTTATGTAATTGATTCGGTTAAGATTTTTATATAATTTTTGGACAAACCCATGAAAAATCTCCAGATTTTATAATTTGTAAGATTGTGGCAGCTGGTGGCACTTATTAATTATTTATATTATTAAATATTTGCCCCATGGTTTTATGAATTGAAAAATAAATATTGTCTATTTTCTTCGTCAGCAAGTTACCTATCGAAAGAACTTCGTTAATAATTTTGAAAAATCACGAAATTTGATTGGAAATCTGTCAAAAATTTTAACAAAATAAAAACATTTTTTTAGTAATATAAAATATAAAACAATTTTCCGATTATGAGTAGGTTCCTACTGTACCGCTTATCTGAATCATTGATGGCCCCCATCGAGGGATAAGGCTCTTGACTCGCAATCTGAAGGTCGCGGGATCGGTAAATAAATTTTATTCAATTAATTAGTGTTATTTGAAACGTTGGCTTTAGCCGTGTTTGGTGACCAGATCTGAATAGCCAGGTACTTCCTCATCTTCCTCTTTGGCAACTCCTTACCCTACCCACTATCTTTAGCTTACATTATATCCCGATTGGGGATGCCATGGTCTCACTGGCTCCAGCTGGAACTCTTGTGAGGTATTCACATAAACTTTTTTTTTTTTTCAAATTGAACTAGAGTTACAGAAAGTCACAATCGGAATTAGTTTTGTGAATTTTGTTAATATTTACAACACATTTTAATAATCTAGAAGTCTAGGATGCCATGGTACATACCTACTCGTAGGTACCCCCAATTTTGTGAAAAATGTGGGATTGAAGAATTAAGAAAGTAGAATTCAATTCATATAATTACTAAACATAACCAAAGTAATTTTAAGCAAGCAATGTTTCAAATTATTCTCAACTGTTCCCGCTATGACGATTACGAAAGAATTTTCCACTCCGGAACAAAACGTAAATGGATATGATTATTTTTGTAAACGAAAAACGACACGTCAAGTAGTGATGTCAATTCAATAAATCGTTGCCTGAACCTACGACCTCTGGGAAATGATCGTATCGCTTAAGAAGGTCGTTTTAAACCCTTTCACAAAAGAATCATGGAAGATAAATCTGGATTATTGTAAAAATCTTGTTGATATTTAAATGATAAAATGTAACTATAAATCAATCGAAAAAATATAATGTAAATTTCAATAAGAAGTTTTTTCACGCCACGATACTCTCAGTTCCAAACGTTAGGCTTTATCTAACGTTGAAACATTGTTTATTTTTAGCTTTATTTCACGTGCGCAAAATGGCGTCAACGTGAAGTATTTCACGCAGTACTCATGTACCTCTATGTCCTAAGAAATACACAACAGAATAGGGAATCTACGAGCAGAGTTTGTTTGTCTTTACATACCTATTCACCACAGAACAAACAGTCAACAAGTGGCCAGACGTGAACTGGCTCAATACATACACAACACTACTTCACAGTTATGATCATTTTTCTGTGAAATACTGTTTGAAAAACATTTATTTTTCATGTGTGTACTCATTCATTACATCGCCAGAAAGCCCTTTTAGACTCTGTGGAACAACAACTTTTGATGTATTTTTTAAAGCTGAATTGTCTAAAATCATTTGAATTAGTCATCGAAGACAATATTAGCTGCTCTCAAACGAAAATTTGAAACATAAAAATCAGAAAAAAATACGGTCGCACCTAGAAATTGAACCCAGGACGTTAGCTTTGCCGGGCTCTACTCTAATCACTGATCTAATTCCCTTCCCTAACCTAACCCTTTCCCTTTCGGTTATATTTAACTGTATCATACTTTGACTAAGAACTACCAACATTCATTTTCTTAGCGCATATTTTTATTGGCTGCTTTCTTTATGAATTATTGTGACTACGAATTGTGTTGAACTGACTTATACTCTTAAACAATTCTTCATGTATTTACACTTAGGACGGATTGTTTCAAAAAATTTGACGGATTCAACAAATTTGTGAAGTTAATTTTCACGTCATTACTGGCCAATTGCTCCGTAAAACTAAAATAATTACAGAACTTGAATAGAACTTACCCAGAACGTGAAAATTAACCGAATCCGTAAAATTTTTGAAACAACACATCCTAAGATAGATTGAAAAAAAAATTCAAATTAGTACCTACTGGTATCAGTCGTATCTTCCTCATCGGCACACATAAAATTTAGAATTTAGAAAATAAAACAGAGCAGTTCACTTGTACTTTAATACTTGGAAACTCGTCTAAGAAAAAGGTTTAGGAATATATTAGTCTCTCCGCCAGATTTCGAACATTAATTTTTCAATAAGTATGTTTTTAGGTAAGACTACGTACTTATTGTGTTAGCGTACGATTTTTTTCTCGAAATTGAGTGTTTTCATCGTATGTATATTTGCCTATGTTTATTTGTTTTTGGTCGTAGGTTATTTGGTTATTTAAGAACCTTTGTATATTTTAACAAAGTAGGCCAAGGTAATCGCCTTTTTCAAGGGTGGCTTCGTAAAGCTTAATCTGATACCTGCCTAATAATTATTATTCTCAGTTTCAAGTGAGTACGTACAGTTAAATAATAAAGCCTTTGTGTAAAGCCTTTCAAGTAGTGTCATCTGAATGTTTGAGTCATACGCAAAATCCTAATCATTCTCCTGAATAATACTTTGTTTTGTCACTTGACTGAGCAAAATGTAAATTTAAACCATTTTAACAAAGAAGCATATTTGGAAACGTAAAAATTCTCATTTAAAGCAGGAAAGTGACAAGTCATTGTATTGTATTCACTTATTCATCCTTCGAGCTTTTTTCCTTTAAAAAGTTGAGACTCGACAAACCTGGGTCGACAAGGAATCATTGAATCAGCAAACAAGCGACAGGGGAGAATCCAGGCCGTGTTGAATGTTGAATGTTGAACTTGTCAAACGCAGAGTTGTTTGGATTGATGGATGATGGACTGAAATAACAAGACCTGCTCGCGATGAAGACATCTCGAAGCAGAAAACGACTGGGTCTTTTTGTATGTCATGGAACATTGTGAAGAAACGCTATTACAAAGTAACAATATCTTTTCTTGCGTTGATCTTAGGATCATTTTGTTTGTCTATCAAATAAACCCACAATTCCTACTTACCTTTGTGCATCAAGACACATAATTAAAATAAATGTTGATACCGCATAAGCTAGAGTGTTGCATTACAAAATAGAAGATTTCGGTTTTTCCGAATGTAATTGGGAAGCAGAGCGATGGGAAGTACCTGATTATTTAGATCGTAGTCTAAAATAATGAGTTATGACTAAATCATTAGAAAAAAATTGCTTGTTCAAAATGATGAATTTATTCTGTGAATTAATTGACGAGTTTTTCCCTTTACCATAAGGTAAAGGGGAATAAATCTCTGCAGTAATTTATATTTACCTGGAATTTTGATATACAAAGACTAAAGGTTAAAAAAACTTGACTAGTTAGTAATTGTCTTAAAAATTAACTAGAAAATTACGTCCCCTAACCTCAAACTAATCCAACATTTTCATATAGGTTCTTTCATAATAAATATATAGGTACGTAGATACTTTGCTTCTGTTTTTGAAGAAGTGTTTCTTATATGCAGTTTCTGTTAATTAACGTTCATAGACGTTCGTTAGATGTTGATATAATCAGTGAGCTGAGAATGTTAATTTATTCTCCACAGGTCACAGATTTCAAGGCATCGCTATTCTTCTTTCATAAATAAAGCAATTAAATACTCATTCTTGCAATGTAAATAAGTACTTAAAGAAAATCTCTAACACAAATAAATATTAAATTATTTATAAATAGCGGTTAGTAAGTAGTCAGCGTAGGTATTCGGTTCACTGAAAAGAAAATATAAACAAGTTATTGGATACAAAGTGCCTTTCCGACGCTAAAAGTGAGTATTTTCCTTAACTTATTATATTATTGTTATAAAAAAATCTGCATTATTCAGCATTTATTTTCAGTCACTTACATCATAATGGAAGTAAAATCTATAACGCAATAACTGCAAGAACCCACTAGATACTACTTAGACACTTGGAAATAAAAAAAATATTTTTTTTTTTACTTTAGCTCCACACAGGAGACCCTGAGGAAAATAATTGCCCTCAGGGCCTACGTCATCTTTGGGGATGCTGTGTGGAGGGTCTTTTTAGGAAAGGAAGGAGAGGAAGTTCTGGGAAAGAAAATGGTGTTAGGGGTGGGTAAGAATCTGTGGGTCAGTGAGTCCAGGAGTATGTGACGTATGAATCCATCCCTCCCACTGCGGTGCAAGGCGATGTGCACTTGGAGTGACCTATGGCAGAGGTGTTGGTTAACCTATCTAAATGTGGTAAAATAAAAATAAATTTCTTCCATTCTGAAAAATAAGTTAACCCATTGGAAATCCAGAGGGATATTGTTGGAAAAGGGACGGAGAAAGACTGTAACTCTTAACAGCTCGTACAATTAGTAACTTAAACAACACTACTCCTAGCTCGCAACTCTTAGGCGGCTGGTACGAGAGCAGTTCCGCTGACTTATTTAGGGGCAGGTTGAAGTTTTCCCTGATGATAGCCAACATCCGTTAGGAGATGGCATCAGAAGAGGAAGTCTCTTATAAATGTAGTTTATACAGAAAATATAATAGATACCCGTCTACGAACCGTGAAAAATCACGGGATATTCAAAAACCTTGACAAATCAGTTACATTTTTAATAATGACAATTGTAATAATTTCCCGTTAAAAATATACTTTTATATGCAGGTGGCCCTGAGGAAAATAATTACCTTCAGGGCCTATTTCATCTTTTGGGATGCTACGTGGAAGTTATTTTTAAGGAAGGAAAGGAGAGGACGTTCTGGTAAGGAGAAAGGTGTGAGGGGTGGGTAGGAATCTGAGGTTCAGTGTATTCAGGTCATCCGCCGCCAAAACCTAGACAAACCTCACCCCAAGAACTCGGGCACACCTGCTAAGTCACCAAACGTAGCTAACCACTTGGGGTGACCTATGTAGAGGTGTTGGTTATCCAATAAATGGTTCCCGGGGTGGCGGTACCCAATCCCGCCTTCCAAATTAAATGAATTCCAAATTAATTTTAAAAATGACACTTTAATTTAAAGAAAATTTGAGCCCATTGAACCGGAGTTACGCAGGACACACCAACAACCGAAATTATTATTTTTGATGGTGATTGATACTTTTGAAATAAGAAAAGCTTTTAATTCCAGTAGGTACCTTCGAAGCTTCGATTTTCGTGTGTGTGGTCTTCCAACCAAACTCTTCTGGCACTCTGATGAGCAAAAACTACAATTTTTACAATTTTTTTTTATTTCACCACTCAACCTCAAAATAATTAAGTTGAGAAGCAAACCAGAAGCGCACTAACTTTAATAGACTCGGAAGCAATTGATATATTTATTATGTCTGTTAGTTAGTTAGTCGTTAGCTGAGATTGGATAATACGAGCATCGTCTGCTCTTCGCTGCTCGCACCCCGATATAACGTCAGAGGCCATTTGTCCAACCTCCAACCAATCATACGTTGTAAGCGGGCACAGTGGCAGCTGTCAACTTTACTGCAATACGCTAATTGAAACAATATTCGGTAACACGTTTTTGCGGACAAGACGTAATGGAATTACTGTTTATTCGTGTGAAAGTCAGGGTGTTTCATATTCGTGTGAAAGTCAGGGTGTTTCATTTTAATTCTTAAAAATGCGTATATACGTCCCGTAACTTTTTAAATGATTTTTGACGTGAGCAATTTTACGCCACCTCCAACGAAACGAAGCTAATTGTCTTTTAATTCAAATTAAATATTGTCGATGTAATTTTTGTTGTAAACTTCTTATATTATAAACTGAACTTGCTCTCATTTTTTTTAATTCCGTGTGAAGAGTTTTTTTTAAGGAAAGGAAGGAGAGGAAGTTGTGAGAAGGAAAAGGGTATGAGGGGTGGGTAGGAATCTAGGAATCAATGTGTCCAGGAGTGACGCACATATGAATCCAGCCTTCCCACAGCGGAGAGGTATAAAGTTTTCCCTTAACCAGTCTCTACCGATCCGGCCCGCCAAGCAGTATGACACCTAGACAAACCTAACCCCATGAATTCGGGCATATCCGCTAAGTTACCAAAAGTAGCGAACGAACCACTTGGGATTTTTTTTTTACATGAGCTCCACACAGGAGGCCCTGAGGAAAATAATTTCCCTCAGGTCCTATGGCATCTTTAGGGATGCTGTGAGGAGGGTTTTTTAAGGAGAGGAAGGAGAAGAGAGTTCTGGGCAGGAAAAGGGTTCAAGGGGTCGGTAGGAATCTGGGGTTCAGTGTGTCCTGGTCATCCGCCTCCAAGACCTAGACAAACCTCACCCCGTGAACCCGGGCACCCCTGCTAAATCACCAAACGTAGCGAACCACTTGTGGTAGGAATCTGGGGTTCAGAGTGTCCTGGTCATCCGCCTCCAAGACCTAGACAAACTTCACCCCGTGAACCTGGCCACCCCTGCTAAATTACCAAACGTAGCGAACCACTTGGGGTGACCTATGGCAGAGGTGTTGGTTATCCAATACCGGGGCGGCGGTACCCATTCCCGCCTCCCAAATTGTAAATGGATCGAAAAGAGTGAACCACTTGGGGTGTTATTATCCAATAAATGGTCCAAATTGGTTAAAATTAAGAAAATATATGAATTCGAGTAAATATTGATTTTTTCCTCGATTTGATAGCTCGTAGTGGGAACCACGACCATGCGTACTCTGGCGGAATAAAAATAAAGTATCCAAAAAGGCCGCCACCTTGATCCGGAACCGGAACGTAACAAACAAATTTAAATGAAATGCCAAATGATTGAGTTAAAACGGGACTTTGCTACTTTTTTCCATCTCCCCGACGTAAATTGTGCATTTTTAAAGTAATTATGTTGAAACGAATTGTTATTTCAGTAATCTGTGCGAATTAAAAATGCGGCGGAATAGTAAAATTTAACCAAATAAAATAAAAGTACGACGCTGACTGACATTGAATTATGCTTATTACGTTTTATATTTCTATTAAGCTCCTGGCAATCCATAACCCGTCCTGTGAATGGCGGGACATTACCGCAATGATGGTCATAATAATATAATATGCAATGCAATGAACATTACATGTATGTATTGTACATCATGTTGTGAATTTAAATAACGTTTTGATGGTACTGAAATGTCCCATCGACGAGCGGCTACTTAAAATGTAATATATCAATTTGATTAGAAACTTCCTCCTTGCGAACCGCGCTCTGTGCGACCAGGACATTACGATGTCTCGATGGGACAAATTAGTTGGGATTTAATGCGAGACACACTTAACAAGGTAATTGGGAATCTAGACATCTCAATAACAAATTAAAATAGAAAATAGAATCATACCTACCCATTTTCAATCCATAGTAAAAATCCGAAGGGCTCACAAACTCCAACGGCTCGGAGGGCTTTGTAGCAAAGAATGGACGTTTACCTCGAGAGTGTTTTCTCTTGGGGTAAAAATAATTTCGTTGAATTTAATGTTTCAAAGACCCAATCATGTCTGATTACGTCTAAAAGGGATCGAAGTGAAAATCTAGCTCCTTCAACGGAAGCAATCTTTCGAACAGACCCTCCATTGAAATGCTTGGTGTAACTCTAAGTGACCGGTTCAGATACAGGGGCTATTTGCCGCCAAAACGCAATTCGCGAATTTGGCGGCATTGACGTCACGCCGGGCAACGTTGATACAGCTATCTTACCAACCAATGGCGTTTTCTATGTCATAAGTCATAATGAAGTTGCAGCCAGTTGGAACCGTTTCGGTATGTGCGGTTTATTAAATAAATAATAATTAATGAAAATATTAAAATTACACACATTCGGTATAATGATTAGAATTAAAAAAATAAACTTTAAATCTTCAATATGTTTTTAACGGTATTCACAATGTGTGAAAATATCCCGTTAAGTGAAGAATGCGCCTGCAGTGGTGAGAATATTTATCGACTCGTCGACTGCATCAATTGTAATAATCTGTGAACTTGAAACTCGACTGATTAATACTATACATCGACAGTACAGGAATGCGCATGGAGCGATGAAGGGGGCTAGCTACTAAGCCGAAAAAATAGGAAAGATTCTATTCCAATCAACTAAATAGCTGCTAAACGGTAACTTACTTCTTCTGGTTACGAACAAAGCACACTGTCCACCACAAGCGGACAGTGCCTTCAAATTAACTAAACGGTTTAGTGGCCACTAAGTCACTCTATTAAACACTAATCTCCTGTAAATAGGCCATTTGTTTCTCCTCTTTTTTATAGATTTTTTTTTAATCCCAGTCCTTCCACATCAGTATCCTGTAATTATTCTTAAAAAATTTCAGTAATCTGCATTGAAAAAATCTCCCGAGAAAAGATACATGCCGCCGACGGGACTCGAACCCGCGTACTTCTGATTTCCGGTCAACTGCTCTTATCCACTGAGCTACGAAGGCTTATCTCCTGCCCGCCAAATAATTCGATATATACTATGGTTTCATTCAACAATTACTGCTTATTACATTTTTTTCACCTGCAAACAACCAACTTTATTTTATATGAGAAAGGCATTGTAAGTGCTAAATCTCCCACCAGGTGGCGTTGAGACAAATTATGCCTACATTTTTTTGGTGAAATACTTTAACTCGTAAGACCTCTGAAGACCTAAGAACTCGGAAGACCGAAGAACTCCTGGACGACTCAATGTTCCAAAATTCTTCGAAGAAACGGCCTGGATGAAGGCGATACCCAGAACAGAAGATATTACAACCTGAGAACGAGAAGAGCCGACCCCAACAGCCTACCTAGGCAATGAGTTGGGACAGCGCAAAGGAAGAAGACTTTAACTCGTCAAATATGAATTATTATTTTTTTTAATTAATAAACTAATGTTTAAGACAAGATTTTTATGCACAGCACAAAGGGTAACCAAAAAGATGGTAACAATTATTATAAGTAATAATTATTAGCCTGAAACACTCATCTACATTGAAAGAATCTCCCGAGAAAAATTAACATTAGTTTATCAATTAAAAAAAATAATAATAACTTTTTTGTTTTAGAGTGATTCTTCGAGGTTTTATTTTACCTCTTAAAAAATGTTTTTTATTTTTTAAATTTATCTGGACTTTTTTCATTTTTATTGCTGTCAGGAAGGCAATTTTATATTTCCCCCCTCGTAACCACTGGATTACTTACCAGAGTGAGAATGTATGGTATTTAAATGTATGTTGTCGTGTCGTCGTGTAAAGTACGTACTTAGGACGTTTTAATGAATTCTGTGTTTGTATGTACTACGTATTTAGTTTAGTATTTATTTTGCATATAAGGAGACATATATCATATTCATATTTTTTATTTTATTTTATTTTATTTTTATTTTGCAGAAACAAACAGTACATTATTACATAATGGGAAATAGTTACAAAGTTATAGAATTAATACAATAATTGGTACCAATGACATGTCTCTGTTATATACTTATGTTTTTGTGAGATAAATAATACATTATACCTAAATTAAATTAATAAATTATTGAAGGAGAGGGGTGTGTGAGAGTGTTTGTATGTGTGAGGGTGCGCGTGAGGGTGTGTGGATGTGTGTGGATGTGTGTATTATGTGTGCGAATTCAGTGTGCTAAAAATGTTTTTCTTAAATAGAGGGAGGGAATCAAAAAATATATCGGTATTTGTGGTTTTTTGAATTGAGTTGAATCTTTGAAGGATGCGCGAAATGGGGGAGTTGGCCGCAGCGTTCGTATTATTACTAGTTGTGTAAAAAAGGTTGGTGTGGCGAGTTCTTTTAGAAGGGATGTTAAAATTTATTTGAGATAGAAGTTCTGGGCAGTCTATTTCGTTATGTATTATTTTATGGAGAAATGTCATGTCAGCTACCGTTCGCCTGGATTTTAGGGATTGGAGAGTGCCGATGTAATTATTGTTGTATTTATAACCGAGATACTTAATAAATTTATTTTGTATGCGCTCTATGCTATTGACGTATTGGGTGTATTTGGGATTCCAGACAGGCGATGCAAATTCCAGTGTACTTCTGACTAGTGAGGAGTAAAGCATTACTAGAGTATGTGGATTTCTAAATAATTTACTCAGACGTAGTATGAAACCCAACATTTTGTAAGATCTATCAGTGATTGAATCAATGTGCGTATTAAATATAAGTTTACTGTCTAAATAGACTCCAAGGTCCTTACATTCATTTTTTGAGATCACGGGTTCATCGCAGAGTGAATATGAAAAGTTAATTATGTGCTTGTTTCTAGTAAAGGACATAGTGTGGCATTTAGAAACATTGAGGTCTAAATAGTTAGCTGTGCAATAGTTGCAGAGCCTATCTAAGTCACTTTGTAGCTCTTTACAGTCCGATAGAGAGCGAACCGTTTTGTAAATTTTCATATCATCTGCAAACAATAAAAATTTAGAGTGTTGGAAACATGAGCCTATGTCGTTTAAGTATATATTAAAGAAGAGCGGACCAAGGTGGGAACCCTGAGGGACACCCGAGGTTACATTGATTATTTTGGATAAAACTCCATTAATTGAGACAACTTGACTACGATTGCTAATGTATGATTTAATCCATCTAAACAAGTCACCGTGTATTCCAAGACGAGTGAGTTTATTTAACAGAATTGAGTGGATAACGCGGTCGAAAGCCTTTGAGAAGTCGGTGTACATAGCATCGACCTGCACCCTTTCGTCCATATTGCTCTGCAAATAGTTGACAAATAGGGCAAGGTTAGATGTTGTAGACCGATATTTCATGAATCCGTGTTGGTTCTGTGAAATTGTTGTAGTGATAGTTGGGTAAAGTTGGTCGTAAACGATTTTTTCAAGAATTTTACTTAAGATGGGAAGTTGAGAGATAGGTCTGTAATTTGTTACGTCATGTTTGTCACCCTTTTTAAAGATGGGAGTTATTACGGCAGACTTCCACTTATGAGGAAACGTACCTTCACTTAATGATTTTTTGAAAATTGCACTGACCGGAGGAGTTATATATTTACTACAATTACGTATGAAGATACCAGGCAAACTATCTAAACCAGGTCCTTTGTTAATATCAATGGATGATAGATATTTGTAGGTAATATCGTCGTTGATTGTAATTGAGGATATAGCTATGTTATTCAGCGGATCAGATTCATGAACATCAGATGATAAATTTTGGGTGTGATCAGTGAAGACGGTAGAGAAATAATCGGCAAATAGATCGGTAATCTCCTTACTATTGTGTGCGATTCTTGAGCCATATGTTAGGTGTTCAGGTATGGAAGGAGATTTTCTTTGCGTTTTGACAAAGCTCCATATTTTTTTTACATTATTTTGTATGGCATGTTCTAAGTGTGAAATATAATTGTGGTATGTGAGAGTAGCGATTTTCTTTTGACGTTTACGGAGCAGTGAAAAGGTTTGGTAATCTAGTGGGTTCTTGTGGCGTTTCCAGGCTCGAAAGAATTTGAGCTTTTCTTTTGTAATATTGATAAGAGCCGATGAGTACCACGTTGGGAATGTGTTTGTTTTCAGAATTTTCTTTGGAACAAAGTTATCAATTAAGGCGTCAATGATTAAGTAAAAGCTGTTAACCGCCGTGTTGACGTCTTGTGCGTTTAAGACAGAAGACCAGTCAGTTTTTGACAGAGCATTGTTGACTAGGTCATAGTTGACTTTATTGAATAATTTGATCGTTTGGGGTTGGGAAGTAGTTGTAGGGACGTGAATATTAAGTTCAACTATTAGGGATATGTGATGTGTGTCCTCCTGAACCAGAGGGGAGTCGGCAGGAGAGACGCAGACTATGGTGTTACAGAGCACTAGGTCAAGTGTTCTACCGTGCCTATTTGGTATGTGGTTGTATTGTTTTAAATCTGAATAAGATAGACAGTTAAGGAGGGTAGTGGAGCAAAGGTCAGTACCGCGGGGATGATGTGTGGTGTTCCAACTGATATTAGGCATGTTGTAATCTCCAATTAAAAGGAATATATCATTTGGATAGTTTGTGGTTAGATCGGATATTCTGGACGTATGACTGTTGAGAAGAGATAATCGCTGAGTGTTTGATAGCTTTGGACCGACTCCGGGTAAGTACGAACAACAGATGTGAATATTAAATATACGACGTTTTGGGTCTCTTAGTACTATTGAAATCCAAATGTCCTCAGCTTCCGAGCTCCATGACTCGTGTGAATGTACAGTAAATTTTTTTTTAATACCAATTGCGACACCACCTCCTTTGGTTTTACCCGTGAGGGACGTGTCTCTGTCTTTTCTGTAAATATTGTACCTGGAGTCGAAGAGCTCGTTATCAGATATACTGTCTACTAACCAAGTTTCAGTAATTAAAATTATATCGAATTCATTTATCAGAACATTGTGATAAAACTCGTTTGTTTTAGTACAAAGGCCACGTGCATTTTGGTAAAAAATTATTATTTTTTCAGACATTGGAGAATGAAGTAAATTACCGATTTATTATTGTTTGCCACAAGTCCACTGGAATATGCATTCGGCGAGTGTATCGCTGGATAATATACTGAATGTGCAAGTGTGTAGGTATGGTTGTTGAACATTTTAGCTGTTGATACCGATAGAATGAATGTGTTGTTATGATGTGTTGTGTGCGCTGGAGTAAAGGGTAGGTAATTATGATTTAATGAAATATAAGTGAAGTGGATAGGAAGGGTAGAAGTTTTTATAGTTATACCAGGTTTGATAATTGTGCAGGGCAAGTTATCAGGATTGCAGGAGAGGTTTCGTTCTTTCTTATGTAAATCTTGGCGTTTCGCACCCATAAAAAACTAAAGTTATTAGCGATTTTAAACTCTTTCGCGGACCGTAATAAATATTTATTTCTTCTTGTGAGATGGTCGTTAATAAATATTTTTCCTATATTTCTTTTCATATATTTTCTTAATCTTAACAGTTTGGTTTAATAAATAATAACACGAATATTTTATTACGGCGTCATTGATTTTAATTTGACTAGCCTGATAATGCCTTCAAAGGGCGAAACAGTTATCTTTGAAACGCTATTACTTATAATATTAAGTTATAATGAATATTATGCTGTTCCGCAAATTACATTCAAATTCCACAAATAGTTGGATGTCTATGATAAATACGGTTTTTAACGTAGGTACTTAATATTTTGTAGTTTGTTTTTCTACAAGCAATTCTTGTAACTTTGTCATTGAACGTACTGCTTCTCTTTTTCGCATATTGTTTAAACAATACATACATCATATCTAAAATATGCCGATAACGCTAACGATAGCAATATCATCAGATACCGAATGGCAGAAATAAATATTTACAACAAGATTACGTTGAATTGCATTAATTTCCTAAATAAGCCGATCAAATTATCTAATTATTCAATAAATCGTCCACAATTTAAGTAGTACAGTATTATTTTAATTGAGGTATTTTACATTCCACAAACAGACTGAACAACTATCATCAAATTGATTTTATAAGTCGGAATTTAAATTATGCATAACATTAAGTCAATATAAGGTGACTTTAAATGATGCATTAGATTATGAGGTGAACGGTGATTAAGTCCCACGGCCGGAATAACGCAAAAGTTATGTTAATTCACACGAACAGTATAATTTTTACAAGTTTGTACACACATAAATACCTGTGATTTGTGTGTTTTCGTAACAGATGTTATCTCCACGTGGTTGTGAATAAATATTATTGAGTCACTTTTAAATCGAATTAAATATTCGTAATAAAATTATGTTTTTTGAGTGGTTGCAAGGTTGAAATAACGCAAAGTCGATGTAAGCCTGATGGGCAAGATTAAGAAATGAATGCTTGGATAAATCTATAGTATTAACGTGTGATTTACAGAGAGAGAGGGGTACCAGAGAAGGTGACCGGACCAACTCAGAATGAATACAATGAACTCAACACTTCCCTAGAAATGTCATTAAAATAGATGAAAAAAATGTATTAAAAATTGTTTTTTTTCTAAATTTATTTTTGGGATGTTACACCGTGTTGGACTCTCATTTTAGTCAACGTTTCGGACCGCTTTACAGTGTCAATCATCAGGGCAGATGAAAATCTAAAATCATATCAGGTTATGTTAGATTAGGTCATTGATGAGCTATATTAAATAAACAAACCATAGCTTTCCGTGAATTTTCTAACTCTATTTTTAAATCACTAAATATCAAATATAAATTAAGTATTTTCAGTTGCAACATTTTGAATGAAAACCCGGTTTGTTGCTGATTGATTAGTTGTCGAATTAACTTTTTTTCATTTCAATGCATTTTTTGTGTATTATTATAGCCAAATGCAGCAAAAAAGACTGACGAAAAAAAAAATACAAGTGATATTTCATAAGACGGATAGGAGAAAGTATATTATTTATGTAATACTGTCTCCTTTTATCAGGGTTGCCATAAATGTCAACCAAGGATACGGGACGATGATGAATTTATGAATAAGTTTTTTTTTTTAAATAGGCAATTCACCCGAAAAAGAGTGCTTTGTAGAATGAGTTAAGGCGCGGTATACCCGCTCAAAAAGAAGAAGATGGAGAAATATGTAAGTACGAATGTTAGAGAGAGCGCGCTAATACCCTCGACTCTGTGCAGAAACGGGCGGTCCGTTTGATAGATTCTCCCATCTTAACAGACGGATTGCAATCTTTAGAGCACAGGCGTCGGGTGGGAATGCTATCCTTGTTCTACCGGTATTACAATGGAAGATGCTCCGAGGAACTAGCATCATTGATCCCTTCGGCACCGGTGCATAGTCGGGAAACACGCCAAACGCGTGCCCAACATTTGTACACGGTTGACATTTGTCACATGAGAACGGGTCGTTTCTTCGACTCGTTCTTGTGTTCAACAGCTCGGCTGTGGAATGATTTGCCGGCCTCTGTGTTTCCTCCTTCCTACAACATGGGTCTCTTCAAGACCAATGTTCATTCCTTCCTCTCCTCAAAAAGACCCTCCACACAGCATCCCAGATGACATAGGCCCTGAGGGAAATTATTTTCCTCAGGGCCTCCTGTGTGGAGTTAATGTAAAAAAAAAAAAAAAATAATAATATTTAAAACGATAAAATTTAAGCAAAAATTGTGAAACTGTTTAATAAAATACGACTCGTTTAAAATAGAGCAAAAATATCGTGGGGAACATCTAAAATAGCGTTTAAAGATACACTTATAATAGGTGTTTATAATAATTTTAGGAGCAGACTTTGCGATTTTTTTCTATCGAGGAAATTTCATATAATTTGCGTTTCGACGTGGGGAACGTCTAGATATTATCTTCAAAAATAACATATTTTTTTAAGAGCTTTAACACTTAAAGGGTTTAAGGAAAACATATAATAAATAGGTAAAAATGCGGGATGTCGTGGCTTACGTTCTCAGATAAGTAAGCGGAATATGGATTTTAATGAAATATTAATAAACCTCGTTATACGTATAATAAAGATCGGGCCCAATCGTTGATTTAATAGTCCAAATGAAACAGATTTCGGTAATCGTCATTAAAATTATACTTTTAGACTGCAGTATGGAAAATATTTTTAGTAGCAACGATAAAACTTAGAAAAAAATTATTTTAAATGTTTTAACATTTTGTTTACTATGGCGTCATTGAAACTTACAGTTAGTTTGAATTACTTTGTGTAATTTTTAGTAAAAATGAATTATTTTGATGTATTTAAAGGTTCTTGTTCCGTAAATACATAAATAAATATCTTTCTTGTTGATATCTATCAAGTACGTAACCCCATTCAAAAATAATATTGTAATGTCTGAAAAACGTAGTCTGTATTCCACGGGACCGAAATACATATACGCTAAAAAGGGGACGTGTGGCAACCGTGTTTATTACGGATTATCAATCAATCATCTGTCATACCACTTTTATCTGCATAATATTATCTAAGTATATTAGAAACTTGATTAATATGAATTATTCTAAAAAATATTTGTAATTGGCATTCCAATCATTAATTTATTTTTACTTCTGGAATTTATCTTTAAATTAGGTAAGGTAAATTGTGTATTTATTTAGATTTTTGAGTGCTTTGCAGAGTTAATGCCAACAAGAGCAACAGAATCTGGCAACGAGGTATAAACATTATGAATACCAAAGCCTTCGGGCAGAAGAAATACCAACTTTTTTTACATTAGCTGCCCACAGGAGGCCCTGAGGAAAAAAATCTCTAAGAGTATATGTCATCTTTGGGGACGCTGGGTAGAGTGTCTCTTTAGAGAAAGGAAGGAGAGGAAGTTCTGGGAAGAAAAAAATTAAAATTAAAAATAAAGAGGAATCTCGGGTCCATGTGTCCAGAAGTAATGGACGTATGAATCCGTCCCTTCCGCCTGCAGTGCAGAGTCCGGCTGGAGAAGTCAAGGTTGATCTTCCTCAACCAATCTCTCCTGATTCGAACCGCTACTGCAGTAGGTGGTCAAATGTATTCACCGCCAAGACCTAGACAAACCTCACCCCATGGACCCGGACACCCCTGCTAAGTCGCCAAATGTAGCGAACTATTTGGGATGACCTAAGGCAGGGCTGTTGGTCATTCAATAAACATACCCATTTTACACAAGTATCAAGGTCAAATAATAATATGTAATTATACGAATCTTGCACTAAGCCCAGTTTCAAAGCTTATACATAATGCATATCAGTTTATGCGAGTTCTTATCAGAAATCGAAGTATATATTATTATTATGCTGTTCTTAAGCACACAATACTATCAACAGTAACAACTTATCGCTTTTCCTTCCATGCCTCCAATAACTGTCACATTTTACCAAGAAATTCACTTTTGCCAAATCTTGATAGCTGGGAATAAAACACACAATAATTGTCTTTTCCCTAAAATAATAATAAAATCAAAAAAATATATTAATGTTATTATTATCACAGAAATATATTTTGATAAAAGTAAATGAGACATATCTACTGATAAAGCAGAAAGAAAAAAAAAATTGGTTTTCCTTAGTAACAAGAACACCAAACTCAATATTATTTCTCATTACAATTTTTTTCAATGTCAGGACGTATAATGAAAATTTTCTTATTTTTACAGCTTGTAACCACACGGGGAAAAAGGTGATGGTACTAAAAATGATTACAACGTTTTGACTCTTGATAACAATAATTTAATCTATTTATTGAATTTTGGCGGGCAGGCGGGTCGCAATACCGATTGTAATTTTTTAGGTTCGTTATTTTAAACTTTTTCCTTTTTTAACATTTAAACCTGCTAAAATACTTTAGTTATTTTGAAGAAACAAATTGATAACAGTTTATATAATAACGTGGTACATTTTTTGATAAATAAAAAATTAGATTCATAAGGATAAAGATAAATAAATATAGGTGTACATGTGAGTAAGTTATTGGTCTAATATTTTAAATAAAGAGATCTGTTTTACCCAAATAAACATTCGTATTAAAATGGGACAAAATTATTTGATGATCTATTCACATTAATTAATATCGATAAATAAGTAGGTGTAACAAATCACCTCAATTTAAAGAAGATCACTGATAATGTCATGACGTGGGCAGCTTTACTTAGTCTAGGATTTTTTATTAATTATAAAAACGTTTGCCTGTGGTTTTGAAACATGAAGATAATTTTGATTTAAAAAGTGGTATTTTAAAATAAGTGGTTTTCATTTAATTAAAAATGACGCCACAAAGTGAATTCGCAAAGATTGTAAAAGTAATTATAAGGACATTTGATTAAAATGTTAGAATATTGAAAACATAACTCCCGGCATTTAGGTAGTTTACTATAAACATTTTTTTATTGCACAATAATTACATATGTCTTGTGAGACGGACAAATGCATTTTCACAACCGAGTGCATTTTCCGAAACATATGTTTTTTTTTTAAATATCTACCTTTTTTGTCATTACAGGAAATTAACCATATGGGTACCGCCGCCCCGGGAACCTTTATTGGATAACCAACACCTCTGTCATAGGTCACCCCAAGTGGTTTGCTACGTTTGGTGATTTAGCAGGGGTGCCCGGGTTCACGGGGTGAGGTTTGTCTAGGTCTTGGAGGCGGATGGCCAGGACACACTGAACCCCAGATCCTACCCACCCCTTAAACCCTCTTCCTTCCCAGAACTCTCCCCTCTTTCCTTTCCTTTAAAAAAAACCCTCCACACAGCATCCCTAAAGATGACATAGGCCCTGAGGGAAATTGTTTTCCTCAGGGCCTCCTGTGTGGAGCTCATATAAAAAAAATAAAAAAAAACCATAGACTTTAGTTTGCAATATAACATTTTTACTATTATACCTATTTTTCTACACTCGTACGTACAGCTTACAGGTAAATAAATGATACGTTTAAGTAGTACAAAAAATATTGCTAATACAAAACACGGTATTAGATTGTAAAATAATTAGTAATACTATAATTACATCCGAAGAAAAGTTAAGGCCGGAAAATCAGCCGTAGAATAATCAACGAGTTGAAAACACGAAACTTAAAACAATAACAGTGAACTACAATCGGTAAAAAGAAATAAATAACAACTTACCTTGATTTAAAACGCTAGAAAAACAGCTGTGGCACAAAATACACTTAAAACGTTGTTAAACCCTCGGTAAATAAATTTTCGTTGCACCGAGAATTCAAATAATTGCGAAATTGGAGCAAAATGCACTACTTTAAAAGCGGCGTAAACAGTTTGACGTTTCTACGTAACAATCGCGCGCGTAAACAGACTCGGGTTATTTTATCGGGAACAAGTACCACAACACACGTCCGCTGCTCTTCGCCTCTGATAGCAAACTGAATGGATCGCGAAGCCGGTCTACCTATATATATGTACCATATAGCTTGTAGCTGTTCAGCTGATCACTGATCTGATCATATTGTGTCATGGTGTATTAATAGTGAAACGGAAGGTGGACGTCATCTTACCGGAAGTTCAGGAAATGCTTTCCATATCGACAAGAAAAGCCGTTGATCATACGGTGGTTAAAACAGACGGCCTCCGTGGTTAGGGATAACGCTCTTTACTCGCAATCCGAAGGTAGCGGGATCGAATCCCGGCGTGCGCAAATATATTTTATTTGATTAATTTGTGTTATTTCACAATTAATTAATTAAAAATAACATATTGTATATTTGCGGCACGTCCAGAGTGGAAGATACCCTCAGCATCGCCCTGGTGTAAGATCGCTATTCAGAATTGAAACGTTGCTTGAAATGGCTTTAGTCGCGTTTGGTGACCAGATCTGAATAGCCAAGTTCTTCCCCACCTTCCTCTTCTCCCTATTTCCCTCCCCTCTATACACATAAAAAAGACGTCGCGCCAATGATATATACAGTTTTGCGCGATTTTCTACATTTGTACATTAATTATGATTTGATGACTAATATTGAAAACATCGTCATTAATCGAATATGATTGTTTTTATTCCCACGGGGTCTGTGTCATCTATGGGTATGCCGTGCGGGTGTCTTTTTTAAGGAAATGAATGTGAGGGAGTTCCGGGAAGGAATAATGTATGAGGTGGATGGGAATCTAAGGGTCAGTGTATCCAGGGGTGACAGACGTATGAATCCATCCCTCCCGCTGCGGTGCAGGGCTGTAGGTCGACAGAGTCCATCAGCTTCCATCTAGAGAGGTCAAAAGATCTTCCTCAACCGGCCTCTTCCAATCCGGCCCACACAGGACAGGCGCATCAGCCCCCAAGACCTGGACAAATCTCACACCATGAACTCGGATCGGTAATTTTCTTAATTCCATTGCACCTCTTTTTTAAACGACTTCGAAAAGGAGGAGGTTCTCAATTCGACTGCAGTTTTTTGTTTTGTTTTTATGTTTGTTACCTCAGAACTTTCGACTGGGAGAACCGATATTGATGATTCTTTTTTTATTTGAAAGCTGGTACTTTTCGTGTGGTCTCATTTTAATTTGGTCCAGTTCTGATAATGGCATCCATGAGAAAATCATATAAGTCTTAAATTTGCATCAAGTATGTGCGCGACAAATGGACGAATAACTCAATATCACGCCAACCGATTTCGATGATTATTTTTTTATTAGTTTGATGAGAGTTTGGTTAGGTTCTGATGATGGGATCCATGACAAAGTAAAGGAACTCTCCAATTTTTAAGAGCAAATTTACGATACTCGGCCGAATCTTAATCGAATTAGTTAGTGTACATCAGATTCACTAAAAATCAAAAAATAAACAAAAATTTTAACAAAACAAAAAAACTACTTCAAAAAATGCACTAAAAAGTAAAAAAATAATTTCGTGTTCTTCTACAACTTAATAATCAACTTACTTCTTTCTACTTATCAATATGTAGGTAGGTACGATTGTTATTTTTGGAGTCGGTGTCAGGCAAGGTACCCGGCCCGGCTTGTTCACTTGACAGCTCCCCTCCCGCCGTGGCCCGCTTTCGCCTCTCACCTCGTCAAGTCGCGCGTGCGACACAAGCACATCTCACCTATAACTATGTATGTAGGTACAAACCTACCTTGGCTGACACCGACTCCAAAAATAACAATCGTACCTACATATTGATGAGTAGAAAATTTAAGTTGATTATTAAGTTGTAGAAGAATACGAAATTATTTTTTTATTTTTTAGTGCATTTTTTTAAGTCGTTTTTTTGTTTATTTTTCAATTCATGAACTAGATAGCTAAATAGCAGGTAGACGCTCTTTCACGAAAGTATTTGTTTGAATATCAGATCCTTAGAACGTTATGGGCACTTTATGCATGAAGTATGGCGTTAATTGTTTATGAATGGAGTTAATTGGACTTTCACGTGTGGAGTTAATTGATTTATGCATGGAGTCAATTATTTCAAGTATGTAGTACTTTCACGTGTGGAGTTAATTGTTTTACGCTAGAAAATCCTTATCATTCCATTGGCGAATATTCTCGTATGTATATACTACGTTTTGTAGCAAAAAGTCCGATGAAATTTGAAGGGTTTGGAAATAATTGTCAGAAGTCAACGCCTGTCTCGACACAGAAATATCCTAGTGAGACAGGCATAAAAAACCAATGTAAATATACTTTACATGGATAAATAAATAATTTTAAAAAAAAATAAAAAAAATTTATGTTGACTTTTTTTTTGAATTGCTAAAGTGGATAATTTTTTGTTGTTATGTTATTGTTATTATGAGTAATAAATGACATTATAGAACCCATAGAATAAATAATAACAGAGAAGTGGCAGGACTGGCAGGGTGCGTTTCGTGATCCAATTATTATAGGTAGGTGATTTCAATTTGAGAGGCGGGAATGGGTACCGTCGCCCCGGGAACCTTTGTTGGATAACCAAAACCTTTGCAAGAGGTAACCCCAAGTGGTTCTCTACGTTTGGTGATTTAGCAGGGGTGCCCCTTGAGGTTTTTGTCTTGGAGGCGGATGCCCAAGACAAACCTCAGATTCCTACCTACCCCTTAAACCCTTTTCCTTCCCAGAACTCTCCTTTCCTTCCTTTCCTTAAAAAAACCCTCCACACAGCATCCCCAAAGATGACATAGGCCCTGCGGGAAATTATTTTCCTCGGGGCCTCCCGTGTGGAGCTCATGTAAAAAACAAATAGGTCCAATTTTAACCTATATTTCCAAAAAAAAAACTCACGATGATCACGAAATTTAAATGGGATGGCGATATACAATTTCAGGCAAGTGAAGGAGATAGACCGCGTACTAAAATGTTCTAGAACAAGGATGTACTAAATCAGAGGCACATTTGTTACCATTAAAATTTTTACGGAATGCTCTTCTAGTGTTTTATTATTTATTCCATGATAAGACCGAGGACATTGACCTGCGTTTACGATGGATGCACAAAACCACGTAGGTGCAACTCCCAAGATGAATCGATGGCTTTTTCAAGAAGCAACTACTAAATCATGCTTATAATTTGATAGAACTCCGCGACTAATAAATAATATTATAATTGACGGATTTGGCTCCCATTTTGCATCGGCTTGCACTTTGAATACATTATAATGGAGACGACTAATGGAATTCATTTAATTATAGTTTCGCGTGTATAATAAAGTGAACATAACCCAATAATTATTATTTACTGTCAGTAAAAAGATCCTTGTTAAATAAATTGTGTTGAAGATATTTTATTATTGATGCATGAAGGATCTATAGTTTAAGAGATATTTACTAAATTTATAGGCTGTGATCTTTTTTCGATTTTAAAAAAACTTTCCGTTTTTTTAAGTTGTAAATTATCATAACTGTATAGCGTAGCTCATGCTCAAATTATAGCAAATTTACTCCACTATCAGAAAGGTGTAACGATTCTTTCGACGTATGTTTATTTTTGGAAACTTACGGCATAAACAAAAACAAGTGCCTAAATGTTGCTGTTTTGCTGGAAAATGCCGGGTAGCGGGGGTTCGCCGAGGTCGAAATCTTAATTTTAACATCACTGTGTCGCAATTTTGCTAAATTGCAGTGATGTGATGATGAAGATGAACTATCTCATCTCTCAGGAAGCTGGGTGAAAAGTGCATGTTCAAGGGACGCATGCTGCATTAGGAAGGAAAAAAACGCTCCTTCAGGTAAAAGAAATGCACTGTTCCTTCAGAAAACTAAAAAAAATCGTAGAAATCTAACCGGTTCAAACAGGAATTGCCAGGTGTTGAATGATTGCCATACGTAGCATGCAATTTTGTCCTGGTAACTCCTTTTCTTTATTAGTTTAAACATTTCACGTGATCAATGAGGTGATCCTTAAAGATAAACACGTGGTAAGCAACACTCGTATTTCGTGTTTCCAATGTTTGGCACATCTCGACTCTAAGAGAAATGTAAATATTGTATCAGGAAATAAACATGTCACATTGACAAAAACTAATTTTCAAAACATATGCCCACGTAAAAGCAATCTGACTGTCAAGAAAAGAACATAGCGTATGTATGAAGTATGAATGAATAGGATTATCATTCTTGGCCAGCGACTAAACGAATCCAAAAGGCACTTAATCACGGAAAAAGCACAGATGGAGAAAATCTATTGCGTGTGTTTTTTATGTTATTTTTTATCTCCAATCTATGGCGTAATGTATTCTGATGGGGTAATTTATTATTTAATTTATCAAGTTAAGGTTATCCACCTTCTGATCTATCTAACATCAAGTCGCGTCGAGTGATTTAAGTCATGAAATAAATTGCTTTTTCAAATCGATTTTTTCTGTTGTGACGATTTTTTAAATGTATTTTATTTTGCAATTTCAATCATCACTCGGGATGATGGGTGAAGAAATGCATGTTCAAGGGATGCATGCTGCATTAGGAAGGAAACAAAAACACATATCCTGACAGTTGAAAATCTCAACCATACTTAGTAAACATCGTACCAAACGGATTATAAATGATAACGGTTCAACAATGCACCGTTCACAGAATTCCCAACTCTGTAGCGACGTCCACAATTCTATGTCGATGTGATTTATACAGACTTCGAAAAAGTATTTAGCAAAGTTGACCATGATATTTTATTAAAAAAATTGAGTGACATCGGATTCTTTCAGGATTTTCTCGCTTTCGTAGCTAGCTGCTTCATCGTCATCGTCAGCATGTCAGTTACGGACACCAGATTTCTCGCAAATACAAAACTAACTCCGGGATTCCCCAGGGATCAAATCTAGGATTTTTATAATTTTATTTTCGATAATTTTTAGTTTCACTGAGTGTTTATTGAAATAATTTATACCTAGATACAGATAGGTATTTGGTGTGTGCTTGGTAATAAATTTTGGGATTTTAATATTGTTTTGATATCTTGCTGATAGATTGAAATGTATTTTTTTTAACTCTATTTCTTTGAAAGTTTTTTTATTTTTTTTTATTTTTTATTTATTTGTTTATTTAGCACAATATTATACATTTAAATACATTATTTATTAAATTTTGACTGCCCAACTAGGAGTATTATCCCGTTTTAGGACAGTCAAATAATTATGGGTATGAACATGTGGAGAATGCTTTGTACAAAAAAGAAAGAAAATTGATGAAATAAAATAAGTAAATAAAAAGAAGATTAAGAATATAAAATAAAATAATGAAAAAGTTGAAAATATAGTAGCTAACTGTTATTTGTTTAGCATAGCAAAAGGAAAAAAAAGAGAAGAGAAAGAATAAAATAAAAATGAAATAACCAATTAAAACATAAAATAGCCGTGGATTGTTTAGCATAGTTGTTGTTGAAATGATAGTAATAAATAAACATGTATTTACAAGCAAGTGATTAAAATATAAGGTGGTAATTGGTGTTTACATTTCATATTATAGTCCTACGTACACATTTTGCATAGTGAGAACTAGAAAGAGGACAAAACAATAAAGTAAAATAAAAATAAACAATTAATGCTTGATTATTACTGTAGTTTCCTAAGCATAGTTAGTAAAATAATAATTAAGTTTGTATTGAATATTTTTTTATGTATATTGTCTATTGTAGATAATTTAAATATTGAAAAGATTTTTTTAGTAGAAAATGTAGATGGTTTTTTCAGGATAACCTTAATCTTAGGTAACTATATTTTAACATTTCCGAACCAATATTACGAATTGGGTTACGAGTAAATTTTGATTAAATTACAAATGCATAAATACCAAGATAATTTGTTTTTTAATTAATCGCTATTTATAGAAAATGATACCTTAATTCCATACAACCAATATAGGTATCAGTTGTATATCAATCACAAATAAAACGTCACAAGTTGTTTTATTTTTTTATTATTTTTTCAAAATTTAACGGACTTACTTTTCAAAGTTGCTCACAAAAAAATAACATTAACTTTTGTATACTAGTTATTTAGCTGTACATTATTTTTATACTTGTTAAAAGAAGTCTTAAAAGTGAAATTAAAATCCTCCATTTTACATCTAGAGTTATTTATAAAAATTAATATTTTTGGTTAGTTGACTTATGTAGCCTTTTGAGGCTCTTGCTTTTGATTTTGACATTCTGGCCGATAGGCTATCCAAGCCGAGAAATAAAATTTATTTCCGTTTTCGACGCTTTTGTCAGTGCAGTCCTGTGGAACTGTCGGTCTCTTGAATTTCAAATTTCTTGTCGAAGAATGTACACACATTTCGTTTCGCTGCAAAATATTATTAGAGAGGCCGCCATGGTCGAGGGGAAAGACTCTTAACTACTATCTTTGTCCACGCCGGGATCGTATCCCGGCGTGGACAAAGAAAATAAATTTTATTTGATTAATTTGTGTGATTTCATAATTAATTTATTTAAAATTAATATGTAGCATGTTTGCGGCACTCTCCAAGGTGGAAGACACTCTCAGTATCGCCCTGGTGTAAGACCACCATTCGGAATTGAAACGTTACTTGAAATGACTTTAGCCGTGCTTGGTGAACAGATCTGAATAGCCAGGCATTTCCCCACTTTTTCACTCACAACGTACCCCAATTGGTCTCACTGGCGGAAACAGCTAGGACTCTTGTGAGGTATTACTGTAAAAAAATCAGCTAAACTCATTTACCTACTTCCATAACGATAATAGTACTAGTAGAATATTAAGTTTAAAATGTGGATAGGAAGCTTACATTATCATCGTTTTATATTTAGAAATCGCCTCAAAGGCTCATTATCATGCATTGTTTCACAGAATACGTAAACACCATTCTAGAAGATCCACTCTTATGCCTACAGGCCCTGTGGAGTAGAGTGCAGTGTGTATATTGTACTTACATAGGCTAAGATCCGAGACATGAGTCATAAGCAAAATGACAGCATTACTCTTGTAAAGCTAGTTCTTAGCTCACCCCCTGACTCACTGAGCTTCCTACTAAAAAAAGTATAGTTAGGTGCGCGTATATTTGAAGGCGTGGGCACTGAGAGAATCTCTAATCTCCGTCGTATTATAATTACACAGCATTCTGGGTAGCTTCATTCATAAACAGAGTGTTTACGCAAATGAGATAATTAACAGCATCATAATAATAATTACACACCGGACTTTTGCATACTGGTATGATGCAAATGTTACAGAGTAACGAGACGCAAATTCGTTTCTCCTTCAATGAAGGTCTACGATTGTGAGAACAGGAAAACGCGTAGTTTGTTATATTTATAACAAGTGTGAGATATAATTATTGGAAGTTAGAACTATTATGCGTACCTATGGATAAGGTTAATTTTGATTTGTTTTTAATATAGATTGTGAAAGAAGGGTAAATGCAGGTAACTCCATTAACTGAACTGAAGCAGAGGAAGGATGAAAGTATACAGAATTACTGAATGCTGTAAAAACGAAATTGTAATGAGAATATATGACGCAAATATGAATGGTTGAATAAGTCGTAAACGTCGAAGAACACATGGCACGATAAAGTGAATCAGGTACTTAAATCGGGCCATGTCAAGATTCAGAATAATCGAAGAACATGTAGGCGACGATGTACGAATGTGAATGAGGCAAGTAGTTTGTGTCAAAACCGAGTTATTTGGTGGTACGTCCGCTCTGCGTATGAGCATAAAAAAAGATAAACATTTAGTAAGTTAGGACGATGGAAAAAAAACAATATGAGAAGAACCAGGGGTGATTTCCATACAAAATTTTGATGTAAACATCTTACAGTCACGCATTAAGATGCACATAATAATATGTTCAATTTTTTGGTAGCCTTTCTATTTTTGTGATATATAGGTACATTTCTCAACCCTTTTGCAATCGTGTTCCACGAAAATGGCAAACAATTTTTATGAAAACTTTAAGGTAAAATGTTGCAATTATATTCACTTCTATTTTGTGATTATACCATAATTTCCTTTCTATTATTCTGTCAAAAAGTTTAAAATGTTTAAACGATGAGGAGTCACTAGATGATCATGAATCGGAAACCACTTGACATCTACCTGCTTTAGCTACTTTAAACTCTGTACTTCCTTGGGTTCGCGGCTGTGGATGATAAAATAAATACTTATTAGTCGTGACATAGAAAATTAAAAGCAGCGATGTAGGGACGTACCTAACCTATGTCCAGGTAACGATCAATTATATGTAATGATAAAATTGTATTTTTGTGTAAAAACGTCTTCCGTTCGTCACTGGGCATATTTTATGGGGAAAATAAAAATTACATTTCCATGAAAATATTGCTTTGTCACGAATCTTCAAATAGTGATATAATGTAATTAATATTATCCGAAACAGGCAAATTTTACAACGATTTGTAAAACGGTCACCGGGCACAATTGTTAACTTTAATATTATTCTGATCAGCTAACTTTTTAGAGCACCTCAAGATCTACACGACGAAGCACAAATAACTCGTATAATGGTATCTACTGACAGACATGCTCATTAGTAGCATGCTCTCTTGCTACTAATGAGCAAATTACATACCTTGTAGCACGTGTGTCACGCCCAAATGAGCATGCTCATAAGTCAAACGGCTGTTGATTTGTGAGCACGCTACTGGATTCGCGTGTAGAAGGGGAAATGAGCATGCTCATTTATGAGCATGTGTGTCAGTACCATAACTCTTTCCCTTGAGGAGTTGCGACTGATTCTTTGGCCAAGCAGAGTTAATTTTGAGGCCCTTATTTCACCCATTCCTCGCTCGATGACGTCAGCACACTAACAAGCAACTGACGGTGCTCTATTTTTAGAATGCATACGCCAGCTGGCACCACAACCCTTGGGCCACGAGATATATTTACATATTTGGGGACAACAAATCGTTTTATCGCTGACTCAGGCGGGACCTTAGTGTGGGAGCGTTTTTACGTTAAAATCACGTACAGAGAAAATGGACTGAATTCCTCGTTTGGATTTAAGAATGTGCTTTGCAACAGAGATCGAGTATTTCTACTATCGTGGTACGAGAACACAACAGAATGGAGTTGGCAGGAAAACACTTCTTTTTCTTCTTCTTCAGCACACTTTATTTAATGTAATATATACCAGTATTACAAGAGGGTCTATCTACCCTCACTCGGGTGGTCCACGACCACACCACACTGACAAATATCGAAGTCTCTACTTCGATCTCTCTATTGTCAGTTTTCCAATACTGAACCGTAGGTATAACTCGCACCTACCAGCTTCAGTATAATTATAATTACACAAGTAAAGGCACACAGCGTGTACCTTCTCGGTTCACTCTACTAGCGAGACTAACGCAAAGGGCCTATCTTCCCTCTGCGCAACTGAAGACACACCTCGTGTATCTTCCAGTTCAACCGCCATAACAAGACTGACCTCTCTGTTCCAAAATCACAATACTTAAAGAAAATCATACAAAAGATGCAAAATAGTGAGACAAAATATTTGAACTGCTCCCACATCTGGATTTTAAAATCCCGCAATAAAACAATTGCCAAAGTCGGCCCAAAAGGGCCACCCATAAAATTAAGTACATCATACAATACTGAAATGGAGAAATGGGGGAAACTAACATTAAAAATTCCCAGATCTCAAATTCTTAAATTTAACCCCCAATAAAACAATAAAATTACTTTTAAAAGGTTGCCAAAATGGGCACACCAATATAGATACATTTTAAACCTAAGAGATTAATTTCCTTTAGTTTGGGTCATAAAATAACCGTCAGCAAACCCTTTCTATGGGTTCTTATTTGCAATGTACAGGTTGGTACGTTGGGGCCTGTGGTGCGTTTGGGCTACAACACACGTGGGGCCTGGGGTAGGCGCGGTGTGTACCCCCAACAATATCGTCTCAACATGCCCGAGGCTAGCAAAATCGGAAAAAGCATATGAGATCTCTCTATTCAGAGCGGAGGCCGCCGGTAGGCTATCAGGTAAGCTCCATCTCTCAATATACAGTGCGGGGCGTCGCCCTGGGTACCTCCACCGTAGCGGAATAACAACAGTTAATAGAGGAAAAGGTCATATATTGTAGAATCAACAGGTACAAACCATTACAGTAATCACAGGGGTCAACAATGTAGTATAAACACAATGACAATGACCTAGCTGAACTTTAGAACTAACATGATCTCTCAATTTCGTCATCCCGGGTGGGTTTCGCGAGGCAATCACTAACACAGCGAATAGACACATTATTAAAGAGGGAATACGGCAATGCAGTCACTTACAGGGTGGTGTGAGAGGCGTGTTCGACTCGGCGACGAACTCTGATGTTCCAGTCCTCGAATACATGGTTACAACACGTGTCTGGCGCCATTGTTCCACGAGATTCTACCGTCGGTCGTATGGAGCGAGCGGCACACAGCGGCACGTGCTCGGTGCTCTGAGGCTGGGCGCTGACTGTGGGGCTCGAACGCGTATCGCCGCTTTGCTGTTCCGAGCGGCCGGAAACACTGCGGCGCGCGAGTCATAAAGTAACTCTTTAATATTGTCAAACCGGAAATGCGCTCCGTAACAAGGTATACATAATTACTTAAAAATAAACAATTTGAGAAATTAACCCTTTGTTCCTTATCGGTAAAGAAATGCCCCCATATAATATCAGGCCGAATACATTTATTTCTAAAGGTTGGGAGCTTACTTGAAAAAACCCAAGGAAGAATTTTATTTGCAAAGGTGAAAATACGTTTAACTAAAATGACTAAAACAACACGAATGATACGACTAATTTTTATTACTTAAAGCGAAATGGATAAATCGCATTCTGGAACAAACAGCAAGGTTGAAATATTACAAAAAGGCACGATGCAAAATATATTTTTTTTATCATTATTTATGGTTACATTTATTCGATACTTGTTTGCAGAAGGAGAATTAACCCTGAAAGCAGTAAGAAGCATTTGAACTCTAGACAGGCGGAATAACCAGTATAAACACTATAATAATAATGTCCAAAGACAGGGAAATCAGTAACTCAAGTGAGAAGTGAATGTAGATAATTACTTCGAATGTTTTAATGTATGTAATTACTTTGAATGTTTGAAAAGGCGAAACGCTTCAATAGAAATATAGATGAGGAAAATAGTACTAGAAAAAGATTTGTTATAAAGTTCCCTGATATTGTCTAACTTAAATAATTTCAAATTCATGTATTATTGTCTAATAAAATATTACACAGAAAAGATTTTTAATTTTGAGGGTTGGTCGCGAGGAATTCAATCTAATGCCAACGACCTTTAGAATGATTTAAAACGCATCATTAAAATTCACTAAAAAGAATTAAAAAAATGATTTACGATCTTATTAAAGTGAGTTTCGTATTTAAAAATATCTCTTTCGCTATGGAGTACAATTAATTTTCGTTTTGCTATTACATGATCCTTGAAGACGAAATATTTCAACATTAATTCATTCCAGCAGAACGAAACATATTTGTGAATATTTCTCAGTCAGTTATTATTTATTATTGATAGTGTGAATGTTGAATTTTGAGCAAGTGCCAAAATACCATTTCATAATGTTATATTTCAAAGCTTTCCTAAAATAAAATTACTAGATATTATTTAACAGCAGCAGGATGTATTACGCTTTTGTTTTGAGGAAAATAGATACCTACGAATACATCAAAACATGAACAACGCAATAGAGCGCTTTTATTATTTATTTTCAATTTGGGAGGCGGGAATGGGTACCGCCGCCCCGGGAACCTTAGTAGGGAACCAACACCTCTGCCAAGTGGTTCGCTACTTTTGGTGATTTAGCAGGGGTGTCCGGGTTCATGGTGTGAGGTTTGTCTAGGTCTTGGAGGCGGATGACCAGTATACACTGAACCCCAGATTCCTACCCACCCCTTACACCCTTTTACTTACCAGAACTCTCCTCTCCTTCCTTTCCTGAAAAAAACTTTCACACAGCATCCTCAAAGATGACGTAGGCCCTGAGGGAAATTGTTTTCCTCGGGGCCTCCTGTGTGGAGCTCATGTAAAAAAAAGCGTAACGCAAACAAGCGTAAAACGTACGTTCTTTTTTTTACATTAACTCCACACAGGAGGCCTTGAGGAAAATAATTTCTCTCAGGGCCCATGTCATCTGGGATGCTGTGTGGAGGGTCTTCTTAAGGAGAGGATGGAATGAACATTGGTCTTGAAGAGAGTCATGTTGTGGGAAGAAGGATTTTTATCTTTATCTTAGGATTTTATTTATTTATTTATTTTTTCAGATTCTCCATAAAACAGTTATACACCAAATTCTTACGGAGAAGATTACAAAATACAAGAGAAAAAAAAGGCCAAGGGGGCAGTTTCACTATGTTGAGACATATGTCAAAAGATAGTTACTGAACTCTCTATAGGTAACATTGAAGATGTCAATGTTCAATGCAGAATCGTTAAGCAGTTACGTCACGCTATCCTAATAATGCCGCAGCTCTTTCTTACACATTAAATAATAAGGAGACAAAAGATGAGAAAAACACAATATACTAGTGTCTGTTTCTTCCAAAGTATAACTTTTTTCCTTCGGCGAAAACAGATAAAAATGTTTAAGAACAAAAGCAATACCATCAGAATTAAAATTTTCGGAATTCATTCACACTTTAATATTATCCATGAAACTGTATTCCATACTTTCAAAATTATCGTCACGTCTAGTAAGCAGTATTGTAGGCTTCTACGGAGACGTAACGGTTCGGTGCGTGAGAGAGATGCAAGAAAATGATTAATTCTTTCCTTTGGATGAGACAGACCTACGTACATTGTGTATCTCATATTTTGTAAGAGATGCAGCATTGTTTGGATAAAGAACGTACGTTTTATGCTTATTTTGCTATCACGGTACCATAATCGTGAATCGTCACGATAGTAATAAAAGCGCTCATTATGTTATTGTCAAAAATTAAACGTAAACAAAATGGCAAGATGAAATAATAATAACAACGAAATTGGAAATACATTTTCAGGTTTCTGCTCTAATAAATATTATACCACTGTACCTTGTCAATAATTTAACAATCACTTTGACTTTTATACAAATAATAATAAGTTATAATAACTAATAATAAATATATCTAAATTAGTGTATGTGATTTATTATTGAATTACATACTAAAATTAATATTCATGCTTCAAAAAGTCACTACATAATGTTTACCAACTCGTTTCAAATATATCCAGGGCCAAGAAATGATTTAAAGCAAGTAAACTACAAACAATAAATATTCAGGAGCCTTACCTTAAAAACTTACCTTGCGCACTACGATATTGGTATTTCCACAAGCAAAATAAAAGTGAACGAATCACATAATAAATCACAAAATAGTTTGTGGATAATTTATATGCGTCTGACAAATAGCTGGCGGCAAAAAGTCTGAAAAATAGTTACAAGTTATCGTTATTTGAATAATTCATCGTATATGTATAGGAGTCACTTAAAATGATTAATAAGATAAAGATTTGGTCTTGCGCTCGATGGTGGATTTTTTCAAAAATTTTATGACGAACGAAATTATCAACAACTTTCCACCCCACTTTAAATGTTTTGCATCGACTCCGGTTTCTAGTTTTTCTCCAATTCTCAGACCTATCCACCATAAACTTCTTCCACACAATCGTCCACATCTTCCTAGTTCTGGCATTTCACTTCGTCGCTTCGACTGTGGCTTCCACTTGTTCAGTATTTTTAAGGTCCTATCGTCCGACATTTTTAATCATACATGAACGTTCAGTTCACGAATTAGAAAATGTATTTTAAAAAAGCAAAGCGTACAGACATGTATTTTTTTCTGATATAGTTAGTAAAAATATTTTTAAAGTTGGTTCAGTTTTGGAGGAGAAAAACGGATATTACAGAACCTCGATATGTTTTATTTAGGTACTAGCTCAGGGAGTTGATATGAGATTGAACTGACGTTTGAACCCACGACGCATCTTGATTTACATACCCCTACCAATGGGTAGCCCCATCCACACAAAAAAAGCTTCGTATGGTCCACAGGGTTCCAGAATATTCCACAACATTCGAGAGTGTTCTAGAATGTTCCACAATGATCTTTCCGGGATGTTCCCTAACGTTCCGGACTATTTCCGAACGTTCCACAACATGCCAGAATGTTCCGGGATATTCTGGAATATTGTGGAATGCTCTCGAATACTCTGGACTGTTCTAGAAATTTATAGAGGGCGAAACTTCCAGCCATTGTATCTTCAAAAGCACGCCCTTCAGGTAGAAACAGATACCTTCTTCATGGGTGGGGGATTGAGGGCTACCACACCATTTAACTGCTTTGATCGTACCGGGACTCGTTTCTGAGTTTTAGCGCCACGCACATTGTACACTTTCTTTTATGATATATATTGATATCAGCCTGAGGTACAGTTGTCCCTTTCGCTCAGTATTCGGGGGAGTAAGAGCATCAATGATAGCAACTGTTTGGTAAAATACCTGTTGTTCAAATTTATCGGCGACCGGGCTTCCTCTTAAGACCTATTTACGCTACATAACCATTTTACCATGGGTTCGTGCTCTAGAACTGTAGACCATAGACCCACAAGCCTATTGTTTTAGGTACACTAATACTCAACTGTAAAAACATGATAATTCGTTCATAGATTTTCTTTATTTCCTAACAAGGCAATTCCAGACTTCGTAATTATTTAATCAATAGCTTACATAGGGACATGAAGAAGCAATAATTTATATATAGATTTGTGACTGGCAACAACGAGGGAATTGTTTATAAAAATAGTTAACCACATCCGACATCCGCATGACACGAGTGCACGCATAGCAGACATTCTTCCTTTAACAAATTTGAAGTTTCGCCCAGAGTCGGATGAGACTTACTTGGGATTATACAAATAGGAGACGTTCCTATATATGGTTTTCTTAAAATTAAAAATTAAATATCATATAAACTTAATCCATCTTAAGGCGAAAGATCTGTTTGAAAGTCTTACTAAAACCTGCATTCGGGTGGCGGGTATTGGTACCGCCGCCCCTTGAACAATTTATTGGATAAACAGCACTTCTGCCATGGATCACCCCACGTGGTTCGCTACATTTGTTGACTTTGCAGGGGCGACCGAGTTCATCGGTTGAGGTGTGTTCAAATATGGGCGGCGGATGCGCTTGCCCACCAGCTGCGTGACGGCCACAACGAGAGAGATCGGTTTAGGAAGACTCTTTGATTTCTCCAGCAGGTTCTACCCACCGCACCGCCACCGCCTTGCAAGGATGGATTCATACGCCCGTCACTCCTGAATACACCGATCGCTAGACCCCTAATACCTTGTTCCTTCCCAGAACTTTCTTTTCTTGAAAAGACTCTCCATACTCAATCCCCAAAGATGACGTAGGCGATGAGAGAAATTATGTTTCTCAGGGCCACTGTATATGGTCAATGCAAAAAAATATCTGTCGATCTGAACTCTAGTGTAATGAAATTCGCAGAGCATTTTCTGTTCGAAATGTTCAATCAACAGCACTATTTCAAGCTTCCAAAGTCACCGCCATCATTTGATTTTTTTTTTTTGTTAAATAAGATAAGACGCGACAATATTTTTTCTCCACATTTTAAAATGCTTTTTCTTTTAAATGATTGCTGAATGTCAGGCAAAACCAGATACTTCTTGTAAGGTATTTTGTAAATTCTCATATAAATTTTCATATGTTTTTAAACTATTTTTTCTTGAAACATCGTGGTTACGTACATTTATAAGCCTTGTTCATGTTTTTAGAACTTGAGGCTACAAGCTATCCCTCATTCAGTTTCTGGTTAATCCGGTCCTGGATATCATGTGGTTATTAGTCGCTCTATTATAAGTTTGTAACCAAATTTAGGCTTTACATTCGTAGTATGGTGTAGATGAGTCGATCATATCTCAAGAACTTAAATGACACGATAAAGTGATTCAAATTTAATAAGAACTCACTCACTCGCTCAATAAAAAAATTAAAATAAAATTTTTAAGCGGTTAGTATTGATTGATTGCGGTTATTAAAATGATAAATACTAGTCCTTTTGTAAATAGGTTCGTTTTCCTCGTTCTGTGAAACGAAGAATGGGAAAATACACTTTCTTGGTTTAAACTTACAGTAACATGCCTCTACACTATATAATTCGCTACCAGATATGTACAAGGGAATCCAGCAAAAAAAAAATCAGAGTAATGCTTTAAAAGAATATTTTTTAAGTACGTTTAAGGATGAAACTATGTAATTTTCTTGTCATTTTCTCTTCTTTTCTTTTCCATTTAGTTGTAATCATCTGTTTCTGTATAACCTTGTTTCTTAATTGTTTTCTATTGTTGTTTGTTCTACTCAACCTGTCTTTTATTTTTCGTCAATATTGTATGTGAAACTTATATTTTTAATATCTAAATTCTATGTAAAATTTTAACTATTTCCTCCCACCCATGAATTCCTATGCAAAATTTTGACTATTTCCTCGTGTCCTAAAATGAGTCCAGTAACTCATCGGGATTGCTCTAGCAAGAAACAAAAACAACAAAAAAAAATTTAAAAAAAACATTAAGCCACTTTACAATCAAGATATCCACACTCACAATACTCAAACATGCACAACGAAATATAGGATAAAATCTATGAACTGTACTGCCTACACCGTATTTAATTCGCTTCCAGATGGAATCCAGCAATTCCAAGGGAATCCAGCAAAATAAAAAATTTCACAGTCATGCCTTAAAAGAATTTTTTTTTGTACGTTCAAGAATGAAACTATGTAATTCCTTGTTTCTTTTTCTCTCCTTTTTTCATTTATTTGTAATCATCCGTATTTGAATAACTTCGTTCTTTTTTCTCTATTTGTTTTCTATTGTTGTTTTTTCTAGGTAACCTGACTGTTTTTCGCCTAATCTGTACGTGAAAGCTAAATATGAATATCAAAATACCTACGTAAAATTATAACTACTTCCTCCCACTTATGAATTGTAAGTTCCTTTGGTCCTAAAATGAGTTCTGTAACTCATCGGGATTGCCCTAGCAAGAAATAAACAACAACTAAAAAGAAGGCATTATTTTATTACTGCTAAAATACTTTTAATTATCTTGATGATTAGCTAGATGGGATTCTATTTTCTGTCTTCGTAAGAAAATACCGCAACGTGTGGGTAAAGAAAACGGTGTTCCCCGTCTTGGAGGAATAATGAAATGTAGGTATTCCGGGTTGGCACTTCATTGAGGAAATAAAAATCAAAGGCCTCGATAATCATACAGATAATCGGCGATCAGAACCAGTTGCCTAACCTGGGGTTGAAAATGAATCGGAATAGCTACATCAATACTCGAGGCCGCTATTTTCAAGAATTACAAACGCGCGAGAGAAAATAAGAAAATGAAGCAAGTACAATGAACCGTGTTTTATGGCGTTCAATCTTTATCCGTTAGTTAGTTAAATAGGAATTAGTCATTTTCTCATCGTAAAAGCGATTGCTTATTTGCATGCCTAATACCTAATACCCACAGGCTCGCCGCTAATACATGTGTCGTTTATGAGAAAGAGAGAGTTGCAACAGAGCTATCAGCGGCGCTTCTGTAGAGGTAGGAAGATCACTGTGACTAAGAATGTATCGAATGTATGGCCGACTGCAGTTCTCATAGATATTGTTTTTAACTCATCGTCTGCTCAAGCGGTAACAATTTGACCAAAGCCATAGATTCGAAGTCGGAATTTGCTGGCAATCGCGACACATAATGACTAATGACAAAGAACTGCTCGAGCTGTCGGGTAGTTGCCTTGACTACTAGCCGCGCGGTCTTTCTTCGCCATGGAATGGACAGCTAGCGCCGTTAGTAATATTGCTAAGCAAGCTATTTTCGACAAGAAGTAGTTAACAACGACATCTCGACCTATCATTGTATTTGTATTGCTTATCGACAGCTCGAATTGTCCATCACTTGTAATTCATTGTACTTCCAGTACACAAAGGTTAACACGCGATATAACCATTAATCTGTTCCAGCTAATCTATTTTTCGAGTCAGTAGGTGTGATGTAAACACGTGTTCACAACTTTCCTCCGGTAGTATAGTTTGTTATTGGCGATGATGTATTGCATAAATAATTTAGGTTGATGTATCGTTCATCGTTCAGCGACCGTCCCACACGACACGGGACTGTGGCTGAGATGAGAGGAACAACAGACAACAACTGTAGCAAGTTCTAGATCTAATAATCACATCTCTGCTAATTCTAGATCAGTTCCGGGAAAAGACGTACCTACGCAGTAAACCGCACGCATCAATCTGCTTTGGAAATAAGCATTTCGTAATAAGTAACTATTGAATACTATACTGCTTACTATTCTAATGACGGCCACAGTAAACTCCTTAGAACCAGATCCAGGTGCCGCTTTTGCAAAACCCGGCGTTGGCAAAATATAAAGGTTTGTAACGATTATTTGCGAAATATTTTTTAATGTTTAGTGACCCGATATGAAGAGTCAGGTAGGTACTTCTCAACCTTTCCCCTTACCGTTCATCTCGGCTACTTCCATCAATCTTACGTCATTTGTCGATTGGGCAAAGCCTTCTAGAGTACACGCCTTTACGAATTCTCGAAAAATAGAACATGATCAAATCAGTGCCATCGAGTAATGACAATTTGCAAATGGAGGCGATTGTTGTTGATACTCATTGCTACTTACTTACTACTGATTTGTACTCGTATGTTGTTTTACCGCAAGCATTATATCAAATAATCAGAGTACCAAATCAACTATACTCCCAATAAATAAAAAAGGTGCTATTGGACTCTTTTAAACGGTGGAGTTTACTTAGCGACGACAATGATTTCGTGGTCGCCCAAGCCTGTACCTAATGTAATTGGGCTTGTCGATTGGGAATAATAGAGATCCACTGGCTTCGGGCAGTTAAAACTGTTGTGAGATGTCACATTTATTTTTGTATTTTCTATTATTCGCGCACCACGTGTTTCCATCTATTGTCGCTTATTATATCGATTCAGTAACTGTTTGGACAATCTTAAGCCCTTTCAGTTTTTTTTGGGCGCCACTAATGACGAACATGTCCATCGGTTGTCCATCCTTCGAGGGATGTGTCATGGTTATTACCGTTTGCTTTTTAGCGTTGTTAATTTTTGGTCATTTTGTCTGCTTTCGTATTTATTAATTTATTTTCCAATCTTTGTTTGCTGATGCCTAAAAACCTAACATGCATTTATCATTCCCACGTTACATTTCTATCTGTTTTTGGACATTTATGCATCAAGAGTTCATGCTTTGCATCCATAATTCTAAATTGACGCCATGTTGACAAAAAAACTCTCCTTTGTGTAACAATGGTAGGTTGCGTTTAAGAATTGTGCTTTAGCGCAAAGAAAGATACATCATTGGTCGATGGCGCCAATGCCTCATTTCATTTGTTCAACATATAATTTCATCACTCCATTTAAGGATATTTGCTGTGCAAAATGATAAATTATATTGTATTCGCTGACTCTGTCCCGTTGTTTATTTTCCCCAAAAAATACATCTTCCTATGCTTTAATTTCTAGAGGATAAAAAAATTATTTTGCAATGAGTTTTTGCAAATAATTTTAAGCATGATGTAATGCCAAGTTTTCATCAGTGCTGGAGTACTTTCAGACCCTTAATGTGAACAATTATGTAAAATTAAGAATCTCAGATTTTGTACTCAGTGCAAGATTTTAACAATTTTATTTAGAGACAAAACGTTTTCTTCATATGTTTTAATAGTTATTCTGCTATTCGGGGCGGAGACAAATTCAACAAATCAAAGATCATAAAAATCGGTCCAGCCGTTCTTGTGTTATAAATGGTGTAACTAACCCTTGACTTCGTTTTATATATTAACATGTTACTTGGAGAACTGGATTAGTAGTAATAGATTAGATATTTAAGTGCCTATCTATCTATGTAGACTAAGTGTTTTATTCCCCGTAATACTTAACTATTAATATGTTTTTACGAGCAAATTCATCCTCTTCGATGATGTCTATGGTATTTAAGACCATCCGCCATACCAGGGTGCCACCTGTTTTCCTTTCCGGTGACATCATGTTTTAGACCCCGAGGCAGTATCTGGCCATGCCTTTGAAAAGGAAGCAGCTAGCTCTGCTATCACGCACCAAAGGGCACCCAGGAGGTAGCACAGCTGCAAAACGTAAAACGCGCTATGCATTTTAGGTCGTGCGTAGAACCGCATTTTATACCTATTATACAGTGTACGCTGTTGGAAAAGTTGTAAATCCCTATTTGCATAGGAGTAAAACCTTTGGCGACGAGACTTTTGTCGTGAGGATTGACAAATATCTCTTATCACTTTGTGCTGGGCACCAATAGAACCTTAATAGTATGATGTTTACAATCGATGCACGGCACAAACTATTTATCGTGGATTTTCAAGTAAATTTGATGTGCCAAGATAATGAAATATGAAGTAAATTTGAAACTTGTATAATTGTATTGTTTGTTGAAGTTGAAGTTTGCTCCATGCTAGTAACTATCTATCTATCTAGGGGGAAGGAAACTGTCAAGAATTCAATAATGTGAATTTTCGCACACGTGATAAAAATTATTACAATTTGTGGAATAACAAACATTAACCAATATTAAAGTTTACTTTGCTTTATTTAGGGTGTTTTTTTTTGTCTTTTTTAGACCCTATCTTTTTTACCTGCTCACTCCCTCACTGTGCCATCTCAACGCCCCCTAATTGTCTCTGTGTCTTTTACTGCTCCCCTGAAAGTCTCAAACGTCCACTAGGGGGCGTTATCGCCCACGTTCCGAACCTATGACGTAGACTATGCGCGCGTTCAAAATCGACTAAGGATGTGTTCAAGGGCGGATCGAGCTTTGGCGCCAGGGGGGGGTCACATAGCGCCAGGGGGAGGTCACATGCTCGTGGACAAGTCACAAGAAGTTATAATTTAATTTTGATAATAGATACAAGTAAAAAGTAGGTCCACCTAGGTCCTGGACCCAGCCCAGGGGGGGGGGTCATGACCCCCATGACCCCCCCCCTGGATCCGCCCTTGGATGTGTTCAAAAACCAACTCTGCATTTTAATATCAAATTTCAATCAATTAAAACCAACGTTTTAAAATCGTAAGGGCGTACATACACAAAATATTTAAAAAAAGAAAAAGCAGGTTAATATAATTGTACATCAAAAATATTTATAAATATATTTTTAAAAAAGAAAGGCCGCACAAATATGTGCCGAGGGCCGCAGTTTTACGACCACGGGTCTAGACAGGAGCAGCTGGGAATCTTGTGAGGTATTCACATAAAAAAAAATATTAAAAAAAACTGTTCCATTCCATTTTCAAATTGATAGGCCCCCGAAATTAGAATCGCGTTAAAATACGCCTGTAGTGAATGAAGCTTAATAACGGGTTTGTTAGGCATTGAAACTTGTAAGACTTCCTCTCTTGCTTCTTGTACGATAGCAACCAGACCAGGGATGTCAGTTTTAGCCTGTTAACTGCGCAACTAGTGACAGCGTGTCACAGTGCTCTCTGGCGAGTGTCACCTCGGCTATCCAGACCTATTCCTGCGATACAATCTGCAGCATCTACACATCGCTACACGGTGTTCATTAAATTAATTAATAACTACTGACTTGTATTGCTATCTTTAGCGAAGAACGAAACTCGAAAGAATTTCTTCGAGGAAATTAGTATGCAGAAGCGTTATTTATGGATTCAAATACTCGTAAGCAGCCATTGGCATGCAATACGCTGGTGAGCCCTGCTATAATATAGTTAGTGACTACTTTCGAGATGACTGGATACGCTTACTAAGAATATTTTTTAGAAAAAACCGTTTGATTCATTTTAATTACTGTAAAATATAAATATTTGTTAAAAATTTAAATATAAATATTTGTTAAAAATTTAAATATAAATATTTAAAAAAATACTGCACGTAAATTGAAAATTTTCGTGCGGCATATGGGACGACATCTGACGGTAATTAATAATAATTTGTGTCGGTATTCTATGACATTTTTTATTGAAATTTTGAATGCAGTATTTTCCATCACCCAGAATGCAAATAGTTTTCTTTTATAGTAATAAAAATGAGACAAAATGTTTTTCATCACCGTATATATTTTTATCACCCTCCCTTCCTAAGTAAGAGTATAATCTTCTATTCTGTATAAATAAAAATGAATCGCTGAAATGTATGTACGCGCATAACTTCCGAACGACTGCAAATTGGATAATTCTTTTTTTCTTGTGTTCATTATTGTCAGGACAAGGTTTGTATAAAACTACTGGTGAGCTCTGGCATTATGAAATTTGTATAAAAAAATGCAATACATGGCACGCGAGCTTGAAAACTGAATCGGGAATGAATGTATGGAATGCAGGAGGGGGAGGGAGGAGGGGAACCTGGGAGGGGAACTCGGGAGAGGGGTTCGCGGGACGGGGGAAGTGGGAAGTGGTGTGGGGCGAGGGAAGGTGGAGGAGGCTGAGTGGGAACGCAAGAGGGGAAGGGGACGCGGAAGGGGAACGGGACAAATGGGAAAGGACACGCAGGGAGAAACAATTTCTTTATTAAATGGCATCGCAACGCATGCCGGGTACCAGCTAGTTAAGAATTTAAGGTAAGAGCTATAATTCTGTTACGGATTTTTTAACCCTAAATTGGTAATAAATTTCTATGGCACGTTTTTTTATTATTTAAAATTTGTGTGTTTTTACAATAAGTATACATTTTTTTACATATTAAATATAAAATAGCCTTTCCTCACCATAAAGACACAAGACTCTTGTGTTTGGTGAGAGAATTCATGCTCAATTATATGTACCTAATCATGAAAGTAATTAAATGATAAAATATTGCAAAAAATAACATAAAGATAAGTAAAAAAAAAGCTCAAAATATATCAAATAATAGATTACAACATTTAAAAGAAATAATATTAATAGATAAGAACTCTTATGGTTTCAGGTAATTTTTAAATTAATGTTGGAGTTCATGATTATTTTCGATTAATTTTTAGATTTAACGGGAGGTTGTTGAAATTTGTGTAAATTGTTATTTGTTATTGTAGCAGCACTGTGTACCCGAAAGCTCATTTTAGAGGGGGGGGGGTTATAATTATTGATTAAAATCAGTAAAAAGAATTTATTTTTGTATATCTGTGTATAAAAAGTTTCATTACGGGTGCTTTTTCGATGCCTATCTCACTAGGATATACCTGTGTCGAGGCAGATGCAAGAATGTGATAGTGTTTCGACTGTTTCTGCTGTTTCATTCATATATCGTAGTTCACTGGCCACTTTTTGAAACATTTCATAGCCGTCTAAATAAACCTATTTCTTTTGTGATATTTGCTTCGCGAAATGAGTATTAGCAATGCAATACATATTTATTTTAGACATTAGAATCATCACATCGCGATGAATAATTAAGATGATCTACTTAACCTTTGAGCCTATTTTGTCGGACGGTTAAAATATTTTCGAAAAAGTCTTGAATGAGCGAATTTGTTTTATGGTTAATCCAGGCTGTAGTTTGCAATGTAAAGATAACCCCGATGATAGTCAACCTCCGATAGAATATGAGACCAAAAGGAGAAAAAGCCTTAAATAAATTAAATAAATTAAAATAAAGTAAAAAATCAATTACGAAAATACCTAGGGGAACCTTTTGGATTTGTGGCCGAATTTGGAATTTTTTGTGATTTCATAGTAAGTATTAAAAACAAAAATTGTCCAACAATTAATAAAAAGTGTATAAAAAAATAAAAAGTCATTAAAAAAAGAGTGTTTGGGTTGAAATATTCTTTTCTGTTCGATAAATTTGTGTTCCAAAGTAAATCGGTCATTTATTATTTAAATTTAAGCCCTTAGCAGGGTACTCACCTAACCGTGTAACCTGTAACGTATCTGATACTGTATCAAGTGAGTACGTAGGCACGAGTCTACTGCGAGCCGCTCGCGCGTGGAGCGCAGTGAGCTCGCAGTGACCCGCCGACGGCGGTTTCACTGCGAGCACAAAGGCGGCTCGCAGTGCGCATGTGGACGGCGGCTTGTGTAGTGAGTACATAGGGGCGAGCTTCAAACGAACGTTTTCATCATGGAGTGGACAGATGAAAACGTGTTAAATTTAATTGAATTTTATAAAAATGCTCCGGTATTGTGGGACGCTAGAGATAATAATTATTATAAAAAAAATCTAAAAGTGGATGCTTGGGAAAATATTCGACAAGCTATGGGTAAGTCGGGCGAAAACTGCAAAAATAAGATGATCACCGTATTGTCTTTCTACAGGAGAGAGAAAATGAAAATAAAAAACGTTGTGGAACTGGCAAAGGTATGAAACGCTTATTAATATTTTCTACAAAATGTCTCGGAAAAAAGCCACCATTTGAGACATGTTGTCGGCGTGACATCGTCACGAGCACTGCGGATAGTGCGGATCCGGGAGATCGTAGTTTGATACGCGGTTACCGTGGACGAGCCGTACCCACTTGCAGATTGATACAGTATCAGATACATTACATGCTACACTTTAGGTGAGTACCCTGCTTCGTTATTTTTTTTATCGTTATTCATTTTCACGAAAATTCATAACACATCTGCCCTGATGATGGGCACTGTAACGCTGTCCGAAACGTTGTCTAAAGAAGGAGGTAGCGCAACACGGCATAACACCCCAAAAACAAATAACGATAATACTTTTGGCCTGAAAATCTATAAACGTATCTAAATTTAAGCCCATCGAAAAAAAATACATATTACATCATATTTTCACAGCGGGCAAGGCAAAATAATTTTATAAAATAATTATCATTAACTCACAAATAATTGTCAAAATTGCATCTAAAATCTTGAAAAATAGATTTCTTGAAAGGCCTGTACGTATTTTTTTTAAATTAGGCAATTTACCCTAAAATAGTGCTTTGCAAAAAACACACAAACAGATAAAATAAAATAAAAAAATCCAATCTGTTGCATTTACTATATCTGTGGTTTAAAAATAGTATGCAATTTGGCTACAAATTTGTATGAAAACACCGCGCGGCAGTGAATGTACGCAAATCCAAGATAAAAGTTGCATTATTTTGCAAGTGTGTCAAGTATCAAGAAATATGAACATTGTTTATCTTACCATTAGTCGATACAATATTAACTCATTGTTCACAATAATCGTCTTCGGTTTAAGAACACGACCGCAAATACCAATTGCGAATTCGTTACGTACCGTGGTACCCAACACTAGACACTCTACACGCTGACCTTCAAAGTTTATAAATACATACGCCAAGTAGCATTTGTAGTTCACAGTAATGTTGTTGACAAATGTACGCCGTTGCGCAGAAATCATTGACCTATGCAGAGAATTCCCTCATCCTCATACACTCATCGCTCCCTTATCTGCCGGGAACACAGGATTGGAATGTGATTCATGGCTTGGGATGGTATTCGCCGTATTTAGCTCACGTCTGGAACGGTTACAAGGTTTGGTAGACATTTCGTAAAGAAGTACAGGGTATTAAACATATTATATTGCGAGTATATGGATCATTTATGGCATTTTCATGAGCATTCGGTCTCTTAGAACAAGCAATCCGAAAGATTGCGGTTCAAACCCGGCGTGCGTAAATAAATTTTATATGAGTAATTTGTGTTATTTCACAATTTATTAATATTTGCGGCACGTTCCAGAATGGAAGATACTCTCGTATCGCCATGATGTTCGACCACCATTCAGAATTGAAATGCTTGAAATAGCTCTAGTCGTGTTTGGTGACCTGATCTGAATAGCCAGGTACTTTCCTACCTTCCTCTTCTCCATCTCCTTCCCGTCCCCAATAACTAAAGCCTAACAACATACCTCAATTGGGCATGCCACAGTCTCACTGGCTTCAGATGGCTGGGAGCAGTTGGGACTCTTGTGCAGTATTCACATGAAAAATAAAAATACATTATTCACGAGATAATGATTTTTTTTGGCTTCAGACATTTTTACTCATTCTTAAGTAAAAATGAAATGAAATTCTACGCTGTGTGCTTAATATAACTATTATTTAATACGTAAGGGAACGTACCCATACTACGTGACCAACTTTTTGCAATTTTTAACCCCCCCCCCCCCCCCCGGTGACCAAAATCCTAAGCAACCCGCCGCTCATTTGTATGGAGCGTGACATTTTGAAGACCCCCCCCCCCCCTAAACGTGTCACGTAGTATGGGTACGTTCCCTAAATTAAATAGCACCAGGCTGCAGTAATGAACCAAAACAGCACCAATGGCTTCTACTATTGTACACTCTCGATTCCGACAAGTTTCCAAAAATATAAATGTATTAACAATGTTTCAAAATTTCAGCCAACAAAAATAGAAAAACATTAAGAACTTTCTCGACTTCATACGCAAGTGTTTTTATGTTTCGGTGTCAACGACTGGCGTCTATGAAATCGATATATGTATGTACATATAATAAATACTTAAGCTACACTGCAACGCACGTACCATGAACATATTTTTTTCTTCCATTTCAATACTTAAAAAAATGTGTTCTTTTGCTGTTGGATATCATCCATCAGATTGATATTTATAAACTTGCAGAAAAAAAAAAAAAATGTCCACAAAAAGAATCTTTGAGATCATTAATATAAATTATTAACCCTCGATAACTCATTGTTATTGTATCTCATTAACAATGAGCTACCATTCGAATTTTTGGCGAACATTTTTTAAAGTCCTATTTTTTAAATAGATTTTTATTTTATGTAGTAAAACATGGAATGTTCAGTGATGAGGTTATAATTTAATCAACATGATAAACAAAACATTGCTTTTTGCAGGTTTTGGGTACCAAGTATTTTTTAAATATTAACTGAATTTTGTAACTAAACCGTTATCACGTGAGTGAGAACATCTATAAAGACCCAGTATAAATAAATAAATTAAAATCACATAGGTATCTAAATGGCTTAACTTTTTGAGATAATTTTCATATTTCAAGAACTATAAAATTGAGAAAAATGCCTTTTTTCTGTGATATCTTTGTGAGAAAAGATTAAAAATAAATTATGGCAATTGATTTTTTATATTTTTTCAAGCAAGTTGGACAAAACCGTATAAACCACCGAAATCATTAAACTGACCGTTCGACAAAATGACGAGTGGTCTGTCAAAAGAGCTTACCAACGAAACATAATCGCAATCCGCGCGAGAAAGCATTCAAAACAGACAGTTAGATTTGAATTTAGTGCTCGTTATTTTGACTAACGTTAGCTATCTAGGGTTAAAGGATTTGTTAGTCGTAAAAATACTGAAAGTTTAAAAGCATTTTCTTGTACGTAGTTTTTCATTGAATATTTGTTTGGGTTGTACTATATATACGATATATGATGAATTGATGTTATTATCCTTAAAACATATTTATAACCATTTGAAAACTCCATAATCATCAGCTAGATAGGCTCTTTAGGTATGATAAATAACACGAGCATGGAGTGAACGAATGATCAGTGAATAATGAATTTGGGGAGTTATAATAATGCTTATTAAATTTTAAAAGTTCACTTCAAATAATATTAATTGTTTGAACACAGAAATAAACAGTAATGTACCTATTTAGAATCGGTAATATAATGTCCGGATAGGGTTACCGATAGCAATAAATAAATATATATCGGAATATATCGGAATCCCATAGCAAAGTTATAACAGGGAGATATTACAATGTTATTGTATTGATATCTAATTGTTAGACTAGTGGTCGATAACGCAAAACTAGGAAAACAATTTATTGCCAGAATGGCAGATATTAGGTTTAAAAAATTTAACTCTGAAAACCAGTTTTCCGTACGACTGTGTCGGTACTCTAATTTTCAAAGAAATGTTTTTTTTTTATTTGAATACCTCACAAAAGTCCCAACTGCTCCCGCCGGAAGAGACAATGGCATCCCTAATTGGGGTATGTTGTGAGGCTGAACGTAGTGGTAAGGGGAAGGAGATGGGGAAGAGGAAGATGGGGAAGTAGCTGGCTATTCACATCTGGTCACCAAACTATATATTATTTTTAGTTAATTAATTGTGAAATACCTTAAATTAATCAAAATAAAATTTATTTTCTCACTCCGGTGGGTTCGAATCCGCGACGTTCGGATTGTGAATCGAGAATTTTGCTACTTGTAGTTATAACTTTGACTTTGCAGAAATATCAAATCAAGGTAATAAAAATGTATTCATTAATGCGATATTTTTTGTAATAATCTGAATCCAAAACTATTGGAAATATACGCAGCAAAACATTTGATAACTAAAATTAACTGTCAGGAAAAATTATCACTCTTCGTTTATACGTACCTTGTGCCAAATATAAATAAAGATTATGTGTAACGTGTGTAGTAATTAATGTGTTATATTTGATTATACATTAGGTAACGGTAACATGATAATAGTCGACCTGTATTGCAACTGAATACAAGAGTTAGATTAACGAATATATAAATTTTATTTAAGTTTATAGGAAATACTACGACTCTATTGATTAAAATCTCAAGACAGGAAGATGCACGAAGAAGCATGTCTTCAGTCAAACACTGTGTCACCGTGTTTTAGTAAAATGATTCGATTGTGGATAAAGAGAATTATTTACTTTAACGAGCGCCATGCGGTTAGAATCTAGATTTAGTTACTACATTACCGCCAAGTAGTGAATTTAAATAAATAGGTAAACCAAAGCAATTAAACTAAAATATACGATAAATGTTTTACGATTAAAATAGGAGGACGCCATTGTTGTTCCTTGTGCAGTTGTCACTTCTGTCCTTCCCACCTGTTTCCAATCAACTGACGTTTGTCGTTTACCGCAAAAGAATATGCCGAGATTGCCGAGCCCGCAAACATTAACGAGTTGATATTAAATTTGGAAGAAAGTTGGTCCTTGACTTGACTGCAGTTTTGTGATAATAGGCAAGTACTGTCTGTAAAAATCGGATGGTAAAAGCAGAATGCTACGTCCTAGTTAAGTACCTGAGACCCTGATGATTATATAAGTTTCTTTGACGTAAATGTATAGATTGAACTATCGGATGGATAATAATTGGACAGCTACGTCTACAGTTATCTGTGGATTATAATATATAATACACATTTTGTAGTACATTAGTACAGAAGATGCTGCGAGGTGATGTCACCTTTTTACTAATTACTTATTTATCCAATTTGTTCAATCAACAATCTTTTGATTTATACGCAGAAGTATTTATTAATGGGGATTACGTAATTACAAGCGGAAAATAATAATGATGCTCGCATGTATTTAATTACACTGGCAAAGTATTTATCTTGTTTGCAATTTCTATTACCATGTCCAAAATTACAATTGTATTTTTTTATTATTTTCATGCACTTCTAAGCAGATCGGTAGGTCCTTAATTTTGTTGACGCCAACGAGGATAATTAATTTGCAAGTATTTTTTTTTTACTAGAAAGAAAAAGTTATACAATATTACAGGAAATCAAATAAAATAAAATATTACAGAAAAAAAGAAAAGTCCCAATAAACTACTTTTAAGTAGTTTGTCAATGGGTGCTTTTACTTTGAAGTTTATTTATTTTTTTATTTATAGCAATTGAAAAATAGTAAGACAATGTAATCAATTTTAACAACCACTTTTATGGGTCAACTGGTTACATCTATCACGGTCCTCCCAAAGGAAACGTATTAGTTTCCCTTCACCCTTTGCTTTACTAAAAGGGTTTCAACGAATATATTCTCCCTCTGGATTAGCTGAACTCCTAAGCAGACGGTTAACGAAGCGTCTCTTGCGTCAGACCTGCCAGTGGTGGCTGAAGTTAGATACCGGGAAACAACTTGATATCTGGAGCAGAAAGATGACCTATTGGTGATCGTGATCACTGATCACAGCTGTGTGTAAGCCTGAGAGGAGGGGGTTAAAAAGTTAACCAATAGCATCCCTCACCCTAGTTAGTAAGAGACGAATCGGTGCCCGAACGAGAAAGCATTCCGAGGTCGAAAAACTAATAAATAGATGCTCAGAAATCTGGATGGTTATAAGATGGTATGTTACATTATCGTTATAACTTGATCATGGAACCAAGATACGCGTGCTTATACTTTGCGGTAGGCTACTCGTACTTTATTTTTAAATAGTTTGTTTGGTGGGTTCATAATCTACATATATAAAAATGAATCCCTGTTTCCCTTGGTCACGCCATAACTTCAGAACAATTTTACCTTTCACATTAATTTTTTTAAAGTTTTCTAATACTCTGTAGAAGGTTCTTACGGAAAGAAAAATTAAGAAAATTGCGCAGAAAATTGGATAATTTCAGACAACTTAATCACTATTTTAACTTCGCACGTTTGACAGTTCGCGCGTTTGATTAATGTGAATTTAGCCGGCAACTAATTTTTTTATAACAAAAGAATTGTCTATGAATTTTTTTTAAATTTGATTAGTTATTCATAAATGAATATTTGTTATATATGAAAACAGAAAATTTGAATAAAAGAATTGTAATAGGTGGCATGCGAGCTGTTTGAAAACTGAATGTACTGGGACTGAATATATGTAACGCGGGACGGGAGTGCGGGAGAGGGGAGAGGGAAAGCGGGGAAGGTGAACGCTGGAGAGGAAAGGGATGCTGGAGAGGAAAGGGACGCACGGGAAAGGACATGCATGAAGAAACAACTTATTTCTTTGAATATGAAATTGCAACGCATGCCGGGAACCAGCTATTTAAATAAATATGTTGGCTACTTGCGTATCGTCATTGTAGTCGCTCCGAGCACCGATCAGTTGTTGTGCATGGTTGCTGGTTGCTCACGAGTTACGGTCTTAGTAAACATGTAATAAACAGTAGCAATTATTTAGAACCTATATACAATAGGAGTTTTTGCAATGACGTTTAGAATTAAAATTAGTCTTAAATTTAGTATGATATCTTATACGCATCTTATATGGCATAAAATTTGCCAATCCAACTTTCTGCTTGCAATGTTATTTCCATCAGATCATGCCACAAGAAATATTCATTTAACTGAAAAAAGGCGAAATACATAATTATATGAATTTTTCAGTAATAAAATATTACATAGCGTTGAAACATGAGCAAAGCCGGAAAGTATCTACTAGTTCTTGATTTATTACTCAGATAGTACAATTCGATTAGAAAGAAAATAGTTGTCTCAAAATTACTTGAGATCTTTCGACTCTTAGGCCCCAGACAGGACAATGACCCAATTATCTGATCAAAAAAATGAATACATGAAAATTTTTGATCAATTTAACCATGATAAATTGAACTTATTTCGGGAACACGAACTCGAACATGAACAGGAACACGAACACGCAAGGACACGAACCGCAACACAATATGATCTGTTTATCTCTTCAGTGATTTGAGGTTATTGTGGAAATCTACTCCAATGCGAAGGTGGGTGGTGAAGTTATTAAATCAGTAAAAAGTATACAAAAATCCATGAATAAAAAAATGAAGATCAAAGGGGACGTCCAAAAGTGACCGTGACTGATCGAAGGATATTCTACCCCCCCCCCCCCCTTCCCCTCCTGTACCTGCCCCCTGCCGAACCGCTGTCGAGAGCCACCGACCACGCGCAGACACCTGTCCGGACTCCGGTACATTCATAATCCCACGCGCTCTATTTTTGGGAACCCCGGAATAAATCACCATCTAATTCGATCGACTGCATTAACAGAAGCTATGAAATTGCCTAAATGGCTCACGTACGTATTTTTATTTTTAGGATACGCGCAGACCCGTGAAAATTTTAAAGATTTCATAATTTATCTTTTAAAATGCGGTAATTATTTTTTATTAAATTAAGTTTGTTTTTTTTTTATAAAATTAATGTTGTGGAATACTCTCGAATACTCTCGAATGTTCTGGACTGTTCTACAAATTTCTAGAGGGCAAAACTTCCAGCCCTTATATCTTCAAAAGCACGCCCTTCAGGAAAAACGGGAACCTTCTTCGTGGACCGGGAATAGCGGGCTACCACACCATATAACTGACTTGATCGTTTCGGGACTTGTTTTTGAGTGTTAGCGGCACGCACATTGTATACTTTATTTTATAATATAATTTTATTGATTATTCGATTATACTCTAACGAACTTAATTTGTCCATTATACATTAAAATAAAATGCGAAACAAATTTGAACGGGAAAAAAAGTGGGGATTTCAAAACATCAAAAGCTTTTTAATGCCCTCATACTGTATTTTTTTCTACGCCAAAAATGCTATGTATAACTTAGGTGTAAATTAAGATGTGATCTACTCGCAATACCTAATCGAAGTTCTGTTTTAACCGTTTGACATTTCGTATATCTGAAATTTTTTTGTACATATTTTTCAAGCAATCCTTGTTTTGACTAGATGGGTAAACTTCGACTGAGCTTTTCAATATCCTGGCACCTATCAGCCTGAAGAAAGATTGAAAAAAGAATTGGCATTGATATAGAAATGTTTCTTTGTATAAAATGTATAACTCCTTGACTTTATTATTATTAAATAGTATGTATAAAGCAAAGTCGCTCCCGCTGTCTGTACGCTTAGATCTTTTAAACTACGCAACGGATTTTCATGCGATTTTCACCAATAGATATTGTGATTTATAATGAAGGTTTAGGTTTATAATTCGTCAAGGTTTTATGTAAATTGGTTGAAATATATAATATGTAAAGGGAGCGGGCTGGCAAGCAGGCAGCGGACAGCGGTGTGGATTTGATATGTGTGCAAATTTATTTATTTATTTATTTATTTATATCTATATATATTACAGTTTTTACCTTATGATAAACATCTTTACATAATATATTTTGAAAAAAAAGTTTTTACATATTAATATTTCATTTTATTATGTTGGGTGTAAGGTAGGTTTGAGAAGGTGAAACTGTTGGTTGGTAATATTGTATGTTTCGTGAACAATTAACAGAAGACGTTGGTTTTAAAGGTTGGATAATGACGTTGTCAGTAGATGGCATTGTGTTTCGTTAGCCACAGCAACGTGTGGCCGGGTCAGCTAGATTGAAATAAATTTAAAAAAATGTTACATAAAACATTACATAATTTAATTTATTTTTAAAAATAAAGGAAAATATTCCCAAGTTACGAATAAATTGATAATATTAGAAAATCTCCTACTGCCACCACAATTTTGATTTATTAAATAAAAGACTACTGACAGAGCTACTATTTTAATAAAGAGTTCAAATAAATTCCTAATTTTATGAGTTTTTGCGCATTTGCGAATCTAACCAGCAACCTCCCACTGAAACTCAAATGCGTAGATCTTTGCATCACGGAGGTCGATTGTTCATAATATTTGCATGGAATTTTTTAAGATCATAAAATCTATCGAGCGAATATAAATTTCTATCCAATTCAAATCGAACAATAAATAGATATCATAGATAGAACATTTTCATAGCCAACAGGGCTATTAAAATGTTAGGTTTTATTTTAAGGATTTCCAAAGATTTTAAAAATATTCACACATTAAAAATTCTGTTCACATCTCTCGTTAGAAGCATTCTAGAATATAACTCTACAATTTGGTCAACTGTCTTTAATAATCACATTAATATCATTGAAAAAGTTCAACGCAAGTTTTTGAGGTGTATTAATTTTCGACTTGGAATCCCTTTAGAATCAATAAATTATGACTTTTTATTACACTCATTGAAATTGTCGAAGTTAAGTGACAGAAGAAAAATTTTTGATCTCATATTTTTATACAAAATTGTAAATCATCAGTTGGATAGCCCTGATATATTAAAGTTGATTCACTTTCATGTACCTACCATTAGATCAAGGTTCCCTAGTATGTATTATTGTGACAATTATACGTCTGTCGCTGGATATAATTCTGTTATAAATAGAATACTCACCATTGGTAATTTTTATGCCAATGTTGCTGATATTTTTCATATTTCCTTATTAAAATACAAGGCTCTACTTATCAAACATTTCAGCCTTACGTATTGTAACGAGGTTACTTCATAACAAGTTATTCTTTTTATTTCACTGTATCCTTTTGAAGTTTTCATTAGTTGTTAGAAATTTTTCTCTTCTTCTCTTATTATAAGAAATTAAAAAAAAAAATCTTTCTTCACTGTACTATGACCGTTTAAATATAATAATAATACATTTTTGTAAAAGGCACTTTGTGCCGTAAATTTTAAATAATTAAATAAATAGATAGTCAATCTTTTACCATTTTTTCACACGTAAGAGCAGTCATCCTTGAAGTATTTCATATAGAATCAACGATTTCGTAATAAATTATGCATGTTGCCAATTCAGGTAAAATAACACAATGGCGTACTGGCTGAATTCCAAGAGAAATGGAACTTTCAGATCTGGAAGTTTGCCCACGTAACCGTAAAGGGTAGGGAAATGAAGTCAAACAAGTCAAACACACACATACAGGGCTTAACTACGGGAGATAATACACTATTCCACTATTGCATAAAACTAATATGTAACATTACTATTACTATTGCTATATAACCTCATGAAAAACTAGTTAAATAAATTTTTCATAAACTGTTTACCAGAAACTCTGGGATTTCCCTCGTGGCATAATGTGAGGAAAGAATTTTAATGAAGAGAATGGAATGAACCCTAGGTTCGGAAAACACAAGTAGATCTTTTAAAATAATAAATATTAGGAATTCTTCTTGTGCTCTATCAGGTCCCCCAGACTCGACGTTGGCGATAACTCTGGTAAATGCATCCCTATCTTGCGCTGCCCGGAATAGCTCCTCCACACGTCTAATCCCGGTCAACCTTAATAACCAACGCCATCTGTTAATTTTCCCTTTATATATTATATATTTCAACCAGTTTACAAAAAACCTGGACAAATTATATTCCTAAACCTTCCTCACGAATCACTCTATCTATTGGTGAAAACCGCATTAAAATCCGTTGCGTAAGATCTAAGCGTGCAGACAGCGGGAGCTTTGTTTTATACTATGTACCTAATAGATATTCTTTTCTAAAACTACTGTAATATTATTTACTACCTTCTTGGACTAAAATTTGGACTTCACAACTCTGAGAAGTTCATTGAACATTTTAAAACCTTTGAGATAAATATTGTTTTGTGTTCCCGATAAATTTGTTTTAGGAAGCCTAAAATCGTTGCAGTTTCTCATAGGATAACAATGAACTGTTCTATTATTTATTTTATCATCATATAATCTGTTTCATATAAACATTATTTAACATATAATCTGGAACATGTTTGCTTAAAACTACGGTATTTATACTTTATCTGTTAATTTACTTACATTGTTATGTACTTTAAAAGACTTAGGTTTATTCAGGTTTGTTAAAATTTAGGTTTATTTACACTTGAGAATAATAATAATAATAATATATCTTTGAACAAAAAAATTTAAGATTTATAACTACAAAAACAAAAAGGACATCATAAGTACAGTAAAATAACAAACAATATGACTTGGTGTTTAAAAGGTTATAGGTTTTAACCATTTAAATAGATATCAAGGAATGTTTTTAACATTATGCATACAACGTTCGGGAATTTCCTAAAACATTATTTATTTATAAATATTATTAATGTTATACTATCAACGTCTTTAAAGCAATTTTGCTTGAATAACAATTAAAAATAAACATTTAACATCGCAATGCAAATCACGCAACGCCAAATAAAAAAGTATAATCTTGAACCACTACGCAAAGCAGGGTAATCAAATATGTCTGGACATTCTTTTCCCCCTGTTTTTTCATAATATTATCTTTCTTCAATCCCATTCACCCATGAGGTAGAAAATTACCAATTTCAATATTCTATAGTTTCTCCGGCTCCGGCAAAGTCTTTTCTTCCTCATCTAGACCAGACTTCTTCAAATATCCGATCAAAAAGAAGAAGATGAAGAGATATGTAAATACGAATGTTAGAGAGAGCGCGCAAATGTTAAAATCGGTAATATTTAGCGAAAATTGTGAAAATATTTAATAAAACACGACTCGTTTAAATTAGAGCAAAAATCTCGCGGGGGTTGTCTAAAACAGCATTTAAAGAAACACTGTGAATTTTTTCATACATACAGCTTATAAAATAACTGAAACAACCGTGTTTTTAATAATTTTCGGAGCATACTCTGCGATTTTTTTCTATCGAGGGAATTTCATATAATTTGCGTTTCAGCACGGGGAATGTATAGATATTATCTTCAAGAAAAACATATATTTTTTTAAGAGCTTTAAAACCTTGTTTAAGGTACATACGTAATAAATCCGTAGAAATGGGGTATGCCGCGGCCTAACCCCTCCCTTTACCTGCCACAACGTAACGAATGATGTAATTACTGCACCGCACACCGATAGATTCAGGGGATCTCTTGTGACGTTCTGCCAAAAATTCCGGTTTGTGAATTCATTCACCTAATACCAAAATAAACTACTGAAAACCTATAATGGGGAAGTCGCCGCTTAGACTGATTCATTAAAAATTGCGCATTCAAAATAAGCAAACAAATTTAAATAGATCAAAGTGGATTCGATTCAAACACACTGTATTTAGACAATATCGGGGTCCAGAGAGACTATATTATAATATGTTGGTGTATTGAAGGTGACTGGGTGACTAACTGACCGAGTGCATAATCGCCCAAAATACTCCCGAATTCAATGCATGTGCATGTGCAATAGATGTGTATGCACTGGGCATTGTGATAGTGTAACTTCTTGCTTGTGAGTGCAGAGTTCTGAAGGAATGCGTGAAGAATTGCAGTGTTGATGAGAATCTGGCTCTGGTATGAGTGGGTGACTTGGTTATAGTGATGGACTTAATCGAAATATTATTCGAATATATTATGTCTCTTAAAATGGTTCTAAACATTTCAGAACATCTAAAATTGACGAAACATGGATTTCTATTGTGATTCATAGGTAAATGACGACGATTTGGGTATTGTTGTTATTTTTAGAACACAGTACCTACGCGGTGTATCTTTATTGGCATACTACGTAGTTTTATGTTTATAGGAACAGTGATAATACTCCGCACTGGTTTTCTTTCAAACGCAAATATTTTTGAAATTTTAACCTTTGAAAGGTGAACTTGAAATTCATTCTCTAGCTAAATTAAGCATCAACAATTTTTATTGGCCACCTACTCTAAAACCGCTAGGCTAAATTGCTACGGAAGTTGTATTTACGAACTGAACAGTCCTCGAGACTATATTATACAAAATCGAGATGATGAAACATGCATGCTTCAAAAAAGACTCATTTTGTGAATAAGGCTTTATTTCAAAATCTTAACACAGGTGATGTTAATTTTCAATCCCGAATATTTTTGTTACTGCTTAATCTCTGTGCTGGAGCCCCAAAATATTTAATAAATCTACTTGATTCTGTGCTTACGAAGGTAGTCTGTCGGATTTACAATCCGTTAACAGCCCGATAGCCATCTCTAATGCACAAATGCAATGTAGGCATGCTGAGTCTGTTCTACATGTATTTTAATGGAGCCTGTTCTAAGGAGCTAGTAGCATTGATCCCCGTTGCACCGGTGGACGTACGTGAAACTCGACAGAAACGAGCGAGCTGGCTTCATGAGAACTGATCGTTTCTTTGACTAGTTTTTACGTAAGTCGGCTCGTAGCGGCATCTATGTTTCCTCCTTCGTATAATGTGGGCCTTGCTTACAGCCCCTAGCTTAAACTGCTTCACAATGCCGCCCAACCGGGTGGCGACATAGTTACCCTGTTTTTACGCTGCACAAACAAGGGCGTTCTTGTTGGAATTATATTTCCGCCAATGGAGTCACACAAATATTTAAATAAAAGAAATAAAGTATCAATGACGTAGCAACCGAATGGACAATCTGAACAATCGTCCAGAGGCACGTTTATGGAAGAGGTTCGTAACAAAAATGTGCCTCAATACATAATTTTTCCTTTTGGGTATCCCTATCCACTCCCTAAAACTAAAACTGATCATAATCTCCCATAGAGAATCATCGGTCCATTCTAACGTAATAAAGGTACATCAATGCACTGTACACATTTATCTCGGTCAGATTAGCGGTGACTTATTGAGGCGTGTTCCCGTGGGAGGGTCCAGTGCCCAGAGTCCTTATGTGCAAATTGCTCTGCAGATTCGCAGCGCCAGCGCGCAGCGTTGCAAGAAGTGGATGCATTTTTCATAAGCGTGTTCAATGCGATTAGCTGCAACAGTTGATCAGTGGTCAGTGGTCAGTTGATCACCTCGGGTCATTGAATTCAGAACACGTGCGTCGCAGATCTATATGTCCTCACGTTTTGCTGGCCAGCGCTGAATTAAATCTAATGTATAATTAATTCAGGCATAGGTTTTGACACATTCAACGGGGTTTTCCAAGAAGCTGTAAACAGCCCAGATGATGAACTCATTGGAGTGTCGTCATATTGAATGGTTGTAGACACATGGCGCCTGGAGCAGTTAGAATTGTAGCTACTGTAGAAATTAAGAGTAATGAAAACAATGGTTTTTTTACTACAACACATCTATTTTCACTTTTCGAGTCATCCCTTGGGCCTGCTAGAAGCCAAAATGCGTGTGCGGGAGTAAAGAGTCTTTTTTATGAGAGGAAGATTTGAGGGATTGAGGAAGGAAAAAGGTATTTATGAGGTGTGGGTAGGAATCCGGGGGTCAGTGTGCCCAGGAGTGACGGACGTATGTATCTATTCCTCCCACTGCGGTACAAGGCGGGTTAAGAAAGTCCGACGGGCGAAATCAAAAGGTCTCCCTCATCCAGTATTTCCCGATTTGGCCCGCCACGGTGAGTGGGCAAACGTATCCGCCACCAAGACCTAGACAAACCTCACCTCATGCGAACCTCGTAACGAACTATTGCAGGGGTGTTGGTTATCCAATAAATGGTTCCCGGGGCGGCGATACCCCTACCCGCTTCCCAAATGTTTTATATGTTCTAATACACTTCAATAATAATGTCACCGTTGTATAAGTTGTAAATTGTAAACTAAACTTACACTTCTCAAATTATACCGAATCCATTAAATTTCACAATTTCAACTCTCTCCAAGCACGACGTCTAATTTTTTATCAAATCCTATTGTTAAAACTTCTAAATAATTGCCTGGACTCACCAGTCAAGATCAACCCGATAATCTGATTTATTTTATTTTCCCTCGTTTAGAACAAATATTAGAAAAAAATCCCAAATTTCCCCGTGTAGATGCACAATATAATACAAAATTTCACAGCATTGACATATGTAAAATCTATATGTAAAATCGACCACAATAACACGGGCATCAGCCTAGCATGGTAGTCGAAAAATCAACTAATTAATGTAACTATAAAATTTTATGCATTGATTAAAGAAAAATTTAGAAAAAGAATTTAAAAAAAATAATAATATGAAGTAACGCGTACTATCGATTATTAAATTGCGAGTATGGAATGTATCGGGAAAATCTCCTATCCTTTTCCTATATTCCTCTTCCTCTCCGCTTCATATAACCCAAAATTAGTTTTAAGATATTAAAACATCATTTCCATGGTCCAATAATCTTTGTGTGTTATTTATTTATTTATTATAAATTTTAACGTACCTACTATTTATGCAACTACTTAATGTTCTTTGAACAACTCGAAATATAAATACATAATATTTACCAAAGCGTGTTCGTCTCTGTAAACTGTAAAGGATCGACACCACCCGAAGGATTGTATCCAGCGATTCCTGAACATATCAGGAGTAAAAAGTGTTATGATATTTATTTTAATTTGATCTGAGCATTTTCATTTTTTTTTTACTTTTTTCATTTTTTCAGCGACAAAAGGGTTAAACAACTTTTGTAGCCTGGTGTATACGCTTTGACAAAAGATATTACAGCTGATGTTAACGCCGTAACCATTGTTTTTAATTTTTTTAAATTTTATCTAATAAATTCCAAATTCAGACTTAAATTACTTGAAAACGAAATCTGGAATCAAAAAAGTATTCCACTGATGATGACCGGTGTGGTCGAGCGGTAAGGCTCTTGACTCGCAATCCGGAGGCCGCGGGATGGAATCCCGGTGTGGGCAATAAATTTTATTTATTAATTTGTGTTATTTCACAATCAATTAATTTCAAAATAATGTCTAAGATATTTGCGGCACGTTCCAGTGTTGAAGATTCTCTCAGTATCGCCCTGGAGTAAGACCACCATTCAGAATTGAAACGTCGCTTGATATGGCTTTAGCCGTGTTTGGTGACCAGATCTGAATAGCCAGGTACTTCCCTACCTTTCTCTTCCCCATCTTCTTCCCCTCTTCACTACATTCAGTCCCAATTGGGGATGCCATTGTCTTACTGGCTCCAGATGGGAGCTGCAGGGACTCTTGTGAGGTATTCACACAAAAAATAAAAAAATCGACTCCAAATGTTATGCGGATTCACCAGTTTCCCGTTTGTACTACGAATTTCCAGACACCGTATATTTTTTTGTGATGTTAATCAAAATTATTGAGAATAAATTAATTAACAGGGGCTGGATAAAATTGCAAAAAAATATGGAAATTCTTAATAAGTGACAATGTACAATTTTTACGAAACGTTTAATTTTATTCGATACATGCGTGCTAAGGCTCACATTTACGGTCATTATCAAAATTAGAATATAGATTGTAACATTAAAATAAATTACACACTTACGGATTAGTCTTGCTTATTTTTTGTTTCGTAAACTTCTTAAAAACATTTATTAAGTTGTGATAAATATTGTGTAGTAAAAATGATTTGGTTCACAACCAGTAATCAATAACCACCCGAAGCATGTCCCCAGTCAATAACCATTAAGATTATAGTTATTTTGTTCAATGTCCAACCGCTTTTTCTGGCGTAGTAATAATCCGGATATTCAGGAAATGATTACCAATGACGAAATGTAACTATGCCCATTGGCTATTAGTCTATTGCTTCCGAGAATCACATTTGGTGTAAACAAAAAGTCAGTAAAGGAAGTATGTAACAATAACGTGTAATTAGATTCATTGTGAATGCGTGCCACGTCATGCGTCTTTTAAACAATTTTGAGAAGACTGCAAGGAAGTTAGAAGTGCAGTGCATGCCTTTACCCCGTTAAATGCCTAAACTCCGCATTGTTTGCGGAAAATATATCTAATCTATCTAATTAATGGCAGTAAAATTAGTTTTTCGATGAATTTCTGCTATGACAGACTGCAGTGGTCTCGTGACTCTCATGCATACGCTACACGTCAAATATACCATTTACTCGTTCTCCTCAGACTTATACAATCTGCTGTATTTGAGAGTAGTTTCAGCTTTTCATCATCAAAACTTTGGAATGAAATACCACTGTCTATTCGAATACCGACATCGTTGCAATGCTTTAAGAAGCTCTGCTGTGTGTGGTTGACTGGTTGCTGACTGCACAGTCAACCGCCCATAATCGAATGCATAGAATTCACAATGAAATACCTAATCATGTTTGTGATTTTTTAATTTATTTTTAATTTTAATATTATTTGTTTAAATTTGTATTTTGATTCAATTTTAATTTAGATTTTATTCGAATTATTCATTACATATATATTATATTACATGCATTTTTTTATACGAATACCTCACAAAATCCCAGCTGCTCCCGTCTGGAGCCAGTGAGACTATGGCATCCCCAATTGGGGTACGTTGTTAGGCTGAAGGTGGTGGGGAGGGGAAGTAAGTGGGATAGAAGGAAGGTGGGGAAGTACCTGACTATTCAGATCTGGTCACCAAACACGGCTAACGCCATTTCAAGCAACTTTTAAATTCTGAATTGTGGTCTTACACCAGGGCGATACCGAGAGTATCTTTCATTTCTGGCCCTGCTAATAATAAAAAGATTTATAAATATATACCTACAAATCATTTGTCAAATAATGGTTTTCATTATTATTATTATATCAAAAAAATTGATATTGTTGTTATTTTGTGTGTGATAAGTGGTTTGATTTTAATTGGTTTCACGCCTAGCTGGGCTTTTATAAAAATGATAGAAGTTATGAGCTTTCAAAGTGAACATTGATAAATTTTTTACAATAGTTGTGTCCCTTGAAGTCACATGCAGACAATTTATAGTCCGAACGGAAGTGCTGCAGAACCTACCTCTGCGCGTGTCCCGTGACGACACAGTTATCGGCCGGCTTATACGAGTATCTTCGGTATTTTCCAAAAAGGATAATTTTTTAGGAGACGACCTCATTACTCATGCTCCTGAATTATATGCTGAAAAGTTATATTTATACATTTTTAAAGATGTAGGTAACAATATGTTTTGTTAATACGATTTTATTAATTACGAAATTTTCCGCATAATAAATGTACGAATTAAGTAATTCATTAATTCATCTTTATTAATTCTACACTTAAAATTTACCTAACGCACATATAGACCGGTCAGTTAATGAGTGGGCATCGTGTTTGGGTCCCACCAAGGCGTTCCGTGTTCGATTCCTCGGCTGGCTAAGTCCTCCATCACGACTCAAGCAACATTTTTGGCTTGATGTGGTGGTAGTTGGAGATTTTCAAATATTGTCCGGTTATTCGTAACCCGGGAATGCTTTTTATTTATTTTTAAAGAAAAAAAAAGTAATAAAAATGCAAATAATAACACAATATTACAGTTAAAGTAACAGACAATCACCATTGTACCATTGAAAAAATACATAAGTACTTAAAAGTTGATTTTGATAATATCTTTGATATTGGATCTGTTTTGGCCGGTAATCCAAATCCAGGACTTGGTGTCAGATTTATATTTAAGATACATTGTGTTTTGTCTAATGGCCAGTGGAAGTGCATTGTATATGTTTGTTGCAAAGTACCTATCTAAAATTTCTTTGGCCAAAAGTTGTTTTAGCAAAAGGGATAAGAAAGAGATTATGGCATTTGATTCTAGTATATCGAGCAGTTTGGACATTTTCAAATTAAGTAAGAAATGCAGCATCACTGCAATTAATTTTAATTTGTTTGTACAAAAACCCCCCGGGTAAGGTAACGTGACCGAGTACTTTTTGTATTATTAGGACAAGGTGATTCAAAGTTAGTCACTAGTCACGGTATTCTGAACATGAATTTTACCAAAGGTCAAAGAAACATTAGTGATTTCCATTCTCCCCCAGATCGGGGAAATCAGGAAAACCCGTTTGAAAAATGCCGTACGATATTAACTGTGGTACCAATATATTTTTAAGTGACATGACGCTTTAAAAAAGTTCCCCTGGTTGACTAAAGGAACGCGATAGTTTGTTGGCAGCTCGTTTCGCGTAAGACACATTACTCCAAAAGAATTTGTAATGCCGGTCTTGAAGAGATCCGAAAGAGGAACTAATACCGACATGACCGACACTCTATACCAAATAATACAAACCGTTTTACAACCGAATGAGTTGTAATCTGTGCGGGCACAGAAAGTTTTTTTTTGATTTATGCTACATCAAAAGAATACAAATTATATTATTGTTCTGCACTGAATAAAAGATTTTTAATATTATTTTATTAATCTGGGAGGCGGGTATTAAACCATTAATTAGATAACGAATACCTCCGCCAGAGGTCACTCCAAGTGGTTCGCTACTTTTGGTGACTTAGCAAGGATTCCCGGGTGACGTGTGTCAGCTGCATGATAGTTCGGATCGAGAGAGGAGACCCTTTGACCTCTCCAGAGGGTCTCTCCCGACCCATCGTCGTGCACCGTAGCGGGAGGGACGGATTCACACGTCCATCACTCCTGAACATACAGACTCCTAGTTTCCTACCCACCGATCGTACCTTTTCCTTTCCAGTACTTCCCTTGCTTCCTTTCCTTAAAAAGACTCTCCACCCAGCATCTACAAAGATGACATAGGTCCTGAGGGAAATTATTTTCCTCATGGTCTCCCGTAAATTCAAAACAAATTGTATACCAAACCATAATTTTTTACTTAATCGTAATCGTAACGAATGTAATGTTCATAGAATGAGAAAACCTAATTATCAAATAAATAAACATAATTGCAATAAACGGCTAATCCATTCCATATATATATATTAGTAATTGGCAAGTCCGTCTAGAGCTAGAGTAAAGGACTGGCCGCGTTATCGCCAATTAAGAAGTCAGTACTGTCGCTAAGTAAACTTCACAGTTCAATAACTCATTGATTAAATACGCTTGCAGTAAAACAACACACAAATCAGCAGTAATGGCGAGTATCCACAACGATCACCGCCATTTGCAACCTTTCGTTGCTCGATGGCACTGACTTGATCGCGTGACAAGGCCTGTGTAAACGTTTTTCAAATATAGCGACCTCCGTCGTTCCCTAGTCCAATGTTTGACTGCAACGCCTACGCCCGCTCTATAGAAAAGTAATGAGTGAGTTGTTTTTACAAACGCACATTGTAAACCAAACAACCGCCAACAGGATATTGAGTCAATAATAGCAACAGTCCAACTAATAGTCTGTTATTCTCGCTGTTTTAATGGTAGCGTTGATGTCACCGGCGCTACGGGTTAATTATCAGAATTTTGTATTATTTCATCGACTTTAAAAAACAATCCAATCTATACCATAAATATTGACGGAGAAAAAAAATAACATTACCCACTTACAGAACAATTCTTATTTTCATAGATTGTGCATATCATAATTTCCATTAAAGAACAAAATTAATGTTTTCTACGACTTTCAAAATAATACAAAACAATTTTAACTGATAAAACTTGCATAGCGCAAAAAAACTCATTTTGTTAATGATGGTTTTAAGAAAGTAACTATTCGCTCCGTTTGGATCCTTCCTCAAAAATCCCTCCAATTTCCAGATAAAAAAAGTTAATAATATATTTTTGAATGTAGCTATTACTTTGTGGTTATCCATTATAGAAAAATGAAACAATTCAACTTTGTATAAACCACTTATATGATGCGCAAATCCGACCGGTTTCGGAACAAACTATTTTTCTCCTTTCCTTTAAGTCCCGAAATTTAATTGCTTCAAACTTATTTTCAAAACTTTTTTCTTTCATAGAAATTCACGTTCCTTCGTCGGGGAAAGCTTATACTAATTTGACAGTTTCGAACAATGTTTTATTATGGTAGGGGTGGAGCCGTTGCTAGTTAATAATGTAGATTGGGTGGGTGGGTATTAATGTAGAGTGGGTGGGTAGGGGAACAAATCCATGATTGGGCTATATGACAATATTTTTTGTTTGTTGATAATAGATTTATTATTTTTAATTATTTTTTTGTTCCGAAACCGGTCGGATTTGCGCATCATATAAGTGGTTTATACAAAGTTTAATTATTTCATTTTTCTAAGTTAATAATAAATAAATAATAAACTTTTCTTCAATAATCGCAAATTCACTTTTGTATCAAATGTATGATCATTTTTAATAGATGATCTGCGAACTCAAATTCGCCATTACCGCTACAATCATACATTTGCTATGATCATACATTTGATAGAAACTTAGGTTTTAAAATACTATATACGGGTTATAAAGCATCGCAGATAAATAGTTTGAAATCTTACAAATAAAGAAAAATGTCGATAACAAAACGGATATAATTAATAAGCAAAAAATTTTTATGAACCCTCTTTTGAATATTTTCTCACTTAACCGGTCTTTCCCTGCTAATGATATTGTAATCCCTAATTCCAATAAACTTCCCCCACTCTTACCTCTCCCCCTTCCTTCTACCCCTTCCCCTGTATGTAATCCGTGATTTAATTTAAATTGTGACTTCAGTGTACATTTACTCCTAATGATGTGAACATTGTTCACGACACATGTAGATTGTATATAAAAAATATTTGTCTTTGTCTTCCTCCCATCACAAAGTGAAAACCTTTCAGAAGAAGTTTTCTTCGAAAAAAAAAATACATAATATATATTTTTGTTACATATTACCAATACTAATATATTAGTATAAAAAACTTGTTGGATAGTATTTTGCATGTTATTAATTATTAAAATTGAAGTCTTATTATCAAACTAGAAGTTATACAAAACAAAGCTATGAGATGTATACTGGGGAAAGGCAAATACGCAAGAATTAATCAAATGAGAGAGGAGCTAAATTGGATTCCAATAAAAAAGAGGCTACTATTTAATGTGTTAATTTTTGTGCATAAAATTATGAAAAACCAAATGCCAAAATACTTTAAGGATGAAATTGTTTTTAATAGAGACATTCATAATTACGAAACAAGAAATATAAACAGAGTTCGATTGCCACAAATGAAGAAATAAAAATCACAGAACTGCCTAATGTACAAAGGACTAAAGATGTATGATGAAATGCCTGAAAGTATGAAGAATGAAGAAAGAATGAATGTATTTAAAAGAAATGTTATGCTTACTGTAAAAATATTTAAATTTATCAAATGAAATGTTACATTGTGCTTATTAGTTTATATTCATGTAGTATAAACTAACTCAATAAATAAAAAATAAAATAAAAATAAATAAATAAATTATTTAAAAACACTACTTTTCTCCAATTCTTTACTTCGTCAAGTATGTGTGGATAAACATAAGATAAACATTACTATTTGCAATGTTTTTTTTTGTCTATGGGTAGGGTAGTTGTTCTTGTAATTCTATTTTTATAATGCCAAAGGAACTATTGGTTTGGAAAAATATTGAAAATTTTGATTAAATAATTAGAGTAGGTATGTTAGAAGTGATTTTTTAATATAATTTAAATTATTAATAATTTTGGTGATTCGATTTTCCCAAAACGATATACAAGTACGTCTTTATAGTTGATACCTAATAGTAATATCATTTTCCTTTGAGATTACGAAACTGATATCAGTATTTTCCTGCATTGGAGTTTATTAGTTGAATATTTGACGGAGTTCTGGTATGTGTAATACCGCCGCAATTTTGGGATCAAACGAGCTTTGATGTGGGTCATAAATCTGAAATCATTTCACGGGAATTTCAGTAATTCCGAGCTATAATATCCGCAGACTCCAAACCAAATACCGAACCGATTAGGTACATTAGGTGTGTTAGATATTATACTGCCCGAAAGTAAGTTGAAGTTTTTTTTTTTTTTTTGGTTTTAGGCAATTCACCCTGAAAAGAGTGCTTTGTGAAAGTTGAAGTTGATATTGCAACTGGTAAATTAGATTCACCATCAAATATAGAGTCGAACATTAATAAAAGTGAAATAAAAGTGAAAGTGGGGTAATTTGTTCAGATTAATGGATTTCTTTTCCTTTCGTTTTAATCTTAATATACTGGCGAATATGAATAATGGTTAACAGAGCCAATGGCCTTATTTTAGCTGTGTTTTAAGGGATGGGCATTGTTTCACTTATTTCGATATGAATTTTGTTATTTTCCGGAATACCGCAAAAGAGCCCCAACTGTCATGATTGTCCGGAGTCGGTGGGACTATGACATCCTCAATTGGAGTATGTTACCCGGTTAAAGCAGGTAGGAAAGAAAGCGGACGGAAAAATCTTTATATGGAATTACTCTAAAGAGGTAAGGCTCTCGACTAAAAGTCTGAAGAAGGTCGCGTGCAAAATCCCGGCGTGCACAAGTAAATTTTATTTGATTGAATTGTGTGTTTTCACGATTTAATAATTCAAAATAATATAAAGGATATTTGCGGCACGTTCCAGATTGAAAGACACTCTCAGTTTCGCTCTGGTGTAAAACCATCATTTAAAATTAAAACGTTGCTCTGAAATGGCTTTAGCCGTTCATCTGCCGAATCTGCCGGATCTCCCCTGATGATAGACACTGCAACGCTATCCAAAACGTTGGCTAAAGAAGGAGGTAGCGCAACACGGCATAACACCCCAAAAACAAATAACGAAAATACTTTGGCCGTGAAAATCTAAAAAAGGAACTGGCTTTAGCTGTGTTTGGTGATCAAACCTGAATAGCCGGGTACTCCCTCACCTTCCTCTCCCTATCTCTTTCCCCTCACTCTACCTCAAGCCTCACAACATACCCCAAATGGGGAAGCCGTAGTCTCACTGGCTACTGGCGACTGTGAGCAGCTGAGACTCTTGTGCACATAAAAAAATAATTGTATTACTTTGGCGAATTTTATTTGATAATATTAATTTTATTCATCGGTTCAATTGTATTTGCATCCATCTACCACCGTTTAAAATATTTATTAAATATACTACCATTTTTCATTGGACATAATAACGAGTAACGAGTACCCGATTCGTAAATTAATAAAGCCCACAAAATCTGGAATAACGTCAGAGTCGTCAGCGATCTTACTATTATGCAACGAAGGTCGTTTTTTATAACATTACACATGAATGAAACAATCGTTAGCACAGGAACGAACGCAAATCGTGGAAACTCTTCACGAACAAACACAAGATTAACGGTTCTATTTATCTAAGCCCAAACGATCCACCTAAATCAGAGATTCGAGTAACTAACTCTCTTCTCTGTAATTTACTCTCTCCGCCACTAGGGCTAAGTAACCCTCTCTCGAGAGTTGTTACTTGTTACATGTTTCTAAAGCCTCGTTGAGATGGGAGTTACATATTCGGCAGTAACATTTTTTTGTGGTGAGGGAGAAGAAACTCATATATTGAAACATTTCGGCTTTGTTTTGTACTTTTTGAGTAATTAGTCTTTTTTATCTGAACACCGCTACACAGTCCAAACTGCCTGAAGCCAATAGGATTATGGCTTCTCCAATGGGGTATTTTCACACACTTTGAATACCGTTAAAATATATGGAAGATTTAAAGATAATTTTTCTAAATCTGATCATTGTAATAAATATTAGTAATTTGAATATTTTAATTCATATTTATTGATTTGAAACCCCCTCATTCCAACTGGCTATTACGTCATTATGACATAGAATACGCCACTGGCTGGTAAGACGGCTGTCACCGACGTTGATAGACGTGACGTCAACAGTGCCGAATTCACGAATAAAAACGAACATGACGTTTTGGCTGCAAATCGAAAATGGTACATTTTAAATCGTTATTCAAAATTTTTTCATCAACATAGAAATAAGATTTTAAAATATCACCATTATATCACGTATGTTTTTCTTAATTTTTTCGATATTATAAAATTCAGTGAAAATACTCTATTGAGGTAACAGTAATCGTGAAGTATTTTAATTAGGTAAAGATTGGAGTGTCTAAATGATGTTTACAATTTTAGTTTCCTTTCAAGCCTAAAGACATTTAAAATGTCAACATTGAATCAAATATTTATCGTGAAAAATGATATTATTTGAAGCTCTTAAGAGCAAATAAAAACTCTCGGAAAATTCCTTTATGCGCAACACAAATCCCACATCTGTCAGATTCCACACAAAAACACAGTGGTGTTATTACGCCACTGAAGAAATACTTTCTTTGGCTGAGGCTTAACGTAGTTTAGAAGTTGTTTTTCGTTTAATAAGTAAACCAGTGAAAATCTGTATTATTCTTTCCTTTGCGATATTTTGGGAGTTTTTATTACCCACGAGGGATCGATTCAATGCCCACTAGAACAACACATCCAGAAAGTTAGTCAGTAAATGTGGGGGTGAGCGGAAAATTTTAGAAATTTACTTCTCCATGATATGTGACTCGTTGGCGTAGAACAAAAGTGCTTTATTGTATAGGGTCTAAATTACACCAACTTCGGGAAGTGATTCTACATGACAGAAGAAATCAAAACGATAGAGATACTTTTTTTCGAAATTCCATTGTTTTGTTTTAAAAATATTCTTCCATCGAAGAATTTTTTTCTATACAATTAAAGGTGGCGCAAAACTACCGATATGGTTTGAATCTTATTACATATTACAATAAGATTCAAAATAAAATTGTAGTTTTGCGCCACCCTATACTTGAACTTTTTACCTGAAAACTACATTAAAACGTTGGAATTTCGAAAAAAGTTGTTTACTCAGCCGAACGACGCGCGATAATTCACGAACGCAGAGTTTCGGTGCGGCCGAAGCCTAAACTAATGCCGAAACTAGATTTTTTTGCCAAAACTTGCCGAAACCGAAACCGAACCTTCGGTCAGTCACTACCAATAAATAACCCTCTTAGCATTAACAATAAAATTCAAATGAGCTGCGTTACTTCTTCAAACACAGCAAACTTATTTTGTGGCACCATTTTAATTCAAAATTAATAGATTACATATTGTTCAAAACTTACATCTTCAAACTTCATCACAGTTATTTTAAAACTAATTACAACTAAAGACATATACTTGTGCCTACAATACACGACATCTTTTTCAGCCCGATTCCAATTAGAGACCAAAGTCAACATTTTTCGCTTTACGCGATCGATATTTTCGTCTCTATTTTCATATCTATGATTTCAGTTGGCATCGCAGCAAACAGCATGGTTCGTGTGTTGTTTGCTGTTATGACAATTGAAATCGTAGACATGAAAATAAAGATGAAAATAGGGATCGCGTAAAGCGAAAAATGTTGTTCTTAAGTGGAATCGGGCTAAAAAAGGGATGGTGTAAAACCTACATTAAATGTGTCAACGGATTTAAATATGGTGTGAATGAATTTAAATGTTATAAATAATCAAAAAATATTTTTAAATTACCCATTATTAAACTTGTTCCCTTTGTAAAGTATGCCCTATTATCCCCCCCCCCCTCTCCCCCTTCCTCCCCCCCCCCCCCTCACCCCCTCTCCCGCTTCCCACTCCACCTTTCTATTGACACCTATAAGTCTATGTCTATTATTAAAACTAAGTAATATATTAATTTTGAAAGGTAATATCTTAAACTAATTTTATGTGTCCGCACTCCACGTACCTTCATGTGGGTTTTTGTTGTTGTCGAAAACTCGTTGTTAAGGAAATTGGATGACACCATTGAATGTGTCATGTTAGGGCGTTTGTTGCTTTTGTATTTGTTGCAGAACTTGTTCTATTAATTGAAAACTGTTTGGTGTTTGTTGCAGGTGTCAGTGCCACGCTTCCCCGTGGTCCTCAAGGTTGGCCACGCCCACGGCGGAGTGGGAAAGGTCAAGATTGAAAACCAATCCGACTTTCAGGTAAATATTCAGCTTCGCCTTGTCATAGAATAATTTCCAGAAAACAATAGAATCTTCCAGAAACTTTTTTTAAAATGGGAAACCATTGATGGGAAATTGCTTCAGTTGTGTTCGTGCCCGAGAGGAGGCAACCACTACAAATCCAATTAACAATCTAAGCAATTGCAACTGCGCAATTCGCCTAGTGGAAAGTCTCGCCGAATGTATCTGTGAGATGGCTCACGGAGCAGTTTCAATTGCTCGCATCGTAAAACATTACTAAATGCAAATATACAAAATATTATTACTAAGTACTTAATGTTTATCCAAGAACTAGGAATGCCGCTCCAATTCCGATTTATGGCGAGACGGAGTCAAAATAACATACTTGCAAACATACATAAGCCATCTTGCAACTTGCAATGAATGCTCGTACGGTGTTTACCGACTTACTTTGAATTGGCACAATGTGGCATCATTTGAGTCTCTTATTGTGGGTGGTTTTGTATATTACGGATATTGATACGGAAAGTCAAATAAGAGCGATATTCGTTAGAGCAGGAATCCTGCCAATGTTTTCACTTTGCAGAAAAAACTTTTGCGTTACTGTTCAACGCATTCTGCACATCGCTGAATACGTCAGAACTAGGGGTAGATTACACTGCATTCCAACAGCATAAGCTAAAAGTCGCTTACAATATTGCTTGTCGCCAACTATTCCGCCTACCGAGATAATGCAGTGCTACGGAAATGTTCCAGAAGGGACGAGTGCACTCTTTGAGAGCACTCTTTTAATCGAAGATATTATACATCAAGAAAAAAATTACACATCAATGTTTTTCATCAACGGGCGCTAACGAAGACGAGCACTGCAGCAGGACTAATAATGGAGTTTTGTAGGTACATACCTTGACAAAGCACGCCAATTGGAGCGACCTGCATTGGAATGGGCCTGCTTGTCCTTTCCGATGCGTTGCTATACCATTTTACAGAGCTTGCATAAAAACTATCTTATTAATTTTATTTGTGTGTTCTTCTAAATAACAACAGCCTCTTCTTGTTTTCAGGATATGGCAGGAGTAGTGGCTATATCAGGCTCCTACTGTACAGTGGAGCCCTACATCGACGCCAAGTTTGACATTCACGTGCAAAAGATTGGAGCCAACTACAAAGCATTCATGTAAATATCATAATTACCTAATAGCTTTATGAATCCATATCTTAATAACTGTTGTTTTACGAAACAAAACCAACGAAGTGGTAAACAGTGGAGGCCACAAGATTTAATGACCTAGTTGTTTCATCAGAAAATATCGCCTGTTTTAATGTGCAGTCTTCAAAATGTTTATGTAATATTGTCTTGATTTTTAATATTCCTGACCACACCTAGAGCCAGTTTTTTTATTATAACTTTTAATGGCCAATTTTAAACTCTAACATCATCATCTATGTTTGCATGGGTCCATTGAATACTAAATAATATGGTTTTAAAATGAGTGAAGTCAAAACTAAATATTTGCACGTTTTTTTTTACATTATATTATATAAGTGGCTATGAACATTAAATTTCATTCATAAATAGTGGGGCCTTCAGAGAAATTGTATATTATATACCTACGTAGGTACACGCAAGCACGTTCAAATTCAAATAGGTGGCTGAAGAACGTAACAATTTTGTTATAATGGTTTTTTCGTAGACGTCACTCATTATTCTTTACTGTCCTTATTTATTGTTTATTCTGTTTATTGTCCCTTCTGTTTATTTCATTGAGGGACAAGATGTGGGTGTCATCTGACCGGGACGGAAGAAAATTTCGCCGCCCCCTTATTTACCACTTACATTGACGTATGGAAAACTTTTGATTATATCTTGACGATCGACAAGATTAAGTTATTAGCGAATTGAATATACTTAAAACACAAATCGACTTCCAATTAGGACTTCCGACTAGAACAATACTGTTAATATTTATGTTTTTATTGAAAAATAATATAAATGTTAGAATTAAAAACAATACTTCTGTCATAAATATTTTCATTTTAACATTATATTAAATGTTAGCAAGATATTATGAAACTATAAACTAAAAAAACTCTTTAAAAGCGGGGATCGAATCCGCGACAATTTAACAATCACGCTACGTAGGTACTTATGAGCACTAAAATAACAGTTTAGAAAGCGTATACATGTATACGATTAATTTAATGTGAATTGGAACACAGATCGGTCGAAGAATGAAACTTCCCGAGAATTGTCAAAGTATCACTCAGGGACTTCAATGAAGTCATTCTCGCTGAATATTAGTAATAAGAAGAAATAAGTAACGAAAAATTCCGTGCTCATTTCGATCGGTCAGAATCTTAAGGCGACAAAAACATGAAGTGAGATGGTTCAAATTTTAACAAGTTATTATTATTATTTATTTGAAATTTTGCCGCCCCTTTAAAGTGCCGCCCTACTACTCTACGCCAGTGACTAAGATATATTATGTTATCTAATATTTAGATCATTTATAGTTTCATGGAACTCTCAAGAAACTGTCGAGATTGGCCATCGCTAGATTTCGGTAACTAAATTAGGCCGAACAAATCTGAGGCAATATCCCATGTCAAAAGGCATTGTGTTGCTGCTGACGTCACTCTTCTCTGAAAAATACAACGTTATGGCTTAAAGACCGCAATATCTTCATAAAACGCACATATGTTTTGTTTACGTCGAGATCATTCAAAACACGTTTTTATAAACTCGATGAAGATTGTCTCAAAATACTCCATGACACTGTAAACTAAAAAAAGGGAGACTCATTCAAGAAGCATTTGATCGAGTGTTACGCGGTATTTAGGATTTAGAATGGCCGACGTCAGAAGACAAATCGATCGTTTGAAGCATTTCTATTTTCATTTTCCCGTAATTTGTATTTTGCAAACATTGCGTCAAAGTGCTAATTTATGATTTAACTTCAACCACTTGAGACACATATCTCGCATGATGCAATATTTAAAGCTAATATCCGCTCTTCCCGAGATATCCGCATACTTTGAAAGCTTTCCAATGTTCTTACATCATAGAGGACGGAGGAGTACCCAGTTTAAATAGTATTATCGCAGTACTTGGAAAATGGCAAGCGAATTGATACTTGGAAAATTTATATTGAAGAATACAAAGTCGGAAAATCTTTATGTGAATACAAGAATTAGTTGGAACTCTATTTTGTCTTCCGAATTTGTCCTTGTTGATAAAGTTAAACTAATGTTATAGTGTATCTAATTCAACGCTCACTAAATATAGTAAGATAATTTAATAAACTGCTAATAAATTTATAACTAGGTATTTATTTTTATTTTTATTTTTATTTATTTGTCTTTATTTTTGTAATTGCTGCGATGAGTATCTTTGATGAGGCATTGTTTCTAAAAAGTTATTGCCTTCTCAGTTTAGGAGGCAGGAATGGGTACCGCCGCCCCGGGAACCTTTATTGGATAACCAACACCTCTGCCATAGGTCACCCCAAGTGGTTCGCTAATTTGGTGATTTAGCAGGGGTGCCCAGGTTCATGGGATGAGGTTTTTCTAAGTCTGATGACCAGGAAACACTGAGCCCCAAATTCCTACCCACCCCTTAATCCCTTTTCCTTCCCAAAACTCTCCTCTCCTTCCTTTTCATAAAAAAATCCTCCGCACAGCATCCCCAAAGATGACATAGGCCCTCAGGGTAATTATTTTCCTCAGAGCCTCCTGTGTGGAGCTCAAGTAAAAAAAAAAAAAAAGTTGTTGTTCTCAATATTGACAACTTCTTTCTTATAAAATATGCAATAATTTGATTGGACACAAATAATATGCTTTATCCTTTAGAAAGCAATTATACAAGCAGTTTTTTTTTTTTTTTTTTTACAGTGATTACCACACAAGAATCTCAACTGCTCCCGTCTGGAGCCAGTGAGACTATGGCATCCCCAATTGGGGTATGTTGTGAGGCTGAAGGTAGTGGGGAGGGGAAGGAGGTGGGGAAGAGGAAGGTTGGGAAGTACCTGGCTATTCAGATCTGGTCACTAAACACGGCTAAAGCCATTTTCAAGCAACGTTTCAATTCTGAATGGTGGTCTTACACCAGGGCGATACTAATAGTATCTTCCACTCTGGAACATGCCGCAAATATACTATATATTATTTTAAATGAATTAATTGTGAAATAACACAAATTAATCATATAAAATTTATTTGCGCATGCCGGGTTCGAACCCGCGACCTCCGGAATGTGAGTCAAGAGTCTTAGCCACTGGACTATGGAGTTATTAGATATGATGCGATATTCAATACTTCTTTACTTAACGGTTGATTTTTTTTAATGAGCTCTACGCGGGAGGCCCTGAGGAAAACAATTTCCCTCGGGGCCTATGTCATCTTTGGGGATGCTGTGTGGAGGGTTTTTTTTAAGGAAAGGAAGGAGAGGAGAGTTCTGGGAAGGAAAAGGGTTTAAGGGGTGGTTTGGAATCTGGGGTTCAGTGTGTCCTGGTCATCCGCCTCCAAGACCTAGACAAACCTGGACAAACCTCCAAGTCCATGAACCCGGGCACCCTCAATCGCCAAACGTAGCGAACCACTTAGGGTGACCTATGGCAGAGGTGTTGGTTATCCAATAAAGGTTCCCGGGGCGGCAGTACCCATGCCCGCCTCCCAAATTGATTGTTGTTAATCAGATGCAATAAAATATATTCAAAATTAATAAATATCTACCTACTTAGTTTTAACCACTTTCATTGTTTAAAATAGTTAATATTATAAAGTTATGCAAACTGAACTCGGAAACAGAGTTGAATGCTAAAAAAATACCATTAAAAGGGGTTAACGTATCACAAAAATAACCAAAGATATTGGAATATAAGTAGAATATCTTTGAAAATAACCCTTTATAGTTTAATTAATTTGCCACTGAAAAACAAAGATCTAGCTACATTTTAATAGAAAAAATAATCAATATTTACTGACAATGTCTCGATGAACAGAGTTTCAATCAGAAAATTCAAAAGAATTAAAAAATCTTGTAATTAGAGTTTAATTTAAGAACAACCCCAATAAACATATCATTGAATACGAAATTTATGGAATAACGCGAAAACAGTAGTGTTGAGTACCTCATACAAGAGGCACCTCAAATGTCCCATACAAACACGTAAAATGTCCCCCCACCTCACAATATGTATTTGTACCAACTCTTTTTCTTTGTATTACTACAAAAATGAAGGGGGGATCCACCTCACACCTCATATATTACTCATATATGAGGTGTGAGGTGGATTGTTTTGTTGGAATACATTCATGTCATGTACGGGACAAATATGAGGTGAGGTGTGAGGTGGTTGGTGTATTGGACTACATGTCATGTCACGTTGTCACGTATGGGACAAATATGAGGTGAGGTGTGAGCTGGTTGATGTATTGAACTACATGTCATGTCACGCATAGTTTGGGACAAATGTATGAGGTGGTGATGCGTGAAGTGTTTTTATATTCTATGACATTTTTGTATTAGAACCGTGAGGTGGTGATAGGGTAGGTTAATTCATATATTGTGAATACCGCAGAAGCGTCCCAACTGCTCCGAAATTTTTATTTTTTATTTTTTTATTCAAAATTATTGTTAAGTGAATACCGCACAAGAGTACCAACTGCTCCAAAAAAAGTTTTTTTTTTAAATATTTTTTTATTGTAAATTATTGTTATGTGAATACACATAAATTATTTAAATTATTGTTATCTGAATACACATAACAATAATTTATGAGCACAAGAGTCCCAACTGCTTAAATATTTTTTTTTTATTCTAAATATTTTTTATTGTAAATTATGTATTGATAAGTGAATACCGCACAACAGTACCAAAGCTCCAAAAAAAAATTTTTTTTTTTAATATTTATATTTTTATTTTAAATTATTGTTATATGTTATGTAAATACCGCACAAGAGTCCCAACAGCTCCCAAGGGAGGGAGGATGAGACAGTGTTGAGATGAGGTGGAGGGGGTTTCTGAGGAGGGGGAGGGATAAGAGGGGGGTACAGAGGGGGGATCAGAGGGGGTGCAGGGAGGGGATCAGAGGTGGTGAAGGGGGGTAGGGGGTAGGCCTTTTTTATATCCATTTTTCGTATTACAAAAATAACAGACACGGGAGGCGGGTATGGGTACCGCCACCCCGGTATTTATTAGAAAACCAACACCTCTGAACCAAGAAAATCAAGCTGAAGGAAAAAAACCAGCCACCCTTCCCCCCCCCCGTAAGCGAAAATATTTTGTAACACCTCACCTCAAATGAGGTGGAACACCTCAACACCTCATTTCAATATTTGAGTACCTCATACAAACTCATCCTGATATCGTGTCCTACCCAACACTAGAAAACAGGAGAAACACTTCAACTACTTTCTACTATAGCTTCATTGGTTCAAGCAGGAAGTCTCAAAACCAACAAGAGTATTTATTAATTTTGAATTGAAATAGTGCCGCAAAATAAGTTTACTGTGTTTGAAGAAAAAATATTATTTTTTTATAAATAAATATCACCAAACATACCTCGGTTATGGGTCTGTCTGTGAGTGGTTGATTATGACTGTGATTCAATAAACTTGGATTTATTTTGAATTTTTTTTTTTTTTTTTTTTTTTTTTTAATTGAAAATTTTTGATACAATACATATAATACATACATGAAATAATGAAAAGTTTATAAAAAACTTAATATAATTAATGTATGAACAAAAAAATCCCACAAAGGCAATGCCTGTGCGTGGGTATAATATTGATTTTTTACTTTTATTTCTATGGTTATAGTGAATATTTTAAGTATACATAAATAAGGGATTTAAAAAAAAAGCAACTGAATAAATGCATTTAAAAACTACAGCATAATAACAGCCTGCACTCTTATTATTGTATTTGTAAGTTTTGTAAGAATAGATGTTACAAGTGCAATTTAAAAACATAAAAAAAAAAACAAACAAAATAAACTAGCAAACAATATTATAAATCTTCTCTAAAAGCTGTCCAATGATAGATATATTTAATGGCTTTATTTAAACTTATAAGAAAAAAATATCTGTTTCAGTGTTTTTTAGCCAAATTTTGGTATATTTTTTATAAGATTGAAGATTTTGACATATGTTCTCTTTAAAGGTTGTACATAGTAAATTATACATTTTTGGAGCTATAAAACTAATATGCCTTTGGGACAACCTAGTTTTGCAGTGGGGTACTGCATACTCACATGTGCCACGTCTTTGGCTGGTACGATTTGAATTTTTTAGAAAGTTATTTGGACGCATGTAAATAAATTTAAGACATTGAAGTCCATAGGTCTGTCTAAGGTCCAAAATATCAGTTTCCTTAAACAATTGTTTGGAGGGATACGATTTATTTTTTTTGTACATAATCTTAATAATTGATTTTTGGGCAATTTCTAAAGGTTTTACATGATTATTGTAAGCTCCACCCCAGCCAATTATTCCGTAGGAAAGAGATGAATGGACTAGTGCATCATAAACTAGTTTTATGGTTTTTATATTTACTATGTTACACATTTTAATTTAAATGTAATTAAATTAATTAAATGTAATTAAATTAATATTTTAATTTAAATGTAATGTTCAAGATTGGAACGCTATAAAGTGGGTGTTAGGTGCTCTTTATATATTCCTTTATAGAAAATTACTTTTAATGAAGATGAAGATAACACTAATAATCTAAATGAAAGAAAACAAGACACAAAAACTAAAAATATAACGGTGAAAACTGGTTCTGGGTTCGAGTCCAAGTTGTGATCGTTTTATTTTTCTGTGTCTTGTTTTCTTTCATATTTTCATTTAGATTATTAGTGTTATCTATCTTCTTCTTCAATGATATAATACATTGATGGAAATAGCCTTCAACAGTTATAAAAAGAGAGTTGTTCTAAAAAAAATTGAAAATTATTTTATTTGTCGTTGTCAAAATTTGAACTTATGTATCGAGAATTCAGATAAGGGATAAAGTATATATTTATAAATTAAAGTACATTTTCGTGAATATTTTTTTTGGACATTCTGCATCAAATTTTCTCTGATGTTTTCTTTACTTACATAAACTTTCAGCTTTACAAATCCTACAATTAGAATATCTCATGACTTTTTCCGGGTCTGCGCTAATACTCGTACCTACCTCTGAAATATATATCCAACATAATATTTAATTCTCGCATAAAGAAATCGATAAAGAGAGAAAGGCAATTTCAATTTTGGAAGTTTAAAAAAATTGCTCCAAAGAAACAGCTTTAAACGTCTATCAGTTATTGACAATGCCATCGAATCCCCAGTAACGCGTCAGGTCAATATTCAATTTGCACTAAAAAGTAACTTTATCTATTATCGTGTATTAGAACAAGTGGGACCTATACACATACTGTAAATTTAACAGGACAACAGCATTCATGAACACCATGATCCCTGAATTTTTCAGGTAGAGTCCAGTTTGTAAAGGCAGCAGAAGCTTTAGGATGACTAGCTTTCGTAGGACCAATAGTCAATAAGGCTAAAGTTCGGTTTTTGGGGGAAATTCCTAAAAAATAAAACTAGTTATTTTTATACTAATTATGGGCCGGAAAAACCGAATCTGAAAGAATTAGGCGGCGGAAAGCAATATTAACAAAGTTACACGACTTTAAAATTTTTTATACACATACAGGAAAATAGCCATTTTGGAAGTATTCTGATTCCTACAAAATCAAACTAATAGTTATTTTTATACTAACTTTGGGCCGGGGAATCCGAATCTGAAAGAATTAGGCGGCGGCAAGCAATATTAACTGAATTACACGACTTTAAAATTTTCCATCGTGCACATGAAAATATTCATTTCGCAAGCTGATTTTGACTTGACACACGTAGTACAAAGACCATAGAAAACAAGATAACATAGATGTTTTTACCACACAAAATTAAGTGTTGCCATTAACCAGTAATATCAATAACGTAAAATAAAATGTTTATATTTTAAGTACTTATTTTTTATAAATTTTACTCACTTTTGTATCACAAACCATGTTACACAAACCTAGCGTAGCCGTTAAACTACTTGAAAACAGGGATGTTTTTTAAAATTGACGCGAGCAGGCGGTATAAAGGGGCACAAACCATGTTACACAAACCTAGCGTTAGGTTAGGTTAGGTTAGGTTAGGTTAGGTTAGGGACGTGAGCAGGCGGTATAAAGGGGCACAAACCATGTTACACAAACCTAGCGTAGCCGCTAAACTACTTGAAAACGTAGGCTGTTTTTTTAAATTGACGCGAGCAGGCGGTATAAAGGGGCACAAACCATGTTACACAAACCTAGCGTTAGGTTAGGTTAGGTTAGGGACGTGAGCAGGCGGTATAAAGGGGCACAAACCATGTTACACAAACCTCGCGTAGCCGTTAAACTACTTGAAAACAGGGATGTTTTTTAAAATTGACGCGAGCAGGCGGTATAAAGGGGTACAAACCATGTTACACAAACCTAGCGTTAGGTTAGGTTTGGTTACGCATTTTTAAGACTACGAATTTTCATACTTTTGGTTTAAGAATACGGCCGTTGAGATAGTTGGGATTAATATTTTTGAGAGCTGGTAACACTGCTGGCACATGTTTTCGTAGATTTCTTGTTTATCTATGATTTTGTACTGAATGAGTCAAATTCAGCTACCGAAATGAATATTTTCATGTTTTGTGTGTATTGAAAATTTTAAAGTCGTGTAATTCAGTTAATATTGCTTGCCGCCGCCTAATTCTTTCAGATTCGGATTCCTCGGCCCAAAGTTAGTATAAAAATAACTATTAGTTTGATTTTGTAGGAATCAGAATACTTCCAAAATGGCTATTTTCCTGTACGCGTATAAAAAATTTTAAAGTCGTGTAACTCCGTTAATATTGCTTTCCGCCGCCTAATTCTTTCAGATTCGGTTTTTCCGGCCCATAATTAGTATAAAAATAACTAGTTTTATTTTTTAGGAATTTCCCCCAAAAACCGAATTTATTCCAAATTGTGTTTTCTTAACGAGAAACTCATCATTTTTTCTCGCGAACTGGGGTGGTTTTTTTCCATCCGATGAGATGGGGATGCTAAGATAGCAGAGTAAGTACTTTCTTTAAAAATGTCCGATTTGGCCGAAAATTCGTCTCACTTTTGTAGAGAGATAAGGATTATTCATCAAAGGTAATATATACATATACCTATCGTCTTAGAAATGTGAGAAAAAACGTATTAATTAGAATAAATACATATGACTCATCACTTGTCGGTTGTGAGGTGTTATCGAAAATCAATACACATAATATTATGTCTATCACGTCCGATATACTTGGGATAAGAATCAAAACATTTTTTCTTTAATAAAATAAATAAGAGGGCTGCGTAAAAATTATGAAACACTATACGTCTTTTTAATTGTTGTTTTTTTTTCTTAATAATAAACATTCTTGTGAATAATCCTCAATAATAATTTATTATAAAAAGTTGAAAATTAGGAAAACTTTGCAAAAAATTAAAGGTAGTATGAAATTTCCAAGACGTCTTTGATTTAACTTTAGAAATTCAAAACAAAATAGAAAAAATACCTCAATTCCATAAAATAAAGAAGAACGCAAAAAATGCCCTGTGAACATCGACCAAGTATATCTGGTCGAAGCTTGTGGACGGTTTCGTGGCTAATGGAAAAGTGTGTTTACGAATTTCATAGATCTACAATGTCAGTAAGTGAGACAGAGCGCTGGGCTATTGGGCTAAATTTGTGTCCATTCAATTGTATGAAATGCATTTACAGTTTTCTTTTTTTATTCTATGATCGTTGTCGTTACTTCATCATCATCATCATCTTCTTCCCCTTATCCTATTCGGGTCGGGGACCCATTGCATCGACAAGGCTCCTCCATATGTCCCTGTCTTGTGCTGATTGTTCGGCCTCTGTCCATGGTAGCCCCATCCTCTCCTCACACAGTTTCTGGAGTTGCCTCGCCCAACTGTGTCTGGGGCGGCCCACTGGACGTCTACCCTCTGGAATCGCACTCAGTATCTTCCTCGGAATTCGGTCATCAGACATTCTTAGTACATGCCCAAGCCACCTCAGTTGCGATATTTCTACGAAGAGTAGCAGTGGTTCAATGTTTAGATCATCTCGGATCGTGGAGTTTCTTATATGATCCCATTTCGTAACCCCTGCCACTCCTCTCAAGTGCCTCATTTCGGCAGCTTGGACTCTAGAGCGTGTTCGTTCATTTAGCATCCATGTCTGGTGGCCGTAAGTGAGCGTCGGGCGGTATACCGTTTTAAACACTGAATTAAATTACGTTGTCGTTACTTATTGTACATTTTTATTTTGTGGTTTTTCTAATTATTATAGGTTTGCAAAAAATAAATAGAATCAAAAGTTTTGGATGAATTAACTGAATTTAGGGGGCACACATTAATTACGTGAGCTAAAAGGGGGTTGGGGGTTCCAACAAAATCTCACATTACTTGGAAAGACCAAATTTATTGGCCCAAATTTATCTCACCAAGTGGGGGGAGGGATCTAGATTGGAGGAAAAACTGCTCACGTAAATAATGTATGCCCCATTATGTGTATTTTTCGGCGTTATAAAGGCAGTCCAAAACGTAGGTATTTTATGGGTATTTGTTTGGCACAGTCGCTTGGCGGTCTACTGATAAAATAATATAATGTTCTCCGTTCTCTTGATACCACTTCAGGCTATGTTACCAGTTAGTATATAATATATAATAATTTTTTTATTTTAGTAATTTGTACATTGAAGTTTACAAATTTCTAATTGATTAAAATATTTCATATTCACTATATTTTTTCAAGTTTTATGTAGCTCCTACAATACATCTTGAACTTTCCAATTGGTGTGGACTTTAAAGTTTCTGGTAGTGTGTTATACAACTTCATTCCCTTGTACAGTAGACTGTTCTGCGTATTCGCTTTGTACTTTTTTTGTAGCCTAATTTCCTTGCACGTCCTTGTGTTATATCTGTGAATGTCTTTATTGTATACAATTTTATTTGAGAAGTATTTTGGTAACGTGTTGTTCAATATTTTGTGGATAAATACCATCGTGTTCAAGGTCAGCATCTGTTTCACGGTCAACCAATTTAGTTCCTTTAACATTTTAATTATTTTTGAAAATCTGTTTCGTCGGAGAATTATTCTCATAGCCCTGTTTTGGAGAATTTGTAACTTATTTTGTTCTCTTTCGTTACATAGGAAAAGTATACTTGAGCAGTAGTTGAAGTGTGGAGCAATAATTGAATTGTATATGGTGATTGCAGTTTTTCTAGAAATTTTTGGCCGAATTCTTCCAAAAAAAGATATCTTTTTGCCAATTTTCTTTTGGGTGTATTCAGCATGTCTATTGAAGTTTAGTTTTGAATCTAATATAACTCCTAAGTATTTCATTTCAGTAACATTTTCAATAATTTCACCATCAATTTTAATTTTGCTTTCACTGGATGTCTTCTTGTATCCGATCACCATACATTTTGTTTTTTTTGTATTTAATTTAAGCTTATTTATTTTTAGCCATCTTGATACATCATTTAGTTCATTATTTAAAATGTGTATTAGTTCTTCATAGTTATCTCCAATTAAGTATATTAGTGTATCATCGGCAAAAAGTCGTACTTTGCATTTTGAAAATATTTTCACCATGTCATTAATATAGAGTATGAACAATAGAGGTCCAAGGACCGATCCCTGTGGTACTCCTAACTTATTTTCCATTGGTTTTGAAAATTGATTATTTATTTTTGTTACCTGCTTTCTGTCTCTCAAATACTCTTGTATTAATTTAATGGCTACAGATGAGAAACCAATTTCTTTAAGCTTTCTTATTAGTATGTCTCGGTCTATAGTTTCGAATGCCCTTTGAAAATCCGAAAATATTGCTAAGATAAATTTATTTTTATTCATTCCTTCCTTCCATTCTTCGACAATTACGTTTAATGCTGTTTCACATGAGTTATTAGATCTGAACCCTGATTGCTCTTGGTATAAAATATCGTGTTTATCTAGATATTGCAAAATTTGTTCTTTTATTATAACTTCAAGAATCTGCTCATATTTTGGTAAGGTTATTGGTCGAAATTCTTCACATTTTCTGGTATTTTTTACCTTTGGAACCGGTATAATGGTAGATATTTTCCATGACTGTGGAAATTTTCCTTCTTCAATCGTCTCATTGTTAATATTTAATAGAGTAGATCCAATTACTGGAAAAGCATCTCTTATTTTACTAAAAGTTAATCCATCTGAACTATTCTTTGATTTTATTTTGTTTAAAATGTTAAATAAATATTCTGCATTTATTTTTCTGAAGACCAATGATTCTTTGTTTGGGTCGATATTATCATTTGTGGGGTTAACAGCAATGTTGGGTATTAATTTGTTAATTTGAATGATACTTTCAATAAAATATTTATTAAAGTTATTAGCCATGTTTTCTTCGTTTATCTTTTTTGGAAAGTTTACAATTTTTATGTCGTCTTTGTTTTCGCCATGTACTAATTCTTTTATGCTTTTCCAAATTTTTTTGGGATCCCCTTCTTCTGAGTTTATTTTATTTTTTATGTACTCATTATGCGTTCTTTTTATGTCTTTGGAGTATTTGTTTCTCGCTTTTTTGTAGTTATCCCAATCCGTAATACTATTAGTAAGATATGCTCTTTTGTAAAATGCATCTCTATCGTGCTGCATCGTACGTAGTTCGCTTGTGTACCATTTATTATTGTTTCTTTTATGTATCTTCTGTTCTGAAACAACTTCATCAATAGATTTTTTTAAGTTTAATATCATCTGGTCAGCTTTTTGGTTATATTCCATTTGATTTATTCCATTCCAATTAATAGTCTCTAAGGATTGAATGAAAATTTCCTTATTGTATTTTTTGTAATTTTTAAATGTTGTTATTTGTGTTTCCTTAGTGGAGTTGCATTTTTCTCTATCATTTATTAGAATTTGAATGATGTTATGGTCGGTAATTTTAGGATTATCTAGTACTTTAATATTTAAGTTGAATTTATTTGAGATTACCAGATCAATCGTCGTTTTTGAGATATTTGTAATTCGTGTAAAATCTTTGACTAATTGTTTCATCCCTGTAGCTTGTATAATAGATTTCAGTTTTTTTGTGTATATGTCTGCATTTGCTTTAACATTTATATTAAAATCTCCAGCTATAACGTTTATATTTTCATCTTGTAAATTTTCCATGCACCATCTTTGAAAATATGTTAAAAAGTCGCACTTGCTTGTGTTTGGCGATCTATAAATTACAGTATATACACCTTTCTTGTTTCCTGATTTAATGGTGATGGCTAAGATCCAACAATGTTTTTCAAATTGATTGTTCGATATTACTTCATATGGAATTTTATTGCTTAAGAGAATCATCACTCCTCCTGTATGTCGACTATGTGAGTCGCAACGGATGGTATTATAATGTTCAAATATAATTTCACTATCTTGAATATCTTCAGTAACATGTGTTTCACTCATCATAAGCATAAAAGGTTTCTTCTCCTCTAAAAGTATTTTTACCTCTTCGTAATGTGCCAGGATGCTTTGTATATTCAGGTATATAATTTCATCTTTCTCGTAACTTTTTTTTATAAAAAAAGAGATTCTGCTCATTTTTGCTTCTAGTTTTCTTTTATAAATTGGGCATTCCTTGCTCATGGCTGAGTGACCACTATTTAGTTTCAGTCCTAATCTATTGCTAGTCATTATACAATTGATGCACTGAATATCCTCCTCGGTGCAATCTTTAACATCATGATGTTTTGCGCATTTTGGACAAGATTTTAGGTTTCTGCAATCTATAGCCTTGTGATTAAACCCATTACATTTAAAACATCTCATGATATTTAAATTATCAAAGACCCTGCATCTGTCCCATCCAATATTTATTTTTTCTTCCTTTAACATCCTGTGGTATGTCTTTCCGTCAACGTCAGCATATATGGTGTAGCTTGTTTGATTTCGTAGATTTTTTGTTTCTTTTACAAATGTTACTTTTATTTTTGAGTGTTGTTCAAAAATAAACTCATTTTGACACTTAATTGTCCTTTCCATTTCTTCAAAAGAATATTTTTCGGTTAAGCCTATAATTTTGACAGATGGATTTTTTTCTTGCGGGATTTTTACATCATATTTGTCACCTATCTTTGAAATTATTTGCTCCTCCATCTTTTGTATTGCAGCAACGTTCTTGCACTCCACTATTACTGCCCCTTGTTTAAAATTTCTAATTCCAGTAACACCAAAATTAACAGGATCTATGTTTTGTTTTATTTCATCCTTTGTTACCATATTTTTTTGATCCTTATCTTTCGGCTTAATAATGATGACAGGTTCATGTTTTTTACATTTACTTGGTTCTTCAATAGATTTACCATATTTCGTAATTTCAGCATACGATTTAGACTCAATATTTAATTTTAAATCTTCAATGTTCTTATCAATTTTGTATAATGACTGATACAATCTGTCGAGTCCCTCCCCTTCTTTGGTAGTTGGTGCCTTGTATTCCTGGACCATGGCTTCAATGTGGTTCAACATTTCACACATTGCCTCAGTTAGGGAGGTTTTTTGATCCTTTGACAAGATGTTAGATGTTAATGTCTTATTAAAATTTTTCATTAAATTTTTTGCATTTTTCAACCTCTCTTCTGGAGTTAGGGAAGTCATTTTAAATTATTTACTTTTATTTATTAAAAAAATAAATATTATTTTAATTTTTATAACTATCACCATCTATTGGGCAATAGTTCTATTAAAATATTTTCTTTTGCAAATTACGCATGCATTGCCATCTGTTGATCAGTAGAGCAACTTAATTAATTTTATTACTGTATGTAGGTATTTACTGCCCTCTATTGAAAGGTAGCATAAATATACCATATGTAGGTAAACCACACAAGTTGTTCAAAATCACAGTTATTTGATTTTATAAAATCATTTTCTCTTATGAAAATGGTTCAGTACGTACATAATATTAGCTCCAGAATTACCGCAGCACAGTGATGCACTGTTACACCAGTTTTTAACGATCAAAATAAACTTTATTGCGTTTTATTCCACTATTTTTACGGAGCAAAATTAAACTTGACGTCTGGCACTAACTATTGTTGTTGTCACCGTTACACACGTTGTTACACACACCGTTACACACGTGTTACCACACGTTAGTGATGATTCACCATTTGTGCTGTAGAGACGATCTGTAGCGAATTTAATTACTAAGGTGCCTTCCACTCCCTAGTCTCCTTTCAGTAAATATTGAATATATTAACTTTGTTATAATAATACAACATGCAATATTATACTCGTATGTATTAGTAATATCTTTGAATACAGGCGAATACTATGGAATATGTTTGATATTTTACATTTATTTTGTTGTGTTTGAATGTTTTGCATTGCAGATCAGAATTTTTATTATTGTTTTATATGACTCATATCTAGAGACCTGAAAATTTACGTCCGGGAAAACGAGAATTTTTACACGAAATTCGTCAGTTTTAGAGAATATACGATTTTTGGGCAAATGACGAAAATTGTCGTAATATTCTAAATCTTTCTTCGTCTATGTTTTGAATTTGCTTGAATAGCCACAAAATAAAATGCAACCAAATGCAACTAACTTTACATCGAAAGTTTCTCATGAATTGGTGCAGCCCAGGCTTCGTAGAAAATGTATTTAACAATACATTTTCTATGAATCTGTGCAGCCAATCTGTATTTTTAATGACGATTAGATTGGTGGACTTTAAAAATTATGGCTTTGCAGGTTTCGTAAGCAATATTGATAAATAAATAATAATCCTTGGTAAGACTGGCGAAAACGCCTGCTTTCCGCAACATTTTATCGTTGTTGTTAACATGATTAGTGAAGGATTTCCGTGTTTCTAATTCCAGGCGCAAATCAATCTCTGGAAACTGGAAAACCAACCAGGGGTCCGCAATGCTGGAACAACTCGCCATGACTGAGAGATACAAGACCTGGGTGGATGAGGTAACTTAACCATTAGAACCTCCCAAAGCACTCCCAAATGTGAGAGAAAACTTGCTTTAGTCCTTTGGCATAATAAATCCCAAACGTGTTATGGTTTTGAACAACATCCACATGAATATATATTTTATGAATGTGTTAATGTAATAATTTATTTATTGTACTCATTATACGTATGACGGAAATTCATGTCATTAATCAAATCATAATCATTGTTAAAATCATAGATATATAATATATATCAATATATCTATGGTTAAAATAAAAATTATGTATCAGCGCCATCTATTGCTTTTAAAACAAGCACTCTTGGATTGGGTAGAAAACTGCCATTCTATCAACAATGTCAAACGTGTGTGGTTTGGTTTATGTATAAGTGTCAAACGTCAAACTGACAAGCACTGACGATGACCACGGGGGGATTGGTTTATTTATGACCACAGGGTTAGTATATTTATGATGACCATGCTTTTACTTTTGATGTTTGTGACATTGTTTCAATTATATTATATTCCGAAATCCTGGTTTGTTTAGGATTTACAGTGTTTTCACTGAGCTAGTTTGTAAAAAGTATTTAGTTATTTACTTATGATTCGGTGTTTGAAGCTTCCCTTTGATATTTTTGAATATCTCACTATGATGAACGGTCATTGTAAAAATAATTACTTACATACAGTCATAGTGTAGGGTATTGGTTTATTTATAATTGGCAGTCTTTCATATGGTTTATTTATGCTCTCATACTTGGAGAAATACTGATCGAAAAACGAAAACTGTAAGTTTTATTACCCCAAATTCATCTTGTGTTTACCCCAAATTCATCAATGTCAGGAAGTAAATTTGTTATTGACTTACCAAATCATTAGCAATCCATTAGGTGGGTACACAAATATCTATTTTATCTTCACTCCCTATCGCGAAAAAAATTGTATGTCTTGCTGTTTATTGCCTTCTGGTATTCAAAATTTTTAGGGAAACCTTGCCTGTTTTAAAGTGCAGGGATCTTGCCTTACTTAATATTTTGGGGCCCTTGTCTGTGAGGCAGAAGAGATAGTTTTTTTTCACATTAGCTCCACACAGTAGGCTTTGAGGAAAATAATTCCCCTCAGGGCCTTGTCATCTTTGGGGATGCTGTGTGGAGGGTATTTTTAGGAATGGAAGGAGGGGAAGTTCTGGGAAAGAAAAGGGTGGCTAAAGTTCGGTTTATGGGGGAAATTCCTAAAAAATAAAACTAGTTATTTTTATACTAATTTTGGGTCGGGGAATCCGAATCTGAAAGAATTAGGCGGCGGCAAGCAATATTAACTGAGTTACACGACTTTAAAAATTTTTATACACGCACAGGAAAATAATCATTTTGGAAGCATTCTGATTCCTAGAAAATCAAACTAGTTATTTTTATACTAACTATGGGCCGGGGAATCCGAATCTGAAAGAATTAGGCGGCGGCAAGCAATATTAACTGAATTACACGACTTTAAAATTTTATATATACACACACATGAAAATAGTAATTTCGGAAGCATTTTGATACAAATCTCTAAAACCTTGTGTCTTGTGTGCTTTATTGTGTAGGTAAGCGAGTTGTTTGGCGGTCTTGAGATATGCGCGCTGGAGGTGGTGGTGGCCAAGGATGGGCGGGAACACATCATTGAGGTGAATGACAGTGCCCTGTCCCTGATGGGAGAATCTCAAGAAGACGACCGGCGCCATATTGCAGACCTGGTTGCACACAGAATGCAGGTACTGGGATGATTTTATCGTACTATTACTACTATAACGTTTTCAAAATTTGTTGGTGAATCTACATTACTTAGAGCAGTGTTTTTCAACCTGTGGGTCGCGAAGCCTCTACAAGGGGGTCGCAGGGGGTCCAAAGTGAAATATTAAAAAAAACAATAAAGCTCATAAATATTTTTATTATGAAAATATTAATTATAGGACATTTTGAAGTTAACATGAAATTTAAATTATAAAATTTCTATGGCTTAAAAATCCGTTAAGTCTCATACACATTAATGTGAAGGTTGCGCCTGTTTTTCGTCAATCAATTTCTGCCATCGCGGATCTGTTTTTGCAACATTTAGAATTAAGTCGTTTTCTAAATTTAATCGATTCCTCTGTTGGTTTTTTATTTGGGCCATTGACTAAAACGTCAACTCGCACAAGTAAGAGGTGGCAAATGGAATCAAGCACTTCAAAGCTTCTGTGGTCAATTCTGGGTATTCTAATTTTCTCTTTAACCAAAACTTATCCAATTTAACAGACTTCATTCCATCGGCAGATAATTCCAGCAAATTTTCTTTTAGGTTGGTTTTTAAACTTGCCTCATCTATAGCTGCATTCAAAAACGGGTTTATGATCCACCTTTTCCCAGCGTTCTGTGATAGTTCTTGCACCGAGAAATAATGACACATTTCTTCTTTCAAATTCTGCAAGACAATTTCCATACCAGGTATATATGCTTTGATGTTAATCTCAAACCCCACTTCTCCTTTGAAAGACTGGGTCGACCAAAATGAATCGAATTTGTTTTGATTTATAGATGATGCCCACAAGTTTATTTTCTTTGTAAAGCCATGGATTTTGTCTTTAGCTGTAATGACATTTTCATCCCGTCCTTGAAGGCTTTTATTCAAGGTGTTTAAACGCTCGAATAAGTCGGAAAGAAAAGCCAGTTTTAAAAGGAATTCCGGGTTACAAATGAAATTGGAATATTCTGACTTGACCTGCTGTAAATACACCAAAAGTTCAGTCCGAAGTTCAAAAACTCTTGTCAGTACTTTGCCTTTCGATAACCACCTAGCCTCTGTGTGGTAAAGTAAATTTTGGTGCAGTGAACCCATGTCTTCACAAATGATTCGATATAATCGTGTCTGTAATGCTTTCCCTTTAATAGAATTTACCATTTTTATAATTATGTTGAGAACTTCATTGTATTCCTGTGGCAAAGTTTTGGCCGCAAGAGCTTGGCGGTGAAGAAAGCAATGCATCCAACAAGCGTTTGGCGTGACTTGTTTTAGTCTGGTAATAAATCCACTTTTCGAACCAGACATGGCTTTCGCTCCGTCACTACAAATAGCTATGCATTTCTTCGCCCAATCGATATTGAAGTCTTGTGTAGCTTCAACGAACATGTTATATAAGCACTCACCTGTTGTATTCGTGGGAAGAGCTTTACAAAACAGTATTTCTTCTATCAATCTCTCATTGGATTCAAAATGCACAAAAGCTACAAGCTGCGCACAACCCGCAATATCCGTAGATTCATCAAACTGTAAGGCCACAAAAGTATTTTCTTTTATTTTTTCTATGACTTGATCACGAACGTCAGTCGCCATATCGCTTATCCTGCGTTGAATGGTATTGTCAGAGAGAGGTATATTTTTTAGCTTTTCTACCTCTTGTTTGCCGAACATAATCTCTGCTATATCTAAAGCCGCTGGTAAAATTAAATTTTCGGCAATCGTATGAGGTTTTCCTGATTTAGCCACACAAAAAGCAACACGATAACTAGCCAGCTACGCTTTCTCATTTACGTTGGACATTTTTACTACAGCGTTTTTTGATGATCAAGAACCTTCATTTTTCATTCAAAAAATTCCAACGGTTTGTTTTTTTCATTTGGATGTTTTGTGTTGAGGTGGTGCACTAGTTTTGATGGCTTCATACTTTCTCGTGATAAAGTTTCGAAGCAAATAACGCACTGCGGTTTATTTTCAATGACATGTTTTTTCTTTGGTTTCGTTTCAGTACTCTCACTACAACTAGAAGTTGACGGTTGTGTTGATCTTTTTATAAATTTATCCATTTTTTATTATCACTACAAGTCACTTAAATAAATTCTAATACGTGAGTTCGACACAAAACAAACGCGCGCATATGATACCGAATCGCCGATTGACAGGGTCACGTTATTCCCGACGTCCGACGTCCGTCATAGCCCGCGTCGCCCTGACCCCTGTACCCTTCGACAACCCCGCAACGCTCATTGTATCTCGCTCTTTAACTCAACCACATTCGTCGGCACGGCGCGGCCTCGCTCGCCTCAGTCTTGAGTCGGCATCGGCCCGGCCTGTACGTTGTACGAATGGGCGATAGCTCTACCTACTATTCCTTGGAGACGTTTGGCGAATTAGTTTGACAGCAATTTCCCTAACATGTCCAAAAATTTAGCGGTCTGTCAGAGAAATTGGAAATTGTCAGGAATTTTGAAAAATATTAAAAAAAAATTTATAGAATTTTGTGGGCAACGGAATTCACAGGATTACGGATTTCCTGGCAGAATCAAATAGAATGCCAAAACATGATTATACAGGCGAAATTGCCCTGAAAAATTCAAAACCTGAAATTCTCTAGCCACCCTCCTGTTGGTGTACACTGGTGTTGGTGTACATTCTTTTTTCATTTCATTCAATTTGTGATTCCTGAATTTCTCTAGCCACCCCCACTTAGAGAATCCATCCAAAAAACTTATACAGTAGAATTCGGTTATAACGACTTCGCATATAACAGGCTACTCTTTTTAGCGACGACAATGTAAACTCGAGTTAGATTTCATAGTTTTTAGTAGGAAAACGTATCCGTTTTGTGCGACTCCGTTTTAACCGACCAACTGCTTAAAGCGATCTATTTTAATGATAATTCGTCCAGTTAGAATGACGTGAATTTTTTTGTTTACAAAACCTACACACAAATACCTCGCCGCCCCGTGCCTCGCCTACGTGATGTGACGTTGATTCACAAGTTTCCTGCTTATACTCCGAGTTTCCAGACACCATGTGGAATTCAAATATTTTATTGCATTGCCATGTTTCATTTATGGGAAATAGCATTTATTTTAGTATGCAATTGTAAAATCTATATTATTATTAAATGATAATATTATCATTGAAGAATGCATTTTAATAGCTGAAAGGTTTATTTATGGATTCAACTTTGGCTCTTAAATTTAACATTCTTAAATCTCCAGAATACCTGCCGCCCAGGAGCTGCCACAGCCGCCGCGGCCCCTGTGCGCACCAGCTCCCGTACGGGGTCCGTGACCTCCCCCACGGAAGAGCGCGCCCCCGGAGGTCCCCCGGCCGGGCCCCCGCCCGCCGGCCCCATGGGACCCCCCTCAGCCACGGGGGACGAAAGGGCCAAGCGGGGCTCCACCAGCGGTGAGAGGCCGCTGCCGCCCATCCCTGCGGAGCCTGATCACGCCGCACCCGGGAATCCACCCTTGTCAACTGTTGGAAGAAGAGACTCTCAAGGTATATTCTGATTTTCTTACATTTCAAACAGATAATAACGTAACCCAAGGTGTCAAATCGATAGATCCAATAAGGAACTCCAGGCCCTTTTTAATTTATTTTTTCAATAATGACCTTCAACTTAAATACCAATAATTTTTTTTTTTTTTAATATGAATACCTCACAAGAGTCCCAGCTGCTCCCGTCTGGAGCCAGTGAAACTATGGCATCCCCAATTGGGGTATGTTGTAAGGCTGAAGGTAGTGGGGAGGAAAAGATGGGAAAGAGGAAGGTAGGGAAGTACCTGGCTATTCAGATCTGGTCACCAAACACGTCTAAAGCCATTTCGAGCAACGTTTCAATTTTGAATGGTGATCTTACACCACGCCCACAGTCGCGCGGACATCATAGCATATCTCTTTTGTATTTCAATATCTTTGGTTTTAATAGTTAAAATTATTTTCAAAGTTTTAATTTCGGGTCCCCTGAAAACGCACCAAAACTGTGGCTGTCTGCGTGATGTCCTATTCCTAAGGATATCTGCTTTTAATATTAAGAGCACTAGGTAAAATGATGGCTTCTCATCACTATTGTTATTGTATTATATACCAAAGTGCTAAAATTCATCCAATAAATAATTTATCATTTTATTTTTGTTTTTAACTTTATGAGGAAAATCTCAAATTCCGTCACTTTTAACTGTATCATGATAGAGCACTTGCCATGTAAGCAAGGGGTCCTGGGTTCGAGTCCCAGAGGTGCCAATATCTTTTTCTGATTTATCTATCTCAAGATTTTCGATTGAGTTTCTTTCGCTAATATTGTCTTCATTTAATTAAAAAAAAAAAAACGATTTATCAGTTTTCCAAAATCTGCATCACCACGAATTACCATTGTATTACGTCCAAACAACATACTGGTATTTATAATACACTGATCAAGAAGACTATAATAATATTTTTATCACTTATAATTTTCTCCGTTTATCATTTTATTTTTAAATTTGATTATTTGGCTTTTACTTAACTGTTTGGTAATGACCGATATTTGCGTGTGTTAATTTTATTAAATTGTGAAATTATTAACCCCGTTACAGGTGAACCCTAGTGGGGTTAATAATTACATGCCAAAAAAATGTATATAAATTGTGAAGAAGCAATAAATAAATGTATATTTAAATCCTTTGGGGCTGAAACCAATTCGAAAATACAATCGATATTATTGTACGGAAAAATAAAATATGACATGATCATAACCGCAATCAGTCTATAATCAGTCAATCAACTTACCGTACATAATTAAAAATGTATTTTTATAGCAAACTGTGACTTTACATATATGTAATAAGATGATGTTCTTACTTAAGCCGGGTACAGACTGCTGTAACGTAACATGCAATGTAACATGAAAGGAACACCTACTCGCATCTGTTTCTGGCATGCGCGCGATGAACAGTGTAGCCTGTAGTCTCTGCCGTAGCTGTTGCTGTCTCCATTGTTCGCGCGCGTTCTGCAGTATAGACACAAACAACCCGTCCACACTGATGCTCCGTGCACACTGTGCGCCCCTTTGTGTTCGGCGAAAAAAACTGACACTTGGCGGATTGCGACACGCAGGAGTTGAAATGCTCTGTTTGTGCACGTAGTATGCACGGTTCGTGCGCGCAAGGCGTCCACACTGTGGGAGTTATATTACATTGCGACAATGTGGACGGCAAATTCTTTCATTGCGTGTTACATTGCATGTTACATTTCGTAAGTCTGTACCCGGCTTTAGACCCTTGTACTCCATGAAATTCTATACTTATGTGGCGACACATCATTATGAACTTCGCCACCAAAAGAGGAATCGAGAAACATCTCCTAATATCCGCGCGCATCGGCAAACCTACTTGCCTAGGTACCTTCGTACCTATACTGGTCGCGATGTACTTTCTCGCCTCCCGTGCCAGCCCGACGATAATAATATCGCCCCGCCTAGAAAGGTCTCGAGACAGCACCGTACAATATCTGTACGGCGCCGAATATTCTCGTCAACTGCCGAGGTGGCTCGTATTACCTACCGCGAGGTAGTTACTCTACCGCGGCTATATAAGCAGCCGATCGCTCGCCCGCTGCAGTTCAGTCTCACACTTACAGTCGGCCAATATCTCAACATGTAACAAGTGCTCCTGCATGGCACCCATCCAGGGCAGCTTCCCGAGGTCCATCACCACGTCTCAGCTACAAGGCCCATCGTGTCTTCAGCTCCTGAGAACAGCTACATCCCGCGACTTATAAGGATTGACGCACCTTCAGCCAAGGGATTAGCTCACCACTTCATGGCACCCCGAAGCCCACCGTGCTTCGCTGCCATGGAAACACGCTCCGCCTCGCCAGGACTACCTGCTGGTGGCTCAGCTCACCGAGCCACACACCGTTCATCTCCGCGATTCAAAGTGTCGAGCAACGGCCTGGAAGATAGGTCATCTCCACCGCCATGGTGTCGAGCAACTCGCTGACCTTCACCACACCATCTCCATCACACCGCACGCCTGCAGCATCATCTACGGCACTCCGCATTACATCATGTTACCGCTTTACCGACCTCCGCTACGTAGCCCAATAAATGACTGACTCACCACTTCGACATGACGCCTTTCATTTCTCTCTACCGATCCGGCCCGCTCCCTCAACTGGTGACCCCGACGTGATATGGATACGCAGCATACAGCATCCTGACATGTGTGTTACCACAGCGCACCGGTAACACCGCAAAACGAGGGAATCGGTAGAGACGCATCAGCATGAACGCACCGACCAGCAGCATCAACCCGGCTTTCCTGCGACTCCTGGCATCATCTTTCAACCCTGTACTCCGTACACTGGGAAGGGGGTGTGTGGCGACACATCATTATGAACTTCGCCACCAAAAGAGGAATCGAGAAATATCTCCTAATATCCGCGCGCATCGGCAAACCTACTTGCCTAGGTACCTTCGTACCTATACTGGTCGCGATGTACTTTCTCGCCTCCCGTGCCAGCCCGACGATAATAATATCGCCCCGCCTAGAAAGGTCTCGAGACAGCACCGTACAATATCTGTACGGCGCCGAATATTCTCGTCAACTGCCGAGGTGGCTCGTATTACCTACCGCGAGGTAGTTACTCTACCGCGGCTATATAAGCAGCCGATCGCTCGCCCGCTGCAGTTCAGTCCAGTTCAGTCTCACACTTATAGTCGGCCAACATCTCAGCATGTAACGATCTCCGCGCAAGTGCTCCTGCAGTGCTCTACACATCCAGGGCAGCTTCCTCGAGGTCCATCACATCACCACGTCTCAGCTACAAGGCCCATCGTGTCTTCAGCTCCAGAGATCAGATTCATCCCGCGACTTACAAGGCTTGCGTCACCTTCAGTCCAAGGGATCAGCTCACCACTTCATGGCACCCCGAAGCCTCACCGTGTTTCGCTGCCATGGAAACACGCTCCGCCTCGTCAGGACTACCTGCTGGTGGCTCAGCTCACCGAGCCACACACCGTTCATCTCCGCGATTCAAAGCGTCGAGCAACGGCCTGGAAGATAGGTCATCTCCACCGCCATGGTGTCGAGCAACTCGCTGAACTTCACCTCACCATCTCCACCTCCGTGCGCCTGCAGCATCATCTACGGCACTCCGCATTACATCATGTTACCGACCACCGACCATCTGCTACGTAGCCCAATAAATGACTGACTCGTCACTTCGACATGACGCCTTTCATTTCTGTCTCCCGCTCCCTCACTTACATGGTCAGGAAGATTAACCGATTTGAATGAATGGGAAATAATGAAATCTTTTATATGCAAAAAAAACGTGAGTTTCATTTTCTCAATATTGACACAATACCACAATGAGATATTGAGTTGTGGACTGAATTTCATAACTGGTGACGTCGGCATCAACAGATTCAGTTATGCCAACCAAACAGTGTGTTCAAATGTGATGGGTTTTTAAATTTTTTTTGAATGACGATTTATAAATTCTACGCATAATAATATATAATAAAACTTATATATTCAGAATCAGCGTTTGTTAATCTGTATGAATATATTTTTTTAAGACATAATATTTTTCGCTGGGGTTCCTTATGCAAATATCTGCAAAAAAGTGATATGCCAATGTAATAAATGCAATGGCCAGATTGAAAAAACTTATTAAAACTGCCTACCTCCTGGCTACCGAGTGGTTTGTCCATATTTTAGTTTAGATTAGAGTAAATTTCATATTATGATGTCCGGTCCATGACTTAGTTGGATTCGCCTCATGGTCCCAACCAGGCATCATATTTAATTCCTCGGCTGGCTAAGTTCTGCAGCTCAAGATTCTCAAGCAACATTTTCCGCGTATTGTGGTGGTAGTAGGAGATTTTAAAATTATTGTCAGGTTATTCTTAACCTGGGAATGTGTGTCAAGAATAGGCAATCCATAACAATCTCGCGCTATCTTAACTGAAATTGTGGAAATCTTGGTGGAAGTACATTACCGGCAAGAATTTGTTGTAAAAAGTTGCTCGTTTACCAGAGCATTTCAATTTTATTACATTCTTTGAAATTAACAAAATGTTTTACTTTGCAGCCTCCCAGAGTTCCACGGTGAGTTCGACCTCCGTGCCCCGCGCCCCCGACGTGCCCCAGCGCTCTGGCTTCTCGCGCCAGGGCTCCCTGTCGGCCTCTGTGGCCGAGGATGCGGAGGACACTATGAAGAACCTGCGCAAGACTTTCGCTGGCATATTCGGGGACATGTAAAGCCGCTTGTTCCAAGTGTAATGCTGCAGGCGGTTGAGATTTCAGACCGCATTGGGTACAGAAATCATGAGGCTGAATTTAGGTTCAAAATATATTCTTAAAGTTTCTGGTTTTTCTGCAATAGAAATTTTATGCATAATTATATTAAAATATGTTTTGGAAAATTTCAGAGCTTTGCCGTGAGCTTGTTACTTGTTCTGAGCCTTATTTTGTTGTGATTGATCGATAATTCCAAATTTGGGAATTAATTTTTAGTTTTATTGATGCGGGTTCCTTATTCCTTTTAACCTGATTTTAGATTTGAAGTTGCTCTCTTCACCAACATTCTGCAATTTAATCCTTTATCAGCCTCATAATTTAAGCCTTGTCGCATTGTCGGATACTGATATTTGATGTGATTCAAATGTTTTCGTAGATTATCTCTAAACCTGATTTATAATGAAGTGTATTTTAAAGTATTATTCTCAAGTTTTAAAGGATCCGTAAAGTATTGACTCCCACCATAAGACGGGGGCTTTCAGTCAAATGTTAACGTAATATTAAATCTATTCATAATGCTAGTCTCGACAATAGGACTCTTTTATCTTGATGACAACATACAACCATATATGTATATGAAGAAAGACTCTATTAAATTATTATATTTATTTAGAAGAGGTCTTTCTTACATCTTTCATTGGTAATTTTAAGTATAAACACATAAATTTATTTTAGACCACTTTATTTTTATTACACACTCTCCCGGTTTCGAAAGTACCCTTCCTTCATCAGGAGAATATTAATTCTTATTTATTGGTTTTATTATAGTTTTAATACTCTCCTGATGAACTTTGGGTTTATTCGTTTTATTAAAGTTTTAATATTATCTAACATTATTGGTTGTAGACATTAAAGTTTTAATATTCCCTAATATTATTGGTTTTATTAATGTTTTAATATTCTCCTGATGAAGAAAGGGTACTTTCAAAACCTGTAGTGTGTAATAAAAATAAAGTGGCCTAAAACCAATTTATGTATTTATATTGTAAATTATGACGAGCCACAAAGTAAATGCTTTTTACAAATACGTAAGATAAGTAATTTAGAGTTTTATGGTGATTTTTATTATCTTAATTTGACATTCCTTTGAGATTCTACATACAAGCCTCTCTAGTGATTTAGATCTCTTTATTTAAATTTATGTTTCATGTGCTGTGAATTTATTTATACAATTCTAGTCAAACGATATGTTTCTGTGATTTATTTGTGACAATACTCATTTTGAATTAGTGAATAGGCCAGGAATTATGAATCTTATAATTTATTATATATCTTTAACGAATAATCAATATGTTCCAAGTGACACTGACACTTTGGCAGAAATTCACCATTTTGTAAAGTTCGGTTGTAATTTACATATGTACTTGGTTTACAGATACATATGTACATATTTATGTACTTTGGCATTTGGCTGCTATGTACCAATATAATTGTACCAATATGTATTGGGAAAGTCATTTGCTTAGAAAAATGTTAATTTCTGTAAATTCTTTTGAGTCTCAATCTTTAGAAGAGAAATATTTTTTTACTGGCTTATTCCACTTTTATAAGTTTTTTTAGGAAGTGTACAAAAAAATTTATATTATTGTTGAACGCTTGTTGAAATTTTTCTTAAAAAATTGTAATTTGTATTGTTAGTAGGCATTTTAATTTTTATGCAGGTGTGTATTTGAAACTTGTTTATATCAGGGTTAAGAAACGATTCCTTGTAAGTGATGAAAATAAAAACATTGGAATGTAAAACATAATTTAAATTTCGTTTGTATATGAGTAATGTTATATTAATATTCAATAATACAAAATTCTTATTATTTTCAGTGCATATAATGAATTTTCGCCGCTATTTTTACAATATTTGGTGGTGTAAAAGATCAGCAAAGTCGCCTTCCAAGCAGTTGGGGTTCGGCTCTCGGCAATTTTTTTTTTTTTAATTTTTGATTTTATTTGTTTACTCTTATTTTTAAAAAAATTAATTTTTCTCAGGTTTGCGCTAGCATCAATAATTATAAAGTATGTATTCGTTCACCATGAATCCTTTCTAATGACTAACAAATCATTTAAACCTTCTACTGAGGTAAAATATTCTTTTGGTTTTGATTTATGTTAAAAATTCGAGGATTTTTTGAAAAATTAAAAATTTCTTGGATCCACTTCAAGGGTGTCTTACAATGTAATCACTCGTTACATTTACATACATACATTTAGTTTGTACCATTCTGTTCAAGGTATCGTTTTTGACCCCCTGATGTAGGTATACTACGATATTTCCTAAACGCTTTTTTTCCCTAAATGTTGAAATCTGCATCAGCGATTAAGGAATGATTTTAAAAAGTAAATTGCTGATGTGAAGAATGTTCTCCTTGGCTTTTCTGGTGTCCTGGTAACTCCTGGTGCAGTGGCTTTCCATGTTTGTGTTTGTTGGCTTAATGAGCTTTCTTCTCGTAGATGTTAAGATACAAAATATATTAAACCGACAATACCGATTTGAATCTTATACATGTTTGTTTTCAAGGTAACCTTAGGAACTAAGATATTTTACTAGCATAATTATTGTATGCTGTATTTGACCTTTAATATTGAAAATTTTATTGACTTATAAAAAACTCAGATTTTTTAGACAAAACTTATTGCAAACATACAAACGGTTTACAATTTATCTCCGTTACACTGATATTATCTGTTGTACATTTTGAGAACATTGAACTGGAAATATGTTTATTGGGTATTTCCGATCATCTAGAATTTCACATAAAAATACTTGATCGGGATTGGGATGCAAAGGATTTCTTGATGACATAAACTGCAAATTCTGTTTGTAAATCCAGCAATGGTTTTACCTACCAGTTATTACCAGTGTATCGAAGATATATTTATATCATTCAAATATTTATATACTTAATTTAAATCATAGCAGCACAATTTGTTCAATTCAGTTAAAAATTTCGTTTTACCAGAGCACTTGTTTTTCTAATATTTCTTTTCATTCAAGGACATACGAAATTGCTGATTTATATTATTATTTAAATACACAACAAGTTCTGATTTTATTGCAAATAATGTCAGACATTGAGATCTCAAAATGAAATCTCATTTCTTTTAGTAGATAATAAATATTAAATATTTAGAAACAATATTAGATCTTTTTATTAAGTAGTATAATTTGGATAGTTGTGATGAAACTTTCTTGGCATTCCAATTTAAAACAATATCTACTTACAAGTAACAAATACCTTTGTATGTATTATTTACAACCGTATTTAAACAAAGGCTTGTTACATATTTATGATTTCTTCTTTTGTAACGACACAATATTGTATCACTACCGTTCTTTACAATAAGTATTATACCAAAGAAATGTGCATTAATAAATAAGGAGTTGTTCCATAGTTTAATCAAGTTATTTCTAATATCGTTTTTATAAAGTATTAATTAAGTAAATGTTATCCATCAGTAGAATGTTTGTGATCAATGCTTAGCGAACAAAATAGTTACATATAGATTTCTTACAACGAAGAAGTTATTGAAGGTCAGATAAATCTAGAATAAGTTTTGAAATTGGTACCTTTTTTAAAAGTATTTATAAGTTTTGTAACCATTTCAATAATACATAATGTTTGTAATCATTATATAAATATATACATATACTAATTTGAAAAAGAAGGAATGGAATGTAATGGAAATGGATCTTTTCAATGTTAAAATGAATTGGTCGTGACCCGGCTATTAACTTATTTTTTCCAAAAGGAACAGCTTTCCAACACCATATTTGAAATGCTTTAATTGCATTTTTTTATGCTGTCTACGCAGAATTGTATGTTAATCAGTCAGTTGTTTCTTCACTCATCCATTATTTCCATTTCCCCTCCGTATTAAGCATTTAAATAGTTTTACATAACTATGTGTTATGCATCCTTCAGCATTATCAAATCATTGTGATTCTACATATCTGTAGTATGTGTATTTATTATTAAATATGTATGTATAATTATAATTGTGAATGTTTCTACACTTGAATCATGTTAATTACAACAAACCAATTCCTAATTTTAGATAATTTACTTAATATTTTGTTTAAATTAACCCAATACAATAAGCAGTGTTGACATCTTGGAACTTCCGTTCCCGCTAAAACCTAATGGATCATCAGTCAGAATTCCATCAGACATCCGGTGTTGAAGATATTTTTGCGTCCAACCTAGAGGAGACGGGTGCCCAAAGAATTTCAAGGATACAAATTTCTCCACCAATTTTCGTATCCATAAATGTAGGCTATTTTCGCCTTTAAAAATTATGTACTTTGTTATTTTGTTCGATACCGCCAGGAAATCCATTATCCTGTAAATTCCGTTAGACGCAAAATTCTCCCATTTCGGGACACTCTAATCCACCAGATATGACGGGAAAGCCGTCAAGTTGGCAACGCTGACAATAAGTCACATGAAACAAAAGTTCGATTATGGTTTTCCACAATTTTTATTAAAAATAATGTTATTAATTGCCGCTGAAGCTTGGGTGCTGAATTTATATCATCAAATCAGTCTATTGATGGCGGTTAGTCATCACTGTAATAGACGCATGCGCATCTGTCTTTATTGCTTTCAGTGAGATTGAGCAAAATGGTAAAAAAATAATGTTTTAGCATGAACAAAGCATTCCATTGTTATGAATCTATTTAATCACCTGAAGAGTTATTCTTTATCTTTTGTGGGATTGTTAACGAGATAACGGACGTGATCTCTTGTCAGATTTGTGTGATTTATTTGCTTTTTCTATGTACAACGTACATTAAATGAATAAATAATCATGCATACTTGCAGGAATTCGTGTTGAAATCGATCTATTATTCATATGTGACAGCAAATATGTAAAAAATCACACAAATCTGACAGGAGATCTTGTCCGTTATCTCAATAACGATCACACAAAAGATTGAGAAGAACTCTTCTGGATTGGTTCAACCGTTGCAAAAATACATCAAAATATTCATAATGTTTCCAAACATAAAATCATTAATATAATCAGGGATTAATATTCACGTAGCCCATATGTAAAGCACTAACTCGTATACATATTTGTTTAATGACTTGTATACTGCGGAGGTACCAAATGTATTCCCTATAATTGGTACTTTATCTGGCGTATTGTATATTCTGTATCATACACCGTAATGTCTATAATAACTTACCTTTACAATTTAACCGCACTTTTTGCTTCCGTGTTTATCAGTTAAAGTTGTTGGAGCCCGAATGATAATTGAAGGATTGGTATTATATTACTAGATTCATAAATATTATAGGTTTATAGATTGGATAAGGTTTTCATAAAATGAAACAATTACATAATTAAACCGTTGTTGTTGTTGCTATATAAAATGTGTACGCATTTGTTAGTGTTCGCGTAAAGGGCAGAAATAAGTGTTGGAGGTTGTTTTACTTTTTGTTAATTTTAAGATTAAATTAACAAGCGTTTACGAAGTCAGTTCATCATTCATTATTTGTTACCATCAAGTCAGTTTTGTAAAGGCAATAATTAGCATAGTGAAGTTAGAAATGTAATAAAAAATAATTTTAATTAATTTTTGTTTTCATATGTTTTATTTGAAATAATCTCTGAGACTTTTTTCTGCTCCTTCATTTAAAATTATGTCATTTTAAGTATGTGGGTGTTACTTTATACTATATTCTATAAAAATTATATAATATGAAATAAATGCAATATTATTAAAAAAAAACATTATTTTATTCAGTCATTGATATGATCTACAATATTGCTTGAAGCCTGCAAGGTAAAGATTGCAGAAAATCAATAAATATTTTAATTAAATATGGCCTATTTGTGCACGAAATTGAAAAGAAGTAACTCTAGGAATATTTTATCTTATTTAACCTACGCATTGTGCATCAGCTCGAAGTTTAATTCAAGTGTTAAATTTTCTTAGAAAAGGCAATGTGAAAAAGAAGGCATTTCATTTGATATGGTGAAGGTTTTACTGTAACAGTCTCTTCATATGTATGGAGAAGGGTTCTTGTTGGTGTTAAGGGAGTAGTTTCGGTACATCCCGGCAGCCGCCAGCTGACTGCTGAACCTCTGCTGGATGGGGAAGTAGACGCTGGGAACGCTGTGGTTTCCTGAAAATAAATTACTTGATTCAATTACAAAATATCTAAAGAAAATACATCATCCTTCCTTCACCAAGACTATTTGTCGACTAACATTCACCTTTCAGTTCTTTTTTTTACACAATTTGGTTCTTCCTAGTTTTATGTCTGTCAAACTCAGAGCAGACATCAAAATTCAACATTATCAGAAGATCAGTCACAATTGATGCAGTGCTACCAATGCCTAGGTTTTGGTCACTCCCAACGTTTTTGCACAGAGAAGCTTAGTTGTGTTCACTGTGGTGAATGCCATAAATATGACACGTGTCCCAACAAGGCCAAAGAACCAACGTGTTCAAACTGCAATGGAGGTACTAGAAACCACCGGGCAACAAATCCAGATTGCCCTCTCTGGAAGCTTATGGATGAGCGTTTCAGAGAAAGGGTAGACTACGTGGGCCACTGCTAAAGGCAACTTCAAGGAAAAAAAATGTTTTAATATTCAAGAATACACCACCAAAAATTCCTGTATGCGTATTATGTATATGAACGCTAGAAGCATCAGAAACAAAATTGACGAAATTGAAGAAACCCTAAAAAACATTACAGAAAAGGTACATATTCTCGTGATAACGGAAACCAGGCTGCGAAAAGGAGAAGAAACTTTTTTCAATATTACTGACTACGCTGGAATTTTTGCTTCCCGTGAGCTCGACCGAGGAGGAGGAGTCGCCATCTACATGCATAACACACTAAGCAGTAAGAAAATAGAAAAATGTTGCAGTGAAAATACTTTTCTTGGAATTACGATCACGGCAAAAAATATTAAATCTCTCAATTTGTATGTTTTTTTACCGTAAGCCCAAATCAAACATAACAGATTTTTTTGACTCTTTAGAAATAATATTAAATAAAAACAAACAAGACACATTACTTTTTGGAGATTTTAATATCGATATTTCAAAAGAAACTGATATTGCACGGAAATATGTTCACACCTTAAAATCGTACAACCTTTATGTGTGTAACACGATGTTTCCCACAAGGGTAACAAATAACACCAGCTCGTTGATAGATCATATTATCAAAAATAGAACAAATGTTTCTGGGATAATTTCAAATATTGATGATCCCCTTAGTGACCATAATATACTGATATTGGATTATGAAAACTCTCTGAAAAACCTCCCCAATAACAGATCCCCAAAAAACCTCTCAAACGCTTACAAAATAAATTATCAAAAATTAAATACGTCACTTAAAACTTGTAAATTTACCCATTCGTCTGACGACGTAAACCAAAATTGTAATAATTTCGCTGAGTATCTTCAAAATGTAAATTCATGCAAAACAAAAGTAAAAACTAATATAGGAGACAAAAGACTGAACAATACTCCATGGTTTGATGCCCAACTTGATTCACTTATTAAAGAACGAAATAGCATATTTAAACTTTGGAAACAAAATCAAGGAAGTATTTCTTTGACAATAGAAAAAAATAAAGCTCGTAATACTGTCACAAATTACAGAAGATATATTAAATCTATGTATTATACAAAATTGCTTAATGAAAACATGAATAAGCCACAACGAACCTGGAAAACAATCAACTCCATTCTCTCAAATAGCTTGCGAAACCCAAAAATAACTTATAAATCTCTAGTCATAAATGACGAAGAAGCAAAGGGACCAAAGGAGATTGCAACTGCATTTAACGCATTTTTTCTCTCAGTTGGGGAAAGTCTAGCATCAGTAATAAAAACTTCAAAAACTGATGTGAACACGATCTACACGGAACCTCAAGCAAAACAATCTTTTAACATGATCAGGACAAATAAAAATGAAATCCTATGTGTCATATCTAACCTTAAGTCCAAAGCGGCAGCTGGTTCCGATGGGATAACCTCTCTCCTTCTCAAAAATTGCAAGGAGGAACTTGCGAATGACCTTGTATTCTTAATAAATCTCTCTCTATCAAAAGGTTTCTTTCCAGACAAACTAAAAATTGCGAAAATAATTCCTATTCATAAAGACGAATGCAAAAAAAATGTCCAAAATTATCGTCCAATCTCTATACTTCCAGCTATCTCTAAAATATTTGAATGTATCATTAAAGAAAGCCTATTGAAATATCTCGAACACAACAAAATTCTCACGTCAAAACAATACGGTTTCAGACGACGATCTAACACTAAATGTGCAGCTTTTGATTTTATATCAAATATACAGAAACATATTGATCATGGGGATTTTACGGCGGCAATATTTATTGATCTAAAGAAGGCGTTTGACACGGTGGATCATAAATCATAACGTATTGATCGAAAAACTGAAACATTTGGGTATTGTTGGTACTCCTCTGGAACTTTTCCGATCTTACCTATCAAATCGCTTTTCGGCAGTAGAACTGGGAGGAGAAACGAGTCAGTTGGGTAAAATAACATGTGGAGTGCCACAGGGATCAATTCTTGGACCGTTGCTATTTCTTATCTATGTGAATGACATAACAAAGTGGGGTATTAAAGGAACTCTACAACTCTATGCGGACGATACAGTAATTTTTTACAACAAACTGAACCTAGCGGAGCTTGAAACGGAAGTGAATGCTGATATTTCTAAACTCACAAGCTGGTTAAGAATAAACAAACTAACTCTTAACTTAAAAAAAACTCATTATATACTTTTTGGCAACAAGAAAAATATCAGCCTCAATATCAAAGTTGGTGATAACTGCCTCGAAAAGAAAATGAGCACAAAATATTTGGGCCTGATCGTAGATTCCCAACTTCCGTGGGATCTCCACATAAATCATGTAAAGGAGAAAATTACACCCATAACTGGTGTACTTTACAGGCTCCAAGGATTACTACCCGTTCCTTTACTAAAATCAGTGTACTACGCCATGGTACATTCACACCTTTCTTATCTCTGCTGTATCTGGGGATTTGCCTCAAAGAAATTGATAGCTGATCTGCAGGTGGTTCAAAACCGAGCTCTCAGAAATGTTTTTGGACTTCCATGGGACACCCATGTCAGAGACATCTATTCAGTTTCCGGTATTCTTCCAATCACAGTCCTTCCTAAACATGAAATCACAAGCACCATCCTACAAATTACCCAACAATCAACTCACACTAACATCACGCCACTTTACAATCAAGACATCCACACTCACAATACTCAAAATAGCAATAAAATCCGCATACCTCAAACACACACTACAAAATATGGAATAAAATCTCTGAAGTATCTTGCCTGTACACTATATAATTCGCTACCAGATATGTACAAGGGAATCAAGCAAAATAAAAAATTTCAGAGTAATGCTTTAAAAGAATATTTTTTAAGTATGTTTAAGATGAAACTTTGTAATTTTTCTTGTCATGTTCAATTGTCTTGTTTCTTTTCTCTTCTTTGCTTTTCCATTAAGTTGTAATCATCCATATCTGTATAACCTTGTTCCCTTTTTCTTTAATTGTTTTCCATTGCTGTTTATTCTACTCAACCTGTCTTTTATTTTTCTTCTATATTGTATGTGAATCTTATATTTTAATATCCAAATTCCTATGTAAAATTTTAACTATTTCTTCCCACTCATGATTTGTATGTTCCTCCTGTCCTAAAATGAGTTCTGTAACTCATCGGGATTGCTCTAGCAAGAAATAAAAACAATTAAAAAAAAATTATTACTGCTGATGACAGCAGCCAATGTAGTTTTTTATGGTTGATGGACCTAGAGTGGTAGAGTAATTCCATCATTATAAGATCCTCGCATATAGAATGGTTCATATTGACCTTGCTCAAAAATACCTTGATTTATTTAAGGGTTACCAATTTTGAATAATGAGTAAAGCTATAACCAACCAGCCGAGCGGTTCTATAGCTTTTGTGAGATCGTTATTGAGATAATGGACGCCATCCCCTGTCAGATTTGTGTGATTTTTACATATTTTAGTTTAGATCGTTTTAAACACGAATTCCTGCAAGTATGCAAGATTATTTATTCATTTAATGTAGTTTGTGCATAGAAAAAGCAAATAAATCACACAAATCTGACAAGAGATCACGTCTGTTGTCTCAATAACGATCCCACAAAATATATAGAATTGCTCAGCAGATGCAGAATGGCTGTGGTAGCGCACAATAGCCGCCATCATGGGTGGTCGTTCATATAGAAATGAACAAATTATTAATAGTCAGTATGTACGTAGATATGCCGGTCACTTCCGATACATTCTTAAAAAAAAAAATTCAATCGGGTATAAATTTTAAAAATGTTTTGCATAACAATCAGCGCTCTTGAAGTGATTTTTCATGAAAATGGCGATTTATAAATCAGCCACATATTACTAATAATAACTTCTTTGGTTTGTTGTTGTATATAAATGATCACATATAAGTTTTGCCATGGTTACAATTAACAAATAAATAAATTCGCGTATTTCCCATAGTTTTTTCAAAATGTTGCCGTTTGAGCATGCGCACCGCCTAAATACTACTGAACGATGCTGTCCAGCCAATGATCGGCCTCCATAAAAGTATTGGTGACGGATCTTATAATAGTGAAACTACTCTACCGATGTGAAGCTAATAAGGATGACTCTTACTGGGAACATGCCAGCCATATTCATTGCTCGACGTTCGGTAGAAGGGATGCTGCGGTTTAACCTGACTTCCATATCCTTGTATCGCATCTGAAAGACACCAAAACATACCTTTCATCCAAAATATCATTTTATACACTTGAACCGAAATCATATTTTCGTCCAAGTACTTTATTCATTTTTTTTTTAAACAGATAAAACGATTAAAGACTACTCATATAAGTTTGTAAACTTACAAAATTGTAAGTTTACTAATTACTAATGTAATTTAATAAAACCTAAACCTAAATCAAGAATACTAATAATTCCTAAAAGTAATCTTCATCCAAGGTGAATCGGAGAATCCGTTAGTGTGTCTAATAAAACTACAGAACACTACAGCTGGCTTATTGTTTCCGTTTGTCAGCAAGAGGAATCTGCCAGTTACTAGGAAATTTTACCAGGAGCTAACACGTTTAAGGAGGTGACTCGTTGAATTTATTATGCTGCCAGTACGCATTGACCGAATGCGTTGTGCCAGCGTTGGGGCAACATGAAAGCCGTTGGCGGGTTGGTGCTAGGATCCTTTGATTTGTGCACGAAAAACTGACAATAATTGGATTGCCGGCCAACTTAAGTGGCCAATGCATTGCAACGGCCAACATACGCCAAGTGGTCTTGTGCACATTGGACCAGCGCATTGGCCAAATGCGTTGGGCAACGTGTGGTGGCGGCTTAACGTGATTATTTTTATATGGATGTATGCAGTGTATTTATTATACCGGCTGGAAATACTAGCTGCGCTTTTCTATACAAACGTATTCCCCGTTTATCTCTCTGGATTTTGACCCTAGAGCAAAATTTTTTTTTACATAATATAGATATTGACCACTAGCGTGTCGGTACGTTTTGTTTTTTTTGATAATTTACTTCTCATAGAAGTTACGACCTTCCAAAAATGAATAAAATTGCCTAATTTAAACGCCGTCAAAAAACGTTCAGTATACAAACTAAACAATGTATTTTGAAAAAAAGCAAAACGTACCGACATAGAATATTTTCTTTTAATACAGTTAGTGAAAAAAAAATTTTAAATCCGTCCAGTTTTGGAGAAGAAAAATGGGGAATACAAAACATCGATTTCGAAGATTTTATTTAGGTATTTTCGGCCCGACGTGCAGGTGTCCCTTTCGCTCATTTCTCCTGAGGGGGGCCGGGGAACGTGGGTTTTGACAAATACATACATATAATGCGAAGTAGTGATGTAAAGAATTTTATCGGTAGACTAGTGTTGTCCTTGCCCGAGTAATCGATATTTTTTATTCGTTTTTTTTCTGTTTAGTGACTCATCGCGGTATACCAATACTGACCGAGCTTTCATACTAAAATTGTGCAAAATTAAATTTTTTTATGTCAAGTACTATAATAAATTTTCAATTTGGGAGGCGTTTTAGGTACCATCGCCCCGGGAACCATTTATTGGATAACCAACACCCCCGCCACTTGGTCACCGCAAGTGGTCCTCTATGTTTGGTGACAGAGCCTGGGTTCCCGGGTTCACGGATGAGGTCTGCATGGGTTTTGGTAGCGGATAATTTTGTCCACTTACTGCGTGGCGGGCCGGATTGGGAGAAACTGGAAGAGGAAGATCTTTTGATCTCTACAGCTGGACTCTCCACCATCATTTCATACTTTTACCTACCTTTTCCCTACCCAAAACTTCCTTTCCTTCCTTATCCTAAAAATACCCTCCACACAGCTTCTCCAATGATGTCCAACAACTTCTCCAACAAAGTCCCTGAGCGATTATTTTTCCTCGGTGCCTCCAATGTGAGGTTTATGTTTTTAAAAAAAATCTGTTTCAAATTTTTAGTTGAGAGTCGCTTACATTGCCTTCAGTGATTAATTGAAATTTTTTGTTTGTAAACACTTTATTGTACAAAATTTTTTACCACTATACAATGAATTTTAAACAATTTATGATTTAGATCTTTCTCTCGCCGGTAAATTTCTTGATATGCGACCGTCAATTGTTTCTGGTAAAAGGCATTGGTGGTAGAAGTTTTTCTAACAGTGGTTCAATTTTTTGCCAGATTGAATCGTCCCTTTCAATTTTTTCATACGGCAAACCTTTACGACTCCACACGACAAAATAACAGTATTTACGACGAGTAATGTGTAACTGGCCTTGTACTTGGTAGAAGTAATTGTGATTCCGTTTTAATGTTGAAGCATTGTCTTCAATTTTACAGTTATCAATTTTTTTTGTTCAAATCCTTCTTCTGGTGACATATTTACTATACTATATGGGCATTTCACTTCAATTATAGAATCCTTGCCAAAAAGGCCATCCGGACTTGCCGCTAAAAAGTTTTTGTTTTCATCGATAAATAGTCCACAGGCGAATACCTCTAATTTTGTTTCTTTTGTAAATTGCTCAATTGCTTGGTTTTCATTTTCTTTCCCATAATTTGTGGCCATATTTCCTTTAAATGGCGAGTACAGTAGCGAGTTTAATACTCTCGCAACTGAAGTTTTTGGCCGTAGCTTACATATTTTTGTCCAAAGTTAGAAGCTGTAAGCCGCTTACGCCTTTCAATTGTCCACAAATTATTATTGCTTTGGCCCACCGTATTCCTTTCGAGTTCATCCTTATTCGATGGAGATAATTCTTTGAAAAATTCCTCTTTATCGTTTCAAATAATTCAGCTGGCATATCTGGATCTAATTCCAATTGACCATAATTTTCATCAGGCCCTGTAACTTTTTTTCTCTTTTCTGTCGTGTTTTCGTAATACCTTAGTTTTATTTTTCGACACCTCTGTATTGTCTCCTTCGAACGTCGTTTTCTTTCAATAAAATGCTTCGTGTAGTTGCCAGGACTGTGGCCTTGGATTTTTTTTGTATTCGTGAATGGGTTGTCATTTCACTATTCCACGAAGTTACTGCTCAAGAAGCTCAACTGCTGAAGTTATCCCATTTTTGTAAAATTTGCTCTTTTTCCGCCTATAAATTTGGCTATAACGTTGTTGAATTGCTCCACAGTGTTATTTGTCACGTTAATAATAAGACCTTCTGCATTTGCTATTAGAGACGACAATAATTGTTGAATATCAGTCCTGTTCCACAATCTTGAAGATCGCTTACTAAATTTGGATCATTAGTATACTTCTCCGACTTGCAATAGTATGACGAACATTTTGTATGATCACCAAAAACATGGTTTGCGGCATTTTTTTGTCCATTTTCAGATTTTTTACTTTATCACTTTGTGCCGTGTTTTCTTGCTCTTTTCTGTAATTTACTGCTCAAACTATAGCTTTTCTCATACGTAAAACGTTTGCTTCAACCTTTTTCCTTATGTGAACTGGTACAAAGCCTTTAGCGTTGTTGGTTTTTTTTCTAAGTGCTTTTATTTTATTGCAAAAATTGCGAAGTAAGTGATTTTTGCACTTTTTTGTACTATGAAGTTGGGCCTGAAGCCTTGGGTTGAAGTTTCGCTAATATTGTCTTCATGTAATTAAATATTACAATTTAAGGTTTTATAAAGTTGAAAATAAAAATAAAAAGTTGTGAAGTTTAAAAAACTTATATATTTGTTTCCTTTATTTCAAACTGACTGTAATAAATATTTTAAAAAAATGTGTAGGTAAATCTATCTATAGGTAAAAGACCAACATTTTTTATTGAATTTTGAACGAACTAACACATCCTTTTTTGTATTTACTGCTTAAAGAAACTCAAAAATACAGGAGTACAAATCAAACCTCAGCAAGCGATATATCTAACATTTTAAACATTATTATTTACAAACATGTCAACTCACACGTATGATACACACAACACAATAAATCCATTTAGATTTAATTGTCTAATAAAATATGTAAGTGCTTTTATCTTTTTCGTTATCGTAATTTTAATTAGAAAAAAACTTAAGGTGGGCTATTTTTAAACCTTTTTTATCTCTACATATTATAAAGTAAAGTCCCCCGCGCCGTCTTTCTGTCTGTCTGTCTGTCTGTCTGTCTGTCTGTTCGCGATAAACTCGAAAACTACTGAACGGATTTTCATGCGGTTTTCACCAATAGATAGAGTGTTTCGTGAGGAAGGTTTACGTATGTAATTTGTCAAGGATTTGTGTAAATTGGTTGAAACATAACGATAATTGTTAGAAGTGTCGGAAAAATTCCAGCCGCCTGGTAGCTTTCATCGAAAACGCTGCCTAATCCTTTTGGGATATAACAAAACAACGCTTGGTGGGATATTCCTCTTTTATAGATCTACAAAAAAGTCCGCGATGGCATATATCTATCTTTTACTATACGCATTCTATCTTCTTATCTTATTATTCTTATCAATTGCATTTTAGATATAATGTGTATAGTAAGCTATCCGTAAAAGATAGATATATGCCTTCGCGGACTTTTTTGTAGATCTATAAAAGAGGAATATCCCACCATTAATTGTTTTGTTATATCCCAAAAGGATTGTGCAGCGTTTTCGATGAAAGCTACCAGGCGGCTGGACTTATTTCCGACACTTCTAACAATTATCGTTATGTTTCAACCAATTTACACAAATCATTGACAAATTGCATACTTAAACCTTCCTCACGAAATACTCTGTATATTGGTGAAAACCGCAGGAAAATCCGTTCAGTAGTTTTCGAGTTTATCGCGAATAGACAGACAGACGGCGCGGGGGACTTTATAATATGTAGAGATAGAGATAATCGGTCAAAAATACATTTTTGTTGCATATGCATTTTTGAGTTTTTTTTTTAATAAGATAGGTAAGTGCCAAATTATATGAGTAGAAATTTAAGTTTTGTGGTATCATCATCATTACATAGTATAAAATGAAGTCGCTCAAAATGTATGTGCGCATAAATCTTTTAAACTACGCAACAGATTTTCATGCGGTTTTCACCAATAGATAGAGTGATTTAAGAGGAAGGTTTATGTGTATAATAAATGCTTATTATAGTAGAGAAAAGCCAAGAAATTCAAATATTCAATTTAGGCAAAGGGCAGCGCGCAGCGGGCAGCTGGCGAGCGGATGGTGTGGATTTTATAAAGGTTGGGTAAATGGCGTTGTGTTTCGTTAGCCACAGCAACGTGTGGCCGGGTCTGCTAGTTATTAATAAAATAAAAACAAAATTATATGTTTATTTCGAATTATAAAATTTGAAAGCGTATTTCATCATCTTTCAAAAACAGTTTTTAGTTTTCGGATGCGTTCACAAATATTAAAGTTATTTGGAATTTATTGGAAAGCGGAAATATTTTGACTTTTCGAAAAACAGGCCCGAGGCCTGAGAGGTTAATACTAATTTTCAATAATAACTAATGTATCATAGAGAATAATCATATGTATGTATATAATAATTCGATGTAGTTGGTTTGACTGCATATTTATAAACGCAAATACAGTGAAAACTTTAAAACTACTAACCTACATAGAGTTCTAGTAAAATAATTCGTAATTTGTCGGTAATAAGCGTGAACAGAAGACATTGTTACAATACCTATCGACGATATTTATAAATAACCGACAATAGCAGACCTCGTGCGTTTAAAAATAATGGGCCCTTTTTCTGTCACACCGCAAGGCCGATTCAAAAACTTCATTAGCGACGAAATAAGTCGAAACATGCTTTATCTAAACAAAATATTGGATATGGCGGTATGAGGCGAAAGACGGTAGGCATGAGACGCAGAGGGGGCGAGAGGGTGTACAAGCCAAACACTCACGTGGTCTCACCAACACATCGATAGCTAGTTCATTTTTGAGCGCGGTGCGATAGCGAGAATTTTTTAAAATACCTACCGTCGAGATTTCTCACCGGTGCTATTACCTCTTAAGGGACGTTCTTGACTTATTCCTGACTATTTGGAGTAAAAATGTAAACGAAATTTTGGTCTCCGGTGACATTTTTTTTGTCAACTAAAAACATAAAAAATCACCAGGTATTGAACAGTAAGGAGCGGGGTAAGGAGTTGGGCGAATACCAGTGACAACATGTGGACGGAATTTTTTTTTGGTTGATTTTGAAGAAAAAAAAATTGAAAAAAGTCACTGGAGACCAAAATTTCATTTACATTTCTTACTCCGAATAATTTCAGGGATCACTGGTTAAAATTAGTCTGGTACGTCCCTTAACACATCCTCTTCCATCCAGAAGCACTCTTAATGGAAGAACAATTATTTAAATGATACAATGCAAAAATGTAAGATGAAAAAAAAATTTTTTTTGGGTGACGGCCGTCAATTTCGTGCGTCCTTGCATTTTCGGTGCCCGGAGTGGTCTGGCAGAACTTGCGAGAGATTCGTTACTTTCACACAAAAAAATTGACGAATTATTTTGCAACAAGAACAAAATACCAGGGCCACAGAAATATGATTGGGTATTTACGTTTTTTTTATTATTGGGCGCGTGAGGGGGACTCGTCGAAATTATTTCTGGAATTTTTTTCATTTTGTGAAGAGTGTATTTGTTTACTAAATTTGATATAGGACTATCAATTTCTTACGAATCTTTGGGTTCTCGGTATCCGGAGCACAGAAGCGGGCAGATTAAAATGACGAATGAATTTGAATCAAATTTCGTGGCGGCGCGCGCGGCTAAATAAAAATAAAAATCGCCAAACTCTTTTGCAGCAAGAACAAAATACCAGGGTAACAGAAAAATGAATAGGCCTTTTTCGTTTAGTTATCATTATCATCATTAACTTTATTTAGAACGGGTTGCTTCATAGAATTTGAACAATTCATCAAGTTTCAAAGTTGGCAATTACTACAAAAATCTACCAATAAAATTTGTAATCGCCGCTCTTTATCAGCGTACTTATATTACGGGTAAAATAGGTATGAGGTTCAAGGTTCTTACTTTGGACGACCAAAGAGACCCTCAGACTCTCTTGTCCTCGCTTTTTTTTACATGAGCTCCGCACAGGAGGCCCTAAGGAAAATAATTTCATTCAGGGCCTGTCATCTTTGGGGATGCTGTGGTGGGGTTTTTTTAAGGAAAGGAAGGAGAGGAGAGTTCTGGGAACGAAAAAGGTTTAAGGGGTGGGTAGGAATCTGGGGTTCAGTGTGTCCTGGTCATCTGCCTCCAAGACCGTATAGGTTCGTATAACCTCACCCCATGAACCCGGGCACAGCGCCGGATCTGCCATACGTTCAAAAACGTGCAAAAACCCTGGCGCCAACTCCGAAGGGGCGCCGTGAGAAAATAAATATTGTATTAAAAATTTGTTATAATATTCCCTGAATCGTTTAAAAATTACCCATAGTACGAAATAATTATTACGCTCTAGCAACACTTTCCAAAGATACAGACTGCGCACGCATCTGGTTTGAATTTTACGAAATTCAACGATTTACGAATTTATAGTCAGTTACAGAATTTTTTTACAAATTCCATATATTTAGTTTAAACGTAAGATCTATTTTTCCATATATCTTTTACCGTCTTTTACGACGAATGAGTGCGATCCAAATTCATTAACCAATCACAGCGCCGTACTTTTATTCAAGAGAACAAACAAACCGACGGCGCCTTTCAAAATGCTTTTGTACGATGTAAGTCTCTAGGAGAAGGGAGTTAAAGACCATTTTCTTATGAAATCTTCAGTAAATTCAAAATTCCATTAGCATAAACATCGCACGGTTTGCAAGGTTGCAACTTGTTAACAGTTTCATCATTGATTTGACAGTTGAAGTTCGTTAAATGTACCTATAATTAATTTCTATTAGATTTGTTATTTTACAGTCAGTAATAATCAGTGTAAGCGTCTTTCGTAAGCCGTTGATACCATAGATACGTTCGTGTTTGTTCGCTTAACACAGAATCACAGAACACAGGGGAAATGGAAATGCAAGGTACAAATTTGAGGTTATTAGATTTTTTAATTTATAACTAAATTTCTATTGGTTGTTAGAGATTGTGGATTGTGGATTACAATGAATAGAACAATAATTAAAAAAAAACTTTCAGGCTCGCAGAATCTAAAACGTAGAATTAAAGAGCATAATGACATAAAAAAAAACTCGTTTCCATTGGGAATTTTTTTATTCCAATTTCTCCAGCACCGATAAAAATGATGTCCCGCGCAATGACGTTACAATGGTCCCGAGCACATCTAAACAGATATCTATCGCACAAATTCCTCCGGTCGAATTATTAGAAGATAAAAAAAATAACGTTACTGATAGCAGTTTAAATTTAATTCTGTTTTCAGAGCTTGCATTGAAAGATCCCGGATGCTGGCCAAAGTTATCTCAAAATTCCATTAGTTTATTAGTTCAGGAAGGTCCTGTACAATTGAAAGGTTTTGATTTTCCTATTACGAACAAGCGTAAATTTAATACTAAGTATTATTATAAGAAACTGCCTAATGGAGAAGAATTACATAGATCGTGGCTTATTTATTCGAAAACTTTAGATAGGGTTACACCCTTTATATGTCTTGATTTTATTTGATAAATTAGTGTTAAAAAAAAATTAAATTAAAAAAAAAATTAAATTAAAAAAAAAATTGGGGCGAACGAATTTTTAATCAAAATAAAAATGTAGGGGGGGGGCGCCATCGGTACCTACTGCACAGGGCGCTAGATTTCGTAGATCCGGCCCTGCCCGGGCACCCCTGCTAAATCACCAAACGTAGCGAACCACTTGGGGTGACCTATGGCAGAGGTGTTGGTTATCCAATAAAGGTTCCCGGGGCGGCGGTGCCCATTCCCGCCTCCCAAATTGAAATGTCTATTATAATCTTGCGTTATAACTCGAATAACGGTGGAATGAAAGATTTTTTTAGAAGTGATAAAGAGGCACAAGTATCGTGGTTATCTTCAGGTCTTAAATGATATTTTGTGATATTTTTTACTACGTGCAATACAAAAAAATGAGGAATAAATAAATTTTTGCGCACCTAAATGGCTGTACCTGTGCTCCTGACCTGCAGACTGAGCCCTCGCGTCATTCCTGTATTTTATTTTACGTTCCTCCTTCTCATCCTTTGTCGTGAAGATATCATTTACACTCTCGTACTCAAACATCTTATTCTCAAGACAAAATGATAAGAAAAGAATGGATATTATTTCGCTTTATGGGAAAATATTGATGTAATAACAGAGCAAGCACGCCGTCAAAGCCTTAAATGGGAATGGAAACAAGTCTACAAGTATCCTGGCAACGCCGTTGCTTTTCGATTTTTCTTTGTCCCAATTTTCAAATATTGCAATCAAACATCCGAGTCAGCGTTTCCCCAAGCAATTCATTCCATATTTTATTTGAAGAACTAAATAATTCATTTTTATGAGTAAATTTAGATACGTACAGTATTTAATATTTAATATCGTGGACTTACGTATGCCAGGGACGTGCTGTTCATGGTAATCGATTATTCCGAGATTATTAATTGAAAACTCATACACAGACGATGAACACTGAATTACTGAAACAAAATGAGCATGGCATTAATATACATTATACATACATATAATTTCAAAATGTAAAAAATTGTAAATAAATAACAAAGGAATTTATTAACAATTTTTTACATTTTTAAATTAAGTTCCGTTAAACTGATTGATATCAGTTTATCAACGGGTTCTTTTGACATTTATTTCTTTTTTTTTTAAATTGAGACAGGAAATAATATATACACATATATACCTATACCCTATAGTTAAAACCCGTTCTTACAATTCGTTTTCTCTAGTATAAACTAGTTTTCACTAAATGTTTCAACCGATTTCAAAGTTCATCGTGCTTTATTCTAATTGTTCGAGTGACATCAGGTTAGGTTAGGTTAAGTAAAAACGAGTTTTAACTGTATAAAAACAAACATTTAGGAAAAAAAATGTTATTAAAATTTATAAGAAAGAAAGAACAGAGAAAATGAAGGAAAGAAAAATATTGGACAAGCAAAGAAAAAATAATAAGTAATAGAAAAACATTAAAACGAAAAGCGGAAAAGCAGAAATTAGTACAAAAGTTCTTTCACTTGATCATTTTTTTAGCGTACATTTCCTTCTGAAACTCAATTCACAGCTTTTTATTGAGTTGGGTAACATGTTGTAAATTATTGGAACAAGTTATTCTGGAGTTCTTTGACCGTATTTATTTAGGTAGATATCTGAGAATCACAAGTTCATCGTTGCAGTTAGTCTTGTATTATAAACATGAACCACTAGTTTAATAATTATAATTATAATATTTTATTTTTTAAATCTAAAGCACATTAAAAATATAATTACCTGCTGGAAAAAAAACATTATTAGGCTAATAATGTTGTTGGTAGTCAGTGGCGTGCAATGCTCTTTGACCAAGGGTAGGCCATCACTTCCACAGGCCCCCAGCATGGTCGATCGATATAGGTTTTATCGAAAATGTCGGTAACTAGTCATCGCTCCCGAGCACGACTGCAGGCCGCTAACGAACAAATAACAGTTCACGTCAAATAAATTAGGAACCCTTCGTCGTTGTGAACTGTCGTTTGTTCGTTACCGGCCTGCAGTCGTGCTCGGGAGCGATGACAAGTTACTGACATTTTCGATAAAACCTGTTTCGATCGTCCATGCTGGACACTGGTGCTGATTCTCACGTTTATATGATTATGGAAAATCGTGAAGTTCTTATTTTTTTACAAATTACTGATTCCGTTGCGAGTCATTTGGTTGCAATTATTATTTAATTAATCTGGTAGTTAAAACGCATAACGATTATGAAATTAAAAAAATATATACATTTTAAGTATCAATATTGTTTGAAATAAAACATTTTGACCAAAAAGTAAAGATTGATTTTCTCGCTCTATTTTGATGTTTTTTTCTCGATTGTGTTCGTGGCTAGGCACAGATTTTCGGCATTTATGAACTGCACGCTACTGCTAAGTACTCAAAATACTTCCTTTCTAAAAAAAACTGAAGATTTCCGCGACGCTAAGCCCTCAATGATTTGGCAGACTGTGTTTGTTTTTTTATACCATTATTTTTGTGTTTTTGCCCTTATGTTTTCCTTCGATATTAATTTCCAGTTAGACATATTGCCTGTTCTAAGGAATTTAATATGTTGTGGTTTTCATAATCTGATTGAATCGTGTTTTTTATTACTTTTATTAGAATTTCACTTTTGTTTTCTTGATTGAATTAAGTCGAATCTTGGAAATGGAAATTAATCCACTTCCAAATATCCGACTGAGCTTAAACTCGGCAGATGAAAATGCATTCTATCAACTTTTGATAGCAATCATGTAAACACACGCGGAAATACGTGCATTTCTCCGAAATTTGATGACATTACAGCAGTTAATATACAAAATAAATATCGATCTTATTCAACCGGGATTTGGCTCGGTTGGGAGCGTGGTTTACTCCGGTTCCTGGTAGGAACGTTCAATCCTCAGTCAAACCAAACAAAAAAAGTAGGTAGGTACTCATGTAGTAAAAAAACTTTTTTTTTGGGTTGATTTTTATTATTATCATTGATTTTCAAATTTTTATTTTATGCTAGTTTAGAGTTTAAAAAATAAAATTAAACAATATTTTGAACAGGTTCTCGGATTCCTTTCTTCCCAGGTTAATAAACCATTTGGTATTTTTTTTGCCGAGGGAAGATAATTTGTGCTGCAAATAACTTCTTCATAAATTCTGCATTTTTGATCCAAGAAAAGTGTTCGTTTTTTGGTACATTGTGGTAGATAGATTGGATAGATTAGAAATATATTATAAGTTTGTACAGCGCCTTTATAAATCATCCAAATGTTATTATTGTTATTAGATAGCATTTTATAACTTAATTGTGCAAAAGCACCTGTTTCTTCCTGCGAATAGATCTTCGAACTTCTCGCACCTATCATGGTATTTTCCCACTCGCCCAACATACTAACCGGCCGCGGCACGTTTACATTCGGTTGAACATGATATACTTGGAATAATTAATTATTTACTTACTGCGTTTTAGGCATTTAATCACCGGAAGCACTTTGCACGTGTGATAACATGCGGGCTACTCTGTGCCAAGCGATTTTATTCACAGAACCCTTCGAAAGAGTGACTTATTGTTTACAATGTCGTTTGCAGCCTGTTGTATTCTACTTACTGAAATAATTACTACGCACATTATTTCAATTTAGGACATCTAGTACGGTCTAGTACAAAGTTTTCGTTGAAGTATAATGGTTCAGTTAAACTTAAAAATCAAACCTGTGAAGTTATAAAAGTTTCATTGAAATTCTAAGCTTTTCGGAATTGTTATGAATTCATTAACTAGGTATCAGATAAATATTAAATCAACCGACAGAATCTGTCGTTATATATGAGTGTACCTGCATAGTTGTCTTTTCCGGCGTTATCCGTTACTTCACACCACAAAGTGTTATCAGTTTGACTTAATTTCATTTCGTTCGCGTTGTTAATTATTAAAACGCAGTATTCAGTCTATAGCGATAACTTGTACACTTGCAATGCGTAAAATTGTATTTATTGAAAGGAAACTTGACGTTTATGTTTTAGATTCTAGATTTTACAAAAACTTAGTTTGCGTGCGAAGTCTTAATAAACAAACATAAGGACAATAATAATACCGTAGTGTGTTGTGTTTACACGAAAGATTTTGAGTTCAATAATCAAAATGAATAGTTGTGACATTAATCTAAGAGTTATTAAAATGGAATATAACATTCCGAACATTCAAATGGATTTTCGGAAAACAGATGTTGCTCCGAAAAGGGAACAGGATAAAGTTGACATAAATATGATATTGGCGAGAGCCACAAGTGCGAAAAAGAAACACAAACCTGTACCAGAGGCTAAAATAAATGTGAGAAAACATTATCCTCATTATTTCAATTGAATTTTTATTTTCAATCAGCTATTTTCAGATGAGATAAGTTTTAAGATTTTCACGGCCAAAAGCATTTTCGTTATTTGTTTTTGGGGTGTTATGCCGTGTTGCGCTACCTCCTTCTTTAGCCTTTCAGATGAACTTATTTAAAATTAGAAGTGATTTGACCAAATATGCAAGCAATGATTTCTTGTTACTTGATTTTAAAAAAATATTTATGAAATTCATTATATTAATTTTGACCTTTACATAGAGTCGATACACATATTAAATCACCATACTAGGCGGCTGCCTGTTTCATGGTGACCAATGGAGTATAGTTACTTTGCATGAAGTCTAGTGTAAACATATGGATTTAGTATATAAACATGCTGACAATTGTAAAAATTATAATAGAAAGTAAAGGATAGAAAAGAAAAAGACATACATAAGGATAGATTAAAACATACACATAACTTTTTTATATGCGTGCATGCATGCACACATGTGTATATAGGCATGCACACATAAACTCATACACCCATGCATACATACATAAGTATATGTGTGTCTAGAGTCCATGCATATATGTAGACATACATAAGAATATGTTCATATATATAAATATATACACATGCACATGCATTCACTCACATACGCAAACATACACATATATTTTCGCACATATAAACTATACAAACACCTCTATTGAAAATGAAAAATATTAAAATATCAGTAAAATTTAAACTAAGATCGATTTTATCGAAATTTCGACGGGTATTGGTAGGTATTGAGCCTCGATTGAAGTAGTGTATCGATTTGAAGAAAAGTCGAAAAAATACTTGAAAAAATTTTCAAGTCTTCCGTTTGCTGCAGATTTCAAATTTACGAGTATTTATTTACATGATGCAAAGAGCATGCCGACAGGAACTTATAAGACAAAAAAAAAAATACAGTCGAATTGAGAACCTCCTCCTTTTTGAAGTCGTTTAAAAAAAGAAAACAAATTATTAACCTTAAATTTATTCACAGCTTATCTAGGATATTACAGATTCTTGGTTTTTATAAGGAAAGACTCGTTTAAAGGTTCAAATAACACATTTTTTCTCAACGAAACATTATTACTTTAATTGGAATATAATATTGCTAATTAATAATATTTAAACGACTTCAAAAAGGAGGAGGTTCTCAATTCGACTGTATTTTTTTTTAATGTTTGTTACCTCGGAACTTTTGACTGGGCGAACCGATATTGATTATTCTTTTTTATTTGAAAGCTGGTGCTTCCCGTACGGTCCAATTTTAATTTGGTCCAGTTCCGACAATGGCATCCATGAGAAAACCATATAAGTCTTAAATTTGCATTAAGTATCTGCGCGACAAATTGACGAATAACTCAATATCACGCCAACCGATTTCGATGATTCTTTTTTTATTGGAAAGGATGTACTTCAAGGGTAATTTGATGAGAGTTTGGAAAGGTTCTGATTATCGGATCCATGACAAATCAACGAAACTCGGCCGAATCTCTTAATTTGACAACCCTTGAGCAACACGTTTAGTAGGTTTACCCATATTTAGATAAATTAGTTAGTGTACTTCAGATTCACTAAAAATCAAAAAAATTAACAAACATTTTAACAAAACCAAAAAACGACTTAAAAAAATGCACTAAAAAGTAAAAAATAATTTCGTATTCTTCTACAACTTCATAATCAACTTACTTTTTATACCCATCAATATGAAGGTACGATTGTTATTTTTGGAGTCGGTGTCAGCAAAGGTACCCGGCCCGGCGTGTGTTCACTTGACAGCTCCGACGCTTGTGCGACACAAGCACATCTCACCTATAACTAACTATGTATGTAGTTACAAACCTACCTTGACTAACACCGACTCCGAAAGTAACAATCGTGCCTACATATTGATGATTAGAAAAAGTAAGTTGATTATGAAGTTGTAGAAGAATACGAAATTATTTTTTTACTTTTTAGTGCATTTTTAAGCCGTTTCTTGGTTTTGTTAAAATTTTTGTTATTTGTTCGTAAGTTGGAAACGAAACATAAAACCGAACAAATCCAGCACAATATTTACGAAAATATTTTTTATTTATCTAACAAGAATGTTTATTAGCTATTTTTTAATCGAATGAATACAGGTTCCTCGAATTATCTCCTCGTATCTCACCTCTCGCCCCTTTTTAGTTGTCTCATTCTCATTTCAGGATTTCATCCCTCGGGGCCCTGGCACCCTGGTGGAGGAGCTCCTGGCGGAGATCTACGGCTGCCGGGAGGAGCGGGGGGTGGGCGAGGGAGAAGGGAGAGGGTTGGACAGCGAGGCTTGCACCTCCACGACCTCCGAGCTCACCCAGCTCGTGTGTCCAACAGACCTGAGGAAAATGTGTAAGTTGTAAATGTTGTGAAGTTGTACGCCTTTTAATTTTCGATGTTTAAGGGGTGAATAGTGGACATTGTACCACGAGTGTTTTATATGGTTTTACATGTTATTAAATTTGGGAGGTGGATATGGGTACCACCTGCCACAGGTCACCCCAAGTGGTTCGCTATGTTTGATGACTTAGCAAGGGTGCCCGGGTTCATGGGGTTCACGTGCCCGGGTTCATTATGTCTAGGTCTTGGTGTCGGATGCGTTTGCCCAACCACTGCGTGGCGGGCTGGATCGGAGGAGGCTGATTGATAGAGGCCTTTTGACCTCTCCAGCCGGATTCTCCCGACCCTTCGCCTTGCACCGCAATGTGAGGAATAGATTCATACGTCCGTCACTCCTGGCCACACTGATACCCAGATTCCTACCCACCCCTCATACCTTTTTCCTTCCCTTATCTTCATCTCCTTTTTTTTCTCTTAAAAACCCTCCACCCAGCATCCTCAAAGATGACATAGGCCCCTAGGGAAAATATTTTCCTCGGTGCCTCCTGTGTGGAGCTAATGTAAAATATAATAATCCTCCTCTTCCTTTGTTGATTAACTTATTTTTTACCCTTAAGTCTTTGACTTTTTAGATTTGAAAAAATATGTTTATTTTATTAAATATATTAGGTCCTTACATACCTATGAAATTGGCGTTTTGAATAGAAGTCGATTTTTTTTAATATAATATATTTATTTAATCAAAGTATGTACCATTGCTATCTATGCTCTTTTGCCATCTCATAGGTAGTTCATCGATCCCTTACTAAAAGAACAATAAAATCTTTGAATGCGGTTTGGACTGCCCCATCGGAGTTGAATTTTTTCCCTTGCAAGAAGTTATCCAAATTTCGAAAAAAATGGTAATCTTTTGGGGCAAGATCCAGAGAGTACGGTGGATGTCTTAGACATTCCAATTGAAGCTCCTCTAATTTGGTAGCCGTCTGTTGTGCAGTATGTGGTTTAGCGGTCAACGCGCGATTGTTGATTTACTTCACTCAATTCGTGAGGTACCCACCTTTCAAGCTTTTTCACCTTCCCAATTTGCTTCAAGTGGATTAAAACAGTTTTATCACTAACACCGCAGCCAGCAGCTAACTCGGAGGTGGTTTGCGATGGATCCGCTTCCACAATAGCCTTCAATTCTTCATTATCAACTTTGGTCTCCGGCCGTCCACGGGGCTTGTTCTGCGAGTCGAAATTTTCAGAACGAAAACGTGGGAACCAAAAACGCACTGTGTTTTCTTTTGCGGCACCGTCGCCGTACACATCGCCGTTCGAGCCGTTTCTGCAGCACTGGTGTCACGCTGGAACTCGAACAAGTAAATAACGCGATATTAAAGTTTTCCATTTTGTAAACTAAGTAACGCAAAGAAAAAAACAATTAAGGAAAACAAATGAATTATAATTTTCGATACAAAAATACATGAGTAAATAGCTGTATAAATTTGAATTTGGAATTCCTAACCAAAGAGAAGATATTTGAGATCAAAGTTGCCAGTACGGCAAAACGCCAATTTCATATGTAAGGACCTAATATTTGAAGACAATAAAGTTTATTTTCAAAGTTTGAAGAAATAACATATAGTTTGAAAAATCTCAAATACTTTCATTTTCTGCTTTTCATAAAAATCTTGTTTTTCGGGAAAATATACCTATTAATGAAATAAGGAATAAACAATGGAAGAAAAAAATCAAGAAGAAATTATTAAATTTTAAAATGGATAATTCATTTGTATTATTTGTTTGCAAAAAATAAAAGGTATGAACACTCGCTGGCACACAAAAAACAACTGCAAAAAAGTTTCGAATTGTGGAATGTGTGACATTCGGAAAATTATGGGAATAAGTTATTATAGCATTTAAAAAGATATGTAAAACATATAAACATACAATAATTTAAAAAAAATAAATGTTTTCATAACCATAGGTTTTTTTTGCATCACTTTGCAGTCGGGTATTATTTTTAATCTAAAGTTATTCGTAGATGATAATATTTTTGTTCTATCACAAGATGCATTTATAGGCCAGTGCAATTAGCGATCCGCGATCGGAATTATTCCGGTAGTCCCAATTTTTTTATATGTTTTATATACCTTGATGTAAAATCTGAGTTTTCGACCTTGGGTCACTTGAGCTTTCGCCGCCATTTTGAAAAAACCAGCCGAAATAGCGCTAAAATCTAGTTTTTCTCAAATATCTCGTTTCCAATAAAAAAATTTGGATAAAGTAGCTTTAAAAGTTTAGTAGAACATAAAATTACCTACAATTTTTATTTGACAAATTTTCTTCTATCTCTAATAAATATCGAGATATGCAGTCGTAAAAATGTGTAAAAGTTTATAAAAACCGGTAAATTGCCCGACTTGGTTTGGTTTTTTGTGCGTATCTCTTTTTCAGTACAATTTTGTGAAAAAATTATTGATATAAATTTTGTAGAGAATAAAATTTCATAAAAGACGTAGGTATATGTTTAATGTTTTTGTCGTAATTAGGTATCTAATTCAAAATTTTCACAAAAATATGTTCAAAAACTAAATCAGAAGAATAGTGTTGGCATAAGGGGGCGTACATTAATTACGTGAGCATAAAAGGAGGGAGGGGGGTTCCAGCAAAATCTCACGTTACTTTAAAAGAATATACGAAATGGCCCAAATTTATCTCACCAAGAGGGGGGGGGGGTCGAGTTTGGAAGAATAACTGCTCACGTAATTAATATATGCCCCCTAACTTGATTATTTTTTTTAAACAATTACTGTTGAAATAACATGTAATAAACATACATAACAGCAACATTAACCATCAATGTAATCAAAACATATAAATAAAATGAATAATTAAGGTACGTAGATGTGGTAAAAAAAAAAAAATTATAATTTAAAATATATTTTCTTAAAATATATGACTATTGACTTTAGTTTGGCACATACGGGCCCCGAACAGCTTCAATATAGTCTTCCTATGTCTCATGAGCCGAATTTGTGGCGACTGGGTCACAAATTCTTCGTCATCATCATGAACGAAGGCTTCGCAGCATTCTCGCGTGAGCTGCCATTATAGTGAATACAGAGTAGGGAGCATTATTTCAAACCCGACTTTCTACATGTGCACTTTCCAGCGCAACCTTTATTGCATTGGCATGATATAACGTTCAGCAATGCCTGAGGTGCAGCCTCCTTCATCATTGGTACTGGAGTTAGTAACCCAACAGCGTCCTTCTTCCACCCCCATTCAGTTGGATCTTTATGGTGACCAAGCCAAGCCTGCACTTGTAAGTATGTTCTTGAAGCATGTTGCTGGACTGCATGACGGGTGGTATCCTGGATAAATTGAATTGATTCTTTTTCACTCCTTTGACAAAAAGAATGTACCTTAAATTTTCCAAATTTGATTTCTCATTGCTGCCATATAAAAGTGCAAAGAATTGTTCGGCAGCGAAAGTGATTATTTCTCGCTTTGCTTTTGGATCTTGAAATACACGAATAAGTTTTATTCACTGAGTGGTTTTTGAGAATAATATTACAAAATTTGTATATACCTTGACCAAACGGAGCACCAGTCATGTCGCAGCCACTTATGGCATGAATGAATAAAATGTTTTCAACTGTTTCATTGTGTTTAAAACATTTGTTGGAGTACAACGCGTTAGGTGATTTTCCTTTACCAACTTTTTAGTAATATACGTTTGGAGGTGAGAGAGCTGTGAGGAGTAGGTACCAACAGTAGGTCGATATCCTAACCAATGATTATGACTGCATCATGTTGAGATGATAACGACTTTGCTGTAGTTATTATGAGAACATCAGCATCCTCTTCAGCTTGTACTGTCGTTATTTGCTATCGTTTAAATGAGGCTATGAGTAGGGAAATAAAACGAAACTTGTTCTTCTCATTTCCCAGAAACTTTTCCTTGGTGCTTTTCTTTTCAACCGACTCCGGGTATCCATCGAATACCACTACTGTATTGGCTCTATAATGATTTTGTGCATACCTGACATATTGCTGAAAAATAATTGAAAAAGGTTGAGTACGACCCCATACAACATTGTGCAGTAAATATCCCCCATCAACAAAGTATATTTTACTGCTTTCCAGTTCTGTATTATTTGGTAGAGGGTTGAACAATGAGTAAAATATGGACTTGGTTCCTTTGCGCATGCTGAGAAAAGAGACAATGGGACAGGAGATAGTTCATTTTGGAAATATTCTTTAAATTCGATTTCACACTTTTTGGCAATACACATACGATGGGATAGCATTAATGGATCCAGTGTCACAGTCACATCCTGATTTTGTATGCTGCTGGTTACCGCCGCAAGAGAAATTATCGCATCCTTACGTGTAGGTTTTAAGTGTTTAAGGTTACCAAAGTTCTGGTTGATAACTTTAGACAGCAAATTTCCCCATCTTTTCAGCCATGTGACAAGTTACTTTGCTATCCCCGATCGTGCCACTGCTTATAGACATAATCACGTTTGTTTGAGGAAATGGTTCATGGCAACTATAGCAAGTAAACCAATCAATGAGAGTTTGGACGTCTTTATCATCCCTCTTAATTCGTGTAGGCATCATCTCTACTTATTACTCCGACGTTCCTGATTCAACCCTGGGGTAACCCCCCACTCTCGTTAATTTATAGTTTTTTTTACCACATCTATGTATAATTTTATTTATATGTTTTGATAACATTTATGGTTAATGTTGCTGTTATGTATGTTACATGTTAAATCAACAGTAATTGTTTAAAAAAATAATAATCAAGTTATGCTAACACTGAACATCAGATTCAGTTTTTGACCTAATTTTTGTGATTTTTTTTTGTATTAGAATCTAGATACGTAATTGCGATAAAGACATTAAATATATACCTAGGTCTTTTAAGAAATTTCATTTTCTACAAATTCATATCAATAATTTTTTCACAAAATTGTACTGGAAAAGAGATACGCACAAAAAACCAAACCAAGTCGGGCAATTTACCGGTTTTTATAAACTTTTACACATTTTTACGACTGCATATCTCGATATTTATTAGAGATAGAAGAAAATTTTTCAAACAAAAATTGTAGGTAATTTTATATTCTACTAAACTTTTAAAGATACTTTATCCGAATTTTTTATTGGAAACGAGATATTTGAGAAAAACTAGATTTTGGCGCGATTTCGGTGGTTTTTTCAAAATGGCGGCGAAAGCTCAAGTGACCCAAGGTCGAAAACTCAGATTTTACATCACTAGATGAGTATATAAAACATGTAAAAAAATTGGGACTACCGGAATAATTCCGATCGCGACCCCCTTTTTGGCGCTAATTGCACTGGCCTATTAAGGGTTAAGTTGCAAAATTGGACTACCTGCAGTGAAGTTGGGAATCGAAATAGAGGAATATATTCAAAAAGTAACATTTTCATTTTGTGTAGGCTTATGAATTTAGTGGTTGGCACGTGAATATATTGTATGTTATTTTTCCAACCGTGACTAACTTGTTGTGACAAATAATTATGCCGACATTAGCATGCAATAACGATAACAACACTAATCACAGCATTATCTGTACCTATATCCAAGGGTTGGACGTTTGCCTCTATATCATTATTTTAGCTTTTCCAAGCACGATGTGTTAAAAATGTTGATGTACTTAAAAATTCATCCAAAAAAATTCAGGTATCTTGGAGATGTCCGAGCTCGTTGGCACCCTGCAGTCCCGCTCCCAGCAGCTGGGTGTGCAGCTAGGCAGGCGGCTGTGTGCGCGGGACACCCTGCGCAGGAAGCGCAGGAGGCTCTGCTCGGCCCTCTCTACTGTGTTGCGGAGGATACAGAGCCTCCAAGGTACGTACCACCCTACTAACCTGTTTTGGAGGTTTACTCACATCAAACCACTCGTCATCGTTCGGCGGATTAAAAAGGATTAATGTTGATTTCGAAACCACCATACTACAAAAAGTCTAGTTTAAATAATAGCTTTTCTGTGCTCAGTCTATCCAACATAATCCTTGGTTGCTATCTTCATCTGATATCTAAAATTTCTACGTAAAGCCCGGGCAACGTCGGGAACTTAGCTAGTCTTTTTTCGGTTTTCCAAAATAAAATAAAATAAAAATAAAATAGTCTATCTAAATATGTAATATTATGAAAAATTATGTATGAACATGTACATATTATTTATATACGTAAAATGTAATAGCAACAATCTTAATGTACCTACACATTAACTACATTAAGTGCCAATCACTTAAAATGATGGGATTTATTCAGAATAGGCCACTTGCATCAAATTTTAAAAAAAAAATTTCCGGTTTAGGCAAATATTCTAAGACATTCTGTATTTTTATTTATTTTTTAATCGTATTTTTGAAACCCTGGGGATTTTTTGAAAATTTCAATCCGATAAATCAGACCATTTTTTATAAACCGGAAAGACGGGACATAATTTTATAGGTGTGAAAAAACGATAATTACATAGCCGAAAATCATTTTTAAAAAAAATAAGGTTTTCCACACAAATGGCACAGGAGAATAACGAGGCATACCAAAAATATTACATCTCATAAATATTTTTTTTCCTTGATCCATCTTATTGACCATAAATCATTATAATGAACAGCGTCTATATTACTAAATTCAATGTAATATACTTGTACTTGTAAATTATAATAATAATAAGAATATTATAAAATATAATTTTGTTAAAATCAGCACCATAATTATTATACCTCTAAAACACGTACCGACATCGTCACGTTCTGAAGAGAACCCCGTAGATCATTAAAAGTACGGGGTTCTCTTCAGAGCATCTGTCAAAAAGTGAATCCAAATGATAAGTTCGCAGAGAACAAACAATAAATCTAGTGAACGAATTCAAAAATTCGCCTGAAATCAAAGTGATGCCATATAAAAAAAAAATCAATGTGGAATTTTAAAAAAATAATTGGAACATTTTCGGAGACGGGACATTTTCATGTAGTGACGTCACGAGACTAAATAATGGATTTATTTATTTAAAAATTACAAAAACTGTACATTTCTAAACAATTTTACTAACATTTTCTTAATCTTAGTAAAAAGATCTATTCACATGATTTTTTCCAAGTCGTTATGAAATCCATGCAAGTGGCCTATTGCTTGGTAAACCTCTAAGCAATCAGCTCAGGCACGCGGGCTCCATCGAAGTCAGAGTCCAGTTAGCCTGTCTTTTTTTTTTTTTTTTGTTATTTTTTTTAAATTTTATTTTATTTCATTTTATTTCATTATATTTCATTTCATTTCATTTCATTTCGTTTCATTTCGTTTCATTTCGTTTCATTTCGTTTCATTTCGTTTAATTTCGTTTCATTTCGTTTCATTTCGTTTCATTTCGTTTCATTTTGTTTCATTTCGTTTCATTTCGTTTCATTTCGTTTCATTTCGTTTCATTTCGTTTCATTTCATTTCATTTCAATTCATTTCATTTCATTTTATTTTATTTTATTTTATTTTATTTATTTTGAAAAACATTACATACCTATTACATCGTTATAATGAACTTTGGCTGTCCAACTAGGCAATTTGCCCGTTTTAGAACAGTCAAAATGAACAGATTTTTCATTTCGTTTCATTTCGTTTCATTTCGTTTCATTTCGTTTCATTTTGTTTCATTTTATTTTATTTTATTTTATTTTATTTTATTTTATTTTATTTTATTTTATTTTATTTTATTTTATTTTATTTTATTTTATTTTATTTTATTTTATTTTATTTTATTTTATTTTATTTTATTTTATTTTATTTTATTTTATTTTATTTTATTTTATTTTATTTTATTTTATTTTATTTTATTTTATTTTATTTTATTTTATTTTATTTTATTTTATTTTATTTTATTTTATTTTATTTTATTTTATTTTATTTTATTTTATTTTATTTTATTTTATTTTATTTTATTTTATTTTATATTATTCTCTTACAACAGGTTAATTCCTTCCTTTCCTCCATAAAAATAATAGAGCGTGTTAAATTATCTTTGACGGATTGAAACCTGACAGTTTTTTTTATTATATTCCAGAGTGAAATAATTCAAGGCTTCATATTTTAATTACTTTTAATCGAAGGCAAAACTTTAAGTAAGGTTGAGCAGGTTGTATATACTTCAAACCTTAAGCCTTAAGTGCATCCGACGATAATCCAGAACACGTGTAAATAAAGGCATTGTTAGTTGATATGAAGGGCTTCTGATATAAATCACGATACTGTTGAAGCCCTGCAGGTAATTTGATATCAGCTACTTCGAGTCTAATCCATTCCTTGAATTCAGTTATGAGAACTTAGTACAACCCAGTTTTAAATTCATTGTATAAAACAGAATAAATTAAATATACTTAATGCGTAAATACATATATTTATACGAACTGGATAATATTTCGACTCGAGGAAAGAAAGAAGCGGCGGGATAAATCTAGGTTAAATAAGTTTTCACGCGGGACAAGAAAAAAAGCTTAAACCCCTCAAATTCGTAATACATACCTTTTAACTAAACCGAAAAATATCCTTCGGTGTCCGATGTAGAATTTAAACTCGAAGCATCCCACTGATAACCGAGCGACAACTCCTTCAATTGAAGGCATTGCATTGGCGTGACGTTAAAACCTCTTTGGTTAAAATCAGGACAAGCTGAGCAAATAATACACGGCACCTAAATATTTATCAGAGAGAGCTAAATATCAAAAAGATGTTAATAAAATAAATTGAAAAACAAGATTCATCATTGACAAACAGAACAAAATCCCAATTTAAGATTTTTGAAGTGAAATTTCCTTAGCCCCGTTAGAGTGATTTGAAATTCGGATGAAACGGAAATGAGGCACTACGGCACCTGCGAAGCATCAAACTGCGCTCAAGGCTCGTATTGGTCGAGATATAAAACGGAAACGACATATAAAACGATAGGTCTGCGCTCATTGGCCGCTTAGTTTTTTTACGGGTCGTCGGAATATAATGCGTAAATTCGCGCCTCACCGAGCGCGTCCCATAGCGCAGCGGTATAATACGCCGCAAATCTCAGCGGCCAGAGAAATCCAGCGGACGGAGGTTCGAATCCTACGAAATCCAAAAAAAATGTTTTTGTAAATCAATATCCAATCTTCAAACCACTTCAAAATAAACAGGCAAAAGAAAGCGATATCTATCGACTTTCTAGTTTCACTTCTATCGCGTGTGAATTGCACACTCTATTTTTTTTTAATGTATCTAATATTGCACAAACCCCAGAAATGTTATCATTTCTGAACATGTATGGAGATTTTATTTTAATAGCATGTAAGTCTCGAATAAAATATTATCATTTCGGTGTTTTTATGGAGATTGTCCACTAATAAATAGCCTGTTTTAAGTCTTGAATTAAATATTTTGGCGCCACAACTCACAAAACACAACAATATTATCCGAGGCTACGTGACGTCTTTTGAAAATCAATACTAGATGTCGTCTCACGCTCGCCTTGCGATATGAAAGAGATACCAATAATTTCATACAATAATCTCGCAATCGAAACATCCGACGTGTGAAGGTACGAGTATAATATTATTGTCTACCTTTCCGGAAAATATGCCCGCTGCAACGTTTCCTCAACAGATGGCAGTGTATTCAAAATAGTGGAAATTGATACATTTTCTGTTTATATTTTGTGCTTTTCTCTTTATTTTTTCAACAGTTCTAAAGGATTTTTTAAACTTATTTTTAAAGCACCTGTTATTTAAAGCAGTGTTTAAGAGATAAATTTCATGTAGCAATTGTAGGCTATTATCCATCATTTTCACATAAATAGTGATTATGTTATGTTTTTAACGGTATGAAAAATGCATTCATGATAATTGTAACCCAATTTATTATCAATGGTTTATTTCATTAGTGATAAAAAAATAATTATGCTGGAATATACAAGGTGTTAAGGGACAAACTTGACTTACTTTATCCAGTGATTCCTGACATAATATGGGATAAAAAATGTAAATGAAATGTTGGTCTCCGGTGACTTTTTCGATGACTTTATTTTTTTCTCTTTGACCTTATTTCTTCCGCATGTCGTCACAGGTCACTCAGACGAGTAACCGACCAACCCCTCACTCCACCTCCAACTTTCCAACACCTAACATTTTTTATGTGCACGAATAATGTCAAAAAATGGCTTAAAAATATATAAGTATTCAAATAATTATCAACAAATGCTGATGCTGAACAAATAAATTTGATTATGCATACTTAATTTTAGGTACATTGAATTAATACATCGTTATATAAAAATAATTAAAATCATGAGAGTTTAAACGCTGTGATTGGTCGGCAAGCTCACGGGTCGGTCGGCCGCAGGCGGCACTATACCATGAAGATGGGGGTTTACAAGGTTCACATTTTAATTAATTTCGAAGAATTCGTAACTATTATACCTTTTTTAAAACCGATACCTACAGATATAAGTTATTTATATTTAAGATTAATAAAAACAGCACCTTACCATGAAAATATTGTACACAAAAGAGTTGTAAAATTTTATAAAAGTTTTTCCACCATAAATTTAGCGGTAAACACCAGATTTTATTTTTCTAGACGATGAATTAATAACTTTCGGAGGGAATCGTTTAGAAACATTTGAAATTTTATTAATATTTTTGTCAGATTAATTAAAATAAACCACAACCACCACTTGCAGGTGAAAAAAAGTTGAAAAACCAAATAAGGCTTATATCTTTCAACATAAGCCTTAATTTGACCATAATTTTAGCAATTTATTACTCTCAAAATACACTTTTTTTACTTTTTACATATAATTGTTTTATTATAGACCTCAAATACTCTATTAACACATTATTTAAAAATAATAAAAAAAAATAAAATTACTGATCACTGAGCTTATCAAGTTCAAATGTACTTAAAATTTTGTTAAACATTCCCTCAAGCCTTTCTTTCTTCGGCAAACTCTTCCATGTCACGAACAATTCCAGCCTGGAAAACTCGTATGTGGTTTCTGTAAAATGAAAAAATAATAATAATGTGGATTAGTGTGGGTTAATATCGAAACTGACATGAATAGAATTTTAGTTGCACTATTTAAAAAAAAGAAAATTATCGTGAGATTTTGATATACCCTCTGAGATAAACTCTCGAGAAGTTAGGAATTTAATATTTTTCAGGCCAAAAAAAAACGCAAAACTTATTTATTATTTAAAAAACAACTAAAATGATTTACACTAAAGTGTTTAGAAAAAACTTTAAAGCATGCCTTCCAAAGTAGCCTCCATTTTACAGAACCGAAAAAAACACAATTTTAAACGTCGAGCTGCGACGAGCGAATAAATGCGAATGATAATTTCAAAACACATTATTCGAATTTAGGCCTCTGGTATGAGTCAATGCGTGCACTAATCACCCCTATTAATCATGCATTTATTATCCTGTCTATCTGGTAATGTTGCCATGACGTCATTGTTTGGGAATTCAAAAGTGACTTATTAGCGTCTAGCTTATATGAAACGAATCACTGTGCGTCGTATATTTGTGTGCACGCTTTCTCACTTACGTCGTTGAGATTCCTACATTATTTTAGAGAATTTGCTAGGGCAAAATCGACTGTAGGTCCGTTCAGTACAAGGGGTCGCGCGTCGCAAATTTATGTAATCGCCTTCTTTTTACTTACGCCATTAAGATTCTGACATTATTTTAGGATGTGGTATCTCCTCAAAGGGAACTGCTTCGCGGCCTTTTTCATTCTAAATTTATATTTGGATTTAAGGCTAAAATAACCAACAAAACTTAATAATTGTTTATTTAATATTTTTTTTAGCAAATATCCAGTACGGATTTGAACTATTTTATTCAATTGTGTTTCTAAATTATACAATAAAGCTTATTTTGAGAGGCGGGTATGGGTACCGCCGCCCCGGGAACCAACTTATTAGATAACCAACGCCTCTGCCATAGGTGGTTCAGAACGTTTGGTGACTTAGCAGAGGTGCCCTGGTTTTTTATGGGGTGAGGTTTGTCCAGGTCTTGGCAGCCCACCTGACATGTAGCGGGCAAGATCGAGAGAGACTGGTTGAGGGAGGGCTTTTATCCTCTCGCCTTGCACCTCGCTTGCAGGGATGGATTCGTACGTCCGTCACTCCGGGACACACTGAACCCCAGATTCCTACCCACCCCTAGTACCCTTTTCCTTCCCAGAACTTCCTCTCCTTCATTTCCTTATAAAAAACCTCCATACAGAGAGAAATTATTTTCCTCAAGGCCTCCCGTGTGGAGCTGACGAAAAAAAAATAATAATTTAGGATTTATTTCATATCAACCTATGTGGGATTAAGAGGGCATTACCAGAGAAAACCAGAAATATTTCATTTTCAAATCAGATTTTAGACGTATTGACTCTTTTCCACAAAAAATTATAAATGGATTTCGAAAGATTGTTATTTTATCTAGCATTCGCATGTAATCCTTTGTTTCTCTTATCTAAGTATGTAATAAATTTTGAGAAAATTATTTTAATTTCTAGTATAATAAGGTTATTCCATAGGTCGTTGGCAGATTTGTTAAATTTTCAAAAAAGATTTTGTATTATACCACACCCATTTCAAATAATATAATCATGCAGTAAAATAAATCAATACATTATCTAGCAAACGTATGTTTTAGAATTTTAATTTTAGTTTCACTAAAATCATTAAAAAATATGTACGTACATGTGTTTCTTGACGAAAATTGGTCCATTTGTGTATTTATTTGCGCACTTACAAACTAATATATTTTAGATTTTTTTAACATTTTTATTAAATTTAGACATTATTGAAAAATGATAAATACTTATAATCAAAAAATAATTACAAAAAGTACATTATTTTAATAGTTTTATTATCGCGCCTTTCAGCATTTTTGGATGAAGGTATAAATTAAAACTAATTTGGATTGAAATAAATTCGACATTGAGTTATAATTTTAAAAAGCTGGTACGGAGAATAATTAATCTTTCTTATTGTAACCGCCCTGCACGATCATGTATGACGTCACGCGTACCTACCACTCCAGACATCAATCGTTTTGGCAGGCTTTGATAACTTAAAAAAAACTATTACAATTACATTTATTAATAAGTAGAATTTGAATTAGAAGTATATTCTTATATGAAAATGGACCGAAGTTCCTTATTACAGTTCTGTTATTGTTTGAAATTTAATAAAAATATATATGTGAGCAATGACGTAAATGTCTCGTGGATGAGCAGTATGAGCGTGTACATTTGTACATATAGATATTTTGTATAGGGGTAGTTCTTGACGTAATCTTCCCGACAGCCGCAGCCGCAACGGGCGGTTGGCTCGGCCCGGGGCGAGGAAGAGGGGTGCGTACGTAAGAGGGCGCGCCTCTGGATAAAGCCCAGAAACCAAATCATCACGGCCGCATACAAGGAAATACTCCGTCAAAACAGCACACTCTGTAAAAAACGCCGATCAAATTGATACTGCTTGAATGAAAACAACGACAAACACGCTCTCCTTCAAAAATTCGCGATACTTAACCGAAGAATGGAACATTTCAAGTCTGTTTTCCCGGGCTACGTAAAATGGTATAAAGCATTTTCCGCTATGAAAAAGCGCCACTCTATCAAAAGGTTCGAGTATTTTAGTCGCCAGAAATTTAAAGCGCGATGGAAAGTCCACCTTTTTACTGATAAGATGAAATTGTTTTCCCTTGCGATTTTATTATACAATAGGTTGGTTAATCTAACATCCCCTTTGAATCAAGGAATACGATCAGCCTTTACAGCACCAAGTGGAAAATGCATGTTTTGTTTGACGATTTTTGTTATTTTTTATGCATTTGGAAATGAACTTTTTTGTGTAGTGGTATAAGTTTCCCGTTATTTTTCGTGTGTATTGAGCTGGGTGGGGTTCTGGCTCGGAGTTGTGTATAGGGGAGTAGGGAGCAGACGATCGATCGCCACTGCACATTACCGCCTCCGCCCACAGCTGTTCAGGTCGCGCTGGCGGTAGATCGTGCCAGTGTCCGCCATAGCGAGCCAATCCATACAACCATCGGCACATCGCGGTTTGGCTGTCAAAACCGAGTGACCTCGAAAAACCAGAGAATCAAAAAGACAGTTAATTCAATTAAAATCATCACTCACACGACCATTTTTCTACTTTTCTCAGTAATATGGGTCAACTTTAAAGCGTGGTATAAAATTCTTGCGTGTTGCAGTTTCGTTTTTTAAATGCTACAAACTCAAAATCAAAATTATGCATCGTTCCGCGCATTTACTCTAAATTGAGTTTGTTTTAACTGTGAGCAATGATACTACGCCATTGAATACAGTTTCTGGCTTTGCATAAACATTGTGTGTAAATTGTCTTAATTTCTTTCATAAAAACAGGAATTTGTTTTCAGGTAAATATTAAAAAAATTACAAGTATATTGTTAAATAAAATTTGCCTCTGTATTGGTAATTCATATAAAAATAATGCATAAAAACACGCTAAAAACCCTACAACTGAAAAACGCGAAAATTAAAACAAAAGATATCATTAAAAAATCAAACTTTAAATGGTCGTGAATAAGTTGATAAATAAACCTTTAGTGGATTTTGACAAGTGTACATCTAGTTTTGTGAGTCCAGGAGAGACGATGCGCGGCCCGCGACCGCGGTAGCGCCCGGGCCCCGGGAGGTCCGCGGCCCCTCTTTGAGACCCCTGTGATGCCCCCCGTCTCCCATGAGCGGGTTACTTAATTCCCTGAAAAGCCTGGCTGGATCCTCCAAGCAAGGAAGCGGTAAGTTCAAAAATACTAATATAATAATATGTAGGTAAAACATAACCTCAAAATACCGTTTTACTGTAGCGCGTAGCCCATTCCTCATAGCCCGTAGCTCGTAGCTCGTAGCTCTTAGCTCGTAGCTCTTAGCTAATCTTATTTGTGTATTCATTTTTTTTTTCAATATTTAGCAAGATTCCAATAATATATTATTTTTTTAATATCCGAGTTTTAACGATTCGTTATTTTTTTCATCTAATCATTGAAATTGAAATGAAATCACCGATTCTAACGAATCGTGAGCAAACTGTTTTTATTTACGAATCCTCGTAATTCCCGATATGAATGGCTTGTTTTTCGTGACATGAATGGGTTATGAGTACAAAATGTTCGACTGGTCTACTAAAAATATATGTCGATTTCCGCCGTATTCTTCGAGGGGGAATCGACTGAACATTAGGGTGGAGCGGTCTAGTTTTGAAAATTTTTTCGTAAGTTCGAATTCGGCATGATGATTTGTGAAATAAAAAAATATATATTTATATTATATAGTACTCCAACTTTGAATTTTGATAAAAAAATATTGATAACACAAAAAATGAGGTTGAGTGCATAAATAAATTAAGTGAAGTTTTCTTCGGGCGGTTTAAACTTCAGACACAAAAATGTCAGAAAAACGTACTTCATATGCAATTGCTCAAGAAACAATGTACTTCATAAGCACTTGCTCATGAAGCAATGTAGTTCATAAGCAATTGCTCAAGAAACAACGTCCTTCATATACAATAGCTCAAGAAACAATGTACTTCATAAGCACTTGCTCATGAAGCAATGTAGTTCACATGCAATTGCTTAAGAAACAATGTACTTCATATGCAATAGCTCAAGAAACAATGTACTTCATAAGCACTTGCTCATGAAGCAATGTAGTTCACATGCAATTGCTTAAGAAACAATGTACTTCATATGCAATAGCTCAAGAAATAATGTACTTTTACGCAATTGCTCAAGAAACAATGTGCTTCATATGCTATTGCTCAAGAAACAGTATACTTCATATGCAATTGCTAAAGAAACTATGTACTTCATACGCAATTGCTCAAGAAACAATATACTTCATATGCAATTGTTCAAGAAACAATGTATTTCATATACGATTGCTCAAGAAACAATGTACTTCACATGCAATTGCTCAAGAAACAGCGTACTTCATATGCAATTGCTCAAGAAACAATATACTTCATATGCAATTGCTCAAGAAACAATGTACTTCATGTGCAATTGCTCAAGAAACAATGTACTTCATATGCAATAGCTCAAGAAACAATGTACTTCATATGCAATTGCTCAAGAAACAATGTACTTCATATGCAATTGCTCAAGAAACAATGTACTTCATATGCAATTGCTCAAGAAACAATGTACTTCATATGCAATTGCTCAAGAAGTAATACCAAGTGAAGTATAACTGAAAAATATTCTGAACTTTCTACGACTCGTTCTTGAGTTTAATAGCTCGGCTCCCTCTCCTTCTTCTCTTCAAAAAGACCCTTCAGACAGCATTCACCATAGATAGCAAAGGCCCCGAGGGAAATTATTTTCCTCAGGGCCCCATGTCTAATTACGAAATCCATTTTCGATATTATGTTCCTTGCATACTCTGCCACGATTTATTTCCGTTATAAGATATAGAAATATAATACACATACATACATATACTAATTTATAATATTATTTGATATCGAAATGAAAGCATAGACGATTTTAAAACCTCCAAAAGTGTGTTCAGTGCTTTGAGGCCAGCCTATTGGCGGCAGTTGACGGGACTATTGAATGTGATACCTTCAGTGACTACCTTTCACAAGCCTTCATATTCAATTATAGCATCGGTTCATATTCGATTACATTTGCGGAATGAAATCAATCTTTTTTGAGGGCGCGGGGTGGGGAGGCTATTTCTATAGCAGGCTTATCAATCACTTATCGTGCTTCCTTAACAGAATTTCGTAAATATTAATTGGACAAAGCATTGGAAATGTATTTGTTGTTTTATAAATTCTTTAGATTGATTCAATCAACGAATTGTTTTTCTTCCGAAACTTTATTGCTGTTTTTTTTTTTATTATTTTGGGACTCGAACGGAAGCTCTGTAAAGTACCGTCTTGCATAGCGCATATATAAACTGTGGGTTTTGAGCTTTTGTTAAAAAATATTTTATTTACCTAAGGAGTAAAAATCATATTTTTCCGCATTTTTAACAATGATTTCGTTACGTCTATAGCGTCGTTTTCGTAGGAAAACACATCATGGGCGCAAAATGACTAGTACTGGTATGTATTTTTTCATTAGCTCCACACAGGAGACCCTAAGGTCATTGTCACCCCAGGGCCTATGTCATCCTTGGGGATGCTGTGTATAAGGAAAGGAAGTTCTGGGAAGGAAAAGGGTACGAGGGGTGTGTGGGAGTGACGGACGTATGAATCCATCTCTCCCTCTACGTTGCAACGTGATGGGTCGAGAGAGTCCAGCTGGAGAGATCTAGGTTAGGTCTCCCTCAACCAGTCTCCCAATCCAGCCCACCACGCAATAGTTGGGCAAACGCATTCGCCGCCAACACCTAGACAAACCTCATCCCATGCACCCGGTCACCCCTGCTAAGTCACCAAACGTAGCGAGTCACTTGGGATGACCTATGACAGGGGTGTTGGTTATCCAATAAATGATTCCCGGGGCGGCGGTTCCCCTAACTGCCTCCCAAATTAGAATTATTATATCTAATTATTTTACATATTACTCTTCAAAACCCCGCTTAGTTAGGTCATAAAACGAAAAACTCATTTTGAATAAAACAATACAATCACTTGTTCAATAATCGCAAATTCAATAAAATATTTAACCCCTCAGGCCTCGGGCCTATTTTGTTGTAAGGTAAAGATAAATATTTCCGCTGTGTAATAAACTCCAAATAAATGGAATATTTCTGAAAGTGTCCAGATTTTAAAACTGTTTTTAAAAGGTGATAAAATACGCTTTAAAATTTTATAAATCGAACCATATATATTTTGGAACATGAAAATGCAAACATTTAAAAAAGTTTTAAAAATGGCTCATTTTACGTCTCTAAGTTTAAAAATTACGAACAAAAAATTTTTTGTTGTTTTAAAAACCCACATATTTTATTAGGCAAACATTATAAACGGTATCGTTTTTGGTCGTTTCATGTAAAAATTATTAATAAAAAATTACGAAAGTTTTATTTTTTTAAACTTTGGTTTCATAAAGGTGTACATTTTAATTATCTTGCGATATAAAGCTTGGTGTTTTCTCTTTTTAACACCGTTTATATATATGAAAGCACGGGAGACAATCATTTCTACAAGACGTCTATGAGTTGTTCCGAAAACCAAATTAGCCTGAGGCGTTAATACCTTTTTTTTAAGACGCCGCTACCCAAATTTCTACCGATTTCTTGCCAACCCTTAAACATTTGAAGTTTTAAAGCTCTTAAAAAATATGTGTTATTTTCTACGTCGCGCCGAAACGCCAATCATATAAAATTCCCTCGATAGAAAAAATCACAAAGTATGCTCCAAAAATTATTATAAACACGTTTGTTTCAGTTTTACAAGTTATATGTATGAAAAAATTGACAGTGTTTCTTTAAATGCTGTTTAAGACAACCCCGCGAGATTTTTGCTCTATTTTAAACGAGTAGTGTTTTATTAAACATTTTCACAATTTTCGCATCAATTTTGTCGTTTTTTTTTACATGAGCTCATAATTTAGCTTTAATCTTAGCTCTTTGGGGATGCTGTGTGGAGGGTTTTTTAAAGGAAAGGAAGGATAGAGGAGTTCTGGGAAGGAAAGGGGTTTAAGGGGTGGGTAGGAATCTGTGGGTAGGTGGGTAGGGTTCAGTATATCCTGTTCATCCGCCTCCAAGACCTAGACAAACTTCACACCATGAACCCGGGCACCCCTGCTAAATCACCAAACGTAGCGAACCACTTTAAAGCGACACTTTTTTTTCGCTCTAAAGCGCGCTCCTCTAACATTCGTAATTTCATATCTCTCCATCTTCTTCTTTTTGTGCGCGGTTGCGGGGCCTTAATTAATCACTACTCATTGGAACTTATGTGTCTATACTTGTTAATCTATTGTTAGTTTTGTTAATTTTCATTTTATCCTGAAGAAGAAACCATTGGTTCATCGAAACATGTTGATAATTTTTTAAACATATTAATCATATATCAATTATTATTTAGGAATTTGGAATTATTTTGGATGAAAAACTAAGTTTCGCCAATCATATCCACCAAATTATAAATAAAGGTATGAAAACACTTCTGCTTCGGAAACGAAAAAACGGCTTCGTATTGAGAACAACCAAAAACTTTAATTCCATACAAGCCATTAAATTATTATACGTGTCTCTAGTTAGAAGCCTAATGAAATATAACCCGGTAGTTTGGTCTCCATCTTACAAAATTCACATTAATAACATTGAGCGAATACAAAAAAAATGTCTGCGTTTTATAGATTTTAAATTTAACATCCCACTAGAAGACTTAAAATATAATTTATTATTAAATATTCTAAAAATACTCACACTAGAAAACAGACGTAAAATAAGCGACTCAACATTTTTATTCAAAATACTTAACTCTAAATTTGACTGTTGCGAATTCCTGCAACTCATAAACTTACGAATACCGACAGTAACTACACAATAAAATACACTATTCTACTAGAGCATTCGTAAGCGGAACTACATTGCCCACTCTCCGATACAACGATTTCACACTATGGGAAATCAGTACTTAGGTGATATTGACATATTTAACATAAACTTGGCGAATTTTGTTGATCTTGTAAAAAACTCATTCCAAAACTATTCCTAAAAATATCTGTTTGTTCCAGAATGCGATTTATCCATCTCGCTTTAAGTAATAAAAATTAGTCGTATCATTCGTGTTGTTTTAGTAATTTTAGTTAAACGTATTTTGTCCTCTGCAAATAAAATTCTTCCTTGGGTTTTTCAAGTAAGCTCCCAACCTTTAGAAATAATGTATTCGGCCTGATATTATATGGGGGCATACCTTTACCGATAAGGAACAAAGGGTTAATTTCTCAAATTGTTTATTTTTAAGTAATTATGTATACCTGTACATTGCAAATAAAACCCATAGAAAGGGTTTGCTGGCGGTTCTTTTATGAACCAAACTAAATGAACTTAATCTCTTAGTTTTAAGTATGTACCTTAACATTAAGTAAGTTTGTACCTAATGATGTGCCCGATTTGGCAAACCTTTAAAAGTAATTTTATTGTTTTATTGGGGGTTAAATTTAAGAATTTGAGATCTGGGAATTTTTAATGTTAGTTTCCCCCATTTCTCCATTTCAATATTGTATGATGTACTTAATTTTATGGGTGGCCCTTTTGGGCCGACTTTGGCATTTGTTTTATTGCGGGATTTTAAAATCCAGATGTGGGAGCGGTTCAAATGTTTTGTCTCGCTATTTTGCACCTTTTGTATGATTTTCTTTAAGTATTGTGATTTTGGAACAGAGAAGTCAGTCTTGTTATTGCGGTTGAACTGGAAGATACACCGAGGTATATCTTCAGTTGCGCAGAGGGAAGATAGGCCCTTCGCGTTAATCTCGCTAGTAGAGTGAACCGAGAAGGTACACGCTGTGTGCCTTTACTTGTGTAATTATACTGAAGCTGGTAGGTACGAGTTATACCTACGGTTCAGTATTGGAAAACTGACAATAGAGAGATCGAAGTAGAGACTTCGATATTTGTCAGTGTGGTGTGGTCGTGGACCACCCGAGTGAGGGTAGATAGACCCTCTTGTAATTCTTGTATATATTACGTTAAATAAATTGTGCTGAAGAAAAAGAAAAGAAGTGTTTTCCTGCCAACTCCATTCTGTTGTGTTCTCGTACCACGATAGTAGAAATATATGGTCCTTCGAGCCGGATCGAGAATACAGACATCATGGAAACAGGACAACAATCGAGGATGACATCCATTTGCGGCAGCAAGGCGGGGTCCAGCACGAGCTGGTACGAGGCGCGACTGAAAGCAGCAGATACCAAGGTGGACATCGCGAGAAGAAAGGCCCGCCTAGTAGCACAGTTAGCTGAAGCAGAGATGGCCGAAGCAAAGGCAAAGACGGCTCAAGCAAAGATAAAGATGGCTGCTGCAATGGCGGTCCTGGAAGCAGAGGAGCAGCACGCAGCAATGGTTGGAAGTTGCATCAAGGACTTCCCGACGGTCTCTGGAGGAGCGAATTAATGACTGGGTGGACCAGTCGAGCCACGGATCATCATCAGAACTTGGAGACTACGATGAGCAGTGTCTGCTAGTTCAAACAGAGCTGCAAAAGGAACAGCGGTGGGAGCGGCATGCTAGTGGGCAGTACGAGCTACTCCCTCACAAAGGATCTGTACATCAGACGCCCTTGGCAGAGCAGTCTCTCCCATCACAGTTAGAGGATCGGGCAGAGCAGTATATTCCGCTGCACTTGGAACAGCGGACGGAGCAACAACAGGAACTGCTCCATGATGGGCGGTTCTCACCACAGCCGCCCACAAGAACTTCACATCAACAGCCCTTGCCAGGGCGTACTCTCCCGTCGCCATCGGAACCTCGGGAAGAGCAGGCTCTTAGAACGGCATTGGAACGGCGGGTGGAGCAGCAACAGGATGGGCGGTACGAGGTAACACCGAACAAAGGATCAACCCATCAGAAGCCATCAATAGGGCAACCTCCCCCGCTGCAGTCGATGCAGCATCAGCCGCCAAGAAGTAGCTGCTGGGAGCAGTCATTCAGCAAGGCAGAGAAAAGCAACGGGCAGATGCGGCCTGAGCCGCAGGGCCGATTACAGAGGCCGACGTCTAAAATAATTGAAGACCATTTCGCGCAATCAATCGGTAAGGCAATGTTTTCATGTGATACCAGGCCCATAGTTAAATTTCGTTCCACATTTAACGGCAAACCGATTGACGAATTTATGAGAATTATTATTTTGTTTGTGTTCCTATGTGAACAATTCTATTGGTTACAAGATACCGGACAAATAATCGCCATGAAAGCGATTAAAAGTTTGTTCGTTTATAGTTTTATACGAAGTATAAGCAAAAACCTGATAGGGTTTTTCTCGAGATGCGGGCCACAGACCCGTTAATTTTATCAGTGTGTCAGAAATGACGCCCCTTAGATAAAAAGGGGTACGCCGTCATTTGATCACACTTTGTATATATATATTTTTTTTTAAATCAGTAGTAACTTCTAAAAATACAAAAATCGCATTTTTTTACCTTTTTAGTGAAGTAAATTCTCGGGAAGGGGTATGTTTGTTCCAGAATGCGATTTATCCATCTCGCTTTAAGTAATAAAAATTAGTCGTATCATTCGTGTTGTTTTAGTAATTTTAGTTAAACGTATTTTGTCCTCTGCAAATAAAATTCTTCCTTGGGTTTTTCAAGTAAGCTCCCAACCTTTAGAAATAATGTATTCGGCCTGATATTATATGGGGGCATACCTTTACCGATAAGGAACAAAGGGTTAATTTCTCAAATTGTTTATTTTTAAGTAATTATGTATACCTGTACATTGCAAATAAAACCCATAGAAAGGGTTTGCTGGCGGTTCTTTTATGAACCAAACTAAATGAACTTAATCTCTTAGTTTTAAGTATGTACCTTAACATTAAGTAAGTTTGTACCTAATGATGTGCCCGATTTGGCAAACCTTTAAAAGTAATTTTATTGTTTTATTGGGGGTTAAATTTAAGAATTCGAGATCTGGGAATTTTTAATGTTAGTTTCCCCCATTTCTCCATTTCAGTATTGTATGATGTACTTAATTTTATGGGTGGCCCTTTTGGGCCGACTTTGGCATTTGTTTTATTGCGGGATTTTAAAATCCAGATGTGGGAGCGGTTCAAATGTTTTGTCTCGCTATTTTGCACCTTTTGTATGATTTTCTTTAAGTATTGTGATTTTGGAACAGAGAAGTCAGTCTTGTTATTGCGGTTGAACTGGAAGATACACCGAGGTGTATTTTCAGTTGCGCAGAGGGAAGATAGGCCCTTTGCGTTAGTCTCGCTAGTAGAGTGAACCGATAAGGTACACGCTGTGTGCCTTTACTTGTGTAATTATACTGAAGCTGGTAGGTACGAGTTATACCTGCGGTTCAGTATTGGAAAACTGACAATAGAGAGATCGAAGTAGAGACTTCGATATTTGTCAGTGTGGTGTGGTCGTGGACCACCCGAGTGAGGGTAGATAGACCCTCTTGTAATACTTGTATATATTACGTTAAATAAATTGTGCTGAAGAAAAAGAAAAGAAGTGTTTTCCTGCCAACTCCATTCTGTTGTGTTCTCGTACCACGATAGTAGAAATAATATCTGTATTTTTGTAAACCTATGAATTTGCTGTATTTTTTATATTTTTATGACTTGCGTGCTTTTTTATCTAATTTTATTATTATTATGTATTTACCTGTTTTATTCCTAAACAAACAACAACAATACTACATGTAAACAGTGCACGGTTTTGTTTCTGCTCCAGTTTAAAACATAAATAAGAATACTTAATTTTATACCTGTGCGCATAGGAAGTACTAAATTACAAGTGCAAATCGAGTTTTAGTGTGGTGAAAGAATTCTAAGTAATTCAAATCTCGCAGTTAAAGTATATATCAAAAACAAAATAGTTATTAATCTGTCATCAGAACTGTCAATTTGAACTTGCTTCTAGTGTGTGTGTACGAAACTTTATACCTTCACATTTACGCATACTATCCCGAGTACGTGTCCAGGGGAGCTAAACTTTTTCTGATATTATATTTCTACCTCGAACTGCTAATTATGGATTTGTGCGATCCCTACCACTTTATTACGATGGCAAGTAATATAATAAACTCTTTAAACAGTACCATTATGGATCCATCTAATAAATTTACCAAAGAACAAATGGCTAAATTAACCCCTAAACTTTCGGAACTTTTGAGTAATATTAGTGTAGTTGGTGCGAAAGTGGGCTTCCTAGAAGGAGAACTGAAGGCCTATACAAATATCTCACAACAGAAACCGCCCCAGGTGCAACAATCCATCCAAGACCTACCTGGAATTTGCGAAACACTAGCGGAAATTGAGGAGAGAAAATTACGATCCAAGAATATCATTATGTTTAATGTACCCGAGTGCTCAGCTGGTACTCAAACTGACTGCATGAGGGAGGATAAGAACAAAGTTTTGAGTATCCTAAACAAAGTTGAAAATGTTGATATCTCTGAAATTAAAATGTTCCGTTTAGGTAAAAAAGAAATTAATAAAATACGTCCGATCAAGATTGAACTGTCAGACCAACATCAAGTGAAACTGGTTCTTCAAAAAAAGGCGATAGACTACCAAAATGTTAGTATTAAGACCAAAAAAGACTTAACGTGGGCTCAGCGCCAAGAAATTCAAAATGTATGGAAAGAATTAGAAAACCGGAAAAATAAGGGAGAAAATAATTTAACTATAAAATATATTAATAACTCACCTAAAATTGTCAATATTCAACCAAAAAACTCCAGCCATATAAACGCCTCATCTACTACCAGAACGTCAGGGGCATCAGAACAAAACTAAAAGAGTTCAGAGTAAATGCTCCATCTTTCTCTAACGATGTCATCATACTCACTGAAACCTGGCTAACATCATCGATCTTCTCAGCGGAGCTTGGACTACATAGTCACCATGTTCACCGAGCAGACCGGAGTCAGAATACTAGCTCCAATACAAGAGGAGGTGGAGTCCTGATAGCGGTCCGCAAACACATTAATTCGAAAATACTTAAAATTAAAAATACTGATGTGGAACAAATGTTTGTATTGTTAAGTGGTGATTTTAAGAAAACTATTATTGGTACTGTTTATATTCCTCCTAATTCTAACATATCAATCTATAAAAAACACTGTGAAGATGTTGATTTAGTAATAACAAAATACCCAAGTCATAAAATAATTATTTGCGGTGATTACAACCTACCTAATTGCAATTTCAACGTTTTAGACAGTAATTTTAATTCAATACCAGCAACAGCCTACGAACGAGAAATTCTAGATATGTCTTTAATTTTTAATTTAACCCAATTTAACCATGTACGTAATATTAATAATCGTGTTCTTGATCTAGTTTTGTCGAATGAGAGCAATGTGATTATAAATGAATCATTGGAGTCTATTCTTCCGATAGACAACCACCATCCCCCACTAGCAATAATTATCCCTTGTACTAAAGAAGACAATCAAAAAATTTCAACTTTAAAAATGCGAACTATCGGGACATAAATAATCGTCTCCACAAGGAAGATTGGTCATTTCTTAAAGAAGGCGATATTAATAAAAATATTGAATCGTTTTATTATTTGCTGGATAAAATTATTTCAGATCTAATCCCACTCATTCATTTCAAAGAATCGAAATATCCGAGATGGTTCAATAAAGAACTTGTTCAATTAACTGCCCTTAAAAAAGATTTACATAAGAAATATAAAGAAGACAGGTCTGTATCAAATTATATTGAATTTAAAAACGTTAGAAAAGATTGCAAAATCTTATCAAAAATTTGCTACAATTCTTTTATTAATAATGTTGAAACTTCAATAAATCACAATGCAAAGTATTTCTGGAACTATGCAAAATCAATGAAAAATAACAACTTTGGTGTACCCCCTAACTTGGAATATGCAGGTAAAAAGGCCAAAGACACTCAAAGTATCGCTGACCTTTTTGCTGATTTTTTTAAAAGCGTTTATGAATGTGATTCACCAGTTAATACCAGTACAGCATCAAATTTTACCACTGATCATAATCTTAATTTATCTTGTATCCACATAGAATATAATGATATACTGATTGAACTAAAATTACTAGATCAAAGTAAAAGCGGTGGACCAGATAAAATACCTCCTGTATTTTTTAATAATTGTGCTACCAATCTAGCGTATCCTTTATTTTTGCTGTTTAATCATTCTTTACAAACAGGATGTTTTCCTACTAAATGGAAATTCAGCTACCTTACTCCTATTTTTAAAAAAGGGGATAAACACGAGGTGATTAACTATAGACCGGTATGCCTTTTATCAACAATTCCTAAAGTTTTTGAAAAAATTCTTCTTAAAAAAATTATTTTCCGATTGAACCACGTCATTTCTCCTGAACAACATGGTTTCTCTACTGGTAAATCTACCCTTACTAACTTGTTAATGTATCAAAACTATATATCTGATTCCATGTCTAGTAAATGTCAAGTTGACTCTATTTATACCGATTTGAGTAAGGCATTCGATAAGGTTAATCATGAGTTATTGCTGAATAAACTGCATAAACTCGGCATAGGTGGTTCACTATATAAGTGGTTTCACAGTTACTTGATCAACAGATTACTGGCTGTTAAAATTGATGGTACATTTTCGTACAAATTCACTGCTACGAGTGGTGTTCCTCAGGGGTCACATTTAGGTCCAATCCTGTTTTTATTATTTGTTAATGATGTATTATATATTTTCAACGATGTTCAAGTATTAATGTTTGCAGACGACCTGAAATTATTCAAAGCAATCAGAAACATTAATGATTGCCACATATTGTCAAATAACTTGTTGAGATTTATTATATGGTGTCATGATAACCGCTTGCAACTTAACATAAGCAAATGTCAAATTATGAGGTTTTATCGAATAAAGAATCCAATATTTTTCGATTATTCCATTAACAATATGTCGTTAGTATCTGTCTCGGAAATTAATGACTTAGGTATTTGGTTTGACACGAAACTCAACTTTATCAAGCATACAGAAATAATAACCAATAAAGCTTTGAAAATGTTGGGATTTATTTTAAGGGTATCTAGTGATTTCAATAATGTCAATACTGTAAAAACATTATATATGTCACTCGTAAGGAGTCATCTAGAATACAATTCCACGGTTTGGTCCCCAAATTATGAGGTTCATTCACATGCGATTGAAAGAATCCAAAATAAATTTTTAAGATATGTGAATTTTAAAATGGGCATTCCTAGTGAATGCCTAAATTACGATAACGTACTTTCTTCATTAAATTTAATAAAATTATCTGATCGTAGAATCATTTCCGATTTAACCTGTTTGTATAAAATCGTTAATTCAATGTTTGATACCCCTGATTTATTATATGAAATCTCTTTTCATACTCCAGGCAGGTCAGTCACAAGACAGTACCTACCATATTATTGCAGCAATTCTAAGTCAACAAATCAATATTATACTCCTATGCGACGGATTCAACAGCTTGGAAACAAATACTCTGAAGTTGTTGATATCTTTAGTACATCAATTTTATTATATAAGCGCACCTTATTGAAGTTTTTTTCATCACATAAGGGAATAATACTTTGATAAAGCTATTAAAATTGTCTAATTCATTGGCAGTATTTTGTCGGCTGAAAGAAAAAAAAAACCATTTCAGATTTATTATATTTTGTACCTACATACTGTGTGGTTTAAATTCAATACCTAATATTTTTACTTTGTATTTATTTTTGTGCAAGTGTTTTAAACAGTAGTTTCCTGCACTATTTACCAGTATAATTTTGTTAATATTGTTATATATATATATATATATATATATATATATATATATATATATATATATATATATATGTAAAAGCCTAAATAGGCGTAAATAAATAAACATAGTTTTTCTGTAAACCAATGAAATCGCTGTATTTTTGTATTTTTATGACTTGTGTGCTTTTTATCTAATTTTATTTTTATTATTTCTGTATCTGTTTAAAAATCATCTGTCATGCATTAATTGTACTACCAAACATGTAAAAGCCCTTTGAGCGTTAAATAAATAAATGAAAATAAAAATTAATTATCAAACATATTGATAATTTTGTTTAAATAAGTGGTGAGTACAAAGTGATTTGTTTTAATTTCATTTGATATGAGTATCTCCCTGGTGATAATTCGTAACCGAAACATTGTCTATTCCTTTCCGCTTTTTCCACCCGTCTCACAATATTTTCAATCGGAAATGACGGCCCCACCAACATTACCCTCTTGTGCAACATTCTCAAAAATATTACAAGTGTGCAGTTCACACACGCTAAAAGTTAAAACTTCAGAAAACTAAAGTAGACAAGAGTGGGGAGGCTACGAAGCCCCGCACAATATACTATTACATTCTTTCGCAGGATAAATTCTGTAGAAGTATCTCTTTTTAGTTTTTTTTTAATATTTTTTATAAACTTCAGATTTTATATCCGGGTTAAATCTTCCCCACAGGAAAAAACGAAACCCATCTGATCATCTAGTCAATTCACGCTGTGCAATTGCACTATGTATATAAGTATAATAAATACTAAATAATACAAGAACAACATGTCAACCTACCAGAGACCAAATGGGAAAATAATTCACCGACTCCAGATATTTTCATGTCAGAGGGTTCGGCTCGGTGAAACTCCTAATTGAACCTGTAAAACCTACTGATTTAAAAAATCTTTTATAATTCTGCATGTATTTAAAATTATAATTCCAGTAGCCGAAATAACAAATGGTCTGGGAATGCCAAATTCTTTCAATCTCATTTTTTAAATCTGTATATTTTCTTATTTTTCAGAAACAGAATTTTAATATTACAGGAATTTGGACTAGCGACATCAATGATATAATTTTTTTTTTTAATTTTGTCATGTAAAACTATATCAGGTCTATTATCACTAATTGTTCTCTCTGTTAGTATCATTTTGTCATAATATATTTTATAAAACTAATTTTCCAAAAATGAATTTGGTTCATATTCATAATGTGGTACTAGGTACATATAATACGGCAGTCAATCAAGTTATGTTTAACTACCAAACTTTGATGAATTTTTTTTAAAACCTGATTGTTCCTAAATGTATACTCGGACGGCGCTAATACAGAACATCCCGATATAATATGTTCTATAGTTTCCAGAATAGCCAAACATTTTCTACATAAATCATCAATTTGATTTGTATTTTTGAATATATGCTTCCTATGTTTTTTAGTATTAATGACTATTATTGAAATTTCTAAATATACCCTCGTCTCCATCTACAATTATGCCTTTTTCTACATGGATCGGTTCTAAATATATCTAAACCAAAAGTCATTTTAATATCATCTGACTACAATATTATAAAAAATATACATTTATATTATAATATTATATTATATTTATATTTATTATACAAAATTTTAACTATAATATTATTATTTTATGAATAAAAATAGTTTATTGTTATTAAAAACATAAAAAAATAATTATAAGCAATAATTGTCAGCCTGAAACACTCATTTACATTGAATAATCTTCCGAGAAAAGATACTTGCCGCCAACGGGACTTGAACCCGTGTCCTTCTGATTTTTCAATGTAAATGAGGTTTCAGGCTGACAATTATTGCTTATAATAATTGTTACCCTCTGTGCTATGCATAAAAATCTTGTCTAAACGTTAGTTTATAAATTTAAAAAATAATAATAATAAAATAAAATGGAGTTCTACAAAATAAACTTAATAACCATAAATAAAAAATATCTTTTTAGTGTCGCTTTTTTTCGTTTCACTGAGTTTCAAATCATAAAGGTGCTAAAGAAGTTTTCACTTTAAAAAAAGTAAAATTATCTATAATAAAGAAGATTCAAACTTCTAAATGTATATACATATATCAAATTGTTTATTACTGATATAAATTTTGAAAAAAATATCGATGCTTAAATCAACATGGGCCCACAGCTCCACCGACAAACAAGAGATAAAAGTGTCAATTTTTCGTCGTCTTCTTTCCACCCAATTTTCTCAAAACAAAAGCTTTTGTTCTAGGGTTTTAACTTTCAAAGAATATCGTTGATTTTCTTTGTTCACCACATATTTTAATTTTGCCGAGTAAATAGGTATCATTAGAGATCCTCATTTAGATGAACTTCACGATAACAACCTTCATTACATTAAATTATTAAATCATTACATCTTTTTTTTTCATGGAGGTGGCAGAGTTGATGGAACCCAACACTTCATCTCTGTACCGAAACAATGCCCTTTCTGCTACTATCTATTTTAGTATTCTTCTTTTGAAACTGGAACCAGAATTACAGTTTTTAGACGAAAAACCTTTCCCTGCGGCGACATCTCTATATTTTCTGTTCCTTGGGTAGTAAAATTTCTTCATAGTATAGGCTAGTACGATAAACAAAGCCGTACAGTAATTGAACAATTAATTATTTTTTTGTAAGCATATAAACAGAGTAACCATCATCCATTCTTGTAAAAACGAAGATTTACAACTGTAATTTATTTTATTCCTCTAGATCAGAGGTTCCCAAATTTATTTTTCTCGTAGACCCCTTTCAGAATTTTACTGATTTCGGTGGACCCCCTCTGCTGCTACATTTCTACCGTATTTCCAAAACTGACCAAAAATGTGAAGATTAGATCTAACGATGGATATTTGCGTCGCAGTTGAGTTCGAACCCTAAATTCGGAGTGGTATAAATAAAAAATAGTGTATTTTCTTGTGTTCTATTTATTAAAATAATATATTACAGACTTAGGGAGGAAATACGTGTAGATGACTCAATTTATTTTTTTATTTCATAAATTGTTAGTATAACTATTTAAGAATATGTTCCCAAAGTTTTAAATAAAAATTTCTATTCGTTATTACGAGGGTGTTTGTGCCGAACCGCGTGGTAAATTTATGTGCACTCTAGCTCAGAAAGTTTTTAATCAAACATTTAAAAATGTGCAGATACCTTATTTTTATAATTTCTATCTATGTGAACTGAAATTTGTAGTAATATCATTGTTAAAAGTATTTTTTAATTGCAAAAAAATGGCAAAAAATCAAGGTTTCCTGTTTACACACCTGTAAAAAATTAAATTTCCAATTTTTTTGGAAAAAGTTAGGTTTACATAGAAGAGGCACATGTTCTTAAATTAAATTCAAAACCCTATTGATTTGAGATGAAAACTGTGGTCTCCAAAATGCACACAAATGCTACGTCTGATGATGACGTTCGATGTTGCAGCTAATCATTTTCATATATTCCGAGGAAATGCTTAGAAAAATTCACAATATGTTCTTAAATAGATATGTAAAATGACCTCAAAGTTTCAATAAATTATACACATTTCTTCCATGCCAAAAAAATTCATGAAAATCATTAAAAAAAACCCAGCCCTGCATTTCCCACCTTAATAGAATTAAATATCGAATATGCAAGTTTTTACAAGTAACAGTCGCTGACCTTCTAAAAATACACTACTCAAAAAAAATAAGGGAGGTTTTAAAAAATGGAAATTATTGCTAAATATTAAGGCTATCTGATTCATAAGCCGGTCTGACTGAAAAAAAATTCAAGCCCTTGTGTACCAATAAAAAACAAAAAATTAGGATTGCATGAGAACCGTAGCTCCTAAAAAAAATTGCCAAAAATATGAAAATTATAATCTTAAAGCTTCAAATTGCTTTTTTCAAAGTCTCAATACGACCATTTTTCACCGAAGTACAAACCTGTCAAAAATCACTGAAAAAATTGGATTTTTTTTTTGCTCCCTTAATTTTTTTGAGTAGTGTATTATCTGCCTAAATTGATAGTTAAAGTCAAGCCATCATTTTTGTTCTTTACTATCGAAACCAGATAAATTTTCGTGGACCCCCACATTCAACTTGTGGGGACCCCCATTTCTTTATCTCGCCAACGTAGACCCCTGTTAAGTCTCCCATGGACCCCTGGGGGTCCACCTGGACCACTTTGGGAATCACTGCTCTAGATAATAATAAAACAATACAGGTTATAAAACAATAGGTACCTGATTGGTTGTAAAAGTTCCACTGACACATTTAGTACGTAGGGCCAAAAATCTTGTAACTTCACTGTAGGTTTCAAAGAATTTGTCATTCACCGTATTCATACAGCGGTGATAGCGCATCGCTTTCCCCACGGATGAATTCAGATACAGATATGAACGTCTTCCTCGACAATACAGCATGATGTGGTGACGTCCACAAGCGCGAGACTACTTCGGCACAAATATGTTGATTTATGCCGAAGTCTCACTCTTCGATACGTCACCCTTGTTTAACCAATCGGACCCATAAGCTTGTTTTCAAGCTAGTTCCACACAAGAGGCCCGAGGAAATAAATCCCTCGGCGCATGTGTCATTTTTGGAAATGCTGTGGAGGGTCTTTTTAAAGAAAGGAAGGAGGAGAAGTTCTGGGAAGGAAAAAAAAGAAGGAGAAAAAAAAGTTCTGGGAAGGACCCACCTATGAAGGGTGGTTAGGAATCTGGGGTCAATGTGTCCAGGAGTGACGGACGTACGAATCCATCCCATCATATGTGCAAGGCGGTGCGGGGGGTCGAGAGCTGTAGTCCGCCTGTGGAGGTCTCGGTTAGGTCTCCCTCAACCAGTCTCTCCCGATCCGGCCCGCCATGCATTAGGTGGGTAAACATATTCACCACCAAGTAACCAAACGTAACGAACCACTTGGGGTGACCTATGGCGGAGGTGTTCGTTATCCAATAAACGGTTCCCTTACGGAATCTAAGTGTTATATTTTAACAAAGCAATATATTTACTCGTTTCTAACGAATAATAGTCATACCTAGAATACAATCAAGATTTTCCATTGAAGCAAAATATGCATTTTTTTAAAAAGTTATTTTTTTATGAATTCTTTCAATGTTTGATATGTAAGAAAGTTCATACGGAGCTTACTTTATACATCTCGACTTCAATCCACTTAGTACTACACTACAGTGATAATAGTGTAATCCTCAGTGTACACGTACACCGATTACGGCGATAGATACAACATAATTTCAGGTTATGAATTTAAGAGATATTTGTACAATCGATGTGTATCTTTACTTGCAGTATAAAATTATGTGTATCTTTCGAGTGACATCCCTTACACGCAGATTTCATGAAGTTTATAAATATAAATTCCAATTCCTATGGCTATGACCACAATAGAGAACTCCGGTCCAATTTTTTTTATTTTTTTTTTATTGAATAATGACCTTCTAACTTATATAACCGCATTTTTTTAGAGTTAGTTTTAATAGTTAAAATAATTATCAAAGTTTTAATTTTTCAAGATCCCCGAAAACCACCGTATGTGTAGCGAATCGTGTGACGTCATAACTCCTGAAAAGTTACTATAAGATCGGGCAATCAGCTGATCAACTGGCGCCATTTTGAAATTCGGTGTTCGAAGTATTCTCCCTAGAGTAGTAGCATTACTATTTTTTTGTGCAGAAGTTTTTTAATATTTTCAGTAATAGAAATAAACTAAAAAAAGATACCTTTATTTTTGAAACTGAAATATTTAGGCCTACATAATGTTTCAATAAACACAACAACTAAATCTCTATAAACAGTATGTAAATAAACGAATAAATTAATAAATTAATACGATGGCTTGTGTCATACCTACATTCCCATACAATGACTTTACGGTGACATCACGATACGACGATCAGTGACGTCACCACTAAACATTTTAATACTACCAACTTGACGGCGTGTTTCTAGGACCCGATTAAAAATGGGCTTTTTGATTTTTTTTAAAAACTCTTTGTTTAATATTATTTAATAATATTAAACATTACGTATACATTCAGAATCAGCGTTTATTGGTCTATATGAACATATTTTTTTAAAGTCATAATATTTTTCACTGGAGTTCCTTGTTGTAAAAATTTTCGAGAAATTTATTCGCTTGACCACGCCTTGTCCTCCCGGGACTTTCCAAATTTATTTCTCCGTCCACCTGCAAGTTAAACTCCTCACCCCTATCCTCGTTCATATGCTGTACGTGTCCAGATAATGTAAGTTAACATATCTTAATATTATCTTCGAGCTTAGTCTTTTCAGATCTCCTCATTTGTAATTCAGTCACGGTTTTACCAGACAAGCGCCTCGGGTCTCATTTCATTAAGTCTATTTTCGTCCCTTCACCGCCAATCCAGCTTTTCTTCCATGCTTAATGGTTGGTACCAGAATATCGTTGTGGACCGCTGGACTAATTTCTTTATTAACTAATTATTAGTGCCCACCTTTTTCGATTACCTCCTCACCGGAAGCCCCGAGAAAAACTTCTTCTCGTGGCCTATTTCATCTTTTGCGATGCTGTGTGAAGGGTATTTTTAAGAAAGGAATGAAAATAAGTTCTGGAATGATAAATGGGCCGGGCTACACTGAGTGTCTACCACTCTGGAACGTGCCACAAACATGCTGCATATTATTTTTAAAATAATTAATTGTAAAATAAAGCAAATCAATCAAACAAAATTTACTTGCGCACGCCACGACCCTAGTCGAGACTTAGCCATTATTTTTTTTTAGCTTGCACTGGTTTTCATGCTTACCCTCACCCTTTCAACACAGCATATCTCCATAGTTACACTTTGCATATATAGTGGACCCGCGATAATCCGACAAACGTTTTGCAGGGCGATGTCGGATTATCGTTTAACGTTTTTTTTTCCATAGGCTGCTCCTTAGATACGGCTCTCAGAAGTAAGTGTTTTCTTGTAATCTTGTTTGACAAACTGAATAATATTCTGATCCTGATGTGTCGTATTACAGGGAGTGCCGGATTAGCCAGGGGCCGAATTACCGCGGGTCCACAGTAAATAATTAAAAAAAATATATTATGACCGAGCAGTTCCCATACGGCATTATCCAGAATAATCCGGAATAAATGACCCGCTAACTGCTCTCAGGTCTCATAAAATATTCCTTGAGGTTTTGTGTGAATGTAACATAAGCCTTCTAATGTACAAAAAACAAAATTGACTCGTAAACACCAACACAACATTTTTAAAAACGTCACAAGTACAAGAACATTGTACAAGACAACATAAAAATTTTACACTAAAATAGTAAAGACTGACAGCCTTACTAAAAACGTAAAAAGCGAAAATTATATATAATTTAAATGTGTGACAAAAACTCCGCTTAACGGTCGTGAAGTGTTTTTTTTAATAAGACTGTGGAGAGTGGTAAGAGAAGCATAGGTTCGCGAGGGTATACTCTAGGGTGGATCAGAACTGTATGGGAATCTTGTTTTGATTTGTCTAATAGTGATAAAAGGGTGTTAAATGGAGATATAAAATCACGTATTTTTTTTTAATAATTCTTGGATATCACCTTCCTCCTCCGGATTGACTTTGAAATTTCACATAATAGAGAAAAACCCACCCTTGTTAAATCTTAAAAAATGTTAGAGAAACCAATAAAAATGAACTATTTTTAATAAAACACGAAATAGAGGGAATATTTTGATTTATTTATTAAAAAATATATGAATATAATTCAAATTATCTCAAGGCAGTGTATTCAAATACCAGCAAAATACTTCTTACTCTCAAATTTCGGTATTATTTTGCGTGACTCAATCTTGGGACTTTTTGTAAATAATTTCATAAAAATATACTGTATTTGCTATGGAAGATTACAAAAAATCTGGTTTAAACGATTCACAGTAACTTTTATATACACTAGATACCTATACAGGGTGTCCGGGGGTAAAGTGCATTAACTTCGGGAGGTGATTCTACATGATGTTGTAAGTAAAAAGGATAAATAACTTTTTTCGAAATTCCAACTTTTAGGGGTAGTTTTGTGGTAAAAACGTAAAATTTGACCGGCGTGCGCGGCCAGCTTTATTATTTTCCGCTGTTATGATACGGGCCAGTCACCACCATTTATTGTTGCCACGATAGTGTCCGGCAGGCTCCCGGCAAGTAACATCGTACCTCACACTAAGGATTTTTAGTAGGTAGATCTTTTCGTATGGGAAAAAAAAGGTTGGAATTTCGAAAAAAGTTATTTATCTTTTTTACTCCTACCATCGTGTAGAATCACCTCCCGAAGTTAATGCACTTTACCCCCGGACACCCTGTATATAACCCCTTAATATGAAAATTTTCAAAACTTTGAAGTGAATCCGGAGGGAAAAGATCGTATCAGAAATTTTAATCACGTCGTTTTGAACCCATTTGGCACCCTTTTATCGCACTTAGAATTAAAAAATAACACTTTTTTAAATGACCACCTCAGTAAAGGTACATATTTGCAATCTCCTTCCTAACTATATCTCCTTAACTATATCTGACTAGGCAAGGACAAGGACGACCCAAAGTGAAAACCAAAAACAATGTTAAAAAAGCAGAGTGTGCAATTCACACGCGTGAAAACTTCAGAAAACTAGAGTAGACAAGAGTGATGAGACTACTCGTACGAAGCACTTTTTTCATCAATATGACGGATGATTTATTCCATATTTTTGTCGTCAAGTTCCAGTGCACCTTTTCCTTTACATTTGGTCATCTTATTAGTATTTGTTTCCTTCTTCGGAGTCGCTAGATGTCGCTTTCTTTTGTATTTTCTTTGCCTGTTCATTTTGGAGTGGTTTGAATATTGGATATTGATTTAAAAAAAAATTTTTTTTTGGATTACGTAGTATTCGACCCCAATGTCTGGCCGCCAAGGTTCGTCAAGCGCTTTATACCACTAAACCAGGGTTTCCCAAACATTTTCTGCAAAACACTTTGCAAACCGGTAAATTTTAACGGAACTTGGCTTATTTTTAGGTTGCGTAATTACAAAAGTAAAAAAAAAATATTAAAAAGGTACTAAACACTTTTTGTTTCAAGTCAGAGTCACTAATTTAATCAATTAGATTTCCATATTCACTTTCACTTTAACCTACTGATTTAGCCGTCACCGAAAATGGATTCCGAACACAGGAATCGTCATAACTCGTTTTCGGAAAATATTTGTTTTCAAGTTATGTAGGTTTCCTAAAAATTCTTTGGAAACCACTTCATCCACTTTAAAATGTAATTTAATTCATTCAAACATTCACGTAAGGCAGGAAAACAATCGAAATGATTAGATTGAATGGGTGAAATTCAAAATTGTAATTTTTTACCAAAAGATGCAATTTTCACTCTCGTATTAAAATTGTTTTAGTTTTTCCTTGTAATAATAAGTGATCTTTATTGCACTTGTTAAAAATATCTGCCAGATATCAAAGTTGAAATATAAATATATGCATGTTACATTAAATGAAATTCCCCAATTCAGGTTCAGCCGATCACTGGTGATCCGCGGAACATAGTTTGGGAAACCCTGCACTTGACCAAAGGAGACTTGCGTGGAACCGTGGCATTATCATATTATATTGGAACCGAGTACCCGTGAAATATTTTATTGCTATTTCATCCTCTCGCACGCTAAATCCCATGGATGTATGTGTTTTGTGTTTGTCTCTCTTTAGTGTCGCTCGCTTCCTTTTCATCGAGTTTCAAATCACAACGGTGCTAAAGAAGTTTTCACTTCAAAAATATATTTCTGAAATCTCTTCAAGATCATTCAATTTACACGGACCGTTAAATCCACTAACCTTTAATATATTTAACCCATTTCAAATACCGGCGACCTTTCACCGCACTCTGTTCCTGCGGGACACCCGGTACTTATCCACCAAGTGTCCTATATTTAGGAAAATCAATTCTGGGAAAGCAATTAGATAGTCGTTCGTGAGTCAGTGAAAATAAAATCATATTTCAAATCAACGTACGCAGATCATTAGATCACTGTAATTGAGTTGTAAATCGCTAAGGTATGCGTTCTACGCCCGTGAACATAAATTGTTTTGGTAAATTGTTAAATGGAACATAAATGCTTCTCGGATGTTTCTGTATGAAAAACGAATATATATGTTTAATCTATGACGCGTTTGATCATAAGAGAGGGTTTTCATCACTTAATTCCATATTTCATGTTAATTCATAGGTAATGATTAAGAATGGTAAAATGTGTATTTGACTAAAATGCTGAGTTATGAATATTGCCTAATTAATCAACTCAACTCAACATTTCTTTGGAAAGTCATTAAAAGCTATGAAAAAAAAATTTAAATAGCTTATACCAATTTTTTTCACCATTTTTAATGACTTTTCAAAGAAGGTTCTGAGATTTCATTCTGAGTTGCCCAGTCGCCCTAATTAATACGATTTTATAAAATACTAGCTGATCCGGCGAACTTCGTACCGCCTCAGAATCAAAAACTGTTGTCAACTTATTAGCTGAATTGATCTAAATTGTTTCTCCCTGCGTATACCATACCTTGATTTAAATTGTTTCTCCCTGCGTATCCTTTCCCCTCTCGCGTTCCCTCTCCCTCTCCCCACTCCACTTCTCCCCTTCCCCCGTCCCGCTAACCCCCCTTCCTGAGTTCCTTTCCCCCCTCCCCCCTCCACGGTTCACAGTTCAATATTATACCCCTTACAATATTGCTGCAGTTCTTTCAAAATAGGAGAATTCGTTCCATACAAAATGTATGGGGAAAATAATTTTCTTCGGAGTGGAACACCCTTTACTTTTAGGGGTATGAAAAATAAATGTTGGTCGATTCTCAGACCTACCAGATAAGCACACAAAATTTCATCAAAATTGGTCCAGCCGTTTCGGAGGAGTATGGTAACAAACACCGTGACACGAGAATTTTATATATTAGATATATATTTTTTATGTTTTTTATGTGAATACCTCACAAGACTCCCAACTGCTCCCTTTGGAGCCAGTGAGACTATGGCATCCTCAGTTGGGGGTACTTTGTGAGGCGAAGTTATGTGGGGAGGGAAGGAGATGGGAAAGAGGAAGTTGTAGAAAGAAATAATATTTTATTACATAAAATATTTACTACGATGTTGATCGTCGTACATTTAAGTTGGTTATCGTACTTTAAACCTGAAAACAATAACTCTTTTTTAAACCTGAAAACAATAATTTTGTAGTCAAACGCTTGGAGCCAGTGAGACTATAGCATTCCCAAATGGGGTACGTTGTGAGGCTGAAGGTGGTGCGTAGGCTAAAAAGATGGGGTAGAGGAAGGTGGAGAAGTATCTAGCTATTCAGATCTATTCACAAAACAAGGCTAAAGTCACTTCAATCAACGTTTCAATTCTGAATGGTGGTCTTACAACTAAAGTTATACTGAGAGTATCTTCCATTCAGGAACGTGCTGAAAAAACACCATATATTATTTTCAAATGATTAAATTGTAAAATAACACAAATTAATCAAACAAAATTTACTTGCGCACGCCGGGATTTGAAGCCGCGACCTCCGGATCGCTAGTCGAGAGTTTTATCCCTCGACCACAGATGCCGCCAAATATGGTACGTGACAATTTATAATATTATTATGGAATATTCAGAGTCAGAGTATAAGATTATTATTATAATTTGATTATTATTTTCTTTAAAATATCAATTTTAAAGCAGATACTAACTTTTGATAATGTAATCCAGTGGTTTTCAACCTGTGGTACGCGTACCCCTGGGGGTACGCGGAGCCAAATTGGGGGTACGCAATAACGTGGCACGCATGCAGAATCACTGGTTAAAATGCTTGAAGTCTGTTACACTCTGTTTAAAATTGCACCACTTAATTGTATTTGGGTGACTTGATTGTTAAATTCGTGTAATAATTTACAAATGAAACACGTCTTTCATTACACGTGTAAAAAAGATAGATCGAGGGTTTTTTTTTTACATGAATACCGCACAAGAGTCCCAACTGCTCCCGTCTGGAACCAGTGGGACTATGGCATCCCCAATTGGGGTATGTTGTGAGGCTGAAGGCAGTGTGGAGGGGAAGGAGATAGGAAAGAGGAAGGTGGGGAAGTACCTGGCTATACAGATCTGATCACCAAACACGGCAGAAGCCATTTCAAGCAACGTTTCAATTCTGAATGGTGGTCTTACACCAGGGCGATACTGAGAGTATCTTCCACTCTGGAACGTGCCGCAAATATACTATATATTATTTTAAATGAATAAATTGTGAAAAACACAAATTAATAAAATAAAATTTATTTGCCATGCCGGGACTCGATCCCGCGCCCTTCGGAATGCGAGTCAAGCGCCTTACCGCTGCACTTCGCCGGCCGTCAGCGATTGAAAGCGGTAAAGGTTGAAGACCACTGAGGGTATGGGGAACAAAAAAATTGTAGTGAGAGACAAGGGGTACGCCGGCTCAAAAAGGTTGAATTAATAAAATAAAATTTATTTGCCATGCCGGGACTCGATCCCGCGCCCTTCGGAATGCGAGTCAAGCGCCTTACCGCTGCACTTCGCCGGCCGTCAGCGATTGAAAGCGGTAAAGGTTGAAGACCACTGAGGGTATGGGGAACAAAAAAATTGTAGTGAGAGACAAGGGGTACGCCGGCTCAAAAAGGTTGAAGACCACTGATGTAATCAATACAAATGAAATCAATTTTATTAAAAACTAGCAAGCTCCCGGCATACGTTGCAATGCCATAGTCAATGAAATAAATTATTTCTCCCTGCGTGTCCTTTCCCAAGCGTCACCGTTCCCCTCCCGCATCCCCTTTCCCTCCCGCGTTCCCCTTCCACCTTCCCCGCCTACCCTCTCCCCTCTCCCGCTCACCCGTCCCGCTAACCCCCCTCCCGCGTTCCATATATTTAGTCCCAGTACATTCAGTTTTCAAACAGCTTGCTTGCCACCTACTACAATATTTTTATTCAAATTTTCATTTTTCATAATATTCATTTTTGTTATTATAAGAAAAATCAGTCTAATTTGGTACCTAACATAGGTACCTATTTAAAATATCTATAATTTAAAAAATTCATTGACAATAATTCTTTTGTTAAAAAAAACAGCTGCCTGCTAAATTCACATTCATCAAACGTGCGAAGTTAAAATAGTCGTTAAGTATTCTGAAATTATCCAATTTTCAGCGCAATTTTCTTTCGAACCTTCTACAAAGCATTAGAAAACTTTAAAAAAAGATGAATGAAATAGGTAAAGTTGTTCTGAAGTTATGGTAAAGAAAACAAGGATTCATTTTTATATTATATATAAATGTTATTTATATAAGTGAGTAAATTTTTTACAGTGAGTAACTTAAACCCTGTTCCACCTGAAATGAAATAAGGTTTTTTATTTATATTTATTGATCATTACTTTCTTTGACGAAAGTATTGTGATATCGTGAATTTTCTCAATTCTATTAATTACAATTCATTTCCAAAAACCAATGTCAAAATACCTACCAATGTAATATAATGCAGTTTTCTTGTTAAATTTTAAGGCTTGCATCTTCCACAACCTCGATGCGTTGACCCATTTATATGACTTTTACGGAAATACCATACCGACAAAGAGGTGTACCTACATACAAAATAATGCATATTTTTCAAGAAAACCAGCATAGATAGTTCCACGTACACGTACATGCGTTAAACGGTTATTTAGCGTCAAGTTTAATGGGCCATGAGAAAAATACGAGTGTTAATAATAAATTCCACTTTAAATGAGAAAACTGAATATGCCTTGAAACAGGAGAATGATTGAAAAGTGATAAGTTTTTTTACATTAGCTCCATACAGGAGGCCCTGAGGAAATTTGAGGAGGATTTTTTTGAGGAAAGTAAGAAGAGGAAGTTCTGGGAAGGAAATACGAGTAGGTAGAGGGGTGGGGATTAGATGTGAGCATGTATGCGATGGTTTCTCTATACTTGAACTCCGCAGGTTTTTGCTGCTGGTGGCATTATATCTATATGTATGTATGACCGCTAAGCGTTGCTTAACCATTCATCCGATTGCCATGAAATTTGGGGATTTGATGTGTGCATGCCCGCGATGGTTTATATATACAATATATAAAATATGAAATATCTAAATGGTTATGCATAAATAAACTCAAATTAAATGTAAATAAAAGTAAATTCATGGTATTAGGGAAAAAACAAAATGAACTTATCACCCTAAATATAGACAATCAAAATATTGAAGAGGTAGAAGAAATTAAATATTTGGGAATCATAATCGATAATAAGTTAAAACTTAACTCTAACTTTGAAATGCTAACTAAAAAAATTGCCAAAAAGATTAATTTCTTAAGTAGGATAAAGGGAAAATTAGACATTAAAACTAGGAAATTGGTCTATAACACAACTGTAGCATCCCATCTGAATTATTGCTCAAGTGTAATCTTTCTGAGCAATAAAACACAAATTAAAAGAATGGAAATAATTCAGAACAGAGGCTTGAGATCTATATTGTGCTGTAGCAGATATACAAGGATAAAAACCATGCAACGCCAACTCAATATATTAAATGTGTGGCAAAGATTAGTTTTCAATACCCTAGTTTGTTAATACCCTTATTTATAAGTTAAAAAATAAAATGTTACCAGATTATATGTTGAATAATGTTAGAATCAACAGTACAGTTCATTGTTATCCTACGAGAAACTGCAACGATTTTAGGCTTCCTAAAACAAATTTATCGGGAACACAAAATAATATTTATTATAAAGGTTTTAAAATGTTCAATGAACTCCCTGTAAATGTTGATGTGGCTAAAAGTCTTGCAGTTTTTCGTGGATTATGTCTTAATGTTGTAAAGTCCAAATTTTAGTCAGTAGGTAGTAAATAATATTGTAGTAGTCATAGAAAAGATAACATTAGATATAAGATGTCAAATTTTATATCTAAATAAAATATACAATAAAAAAAAATAAAAAAAATAGTGAGTTCTGGCATCATGTAATTATGCATTGCTAACCTTTCATCCGATTGTGATGAAACTTTGGGGATTTGATGTGTGCATGCCCGCGATGGTTTTTGTTTATAATTGTGAGCTCTGGCATCATGAAATTATGCATTACTAAACCGTTCATACGATTGCCCTGAAACTTTGAGGATTTCATGTGCGAATCCTCTCGATTCTTTCTTTCTGTATAAAATAGTGAGCTCTGGCATCATGAAATTATGCATTGCTAAACCGTTCATCCGATTGCGATGAAACTTTGGGGATTTAATGTGCGCATGCCCGCGATGGTTTTTGTATACAATAGTGAGCTCTGGCTAAGAATCTCGGGGTCAACGTGTCCAGGAGTGACGGACGTACGAATCCATCCCTCCAAACGTGGTGCAAGGCGATGGGTCGAGAGATTTCGGTTGGAGAAGATAAAAGACCTCCGTCAAACAGTCTCTCTCGATCCTTCCCACCACACGGCAGGTGTGCAGACGCATCGGCCGTCGACTTGGACAAACCTAACCGCATGAACCCGGACAACCCTGTAAATCACCAAACGTTGCGAACCACTTGGGGTGACCTATGGCAGAGATGTTATCCAATAAATGGTTCCCGGGGCGGCGGTACCCAAACCCGCCTCTGAAATTGAAAATATGTGTATGAGAAATCCAAGTACCCGCATTCATATTAATATTTTTAGCGGCTGCGCGGCCTTTTTCATACAAAATTCGTATTTGCATTTGAGGCCAAAATAACTACTTACCCAAGCTGTAAAATTGTTTTTTTTAATCAAAAGTGTTTTAAATTACAAAATAAAGGCTAAATTTCAGATCATCAAAGATTCAACTTTTCATGATCTTAGAGGCAACTTTGAACTTTCTTTGTGAATTAGTGGTATTTTTTTAGAAAATAATCTTATCCTGCGTACTATGTGTGAATATTTAAAAAAAATTAAACATTTTAAAAAAGTGTTTTATGTCAAATTTTCAATTTAAATGCATTAAATTTGAACTCATCAAAATGCTTTTCTTAAATTCATATTTCATTATGCTTACATAGCTGGTAGGGCAAGTGAAAAAAAATATTTATTTATTTATTTTAGGAAAATCAACAGTTCACAATTGTATTAAATTATACATGTATAATTTACCTAACTGAGAAACCAATTATAGATTTTCTCATTATACTATTATCTAGTGTATCTAGAAATTAAACAGTACTCTTACAACAAAGTCATTAATACCATTACATAATATATCATTACATTTATGCAGTTTTGTACTCATTTAATACATTTTTGAAACACATTTGATAGAGCTTTTTATATTTATTTCCGTCACAGTTGAAAATATCATCTCTGAAGAAGAGAAAGTTATTATATGTTGAACAGAGTCTTATAAGGCAAGCATTTTGGTTTGAATCTGTTTTACAGTATTTTTCTAAAAAATATACGAACTAGTGTGCCGTGTAGGTATTTTCAAATCTATTCTGTTCAATAATTCAGATTTTACATAGTTTTATATTATACTAGCTGGTCCCGGCATGCGTTGCTATGCCATTTAATAAAGAAATTGTTTCTCCCTGAGTGTCCTTTCCCATTCGTCCCGTTCCCCTTCCGCCTTCCCTTCTTCTCCTGCGTCCTCTTCTCCTCTCGCGTTCCCACTCCGTCTCCTCCACCTTCCCTCTCCCCACTCCACTCCTCCCCCTTCCCCCGTCCCGCGAACCCCCTCCCGCGTTCCTCTTCCACCTTCCCCACCTTCCCTCTTCCCTTTCCCGCTCCCTCGTCCCGCCAACTCTCCTCCCGCGTTCCATATATTCAATCCCAGTACATTCAGTTTTTAAACAGCCCGCGTGCCACCTTTTACAATTTTTATTCAAATTTCCATTTTTCATGTATATTAAATTTGGTACCTAACATAGGTACCTATTTAAAATATCTAAAATTCTTGATTCGATTCAAACTAAAATTAGGGGAGTACCTACTTTAAATAAATTTATCAACTTTTTTCAAAAATAGAATCCTGATTGAACAATCATTCATTGTTTTGCAAAATGTCATTCTCTAACACGCGAACTGTCAAACGTGCGATGTTTTCTGTTATTATCTAATTTTCTGCGCAATTTTCTTAATTTTTCTCTCCGTAAGAACCATCCTCGTACTTCAAGGAATATTCTAAAAAAAGAATTAGCGAAATCGGTTCAGCTGCTCTCGAGATTTGGGCTTACCAACACATTTAGCGATTCATTTTTATATTATAGATATAGCTTTATATTTTTATTTCATTAACTCTCAAATAATTGCCAAATTTGCCTCTAAAATCATGAAAAATATGTAGAATCTTTAATGGTCTATATATTATTATTTAATTCATATGCTTAGATACTAGATATTTGCCTTACCTTTTGATCAAAAAAATATTTTTTGTTCATATGAAGCAGATACTTCGTGATGTGACATTGCAATTTAAAATAAAACAATAACTTTGTAAACACCACTTTTATTTTATATACTTTACGCCGACCGGGTTTCTCTATAACCGTAGCTTCTTCAGGCCGTAGCCATAAACACTAACAGTAAGGTAGTTAATAACCAACTAAATTTAAATAAGAGTCCTATACTAAGATTGTTCCCTATTGACAAAGAACACTCTCGTTTCCTTCCCAATTCTCCATCTACACTTAAGCCTTCTTCGTCCTTCACTTGAGGAGTCCAGCCCATTTTGTTAATTCATATATTTTTTTTACATTAACTCCAGACAGGAGGCCCTGAGGAAAATAATTTCCCTCGGGGCCTATGTCATCTGGGATGCTGTGTGGAGGGTCTTTTTGAGGAGAGGAAGGAATGAACATTGGTCTTGAAGAGACCCATGTTGTAGGAAGGAGGAAACACAGAGGCCGGCAAATCATTCCATAGCCGAGCTGTTGAACACAAGAACGAGTCGAAGAAACGACCCGATCTCATGTGACAAATGTCAACCGTGTACAAATGTTGGGCACGCGTTTGGCATGTTTCCCGACTATGCACCGGTGCCGAAAGGATCAATGATGCTAGTTCCTCCGGAGCATCTTCCATTGAAATACCGGTAGAACAAGGATAGCATTCCCACCCGACGCCTGTGCTCTAAAGATTGTAGTCCGTCTGTTAAGATGGGAGAATCTATGAAACGGACCGCCCGTTTGTGCACATAGTCGAGGGTATTTTTCAGGTATTTTGGAGCTCCAGACCAGAGGTGGCTGCCATATTCAACCGTGGGGCGCACTTGTGATTTGTACAGGGTTAGCAGTTGTGTACTATTAAAGTATCTGCGGGCCCTGTACAGTACGCCCAGTTTTTGGGAGGCTAACTTTACTCTGGCTTCGATGGAGCCGCGATACCTGAGCTGGTCATTTAGGGTTATAGGGTCATATATTGATGCCCTGAAGAAGCTACAGATGTAGCGAAACCCGGTCGGCGTAAAGTATATAAGGGAACGTACCCATACTACGTGACCAACTTTTTGCAATTTTTAACCCCCCCTCGGTGACCAAAAACCTAAGCCCGCCGCCGCTCATTTGTACCAAGCGTGACATTTAGAAGACCCCCCTCCTAAACGTGTCACGTAGTATGGGTAAAATAAAAGTGGTGTTTACAAAGTTATTGTTTTAATTTAATTATTTAAAAAAAAAAATTATTCAGTTTAAGTATTTTGTATGAAAGGGTCCGCGCAGCCGTTCCTCCTAATATCACCTATCATAGTTAGTTTTAACCACTTTTATTTAAAAAAAAAAAAAAAGTGGTAAGTAAGCTATGTATTTTATTAATTTGGAAGAAGAAAAAGTTATTTAGTTTCAAAGTTGGAAATTTATCGAATTCACTCCTATTTTATGATGCATTCCTTTGTATACATTACAAACTTTGGTACATTACTTGGCAATGGATGATTTAAGGATAGCGTTTATCGCAAAAACCTAATAAACCTAAATCTTCGAATTTACATTTGTGCGTTTATTACTTACTATATGTATCTACTATTTACCTTCCTTATCTAAAATATTGGGCTTATCGACATTACCGTTGACAACGTCAGCCCACTCACAACTTAACCAATATTAAAAAAAGATAATTTATTCCGTATTTCTAATTATAAGCACCACGCTGTTACGCTTTTAAAGCCACCCAATAATACTCTAAAGCTGGAATAAGGTGAAAGTGTTATTTATATCAACACGTTTTATTTTCACCAACGTGAAACCCTCCCTTCTCCCTTGTCTCTGAGCTAAAATAGGCAATCGGTCTGAGAGACTCACCTGCCTTAAATGGAGGATTGAAATCGCGGAGTGCAGGCGGCAGGTGAGAATACTGTGTCTACCGTCTATTTGATCACGTAACTGGCTTCATTGATCACTCCGGCACCTGTTCACAGTCGGGAAACACGATGATCGAGGTTCCAGCACTCGAATTACAGTATTCACGATTGACACTTCACACTTGAGCCGCGGCATCCCGAATTTCTATCGATTTATTACATATTTTCCTTAAACACTTTAAAGCTCTTAATAAAATATATGTTATTTTTGAAAATAATATCTAGAATGGGGACGTTCCTTACGCCGAAACGCAAATTATATGAATTTCCCTCCATAGACAAAAATCAGAAATTATGCCCTGAAAATTATTATAAACACGTTTTATTCACTTATATGCATGAAAAAATTCACAGTGTTTCTTTAAATGCTATTTTAGATTTTCCTCACGAGATTTTCGCTCTATTTTAAACGAGTCGTTTTTTATTAAACATTTCCACAGTTTTCAATTAAATTTTATCGTTTTTAGTGTTAGCGCGCTCTCTCTAACATTCGTATTTATATATCTCTCCATCTTCTTTTTTTGAGCGGGTATACCGCGTTTTAAAAGGGGTAATTTTTCATTGTCTTGATCGACCTGCCAACTTTTGTGTTTCAAACACCCTATAATATGGCTGTCCCATTTTAATATACTTTAAAAGTAGTACAACATCCCCTCAGGTAAATCTGAAATGGTAAATAATATTAAATAAATATGTCGTGTTTGAGCAACGTTATACATAACATATCATTGGCTCCCACACTTAAGAGGGATAGCTGCGCGGCCTATATCATACAAAAGTTATATTTGGATGTTGGCCAAACTCAATATTTGTTTTATAATCTAAATGTGTGGAAAATATCTAATAGGTACTGATATATACTACTTTATTTATATATGTTTTAACTTATAAAATATAGGCCATTAGAAATCTATCTGTGAGTTAATGCATATATTTAAAAAAAATAATAATAATTTTCCTTACCCTACTACGTTAGTACTCGTATAATAAAATATTAAATATTAAAACTACAAATTTTCAAAAAAGCTTTCTGATGGTCCTAAATTTACATTACAAACGTCCAATTTGAAACAAGAAAAAAATCGTACATGAATTTAAAATTTCGACCCAAAATGCTTTTTACGATATTTATTTTATATTTTCATCACGAGTTGGGTAAGCTTATTTTATAAGTTATTACCATCAACTCCCAAAAAATGTCATACTTTCCTCTAAAATCGTGAAGATTTGCATTCTTTAATGGCCCATATTTCATCATTTAAAACACGAATAAATAAAGTAGCACATACACGTAGGTATTAGATATTTCCTAAACCTTTTGATAGAATTTTCGGTTTGGTCAAGTATTTTGCCCGAATCCAAATTTAAGTTTTGTATGAAAAAGGCCCCTCCTCCGCCCGTTACGGCAACAACTACCCGTTTGAACCCACTTCTTTCAGACGAAATGACATAATATTTACATTTCATTGAAATACAAAATTTGTTCCCTAATATTGGTTTCTGGTGCCTCCTATTATTTACAAATAATATTATATTCCCAGAAAAAACCTATTCCTACCCTAATTGGAATAATAAAATAAATATCCAAAATGTTTTTTAAAAAAAAACGAACTGATTCAAATTCGAGTTAAAAAAAAAAGCAACGGGTGAAAATCACCTAAATAAAGAAGTTAATCGGAACATAATATTACAATGTCCTATCAAATATTATACTTCCGTTTGTTTTCAATCCTCCGTACTATTCCTTCTTATTTTGTTACTTTCCGCCCCATCACTAAATAAAATCTTATTTAAAATAAAAATAAAAAGATTTTTTGTTTTTTTCCTCAGTATCTAGAGCGAATAAAAGCCTCGTTTTCCAAATTCTGGTATAACTGGCTCTGCGTGCAATATAAATACATTTGCACCAATGGTTTTTCAGGCGATTGCCATTTTTATATATTGAAAGGTGATTTTTATAAACCTTAACTTCTTTCTTCCAATTTTTAAGAATTGAATATATTTTGAAGAAGTTGTGAATGTATTTTGTTAATGTATAATTTTTATAGTAAAATGAAATAATTCAACTTTGTATAAATCCAACCGGTTTCGGAACAAACGTTCCTTCGTCAGGGAAAGCTTATACAATAAGCTTTATAAGATGTATAAGCTTTCCTGACAAAGGAACGTTTGTTCCGAAACCGGTCGGATTTGCGCATCATATAAGTGGTTTATACAAAGTTGAATTATTTCATTTTTCTATAATGGATAACCATAAAGTAATAGCTACATTCAAAAATATAATTTTTATGTTATTCTTTTAAATTTTAAAATATTAATATTTTTAGTAGACAGTTACATTTTGTTATTTTCAGTGAAATACTCCCGGGCAAATGCGCTGACCACTGCGCGATACATAAACATAGCAGCCAATAAAGTATGCGTTAAGAAAATGAAGATAGTGTGGGTGGTTCTTAGTCGAAGTATGATGCAGTTAACAATGACCGAATCGAAAATCGACACCTTCGTGCGTCGATATTCGATTCGATATCGAAAGCGAAAGGTCCTGGGTTCGAGTCCCAGAGGTGCAAATATCTTTTTCCCATTTTTCTGTTTCCAGATTTTGGATTGAGTTTCGCTAATATTGTCTTCATTTAATTTTTAAAAAAGATAATTTTAACGTACGACACTTTTTTATGGGATGTGCAATATATCTATACAACAATACTCTTTTGACAGTGTAAACATATTTCGATCTACTCCCGTCAAAATTAAACTTTTAAATTATTTTGTGTGAATTATTGCACACAAACATCATAAAATATTAAAAAGCAGCAATTATTTTCTAATAAAATAGTGCTTTTCATTGCAAGTGTCTGTGAACTGTGTTAACAGAAGCAAAAACAAATCAACATAACCAAACATTGTCAAGCAGTGATTAGTTCCAAATACTTCAACGTTTCACAATGGATGTGCAAAATTTCATCTCCAAAGCAGAAGTAGCAGTCAATGCCCTAAATAAGGTACTTTTTGATCCAGCCAACAAATTTAATAAGGATCAAATTTCTAAAATTTCTCCAATTGCATGTGAAATTTTAAACGCCATAAGTAGCATGTCTTCAGCTGTAGCATCCAAAACTGCTAGCTTAGAAGGTGAACTGCGTGCATACAAGGATATAAGAGCAAATTCTTCTCAAAATAACTTCGGTATTTGCGAGGCGATTTCGGAAATGAATGAGCAACAAGTGCGCTCCAAAAATATAATTATTTGCAATGTGCCTGAAAGTATTAAAACGACAGAAGTCAGCAGAATCTTGGATGACCAGGCAGCTGTCACCAGTATAATCAGTGAAATCGACAAATCAGCAAATGAAAATATTTCAAAATTTTATAGAATTGGAAAATTATCAAATAGCAAGCCTAGACCAATAAAAATCGAACTGGAAAACTCAATACAAACGAGAAATATTCTCAGCAAACGAGGTCTTCTTAGGAACAATGTCAGAATCTACCCCGACTCAACCCCGGCTCAACAAAAATTTCTAAAAGATCTGAGGGTTCAACTGGAAATACGAAAAGAAAATGGTGAAGATGTCACCATAAAATACATAAACTCCACTCCCAGAATTGTACCAAATCTGCCAAAAAACTAGCCAATTACAAAAATATCCAAGCAATTCCTCCTAACAATCGAACCAGAACTTTAAAAATTTATTACCAAAACGTCCGCGGACTGCGATCCAAACTCGATGACCTACGAGCAGCTCTACCTTCTCATCATCATGACATCATTATACTTACCGAAACCTGGCTAAACTCCGATATCAAGTCGACTGAACTCGGTCTTACTAATTACAAAATATTTCGTTGCGACAGAAACGTGAGATCAAGTTCCAAGTCAAGAGGTGGAGGAGTTTTAATTGCGATAAAACAGAAGTTGTCATCAAGAAAATTAACAACGAAACACAAAAACATTGAACATCTCTTTGTACAAGTAACGACTCCTCTCGAGAAAATTATATTTGGAACGGCCTATCTACCACCACTTTCTGACCCTCAAACATACAGAAACCACTGTGAAGACATCGAAACAATTTCCTCAAAATATTCTCACTCGAAAGTTGTTATCGTTGGAGATTATAACTTACCAAACCTAACATGGAAAGCAAACAACTGTGGTCTCATCACAAACGAAAGTGAAAACGATCGTGCACGTGAAGTTTTGGACACGGTAAACTTTCTAAACTTTCACCAACATAATTTTATATATAATAATAACAATCGCTTATTAGACTTAGCTTTATCAAACTATCCTAAAATATCTGTAGAACTCTCAAATGACCCACTCCTACCAATAGATAATCACCACCCTCCCCTATACATTAAATTAAATATTAAATGCGATAATGAAAGAATACCTGTACAAAGAGTCCTAAACTTTAAACGAGCCGACTTCGACTCCATTAACAGCGATCTCTCAAATACAGACTGGTCTTTTTTATCCGATGAAAACATTGATGAATCTATAGACCAACTTTATTTAAACTTTTCTAATACTATTGAATCCTATGTACCTTTTTATACACCGAGAAACTATACCTACCCGGTTTGGTTCTCACCAGAGCTTACTGCCTCTCTTCAGCAAAAAAAGAGTCAACACAAAAAATTCATACACAGCAAATCCATAAGTGATTATATAATCTTTAGCGAAACCAGGAAAAAATGTAAAGATCTTTCCAAAAAATGTTACAAAAAGTATATAACCTCTATCGAGGAGACTGCCTTTAAATCCAAAAATCTTTGGAAATTTCTTAAAAAAATAAACAATGAAAACACAGAATACCCGCCAATAATGCAAATGAACGGAACCAGTGTAAACAATACACAGGACATTGTAAACCTTTTTTCGGATTTCTTCAAAAATGTTTATGATGAAGAAACCCCAGATGACAAAATACCTGATTACAAATTTAGCAAGACTACACACTTAACGCATTGCCATATCACACAAAAACACTGCGAACAGAAATTACTTTCCTTAGACACTGACAAATCCACTGGCCCAGACAACATTCCACCAATATTCCTCAAAAAATGCTCTAATACATTATCTAAACCACTCACATTATTATTCAACCGTCTCTTGACCCTTGGACACTTTCCAGACCGCTGGAAATCTAGCTTCATTACACCTATCTACAAAAAAGGAGACGACACTAATATAGCCAATTATCGCCCCATTTGTATACAGTCAGTACTACCTAAGCTTTTTGAATCACTGGTCCTTGATGAAATCTATCCCAAATTAATAAAATTAATTGACCAAAAACAGCACGGTTTTATCAAAGGTAGATCTACCGCAACTAATTTAACAATATTTCAAAATTTCATAATACAATCTTTTGCAGAAAATAAACAAGTCGACTGCATATATACAGACTTTTCGAAGGCATTTGACAAAGTATCCCATAAACTACTAATCCAAAAACTATTTGCTCTAGGAATAAGGGATAACATGCTAAAATGGTTTACTAGCTATTTATTAAATCGTAAACTGTTTGTGAAAATAAAATCATGGATGTCGAAAGCTTTCTGGGCTACTAGTGGCCTACCACAAGGTAGTCACCTTGGCCCGGTTTTGTTCCTCATTTTCATCAATGATATAACCAATTGCTTCAACGATGTCGAGGTATTGCTCTTTGCTGATGACATCAAGCTATACAAGAAAATAACTGATGTAAATCATTGCCATATACTTCAGTCAAATATTAGTATGTTTGAAGATTGGTGCGTTCAAAATAATTTATTCTTAAATGTAGAAAAGTGCAAAACTTTGACTTTCTTCAGAAATAAAAATCCTGTTTTATTCGAATATTCCATCAATAACACAGCTTTAGAAAGAGTCACGGAAATGAGAGATCTTGGAATTATTTTGGATGAAAAACTAAGTTTCGCTAATCATATCCACCAAATTGTAAACAAAGGTATGAAAACACTAGGCTTCGTACTAAGAACAACCAAAAACTTTAATTCCATACAAGTCATTAAATTATTATATGTATCTCTAGTTAGAAGTCTAATGGAATATAACTCGGTAGTTTGGTCTCCATCTTACAAAATTCACATTAATAACATTGAGCGAATACAAAAAAAATTTCTGCGTTTTATAAATTTTAAATTAAATATCCCACTAGAAGACTTGAAATATAATTTATTATTAAATGTTTTAAAAATACACACACTAGAAGACAGACGTAAAATAAACGACTTAACATTTTTATTCAAAATACTTAACTCTAAATTTGACTGTTGCGAACTACTGCAACTCATAAACTTACGAATACCGACAGTAACTACACGACAAAATACACTATTCTACTGTAGCATTCATAAGCGGAACTACATTGCCCACTCTCCAATACAACGATTTCACACTATGGGAAATCAGTACTTAAGTGATATTGACATATTTGAAATAAACTTGGCGAAATTTGTTGATCTTTTAAAAAACTTATTATTCCAAAACTATTCCTAAACCTATCTGTTTTTCTGAAAACCCTGTATTTTTGTATTTTTATGACTTGTGTGCTTTTTATCAAATTTTATTTTTATTATTCTGTATATGTTAAATAATCTGTCATGAATCATTTGTACTACCAAAATGTAAAAGCCCATTGGGCGTTAAATAAATAAATAAATAAAAAAAAATAAATAAATATCTAATTATTATTATCTATGAATACCTATTACCTATTCCTTTATAAGAACACATTAAAAAGGTTACATCGTGTCATATAAAACTAATGCCTATTTTTCGAAGCATTTTCATTTCAAATTTCGTAAAAAGAAAGCGTTGTATCACGATGACAGACCATTTCTCATTATGTTATTAATGGGCGAGTTAAAAAATGTATTATCGGGAGTTACGTAGATTAATTAACAAGCTGTTAAAATTCACATTTATGGCAGGTAATAATGTAAGAACGCGATGTCTAATTCATGATGGCTAATAAATATGCCAGTTGTTCAATGATTAAACAAAACATCTAAAAGAATGACTTGGTCTATCGATCCGATTACAAACCGAACAATTTCTCCCAACGGTTATACAAAAATGGCGGTGTTTTCCGTGGCTATTATTAAGTTTATATGATCCATACTAATTTTATAAATGCGAAAGTGTGCGTTTATGTTTGTTTGTTTCGCTTTCACGCATAAACCACTAAACCGATTTTAAAAATTCTTTCACTAATAAAAAACTACATTATCTGCGAGTAACATAGGGTGTATGTAATGGTAAGCTCTGGCGTTATGAAATTTGTATAAATGAAAATGTGTGTATTTCATATATTTTACCGGCAAGGAGGAAAGGCAGGGGGAAGGTGGGGTTCAAAATCAAAATCAAAATCATTTATTGTACAAAATTTACATTAAGTACAAAAGGTATATCTTATAGGTACCTATGTCCTATTTCTTCCAGTTAACCTAACATGTTGTACAGATTTGAACACAAATTAAATATAAATATAAAAGTGGTGTAATACAAAGTGAATTTGTTTTAATTTATTATATAGACATAAATATAAAAACAGTTGTACCTATGTGAGGTATTCACTTAATGTGTAATGAGACCTGTTCAGAAGGAATGTTTTTAGTGATGACTTAAATCTGAGTGTATCTTGTATTTGTTTAATATCATGTGGAAGGTTGTTGTATACTTTAATGGCCATGTAAAAGGGTCCTTTTTGGAAAATTGTTTTTTTTGCTTTTGGTATTAGTAAATTTTCTGTAAACGTTGTAGCGTGTTTATGTGTAGAGTTTTTTTGTGGATACTTTTCTGGAGATGATCGCACTAACATGCATAACTGTATTATATACAGGATGGCCCTTAACTGTATACCTAGTTTTAATTAACAATAAATAAATAATGGTAGAACTTAGACATGTTTTATTAATATTTTCAAAAACTACAATAAATGGAAATTTTAATGACATTAAGTTTTAAAAATTATATTGTCCAAGTGAGCTCCATCAGCCTGTTGACATTGTCTAAGGCGGATTCGAAAATTCTCAAAAAACACGTTGACAAGTTGCCCGTGGGATGGCGTTAATTTCCCGTACAATGTTTTGTTTTAACTGATTTATTGTTATCGGATTGTCTTCATAGACTCTTGATTTTAAGTGTCTTTACAAAAAATAATCACACGGGCTGAGATCTGGGCTCCGTGGAGGCCACTCAATGTCTCCTCCTCGTGAAATGAGTTTTTCGGGGAACATCTTCTTCAAACGGTCCATGGACTGTTTAGCAGTGTGTCAGGTGGCGCCGTCCTGCTGAAACCAGCTCCTGGAATTGTGGCCTTGAAAATCTTGAAGAGCTGGGACCAAGAACTCCTGAAGCATCTGACAATAATTCTTAGATTTCACTGTCATAGCAACTCTCCTTTCGTTTTCAAAGAAATATTGGCCAAAGATACCCCTCTGATATTGCAGCCCGCACAACGACCTTCGGGCTATGCAAGGGACGTTGATGCTTCTGTCGGGGGGGTCTTCTTCTTCTTCTTCTTCTATTCTCAGACCAATACCGGCAATTTTGTTTATTAACATGGCCATTGATATGGAAATTGGCCTCATCGCTGAACATTATGTTGAAAAAATTGTCAAAACGTTCCAGCATCACATTGGCAAAATTAAGTCGAAGATCGGTATCATTCAGCTTCAACTCTTGCGTCAGCTGAATTTTATAAGCTTTTAGATGTAAATCGTGGCGTAAAATTCTTTGTAAAGTGGTCCTCTTGATGGATAAGGCTTGGCTTCTCTTGCGAGTAGTTTGTTGTGGATTTTCCCTCACTGATTCACTAACACGCTAAATAACTTCTGGTATCCTCGCTGACTTCGGGCGACCTTCATTAATTGTTTTTACTGTTGAGCCGGTTGTCTCAAACATTTTGATCCATTTCCGAATAGATTTTGCTCTTGGTGCTTGATTAATGTCTCGTAAACCGAAATCAGCACGGAATAATTGTTTATGTAATATGCACGAACACAAAATGCGCGCTGCTCTCCCGTGAACGGCTCCAAGGCGACTAAAATTTCCACCAAATAACGCGTCTAACGATACCCCCCGAACCGCGCTCGCCCCACGCATTGTTAAAAAAATAACGAAACAAACCGCGAACACAGTTATGGTCCACCCTGTATATGTCGGTGACTGTAAGAATTTTCAAATTTTTAAATATAGGTCTACATGAATCCCGATTAGCAGAGTTTGTCATTTTTCTTATACATCTTTTTTGGATGATAAAAACATCTTTGGCGTTTACTGAGTTTCCCCAAAAGATAATTCCGTATTTTATTATTGAATATACATAACCATAGTATGCGGCCATTACCGATTCGATGTTTAATATATTTCTCAGTGTACCTAGAACAAAAGAAAAGCTACTGATTTTGGCTACTATTTTGGATACATGTTCTTTCCAGTTTATATTTGCATCTAGTTGTATTCCCAGCAGTGAACAAGTTTGGGAAGGTTCGATAATATTATTATTGAAGTTTACATTTATGTTTATAGGTGTAGCTTGCACTGGACAAAATTGTAAAACTTGAGTTTTGTTAGTGTTGAGTGACAGATTTTGTGATAACAGCTAATTTGCTATTGATTGACAAGTCTCGTTAATATGTTTATTAAATTCGTCAACGTCTTCATTACATTCAAACAACAAAGCAGTGTCATCAGCAAACATTGAACATTCTGTGCCAGCAATAATGGGAAGTTCGTTTATGTATATAAGGAACAGGAGGGGCCCAAGAATGCTTCCTTGAGGCACACACTTGTTGATTATTCTCCATTTGGATTCTACCATGTACTGCATCATTTTTTCGTCAATGTTTGAAATTTGAACTTTTTGTTTACGATTTATTAGGTACGATTCAAACCATTTTAATGCTAATCCTCTAATACCTACATGTTCAAGTTTAATTAGAAGAAGCTTATGATCAACATTGTCGAATGCTTTTGAGAGGTCGAGAAAAATACCTACGGTTTTTTTGCTAACATTAATACTTTCCAGAATTTTGTTCATGAAATAGAGAACTCCAGTCCAAATTTTTTATTTTTTTTAATGAATAAAGACATTCAAACTTAAATAACTGCATTTTTATTTTTATTTTTATAGTTAGTTTTAATAGTTAAAATAATTGTCAAAGTTTTAATTTTTCTAGACCATAGTTTATTTACCTTCAAGTTGTCATATTGAATCAGTGATGTTATGTCGAGGGAAATTTCCCTAGATCTAGGGAGAAAAATATTTTTTAGGGATAAGGGAAATCAGGACAAAATCTAGGGAAATTTCGAACTCTGGCAAAATGTTTATTACATATGACAATATTACTGGTATTATTTATATATATTTTATTTTTATTTTACTTTATTTGGGAAACAAACAGTTGTACATATTTTATTAAATAATTACATTTGACAAATTTGCATGAACCAGTGAAGTTTCCACATTTGAGAATATAGAATTTAAAGAAAAAACAAAAAACTCATTAATATAAGAAGTTATACATACATAATACCTAACTAGATTACAGAAAATCAGATGAAACCAACATAATAAAATCAGTATATATATATATATTATATACGTATACATATATATTTTTTGGAATTCTTATGAATCTTAATTATTGTTCATGTACTTACTTGCAATGTTATTTTTAACACTGACAACTCAAAATGATATTATATGTATCTAAAAAGATAAATGGGACCTCTGAAAAAAAATTTAATTTATGTTTTAAGTTCTGTTTTTTTGGTGATTGTGGTTAATTTTTATTTTGCAAAGTGTTTTTTTTTAATTTGGAATTCAGTTTCTAATTCAGTGGTGAGTGTATTCGTACTTTTAAATTATTACTTCACGTAGCAAAAAGTGCTTTATTTGGAAAAACACAGTATTATTAGTATATTTACCAAGTTCCGATATCTTTCCAATTAATTAATCATATTAATTAACATATAACAGGATTATTCTAGGGAAATTTCACTTCGAAATCTAGGGAAATAATTTTTTTGGGCAGAGCATCCCTGATTTTGTACTTAAGAAAATGGCGGAATAAAATTAAGATAGGATGTGATAGGATGACTCAATGATTTTTGTGTGAGAAATTGAGGCGTTTTTTATTTAAGATTAACTGCTTTTAATATAGAAAAACATTGGTAAAATGTCCACATTTCACCGCTACTGTTATTGTATTTTAACAAAGTGCAATATAAAAATAATGAATCATCTTTGCAAATACAAGTGATATCGTTCTTCAATTTTGTCGGTTCAGGCGTGATTTTGTACATTGTTTTATGTGTAACACACACAGAAACTGGCATTTATATACACTGCATGACGATTGCGTAATAGCTTGTATCCCTTTACTAAAAACAACTTGAAAATACAATGTCAAAATATGACACGACTTTTAACCTCAAATAGGCAAAATTTATTCCAGATTGTCCGCAAATATAGCCCCTTTCGTAAATTGTTGAGGGCCTAAATTATGTTTCAATAAACACAATAACTATTATTTATCTAAATCTCTATAAACAGTATAAAAATAAACCAAAAACACGAAATGTTGAATTGCGTATGTGCACTTGTCATTCCTAATGTCAATACAATACAATAAACGCGATCACCAGGTGACAGTGGGTGAGTGTGACGCGTGACGTCACCATTCACCATTTCAGTAATGCCAACTTAACGCTGTGTTTTCAGGAGAGGTTTAAAAATGCACTTTTTAATAATTTTTTAAAAACTCTGCGTTTAATATTATGAAATAAAAGTTATATATTCAGAATCAGCGTTTATTGGTCTATATGAACATATTTTTTTAAAGCCATAATATTTTTCACTGGAGTTCCTTATTGAAGACTGCTTGTGTTTTGACTGTTGTGTTGTTCGAGGAGAGGGAAGAGATGAGGGAGGGGGAAGGCGGGAAAGGTGGAAGAGAACGGGGACGCACGGGAAAGGGCATGCAGATTTCTTTGAATAGCATTGCAACGCATGCCGAGTACCGGCTAGTAAGTAATAAATATTGGTTTCATCTTGACCGACATTTTTGTATAATCGTTTGGACAGTATTTTATTCAGTAATTGCTGTTGTCACGGTGCGCGTGGAATAATAAGTTGTATAATAGGTACAATTATTATTACAATGGGCTAACTATTTTTATACTACTTCACAAGAGTGCCGCCGTACGATTTAAATGAAGGAAAACTATACGCCACCCGGTTGGGCAGCGTTATGAGGCCGGTTATGGGAGGGGCTGTACGAAGAAGAGGCCCGGATTAGACGAAGAAGTAAAAACATGCCGGTAGCTCTTTCCACATATGAGCCAACTTATACAAAAACGAGTCAAAGAAACGATCCGTTTTCATGAAGCCAGTATCAATGGTGAACGGGTGTTCCGTTGGTGGGCGTCGAATTTCACGCACGTGCACCGGTGCACCGAGGATCAATGCTGCTGGCTTCTTAGAGCATGCCCCATTAAAATACATGTAGAACACACTCAGCATGTCCACATTGAGTACGTGGATTAGTGATGGTTATCGGTCTACCATCTCTAATGCACAGTCAGACCGCCCTCCTTTGCACAGAATCAACTAGGTTGTCATGGGTTTTCCACTGCCTAAGGCCACATTTAATGCAATTTTCATAATCCTGATTTTGTACGGTATGTGACAAGATATCAGCGAGAGGCTTTTATCTAGGTTGCTACTAAAAGCTTTACAGCTATTTGCTGAACTTAACAACAACACAGCACGTAACTAATTTCAGTTTTAATGTCCGTCATAATATATATATATATTTATATTTATCTTAAAAATGCTACGTATTATTCATGTTCCGGTTATTGTTTTTAAATGTTTAAGTTTGCAAGGAGGTAAAAATACGAACACTTCCCAGCTATTGGTGTGCTCTAAAACCTTATGATAAAAATGTTATGGACGTGTATTTATCTTTTCTCTAAGTGACAATATTGAAACAACTCACTTCTAGCAAAATAAATTGGCCGAAACCATCTTCCACACAAAATTTCAGAATAATATGTTCTTCCTTGTGAATTACGTTTATAAGTAGTTCAATGTATTTTTTTTAATTAAAATTTAATTTGGTAATGTTATTATTTATTATCAAGTTTTTAGTGTGTATTTTTGTTACAGCTGTTTCGGTTTACAAGATCATTTTCAAACTGTCTTGTAAAACGAAACAGCTGTAACAAACATACATACTTTGCATTCTTGGAGAACTTGATAATAACATTAACAAATTTAATTTTAATTAAATTTAAAAAATGTATAAATGGAGTTCTACGAATTAAACACAAAAACAATTAATATAATTCAATGTTTGACGAAATCACGGAACTTATCAGTAGTTCATTTAAAAGATAACCAAAAAGGTTTGTATGGCTAAAGTATTTATCATTATTGATGTGGGAATGTGTAGTATGTAGTGTGTACCCGTGAACTTTATCTTTATAATAATCTTAGAATAATAGAGTTAAAGTAAGAGTGCGATCGGCTTCACGGAAACGTGCTGTCAAAATTATCCAAAGATGTAATATTAAAATTTAAATAATTATCGCCCCATTGTACACTTAAAACATAAACTAATATATTTTTATATGGCCGAATCTATCCTAAGATATGGAATACGAACTTGGGGGCACACAAGCAGTATTTATATTAAACATTTACAAAATTTTCAAACTGCATTAATAAAAAAATGTCATACCGAATATAAACAAATAAAGAAATAATTTTAAAATACTGTACGGTGCGGAGAGCCTACTTCCAATAAAAGGTCTCCTCTGGTACATTACTATTATGGACAATACGGGAGAAAGCTTTTACGAAAAGTAACTGGTGTACAGTCCCACTACGAGATTTGCAGTGATTTTTAACTAACTTAATTAACAACAGCTTTTTCATTTTGGGGCAAAGTCTCTCATCATTCTCAAATTTTAAGTTTTTATTAATGATCAATCCATGTATCTTTAAATATTTTAATGTACCCACCTAAATTCTTTGTTGTTGTAAACATTAAGACGTTTTATGTATTCTTGTTTTTACATTATACCTATTTCTTATTTATTAAGTTAAATGAATCCTTAAAACTCTAAATGTTCGAAATATTATACAGGGTGTTAAGGGACGTACTTGACTTACTTTAACCAGTGATTCCTGACGTTATTTGGAGTAAAAAATGTAAATGAAATTTTGGTCTCCGGTGACTTTTTTTGACGACTTTTTTTTTTTTTCAAAATTTTTTCTTCAAAATCAAACAAAAAAAAAATTTTTTCCGCCGTTACTGGTCACTCAGCCGGGTGTCCGACGAACCCCTTACTCCGCCTCTAACTGTTCAACAACTACCATTTTTTTATGTTTTTGTAGAAAAAAAAAAAAAAAACGTCAAAAATGTCACCGAAGACCAAAATTTCATTTACATTTTTTACTCCAAATAATGTCAGGAATCACTGGTTAAAGTAAGTCAAGTACGTTCCTTAACACCCTGTATATTGTAAATGTCCTAATAATTAAGCACAATATACTTTTATTTTCTTACGATAATTTATCCATAAAATTCTAAATTAATGTACTGAGAAATTTTAAATTGTGTATTAAATATTAGGATATAAAAACTTAACTTGTTATAAATAATATTCATTTATAAATAAATAAAATAATCTTGAATGATCCGACACGACCAAAGATATTCAAATACAAATTCAATATCTTTGGACACGACACAACAAGCTTGGTATAATAGCTTGAGGTGGCTCTCAACCGGTAGTGGGTACAGAAAATCCAACAATGATTAGGGTTAGGTCAGAACATTAATAGAACGAGTTCTGAGCAATATTCAAAGTCCAACTTTCCCAATGTCGAAATCCCGATAAATTCCCTGAAGACTAACTTCCGAAAACTAAAATCCCAAAGGACAACATACACGAATAAAATTGTTTATGTTTATGGTGTAAAATTGTTAGAGGCAATAAACCACATTATCAAATTGTGTAGGGAAATAAAACATGATTATGTTACGATGGGTATTGTTTGTATATTTACTATATTCGTACTGTCAGTTCGGCTTTCGGGAACACGCTTTTCGTGAAGTTGATCATAAATTGGGATTTCTTTTTAGAAGTTGACCTTCAGGATTAATATAAATGGATAGTTCATTAATCTTAATATAAAAATAAAAGTTTCTTTGTTTGTCCCTTATGTGCTCTTAAACCATTCAGCACTTCACTTTGGTGATTTGGTGATTCGATGTGCGCATGTCCGCGATGGTTTCCTTGCAATATTGAGCTCTGGCGTTATGAAATTATTTCCTATACTATTCATCCGATTGCAATGACACTTTGGTGGGTTGTTGTGTGCACTTCCTCGAAGGTTTCTATATACACTGGTGAGCTCTGTCGTTATGAAATTTGTATAAAAAATTTACAATAGGTGACGGGCGAGTTGTTTGCTAAATGAGCGTATTTCATGTAGTTTAACGGCAGAGAGAGTAGGTGGAAGGGGGAGAATAATTCGGGAGGGGTGAAGGGGAATAAAGGGAGGATTCGCGGAAGGGTGGTCGAGGGAGGGGAAAGGCGGGGAAAGTGGAAAGAGGAAAGGGAATGGCGGCACGGGAGCGGGGGGGGGGGGGGTTGCGGGATGGGTGGAAGCGGAAAAGGGGAGGGATTCAGGCGAGGAACATCGAGGGAAAACGCGGGAGGGGAAGTGGAGGTGGAAAGGGAACGGAGACGAGTGGAAAGGACGCGCAGGGAAAAACAATATTTTTATTTAAGTAGCATTACACCACATGCCGGAAACTCGCAGGTAATTCATAAAATTCAAAAGGTTGAGGCAAATGTTTATTTTCAGAAATTCGATACCACTCAATCTATTTTTCCTGATATGTTATTTGGCTGCAAACTTGATACTTGTTGGGACAGCCCACGCGGGAAATATTTTAACCACTGAGAATATGTCATTCCGTTTATTCATCTACATCACACCTTTTTTGAGTAAACGGAACGAACGTTACACCAACTTTGGGAAATAATATTGGATGCCAAGGGAAAATCGTATTCATAGTTTTAAATCTATCATCCCATCCCTCAGTTCTTTGTCTGGCCGTTGGTAATTTTATTCAAAGTTAATATCTACCCTGGAACTATGAACACGTCACGAGCACACAAATTTAGAATATCGAATTGTTTTCGAATGTCGAACTTTTCAGTAATCTACTACTAAGGATAGGTTGTATTAAAAAAATCGGAAAATTAATCAAATTTCAAAGTTAATTTTCTAGTTCTCTGAATATTCTTTTCAAATTCTGTTCTTATGTCATTATTGTCCAGTTGTTTCACATAACTGAAATAATAACAGAACTTTCACAAAACTTGAAAATTAACTTTGAAATTTGATGAATTGTTTAAATTCTGTGAAATAACCCTTCCTTAGTAACGTGATTTGAGATTTTCATGATTAAAAGTATTATCGTGATTAATCCTTTATTACGCATCTACCCTGATAATGAACACTGTATTACTATCCGAAACCATTGGATAAAGATAGAGGTAGCCTAACTCGGCATAATAACCCAAAATTAAATCACGATTAAAAACTGTGCTTTCAAATATTTGTTTTCAAATTTCTTGAACTGAATTTATAAAGACTGTTCCCGCATATTGAAGAGAATTATATTTTAGGATTGGATAGGAAGGGGCGTTCATGCTGAAATTTTAATATGATTTTTAGCGGAAATTGGAAGATTTTGTAAGATAAACAATTTCACAAACTTTTTTATAATAATTTCATTACATAGTTTTGAAACTTTCCAACTTTCGTACGATAATAGATTTCTTATTTATCTCTCGCAAATATAATGCATTGGGGAAATTTTATAACCTTACGCAATATATTATTATGCCCTACCTGGTTGCAAATGGTTCTGTCTGCACATTTAGGTATGTTCTAAAATACAATACGTACACGACCTATTTAAAAAAATAGATTAAAACACGTTAAACTAAAATACTTCTAACTCAAACTCAGAAATCGGTAAATAGATTACGAGAAATCTTATTTGAAAACTTTTACACCTCATATCTCAGAACAAGGAAAAGTGAAGTTAGAACTTTAAACATGCTGGTTGAGAATATACAAACTAAATCGCGTCCTTTTCGGTGACAAGCAAAATTTCAGCCTAAATATCAATGGTGACAATTGCCTCGAAAAGAAAACGAGCACAAAATATTTGGACCTAATCGTAGATTCCCAACTCTCGTGGGATCTCCGCATATCCTCCGATCAAGTATTGTTTCTAAATCGTATGCTGAAGCAACGAAAAATGTTAAAATTATTGAAGAACCAACAAAATGTAAAAACATGAACCTATCATCATCATAAAGCCAAAAGATAAGGATCAAAAAAATACAGTTACAAAAGATGAAATAAAACAAAATATAGATCCTGTAAATTTTGGTGTGACCGGAATTAGAAATTTCAAACAAGGGGCAGTAATAGTAGAATGCAAAAATGTAGCCTCAACGAAAAAAATGGAAGAACAAATTATTTCTAAGATGGGAAAAAAATATGATGTTAATGCCCCAAAACCTAAGTATCCAAAACTAAAAATTATTGGTTTATCTGATAAATATACTCCAGATGAAATTGTTTCAAAAATTAAGATGCAAAATGATTACCTTGAAACAGTTGAATCTAAAATTGAGGTAAAATTTATAAAAGAAGTGAAAACCAAACGAGGCGATGTTAATTACACCATTTTCACGGAAGTTGATGGAATAACGTACGAGAAAATGCTACACGAAGGTAAAGTTAATATTGGATGGGATAGATGTAGAGTTTTCGACAACATCTCTCTTCTAAAATGTTACAAGTGCAATGGCTATATGCACAAAGCACAAGACTGCAGAAGTGAAAAAGCATGCACTCGATGTTCCGAAGCACATGACAATGAAAACTGTAAAAATGATGTTCAGTGCATTAACTGCAAAAAAATTAATGAAAAACTAAAATTAAAATTGCCAACTGACCATTTTGCTTGGAGTGATGAATGTTCAGTACATTTGAGAAAAATTGAAGCAGAAAAAAAGAAAATCGATTTTTTATGCCATTAATAAGCTCCACCAATAAACATTCACACTCCCCTACTTTCTCACACAACGTCATCAAATCAGTAAAGCAGAGGTCAAATCAGAAAAACAGAAGTAATAGGATAAAACTAAACAAAATGAAAATATACTACCAGAATGTCAGAGGCCTTAAAACAAAATTGAATTTTCTTCAGTCTACAATACCAATGTTAGAGCATGACTTTGTACTACTCTCTGAAACGTGGTTAGAGCCAAATATTCATTCTAGTGAATTAGGCTTCATAAATCATAATGTACACAGGTTAGATAGAAATACATTGACAAGTGCTAAAAGCAGAGGTGGCGGTGTTTTAATCGCTATCAGCAAGAAATATAAAGCAAACTTAATTACAACTAAACACAAACAACTTGAGCAAATTTTTCTTCAAGTGAATGTTGCCAGGAATAAAAAGATTATTGTGGGCTGTATTTATATCCCACCAAATTCAAGCAATGAAGTATACAGGTGTCATAGTGAGGAAGTGGAAACTATTTTAAAAAGGAATCCTAGTGCAACATTTTTGCTTGCTGGTGATTATAACCTTCCAAAAGTGAACTGGGTGAACAGTGACAATAATATCTGTGTTAGTGAGTCGGAACGCATTATTCTAGACATGGCGTTATTCTTAGGTCTGAATCAGGCAAATACTATACCAAATGAAAATAATCGTACTCTAGACTTATGTTTTTCTAATTTAGAGTCACTAGTAATTGAAGAATGTAGTGAGCCGCTGGTGCCAATTGACACTTATCATCCTCCACTGGAAGTTATTATTTCTAATGTACATGTTAATACTTGTAAACTGTCTTTCAGTTACAAAAATTTTTTCAGAACTGATTATGAGCAAATTTGTAATTATCTTGTCTCTTTTGATTGGTCATCTGTGCAATATGATGATATCAACACAGCTACCAATAAATTTTATTCTGTTTTGGAAAATGCTATTAGCATGTATATACCAACCATGAAATGTAAGCCAAATACCTATCCAAAATGGTACTCCAAAGAACTTATAAATCTACTTGTCACCAAAAAACTTAAACATAAAGAATATAAATTATTTCAAAAATATTCTGATTACATTGAATTTAAAGATTTAAGAACTTCGTGTAAAAAAATGTCTATGACCTGCTACCGTAACTATATAAATGAAATTCAAAATTCCATAATAAATAATGTTAGTTATTTTTGGAAATACTCGAAATCTCTTAAAGAAGATGATTCTGATTTCCCGAGCATTATGCACCTAAATGGCAACCACAGCAATAATACTAATGGTATTGTTAACTTATTTGCAAAATTTTTTAAAAGTGTTTATACAACAGACTCAAATAATGCTCCTAATCCAACAACAACTCTAGATGAAACTCTTGATATTTCACAGTGTACCATAAGTGTCATATCTCTGATGTAATTACTAAAGTGAAATCCTTAGATATCCACAAATCTGCTGGGCCAGATAATATCCCAACAATATTTATCAAAGAATGTATCAAAGTAATTGCTCTTCCATTAACCAAACTTTTTAACCTATCTTTATCCAGTGGAATTTTTCCCGATAGGTGGAAAATTAGTTATTTAACTCCAATTTTCAAAAAAGGTGATAAAAGTGATGTTTGTAATTACAGACCAATATGCATTCAATCCACCATACCGAAACTCTTTGAAAGTCTGATACTTGACAAACTTTTATCACAAATAAAACCTATAATATCACCTCACCAGTTTGGATTTATGCCAGGTAGAAGTACTTTGTCCAACTTAATTATTTATGAAAATTTTATAACCAATGCTTTCAAAGAAAAAAAACAAGTAGACTCTATTTATACTGATTTTAGTAAAGCCTTTGACACAGTTTCTCATAAAATTCTCATTTGGAAATTAGAAAAACTTGGTATACGTGGCAATATATTAGCCTGGTTTGAAAGCTATCTTACTGGAAGACAACAAATTGTTAGAATAAAATCCTCTCTGTCGGAAATAATTTATGCAACAAGTGGAGTTCCACAGGGTTCACACCTTGGTCCAATCTTATTTATCTTGTTTATAAATGATCTTACAAAAATATTTTATGATGTAATCATTTTACTTTTTGCTGATGACCTCAAAATTTTTAGAATTATTCAAAATATTCACCATTGCAACATTCTTCAAGATAATATCAATAAATTATTAATTTGGTGTAATGAAAATAGACTTTACCTAAATATCTCAAAATGTCAAATAGTTAGATTTTTTCGAATAAAAAATCCAGTGATTTACAATTACAACATTGATAACAATGCCCTTCAGACATTAACACAAATTAAAGACTTAGGCATCACTTTTCAATCAAATCTTTTATTTGTTAACCACATAACAGAAATTTCTAATAAGGGCTTAAAAATGTTGGGATTTATAACTAGGCTTACTAGAAATTTTAACAATATAAAGTGTATTAAACTGTTATATTTTGCCTATGTTAGAAGTCAACTTGAGTACAATTCTCCCGTCTGGAATCCACATTATAGTATACATGTTCAAGCTATTGAAAGAATTCAAAACAAATTCTTACGTTTTCTAAATTTTAAAATGGGTATTCCAGCTAATATGTTGAACTACAACACTATTTTAAATGATTTGAATATGCTCAAATTGTCCGACAGAAGAATTTTCTCTGACTTGGTATTTCTATATAAAATTCTAAATGATTTAGTTGATAGTCCGGTATTGCTAGAATTGATAAGCTTCCGGATTCCACAACGTAATACTAGAAGTCAAGATTTATTTCAGTGTAGAAATTCTGGAACTAACTACCATATGTATTCTTCTTTGCCCAGAATACTAATGGAGGGAAACAATTATACCAAGTCAGTGGACATCTTCAATTTATGTTTAAACAAATATAAAATATTGTTACTGAAACAGTTCAGTTATGTACATTGAATGCTTTGTATTTTCTTATTATTCATATGTAATGTAAAAGCCCCGAAAAAGGGCGTTAATAAATAAATAAATAAAATAAATAAATCATGTAAAAGAGAAAATTACCTCCATAACTGGTGTACTATATAATAGGCTTCAAGAATTACTATCCATTCCTTTATTAACGTCAGTGTACCACACCATGGTACATTCACACCTATCTCTACGGTATCCTTGCCTCAAAAAAAAATCCTCGCTGACCTGGAGGTGGTTCAAAACCTATTTTTCAGAAATTTTCTTGGACTTCCGTGGGACACTCACGTCAGGGACGTTTATTGAGTTTCCGGTATCCTTCCAATCACAATCCTTCCTAAACATGAAATCACGAGCACCATCCTACAAATTACTCAACAATAAACTCACACTAGCACCAAACCACTTTAAAATCAAGACATCCACAACCACAACATTCGAAATAACAATAAAATCCGCGTTCCTCAAACATACACTACAAAAGATGGAATAAAATTTCTGAATTATATTGCCTACACAGTTCTATATAATTCGCTTCCAGATGTACAAAAACATCCAGAATATTTTTTTAAAAATCATGTGATGCTTATGAATCAAAAAAAGTTATGCTTAAAAATGAAAACACGTTAATTTCTTGTCGTTTTCTTTTTTTATCCTTTTATTTCCCTGTATTTGTAATCATCCCTATTTGTGTAACCTTTTTGTTTCTTTATTTGTTCTCTTTTTTATTTTTTTATGCTGTATGTGAAACTTATATTTTCGATATTAAAATAATTATGTAAAATTGCACCTATTACCTCCCACTTAGGTATTGTAAGTTCCTCCCGTCCTAAAATGAGTTTTGTTACCAATCTGAATTGCCCCAGCAAGAAAAAAAAGCAAAAATCTAATTCAAATGTATTTGCACATATTATTTACACATATAAAGTACACCTACCGTCGACCAAGTATATCTTAATCGAAAGAAACATCTCCAAAACAAAAATAATCAATCATCCTCAAGAAATAACAATAATAAAATAAGTTATTTGGTAACTTCTGAGTCCCAAAAGTCACTTTGCAAAGCACACTAATAAAAACTTTTAACGCGGTAGATATTAAAGATTGCCAAAACTAGTCGAGGTTTCTAAACATATTTACCGTCTTTAGAAATAGGTAAGCAATATAATTTCTCTTTTTTTCTAGACTATATTATTATTTAATAATTGAAGAAGGTATTACGAACTTATGGCGAAGAAAATTATAACAGATGGAATAAGACTTAAATCCAGCTATTGAGACATTATGTTCATTCATTTTTATCGATCCTATATTTCAATTTAAGAATTACCATTATCCTAAATTATTCCCATATTAAGGTATATAAAGTCCTAGTTGCGATCGCCATTTTTTCATATTCTGTCTTTGTCTGTTTCATATTTCATTGAGAGTTGTTAATATTATATTTTTAAGTGAAAACTTCTTTAGCACCGTTATGATTTGAATCTAGATGAAACGAAAAATTGCAACACGAAAAGCACAAACACATACATCAATCTTCAAGAGAACGAGATAGTTGTACGGTGTTCTGTACCTTATCCGTCTCCTCTTTGTGCGGTGCTTCGTAGCCTCCCCACTCTTGTCTACTTTAGTTTTCCGAAGGTTTCACTTCTACTACTTGTGAATTGCACACTCTGATTTTCTTTTTTATATTAACTCCACACAGGAGGCCTTTAGGAAAAAAAAATCTCTCAGGGCCTACGTCATCTTTGGGGATGGTGTGTGGAGGGTTCTTTTAGGGAAAGGAAGGTGGTGAAGTTCTGTCAAGGAAAAAAGTATGAGGAGTGGGTAGGAATCTGGGGGTCAAAATGTCTAGAAGTGACGGACCCATGAATCCATCCTTCCCACTGCGGTGCAAAGTGATGAATCGAGAGAGTCCGGCTGGAGAGGTCAAAAGATCTCCCTCAACCAGTCTCTCCGGATCTGGCCAGCCACGCAATAGGTAGGCAGATACATCCGCCGCCAAGACCTAAACAAACCTCACCACATGAACCCGGGCACCCTAGCTAAGTCACCAAACGTAGCGTTTCACTTGGGATGACCTATATCAGGGGTGTTGGTTATCCAATAAATGGTTCCCGGAGAGGTAGTACCCATATCCGCCCGCCAAATTGTTTATTAATTATCTTCTTAATCGATGATTAAAATAAATTTTTCGATGGGATATAAGCAAAAGTTGTTTCTACCAAATTTTAAATTATTTCTCTAATAATTGCAAAATAACTTTGTAGCGTCATTTTTATGAATACCTGTGATTAAAAGAACCAACTTTGTTTGCCCCACTATTTTTAATAAAAATTATCTAATCAAAGGTTTTGAAAAAAATGTTATAATTTTTACTATTTTTATTAAAAACTAGCCGGTCCCGGCATGCGTTGCTATGCCATTTAATAGAGAAATTGTTTCTCCCTGAGTGTCCTTTCCCATTCGTCCCATTCGTCCCGTTCCCCTCCCGCCTCCCCTTCTTCTCCTGCGTCCTTTTCCCCTCTCGCGTTCCCACTCCGTCACCTCCACCTTCCCTCTCCCCACTCCACTCCCCCTCCCCTCCCCCCGTTCCACGAATCCACCTCCCGAGTTCCCCACCCCCTCACACGTCCCCTTCCCATCCCGCGTTCCCCTTCCACCTTCCCCGCCTTCCCTCTTCCCTTTCCCGCTCCCTCGTCTCGCTAACCCTCCTCCCGCGTTCCATGTATTCAATTCCAGTACATTCAGTTTTTAAACAGCCCGCGTGCCACCTTTTATAATTTTTATTCAAATTTCCATTTTTCATGTACTCGTATATTAAATTTGGTACCTAACATATGTACCTATTTAAAATATCTAAAATTATTGATTCGATTCAAACTATTAGGGTAGTACCTACTTTAAATAAATTTATCAACTTGAAGATTTTCAACAATAGAATCCTGATTTAACAATAATTGTTTTGCAAAATGTCATTCTCAAACACGCGAACTGTCAAACGTGCGATAGTCGTTAGGTTTTCTAAAATTATCCAATTTTCTGCGCAATTTTCTTATTTTTTCTCTCCGTAAGAACCATCCTCGTACTTCAAGGAATATTCTAAAAAAAGAATTAGCGAAATCGGTTCAGCTGCTCTCGAGATTTGCGCTTAGCAACACATTCGGCGATTCATTTTTTATATACATATAAGATAGTAAAAAAAAAAGTTTTTAAAAAATGCGGAAAATGTAAACCAAAATAGTTATATAATTATTAAATAATGACAACACAAAGTATATTTGCGAAGTTTGAAGAAGTAAAAATAGTTATTTTCGTTTCATTTAATATTAGATACTATTTGTTCACAAATGTTGTTTCTAAAACGAGCCGCCCTCGTGTTCTAGTAAAAAAATTCAAACGAAAAAGATTAAAGGTTTCGGAGTATTACCATTTTAATTAAAACGGTCGTACTCGGAATGAGCGAAAAGCTTTTGATCTAATGTTATGTAGTTTTTGCCAGCCGATTCTGCCGCCCCTAGCACATTGCGCCCGGGACCGGTACCCGATTCCTCCCCTGCCCGCCCTGGGGACTGGGGGCATCCATTCATTCCGTGGAACCACCCACTAAAGTTGTCCTTCGATAGCGGTCTAGAGGATATCGAATTTGTACTGAGAGTGAGAGATACATTACTGGCGCGTAATCTAGAACTTAATCTCATTTCCTATTAATGGCCTGCAACTTTGAATGGTCCTGGCGGCAACTTGTTTCATTAGATACAGCTTCTGTGTAGCAAATAAATAATTAAAATAACACTTTCTTTCGAATGCATTATTTATACATATAATTATTACTAATAAAATGGATTTAACTGTGCTGCGTGGCAACATTGCATTTTGGTACATCGCGCATGCGCCATGCAAGCAAAAAAAACAGTTTGGTTTGTGATTGTGACTTGCGATTCAAATGATGTTTATGTTCTGGAGCTGTTCAACCGAAGTGTTGAACTTCTTTCACGTGTTGGAGTTGCCTTTAATGGGGCTGGAAGCTAGTGTGAACTCATCCCTCAATTCTTCAACTCATTAGTCTTCGAGCATTCGGCTTTGGACATGTGTAGACCTCACTCAATTGTCTCCAGTTTGTGCGATTCATGGGGACTCTCACGCATTCGAAGCTGTCAGTCCTTTTTCAAAGTCGTCAGCTCTAATCACATCTGTGGACGACCTCTGTTTTTCCCCAACCAGCTATATCTATAGTAGCGTACATCTAGCGATAGATACCTACTCGTCTAAAGTTTCTATTCGCATTACATTAAAGAAAATATCAAGGCTGGTAAAAGAACTTATTCTTTGAAGAACTTATTCTTTAGCCACAGGCAAAAACATATTTTATGAATTTGGCCTCGTTTCTCCGTCATTATTATTTTTCTCAATAACCCTACCCGGCCGCGTATTTACAAAACCTATACCGATTCAGTCGCGGTAACGACAATTTACATTTTAAATATACCTCTATATTGGTTATTTTTTATCACATTGCAAAAACAAAAAATGTTCTAAAATCTAGATAAAATAATCCTTCTGATGTGTATATTAGAAATTAATAATTTTATTTCTAAATATTTAAATTTGAATATTATTCCCATATATTGTAAATACACCTCTATATTGATAATTTTTATCACTTTGCAAAAACAAAAAAATTTTCTAAAATCTAGATAAAATAATCTTTCCAATGTGTATATTAGAAATTAATAATTTTATTTCTAAATATTTAAATTTTGATATTGAAAATTTAAAGCGACTCAAACGCGTTAGGGATTGTAAATACGCTACCCGGCCAGGTTGTACGTTTTTTACGATTTTATAACAACTTTTACCTTGGACGATTTTGCAGAAATTTACGTTAACACAAAAAGCCACACGCGGATATAATAATAATAAAAATTATGTAGATAAGACTTCATCGATCCAGCGAATTAGCAAAGCAAAATTATTTAATTTCGCTCCTGTACTCGAAATTCCCACAAACCTTTTAAATTGTACGAACTGTATACTTAGCAGAACTTTCATCAAACGTAAAATCTAGTCTTCTTCAACGGATTTTTTCCCTAGTATTTTCGTATTCATTTTCGGTATGACCTTAAGTGATTAGTTCAGGCCGAGTGCTCTATTGAAGCCAGAGTTAAGTTAGCCTCTCAGAGAAGTTCAGTAGCGGGGCGCATTGGAAAGAGTTCGCAAACACTACAATAGTGGGGTACTCTTTACAAATCCTAAGTGCGCCGTTGAGTGTTGCATCCACCTCTCTTTGGAAACCCCGAGATGCCTGAAAAAATCTTCGAGAAAATGGTGCAGGTACCTACTTGAGATGGGAGGGGGGAATTCTTCACCTCTTGGTTGAAAAAAATAACAATCTCTTCGATAGATTCCCCTTAGATTGCAATCATAAGAAATCTAAGTCTCTTTGAATCAGCAAATGAATTGCTTCATTGTGCCCTATTGCACCAGCGTGCAGTCTGAAGATAATAAATTAAACACCGGTCCAGCTCCCCAGAAAGGTTCACATTTACCGCGAAAAAACTTTGGTGTTAGAAAATTATAAAAATGTCCTGTTGGCTTGTAATTTTCCTACCCTTACTACGTGGGCCGCTTTTAGACCAAGGGTTGCTCCTTCCTCCCCGTAAAACACATCCTAACAGTATACTCAGATACGACCCTCAGGAATCCCTTAGGACCTCCTGTGTGGATAAAATATTAGAAAAGTGTTTTAATTTACCCCTTAGTAAACACATCAACCGTAAATTTGTTATTTCGTACTTATTTTGTAGGCGGCTCTTTCATCTCCCCGAGGCATTAAAATTGCGCAGTAAATAATGTTGTTGGAAGACGTAATAGGTATTCCGCCAAAAATAATGTGCTACAACTCCAAATTGAATTTGATTTCATAATAAATATGTATAATGGGTTCAGTTTGGGTAATTTTCTCTAAACCAGCATTAAATAACAATGTTTCTAAAAATCAGCAGTTTGATTTGACGTGGGTATATTTTTAATGGAAGTTATAGTAATGTATACTCGTATTTGATAACCAAGTTCTTTCGCGGTATTTACTGAGATGGAGAATTTTTCACTTATCGATACCGTGCACAAACATACACTTAAATAAATAAATATATTTATTTTGGTAAAAATCTAAAGTCTATACGATGCATCAAACCAGGGTTTATCGGTTTAACTAGTGTATTCTTTTTTAATGATCAACCATATACGAGATTGCTGCTTCGACGCATTTATGTACGCTGAAAACTTGCAGATCTTTGTTTTGTTGTCAGTAGGTAAAGTAATAATGTCCGTAGTAATTATTAATCCTTATACCCCTAGTATCAGTCGCTTGTATTTTTAAATTCTTATTTGCAAATCAAAGGATATCTTTATTTTTTTCGCCAAACACCAAAGTTCCGATAAATACATGCATGTCAAGAACCATTTATTTTTACTAATGGCTTACCGTTTTGTTTTCGATTTCTTTCACCCATATTTTTTTTACGTCCCAATAATTTGGACGAATGTGTGTGTGGTTGATTTTTTCTTTTCGTGGTTTTTTCAGTTTTTCAGTTTATCAGTTTCTTTACAAGTATTTTTAGAGTTTTTCGACATCTCATCAATAATTATAGAAAGAACTATATTGCTCGTAATTTGAATAGACGTTTTTTAGACGAAAATTAGACTTTTGTTAGTCCCTAATTTTTGGTTCTTCTATAAATCTCTTAAATTATAGTACCTACTTAAATTGATCGGTCGGTGGCTGAGTTGGCATCGCGTTTGGGTTTCATCCAAGCGTCGCGTGTTCAATTCCTCGGCTGGCTAAGTCCTCCATCACGACACAGGCAACATTTTCTGTTTACTGTGTTGGTAGTAGCAGGTTTTCAAATATTGTCAGGTTATAACCTGGGAATTTTTGTCCATCTTTGTAAAAAAAAAAGTTTCACACACTCCGAGACTCAGGGGACTCCGAGAAAATGATTTGATGATGCTGGGTGTAGGGTCTTTTTGAGGAAATTAAAGTATGAACCTTATTGAAGAGATCCATGTTGTGAAGAGCAGAAATACAGAGGTCAGCAAATCATTCCTCACCGAGCTGTTGAACTCAAGAACAAGTCGCAGAAGCGAACCTTTCTCGTGTGAGAGATGTCAATTGTGAACGAATGTTGATCGCGCGTTTTGCGTTATTTCTGAACCACTAGATTTATTCTTATGTGCACAGGGCCTGGACTGGAAAGAAATTAGATGAAGGTGTTTATAATTATTACTACATCCTAGAACTAATTTATGGTTTTAGGCCTTATGGAAAGTGAATCCCTGAAGCTGTTACTTCTTCGGCTGGTTTCAACTCTGTCAAACGTCATTTTGTGTATTTAAAATATGTTGTGATTTAAATGTTTTGTCTGTTTGATTCCAGGCGAAGACGCAGAGATGCGGTTCTCGGTGTCGCCGCGCGGGGGAGCCAGCGGCTGGGCGGAGTGGCTGAGGGCGATGCGGCTGGTAGCGCGCCTGCCCGCCGGGGTCCCTCAGGAGTTCCGACGGAAGGTCAGTACGCTTCTATCTTATGCCTTCTGGCTCACCATCATTCCTCCCTCTGCACATATCATTTGCCTCTAGACTACACTCCCGCCAAAACTATTATGAAATTTTCTCACCGTTTTCGTTCCTCCTACGCATCGCCTCGGTTGCGCTCCGTTCTCTCGTAGAAATGTTTCTTTATATCAAGAGTACACCAGAATATAACAGAAGGCACTAGCTAATTTAATTTCACCAGTCCAGACTGTTCTTGACTACATTAACCATTGACTGTACTATCCGGTAATTTAATTATTAAGCTTGGTGTAAAAATAGAATATTATTTCCTTGAAAGAGTTTCACCATTACAGTTCTGATACATATCATTAAACTCCCCTTAATATAGATAAAATACAAATTAGAATAACAAATAACTTAAAAATATATTAAAGATTCGATTGGACCGAAGGTGCTCTAATTTGGGACTAGGTACGCAAGCTAAGAAGACGGGAAGATTTGGTTTTAATCAGTCAGTGTACATCGCAACCTTAAGCCAATATGGGAATGTAGGATAGACAGGAATCAAGGAAACTTGTGAGTTTTGCGGTGAATGTTCTTGCCAATAAATGACCCTTCCACATTAAACCCAACTGCGTATATAATCTAGCTTTTGTCTGTTCTTTGTGCAAAGTAATAGCGATGAGAAAAAGGCTGTGGTAAAATGATTTTCTATCCCTTGTAAAAATAGCGTATATTATATATATAATAAAGACTAGAACAATAGGTTCTGTAACAGCTATCTACTTTAATAATAAGACATTTTGGTGGCCCGATAGTTGATTACCGACAGTTGGCCCCTTGAAATTATAATTCTTTCAAAATTATATTTTTGTGCATTATTTACCAATTTCAAACCTAAAATCGACTTCAACAATACCTTTAATAATAAGATGGTATGGATATTGATTTGTTCTTATGCGGTCGTATATATAGTATATAGACAAGTAGTTTTATCCTTGATGCATTTGAATGAAAATATTTTTTATATTTTTGTTATTCGGCGGTACACTCTCTTCCTCCAAAGACACTTAGTTATATTTTGTGAAGTGTGTATACCTTATTTTCGCTAAACCGACTGTTTATTGTATACAAGTATGCCGGGGGAGGGGGGGGTGGCAACTGTCACGGAATCGATTTTTGTTTGTCTTCCATCCGAGCGTCAAAAGATCTTTGTCAATAAACTGAATAAGAAATAGTTTTCATATGCCCAGGTAATTTTGAGAAAAATTGTTTTTTTGTCCTATTTTCTCTTGTACCTACTCGGTGAAGGCTAGTAATATTTGCACTGGTACAATTGAAGAAAACTTCTACGGAGGTCTTCAAAAGTTACTTTCTTTAACAGCATCTGCTTACGGAAAGACGTCGTCAACGGTTCTTCGAAATGATGAAACAAACTACATATTTTCTCCATTAAAGCAAACATTTGCTTTGCATTACAATACTTTGTTTGTTTTTCATTTGCTTTCAACTCCAACAACACATTTCTTGTATTGTCGACAGTCAAGTGAGGTCTGGGAAAAGAAAGAGATTGTTGAATATTTTTATAAAATTGTTTAAAAAATGTTTATATTTTCACGTTCCATCAGATTCTAACTATTCTGTAATCTGTATAATCATACATATTCGTGAGCATCTCTTGTCTTATATTTTCTAAATTTCGTTATCTGTAATCTTGCAGACATAAATTCAAAAAATATGAAGCTAAATTCATGCGTGTTTGAAAGTCACATTTTGACCAAAACCAATCGAAGTAGGTCTATAAAAGTTTTCCAATTCAAGGTTCAATAAAGTAAATGTACGGTCAGTTTTCATTCAATGGCTCGTGTAATCAATATACGATTTATTACATTTTATTATTTGAAAGGGCTTGGATTTCTTGAGTAGATTTTTAGCATTGCTTATTTTACTTCTTCAAACTTAGCAAACATACTTTGTGGCATCAATATAATATAATGAAAATCAAATCACTTTGCTTAAACCACTATATAATTTATCAACGTCAACATGTTTCAATAACAACGTTATCTTCATCAGGACGAGATTTTAAGATGTTGCTTATTTTATTTCAAATTTCTAACAAGATTTTTCCAGGTAAAAAAAATCCCTTAATGCTCAATTCAAGACCAATGTTTACAGTCTTAAAAAGTTTTAAAATGTACTCGTACTTGTTTTTGTGAATACGACAAAAACTAATCTTCCCTGGCGCAATATTGGCAAAAGAAAAATTCCAACAACTTTTTTATATTTGGTTACTAAAGTAGCTCATAAATTTTCAACCTAAATAAAAATATTTGTCTTTTTATGTAGTCCTGAAGATTTTTCATTCCTACGTAACTGAAAATTACACATTTATGAATAAAACCCAGTGCGTAGTACAACTTTTTTTGAAACGTTCTTTGGAAGTGAATTGGAAAATGACAATTTGCGTAAATACAAATTTATTGTAAAATTTTATTTTAATCTGAAAGTTGTGCGATTCTTATAGCATCATTGGATTCAGTGATGAAACATGAATGCCACCAAGTGGAAAAGTTGAATAAAATTTCGATTTTTGCTTTTGGAATATTACGCGAAGAATATGAAATTTGGCATTTCTCGCATAAATATTAAGATTTATTTCGACTTCGCTTGAAGAGCAAAAACGTGGGAAAATAATTGGATTGCGAACGTGACGAAAATATGAATACTTCCATGAAGTTTTATTTATCTTTAATTAGAGCAAAAATGTAATAGTGAAATAATATGCATAAGTGTGTAGGTAGTATGTGTTTTTATAGGTTTAATTTGAAAAACCTAAATGGCAGGTTTAATGTTTAACTGAGGGGGTTAATGTTAAACCGGCAGGATTAATATTGAACTGTCAAGATTAATGTTTAACTGACAGGGCAATGTTAAACTGACAGGATTAATTTTAAACTGACATGATTAGTTTCAAACTAAAAGGTTTGATATTGTATTATACATGAGGAACTTAATGATAAACCTGCGGGGTTAATGTTAAACTAACAGGGTTAATCTTAAACTGACAGACTATGATTCTTTACTGACCTACCTAAGTGAATTGCCAAAAGTTCTATTTTATTTATTTGCGTTGTAGACAGTCTTTATAAAATCATAAATAACAGTATAAGGAATGTTTATATCATTGATTCATCAACAGGTACTGCCTAGTTAGAAACTAATGTTGGCTGGGCGGTAATGTTTGACGCCTGCATTCCAGCTTATCGTCTTATTATTACATTGTACTTGTCATATTATTTAATTATTATCATTGTGCATATTACGTCCAGTTGAATATCCACGTATACATTATTTGGCTTAATACGGTAACTGTATAATTTTCTGTATCAAATGTACAATAATCAATAAATAAATAAACAAAATTGACCAATAAAATAATAACATCCAAATTTAGAACTTAAATAAATAAAAATCGTTACATTATTACCAACACAAAGAGTTCTGATAAGGATCGCTGTCATCAGTGGAAAGTTCGCAATTGGCGGAATTAACTATTTTATTATTGTATTATGTATGTGTAATTTAAGATTTGCTTTCAACTTTCTCAAAAATAAACAATTAAATAAAATTATAAGAATAATAATATATAAGATAAGAATAATACATAAGTAATAAGAAATATGTACATAATACTATAATATACTCGTAAGTAAAAATATAAAAAATATAATAGTAAAAATTCAATGTACTTTAGAAAAGAATAAAAATTAATATGTAAGATAGGAAACAATAATCTTTTAGTTAAGAAAAAGTATTATATTATAGTTAGAAAGCGAAATATGAATATTTCATTAACTCTAATGAAAAATGAAAAATAAACAACTAAATAAAAAATGAATAACATTGGAATCTGATAAATGGCTTGTGAAGTGAGTTCATTAAATTTAGAGGTCAGCACTATTATTTACGTAATACCTAGTGCATTGTGCATTGCAATGCAACTACGGTAATGTGCTTACAAGATTACCATATGTGTGTGTGTGTGTGGGTGTAGGTATGTAGGGGTATGTGTGCCTGTGTTTGTATAGCGGGAATCCGAGCTTTAAGGTTTATTGATTGCGTGCAAAGCTATTTTAGACTCAAGTGGGTGGTTGAGCCACTTTATATTATTTATGAAATGCTAATATTAAGGTTATACGTTTAGACGAGATTGCCGAGAGGCTTTTCAAACTTATTTTGTAATTTTCCAAAGTAAACAATGTGAAAAGTTTACGGGCAAATTAAATACTATTATCAGTCTAGCTTTTTTTTACATTAACTCCACACAAGAGGCTTTGAGGAAAATAATTTTCCTCAATAACTATGTCATCTGGGATGCTGTGTGGAGGGTCTTTTTAATGAGAGGAAGGAATGAACATTGGTCTTGAAGAGACTCATGTTGTAGGAAGGAGGAAACACAGGGGCCAGCAAATCATTCCACAGCCGAGCTGTTGAACACAAGAACGAGTCGAAGAAGTAACCTGTTCTCATGTGACAAATGTCAACCGTGTACAAATGTTGGGCGCGCGTTTGGCGTGTTTCCCGACTGTGTACCGGTGCCGAAGGGATCAATGACGCTAATTCCTCGGAGCATCTTCCATTGTAATACCGGTAGAACAAGGATAGCATTCCTACCCGACGCTTGTGCTCTAAAGATTGCAATCCGTCTGTTAAGATGGGAGAATCTATTAAACGGACCGCCCATTTCTGCACAGAGTCAAGGGTATTTTTCAGGTATTTTGGAGCTCCAGACCAGAGGTGGCTGCCAAATTCAACCGTGGGGCGCACTTGTGATTTGTACAGGGTTAGCAGTTGTGTACTATTAAAGTATCTGCGAGCCTTGTACAGTACGCCCAGTTTTTGAGAGGCTAACTTTACTCTGGCTTCGATGGAGCTCCCATATCTGAGCTGGTCGCTTAGGGTTACACCAAGCATATCAATGGAGGGCCTGTTCGGAAGATTGCTTCCGTTGAAGGACACTAGATATTCATTTCGATCCCTTTTAGACGTAATCAGACAAGATTGGGTCTTTGAAACATTAAATTCAACGAGCTTAGTTTACTTGTGCAAATATTGTTTTTGAAGTAAGTTTGTATTTGTTGAGATATATTCTTCTTATTTTTATATGAACGAAGTAGATAGATTAATTGTTTTCTCGTCCCTTATTGTAAATAGGGAGGAATTATTTTTTTATTTTTTTTATTTATCAAAAGTATACAATACAGAATATAGTATATTATATAAAGCATTGTACTCCCAGGAGTTAATAAACTCATTGCGGGAATGATACGCATTACATGAAACATATAGCTGTATGTATTAAATGGACATATGATGGGGACATACACAACATTATTATTTCAGAAAGTCATTAATAAGATGAAGTTTGAGCATGTTAGTTTGGGTCTTTTTGCATTGACTTGCACATTTGATCTCGTTGGGTAGTTGATTATATTTTGTGTGAGCTATGTATTCTAGGGATCTTAGTCCATATTTTGTTGATTTGATTTTTGGTATATGAAGTTTGTTGTGATTTCTTGTGTTGTGTTGGTGTACGTCGCAATTGTAATAGAGTGTAGTGTTGGAATGTGCCGAGTGTTGAATTACTTGTAATATAGTTTTCGTTATTTCAAAAGTGGGAATGGTATTAAAAGGAAGTATTTGGGTGTTTCTGTAGATGTCTTTGACATGTGTGTCCCAAGGTAAACTGAAAATATTTCGCAGGGCTCTATTTTGGACGACTTGGACTTCTGAAATCATTTTTTTTTGTAGCAAATCCCCAGATTCCGGCGAGATATATTAGATGTGAGTGAATCATAGCATGGTAAATCGATTTTAATAGAGAGGGAGGAAGTAACCCGCGAAGTCTATATAAAACACCAGTTATAGGAGTAATTTTGGATAGAACATGTTTAAATTGGTGATTCCATGTGAGTTGTGAATCAATGAAAAGGCCAAGATATTTTGTAACATCAGCCCTTTCAAGGCGGTTATTATCAAGACTTATATTAAGACTTACATTTTTTTTATTTGCAAACAGTATGTAATGTGTTTTTTTTATGTTTAGGCTAAGTTTGTTTAATCGCAGCCAGTTTGCCAGGCAAGCTATATCCCTTTCCATTTCCTTTTCAAGTTCGTTTAAATCATTATTGTGATAAAGAATCACTGTGTCATCTGCATAGAGTTGTATTGTACCCTTAAGTCCCCATTTAGCAATATCATTTATATATATTAAAAATAGTAATGGTCCAAGTACGGAGCCCTGAGGCACGCCACATTTTATGGTTCCCATGCTGCTTGTCCCTTTTCCAACAAAGGTCTGACAGTGTCGGTTAGAGAGGTAGCTACACAGTAACTTCAGGGGAGTGCCTACTATGCCTAGGTGTTCTAGCTTCTTTAGTAGTATCCCATGGTCAACCGTATCGAAAGCCTTTTTTAAATCTATAAATAAGCCTGCAGCATGCTTACCCTGGTCTATATGCTTTTGGAGTGCGTATACAAAATCGAAGGCAGCACATTTTGTGTTAGATTGGTTTCTGAATCCATACTGTTGGGATGCGAGTAAATTGTTTGATAAGAGATATTTAGTGAGCCTAAGCTTAATAACCTTTTCAAAAACTTTAGAGACGACAGAGAGGATGGATATAGGACGATAATTAGAAGGATTTTTTTTGCAATCATCTTTGTAAATCGGAATTATTTTTGCTATCTTTAGTTGATCTGGGAAGATTCCACTATCCAGGGATTGATTAATAAGAAAAACAAGGTGGTCAGCTAATATATCTTTGCAAAAGTTCAGGTACACTGGTGCAATTCCATCTAAACCTGGAGATGCATTAGACTTTAGTTAAGAGATGATACTGAGAACTTCTGTTTTATTTGTTTTGGCCATATATAAGGACTGGTTTGCTTTTTGACCCGTGTTTATAGTGATAGAATCATCTGGATATGATGCAATTGTAGCTGCTAAGTTTTCCCCAACTGATATAAAGAAGTTGTTAAAAGTTGAAGCTATCTGTGTTGGGCATGTTATTTCTTCATTCTTAATGAGAAGACATTCAATTTCATCTTTCTGGGGTGTCGAGCTATTTGTTAGAATTGCATTTATTATTTTCCATGTCTGTCGCGGATTACGCAGGTTTTCCTTAAATATAGTCGTGTAGTATTTGGTTTTAGCATATCTTCTATAGTTGGTAACTTGATTTCTTGTTTTATTTCTCAGTGCTGTGAGTGTATCACTTTGCTGATTTTTTTTCCAGAGGTTAAACGCATTGTTGCGCTGTTTGATAAGTGCATTTAATTTTGCATCAAACCATGGAGTATTACCCCTCCGTTGGTCTCCTATGCGTAACTCAGATTTATGTTGGGATGATTTTATTGCTGTTTTGATGTATTCATTAAAATTATTGTAGTTTTCATTGGCATTACTGGTGGTTTCGTGTGGAAAGTTGTGGGATTCTAAATATGTTTTTAACATGTTTTTATCGGTTTTGGTGTTGTTTGAAAAAGAATGTATTCTATTATTAGTGTGATGTTTCAAGCTGTTTTGGTAATCTAATATCAAAATGTTATGATCACTTAGGTAGGCATCTATATTTGCAGTAGTTGAGGAAATATTTTGTCTGTTTGAGATGATATGGTCTATTAGAGAGGTAGAGGTATCTGTTACTCGTGTAGGATAGGATGTGTTACATATGAAACAGTTGTATGAGTCTAGCGTGTTGATGTACTTAAGAGATGTATTATTTTTTTGAAGAATGTCAATGTTTACATATTGAATGAAAACATTATACATAACGTACAGATCAAAATAAACCAAAACTAAAAAAAATCGGGAATACAAATAATATTGTTCATTTGCATGAATAATTGTGTATATTACAATAATGTTTTTATTTATTTTTAACTTAATGAGTAAAGCCTACAATTTTTTTATTAATGAAGATAATATTAGCGAAACTCAATCGAAAACCTGAAACAAAAAAATCAGAAAAAGATACCTTCATATCTAGGACACGAACCCAGGACTTATGCCTTGCCGAGGCTGCGCGGACGCTCTACCAATTGAGCTAATGTGTTCGGATTTTAATTAAGTTAAAAATAAATAAATATTCTTTAAATAAAAATGGATAATTTTTTCAAATGTCTTGAATAAAAATGGATAATTTTTCCAAGACACAACCTAGATAGCATTTAGTTCGGGGTTGAATCTTGCAATCATACATAAGGATAGCGGCCAATAGAAATATGCTTTTAGAAAATAAAGATAATGGTAGTTCTCAGTCGAAGGATACAGTTACATATGACTGAATCGGATAGAGACACATTAGCTCAGTTGGTAGAGCTCCGTCACGGCAATGCCGTACCGTTTCAAGGCACCGCATCTTTTAGCGATTTTTCTATTCCAGATTTTCGCTAATATTGTCTTAATAATGTTTTTATCTACAAGTAGGTTTTCCCTTCTTATTTGTCTACGTTTATTTATCTATTCTTATTTGTATTAATTTTTAGTTACTGCATTCTGACGATGAAACAATTGGTTTTGAAACATTTTGATTTTTTTTAAATGGTCACGTAAACAAAGTGTGTTATTTTACTTTCATAGATTGCCCACACTGGATATCCATCAGTAACTAACAGCAGCATCTACCCGTACCTACCATTTGTTGGTCGATGTCTTTTGCGGGCCCCATAATTCCACCTCGTACAGAAACGAACATGAAAACTCAGTCCTCCGGCGAAATCATTAAATTTTCAGCTTGCCAAAGAACCAATAAATACTGTAAATAATCTCCTCAGAGGACTGCCACCCCTCTCGTCTCGCGACTAGAGCTAGTCACCTGGCTACTATCAATGACGCCTTTACAAGCCGGAAGCGGAAGCACCTGACCGCGCCGTTTTCACAGCCTGTCGCCACCACTGCCTGAGCGTAGAGCGTGGAGCGTAGGGCCGTAGAGCCGTAGAACCGTAGAGGCCAGAGGGTAGAGGCTAGAAGAGTGAGTTATATAATGGTTGGTGCTGATATAGAGGCTGTATCATTTTGTAGTGCACACTACTTGCTACTTGATCAGGTGTGCTCAATGGAATTAATTTGGGTATGACCTTTATACATCAAGTTAACCTTTATAGTTTATAAATAACATTAAACAACAACCTCCTTAACTTATTGCTAGCCAGCGTATCCTTAAGGATACTACTGAAAAATCATGTCTCTGAATATATTATCTATTCTAGTGCTGCTTATGGCAGATTAAATACTGTTTTTGTAATATATGGTAAGAAGGTACAATTTACAAAAACATAATTTTCAAAAACAAGTACAAAATTTAATTATAATCATTTGCTAAATCTCCGCTACTATAACAATTGGTATTTTAATCATATGTTCTAAAGTAAAATGTGTATTTTGTTTATATAATGACCGTTATAAGATTATTTGTACTTCAATGTAAAATATGTGTCCCTTCAAAAATCAATATATCAACGAAAAATTATCATGAATATTATAAATTAATAATCATAAATGCCTATAAAAACGATTTGACAACAATAAAAACTAGGTAATAAGTCATTCATACTACTTGTGAGGTAATAACCAAACAATATCGAAGTAAGCTACAAACCCGAGGTAACCTAGACCGGTCAACGGTTGTGATGTATTGCATTAATCAACAGTGAAAATAAGAAAATATCGTAGCTTCCACCTTACGAATGGATAAATAATATTTCAGAATTATAACGAAATCAACACACTAGCGACACCTAGCGGATTAAGTTTGATTGGACCATGGAGACAGTAGAGATCCATAGTGATTAAACTCATGTCAAGTTTTGATAAAAAGATCACAGATGGTATTAGAAATCGTCACGACGCAGGGATCCCATTTTTTAGGCCAAAAAATAAATAGTTGAAACTAACAGCCAATCAGGTCTAAGCAGAAAGCTATAAATAATGAAACAAACCAATCACAAAGTGAAGGGCGTATTCATATTTTGAACAAAGAGATGAACTTTAGACTAGGCAATTAGTCAGAGATTTATGGGAAAAAATATCGTCATCAACCGAGAGATCACCGCGCTATAATGTAAACAGGGTCTCACGCTCGGTGCACCTGGCACAATGACCCTAGATGTAAAGTAAACAATCGGTGCAATGGAGGTATCGACAACCGCAGTTAACGAACAAATAAATCCATATTATGTTGAAAAAATTATGCAAGAAAATAACAAGAAAATTTATAATCAGAGGAAGATAAAGAAAAGATTGTATAACGAGTACGTGAAAACCAAAAGGAGGCCAGATTCAGAGGAAAACGTACGTTTGATATTTAAAAGGAAGAAAAACGCTGGAAATTAGGAATGTCACTTTTACATGAAGCAATAAAGTCAGGGAAAACGATTTTAAAAGAAAATCTAAAGGAAAAAATGGACGTTTAAACGGAAGTGTTTATTGAACAATATAAGATTTCGACTTAATTATGCATTTTCAGACGAGTTTAAATAGATATCGTTATATATATTTGAAATAGGGTGGTTATTCTAGTTATATTGCGGTAGATTTAATTCATAAAAAGGAGTCATTTTACGTAATTGTAATAAGGATTATAGCATAAAGTTATACAAGACTGCGAGGGAAAACGAGACGTTACCATAGTTGTCGATCTCACACATGATTCTGTTGTTTAAACAATAAGAAAACGGACATGGTTCTGGGTGATTAAATCCATTTTAATGGCTTTTGGGACAATAAAAATTATCATTGGCCTTATGGACAGTTTACATTAACTAAAAACGATTATATTTTATTACCCTCGAATAAATGCTGAGTTATTGATCAGTACCTCGAAACCCAGACATAAACAAATGTCAAATCTTAAATTAATGTGGATTTAAGACGAAGAGAGACGGGATTTCGGGCCGGATTTTGGGGAATAATCAAACATGACACATATCCCAGGGACAAATTGGAATTTTCTCCTATAAAAAATGTGGAAAATAACATAAAAAGTAGCAGTATATAGAAAATGAAATTTTCTAAGAGGTGACATACATCGAAGGCGAAACGGGGGTAGTAAAAAAGAAAATAAAGACAATTAAAAGATGATTCCGTAAGGAAAACTCATGAAAATTCAGAAGTATCGATGAAAACAATAAGTTTGGCTTGGAATGTAACTAATCATATAATTGTGGAAAGTTACATGAGAATGAATGAGGAAAATCAAAAAAAGAACATCGTGAATAAAAGTAAAATAAGAGAAAATAGGAAAATTCAAGTCTACAACATAAGTAGAGACAATACAGTTTAAAATTGAATTGATCCATACAGGTGGCATGAGGATATGGACAAATTTAGTAAAAAGAAAATTGGAAAATGCATATTAAAAGTTTTGGCATGAGTTTGTTCATGTTCTGGTAGCGATAAACAAAATTGAGAATTATATACAGTTTATTGAAGACGTACCTATTATATTTTGAGAAAAAAAAAGGATACGAAAATCATGATATTTGAGGTAAATTCGTAAGACCAGCAGACAAAGGAATGAGGGGCATTTTGACGTAATATCGCCGGTCCGATCCTGGAAAAATGTATAGACGAGATAGAGCATGAAGGCAAATCATGAAAGGTGGGGCTAACGACAGTTAAACAAAAATGACAGAATCGATATATGAAATCTCGAGTTGTTAGAGGTTAAATTCGTGAATCAAAGATAGCTTAGATAGGCCATTCTAATCCTGGGATGGGTATATAATCTAGGACATGGGTCATTTGAGAGATCAATCGTGGGATTATCAAACGTGGGAGTTACGTGACGTGACGTCTAAAGCAATTATTAATTGAAAAATTTTCTAAGTGTTATAATTTTAAGACTCTGAAATAATTGAAGTCAAGTCAATAGAAGTGATTTTAGACTTAGTATCTTGAGAGTGTTAGATAAAATGCATCTTAACAGCAAGTTCTAAGTGTCTAAAAGTTTGGAGATTTATAATATTAAATTCAGTTTAAGAAATTAATACCATTAATAATAATTAATTTGATTCAGTGAAGTGATTAAATTATAAATTTAAATTGTGTTGGTGAAAAGTGTTGTGTTGTATTTGGCAAATTTAAAAACAGTGTTTAGTTAAATTTTAGGACTTAATACTTGGAAAAATAATCATATCAGTAATAGTTCCTTTAAATAAAGTGCAAATCGAACGTAATAATTTATCACAGGATAAATCTTCTTCTTCTTCAATGGCGCTACAGCCCAATTCGAGCCTTGGCCTCCTTCAAAATAAGCCTCCACCGCCCTCTGTCCTCGGCCGTCTTCTTCCAATCTGCAACCTGGAGTAATCCTCTTGCATCCTTCCTGACATCATCCTCCCATCTCAGTCTAGGTCTGCCCGCCTTTCGTTTACCTCCCGGGTGTCCTGTCAGAACCTTCTTCGGTACTCGTGTGCTTGACATTCGGTGCACATGTCCGGCCCATCTTAATCTTTGGAGTCTTAAATGGGTGGAGAGTCTGGGAGCTTGGTAAATATCATAGAGCTCATTATTGTGGCGGATTCTCCATGCCTCTCCCTCTCGCACCGCTCCTAAGATTCTTCGAAGTACCTTTCTTTCGAAGATGTCCAGCCGTTCCGCTGACTTTGCTGTCAGTGTTCCCGCCTCACATCCATAGGCCAAGACCGTTCTGATAATTGTTTTATATAAGGTTATTTTGGTTTTCCTATGGACGTTTCGGGATTTGAACACTGGCAGCAACGCGAAGTAAGTTTTGTTAGCGGCTGTAATGCGCTTTCTTACTTCTACTGGGTCTTCATTGTCCTGCGTTATGATGGAGCCCAGGTAGGTAAACTCTTCGACCACTTCGAAATTATAATTGTCTTTGAATTTCACTTTGTCTTTTATTCTGCGGTGAGGGGTTCTGGTTTGCATCATGATTTTTGTTTTATTTTCATTTATTTGCAAACCCACCTCTCTTGCCGCAGTCTCCAAAGGGTCAAACACTTCTCTTACAGCCTGTAGGGATCTTCCGACAATGTTAAGGTCATCTGCGTAGCCAACTATTTGATTGCTTCTGTAGCAGATGTTTGAGTCGGTACTGATCATTGTCTTCCTCACGACGTGCTCCAGTACAATATTGAAAAGGGTGGGTGCTAAGCCATCACCTTGTTTCAGCCCCTGGGAAACGTTAAAATCCTCCGTTGTTTCACCTCCTATCCTTACTCGACACCGTGATCCGACCATTGTTGCTTTTACAAGCTTGACTATTTTGGGCGGTATTCCAAAATTGAGGAGTATTTCATATATTTTCTCCCTATCTATACTGTCATACGCCTGTTTGAAGTCAACAAATAGTTGATATATATCTATATCGAATTCCCAGCATTTTGTCAGGATTTGTCGAGTAGTGAAGAGTTGATCAGTGGTGGATCTCCCCCTCCTGAACCCTGCCTGATATTCTCCTAGTAAGTTTTCTGAGTAATATTCTAGTCTTTCTTTCAAAATCATTGTGAAAATTTTATACGCTGTACAAAGTAACGATATTCCTCTGTGATTTTCACACTTCAATTTGTCTCCCTTTTTATGTATGGGGCATATTATGCTAGTTTTCCATTCTTCTGGTACTCTTTCAGCGGTCCATATTTTCACAATGAGATTGTGTAGCAGGTTCTTCAGTTGTTCGTTTCCATATTTATAGAGCTCTGCAGGGATATTATCTCCTCCCGGAGTTTTATTGTTTTTCAGTTTCTTTAGGGCAGCCCTTATTTCTGCCATTGATGGCGCTCTCGTTGTTTCATCACTATTTAGCTCGTCCGGAATGTGAGTTGGTTCGACTGTCAGGTTGTTATTGGGATTTAAGAGCTGTTGAAAATATTCTTTCCACCTAGTCTTGATCTTTTCCTTATCTCCTATTATGTCTCCATTATTATCTCTGCACAGAGATGTGTTGGGTTTGAAGCCCTTTTTAAATACATTGACGCCTTTATATGCCTCACGTGGATTGTTATTTGCAAAGTCATGTTCCATTTTCAACAATATGTTGTTAAAATACAATCTCTTCTTTATTTTAATTAAATGGTTAGCATCTCTTCGTGCTTGTTCGTAGGCTTAATCTAGTGTTAGATAAAATAATAATAATAAATATGGACTTTAGAATAAATAATACAAATTATTAAATTGCTGTTAAATGAGATTGTGGTAACTTAATAATAATTATTATTTCGGAAAGCTTAAATAAATAGTAAAATACGTTATCTTACTGCAAAATAAAAAAAAGTTCGGTGACAAACAAAAATAAAAATAATAAATCACTTATTTCGTAAATAATCGTGAAGTGGTTATTGCTTAAAAATTATAATTTAAACGGAGTGTTATTTTAACGATGGAATAATTATAATAATAAATCTGGAAGTTGAAATAAATAATAAATAAATAAGCATGATAATAATCTGTTCGGTATTTAGTTGTATAATGCTTTGTTGCTAAATAAAAGTACGGGGGAAAAACGAACACAAAATAAGTAATTAATTTGTTAAATTTAATTTAAAAAGTGTTAAGTTTATAACGTAATAAAAAAGGTAATGGTTAACCTCGTGGTATTTAAATGTGTGTAAATCGACATCTTAACTGTCAGTATGGAATATTGAGGTTATGAAAGTTAAATCTTGTATTAGATTTGCTGAGCTCAGGGTAGGTAAGACATGTGAATTTGGTAAGCAATAAAAATGAAATTAAATGCTATAAAGGTAATATAAATTTAATCATTATAACAGGGTTTGAACATCAAAGACTCTAATTAATTAAACAATAAATCTCAGGGTGCAGTGACTGCTCTATAATACCAGTCAATATTAAATCATATTTCGCTTCTAAGTTAAAAGAAAGATGGAAGGCGCCAGTCGTTTATAAAATGCCCTCGAACTACTAAACGACAAATAGTCTGTTAAATATGAAAGAGAAAACCAATAAAATATAATAACGATACGTGAATGCTACTTGATGAGATCTTCTGTGAAATTACTTGTGAATTATCCGTGAGAAATCCCGTGAGAATTCTATAAGGTCTTCCGCCCGTCTTGTTTCTGTCAGGAGTCACATGTTGACGCACGTCTCTCAAGCCGCCTGGAACCAAACTGAAGTACTTCTCTGCACCCAGCCTCTCGAACTTTTGCGAAGCATGAGCACCAACCTCGGGAATACAACGGCGTGCCATGCTACCAACCACAGCGGTCGAATTCATAGAGCATTAAAATGCCATAGCGGTACCTACCGCTACATTACCCCTCCACCAAAGAGAAAATATTTCCTCCTGGAAATCCTGAGGTCCATGTCACTTCCTGAATAGAACTGCATACTATGTGCAACTTGGTTGTAGATGTTCGACTTGGATGAACGCCAAACTTGAAAAATTGTCAGCCGGAAGGATCCTGGTGATTGAGGTACGCCCAATCCATATAATGCACCTCATGGAAGAAACGGTGACCACCGTACTGCAATACTGAAGCCATGATAAAATGCGATGAACAGAAAGACGCATCAATTTATGCAGCTTCTCTCCAATTATGATGCATTCAATAACTGATGACCCAAGATGGCCCAAGGTAGAGATGAAACATTTGGTCCGAAATCTCAAATTCAGCGTCTTCTGATATTAATTTCTTTCAAACCTGATGACCCAAGATGGCCCAAGGTAGAGATGAAACATCTGGTCCGAAATCTCAAATTCAGCGTCTTCTGATATTAATTTCTTTCAAAACTGATGACCCAAGATGGCCCAAGGTAGAGATGAAACATCTGGTCCGAAATCTCAAATTCAGCGTCTTCTGATATTAATTTCTTTCAAAACTGATGACCCAAGATGGCCCAAGGTAGAGATGAAATATTTGGTCCGAAATCTCAAATTCAGCGTCTTCTGATATTAATCTCTTCCAAAACTGATGACCCAAGATGGCCCAAGGTAGAGATGAAATTTTTCCCGCGCTGCTAGCTCTGCCGTCCAATAAGAATGAAGATGTATGATGATCAAGACTGTATCTTGTGAAACTGAAGAAAATCCTTGAGTGACCGAAAGTGCAAGAAGTTCCATATAGAGTGGAGATCAGAGTATTGCAATGAAATGCGCCATCCGAGTAATGTGATGAACTTCCGATGTGATGGAGTTCGAATGTTGAAGAATGTAGTCCAGATTGTGAGACCCAAATGATCCAGTTTCTTGACGTTCCCTAAAACTGAACCTGCCTAAAATTGGTTTTCTCAAAACAAAATCTAATTAAAAAAGAAACTTTTTTTTTTTTTTAAATATAACATTAAAAACAGTGCTAAAGTACAAAAAAACTTCATCGACTGAGATCCTAAAAGGCAAAAAGTCACCCTGACCATAATGTAAATAACCTTTTAAAAAACATATGGAATGCATCATTTAATTCTATGTATATTATATTGTTAATCACCACAGAAGCACAACGCAATATTCAAATTATAAATATTAATCGATCAAATTCAAAAATGAAAAATGCCATTAAGATTATATTCAATTAGACTTCACAAAAACAGCAAGTAAAATTTATATCAATAAATATTAAATCATTTCCCAAGAAGATAGTGTTGATTATAATTTGAGAACATAGATGTCGCTGAATTCGCCCAGAAAATAATTCCAAATTTATTAAATACTTAACAATGTCTAACTTCAGATTTAAAAAAAAAAAAATTTTGTCTCTCTATTTCCAAATGTATAAAAAAAAATTGAAAATAATCATAGTCGAAGTGCAGTAAAAGATCAACATTAATATTCCAATATGAACTCATAAAATCAATCTGAGAAAGAGATCAGAAACAGAGTGAACCCGTAACACTCAACGTAAAAAATTAATGAAAATTATTTGTTATTTTAAAACAAAAGAAATATCTTTTATTACAATTTTAAATTCTTATAAAAAATAATGTAAAAATATCTTCATTGTAAAATGACCCCGTTTATAATGTGAAAGATAAATTTGTAAAAAAAATTATACTATCTTCCGAAATATTTTCCTGAACAATTAAATAACACGCATAAAAATATATCTGTTAAACCTAAACAACCACAAAACATAAAACGTACACATAATCTCGTGTAAATCCTCAAAGAGATAGAGTTGTAGTGAAAATTTAACACCATTTAATGTAATCTCAATACACCAATTACGATGTGCCACTTGTGTTAAAACACCACCTATGGCCCTATGCCATAATGTAATTCCGCTATAACCTCCGAGGAGATGCGAAAACAAAGTAATTGTTCCAATTATCTAGAACTAACCAGAACCAGGAAAAATATTATGAAACTTCTATTTCCATTATGCATGATCAACGATATCCAAAGTTTGCTACACATCATTGAAAAACCTCCGAAGAGATGATATGAAACCAACTTCCAAATATTGATCATGATCGATCAATAAAATAAGCGTAGCCACGCCCATGAGTATATTCATGTGCTAAACGTTCGCATTTTCCGCGAAAACCTGACGAGGTAATACCTGATCAGAATATTAATCTGCGACACCAGCTATTTGGTACAATCGCAGGAATGACCTGTTTTATGCAGGTACTTACTTCACCACCCAGTGAAAATAACCTGACTATGTATTACGAACACAAGACAAATTACAGACAGACAAAACGTACACGAACACAATTGAAAAATATGAGCATTTATTTGTGACGGAACAAACCAACGCTGTATTTCTCAAATATAAAACATTTAACAACAATCAATAAGTAAATAAAATAATCCCTCAAAAGAGAACGGTGGTCGATACCAGTGAAATTTTATGAGCGCTCATTTGAACTACACGTGTTCATTGTAACAAATATCATGCAACGTGACCATAACTAAATCGTAGTGAATCATGACAAAATTTGTTCAAAGTTATTTATAAAAACAATACAAAATCGTGTAAAGTATTTCTTTAATGTTTCATGATAGAAATTGCATCTCATATAATTGAAATGAAAATAAAAATTAAAAAAAATTGCAATACATGGCATCTATTGAATAACTATGAAACTAATTATAAAATGCTACAAAATAGCGAAGCCTCAAAACTTAACGCTAACGACTATCTCTACCTGACCACAGATGTCACTATGAGAAAAAACATTTCTTGTAAATAATCAAAATTTTTTTTTTTTTTTTGCAAAATCCGTACTAAAAGAAAAAAACACAGCCCGAACTAACAATATGTTATCACATGTAATAACCCTAAAAGGATGTGATAACAATGCCAGAATGAACCGTAAATTAAACTCCTGAAACGTACATATGAAAAATCCCGATGAAATCAATACGTATGCCCATTTTTAGTAGAAAACCTGAGAACAAAATTAAATGTCAAAAGATCTAACGTTAAAAAATTTTAAGAAAATGACCCAATAATTTAAATCCAACAGAACAATAAAACTAAATATTTGAGAGATCAAAGTAATCATTTGTGATTTGTAAATCCCGATTAAAACCAGCAATTTTCAATCGTGACACACATCAAAATGTCATCCGATGCTAACAAAAGAACGAATCTACACTGATAAAGTTTAATATGCAATGATACAACAGAATACTGTACAGATTACTCTGAAATCAGGACATGAGTAAAGTTTATCAACCCCCAATAAAATTAGATTTAAATCAATAATTAAACCAAAAAATTTTTAAATTCCCATTAACTAAACGATAGATTTGTCAAAAGGAATGAGCTAAAACATCGATCTTCATGTCAGCTCATCAAATTTGAAAAACCATCAACTGCAAAAAAACGGATCTAATGATTTTAAAAAAATTACCAAAAGAAGATAATAACCGAATTAATGATTTAAAAACTTCCCAAAAGTCAAAATCTGTCAATACAATTATATCCACTAGCAATAAAATAAATGAAAAAAATTAAACCCGCTTGTTGCGAAGAACAGGTCCCAGCAAAACCGCAGATCAGCGTGAAGAAACTGACGTCTAAAATGATTTCCACCGCTTATCATTAGAAAATTACTGGCCATACTGAAAACATATTTATAAAAAGTTATTTAAAGAAATAAAATATTTGAAACATGGTTAAAGGAAGAAAAACAAACAAACGGCTGACAAAGATAGCCTTGTTCGGGACAAAAATTCACTTGGGTCGCATGAAAAAATTTTTTTTTGTCAATACCCTAAATCACCAGGATGTAAATGTTCAAAAATACGATAATCTTTAAGAAATAATGAAGAATCTCAGATAATTTCCAGTAAAAGTGTATGGGGCGCAGAATCACCAAGGTCCCTATTCATAAATGAAAAATAAAATTTAGTTGTAAGGAATTTCCTAATAATTTTTAAAGAACATCAATAATTCGAAAATGAAGCTTAACGATCTGAAAAAAAATTTTTTATCTGAAACCGAATTAAATCACAAGAAAGAATTTTTAAATGATTATTAACTTACATAATTTGATTATAATTGTGGTCCAATTTAAATTGTACTCGGCATAATAACCTATAATCTCAGATTAACGCCATGTGATATCGGGAAGCCATGGATGCTACATTGTGACAAACTGAGGCTAAATATACCTACAACTTCTGAAAAGAAATTAGAAAAAATAATTAGACGATTTTGTATTTTCATGTATTGAAAAAAACAAGGAATATGATAAAATAGATCGTTCAAATTCAACGAACAATGAAGATTCAAATAGTCATTAATGGTTACAAAGTTTGTCATAATTAATCTGCGAGACGCGAACAATATTTGAGCATTAATTAATTATTCACGGCTACAATAATGGTCTCAAAGGGAGTTGAATAAAAGAATTAGTTTGATCCAGGCTGACAAAAGAGAATTTGCAATAATACGATAATCTAAAAATGTTCAAAATGACTTACATGTGAGTCCATCCAGAAACGCCGATGACCTTACAGAATTCCACTCTCAAAAAAAAAATGTATACCCACAAGATCATATATTTTAAACGAAACAAAATATGATAAAATAGTACAAAACACGTTGGGTCGCCATAATATAACGTAATAAAAAGGGTTATGGTTAACCTCGTGGTATTTAAATGTGTGTAAATCGACATCTTAACTGTCAGTATGGAATATTGAGGTTATGAAAGTTAAATCTTGTATTAGATTTGCTGAGCTCAGGGTAGGTAAGACATGTGAATTTGGTAAGCAATAAAAATGAAATTAAATGCTATAAAGGTAATATAAATTTAATCATTATAACAGGGTTTGAACATCAAAGACTCTAATTAATTAAACAATAAATCTCAGGGTGCAGTGACTGCTCTATGATACCAGTCAATATTAAATCATATTTCGCTTCTAAGTTAAAAGAAAGATGGAAGGCGCCAGTCGTTTATAAAATGCCCTCGAACTACTAAACGACAAATAGTCTGTTAAATATGAAAGAGAAAACCAATAAAATATAATAACGATACGTGAATGCTACTTGATGAGATCTTCTGTGAAATTACTTGTGAATTATCCGTGAGAAATCCCGTGAGAATTCTATAAGGTCTTCCGCCCGTCTTGTTTCTGTCAGGAGTCACATGTTGACGCACGTCTCTCAAGCCGCCTGGAACCAAACTGAAGTACTTCTCTGCACCCAGCCTCTCGAACTTTTGCGAAGCATGAGCACCAACCTCGGGAATACAACGGCGTGCCATGCTACCAACCACAGCGGTCGAATTCATAGAGCATTAAAATGCCATAGCGGTACCTACCGCTACAAGTTAACCAACGAGTTTTGAAATAAAATGCAGTCAGAACGATAAACATCATTTAATTTAGTTAGATTAAACGGGAATAAAATAAAATTGAAGTCGGAAAAATTTTATTTGAATTTAGTTGATAACATAAGAATAGGTATTAGGTAAGGAAAACATAACAAGGTTTTCCCGTGTAGCACCCGGGTGGATAAAAAACCTTAAAGGGGTAAGTTTTCTATTTAAAAAAAATTTTCCAGGTGCCAAGGAGAGAGCGGTATGCAGCAGACAGTTGGCATTTGAATTAATTTTATAACAAGATATTACTTGCTTAATATGTGATATGTATCTATATTAAAATATTATATTTAAAATAGATATATATATTCCAAGAAAGTTTTAATCAAAAAGAAACACACTTATATTAAAAGTAAAGGTATCGATTTCGAATACCCACCTCTGAATTTGTCAGTAGCTATTGAGAATGGTTATGTGTTTGACAAATTTCCAAGTCAAAGTTTTGTATTTATTTTAGTATATGTACTATTTATTATAACTTCAGCTAATATAAAATGATCAAAAAATGAGTTATGATATTAGAATTTGTTTCAACTATAATATAATTGTATATATCAGTATATTTATTTATTGAGACAAAATATATATGTATATATATATATGCATTGTGACTATATTTATCGGGGAACAGATTAGACATTTGCGAAAAGGAAATTACCACTATTAAATTCAAAAGGAAAAAATTTAGAACCATATAAGCTCGCGTTCAGGAATGTTCTAAATCAGGGGTGTCAAAGATACGGCCCGCGGGCCGCATGCGGCCCTCGGACCCTATCAATACGGCCCGCGAGCCGTATGCGGCACTCAGGTCGGACGCGGTGCGCCATGCACCGAGCGTGAGCGTAACCTTTTCTCTTACGCCGGCTGGTGGCGCTGGTCTGGTACACGACTCGTACTCACGACGCCCCCTCCCCCCCGACCCCGCACCACAAGGGTCGCAGTTGCCGGTCGCCGGCGCAGTCAGATTTAAGCCTTAGCATCGAGCGGTCGCGTCGAGTGTTTATATTACTTACGTACTCATAGTTTGTTGTTCATTCAAGTTCTAATATTGGTACGTGGCATAATGTCGCAAAAACGTAAAGTTGATAGTGAGTGCAGAGTTTTTCAGACAAAATGGGAAATCGCATATTTTTTCATGGAATGGAAAGGTAAATCACTTTGTTTGATTTGCAATCAAACAATTGCTGTTTGTAAGGAGTTTAATTTAAAGAGACATTATGATTCGAATCATAAAGGAAAATTTGAAGGTTACACTGAAAAGATAAGAATGGACTATTATCTTTAAAATCTAACCTTCACGGCCAACAGTCGATATTCACTAAAGCTAAAACTGAAAGCGAAGACGCCTTAAAATCCAGTTTCATTATTGCATTAGAAATCGCCAAGAGATCAAAACCTTTCACTGATGGTGATTTTATTAAAGAATGTATGTTAAAAGTGGCTGATGTTTCATTCCCATCACAAAAATCAACCATTCAAAATATTCCGCTGTCAAGAAACACTGTTGCTTCAAGAATAAGTGATTTATCTCAAAATTTGGATTCCCAGCTGAAGGAAAAAATTAAGGAATTTACACACTTTTCGCTGGCTATTGACGAGAGCACTGATATTATTGATACTGCTCAACTTACTCTATTATATGTTTATTTATAAAAGGCAGTATAGCCGTTTATGTATTTAAAATAAAAATAAAAATAAAACTTGCTGTCTTTATACGAGGTATTAATAGTAACTTTGAAATATGTGAAGAACTATTGAAGTGCGTTCCATTGGCAGGCACCACTACAGTAAATGATATTTATTCTGCTATTGAGCATTTAATAGTAGAATATGAACTCGGCTGGAATAAATTTTGCAGCATAACTACGGATGGCGCTCCTGCCATGGTTGGCAAACATTCGGGTGTTGTGACTAAATTAAAACAGAAAATATCAGAAAATTTTGTGGGAATTCACTGCATCATTCACCAGGAATCACTCGCATCCAAATATTTAAAAATGGACCATGTCATGCAACCGGTAATTAAAATAGTAAATTTTATAGGGAGCAGAGGTCTAAATCACAGGCAGTTCAGGCAATTTTTACAAGATTTGGACGAAAAGTATTCCGATGTACCTTATTTCACGGAAGTTCGTTGGCTCAGTCGAGGGGCAGTTTTGAAAAGATTTTTTGAGTTACGTGACCCTATTCAAGCTTTCATATTAGAAAAAGGCAAGCCAATTGATTATGACAACGACTGGTGGCTTGATTGTGCATTTTTGGTAGATATGACAAAACACATGAATGACCTCAATATAAAGTTACAGGGTAAAGACTTGATCGTCACTCAAATTTATTCGCATTTACAAGCCTTCGAAACAAAATTAAGACTGTGGGAAATTCACATAAAAAACCAAACACTCGATCATTTCTCTCACGTGAAATCATGTGGCACAGTGAACCAGACAAAATTGGATGAGTATTCTCAACTTTTGCTGAATCTGATCACAGAATTTAACAGTCGTTTTGAAGATTTTCGCAAAATGCATAAAATGGAATTCCCACTTTTCAACAATCCATTTACTTTTGATGCTGCACTGGCACCAATTCATTTGCAAATGGAATTGATAGATCTCCAATGCCACAGCATTGTAAAGGATAAATTTAAGGAAGTTAATGTTACTACATTTTATACACAATATTTCAAGAGTTTGAATAACTATCCAAGTATAAGAAATCATGTGGCACGTATCCTGTGTATGTTTGGTAGTACGTATTTATGCGAGCAGATGTTTTCCGTTATGAAAATAAATAAAAACAAACATCGCTCACGGCTTACGGATGAAAATCTCCAATCGATTCTAAAAGTAACTACGACGAATATGACACCCGACATCAATGAACTTGTCAAAAACAAGAGAAGTCAGGTGTCCGGCTCAAGATAATTTACCTTGTTACCCTTCTTTTTAACTTACTGAATTTATAATAAATAGGTATCTAACTAAATAAAGCTTTTAACAATTAAGTATGGGTTTTATTTTTTAAATATTGAGTCCGGCCCGCTTACACACGCCAAATGTTATAAACGGCCCTTAAGAATATCCAGTTTGACACCCCTGTTCTAAATAAACAAATTTCTCACGTTTTGAATCTAGGTCACGAGGACAGAGGGAATGTTTACATAATTAAAATTATTTATAAAACAACTCGGTCAGTAGGACACTGTGTCAAATGCTTTTAAAGGAAGGTGTCCTTGGGTCTTTAATAGGTAGTTGACAGGTATTAGTATTGTATTTAGATATTAACTTTAGAATGGGACAAAGCCATAAAGTTGCGCGATTATAGAAAAAAGTTTTAAACACAATCTTTAATTTGAACATGAAGAGATATTTTTAGAATTGAACAATTGAAAATAAATGGATTTATTATAAGCTAGACAAATAATAGGTGCATCAAACATTTGAAAAATCACGGGATAGTCAAATAAGAGAGTATTGAAGAATTACATGGAATGTTCGAGATAATTTTATGGATTAACTACTCTCCGAGGTAGCAGTTAGCTACATCAAACATTTGGGAAATCACGGGCAAGTTTAAGGGGTATTGAGGTATATTATATATATATATTATTACATGGAAAATTCGAGGAAAATTTATGAAATAATTGCTCTTACAGGTATAAATAATTTACATGAAGCAGTTGAAAAATCACGGGAGAGAAAAATTTTTACCAAAAGTTGAACCTTGGGGGAAAATTTAGAAAAACAGTTCAACAAAAGGAGGCAGTGGTCGCTCCTTAAAAACAAGGACCATTAACCAAACACATAAATAAACAAACTACCTACCGAAACTAAATAACACACAGTAATAGTGATCCGTAAGAAACATCGCATAATTGTGTATAATTAGTAAACAATACAATCCGAAACACTGCGAGATTCACCCAAGTGTCCACTACATTCATGGTGATATAAATTTTGTACATTACAATTAGATTATTCAAGTGAATTTCGAATAACTAATTTCGGAAAATAGTGACAGTGGAATTGAAATATATTTTGACAGTTGGTGGAGCTCTTGTGATTGGCCAAAACCGTCGCCATCTTTCCCACACTGTCCATACAGCTTGCTCGCTTTACTGCTCAGTCAGTACTTACGCATTGTACTAGTTCTGCTAATATACAATACAAACTACTGCTAGTGTGACCATGAGTTCAAGCAAAAAAACCGGCTCCCTACAACAAGAAAATTTATACACAACCACAAGATCCAAAAACAAAATGAATACACTACCTGAAGACATTAGCACAGAAGAAGATGGCTTTTCAAAATTTGCGTCTTACATAGATGTAAAATTAGAGAAAATAAAAACCCAAATTCTCGAAAACATTGACAAAAAATTGTTAGATTTTCAAAAAACAACCGAATTTATTTGTCAAAAATATGACGACATCATTACCCGATTAGACTCCATGAATGAGGTTAAAGGAGAAGTTGAACGTCTAAAAAATGATTTGGAAATTAAAAGTAAAAATATTAAGAATCTGGAAACCAGAGTGGCTTACTTAGAACAGTCAAACCTTGATGACTGTATTGAAATTACAGGCGTTGAGGATAAGACTGAAGAACATCCCAAAATAACCGCTCTAAAAATAATAGAAAGTGCTAATATCAAAATAAATTCAGAGGATATTGCGTCGGCAATTAGACAATATGACAGAAGACCACGACATCCAAAAAAAATTATCCTAAAAATGAGAAACCCGGAAACCAGACTAAAATTATTAGCAAATAAGAAGGTAATTTCTAATCGTGAAAACATGATATTCCTAGGAGAGTCATTATCTCCTTACTACAAGGAACTACTTTGGAAAGCCAAAACAAAGGGAAAAGAATTAAAATATAAATATATTTGGTACAAAAATGGAGCAATTCTAATGAAAGAAGAAGAAGGCAAGAAAATCAGGGAAATCAAACACGAAGATGACCTCAATAGATTATAATAGAAGTTTAATAGTGAAAGGCACCGAAAAATATTTTCATCATTAAAAAATGGATATCGATTTTGGAAAATACATTGACTTGATTGATAATACAGAATCTAATTTAACTATTGAAGATTCCTTAACTTGCAAAAACTTTTTAAAACACTCCAAATTTTCTTTGCTTTGTTTGAACGTTAGAAGTATAAAGAAAAACTTTGATGAAACCATAACCATGCTGGATAGTATTGAGCATCGTCCTGAGGTACTTGTTTTTACAGAAGCTTGGCTGAAAAATTTTACCAATATACCTAACATCCCCGGATACGCAGTTTACAACACAAATAATAACTATTTGCAAAATGATGGTGTAGTTTCCTATGTAAAACAAAATGTTCACGTGATTGTTGAGGAAGTTGTTTTCCCTGGAGCAAACTGCTTAAAAATGCAGATATCGAGTACCTTGTGTGTAATAGCTGTTTATAGATCTCCGTCCCTGGCTCATATAGATAATTTCCTTGAATCGCTGAGTGCACTGCTTGAATCTACATCTATACAAAATAAGGAGATCATTTGATGTGGCGACATAAATATTAATACTTTGGATTTGAGCGATATGAAAACTCAAAAATACCTCTCTCTTTTGGCTTTTCATGGCTTGAAGCCAATCATAATTTCACCTACCAGAGTTTCTTCTACCATTTCAAGCTGCATCGATCATATTATGGTTAAATCTAAATTTGAACCACAGGGAGCTGTCTTCACTACTGACATAACAGATCATGATGTGATATTGCTGAGATTTATGAGCTTTACACTAAATAAAATAGCAAAAGATAATGAAAACTTGAAAACCGTCATCGATAACAATCTTTTGAAAGTCAAATTAAAGAAAGAATCATGGCAGTCAGTACTGTCATCGCAAGATGTTAATTTAGCTACTGAAAATTTCATAAAATGTTTAAAAATGCATGTGGAAAGTTGTTCGTCTGTACAAAGTGTAAAGCATAACATGAAATATTTAAAACCTTGGATAAATAATGGAATTATTAAATGTCTCAGAACCCGAGACAAATTACACAACAAATGTCGAGCAGATTCAAATAATATTCAACTGCTGGATTATTACAAAAGATATAGAAACTGGTGTACAAAAATTATAAAATATATAAAGCAAGCATATTACAAAAGGAAACTGGATAACGTCAATGGAAATACCAAGCAACAGTGGAAGATTATAAAAGAGGCTGTAAATATACAAAAGGAACAAGTGTCTATAAAAAAATTAAAAATCAATAACAATATCATCTCAATGGAAGAGAATCCAAATATAATCACTAATCACGTAAATAGCTTCTTCAGTGATATTGGTCCTAGATTCGCAAAACAATTGTGCAGTGAAAATAACACTACCGAAATGTGTCTTGTTAACAATTTTATACCTTGTACTCAATTTTCAGGAGAGAGCTTTGAATTTAAAACTACTAGCATTTATGAAGTTTCAAAAGTGATAAATGAATTAAAAATGTCTTTTTCCTGTGGTATTGATGGCCTAAGTATCATGGTATACAAGCAGCATGTTTCTGTATTGGCTGGTCCCATATCTCACATTGTTAACCTTAGTTTTAAGAGTGGCATATTTCCTACTCATTGTAAGAATGCTAAGGTTGTACCTCTTTTCAAAGGTGGGGATCACCTAGAGGTTAACAATGACAGACCCATATCTTTACTCAATACTCTTTCAAAATTGATAGAAAGATTGGCCAAGTCAAGATTAGTTTCATTCTTAGAAAAATACAAATTACTCTCTGACAATCAATTCGGTTTCAGAGCAAATAAAGGTACGAGTGATGCTGTTTTAAAGGTATTGACCAAAGTTACAAGAGCGCTGGACTATGGCAACAAAGCCATAGCGGTGTTCTTGGATTTATCAAAAGCATTTGACACTGTTTCCCACGAATTGCTACTTAAAAAATTATCATCTTTAGGCATTAATAATACAGCAATGGGCTGGTTCAGATCTTATCTTAGTGACAGAACACAACAAGTGGAAATAAATAAGATGTTAAGCGAGGGTAAATCAATCTCCTTTGGAGTCCCGCAAGGTAGTGTGCTTGGGCCAATATTGTTTCTTATTTATATAAATGATTTATGTAATCTGAATATTCCTGGTAACATTGTTAGTTTTGCAGATGACACTGCCTTAATATTTGAGGGTAAAACTTGGAATGAAACTTTCAACAAAAGTAATATAGGTTTAAGAGTGGTAAATAGTTGGTTAAACAATAATATATTAACTTTGAATGCACAAAAAACCAAATTTATCACTTTTAGCATTTCAAGTAAAAGTCAGCCTTCCGAAACTCACAACTTGATTATTCACAATTGTTTTCAAACATGTAACTGCAACCCTTTAGAAAATGTAGTCAGCATCAAATACCTTGGTGTAAAAATAGATAAATTCTTGAGATGGAATGATCATGTTAATATGTTAGTAAATAATACTAGGAGACTTACCTATATCTTTAAAGAACTGAGACATATACTAGACAAAGAAAAATTAAAAACTGTTTTTTTTGCAATAATCCAGTCTCTGCTTTCTTATAATATAATGTGCTGGGGATCCTGCGCAAAGACTTATATAGAACCACTTAATATTGCCCAAAAAATGATTCTTAAAGTTATGTTCAAGAAAAAAATTAAATATCCAACTCATTTACTTTTTAAGGAATGTAATGTAATGAACGTAAAACAGTTATATATTACACAAACGCTTTGTAGATTTTTTAATAATATTAATATTGCAGAAAGAACACAGCAAATTCGTACTACGAGAATTGGCTCTGGTCTGAATTTTATGGCAATTCAAACTAAATCTTCTTTTGGTCAAAGAAATTATTTTTATCAAGCTCCACTCAAATTTAATAGCCTTCCAGAACATATAAAGTCATCTAATTCCTTGTACACTTTTAAAAAGAATCTTAAATTATTTGTGTTAGTCGAGGATTGCCAATTAATTTTCTCTACTTTGTCCTTTCTAAATTATTAGCTAAATGAGTATATTTATAAAATAAGCTAAAATAATTTTTATTTTTGTTTAAACTGTTTTTTTTCATCTTCCTCCTGCCAATCTATAGCATGTTAAATTATATACATATATTTATTATTTACAACTTAATCCTTAAAAACAAAACAAAAAAATACTTTATTTTATTTTGAATCAGATCTCAAAACTATGGTCACCCTAAAAGTCTACATTAATGTACTACCTAGCGCCATCAGTTTAGTGGGTACCCATAATCTCAATATGTAAGAAATACAACAATATTGTTCTTTCAAAATCTGTATAATTTTGTGTTATTTTGTTAACTTGTATAATTATTGTTAACCTCACCACAGGCTTGTCCTAGTGAGGTAACAAATTGTATTGTAAACATTTTTACCTACAGTGTAAAGAAACAATAAATAAATAAATAAAATAAATAATAGAGATGGCAATCTCTTAAATAAAATTGTCAACCAAACAAATCAAACAGCTTGGAGTTTTCGGCACTCCAGAACAAACCGAAGATAATTTCTTATTCTACTAGTATCTATTAATATTACCCACTCTTCTTATGTATCTATTCGGTTACCAAACTTAGAATTTCGCAGAATTCTATGCAAGGGATCCGAGCTCGGAATGCGTAGCATGTAGTTGTGTATTGCGAGTTATAAAACCTTCCCCAAATGTATGTTTATATAAATATCTTTTTATGTACTGTACATTGGACGATGTGGACTCGCTTACAGCTAGCGTTTTAGACTCGACAGAGTTACTTTCACATCATTTCTTGTACGTGGAGGGAGGATTCATGACCCGTAACTCTACACAACACCGTGGGTATATGATTGCATATAAACCGGTTCGCCCTAAGTAAATAGTAGACCTTGGAGGAGTAGGAATTTGGGGGTATCTAGGCTCAGATGACGACCTGAAGGCAGTGCATGATGGCAAGAGGAAGGACGGTTTGGACGCGATAACTTAGGTATCAATCAGCCGATCCGCGCCAGAAGATTGTGCGAATTTCTAGTAAGAATCTGATCACCTGGTTTACTTGTAGGAGGAAGGCGCCAAATTTTCGGCAGAAAAAGGGTATTCTGAGTTCGTCTAATATGCAATCTATTAATTACATTAACCTACTAAATCCATCTTTATATGTACCTTATAGCAGCTGAATCGGATTGGAGGGATGCCAAGCAGACACAAAACAATCATAATCAAATTTACTAACAACTAACCATTTGAGTCATACTTAATTATCTGTTCAATTAAACCTGTGTAATTTCGATTAGTACAGTTTATTTACGAGTTCGTTAGGATGTAGAAAACCATAATAAGCGACAAAGGAAAGTTAGCTCATTTAGAGAAACTATTTAAAGTTAGATTTGTAAGGGAGAGACCAATACAGTTTGAAACTCAACGCTCTGTTAGAATCAACAGGTTACCACATAGAAGAAAGTAATTAAAATCCTATATCATAAATAAAAAAAATTACACAACGCTTGATGGAGTTTAATTACAACATAAATACGAAAATATTTACGTTCAAGGTCGTAAATAACGTATTAATTAGTTAAGTACATATATCTCTAAAGGTATGTAGTACAAGGGAGCTTTAAGTAGCTTTCTGTAGTTATCAAAGAAAATAAGGGTCCAATTTTCATGAAGGCTTGTGTGACGTAGGGGAGGAATTTTCCATCCCTACTACACATATGCAAAGCCTTAAAAATTTTAAATCGATCAGAGCCAAGAGAAAAGAAAAGAAGAAAATATCACGACTGGTGCCAAGTGCCCAGGAGTAAATTAAAAATAATAAAGAGGAATAAATCAGTGTAACATAATAGAGTATAGAGAAACAAATTATCACACGGTTGAGTGGGCATCACGTTTGGGTCCCACCCAGGCATTCCGTATTCGATTCCTCGGCGGACTAAGTCCTCTATCACGACTCAAGCAACATTTTTGGCTTACTGTGGTGTTAGTAGGAGGTTTTCAAATATTGTCGTGTTATTCGTAACGCGGAAGTGTTTCTCTTTCTTTTAAAAAAATTAAGCCTAATGGGAATAACCAAAATAATTAGAAATTCGACAGTCGATGACGACTTAATAATAAATGTAAGAAAACCCACACAATTGAATAAAATCCTTGCAGACCACTCCTCTCCCCCCACCCTCATATAATTATTATATTTATAAATTGAAGGTTAAGAAAAATTTGTACCAGTTTGAAGATGGCTCAAGCTGAAACAGGCTATGGTCAAATAAATTAAAGTGGAAATAAGTTTCATATTTGTTTTATTACATTATTTTAATGGAATTCCACCATGAATAGTCAGTTTCAAAAACATTAAATTTAAATTAGTTATTCACAGTAGTTGGTAGAAAATACACACAATTATATCTTACCCTTTTTGCTCCTGTGCCTGTGGACACAGTATCGGAAACAAATAAAGCCTCATAAGGCACCAGCAACACTCATGCCTACATCAACGATTGTTATCGTGAAAGTACATTAAGGATTGTTAACATGAAATTAAATAAATGGTTGATTGATTGATTCAAAAGAAATCAATGTTTGCCGTATTCTACCTACGCCCTAAATTCATTGATTAGTTTTACAGCTCCGGCAAGCAATAATAATAAATTAATCCACCTGTTATACCTAATTAACAATTCTAAAATGTAAAGTGAAAAAATCAAAACTTTGTTCGTCAAAACCAAATTCATCAAAATCTTTTTAACTAAAAAATGAAGATCAAATTTCGATGGGTGATATTTTTATTTGATTTTGCTTAACTTACCCCTTTACAGAGAACGAAGAACTTACTTTGAGAAAGTTTTTTCTGTAAAATGAAATCTTTCCTAAATTAATTAGATGCTTGATATACAAAGGACCACAGCTGAGTTAGTTAGATACCTTCGTTTGCTTAATTTTTCTTTCATTAAACGTAAAACGTAAATCCTTTGAAAATACAATTTAATCAGTTTCTTGTTCGAAAGCATTCATTAAAATTTTCAAAATATGAATTCATTTTACATTTGATATTTTTATACTACTTTCCTCGATGTTACTTATAAAAATGACAATTGAAAATTGATCTTTACTGTAAAGCATCTACCTACCATCTACCATACCTCTTCATATTATAAAAATCCAAATTACGGGTAGAATAGAGTGGTAAGGGGGCTGCATGAAAAACAATGTGACAGGAGTAGACAATTAAAGAAAGTAGTGAAAGTGTATGCGTTTGATTATTAACTAAAATAGTTTCACGATTTTTGTAACGAAAACTGAATTTGGGAAGAATTTCGTTACGAAGTATAAAAAAGAGGGCACTACATAAAAGTAAATCGTAATTTACATTAGTAAAATCATATTTCAAACTTTTTGGAATTACGAGGAACGGTTGAAAAATAATTGGCCTAAGCAAAAAAGCACAACTTTTTCTGGGAAAACTCAATTTATTTCCCAACGTATAGCATATAACTTAACATATTTATTTCTCAACGACGTAAAAATAGGACTCTTTTTCAGCGATAACCTCCTCATTCGGATCAAATCTCTTACCACTGAGCCATTTCTTAAAATTTGTTAATAAATAAAAGTCGTAGGGGGTCAGATCTGGAGAATATGGGGGATGAGGAACCAATTCGTAGTGCAAAACATAGAGATTTGCCATAGCGACTGCACATTTGTGCGCCGGTGCATTGTCGTGGCGGAAGAGCATTTTTTCTTCGCCAAATGTTGCCGATTTCGCCACAAATCTTTCCAACAATTCGTGTCCAATCGGTCCAAAAATTCTGCATAATGATCACTCGTGATCATGTGGCCTTTTCCGGGAAGATACCGTTCGCATCTCAAAAAACTGTGCCATTACTTTATTGACCAATAAACCAACCGTGGCCTTCTTCAGCTTCGATTCGCCAGGAGCAGTCGACTGTTTGAACTTTTCCTTGGTCTCCGGTTTATTGTTATGGAACCATGTTTCGTTCACGGTTTCAATATATATTTTTTTATGATTTTAAAAGTCATGGCCCAAAAAAGTCCTCTTTATCGCGGTTCATTATGTTAAAATTGTTTCGTAATATACTTTAAACCGCCTTCGTATTTCACTTTAATTAGCGGGGGTTAACAAGTCATCGGGGAGTTATTAATTACTTTTAATACATAATTTGCCTTCCTCGGAGTAGAGTTTCACTTTAATGGAGTCCCGGAGTTTTCTAACTAGGCCTGGTCTGCCCAAAGAAGTAGATTTTGTAATAAACAAAGTATTTAACTGTTTTACCTTGTTTTTACAGGCACGCAATTTCAACAAGATATTGTTATGTCCTTCTCTATAACTGCCAAATATTCATAAATAAATCAAATGGTAGCTCGCGACTGTTTTAATTATCTTTATATTATAAGATTGTGTTAATATGAGACGTGCTTTCATTCGTATATGAAGAAACTAAATTAGCAGGCTTGGAGAGTAAAATAACACCAACAAATTTAAAATAAATCGTTTTCTCAAAAATTCAATTGACGATGCAACCAACCATAAATTGATTACTTTGGTTCATTAAGAACCCAAATATTTTTTCATTTAATGTTTTAATAATGTTAAAGTAATTTATGTCACAAAGTGCATAACTGTTTTATTAACCCGATGGTGGTTATTCCACAAATAGAAAAAGTTTAGTAAAAGTTTTTTAATATTGCTGAAAACAAAAAAACTTTGGTTAAAAAAACAGTACCTACCAATACGAAAAATTTACTACCCCCGACAAAATGCTTTGTGATTTCATATAATTTGTTTTCTATTTCAACGTAATTAAAAAATACACAAGTGTGCTGTTCACACGTGGTAGAACCTTCATAAAAATATAGTAGACAAGAGTGGGGAGACTACGAAGCACCGCACAAAGACGAGACCGATTATTCTATATCATTCTCTCGCAGGCCGAATCCCACAGATGTACGTGTTTGTCTATTTTTAGTGTCGCTTTTTCGTTTCATCGAGTTTTAAATCACAACGGTGCTAAATAAGTTTTCACTTCAAAAAAAATAATTTCGTATAAAATGTAAAATGATTCACTTATATGTATAATAAAATGATATTGTTGTTTAACAAAAAAAATTTACAAAGGTCTAAACTGTAAACATTTCTGTGATATATTTTTGTTTACTTTTTATTAAACCAAATAGATTATTTGCCATTGTTTCATGAATGAAAGCAATTTCCACAGAAAAACAAAACATTCAGTGAAGCCCGCTATTGCCATTGCCATTGATCTAAAACATGCTTATTGCCAAATACCCTTCTATAAAAAATTAGAATCTAAAAAAAACTGCTGGAAATAGGGTTCTCAATCAAATTCTTCCACCCCAAGAGTCGAGCTTTTCCAATCTGGACAGCGACAAACCCTTTTCAAGCAAACACTTATCGTTTTGCTTCAAAACGTATTATTCTTTGCGTTATTTATAGAAAGAACAAATCTTCAGAAACTTGAAAGAACATAGACTCTCATCACCCAGTTGCGTTCTTTTTTTAAATTTTATTTATTTATTTATGTAAAGTACTAGCTGTTTCCCGTCATGCGTTGCAATTCCATATTCAAAGAAATAAATTGTTTCTTCCTGCATGTCCCCGTTCCCCTCCCGCATCCCCTACCTCCCGCGTTCCCCTTCCACCTTCCCCGCCTACCCTCACCCCTCTCCCGCTCCCCGTCCCGCAAACCCCCCTCCAGCGTTACATGTATACAGTCCCAGTACATTCAATTTTCAAACAGCTCGCTTGCCACCCTGTACAATTTTTTTTAAATCAATTTTCATTTTCCGTATGTTACAATTATTCATTTTTGTATATCATAAGAACAATCAATCAAATTTTGTTCCTAACATAGGTACCTATTTAAAATATACAATTCTTTTAATAAAAAAACAGCTGCCTGCTAAATTCAATTTCATCAAACACGCGAATTGTCAATCGTGCGAAGTTAAAATAGTCATTAAGTTTTCTGAAATGATTATAATTTCTGCGCAATTTTTTTTCCGTAAGAACCTTCTACAAAGTATTAGAAAACCTTTTAAAAAATATGAATGAAATAGGTAAAGTCGTTCTGAAGTTATGGTGTGAGTGTGACCAAGGGAAACAGGCATTCATTTTTATACATGTAGATTTTTACATGGGGTTTTTCGATGCCTGTCTCACTAGGATAAACCAGTATCGAGACAGGCGTAAACAGGCATTTTACAATAGCTCCACAAAGGAGGCCCTGGGGAAAATAATTTCCCTTAGGGCCTATGTCACCTTTCTGGAGGGTTTTATTTAAAGAAAGGAAGGAAATAAAAAAAACTGGAAACAAAAAAGGTGTGAAGGGTCGGTACGTACGAATCCATCCCTCCCACTGGGTGGGAGAGTCGATAGAGTCCTGCTAGAGTAGTAAAAAGGTCTCCCTCATCCAGTCTCTCGAAATCCGTCCCACCACACAGTAAGTGGGCAGACGCATCCGCCGCCAAGACCTAGACAATCCTCACCCCATGAACCTTGGCGTGACCTGTGGTAAAGGTGTTGGTTATCCAATAAATGGTTCCCGGGGCGGCGATACCCATACCCGCCTCCCAAAAACCCAAGACTTTTTATATAAAACTGACAAACTTTCATATCGGTTTAAATTCGTGATATCGGTTTAAATTGGTGATATCAGTTTACATTGGTAATATTGGTTTAAATTGGTGATATTAGTTTAAAATAGTGATTGAATTATTGTGGTTGTTTAATCGTAAGCACGGAAATATGGAAAAGGTTTTTTACTTTTTTCTGAAACTTTCAAACATCGGTAAATTGTTTATTGTCTGCTAGCGCTTCCTTTATGAAATCAAATTGGAAACTCAAGACCTTGTTTTTGATAAAATAATCATAATTTATGTTACTTTGTCTATAAATTTTCATCATCAGTCAAAATAATTCCAATTTTTTTCTGATTCAGCTGTATCGTATTTTCTCTAAACGAGAAGACTCATTTACTTTCCGGACTGCTGCGCTAGTTCGAAAAGTGAACTGTAAAAAAAGTGCCGCATTTTTGCTGTTGCATGCGCTAGCGCTGCCTCAAGCGTTTTCGAGTGAATTGTCAGCTAAAAAATGTTTAGGTGCCTATAAAGGTCAAGTAATTTTGAAATTTCTTTTCTTTCACCAACAATAATACCACGAACCATTGTGTAGCAAGCGCCTATGTTAAATTAATATTGCGTTACTTTTTTTATCTGTTCACAGAATTATTCAATAATTCGTTGGTCGTATTATCTCTCTCTCTCTGGTTTCAGTCCTGGGATTGGTTTGCAGCAATTTCCTTTAGTTTCCTCTTCCATTCTTCCCTGTCTTGTGCGGCTCTTTTGAGGTCTGCATATGATAAGCAGCGCACGTCCACCAGCAGGTCCTCCAGGTACTCTCGGCGTGGGCGTCCCCTAGAGTTTGTCCCCTCGGTCATACCCTCCATTATGGAATGCAAGAGGCCTTCTTGTCGTATTACATGGCCGATCCATCTTGTACGCCTTTCGGACAAGGTCCTGAGCAGGTGCCTTCCTCCTTCGATTCTTTGGAGAACCTCCTCATTTGTAATGTGGTCTCTCCAGGAAATTCCTAATAGTCTTCTATAGGACCACATCTCAAAAGCCTCTAGTCTCCGTTTATCTCTTTTGGAGAGGCACCATGTTTCGCAGCCGTACCTCAAGATACTCCATACATAGGTCTTGATGAGGAGTATTCTCAGCTTTAGGTCTATATTATTTGATTCAATTATTTTCGACCTTTTATTGAAAGCAAGCCTAGCCTGGTGTATACGGCTGTCGACATCGCTCTTAGACCGACCGTCCCATGTTATTTTGCTCCCGAGATAGACAAACTCCTTGGCGTTCTTTAGTGGAACTCCTGACATCTCTATTCGCATCTGATGTTGCGTTCGGCCTACAGTCAGCAGCTTTGTTTTGTCTTTATTTATCTTCATGTTTTAGTTATTTTGGAGAATGCTTTGCATGGTTGTTAAGGCCTCTTGCAGTTCTTCTTCGCTTTCAGCAACCAATGCAATATCGTCAGCAAACCTTATCATATCCACCTTTTGCCCGTGTATCTTTACACCTTTTCTGTGACTCATTCTCTCTCTCAAGTCGTCGTATTATCAAACACACTAATTTCGGTTGTCTGTGATGTGCGATAATCCTGCGTTAAAACTCCTGCGTGAATCTTCTTCAAGAAACTTAAATTATAAATCTGCTTTAAATTTAAGAGTAATTTTCAAAATTGGAGCAGCTTGTCTGAAGAATAATCCAGAGAAGCGAAAAAATGGGCACCTAACTGAAATATAATATTTTGACAGAAAATTATTTTAATTGCTTTTTTCGAAAATGGAATTGTAATATCCCGTAATTTTTTACAAGTTTGCGCTAGCAGAAGTCCTAAAGTTTTATCGCCGATATAATTTATTTTCATATTATATAAATCGTTGTCAATAAATTTTAATCAATTAAAGACGTTCTGTTCTGAATAGAAAATGTTGAATATTTGTAAAACGACTAAATAAAATACCCGAAGATAAAATACCCCAAGAGATATCTTGACATACCAATAAAACATTCTTTCCAAACGGTTTATGCAAAAATGGCGGCCAAGATGGGACGAAGATTTATTACTTATGATATGAACTGAATAATAACTTGTGATTATTGGTTTAACCGTTTGGAAATAATGTTCGGTTTGTATTTGAATCGGAATACCAAGTCCTTATCTTGGGTATTTTGTTTAGTCATTGCAAAAACTAAAAACAAAAACAAACAAAAAACATCATTTTGCTAATAATTTGTATATTTGACGTATTGCAGTTATGGCTCACACTGGCAGAACAGCACCTGAAAGTGAAGGGGGTCGACTGGAGTAAGGCAGAGAAAACCTGCTTCAGCGAGTGGACCAACCCTGATGACACGGAGCTGGGGGTGCAGATCGTCAAGGTACATACGTCACATACATTCCATTATTGCGCACAATGCTGAGTGATTGAGGTAAAAATAACGATATTACCGATACTACCTCTTTTACGACCATGGTTTCTTATTTCACGATATTTTGTGATTCCCGATATTCTAAGAAATGGAAATGAACAATCTCGATATTTTTCCTGGGAAACTATAAAAAGAATATAATTGATAGGTATAAATACATATCTATACACTCTTATATTTATTTATACAGGATGCCCTCAGGCCCCGACGATATTTTATCAGAGAGTCAAAATATTTCCGCTTTACAATTAAATCTATATAAATTAAACATTTCTAAACGTATCCGAAAACTAAAAACTGTTTTTGATAGGTGATAAAATACGCTTTTCAATTTTATAAATCGAAATAAACGTATAATTTTTCAAATGTCAAAATTTTGCATGCAAACATAAAAAAGTTTGAAAAATGGCTCATCTTACGTTTTTTCTAACTAAAATTACTGATAACGAAAAAAAATAAAAGCACATACACATTTTATTAGACAAATGTATAATGAATATTTTTGTTATCTTACTTTTTTGTCGTTTTATGTAAAAATAATTAATAAAAAATTTGCAAAGTTTCATAAATTTATTTAAAATTGCTCTTCGAAACTTTGATTTCATAATGGTCTACATTTTACTTTTTTCTGGTTATTTTTTTTAATTGAATATAAAGCGTGACATTTTCTGTTTCTAACGCCATTCAAATCATATTTTCACTATGATAGTAAGATAGAGACAATGATTTCTATGAGACATATATGAGTTGTTCCGAAAACCGAACAAATCGACAAGGGTGAAGGAACGTGGTGATACTGGTGATTCCTCACATTATTCATTATTTGGAGTAATAAATGTAAATGAAATTTAGGTCTTCGGTGACTTATTTTTTTTCTTCAAACAACAAAAAAAGTTCTTCCACCTGTGGTTACTGGTCACTCATGTCAATACCTATATGTCCAATACCTACAGAGTTTTAACGTCTTAAGTTGAAAAAAAAAATTATTATTTTTAATTGTAAAACTAACGTTTTTAAGACAAGATTTTTTATGCATAGCACAAAGGGTAACAATTATTATAAGCAATAATTATCAGCCTGAAACACTCATCCACATTGAAAAATCTTCCGAGAAAAGATACATGACGCCAACGGGACTTGAACCCGTGTCCTCTCGATTGCCGGTCGAATGCTCTGACCACTGAGCTATGGCGGCTTATCTTGTACCCGCCAAATGATTCAATATATGCTAGTGTTTCATTCAACAATTACTGCTTATTATATTTTTTCCACCTGAAAACAACCAACTTTATTTTTGCGAGAGAAACATTGTTAGTGTTAAATCCCTCGCTAGGTGGCGTCGAGACAAATAATGTCTTCATTTATTGGGGAAATACTTAAACTTGTCAAATATTAATTATTATTTTTAATTGTAAAACTAACGTTTTTAAGACAAGATTTTTTATGCATAGCACAAAGGGTAACAATTATTATAAGCAATAATTATCAGCCTGAAACACTCATCCACATTGAAAAATCTTCCGAGAAAAGATACATGACGCCAACGGGACTTGTACCCGTGTCCTCTCGATTGCCGGTCGAATGCTCTGACCACTGAGCTATGGCGGCTTATCTTGTACCCGCCAAATGATTCAATATATGCTAGTGTTTCATTCAACAATTACTGCTTATTATATTTTTTCCACCTGAAAACAACCAACTTTATTTTTGCGAGAGAAACATTGTTAGTGTTAAATCCCTCGCTAGGTGGCGTCGAGACAAATAATGTCTTCATTTATTGGGGAAATACTTAAACTTGTCAAATATTAATTATTATTTTTAATTGTAAAACTAACGTTTTTAAGACAAGATTTTTTATGCATAGCACAAAGGGTAACAATTATTATAAGCAATAATTATCAGCCTGAAACACTCATCCACATTGAAAAATCTTCCGAGAAAAGATACATGACGCCAACGGGACTTGAACCCGTGTCCTCTCGATTGCCGGTCGAATGCTCTGACCACTGAGCTATGGCGGCTTATCTTGTACCCGCCAAATGATTCAATATATGCTAGTGTTTCATTCAACAATTACTGCTTATTATATTTTTTCCACCTGAAAACAACCAACTTTATTTTTGCGAGAGAAACATTGTTAGTGTTAAATCCCTCGCTAGGTGGCGTCGAGACAAATTATGTCTTCATTTATTGGGGAAATACTTAAACTTGTCAAATATTAATTATTATTTTTAATTGTAAAACTAACGTTTTTAAGACAAGATTTTTTATGCATAGCACAAAGGGTAACAATTATTATAAGCAATAATTATCAGCCTGAAACACTCATCCACATTGAAAAATCTTCCGAGAAAAGATACATGACGCCAACGGGACTTGAACCCGTGTCCTCTCGATTGCCGGTCGAATGCTCTGACCACTGAGCTATGGCGGCTTATCTTGTACCCGCCACATGATTCAATATATGCTAGTGTTTCATTCAACAATTACTGCTTATTATATTTTTTCCACCTGAAAACAACCAACTTTATTTTTGCGAGAGAAACATTGTTAGTGTTAAATCCCTCGCTAGGTGGCGTCGAGACAAATAATGTCTTCATTTATTGGGGAAATACTTAAACTTGTCAAATATTAATTATTATTTTTAATTGTAAAACTAACGTTTTTAAGACAAGATTTTTTATGCATAGCACAAAGGGTAACAATTATTATAAGCAATAATTATCAGCCTGAAACACTCATCCACATTGAAAAATCTTCCGAGAAAAGATACATGACGCCAACGGGACTTGAACCCGTGTCCTTGTTGTTGGTTGTTTTCAGGTGGAAAAAATATAATAAGCAGTAATTGTTGAATGAAACACTAGCATATATTGAATCATTTGGCGGGTACAAGATAAGCCGCCATAGCTCAGTGGTCAGAGCATTCGACCGGCAATCGAGAGGACACGGGTTCAAGTCCCGTTGGCGTCATGTATCTTTTCTCGGAAGATTTTTCAATGTGGATGAGTGTTTCAGGCTGATAATTATTGCTTATAATAATTGTTACCCTTTGTGCTATGCATAAAAAATCTTGTCTTAAAAACGTTAGTTTTACAATTAAAAATAATAATTAATATTTGACAAGTTTAAGTATTTCCCCAATAAATGAAGACATAATTTGTCTCGACGCCACCTAGCGAGGGATTTAACACTAACAATGTTTCTCTCGCAAAAATAAAGTTGGTTGTTTTCAGGTGGAAAAAATATAATAAGCAGTAATTGTTGAATGAAACACTAGCATATATTGAATCATTTGGCGGGTACAAGATAAGCCGCCATAGCTCAGTGGTCAGAGCATTCGACCGGCAATCGAGAGGACACGGGTTCAAGTCCCGTTGGCGTCATGTATCTTTTCTCGGAAGATTTTTCAATGTGGATGAGTGTTTCAGGCTGATAATTATTGCTTATAATAATTGTTACCCTTTGTGCTACGCATAAAAAATCTTGTCTTAAAAACGTTAGTTTTACAATTAAAAATAATAATTAATATTTGACAAGTTTAAGTATTTCCCCACATAATTTGTCTCGACGCCACCTAGCGAGGGATTTAACACTAACAATGTTTCTCTCGCAAAAATAAAGTTGGTTGTTTTCAGGTGGAAAAAATATAATAAGCAGTAATTGTTGAATGAAACACTAGCATATATTGAATCATTTGGCGGGTACAAGATAAGCCGCCATAGCTCAGTGGTCAGAGCATTCGACCGGCAATCGAGAGGACACGGGTTCAAGTCCCGTTGGCGTCATGTATCTTTTCTCGGAAGATTTTTCAATGTGGATGAGTGTTTCAGGCTGATAATTATTGCTTATAATAATTGTTACCCTTTGTGCTATGCATAAAAAATCTTGTCTTAAAAACGTTAGTTTTACAATTAAAAATAATAATTAATATTTGACAAGTTTAAGTATTTCCCCAATAAATGAAGACATTATTTGTCTCGACGCCACCTAGCGAGGGATTTAACACTAACAATGTTTCTCTCGCAAAAATAAAGTTGGTTGTTTTCAGGTGGAAAAAATATAATAAGCAGTAATTGTTGAATGAAACACTAGCATATATTGAATCATTTGGCGGGTACAAGATAAGCCGCCATAGCTCAGTGGTCAGAGCATTCGACCGGCAATCGAGAGGACACGGGTTCAAGTCCCGTTGGCGTCATGTATCTTTTCTCGGAAGATTTTTCAATGTGGATGAGTGTTTCAGGCTGATAATTATTGCTTATAATAATTGTTACCCTTTGTGCTATGCATAAAAAATCTTGTCTTAAAAACGTTAGTTTTACAATTAAAAATAATAATTAATATTTGACAAGTTTAAGTATTTCCCCAATAAATGAAGACATAATTTGTCTCGACGCCACCTAGCGAGGGATTTAACACTAACAATGTTTCTCTCGCAAAAATAAAGTTGGTTGTTTTCAGGTGGAAAAAATATAATAAGCAGTAATTGTTGAATGAAACACTAGCATATATTGAATCATTTGGCGGGTACAAGATAAGCCGCCATAGCTCAGTGGTCAGAGCATTCGACCGGCAATCGAGAGGACACGGGTTCAAGTCCCGTTGGCGTCATGTATCTTTTCTCGGAAGATTTTTCAATGTGGATGAGTGTTTCAGGCTGATAATTATTGCTTATAATAATTGTGAAAATAAAAACATCAAAAATTTACTGGAGACCAAAATTTCATTTACATTTTTTACTTCAAATAATTCCAGGAATCACTAGTTAAAATAAGTCAAGTACGTTCCTTAACACCCTGTATAAAACTTGAGCTCTAAAAGGTACACTTGTGCGGAGTTTGGTTATGAATAAACCGGTCGCTGTGAAAGCTCTTTCTGCTTCAAAAGAAGTGGGCGGAATAGTAAAGAAACCTTTGAAAACGATATTTAATTTTCCTACTTTTCCATCTTCGTTCGAGCACTTTCATTTTTTTGAGAAACTTCTATCGAATTTTCGCGATGATATTCTTATCCACTGAAGTTGTAATTTTAACGGCGTTATTAAAATTTTCTGATAAATTCTGTTTGGATTGTTTTATTGAAATCCCGTGAAACCTGAAACCGACGGTTCACCAGAACCCTTGCGAAACAGAAACCCTTATTACGAGTCATTCCATTTGTTGCCAGTCGCCATGTACTAAACCATTTTCATTTGCAATTGCAACGCGAAACGGAACTGCCGATGTCGTCATTATTCTCATTACGGCATGCACTCTGTTCTGAGAACTTGTGAATCCTGGAAGAGTAATTTCCGCTCCCATTCGAAGCCAATCCCGTAATTATTGAAGCCGGAGAGCCAATCCCGCGGTACCTCGAGCGCGCAGTACAAACCGGCGAATAATCGCATTACTGAAACTCTCAAACCAACCGAATCGCCAATATGCCTGCTTTCTATTACTGCCGATGAGCTCACTGAATCGAAGAAAGCTACCGATTATACTCGTACATGCTGCCTACAAAGCTGGCTTATTTACCTGAGCTTTCATGAGTTCTCGAAAAGGGAGCCAATTTGATTTTAGATTGCGTAGGTATTATCAATAAAAGTTCTTTACCTAATAAGGATTTTCAATAGTTTAAATATAGTAGCGAATCCAGGGCTAAATTGGTAACGTTGCGTACCGTTGAAATGGATTGGAATTGATGATGGTATTGAAAATGTTTCCCTTGGGTATTTCATTTTTTAAATCCAGTTCTGTGTCTAAATAAGAGTTGTGTTCCATAAAGTCGTCAAAATTTAGGTAGTATTATTTTGTGGGAAGCTTTGGCCACTCACAATTTCAGATTTCACCGCTTACTAAGAGCGCTTAACATCGCGGAAATATCTTCTAAAGAGAGGTGCGCGAGTCTGAGGCGATTCTTTTTCTAATGTCCATAGTATTTCTAATGTATTAATTTACGAACTTTATTTTTTACAATTAATCAGAAAATGTAACAAACAAAGAAAACGTTACAATGTAAAAAAAAAGTTTGTATTATTATTATTCGTAGTTGAGTCACCGATAACAAATGATCGGAATATATTTAATCTTTGATATTTCACGCATACGGATGTTTAATCTGCAAATCAAGCTTATGTTAATCCAATTATCTAAATAATCTGTATTTCCAGGATTTACACCGCACCGGATGTTCCCTATTTTGCGGCTCGGAGGGGAGGGAGAACCAGGCGGTCCTCAAGAGGGTGCTCCTTGCCTACGCCAGGTGAGTGACTTCCACACACCCTTACGCACTTGCTGACCTCAATCCATGTTCCTTTAAAATACCTTACTGAAAGGCAAAACTTATTATGTATTGATGTCTTATATATATTCTGTGAATGGTGTTTGGTTTTTGGTGCACATAATATCTCAGAATTTTCCAAACTTGAATTGTCCGAGATGAAACGGATGAAAAGACCACTACCGATTTAAAAAAGTCTTATAAAAACTTATTGAATGACGGAGTTATAAAGTTATCTCGATCTTGTGATACAGTGACGAAAATGTAATACAAATGGGCCATGGTAAGCCATCAATGAATATATTAAGCAAAATAATTAATTAAGTTTCTTACTTTATCAGGTTGCCCTTTCATAATTTTTAAAGTTGACAATTTTCAAAATTTATTTTTATTAATTAATTAATTGATAATTAATTTCATCTTAAAATTAATTTCCACTTTACTTCCAAAATTTGATAGGAATAATATTTAGATGTAATTGGATGATTTTTAAAGTTTTTAAACTTGTCTTGGGCATTTATTCCTTACTTAGATCAGAAATCATGATTAATGGTTTTTATTTAATATCTCGGTAGGCACACAGAAATGTGTTGTACAACATAATTAATAAATTTATTTGATTAAACAAAACTGAATATAAAATATTTTTTATCACGCAAGTATCTTCATCGAATAAGTTTCAGCGCAATTCATTAGTAACCATAAATAATTCCATACGCTCACGGGGCAACTGAAAAAAAACAGTTGTCAACTGAAGTCGCTATCCACAGGATAGCGACTTTAAATATTTTTTCTTACGACCTTTCGATAACGAATTTCAATGGCGGTCCACACACAGGCAACTTCTCAAAGACCAGTTGTCAACGGCGACGCAACCAGTGACTCGCAACTCAGTGAAATCACACGCGGAGATTCACGGTGTTGCTAGCAATAAAAACCAACATTCACACCGGAAACTTTGACGCCTCGTACCTACGTACAATATTTGGTAAATAACGCTATTCGAATAATTGCATGTCTAATAAATGGTGTCAGTGGATGGGTATTCACTTTTTTATTTTAAATTTTATAACCTTTTATACAATCTTTGACAGAGTGTGACGTATCCTCTTAAATAATCGTCATTCATTTTTTTAATTATCTATTAATAAGTGTTTAAACATTACTTCCGTATGTGCTTGTTTTTTCTTTCCAATTGTACCGCATCTTTTATAATTTTCTTTTCAGTTGCACCAACATTTGTTGTCAATAGATGATATTGTTATTTCATTCATTAGTTTCTGATTAGTTTCGTTAACAGAATTTTCTGTAATAATTTCACAATGGCGCTGTCGTGTTTTTTCGAACAGTAGACAAAATATCCTTGAAGCCTTAAACGATCTTCTTTTTGATAATAGGTGGAACAAAGCTGTTGGGTACTGTCAAGGATTCAATATGTTGGCGGCTCTAATCCTGGAGGTGATGGATCGTTCTGAGAGCGACTCTTTGAAGGTATATATGTTTTTTATATGAATTATCAAACTCAAGGGAGAAAATCGAATAAAAATACTCGATCAAATTTACTGGTGGTATAATGTTCGATACATATTCAAAATGAATCATTTTAATCAGTCAGCAGATACCTATCTAATTTAAACACATCCAAATTTGAACTCTCAATTGATGGCCTCTGTGGTCGCGGGGAAAGGCTCTCGACTAGCAATCCGGAAATCGCGGGTTCAAATTCTCTTCAAGTCCCCCATCACGACACAAGCAACGTTTTCCGCTTACTGTGGTGGTAGTATTAGATTTTCAAATATTGTCAGGTTATTCGTAACCCGGAAATGTTTATCCTTCTTTTTAAAAAAAATTTAAAATTTTCGAAAGACAATGTATAGATGAATAATAAATGTTTTATCATTTATAAGTGATTTTTTATTAATTTATTTACTTTATATGCATTTTGTTTTTGCTCAACAGTTTTCTTTTATATTAACATATGTATATGTGTTGCATATGCTATTTGTAATTCATAGTGATATTGTCAATCTTGAGTTCATTGTGTTTATTTGAAAAATCAAAAAAATAAATCAAATTGCGTAAATCCGCTTGAAACATTTGAATTGGAGTTCGATTCATATTTAGTATTACCATCATTTAAAAAGGACGATTCGCTAAAAGTCGAGCATCCCTTGAAAGTTGGCACGTATTTGTATGTGTATTGTTTTTCTGTCCAGGTGATGATCTACCTGATCGAGGCAGTGCTGCCGGAGGGATATTTCGCCAACAACCTGCGCGGCCTATCGGTGGACATGGCTGTCTTCAGAGACCTGCTGAGGCTGCGGCTGCCAAGACTATCGGCTCATCTGGACAAGCTGCAGAAAGGGGCAGCTGAAGGTACTAGCTACTTGTCACTCAATATTTTTTAATGCGTAATGCACCTTTGCCTTAAAATTGTGCTCTACTTAACTTTTCTATTTTTGTGAGTGATAATTCATGGTGGAATTCCATTATAATATATTATAATAATTCCATTATAATGAAAATAAAACTTTATTCCACTAAATTTTCTAAAATTAAGTGGAATAAAGTTTTATATTCGTTTTATTATAATATATTATTGTGCTCTACGTTTTTGAAGAAATATTTTAAGCTGGGAAATTTGCGAAAGAGAAAGAGAAAGAGAGAGAGAGAGAGAGAGAGAGAGAGAGAGAGAGAGAGAGAGAGAGAGAGAGAGAGAGAGAGTCGAATCCTTCGTATCCTTTATCCTTCTGAAAATTCTTCGTTATTATGCTTCCGTATTATAAAATAACATCTACAATGTGTTTAAATTTGAATACATTATTGTTATTATATTTTAAATTATTGATGAATCTATGGAATATTCGTAAAGCGTAGGAAGGCACATATTCATTTTCTTGTTTCCTTACTCCCACATGGCACGATAAGCCACAGAAGTTTTGCTAACTTTTTATTTTCTTTCCAGGTTTTTTCTTTTCTTTTAAAAGTAACAATTCTGCTATCATTCGTAAAATGAAATTCATGCTGGAATAAGTGCCTTAAATATTATAAAACATTTTTTTAATTAAGACTGTTTTCCGAGTAATTGGATAATCTAAACTAGTTGTCACTCTCCTCTTAACTCCTTAAGAAAACTTTAAATCTTTAACTGAAATAAAAAAAAAAAAATTCTTATAGATAGATAAATTTGAACCCACTGACCATAGAACGTATAGACAATGAACGAGAGCCAATCTTTCACATTTTATTTTAATGTGAATACCGCACAAAAGATTTAACAAAAATCAAAACATTTTAGTTTTTACTGAGAACCATTCAAAACTTTAATTCACTTCCCTTTTCACTTTAATTCACTCCCACAAATTTTTATTTGTTCCATTATTAGTATAATTCCGTAATTTGGTGACCTCACCATAACATTCACAATTAAAATGTTGAAAGGATTCAGAGAAGGTTTCTAAGGTTTAGTAATTTTAAGTTAAATATCCCCCAAGAACAAATTAACTGCACCTTTTTCTTAAAAATACACACACTTGAAGATCGGCTAAGGGTAAGCGACCTATGTTTCTTTTTTTTTAATTGTAAATTCGGATTTTTATAAGAAAAACTATCTTTTTATAACTTTTAAATGTTATTTATATTTATCCGTGACGGTATAAAAGTTACAAACCAATTCTTAGAAAGATTGTTTCCAATAAAACAGGTAGTTGCCTATGATATGGAAAATAAATTAGTTGAAGATAATATTGTTAATTCTAAAATTTCAAATGTGGGATTGGCTATTATGACGGTTTGACAGTAGGGCGCAATGGCGGTATTGGTAAACGCACTTTCCCGATAGACCATAAGTTCTGGGTTCGAGTCCCAGTTGCGACCATTATCTTTTTCTGTGTTTCATATTTTCGTTCAGATTATTATTATTATCTTCTTCTTCAATGTAAATTCGGAATTTACCACTCTTACAAACTCTTGAGTGTAGTCAATTTTAGAGACCTCTCGACTCCCTGGGCATAGGGACCTATTTCGCCACTCACAAACAAATTGTGTAGCAAACTCGTCAGTTCCTCTCTTATATATGCCAACAAATATACAAATGACATTGGCATTTTATAAGAATATAAACGTAATTAAAACAATTTTGTAATGTCAACGTATTATTTATGATAATTTCAGTTTATTATTGTTATTTTTTTAAATATAATTTAACTGTAAAACACCGTAATGTAAGAAACATTTTTTTGCAATTGTTCATGATTTATTACTAACCTTTGGTTACATACCCAATGTAAAAGCCCAATGGGCGTATAAAAGAGTAAAATAAAAATTTAAACAAGTGCTCCCTGCTAACCGGAGCCAGTGAGACTGGTATTCCCAACTGGATTATGTTGTGGGGCTGAATGCTATAGGGTCAGGGTGTGGGAGGACATGGGAAAGAGGGTGGTAGGAAACTGCCATGCTATTCAGATCTGGCAACAAAACATGACTAAGGTTATTTCAACCAACCAACATTCGATTTTGAATAGTAATCCTTCGCCAGGCGACACTGAGAGTATCACCAGTCTGGAATTTTACATTAGCTCCACACAGGAAGCCCTGAGTAAAATTATTTCCCTTATGGCCTATGCCATCTTTGGAGATGTTGCGTATAGGATATTTTCAAAGAAAAGACAAAGCGTAGCGAAGTCAAGTCACTAAACCACTTGGGGTGACCTATGTCAGAGATGTAGGTTATCCAATAAACGATTCCCGGAGGAACGGTACCCAAATTAAATAAGGAATATTTTTTATTATTTTTATTATGTAAAAGTGTTTTTATTTTAATGGATAACTGTGTAAATGAGTTTTATTTTTAATCTTCAGGAAGCGTGTACGAGCCGCCCCTGACAAATGTGTTCACGATGCAGTGGTTCCTGACACTATTCTGCAACTGCCTCCCTCACGATACGGTGCTGAGGGTATGGGATCTGGCCTTCCTAGAGGGAGATGCAGTGCTCCTCACGACTGCGTTGGCAATATGGGACACACTTCAAGAGTAAAACATTCAACATTTTACCAAAAATTATTTGTCTTTTATCCATACATAATATGTCAACAAATATATGACCTAGATCTTTGAATGGGTTCCCCAAGTGGCGTAGTAACCAGTTGGACAGCTGCCAAGGGGTTCAAGTCCCGAAGTGGCCCGTGCCAAGGCACTATATGTAAAGAAAACATTATGTAGGTATATGAAATAATACACTGCTCACTTTGTAAGAACCACTAAAAAAATTATTTGGGTATCTTGCCAAATGCACAAAAAAACGAAAAATTTAACTACAAAAATTGATACAGAAAGATCAGAGAACTTTTCCATACTATCGCGTCTTCCGGAATACCGCTGGCGGGTGCTTAGCTGTGTTAAAACAGCACTTCAATTTTTATAGGAATATTTAATGTTAACATTGCGTAAATTGTGGAATTTAATAAATAACTTCCTACAAAAATATTGAACCCTTAATTTTGTTTGGGAAAAGTCAAAAAATCTTGCTTCGATCTTAAAATAGGAACTAAAAATATTAAAATTGAGATCGTTGAAACACTTTATTAAGTGAAAATATTGTATATAGAACTAGCTGGTACCCGGCATGCGTTGCTACTCCATTCAAAGAAATAAATTGATTCTCCCTGCATGTCCTTTCCCGTGCATCACCGTTCTTCCACCATCCCCACCTTCCCTCTCCGCAAACCCCCACCTTCCCCCTGCCTTTCCTCCGTGCCACTAAAATATATGAAATACACACGTTTTCATTATACAAGTTTTATATATACAGCCTATGTTACTCGCTAATAATGTAGCTTTCTATTGGTGAAAGAATTTTTCAAATCGGTTCAGTAGCTTCGGAGCCTATTCAATGCAAACAAACAATCAAATCTTTCCTCTTTATGGTATTTGTAGATAATCGGTCTCCCCTTTGTGCGTTGCTTCGTAGCCTCCCCATTCTTGTCTACTTTAGTTTTCTGAAGGTTTCACTTCTACCGCGTGTGAACTGCACACTTGTAATTTTTGTCATTCATAGGAATTATACGATTTTATTTATTGCAATTTTCACAGATAACTTGGCGCAGATTATTCCTACCGATATTTTCTGGCATTCGCTACACTTTAGTCCTAATAATATACAAGCTGTCCGGAAACTCCTAGTACAAGCGGGAAACTGGAGAATCCACATCACATTTGGAGTCGATTTTGTGGTTTAACTTTTTTTGATTTGAGCTTTCGTTTTCGAGTAAATCGGGTCCGAAGTTGGAATTTTTTAGGTTAAATTTGAAAAAAAATTTCACTATGGGGTTGATTTCAGCTGTGTAATGTCTTATAAAATGCAACGAAGGGTAAACCGGGCTCAAAATTTTTTTTAACCCTTTAGTTGCCGAAAAAATGGAAAAATTGAAAAAAAATAATATTAAAATCGAAATGCTTAGATCTAAAAAAAAAAAAGTTTTTTGGGTTCTCTACGTGATGTAGATTCACCAGTTTCCCGCTTGTACTACGAGTTTCCGAACACGTTGTAAAATAGTGGACAGAAAGTATGAAGCGTGAAAAGAGGAGAGATTTGATAGGGTTCTGCCAGAAGCCTTTATTTGTTATTACCGTAATATTGTATAGTATGTATAATCAACTTCGATTTATAAATCGACAATTATTTTGGCCACAGTCGCATCCTGAAGGTGGACTCGGCAGACGAGTTCTACTCCGTGATGGGAGAACTGGCGCGGGAAACCCTGGAGGCTCCACCGGGCAAAGGAGAACAACTTCTGGCTGCAGCAGCCCGCCTGGGTCCAGTGCCCGAGCTGCCCAGACTCCGGGACAAGCACAGATACAACATCGCTCCTTGGGCGCAAACTGTAACTCACTTTTATTTTACTTTCAATATATAAATCAATATGGAAACCCTTTATCCATATTTACTTACTAATAATAATTTTCAATTTGGGAGGCGGCAATGGGTACCGCCGCCCCGGGAACCTTTATTGGATAACCAATACCTTTGCCATAGGTCACCCCAAGTAGTTCGATATGTTTGGTGATTTAGCAGGGGTGAGGTTTGTCTAGGTCTTGGAGGCGGATGACCAGGACATACTGAACCCCAGATTCCTACCCACCCCTTAAAGCTTTTTCCTTCCCAGAACTCTCCTCTCCTTCCTTTCCAGAAAAAAAAACTCTCCTCACAGCATCCCCAAAAAAGACATAAGCCCTGAGGAAAATTACTTTCCTCAGGGCCTCCTGTGTGGATATCATGTAAAAAAAATAAGCACTCTACTTTTTTTAACGCATACTAAATTTACTTGTTTATATTATGTAGTTATAATTATTTCCCGATTATTATCTATTTAATTTGTGTACGCATTATTATATATATATATATATTTTTTTTACATTAACTCCACACAGGAGGCCTTGAGGAAAATAATTTCCCTCAGAGCCTATGTCATCTGGGATGCTGTGTGGAGGGTCTTTTTGAGGAGAGGCAGGAACGAACATTGGTCTTGAAGAGACCTATGTTGTAGGAAGGAGGAAACACAGAGGCCGGAAAATCATTCCACAGCCGAGCTGTTGAACATAAGAACGAGTCGAAGAAACGACCCGTTCTCATGTGACAAATGTCAACCGTGTACAAATGTTGGGCACGCGTTTGGCGTGTTTCCCGACTATGCACCGGTGCCAAAGGGATCAATGATGCTAGTTCCTCGGAGCATCTTCCATTGTAATACCGGTAGAACAAGGATATACTTATATTTATTTTCTTATTATTATCTCTTTAATTTACTTGTATTTAATTACTATTATTATTACTTACCTACCTGTTAGTATTTGCTTATTTTTATTTTCATTTATTTATGCTAATAAATGTTTTTTTAATAATAAATTATTCACCCATTTTGTTTAAAATCTTTAAATTAAGGATAATATTTTTGTATTGTGCATTACAAGCTGGTACACACCAGACTCTTTTCAGAGGTGTTTATAAAACGAACATTTCCGACAAATTCACATCCACCACTCTTGAACTTTATTCGTCGGATGTTAGTATTTCTGTTCTCTCCAGCAATGTCCGATGAATATCTTTTAAAATCGCGCCCTTCAGGCCTCGAGCATATTTTGTAACAAGGTCAAAATATTTCCGCTTTGCAATAAAATTCAAATACATGATGTAACGTATTCGAAAACTAAAAACTGTTTTTTAGTGGATATAAAATACGCTTTCAAATTTTATAATTCCAAAGGCAAACATAAAAAAGTTTTAGAAATGGCTGCTCACCTTACGTGTTTTCTAACTAAAATGCTGGTGGTATTATCTTTTTCCAACAACGTTTAAATCATTATTCTCACCATGTATTGTAAGGGAGATGCAACGATTTCAATGAGACCTCTTTGAGTTGTTGAAATTAGCCTGAAGGGTTAAAATTGGCTTGACGTCGTACTGTCCTCGAAACCAACGGATGTCACCATTTCTTGTATCCAATTGAATAAATAATGTTTTGTATGTTTTCGTGTTTCCGTAGGTTCAGTCAGCAGCAAAGAAGGGTCTCAGGCTGTTTTATTCTGAGGACGAAACAGACTCTAGCGATGATGGAGACAAACTAGCTTTAACTACAGCTTACGGATTGCAGGTAATACATACTCACATCATAATATCATGTAAACATACTGTTATCACATAGCTTGTTCATAATAATTGACGATCAATTTTGACTAATTTAGTTATTTTGAAAAGTGGAATATTTTCCAGAGTGGCGGTAGTGGGAGGGGCCGTGGGGCGCTGATGGCGGCGGGGGTGTTCGGCCATCCTGACAGGGAGCGCCTCGCGCTGGACATATCCGCCCTCAAGCAACAGTACGAGAGATTGCGGGAACGGCAGCGACAGGCGCACATCATACTGGCTGCAGCCTGCGCGAGGCAACCCCACGGTGAGACTCTTCTTCTTCAAATTACATCTTCTACTTCTACTCCTCACGCTTTTTTTGAAATCTCTTCAATCTTTTCGTTTCTCTTTTAGTTGGCGCTTCCAGCCCACCTGGACCTATGTCAATGAACCATTTGTTACTCGGCAAGCGTGCTATCGTTAGTAACAGGGGACGCCGCCTAGGTCCACCTCAAGGAGCAATACCACCATCCAGAGTTCCAAAGCCTCCAAAGAACCCGGCCAAAACCCCTATCAAACCCAAGTCTGAAACCTTACACTGGAAAGATGAAAACACCAAAAAGGTCACAAGTAGAAGAGATTCTATAAAATGGAAAGATGTTAAACCTACGGCAAGCCTCAGTGAAGAGGGCGATGAAGAAGACCCAGAAGAGGCAGGCAAACAGTTATCAGAAACTGAATTAAGTGAAATAATGAAAACATCAATGAGAAGCAGGAGAAAAAGTGAATCATCCTCCTATAGCGAATGTTCGGAATCTAGCACGTCCACAAGTTTATGTGATGAGCCAAACAGGATGAGCGATTTCGATTCGGAGGCTCAAAGCATCAGTGATAATAATGCAGCTGGAGATGATGATACAACCTTCGACTCCGGGGCTGAGAGAGAGGGAACTGATGACTGTAGAAGTGACACTGAACAATTGATCAAGTCTGAGGATAAAGCTAGCACTTCTGAGTTTGGAACGTACGTGCAAGAATGTGAAGACTTGTTAGATAGAACCAATAATATTGAATGCCATAGAGGTCTAATTTGTGTGATACCCGATGAAAAAGTTGTCATTATTGAAGATAAAATGAATGTGAGGAGCAAAGATACTTTAGAGGAGACTTTTATTGTTAAGGAGAATAATGATTTTCTTAATAAAATTACTTTTGGTGATGCAAATACTTCTGAGAATAAAATAACCTTTGCCGATAATGTCACTGGTGAGAATAAAATAGCTGGTAATATTAATATCGAGGGAAAGCCTACATTTGAGGATCTTGTATCATTTGAGGATAAACGTACATTTGAGGATCATGTGTATTTTGAGGATAAAGCTTCTATTGAGAGTGAGATTCCTTTTGAAGATCGTGTGAATTCTGTTTCCAAACTTTACTCTGATAATGAAGTTATTGCTCTTGAAAGTAAAGCAAATGTTAGCGATAATGCTGTATTTGACGATAAATTTACTTCAGATTATGAAGAAAACAGAGAAGAAATCACCAACATAAGTTCCCTGAAAGATGATAAATCTATCAGTGACATTAACAAAAAGCCAATGGAAACTTACGATGACACGGAGTATAAATTTGACGACTTTTTCGATTCTAATAGGGGTAAACAATTACGGAGCTACTTAAATGAATTTAAAAAAGCCGAATATACACAAAAACCAGAACCCGCAAAAGACATCGAAGAGACTACTTTACCAGATTTATATCAACCGTTGAAAAGTGTAACAGGTGGTTCGGTTGATGGATTCCATAGTGATGAAAACGAGATGTTAGAAATCGGTAATCTTTCCAAGAATATTGATGCGGATGACAACGTGAGAACAATTAGCTCAATCGAATATCGTTCAACAAGCTGTGATCGGTCAATCAGTAGTTCAATGAGTTCAATAAGCCCTTTACCCAGGTCGACTCCAGGATTTCTGGAAGACAAGGCCACATTTCTGAGTTACAAAAGTCCTTGTAGAGATTCTGACGTGCCTAGTGAATTTAGTGAAGATGAAAAACCACTGGTTCTCAGGATAGATAAATATTTCGAACATAGTCCAGAGTTTTTCGGTGCAAGAAAATCGGGATCTCATCTCAGTTCAGATGAAGATGACGACAAGCTAATTAAAAAGAAGAAAAATGAGATGTATTGTGCCATCAAATCTGAACAAATGTCTAAAGAAAGAAGTAACCCAGAGTTTAATCCCGGTAACCATTTGCAAAGAAAGAAAACTAATGATTGGATTCATACATCACATGAAGAAAGCGACGATGTGTTTTATAGTACAGTGAATAAATATGATGAACATAACAAACACACTTTCATTGACTCGAAATTTGGTAAAACTAAATCACCACTCAGTCTACCTGAAAGCAGTACTCCTTTATTTTATCTTCCGGAAACCTCCCGCCACAGACGTATATCAAGTTTAGATAGTCCTCAATCTATAAAATATCTCATCAAGCAAGAAACCATCGAACCAGCACATACTGACGAATACAATCTCATGAAAAATGAACATATTAAGCTTGGCTTACTGGAGAAGACCAAAAGTGAAGATTTGTCTCGAGATCAACATAAGCGATCGTTTTCAGTGTTAGACGACGAAATTGAGGCAATCAGATCACAATCTGGTAGAAGAAACAGTGAAAGGGCGTTGAAAATTATTCAAGAAAACTCAAAAATTCTGCACCGTATTCTGGTGAATCAAGTAAATAAATGCAGCATGAGAGATTCTTTGCAAGAAGAATCTGTGGAGGACATCAATGATTCTATTGAAAAAACATTCAAATTTCCCAACGGCAGAAACCAAAAATATCTTTCATCTCCCCGATCCGCGAGCCTTGATGATCACTTATTAAAAACAAATAATTTAAATCCATTGCCGCATGCTGATTCCAGAGCTGTGGAAATCGTTAAATCTCCGATACAACAAACTTTAAGATCGCCGGTTGCGTCAGGAGGCGAAATGACGCAGTTCCAAAATACAGCTAATAAAAAGTACACACCAATAAGACCAAAGTCGTTTGAGTCTCGCATATTCAGTGAAAGATCGCTAACAACTGAAAGAAAGGCATTGTTCTATACCGAAGCCACGGAATCGGTTGCAAAAGCTAAACTTGTCGAAGAAAATAAAACCGACATGTTCGGATGGGAAAATAAGGGTTTTGGTGTTAAGCAAAGAAAAACCTCATTCAAAGATGAAAAAAGTCCTTCAGCCCCTTTGAAAAATGATAATATTTCAGAGTATATAGAACCAAGTAAACCTTCCTACAGTTACGACTATAGGGGGGATTTATACAAATCCGAAAAAAGTCATGCAACAGAACACCAAGAAAGAGATCAAAATTCAAGACTTCTGCAAAATAATCCGACTGCTTCTGAAGTCAGTTTACATTTGCAACCAGTTGTTTCATTTCCAGAATCTCCTGCTCTGGAAAAGAATTCTTCTCTTACAGCTGTAAGTGACACAATGCTTGATCTAATTGATAGTTCCCGTGATATCACAGAATCACATAAGATAGAAAACAACAACACAGTCACCAGCACATACAATCTCTCACCTCAGTACAAGTATTCACAGAGATCGAGCGACGCCTCGAGCTATTTATTAGATGGATCATTTAAAAATCCTAAGATTAGTGACTTTTCTTCCGCACACGTAACAGATAGCTTTTCAAGGGTAACAGATTGTTCTCCCATCGATAGCAACAGCAGGCCTGAGGGACTAAAGTTTGCTACAAGTCAGTCCAGTGACATGTTTATAATATCTTCATCCATGAGTTTCTCTTTTGAGCCTTCAGTAGAAGACCAACCCTCGTCAAAGCCTGGCACCTTTAACTCTAGCGACACGCTATGTCAATTAACTTCTTTGGACCAAGTTTCAACACCGATAAGTCCCAAGGTAACTTTATTTTCCAATTGCTTGCTTATTCCAAAGCTAGAGAAAAGTTCATAATATATTGTAGAAGTAGACGAAACATATTTCCATCCGCCTTTTGTAGTTTAAGTGAATAGTATCATATTCCTTCATTCTTTAATTTGTGTTGATATTTCAGGCCACTTCATATCCCATCAGCAAGGAATCTCTCGGGATTTCCCAAAGAGATCTATCTATGGAGTTGGATCGGTTTAAGCTTTCTTCCGAAGAGGTCTCCTACAAGCCAAATTCTTATGATACCTATTCTGGTTGTGCAGCTTCCCTCAGGACCCCTTCGAGCCCCACCCCGAGTTATGACAAGAGGCCCCCACGGAGCCCCGACAAGGACAGACAGAGGGCCCCCATGAGCCCGGAGAAGGTGTACAGCCCGTTTCCCGTGAGAATTGTGGCTAGACAACCAAAAGAGCTCGGGCTTCGATTAGGTCTTTACAAAGATCCTGTCAAGTCTCCATCTAAATAGTTCTTATCTTTACAAATGTACTGCATTAATTCAACATTGTTTCCGATGTACTATAATAATAATATTTAATTAGTATGGTTTTCCGGTTCGATTGCAAATTAGTAACATTTATGATATACCTGCATTTCCAAGTTCACAGAATCCCAAAGGCATATTATACTCCACGTACTAATCGAATCGCCATGTTCTCATATCATTTGTTTTCTGCTGAATTTAATATGTTATTTTTAAAAATGCAACACATGTATTTTTGGTAATTCATAATGGTGATATTTTAACAATGAAGAGTTTTGACCATTTTTAATCATAATATGTACGAGTATATGTACATCTATCTATTTCACTCTCAGATAATTTGTTAAATAAAAGTACGTATTGTTGTGTAACAATTTGTATTCTCCAAGTTTGACAAGTGTTGTCAAAAATTGCTATCATGGCTAGTTTTTAATTTCTTGCCACGAATTATTATTCTGACTAGACGCAATATATTACAAATGTATTAACTTGTTTGGTTTTCATAAACAATTTCTTCATTTTATTTCTTTTCGTAAAAACTGTTAGAAAATTAGGTCAAATAAGAAGCTTTACTCGAACAAAATTTTAGCTGTGTAAGACCAAAACTATATACCTACCTACAAACTATATTTTTGTAAAAAAAAACACACGTAAATGACAAAGGAAATGTACATAAATTGAGGAAACATTTTTTCATTTAATGTTGATATTTTTTTCCTGGCTACCTCTTGTCATAAATAAAAAAACGCAATGCTGTGTACCTACATAATTTCATCTATCCAATTAAATTACTATTTGCAAAATGGTACCATTTTTCTTGCTTCGTGTTTAAGTATTTCTTCAAACACAAATCACAAATATTTCAGTAACTCATCATGATGCATCCGAATTGATGTAATGGGATTGAAAAACGTTTTTTTTAATATAATTTTTCATTAATTTCGGCATTATACGTAGGTATAATGCCGAACCAATAGGTTTTAATGTAAATTCCTTTCTCGTGGGTACCTACATAGGTAAAGTGCAAAATTATGTTTATTTACAACTTCTCATGCATATTTATACTATAATAGGCCAGGCTAAATGAAACAGTGTTATCATCATAATTATAAAACCGTTAAAACGTATTCTGTTCTAGTGCTTTGATTTTTTCGAATTTGGAATTTACCTTTCTTATGAAGATTATATATAATAATATATACTTAAGCAGTTAAAAAAAAATTCTTTGAATGTACCAATTTTATTTAATCCGTCCTACATTTTCTTTTGTTTACAAAAATTTAGAATTTTTATTATAAAATTTTACTAAATGACACCACTTTGGTTATTTTGCTTCAATTATCATCAATAAATTATATTATTTATTATTTTCGCGTGAATACGTAGTATTTTATTAAGTACGTACTAACCAATTTATTGGCTAAATAATGTTTCGTTTCCTGAAGACTTACGTCGAGCAACCTGTGGCCAAAGGAAAACTTTGAACCTAATAGACCTTAAATTAGTGCCCAGAAATTCGAAGTAAAAATATTAAATTATGACTTCATTTTGGTAACAAATTCATTATATATGAATATTGATGAGATTGAAATTATGATTAGCTATCTATGACGAAATTTTAGTTCATAAATATGTGTGTGAGCTAGCGATGGGCATAATCGAGATATCCAATCCGTAGTAATCGATACAATTTCATTCGAATACCCTCGTAAAAATGTAAATCGAATTATGAAAATTTCGATCGCCTGAGGGATATTTTTCACAAACTATGAATGCCGGTAAAAATATGCTAAGATTTATAGTTTATTTTTGTGATAGGATTTGTGTTAAAAATCTAAAATTAAACTATTTTCATTCATTGATTTTCAAGCGATATAAAACCATGCATTCCGAAACGGTTCCAATCGGTTACAAGTCGTTATGACGTAGAAAACGCTACTGGCTGGTAGACGGCTATCACAAAATGTACATTTCGTTTTGGCGGCAAATCAAAAATGGCACATTCTAAATCGTTATAGAAATTTTTTTCGTCAACCTAAAAATATAATAAAAACACCTTCATTGCAGTATTTTGTTCTTAATTTTTTCGTAATTAAAAAACAATGGAAATATCCCATTTGGGAACTTACCCATCCTACGTGACACGATTAGGGGGGGGGGGGTCTTCAAAATGTCACGCTTAGTACAAATGAGCGGCGGCGGGCTTAGGGTTTTGGTCACCAGGGGGGGCGTAAAAATTGCAAAAAGTTAGTCACGTAGTATGGGTACGTTCCCTTAGTGTAATCGGAGAAATCGTATCATCGCAAATTTCATACAATAACTTAATTAATTACATTAATAAACTAAGATGTTTTGGAAACGGATATTTCGATTATATTATCAAAATGTTTCGATAATGCCCACAAATAATGTGAATTATTCCTGTAAACTGCCTACATCTAGCTCTATTAGAATTTCATTCGAGATGAGAAAGACGTAATATTTTTGCGTAAAGATTAATAATATCATAGAATTGTATTTTAAGAGAATCTCGCCTTTCGTCATTTTTACTATAAGTAGTTATAAAATTAAACCTAAATCCATCTTTAAAAATTGTTTAGCGAATGTACATAATAATTATAATATTGTACAGATAATGTTGATGCAGTTGCGATTTGCATTTTAATTTAATTTTCAACGACATTCATTATTTTGATAAGCAAACATTTTTTACTGAAATGATCTGGTTTTTGGTAGTCATTATTTTCAATATATTATAAATGAGTTTTTGATACTTAGTCAATTCGAGGGAGATAAACTTTTTGGCGTAGGAGTTGGCATTCAGTTCCATAAACCTTTTTGCTGCTCTTGTATCTTGTATCATCGATTTTCTGGCAAATATGTATTTTAACAGGTCAAAAACATAAGAATTTCAATGCGAAAAAGTTAACTTTATCCAAAATTTCAGATAGAACGTTGGTGTTCTGGAACCCTGGGGGCACGAGATAAAATAATCAAATCTCTTGTATGATATTACTACCTCAGTAAGTACCTTGGCAAAAACCGCTCGGATAATACGAAAAAATTGAACAAAATAATCATGTCTAATTAATTGACTGAAAGTCCTGTTTTAACTCGACCGATTTGCATTTTATCTGTCTGGAAATTTGTTTCTACGTTCCTTTTCCGTTTCAAGATGGTAGCCGTTTTAATGATACAGTCAAGATTTTTTTTTCCAATGTGAAATCGTCGTGTTGATTTGGAAATTCTTGTATGCTTTTTTTCAATATTTATTCAATAAAGCAAGTTTGAAAAAAGAATTTTCATTGAGATAATGACGTCTCTTTGTAAAAATTATACAATTCCTTATTTGAAATAAACAAAATGTTACATAAATGTTATACGTTTTGGTTTATAATTAAGTGAGTAAATGTTTAAGTACCTACTTACAAATCTTATGATTTCAAAGAAAATTTTGGTTTTGATTTATTAAATAAGAGAAAATTAGAAACACACCTTTTTGGACACGAGGTCTACGGTTCACAGATCTAGTCTAGTAATATCACGAACAATTTCCCACACTTGAAATTTGGTCAACTTTGTTGAAAGACGGTCCCCGTTTCTATATTACAGTGTTTCTACAAAAATTAAGTTTATAATAAAAAAATTGAACCTTTCACTAATCAAATAACACATAAAGTAGGATAGCAGAATTTGTCTTGCGCTAATGAAGTTTGGGGAATGACAATGAATTCAGTAGGTTTTAGGTTTTGTTCTTTCTTATGTTTTGTTCTTTTTCATGCTTTGTTCTTTTTTATGTTTTGTTCTTTTTATGTAAATCGTATGCTAACCAGGACGATTACATTTTCTGGAGTGATTTTTTCATTAATACCTGCTTTTCCTTTATTTGGCAAGTAAAGAAATCGCAACTGAACAGAAAACTCTATTTTGTAATTTAGCTATTGCAAGGAATAAATAAATATTGAATACACAGAAAGTTGCCTTTGAATTTGCCACAAATGTTTGTAGATTGGAAAAATAAATTATTACAGGACGATACAATTATAAGAATTGACTCAATTGCTCTTATGTACAAGATTTGAAAAATGAGTACCTACTCGTACTAGTTATACAATATTTTCAATATTAATATGACATGAACCTATGCAATCCGTTGTATTCTATGACAATATTTACAATACAAAAATGTAATATACATACATAGGTGAATATTGTGTTTTATTTATTTTTACCAAAACCCATACCCTCAGATCCTTAGACTTGGCCTTATTGAACTGTATACCAAATGAAGAGCTAATAATAATCGGTGACCTTAATATTAATCTACTTAAGCCCATGTCAACACAAACACTCGATTATAAAAATCTAATGACTCAACACCCGGCTTGTCTCTTATATTAATGCTCCAACCAGAGTAACAGACACGACCAAATCATGTATTAATCACATATTCCTAAGAATAAAAAAAATGCGAAAGCAACGGTATATCAATCAACCATAACTGACCAATTCTCTATAGTAATTGGCCTTATGAATAAAATAACCATTTCCAAAACATCGTGTGATAATATAAAAAAGAAAAAGGTGAATTTCGAGGAACTAATCTCTAAAATTAAATTTGAAAACTGGCTCTCTATTCTAAATTCCACAGAAGTAGATATTGATTTTGATATCTTTTCTGAAACCCTATTGCAACATATTGAGGCTGCCACCGATGAATCCCCCTTGAACAATTCAAAAAATAAAAAACTGAAACCATGGATCATAGATGGCCTAATTTTTTGTATTATAAAGCGGGACAAGCTCCACAAAAACCTACATAACAATCCAGACATACAAAGACATTCAGATCATTACGAAACGTATTAAACAAAAATACACTAAAAACAGTTTACTTTTCTCTATGTCAATCAATTATATCTTACGTTATAATTGTCTGGGGAGGATGCAGACAATTATAAAACAGTGTTTCTTAACCTGTGGTCCGCGAACCCCTGGGGGTCCGCGAATATATGTGTGGGGGTCCGCGGTCTCATCTCTGGACCATTTAACAATAATAAATAAATGCCACCTAGAGTCTCGTAATCGTTTCGGGATTATTTTCCAGTACCTGTCAAAAGTAAAAATTGAATACAAGACCCTTTCAACACAGATCGTGCTGGTTTGACAATGGCACAGGAAAAACCAATTAATAGAAATATCTTGTGATTCTGCTTTGAGACGTAATTTCAAAGAATCCTCTTTATCAAGTTTTTGGGTGAATGTAAAGAAAGATTATAAGGAAATATCGGAACCACTTACCTCTGTGAAAGGACATTCTCTGCTCTTGTATATACTAAAAACATAAACAGATTACAAGTGGAATCCGATTTGAGATTACAAGTTAGTAGTAACATCTACCCGAATATCACTAATTAAGTTGTTAAAAAGTAACACCAAAGTTAATTAATGTGAATGTTGGTGTTGCTGTTGTAGTTTTTTTTTATATTTGTATCTAGCACTAAAATAATTGGTCCGAAAATTATTGCTTGTTTTTTTTATTAAGAGGGTCCTTGAAGATTGTGCTTGATTTCCCAGGGGTCTGTGGCTGAAAAAGGTTGGAAAACGCTGCTCTAAAACAATGTTAGATCCGTCAATAAAAGCTCAAAATCTGATAATACGGACTATTTACAAAGTACACTACATTCACCCCACGAAGGACTTATTTAGTGACTTCCAAGTGCTTAATTTAAAATCCTCGTATGTCAAATACATATCTCACTATTTAAAATTTAAATTTATTAAAACAAATATTTTTGAATCAAGTCCAAGATTTCCCAAACAAACTAACTTAATTATTCCAGTAACAAAAACCTCAATGGCCCAGTCGCAGTTTAACTTCCTTACTCCGAAAAACTTTAATAATTTACCAATTGAAATAAAGACAGTAGACCAATACCACACTTTCAGGACTCTAGGGACTTTTCGATGAGTGAATGTGGCAGTGCCAGTGGCCTGTTTCTAATTTGTATGTAGCTATGTAGGTTTACGTAAATGTATGTATGTATGTATGTATGTGTGTCATTTATACGCATGCTTGTGTACGCTTATAGATGCATACATATATGTGTGCCAGGGTGTATGTGTGTGTAGATGTATTTGCACATGTATGCACGCTTGCACACATATTAAACTATAAATAAGAATTATGTTTTTGAATATGATCTTATGATCTTGTTCATAACTTTTCTCTTTTCTTGTCTATTGACTAGTTTCCTTAAAAAAATTCTCATTATAAACTTTCTACTATAATTTTTCCAATTCTCAACATGTTTATATATTTAATCCATTTGTTCACACTAGTCACCACAAAGTAACTACAAAGTGGGGCAAAAGTAATCATCCGATGTTTTTTTGCTGTAATTTTTTTATTAAATGAAAAAATTTGGTTCCGGTTGTGAAATTTGTTTATTTAATCCATTAGAATTTATTCCATCATGTCGAGAAAATGATATCGGCCAAGTGACCGCCGCCAGAGTTGATGACCATATGGGCCCGTTTTATAGCATTTTCCATCACTCTTGCCAGAATTTTGGGCGACAGGCTCTCGAATTCTTGGCGAATATTCTCCTCAAGGGCTTCAAGAGTCTGAGACTTGATGACGTAAACCCACGACTTAAAAAAAACATAAAAAGAAGTCTGGAACGGTTAAATAGGGTGATCTGACCGGCCAGTGCAAATCACCAAAACGAGAGATTAGGCGACCCGGAAATTCTTCCTTCAGAATATCGGTTGTGGCTCGAGCAGTGTACGCCGTTGCAACGTCCTGTTATAACCACATGTTCTCCAGTCCCAATCCATCCAATTGAGGAAGAAAAAAAATCGGTAATCAAGGCTCAGTAGCGCGCGCCGTCCACAGTCGTCGTTTGGCCCGCGGCGTTCTAAAAAAAATGGCCCGATGACTCTTCCAGCGTAAACAGCACACCACGCAGTAACTTTGAGCAGGTGTAATGGCTCTTCGTGGGTGATACTCAGATTTTTGGTGCCACGGAAATGATTATTTTGTTTATTCACGTAACCGCTAATATGGAAATGAGCTTCATCGTTCATGACAATTTTCGATGAAAAATCGTCCACCTTTTCGTTGAGATTCAGGATGACTTGAGGGTAGGTTATCCGCGTTTGGCGGTCAACAGCTAACAGCTGATGCACTGTCTGCACTTTGTACGGGAACATCTTCAAGTCTTTCACCAAAATTCTGCGTAGGGACCGCCGGCTAATGCCCAATTGCGTGGCACGTCATCTGGTCGATGTTCCGGGCTCATGTTCGACATCTTGGGCAACAGCAGCGATATTCTCAGCAGAACGGCTGCTCCGGGGCAGGCCAGCCTTGGGAACATCTCGTGTTGTCCCAGTCTCTTCAAGGTGAGTGGCCAAACGCCGCAGTGTTTGTCCAGTTGGTGTCGGACGGCCAGGAAATCTGCGACGAAATTCACGCTGCGCCAACACAACCGACGAATTGTTGCGCAAAATATGGGACCAATTATTCCGCGTTCTTGCGGAGTAAACCGATTCATGACTTGCCGATTTGTATTTTGCGTTAGTTTACTTCACAAATGTGAAGATCAAAATATTTCCCTTTGCAATAAAATCCAAATAAATTGAATATTTCTGAATGCATACGAAAAAAAAACTGTTTTTGAAAGGTGATGAAATATGCTATCAAATTTTATAATTCGAATTAAACATATAATTTTTTAAATATAAAAATTGTAAATGAAAAAGTAAAAAAAATTAAAAACATGGCTCACCTACGCTTTTTTCTAACTAAAATCACTGATAACCCAAAAATAAATAAAAAATACACTCATATTTTATTAAACATATGTGATATGTATTATTACATTTCAGGTAAAAATAATTAATAAAAAATAATAAAAATAAAAAATTCACAAATTTTTTCAAATTGCGAGCAGAAACTTTGGTTTCAGAAAAGTGTACATTTTAATCATTTTGTGGTTAACTTTTAGATTTGAATAAAAAGCGTGATGTTTTCTCGTTCTAACCATGACAATAAGAGTGGAGTGACACAACGATTTCTATGAGACCAATATGAGTAATTCCGAAAAGCGAACAAATTGGCCTGAGTGGTAAATGTAGATTTTTACGGAGAAAAAAACAGTGTATTTAAGTGATGTATGAACCTACTTGCATAAAAGAATCTATCTTCGATTCCTAACTTCTCCTAGTCGTTTTCCTCGGTACATCGTTGAATGAATGAATATTATTTCATAACAATTACAGTTTGTTTGATTAATTATAATCGCTCTGCAAGCTCTTCGGTGTAAGTACCAACTACTGTTATCTGAATTACAAATGTTCTTAGTTATAGTTTAACCTCAAACGACATACAAAAATATTGATGGATTCTACATACTCGTATTTGCATACATTTCCAGATAGGTGGTAAGTACTGGTGCATGCAGTGGTGTAACTTTATATTACCCCAGCTTCACTGTTGGAATAAAATAACTGATAATAAATATAATGTGTATAAAAAGTAGGTTGTTAGTTACTTCATATTTTTTTTTACATTAGCTCCACACAAGAGGCCCTGAGGAAAAAAATCCCTCAGGGCCTATGTCATCTTTATATGGGTCTTTTTAGGGAAGGGAAGGAGAGGTAGTTATGGGAAGGAAAAGGTATAACGAGTGGGTAGCAACCTGGGGGTCAATGTGTCTAGGAGTGACGGACATTGAATCCATCCCACTCACTGCGGTGCAAAGCTTTTCACTTGTGTTTTTTCATAAGTTTTTGTCTCTATTCGGTTACCACAGCGTTATAAACTTTAAAAGCCATAAAAAATCTGCCTTAAATTACCTAAAACGTGAAATACAGGTATTTAAATTCCATCCATTACTTCAGCACGTTGTGACAGAAAGAAAAGAGAAAAAAGAAAACCAAAAAAATTAAAAATTTCGGAAACCAAAATCATTTATAAAAAGTAATTTATGAAAACAAGGAACAAGATCGGGCCCAAATGGGACCCTTGGGGCATTCCAGACGGCACATCTAATACTCTTGACTCATAGCCATCAAATAATACTACTCTTTGTACCGAAATAATATTTGTTTTATGTATTAAAAAAAAATTATCAGTTGGCGTATATTATATTACGTGGGAATTTTGATTTTTAAGTGGGGCCCCCTACTGGATAGAGTTCCGTCACTGATACGTCGGTCAACACTTTATTAACCGAGAAACAAGAATCGATGAAGAAGAAATGCCAAATAATCTAGTAAATAATACGGTAGGTAGATTTTATTACAATAATTAATACATGAATGTTGGTGACGCGCTGAAACTGCAGTTTCAGAGCATTTTTTTATAAATCTTGTGACTGATTTGGGTGTTGTACCATGCTGTACAGAATAATCAAAATACTAGCTGGGCCCGTTGCAGAAGCAACTAACGGGTTAAAACACTATGCGATTTGACATGTGAACGCGGACGAAGCGAGCAGGAGTGTGTGTTAAATTACATATATGAAGAAAAAACGATGTCTGAATGCGGATGGAGCGAGGAGTGAGCACCTACAAAGGGAACAGGTAGTCGACGCCCCCTCCAAAGTTTCATCGCAGTAGGATGAACCGTTTAGCAATGCATAATTTCATGATGCCAGAGCTCACTATTTTATACAGAATGAATTGACTGGATGCGCACATCAAACCCCAAAATTTTCATCGCAATCGGATGAACCGTTTAACAATGCATAATTTCTTGATGTCAAAGCTCACTATTTGGTGCAGAAATAATCGACTCGATGCGCACATCAAATCTCAAAAGTTTCATCGCAATCGGATGAACGGTTTAGCAATGCATATTTTCATGATGCCGGAGATCACTATTTTATACAGAAAGAATCGAATAGATGCCCAAATCAAATCTCAAAAGTTTCATCGCAATCGGATGAACGGTTTAGCAATGCATATTTTCATGATGCCGGAGATCACTATTTTATACAGAAAGAATCGAATAGATGCCCAAATCAAATCCCAAAAGTTTCATCGCAATCGGATGAACGGTTTAGCAATGCATAATTTCAAGATGCCAGAGCTCACTATTTTATACAGAATGAATCGACTTGATGCTCACATCAAATCCCAAAAGTTTCATCGCAATCGGATGAACGGTTTGGCAATGCATATTTTCATGATGCCGGAGCTCACTATTTTATACAGAAAGAATCGAATAGATGCCCAAATCAAATCCCAAAAGTTTCATCGCAATCGGATGAACGGTTTAGCAATGCATAATTTCATGATGCCAGAGCTCACTATTTTATACAGAATGAATCGACTGGATGCTCACATCAAATCCTAAAAGTTTCATCGCAATCGGATGAACGGTTTAGCAATGCATAATTTCATGATGCCAGAGCTCACTATTGTATACAAAAGCCATCGCGGGCATGCATACATCAAATCCCCAAAGTTTCATCGCAATCGGATGAACGGTTTAGCAATTCATAATTTCATGATGCCAGAGCCCAACAGTACTTTGGTACAAACCCTGTCCTGATAATAACGAACAAAACAAACAAAAAGAATTATCCAATTAGGTGCAGTCGTTCAGAAGTTCGTTGAAGTTCGTTTCGGAAGTTCGTTGCGCGTACATACATTTCAGAGATTCATTTTTAAACAAATTTCATAATGCCAGAGCTCACCAGTAATTTTATACAAACCTTATCCCAATAATAACGAACACAACAAAAAAAGAATTATCCAATTATGGGCAGTCGTTCGGAAGCTATGCGCGCACATAAATTTCCGCTACTCATTTTTAAACAAATTTCATAATGCCAGAGCTCACCAGTAATTTTATACAAACCCTGCCATAGACACAACAAAAAATAATTATCCAATTTGGTACAGTCGGTTCAATTCACTTCGGTTGTTAAAGAAAAATATTTAAAAACCTTCAATTTTTCAAGTTAATTTTAACGTTCTCTGAAAGTTCTGTTCAAATTCTATTCAAGTTCTGTAATTATTTCTGTTTTGAAATAATAAGTATAAATAAATAATAATAAATAAAATAAGTTTTGAAGATAATTGAATAAATACAACTCGCACATTACGTGAAAATGAACTAATTTAAAAATAACGTTCCCACCAACAGTGGGTGTCCAGAAGCAACCTCCGTGTACCTACATAATTCAAAAAGTGACCATCTTGGGTGATTTTTTCATTTCATATAATTAATTTTCGATTTAACATTTAAAGGAAAGAAGTTCATAAGTCGCTACCAATAATATTGGTGTAGGTACCTATGCGTTTTCTCAATAAATACTTGACAATCTTGAGTGATTTCTTTTAATATTTAAATCCTTCATAAGCCGGTACCTACCTAGTATATACCGAGAAAAATAATATTGGGGTAGGTACCTACGCGTTTTTTCTTACGTACTTTATTACTTTTCTTTAACGAATTTGCAATAACTTGATGGAACGGTAGGTACCTACCGCGTTATAAATTGTGTTATTTTCAGATGGCCAGCAATTTTCACACTATCGAAGAATTTAGGAACACGTTTTTGACATGAATTTTTCAGAAAATTATTGATTTTCGTCGGGTTCTCCTGACATATTTCATATGAGAATCGTTTATAATTTTGGTATTAAAAGTTGCGGAATTCTCTACTGTAACGTATTTTTTAAAAACATCTAAGCGGGGATCGGTTTCCGGGTCGCAATGCCGCGTACCGTAAAACCACTACCGAAAACTCTGAAAAGTCTGTATTATTTAGGCTAAATTTTTGACACTCGGAATCCTGACCTATCTCAAGATTATCTGACTCGCCGCCAAGCAAAAATGTACCTTGGCACGTTCCAAACTCGAGGAAGCGACCGTCTATTATCGCCTGCGGGGCCGAGGCCTGGGCTGGAAAGTAAGAGGGCTTAAGCGTCTTTGCATTTTCAAGCGAAAATACGCCGTAAGGTGGTACGCGATGCGGGGGAGAAGAGTCCGTTATCGCGTCACCAAAACTGGAACCGTCGTTTGTATGGACTTTTTGACACGTTTCCTTCCGAAATGGATTTTCGTCTTTCGACTGGCGAACCTGTCGGCGGAAAACATAACCCGGGCCGAATTTCTTCGTCGGATAGTGAGAGATTACAGTTTCCGTCGCCAGGGTCGCACTTCAATTCTGTATCAGCCGTTTTGTATGAAACCGGTGTCAGAAAAGGATAAAAAAAAAGGAGAGTTTTCCAAACTGAGCATTAATATATATACTAGGTTTTGCCCGTTGCAGAAGCAACTAATGTGTTAAAACACTATGCGATTTGACGTGTGAACGTGGATGAAGCGAGGAGGAGTGTGTGTTAAATTAAATATATGAAGAAACCTGAGGTTACAGTGACCTTGCAACGCATGCCGGGTACCCGTTGTAAATAATGTTATAATATAGTGCAGGCATTTGCAAGGCGCTTGCATAATAATGTAGTTTCCAGGAACTTGGAATGGAACCATTACAATTAAGTTGACCCCGAGGTTACAGTGATCTTGCAACGCATGCCGGGTACCCTTTGTATATAATGTTATAATATAAAGCAGGCGTTTGCAAGGCGCTTGTATTATAATGTAGTTTCCAGGAACTTGGAATGGAACCATTACAATTAAGTTGACCCCGAGGTTACAGTGATCTTGCAACGCATGCCGGGTACCCGTTGTATATAATGTTATAATATATTGCAGGCGTTTGTAAGGCGCTTGCATTATAATGTAGTTTCCCGGAACTTGGAATGGAACCATTACAGTTAAGTTGACCCTGAGATTACAGTGATGTTGCAACGCATGCCGGGTACCCGTTGTATATAATGTTATAATACAGTGCATGCGTTTGCAAGGCGCTTGAATTATAATGCAGTTTCCCGGAACTTGGAATGGAACCATTACAGTTAAGTTGACCCCGAGGTTACAGTGATGTTGCAACGCATGCCGGGTACCCGTTGTATATAATGTTATGTAGAAATACAAATCCCCAAAGTTGACCTTTATTGGTTAACCAACACCTCTGCCATAGGTCACCCCAAGTGGTTCGCTACGTTTGGTGATTTAGTAGGGGTGCCCGGGTTCATGGGGTGAGGTCTGTCTAGGTCTTGGAGGCGGATGCCCAGGACACACTGAACCCCAGATTCTTACCCACCCCTTAAACCCTTTTCCTTCCCAGAACTCTCATCTCCTTCCTTTCCTAAAAAAAATCCTCCACACAGCATCCCCAAAGATGACATACGACCTGAGGGAAATTATTTTCCCCACGGCCTCCTGTGTGGAGCTCATGTAAAAAAAATAATTAAATGCATATAAATTCATCTTTCCCAAAAAGCCAGAAATAATTGAAAAAATAATGTTCTTAATATATTTTCCCTTGCTTAGTTCTGCACTCCTGGTATTTATCCTTTTAAAATTTTGTTTTATTTGAGTAAAAAAAAGAACAGAAAAAATATTCTTTCATAGCGTACTCTACTCCCCCCCCCCCTTCCTCCATCCCGCAAAACCCCCTCCCGGGTTCCCCTCCCCCTTCCCAGGTTACCCTCCCCCCTCCCTGGTTTTCCTCCCCCCTCTTTTTTAACCAACACCTCTGCCCTAGGTCACCCTATGTGATTCGCTACGCTTAGTGATTTAGCAGGGGTGCCCGGGTTCATGGGATGAGGTGTGTCTAGGTCTGATGATCAGGACACACTGAACCCCAGATTCCTACCCACCCCTTAAACCCTTTTCCTTCCCAGAACTCTTCTCTCCTTCGTTTCCCTAAAAGACGAAGCGAGCAGGAGTGTGTGTTAAATTAAATATATGAAGAAAAAACGATGTCTGAATGCGGATGAAGCGAGGAATGAGCGCCTACAAAGGGAACAGGTAGTCGATCGCTCCCCCAAAGTTTCGTCGCAATCGGATGAACGGTTTAGCAGTGCATAATTTCATGATACCAGAGCTCACTATTTGTAGTTGTATTGTAAGTACTGAGTAGGTACTTTGTTGTAATATTTCACCAAAACGACGCCATTATGTTGTTGAGCATAAAATAATTTTATAAAAACTTCTTTTCATCACAAATAATTTTATTCGATATCATGTTTTATTTTTAAAGGAAAAAAGTCCCTGCAAGAAAGTACCTACCTAGAACAGCGTAATATATGTATATTTTGTTATTTCACAATATCCAAATAGAACCACGCTTTATTCATAAATAATCTACACATTTAAAAATAAATAACATAAAAATAATAAGGCTGGGTTGTTTAAAAAAAAGAATGGACAATTTTACAAATTTTTCTTGTCAATTTTCAGTTTTAGAAAGTTCTGTAATTATTTCAGTTGTGTGATGCGACTGGCCTATAATGATACAAAATAGAACTTGAATAGAACCAACACCGAACGTGAAAATTAACTTTAAAAAAAATTGAATTATTTAGTATCATCGAAACAACCTTACCTTACTTAGACCTAATCAATTGTGTATCTACGTATTCGGGTAGGTACCTGCGCGTTTCATATTTGCAATACTACCGAAATAAGTAGGTACCTACCCGGAATAAATAACGTGTTAATTTGAACTGGCCAGGAATATTTAAACTTCCGATGGAATCTCTAAGCACGTGTTTTGGTGATTTTTTTTGGAAAAGTTCGGATTTTGGTAGCTTTTCCTGAAGTTTTTTACATGGTATGGGCATGTTATATCGGTGTTAAAAGTTGCGGAATTCTCTACTGCGTTAGATTTTTGAAAAACATCCAAGCCGGAATCGGTTTTGGGACCACAATGCCGCGTACCGTAAAACCACTACCGAAAACTGTGAAAAGTCTGTTTTGTTAGGCTAAAAATTTGACGTCTGAGATCCCTGACCTGACTCAATATTCCTAGCATTTTCATTTGCATTGAAACTGATGGCCAAAATGACATCTTTTTTTTTGGAAACGCGAACCTGTCGGCGGGAAATGTAACCTGGCCGAATTGAGTGTGATTTTACTATTGGTTCTAGTTTTCGCCGTTGATTCGCGTTAGTTTTTCTGTGAATAAGGCGCTAATTTTGTCGACAAAAATAAACTCCGCAAAATCAAAGTACTGAGGGTGCACTGAATTTGCTTGAACCGAAAGTGAACCTTGAGGTGGGTGAAACGTAAAGGGCGTACTGGTCGTTTTTGCGTCAACGAAAAAGTGCGCGGAAAAAGAGCTTTCCCAAAGTGAACATTAATATATATACTAGCGGGGCCCGTTGCAAATGCAACTAACGGGTTAAAAAATTATGCGATTTGCATGTGAACGTGGATGAAGCGAGGAGGAGTGTGTGTTAAATTAAATATATGAAGAAACCTGAGGTTACAGTGACCTTGCAACGCATGCCGGGTACCCTTTGTATATAATGTTATAATATATTGCAGGCATTTGCAAGGCGCTTGCATAATAATGTAGTTTCCCTGAACTTGGAATGGAACCATTACAGTTAAGTTGACCCCGAGGTTACAGTGATGTTGCAACGCATGCCGGGTACCCTTTGTATATAATGTTAAAATATAAAGCAGGCGTTTGCAAGGCGCTTGTATTATAATGTAGTTTCCCGGAACTTGGAATGAAACCATTACAGTTAAGTTGACCCCGATGTTTCTGTGATCTTGCAACGCATGCCGAGTACCCGTTGTATATAATGTTATAATATAGTGCAGACGTTTGCAAGACGCTTGCATTATAATGTAGTTTCCCGGAACTTGGAATGGAACCATTACAGTTAAGTTGACCCCGAGATTACAGTGATGTTGCAACGCATGCCGGGTACCCGTTGTATATAATGTTATAATACAGTGCATGCGTTTGCAAGGCGCTTGAATTATAATGTACCTAGTTTCCCGGAACTTGGAATGGAACCATTACAGTTAAGTTGACCCCGAGGTTACAGTGATGTTGCAACGCATGCCGGGTACCCGTTGTATATAATGTTATGTATGAATACAAATCCCCAAAGTTGACCTTTATTGGATAACCAACACCTCTGCCATAGGTCACCTCAAGTGGTTCGCTACGTTTGGTGATTTAGTAGGGGTGCCCGGGTTCATGGGGTGAGGTCTATCTAGGTCTTGGAGGCGGATGCCCAGGACACACTGAACCCCAGATTCCTACCCACCCCTTAAACCCTTTTCGTTCCCAGAACACTCATCTCCTTCCTTTCCTAAAAAAATCCTCCACACAGCATCCTCAAAGATGACATAGGACCTGAGGGAAATTATTTTCCCCACGGCCTCCTGTGCGGAGCTCATGTAAAAAAAATAATTAAATGCATATAAATATTCACCTTTCCCAAAAAGCCAGAAATAATTGAAAAAAAACATGTTCTTAATATATTTTCCCTTGCTTAGTTCTGCACTCCTGGTATTTATCCTTTTAAAATTTTGTTTTATTCGAGTAAAAAACAGAACAGAAAAAATATTATTTCATAGCGTACTCTACTCCCCCCCCCCTTCCTCTATCCCGCAAAACCCCCTCCCGGGTTCCCCTCCCCCTTCCCAGGTTACCCTCCCCCCTCCTTGGTTCTCCTCCCCCCCTCTCGCGCTTCATTAATTCGTTCCCGGTACATTTAGTTTTCAAACAGCTCGCGTGCCACCTATTGAAATATTTTTTTGCAAATTTTACAATTCCAGAGCTCACCAGTCAATAACAAACATAATAAAAAAAGAATTATTCAATTTGGTGCAGTCTTTCGGAAGTTATACGCGTACATACATTTCGACGATTGATTTTAATGCAAATTTCATAATGCCAGAGCTTACCAGTAGTTTTATAGAAACCTTGTCCTATCAATAACGAAAACAATAAAAAAAGAATTTTCAGATTCGGTGCATTCGTGCGAAAGCTATGCGCATATATACATTTCGGCAATTCATTTTTATACAAATTTCATTATGGCAGAGATCACCGGTATGCAAAACCTTGTCCTAACAGTAACGAACCCACCAAAAAAACAATTATTCAATTCGATGCATTCGTTCGAAAGTTATGCGCGTGTATACATTTCGGCAACCATTTTATACAAATTTCGTAATGCCAGAGCTCACCAAAATATTAATAAAAACCTTGTCCTAACAATAACAAACACATAGCAAAAAGAATTATCCAATTCGGTGCATGCATTCGGAAGTTATGGGCGCACATTCATATCGGCGATTAATAATTTAATAATATAATATAATATAATATAATACTTTATCAGCGTTCGGGAACCTACCTACTACTTCATTTGCAGACATAATATTTAAATTATCGGCAAATTATTTTCTCAATGCTGGCAAGACCGACCCATAAATATCACCAAAACACCTTTAATCTAAGGCTGAAAAATCGATTCCCGCCATCTTCGTTTATATTTTCCATACAAAACATGAGAGCGGTAGGCCTTCAATTATTTAGTCGGTATTGCTTAAATTATCCATCGTTCCTGAATTCAGTGTTGCAAAGTTCGTGAAAATTTAAATATATCTGCCGATTTAATAGGCTGAAAACGATGTGCATTATGGATGTTGTTGGATTTTTCGCAAATGTCAAATATTATTGCAAAGTTTGACGCGACATTGTGAAACATTTTAAATGAGAAGCTACACATGTTTTTATTTTAAAAGTTTCTAAATCCTGTATAATTTATGATTATTAAAAAACATCTTTCGCATAATGTTTTCTTTCGTCGTAATTTACCACGCCGCAAAGGGCCTTTAAAATGTCAATTTTTCTTCGGTATTTTGCAGATCGCCGTTTAATTAATTGGGATAAAGAAATCAGTTTTGTATGGGAGATTTTCGCTATATCTTTCTCAACAATCACCCACAGATAGAAAGAGATACGTTCACTGAATCCGCTTCGAGGGAATGTGAATCGCGGGGAGTTTGAAATCGGATGAGCTTTGAGGTCATTTTGGCGGGCCAGCGGATTTTTGTCGCTGGTCCGCCAAAGTGACCCTTGAGGTGGGGGAAAAAGAGGGGCAGTTTGGGGGTGAAAAAGAGGGGCAGTTTGGTCGCTTTTCCCCTCAAATCAAAAGTGAGCTTTTCCCGACCTACCCCAAAACCAAACATTAATATATATATATATATATAGGTTTTGCCCGTTGCAGAAGCAACTGACGGGTTTAAACACTATGCGATTTGACGTGTGAACGTGGATGAAGCGAGGAAGAGTGTGTGTTAAATTAAATATATGAAGAAACCTGAGGTTACAGTGACCTTGCAACGCATGCCGGGTACCCGTTGTATATAGTGTTATGTAGTGCAGCGCTTGCGTTAAAATGTAATTTCCCAGAAATTGGAATGGAACCATTACAGTTAAGTTGACCCCGAGGTTACAGTGACCTTGCAACGCATGCCGAGTAACCGTTGTAAATTATGTTATAAATTGCAGGCGCTTGCATTAAAATTTTATTTCCCGGGAATCGGGATGAAACCATTACAGTAAAGTTGACCCCTAGGTTACAGTGACCTTGCAACGCATACCGGGTACCCGTTGTATATAATGTTATATAGTGCAGGCGCTTGCTTTAAAATGTTATTTCCCGGGAATTGGGATGGAACCATTACAGTTAAGTTGACCCCGAGGTTACAGTGACCTTGCAACGCATGCCGTGTACCCGTTGTATATTATGTTATAAATTGCAGGCGTTTGCATTAAAATTTTATTTCCCGGGAATTGGGATGAAACCATTACAGTAAAGTTGACCCCTAGGTTACAGTGACCTTGCAACACATGCCGGGTACCCGTTGTATATAATGTTATATAGTGCAGGCGCTTGCATTATAATGTAGTTTCCCAGGACTTCGGATGGAAACATTACAGTTTTATTGACCCCGAGGTTAAAGCGGCCTTGCAACGCATGCCGGGTACCCGTTGTATATAATTTTATAAAGTGCATAATTTTATAATGTTGTTTCCCGGGACTTGGTAGGGAACCATTACGGTTTAGTTGACCCCGAAGTTAAAGTGGCCTCGCAACGCATGCCGGGTACCGCAGTTTAGCAGTGCAAAATTTCATTATGCCGGAGCTCACTATTGTAGTTGTATTGTATTTCATTTTGCAAGTGTAAGTACTAAGTAGGTACTTTGTTGTAATATTTCACCAAAACGACGCCATTATGCTGTTGAGCATAAAATAATTTTCACTACAAATAAATTCATTCAATATCATGTTTTGATTTTTAAATGAAAAAAGTCCCCGCAAGTAAGTACCTACCTAGAACACGCGTAATGTATATATATATACAATGTTCAAATAGAACACACTTAAAAATAAAAAAAATAATTAATTAAAAAAATTGACAATTCTTTAAATTTTTCTAGTAAATTTTCAGTTCTATAAAGTTCCGTTCGAGTTCTGTAATTATTTCAGTTTTGTGATGTAACTGGTCTGTAATGATAAAACAATAGAATTTGAGTAGAACCATCACAGAACGTGAAAATTAACTTTAAAAAAGTTCAATTATTCTGTATCATCGAAACAACCTTACCTTAGTATTTATTGCATTAAAACCTAATTCGTTGTGTAGGTACCCATTCAGGTAGGTACCTGCGCATTTCCTTCAATTCCTGCAATCTTTGCTTTTTTCATCATATTTGCAATACTACCGAAATAAGTAGGTACCTACCCCGAATGAATAGCGTGTTAATTTGAACTGGCCAGCAAAAATTAAACTTCCGATGGAATCTGTAAGCACGTGTTTTGATGATTTTTTTTCGCAAAATGTCGAGTTTTGTCAGCATCTCCTGAACTATTTTATATGGGATGGGCATGTAATTTTGGTATTTAAAGTTGCGGAATTCTCTACTGCGTTAGATTTTTGAAAAACATCCGAGCCGGGATCGGTTTTCGGGCCGCAATGCCGCGTACCGTAAAACCACTACCGAAAACTGTGAAAAGTCTGTTTTGTTAGGCTAAAAATTTGACGTCTGAGAACCCTGACCTGACTCAACATTCCTAGCATTTTCATTTGCATTGAAACTGATGGCCAAAATGACATCTTTTTTTTTGGAAACGCGAACCTGTCGGCGGGAAATGTAACCTAGCCGAATTGAGTGTGATTTTACTATTGGTTCTAGTTTTCGCCGTTGATTCGCGTTAGTTTTTCTGTGAATAAGGCGCTAATTTTGTCGACAAAAATAAACTCCGCAAAATCAAAGTACTGAAACGTGCACTGAATTTGCTTCAACCGAAAGTGAACCTTGAGGTGGGTGAAACGTAAAAGGCGTACTGGTCGTTTTTGCGTCAACAAAAAAGTGCGCGGAAAAAGAGCTTTCCCAAACCAAACATTAATATATACTAGGTTTTGCCCGTTGCAGAAGCAACTGACGGGTTAAAACACTATGCGATTTGACGTGTGAACGTGGATGAAGCGAGGAGGAGCGTGTGTTAAATTAAATATATGAAGAAACTGAGGTTACAGTGACCTTGCAACGCATGCCGGGTACCCGTTGTATATAATGTTATGTAGTGCAGCGCTTGCATTAAAATGTAATTTCCCAGGAATTGGAATGGAACCATTACAGTTAAGTTGACCATGAGGTTACAGTGACCTTGCAACGCATGCCGAGCAACCGTTGTATATCATTTTATATATTGCAGGCACTTGCTTTAAAATGTTATTTCCCGGGAATTGGGATGGAACCATTACAGTTAAGTTGACCCCGAGGTTACAGTGACCTTGCAACGCATGCCGGGAACCCGTTGTATATAATGTTATAATATAGTGCAGACGTTTGCAAGGCGCTTGCATTAAAATGTAGTTTCCCGGAACTTGGAATGGAACCGTTACAGTTAAGTTGACCCCGAGGTTACAGTGATCTTGCAACGCATGCCGGGTAACCGTTGTATATAATGTTATGTAGAAATAAAAATCCTCTAAGATGACCTTTATTGGATAACCAACACTCATGCCGTAGGTCACCCCAAGTGGTTCGCTACGTTTGGTGATTTAGTAGGGGTGCCCGGATTTATGGGGTGAGCTTTGTCTAGGTCTTGGAGGCGGATGACCAGGACACACTGAACCCCAAATTCCTACCCACCCCTTAAACCCTTTTCCTTCTCAGAACTCTCATCTCCTTCTTTGCCTTAAAAAACCCTCCACCCAGCATCTCCAAAGATGACATGACCCTGAGGGAAATTATTTTCCTCAGGGTCTCCTGTTTTGAGCTCATGTAAAAAAATAATTAAATGCTTATAAATTCACCTTTCATTGCCGTTATATTTAGTTTTCAAACAGCTCGCGTGCCACCTATTGAAATATTTTTATGCAAATTTCGTAATGCCAAAGCTCACCAGCCAATAAACAAACATATCAAAAAAAGAATTATTCAATTTGGTGCAGTCTTTCGGAAGTTATACGCGTACATACATTTCGACGATTCATTTTTATGTAAATTTCATAATGCCAGAGCTCACCAGTAGTTTTATTCAAAACTTGTCCTTACAATAACGATAACAACAAAAAAATAATTACCCAATTAGGTGCAGTCGTTCCGAAGTTATGCGCGTTCTTACATTTCATCGATTAATTTTTAAACATATTTCAAAATGCCAGAGCTCACCAGTAGTTGTATACAATCTTTGTCCTAACAATAAGGATCGCAACAAAAAAAGAATTATTCAATTGCGTGCAGTCGTTCTGAAGTTATGAGCGTACTTACATTTCGGCGAATCATTTTTAAACAAATTTCGTTATGCCAGAGCTCACCAGTAATTTTATTCAAAACTTGTCCTAGTAATAACAAATACAACAACGAAAGAATTATTCAATTTTGTGCATTCGCTCGGAAGCTATGCGCATTTATAGATTTCGGCGATTCATTTTAAACAAATTTTATTATTCCAGAGCTCATCAGTCGTCTTATACAAACCTTGCCCGAACAATAACGAAACCAACTCAAAAAGAATTATCCAATTTGGACCAGTCGTTCATGAGCTATAATTTATAGATGATACCCGTGGATAATTATTTATCCGTTTATGTAATCTTCAGGGTACCTACCTAGTTCATCAAAATATTCTAAAACAATATTTTATCTATATGGCAAGACAACCGATAAAAGTTGTCATAACCACCTCAAGCAAAGCCTGAAAATCGAACACCTGCGCTGGTTTAAGAACATTTCCCATACAAATTACGTCAGCCAACGGTGTCATGGCCTGACTGAAAACCTCAGGTGGTTTTGGATAGTGTTCCATGTTCAGTATTGCAAGGTTGAAGAAAATAAAAAAACATTTCAAATATCTACCGATTTAACAGGCTGAGAACGATGTGCATTTTCGATGTTGTTGGATTTTTCGCAAATGTCAGATATAATTGCAAAGTTTGACGCGATATTGTGAAACATTTTAAATGGGAAGCTACACATGTTTTTGTTTTAAAAGTTTCTAAATCTTGTATAATTTGTGATTATTAAAAAACATGTCTCGCAGAATGTTTTTTTTCGTTGTATTTTATCACCCCGCAAAGGGCCTTTAAAATGTCATTTTTTCAACGTTATTTTTAGGTCGCCGTTTAATTAATCGGAATAAATTCCTAGCAAAAAATCAGTTTTGTATGGGAGATTTTCGCTACATCTTTCTCAACTTTTCCGGGCATTTGAAAAGAGATAGCAACCCTGAATTCGCTTCGAAGGAGAGTGAACCGTGGGGCCTTTGAAATCGGATGAGCTTAGAGATCAATTTGGCTTGCCAAATTTTACCAAATTTTTGCAAGCCAAAGTGACCCGTGAGGTTTCACCCACCCGAGGGGCAAAGTGGTAGCTTTTCCCCTCAAATCGAAAGTGAGTTTTTTCGACCAATGGCGTGAGCGGAAAAAGTGAGTTTTCCCTGACCTACCACAAAACCAAACAATACTATATATACTAGCTGGGCCCATTGCAAAAGCAATTAACGGGTTAAAACACAATGCGATTTGACGTGTGAACGTGGATGAAGCGAGGAGGAGTGTGTGTTAAATTAAATATTTGAAGAAACCTGAGGTTACAGTGACTTTGCAACGCATGCCGGGTACCCGTTGTTTATAATTTTATGTAGTGCAGCGCTTGCATTAAAATGTAATTTCCCAGGAATTTGAATAGAACCATTACAGTTAAGTTGACCATGAGGTTACAGTGACCTTGCAACGCATGCCGAGCAACCGTTGTATATCATTTTATATATTGCAGGCACTTGCTTTAAAATGTTATTTCCCGGGAATGGGGATGGAACCATTACAGTTAAGTTGACCCCGAGGTTACAGTGACCTTGCAACGCATGCCGGGAACCCGTTGTATATAATTTTATAATATAGTGCAGACGTTTGCAAGGCGCTTGCATTATAATGTAGTTTCCCGGAACTTGGAATGGAACCGTTACAGTTAAGTTGACCCCGAGGTTACAGTGATCTTGCAACGCATGCCGGGTAACCGTTGTATATAATGTTATGTAGAAATAAAAATCCCCAAAGATGACCTTTATTGGATAACCAACACTCATGCCGTAGGTCACCCTAAGTGGTTCGCTACGTTTGGTGATTTAGTAGGGGTGCCCGGATTTATGGGGTGAGGTTTGTCTAGGTCTTGGAGGCGGATGACCAGGACACACTGAACCCCAGATTCCTACCCACCCCTTAAACCCTTTTCCTTCTCAGAACTCTCATCTCCTTCTTTGCCTTAAAAAACCCTCCACCCAGCATCTCCAAAGATGACATGACCGTGAGGGAAATTATTTTCCTCAGGGTCTCCTGTGTGGAGCTTTTTCCTCTCCCCCTCTCGCGCTTCATTAATTCATTCCCGGTACATTTAGTTTTCAAAAAGCGAGAAATGTGCACCTACTTCGGTCGCCCGGTTCATTATTGTATCCCGATTGATCATTATTGTATTCAGAAACCATCGCGGGAATGCACACATCAAATTCCAAAAGTCTCATCGCAATCGGATGAACCAACACCGCTGTCAAAGGTCACCTAAGTGGTTCGCTACGTTTGATGACTTAGCAGGGGTGCCCGGGTTCATGGGATGAGGTTTGTCTAGGTCTTGGTGGCGGATACGTTTGACCTACCACTGCATGGCGGGCTGGATTGGAGGAGACTGATTGAGGGAGGCTTTTTATCTCTCCAGCCAGATTCTCCCAACCCTTCGCCTCGCACCGCAGTGTGAGGAATAGATTCATACGTCCGTTACTCCTGGCCACACTGACCCCCAGATTCCTACCCACCCCTCATACCCTTTTCCTTCTTATATCTTCTTCTCCTTTCTTTCCCTCAAAAAACCCTCCACACAGCATCCTCAAAGATGACATAGGCCCCTAGGGAAATTGTTTTCCTCGGTGCCTCCTGTGTGGAGCTAATGTAAAAAAAAAGTTTAGCAATGCATAATTTCATGATGCCAGAGCTCACTATTGTATATAGAAACCAATGAATGGTTCCCGGGGCGGCGATACCAATTCCACGTTGAATGATTATCATTAAAATACAAAATACAAAAAAAGCGGTATGTAAATTTAATATTTTTAAAAAAATTATACCATTCCACTTCAAGCAATTTTATTATACATTTACAAAAAAATCATAAGCAATATCATCAGATTTTGAGTTGTTATGTGCATGTAGGTACCTGCATAGATTCTATGTAGAGGTACCTGCACATACGTAAAAAAAACATATGAAATATATTTAGGCTGGGTTTTTAAAAAAAATTATTTAAAAATCTTCAATTTTTAAGTTAATTTTAACGTTCTGTGAAAGTTCTGTTCAAATTCTATTCAAGTTCCGTAATTATTTCTGTTTTGAAATAATAGTTTAAATAAATAATAATAAATATTATAAGTTTTGAAGATAATTGAATAAATAAAAACCGCACATTCCGTGAAAATGAACTTTACTAATTTAAAAATAACATTCATACCAACAGTGGTTATCCAGAAGCAACCTCCGTGTTCCTACATATTTCAAAAATTACCATCTTGGATGATTTTTTTCATTTCATATCATTAATTTTCGATTTAACATTTAAAGGAAAAAATCTCGTAAGCCGGTACCTACCTAGTACATACCGAGAAAAATAATGTTGGTGTAGGTACCTACTTACGCGTTTTCTCAATAAATACTTAGCGAATTAGCAATAATTCAATAGAATGGTAGGTACCTACCGCGATTTTCTGCATTAAAATCATTCACATTTTTAACGCCAGTACCTACCTCGAGTTTATATTAACTGGCTGGAAAATTATGCATTGTTGATGATAGATCGATTTCAGAAAATGTCAGAAAAATTTCAATATTTGATGCAATATAGTGTAACATTTTAAATGGGAAGCTACACATGTTTTAATTTTAAAAGTTTCTTAAACTTGTATACCTTCTATTTAATCAAAAACATTTCGTGCAAAATGTTTGTTTTCGCCGCATTCTAAGTTCCCGCAAAGGACCTTTAAAATGTCATTTTTTCCAACATATTTTTGAGATAGCCGTTTAATTGATTGGAATAAATTCCTAGTAAAATCAGTTTTGTATGGGAAATCTCTTTACTAAACGGTTCGACGTTTTTTAACGGGTGAACCTGTCGGCGGAAAATATAACTGAGGTCGAATTTCTTCGTCGGTGAGAGATCTAACTGTAGTTTTCGCCGTTTGGGAGCGCTGTTGACCCTGCGTCATCTTTTTTATATGAAATCTGGTCTGACCCGCAGAGATCGCCGTCCGTGCCCCCTTTCGGGCCAAATTGATCTCTGCGGTCGGTGAAACTCGAGGAGCGGAGGTCGATTATCGCCTGCGGGCCGAGGCGGGCGAGGGAAATCGAAAGGGCGTAAGCGTCTTTTTCGTTTTTAAGCGACAATACGCCGTAAGGTCTTGCGGATCGAGGGGGAAAAGAGTCGATTATCGGATCACCAAAACGCGTTTTTTTGGAACGGCCGTTTGTATGAAATCCCGGTCCACAAGCCTTGCTCGGCCAAATCGACCTCTGCGGTCGGTGAAACTCGACAGGCAGAGTGGTCGATTTTCGCCTGTACTCGGAGGATTAAAAAAAAAAGTGAGTTTTCCTGACCTACCCCAAAACCAAACAATACTATATACTAGCTGGGCCCATTGCAAAAGCAATAAACGGGTTTAAACACTATGCGATTTGACGTGTGAACGTGGATGAAGCGAGGAGGAGTGTGTGTTAAATTAAATATAAATCGGTTAAATATCAAATTTTCATTGCAATCGGTTAATTGGTTTAGCAATGCGTAATTTCATGATACCAGAGCTCACTGTTGTGCACAAAAACCATTGCCGGCCTGCGCACATCAAATCCCCAAACGCAATCGGAAGAACGGTTTAGCAATGCATAATCTTATGATGCCCAAGCTCACTATTTTATACAGAAAGAATCGAAGGGATGCAGCAATCAAATCCCCAAAGTTTCATCGCAATCGGATGAACGGTTTAGCAATGCATAATTTCATGATGCCAGAGCTCACTATTTTATACAGAAAGAATTGAGGCGATGCGCACATGAAATCCCCAAAGTTTCATCGCGATCGAAGACAAAATAACACAGAACGCGAAAATAAATTAAAAAAAGTGTGCTTTAGACCACACGACTGAAGTAAAACTTCACTTACTTATGCCAGATACCCGTTATATATAATGTTAAATAGTGCAGGCGCTTGCATTATAATGCAGTTTCCCGGGACTTGGGACGGAAACATTACAGTTTTATTGACCCCGAGGTTAAAGTGGCCTTGCAACGCACGCCGGGTACCCGTTGTATATAATTTTATATAGTGCAGGCGCTTGCATTATAATGTAGTTTCCCGGGACTTGGGATGGAACCATTATAATTAAGTTGACCCCGAGGTTACAGTGACCTTGCAACGCATGCCGGGTACCCGTTGTATATAATGTTATATAGTGCAGGCGCTTGCATTATAATGTAGTTTCCGGGGACTTGGGATGGAACCATTACAGTTTAGTTGACCCTGAGGTTAAAGTGCAGTTGCAACGCATGCCGGGTACCCGTAGTATATAATGTTACATAGTGCAGGCGCTTGCATTATAATGTAGTTTCCCAGGACTTCGGATGGAAACATTACAGTTTTATTGACCCCGAGGTTAAAGCGGCCTTGCAACGCATGCCGGGTACCCGTTGTATATAATTTTATAAAGTGCATAATTTTATAATGTTGTTTCCCGGGACTTGGTAGGGAACCATTACGGTTTAGTTGACCCCGAAGTTAAAGTGGCCTCGCAACGCATGCCGGGTACCCGCTGTATATAATTAATTTATTTACGCACAAATAGTCCATTAACAATAACAATCGGTTGCACGGTTTAGCAGTGCAAAATTTCATTATGCCGGAGCTCACTATTGTAGTTGTATTGTATTTCATTTTGCAAGTGTAAGTACTAAGTAGGTACTTTGTTGTAATATTTCACCAAAACGACGCCATTATGCTGTTGAGCATAAAATAATTTTCACTACAAATAAATTCATTCAATATCATGTTTTGATTTTTAAATGAAAAAAGTCCCTGCAAGTAAGTACCTACCTAGAACACGCGTAATTATTTTTTTTATTTAACAATGTCCAAATAGAACACACTTAAAAATAAAAATAAAATAATTAATAAAAAAAAGTTGACAATTCTTTAAATTTTTCTAGTAAATTTTCAGTTCTATAAAGTTCCGTTCGAGTTCTGTAATTATTTCAGTTTTGTGATGTAACTGGTCTGTAATGATAAAACAATAGAATTTGAGTAGAACCATCACAGAACGTGAAAATTAACTTAAAAAAAGTTCAATTATTCTGTATCATCGAAACAACCTTACCTTAGTATTTATTGCATTAAAACCTAATTCGTTGTGTAGGTACCCATTCAGGTAGGTACCTGCGCATTTCCTTAGATTCCGGCAATCTTAGCTTTTTTCATCATATTTGCAATACTACCGAAATAAGTAGGTACCTACCCCGAATGAAAAACGTGTTAATTTGAACTGGCCAGCAAATATTTAAACTTCCGATGGAATCTGTGAGCGCGTATTTTGATGATTTTTTTTTCGGAAAATTTCGAGTTTTGTCAGCATCTTCTGACGTATTTTATATGAGAATCATATGTTTTATTGGTGTTAAAAGTTGCGGAATCTATCCGGCTATCGTATTTTCAAAAAACATCTAGCCCGGAATCGGTTTTTCGGCGGTAATGTCGTTTTCCGAAAAACAACGACCGAAACCGCCGAGAGTTCCGTTTTGTTAGGCTAAAAATTTGACATCTGAGATCCTGACCTATGTCAATAGTCCTATATAGCATTTTCCCTTGTGAAATTAGCGGGTTTTTTCGTCACTTTTTTTTTTCAAACGCCGTCTGTCGGCGGGAAATACAACCGAGCCGAATCGAGTGATTCGAGTAGAGCTTCTAGTTTTCGCCGCCGATTCGTATCGGAGAATAAATCCCTGTATATATTTTTTTTGTCGAAAAAAAAAGGATCCCAGCTTCTTGTCTGAATTTGCTTCGACCGAAAGTGAACCTTGAGGTTGGTGAAACGCAAAGGGCGTACTGGTCATTTTTGCGCCGACAAAAAAGTGAGTGAGTTTTCCCCAAAGTGAACAATACTATATATACTAGGTTTTGCCCGTTGCAGAAGCAACTGACGGGTTAAAACACTTTGCGATTTGCGTGTGAATGTGGATGAAGCGAGGAGGAGTGTGTGTTAAATTAATTATATGAAGAAACCTGAGGTTACAGTGACTTTGCAACGCATGCCGGGTACCCGTTGTATATAATGTTATAATATAGTGCAGGCATTTGCAAGGCGCTTGCATAATAATGTAGTTTCCATGAACTTGGAATGGAATACAGTTAAGTTGATCCCGAGGTTACAGTGATGTTGCAACGCATGCCGGGAACCCTTTGTATATAATGTTATAATATAAAACAGGCGTTTGCAAGGCGCTTGCATTATAATGTAGTTTCCCGGAACTTGGAATGGAACCATTACAGTTAAGTTGACCCCGAGATTACAGTGATGTTGCAACGCATGCCGGGTACCCGTTGTATATAATGTTATAATACATTGCATGCGTTTGCAAGGCGCTTGAATTATAATGTAGTTTCCCGGAACTTGGAATGGAACCATTACAGTTAAGTTGACCCCGAGGTTACAGCGATGTTGCAACGCATGCCGGGTACCCTTTGTATATAATGTTATAATATAAATCAGGCGTTTGCAAGGCGCTTGTATTATAATGTAGTTTCCAGGAACTTGGAATGGAACCATTACAGTTAAGTTGACCCTGAGGTTACAGTGATCTTGCAACGCATGCCGGGTACCCTTTGTATATAATGTTATAATATAAAGCAGGCGTTTGTAAGGCTCTTGCATTATAATGTAGTTTTCCGGAACTTGGAATGGAACCATTACAGTTAAGTTGACCCCGAGATTACAGTAATGTTGCAACGCATGCCGGGTACCCGTTGTATATAATGTTATAATACAGTGCATGCGTTTGCAAGGCGCTTGAATTATAATGTAGTTTGCCGGAACTTGGAATGGAACCATTACAGTTAAGTTGACCCCGAGGTTACAGTGTTGTTGCAACGCATGCCAGGTACCCGTTGTATATAATGTAATGTAGAAATACAAATCCCCAAAGTTGTCCTTTATTGGATAACCAACTTCTCTGCCATAGGTCACCTCAAGTGGTTCGCTACGTTTGGTGATTTAGTAGGGGTGTCCGGGTTCATGGGGTGAGGTCTGTCTAGGTCTTGGAGGCGGATGTCCAGGACACACTGAACCCCAGATTCCTACCCACCCCTTAAACCCTTTTCCTTCCCAGAACTCTCATCTCCTTCCTTTCCTTAAAAAAAATCCTCCACACAGCATCCCCAAAGATGACATAGGACCTGAGGGAAATTATTTTCCCCACGGCCTCCTGTGCGGAGCTCATGTAAAAAAAAAAAATTAAATGCATATAAATTCACCTTTCCCAAAAAGCCAGAAATAATTGAAAAAAACATGTTCTTAATATATTTTCCCTTGCTTAGTTCTGCACTCCTGGTATTTATCCTTTTAAAATTTTGTTTTATTCGAGTAAAAAAAAGAACAGAAAAAATATTCTTTCATAGCGTACTCTACCCCCCCCCCCCCCCCCTTCCTCCATCCCGCAAAACCCCTCCCGGGTTCCCCTCCCCCTTCCCAGATTACCCTCCCCCCTCCGTGGTTTTTTCCCCCCTCCCGCGCTCATTATTTCATTGCCGTTACATTTGGTTTTCAAACAGCTCGCGTGCCACCTATTGAAATATTTTTATGCAAATTTCGTAATGCCAGAGCTCACCAGCCAATAAACAAACATAACAAAAAAAAAATATTCAATTTTGTGCAGTCTTTCGGAAGTTATACGCGTTCATACATTTCGACGATTGATTTTTATGCAAATTTCATAATGCCAGAGCTTACCAGTAGTTTTATAGAAACCTTGTCCTATCAGTAACGAAAACAATAAAAAAAGAATTTTCAGATTCGGTGCATTCGTTCGAAAGTTATACGCATATATACATTTCGGCAATTCATTTTTATACAAATTTCATTATGGCAGATCTCACCGGTATTTTTATGCAAAACCTTGTCCTAACAGTAACGAACCCACCAAAAAAACAATTATTCAATTCGATGCATCCGTTCGAAAGTTATGCGCGTGCAAACATTTCGGCAACCATTTTATACAAATTTCATAATGCCAGTGCTCACCAGAAGATCAATAAAAACCTTATCCTAACAATTACAAACACAAAACAAAAATAATTATCCAATTCGGTGCATGCATTCGAAAGTTATGGGCGTACTTGCATATCGGCGATTCATTTATAATACCTATATCAGTTTCTCAGGCACCTAACGATTTTATAGTTTTTCATACAGTTAAATATTCCTCAGTCAATTTCTGCGCTCCTGGTAGGTACCCTGTAACGTTTATACAGAATGTGCAATGCAATTTTTCACAAAAATGGCGCTTTAATTTTATTTTTATAATTTTATAATATATCAGTTTCTCAGGTACCTACCGATTTTACAGTTTTTCATATAGTTAAACATACGTATGTATAAAGCCGCCGACAGGGCCTAGCAGCAGAAATCTGCCAAACAGAAGTATGTAGACACAATCGGAGACATGCCATCATCAAATTCTCAAAGATTCGTCGCAATGGGATGAACGGTTAACCGTGTATAATTTAATGAAGCTAAAACAACATATTATTATCTCGGTCAATTTCTGCGCTCCTGATACTTTGGATCCATTATTTTACAAAACCTAGGGTTTTTTTTCACAAAAATGGCGCTATAATTTTATTTTTATTATTTAGGAAAACAAATTTGGTCATCGGGATAAGCACCTCATTTTATTTGATTTTATTAAATTTTGTATTAAGTACCTACTTAGTATTTAAATGGTTAATAATATTTCATTTATATGGCAACACAACCGTTAAACTTTGTCTCAACCACCTCAAGCACAGCCTGAAAATCGAACACCTGCGCCCGTTTTAGAACATTTTACATACAAATTACGTCAGCTAAGGCTGTCAGGGCCTCGCTGAAAACTTGCGGTGGTTTTGAATAATGTTCCATGCTTAGTGTTGCAAGATTCGAGAAAATTTAATAAAGATTATTATTTACCCTCGTACGAATACAATCAATTTGAAACTTGTTCCATCAGTCGTTGAACAACAGCATTTTTTTCGCGCTAGGATCTGCGAACGTTCCAATTTAGATTTCGACACATTTTTGAATTTCTCCAAGGAAAAGCTGCGGTTGTAGATTCTGTCGATAGGCGTCTCCGTGTAAATTGTACCTATTTTTAAACATTAGTTTCAAAATATGACTTTTCCGTAGTTTTTTCGCAAATGTCAGTTTTCAATCGAATATTACAACGATGTTTTTGTGAAAAGTGATAATTGCGATGGTCAATTGACCTTTTAAAAAGTCTCGTTGACGTAATTTTACTAAATTTTGGCTTCCAAGCGTGATATTTTCTAAGAAATCACGTATGCCAGTCGGCCGGTGGGAAATCGAAAAATGAAGAATGACATTTAAAATTTATGTACCTAGCCAAATCAATTTTGTATGGGAGATTTTCGCTACATCTTTCTCAACTTTTGCAGGCATTTGAAAAGAGATAGATACAATGAATTCGCTTCGAAGAAGAGTGAACCGTGGGGCCTTTGAAATCGGATGAGCTTAGAGATCAATTTGGCTTGCCAAATTTTACCAAATTTTTGCAAGCCAAAGTGACCCGTGAGGTTTCACCCACCCGAGGGGCAGAGTGGTCGCTTTTCCCCTCAAATCGAAAGTGAGGTTTTCCGTGACCTTTCCCAAAAGTGAACAATACTATATATACTAGGTTTTGCCCGTTGCAGAAGCAACTGACGGGTTAAAACACTTTGCGATTTGCGTGTGAATGTGGATGAAGCGAGGAGGAGTGTGTGTTAAATTAATTATATGAAGAAACCTGAGGTTACAGTGACTTTGCAACGCATGCCGGGTACCCGTTGTATATAATGTTATAATATAGTGCAGGCATTTGCAAGGCGCTTGCATAATAATGTAGTTTCCCTGAACTTGGAATGGAATACAGTTAAGTTGATCCCGAGGTTACAGTGATGTTGCAACGCATGCCGGGAACCCTTTGTATATAACGTTATAATATAAAACAGGCGTTTGCAAGGCGCTTGCATTATAATGTAGTTTCCCGGAACTTGGAATGGAACCATTACAGTTAAGTTGACCCCGAGATTACAGTGATGTTGCAACGCATGCCGGGTACCCGTTGTATATAATGTTATAATATAAAGCAGGCGTTTGCAAGGCGCTTGCATTATAATGTAGTTTCCCGGAACTTGGAATGGAACCATTACAGTTAAGTTGACCCCGAGATTACAGTGATGTTGCAACGCATGCCGGGTACCCGTTGTATATAATGTTATAATACATTGCATGCGTTTGCAAGGCGCTTGAATTATAATGTAGTTTCCCGGAACTTGGAATGGAACCATTACAGTTAAGTTGACCCCGAGGTTACAGCGATGTTGCAACGCATGCCGGGTACCCTTTGTATATAATGTTATAATATAAAGCAGGCGTTTGCAAGGCGCTTGTATTATAATGTAGTTTCCAGGAACTTGGAATGGAACCATTACAGTTAAGTTGACCCTGAGGTTACAGTGATCTTGCAACGCATGCCGGGTACCCTTTGTATATAATGTTATAATATAAAGCAGGCGTTTGTAAGGCTCTTGCATTATAATGTAGTTTTCCGGAACTTGGAATGGAACCATTACAGTTAAGTTGACCCCGAGATTACAGTAATGTTGCAACGCATGCCGGGTACCCGTTGTATATAATGTTATAATACAGTGCATGCGTTTGCAAGGCGCTTGAATTATAATGTAGTTTCCCGGAACTTGGAATGGAACCATTACAGTTAAGTTGACCCCGAGGTTACAGTGTTGTTGCAACGCATGCCAGGTACCCGTTGTATATAATGTAATGTAGAAATACAAATCCCCAAAGTTGTCTTTTATTGGATAACCAACTTCTCTGCCATAGGTCACCTCAAGTGGTTCGCTACGTTTGGTGATTTAGTAGGGGTGTCCGGGTTCATGGGGTGAGGTCTGTCTAGGTCTTGGAGGCGGATGTCCAGGACACACTGAACCCCAGATTCCTACCCACCCCTTAAACCCTTTTCCTTCCCAGAACTCTCATCTCCTTCCTTTCCTTAAAAAAAATCCTCCACACAGCATCCCCAAAGATGACATAGGACCTGAGGGAAATTATTTTCCCCACGGCCTCCTGTGCGGAGCTCATGTAAAAAAAAAAAATTAAATGCATATAAATTCACCTTTCCCAAAAAGCCAGAAATAATTGAAAAAAACATGTTCTTAATATATTTTCCCTTGCTTAGTTCTGCACTCCTGGTATTTATCCTTTTAAAATTTTGTTTTATTCGAGTAAAAAAAAGAACAGAAAAAATATTCTTTCATAGCGTACTCTACCCCCCCCCCCCCTTCCTCCATCCCGCAAAACCCCTCCCGGGTTCCCCTCCCCCTTCCCAGATTACCCTCCCCCCTCCGTGGTTTTTTCCCCCCTCCCGCGCTCATTATTTCATTGCCGTTACATTTGGTTTTCAAACAGCTCGCGTGCCACCTATTGAAATATTTTTATGCAAATTTCGTAATGCCAGAGCTCACCAGCCAATAAACAAACATAACAAAAAAAAATTATTCAATTTTGTGCAGTCTTTCGGAAGTTATACGCGTTCATACATTTCGACGATTGATTTTTATGCAAATTTCATAATGCCAGAGCTTACCAGTAGTTTTATAGAAACCTTGTCCTATCAGTAACGAAAACAATAAAAAAAGAATTTTCAGATTCGGTGCATTCGTTCGAAAGTTATACGCATATATACATTTCGGCAATTCATTTTTATACAAATTTCATTATGGCAGATCTTACCGGTATTTTTATGCAAAACCTTGTCCTAACAGTAACGAACCCACCAAAAAAACAATTATTCAATTCGATGCATCCGTTCGAAAGTTATGCGCGTGCAAACATTTCGGCAACCATTTTATACAAATTTCATAATGCCAGTGCTCACCAGAAGATCAATAAAAACCTTATCCTAACAATTACAAACACAAAACAAAAATAATTATCCAATTCGGTGCATGCATTCGAAAGTTATGGGCGTACTTGCATATCGGCGATTCATTTATAATACCTATATCAGTTTCTCAGGCACCTAACGATTTTATAGTTTTTCATACAGTTAAATATTCCTCAGTCAATTTCTGCGCTCCTGGTAGGTACCCTGTAACGTTTATACAGAATGTGCAATGCAATTTTTCACAAAAATGGCGCTTTAATTTTATTTTTATAATTTTATAATATATCAGTTTCTCAGGTACCTACCGATTTTACAGTTTTTCATATAGTTAAACATACGTATGTATAAAGCCGCCGACAGGGCCTAGCAGCAGAAATCTGCCAAACAGAAGTATGTAGACACAATCGGAGACATGCCATCATCAAATTCTCAAAGATTCGTCGCAATGGGATGAACGGTTAACCGTGTATAATTTAATGAAGCTAAAACAACATATTATTATCTCGGTCAATTTCTGCGCTCCTGATACTTTGGATCCATTATTTTACAAAACCTAGGGTTTTTTTTCACAAAAATGGCGCTATAATTTTATTTTTATTATTTAGGAAAACAAATTTGGTCATCGGGATAAGCACCTCATTTTATTTGATTTTATTAAATTTTGTATTAAGTACCTACTTAGTATTTAAATGGTTAATAATATTTCATTTATATGGCAACACAACCGTTAAACTTTGTCTCAACCACCTCAAGCACAGCCTGAAAATCGAACACCTGCGCCCGTTTTAGAACATTTTACATACAAATTACGTCAGCTAAGGCTGTCAGGGCCTCGCTGAAAACTTGCGGTGGTTTTGAATAATGTTCCATGCTTAGTGTTGCAAGATTCGAGAAAATTTAATAAAGATTATTATTTACCCTCGTACGAATACAATCAATTTGAAACTTGTTCCATCAGTCGTTGAACAACAGCATTTTTTTCGCGCTAGGATCTGCGAACGTTCCAATTTAGATTTCGACACATTTTTGAATTTCTCCAAGGAAAAGCTGCGGTTGTAGATTCTGTCGATAGGCGTCTCCGTGTAAATTGTACCTATTTTTAAACATTAGTTTCAAAATATGACTTTTCCGTAGTTTTTTCGCAAATGTCAGTTTTCAATCGAATATTACAACGATGTTTTTGTGAAAAGTGATAATTGCGATGGTCAATTGACCTTTTAAAAAGTCTCGTTGACGTAATTTTACTAAATTTTGGCTTCCAAGCGTGATATTTTCTAAGAAATCACGTATGCCAGTCGGCCGGTGGGAAATCGAAAAATGAAGAATGACATTTAAAATTTATGTACCTAGCCAAATCAATTTTGTATGGGAGATTTTCGCTATATCTTTCTCAACTTTTGCGGGCATTTGAAAAGAGATAGATAGCTTCGAAGGAGAGTGAACCGTGGGGCCTTTGAAATTGAATCAACTTAGAGGTCAATTTGGCTTGCCAAATTTTATTTTACCAAACTGCAGCAAGCCAAAGTGACCCTTGTCGTTTCACCCACCCGAGGGGCAAAGTGGTCGCTTTTCCCCTCAAATCAAAAGTGAGGTTTTTCGTGACCTTTCCCAAAAGTGAACAATACTATATATACTAGGTTTTGCCCGTTGCAGAAGCAACTAACGGGTTAAAACACTATGCGATTTGACGTGTGAACGTGGATGAAGCGAGGAGGAGTGTGTGTTAAATTAAATATATGAAGAAACCTGAGGTTACAGTGACTTTGAAACGCATGCCGGGTACCCGTTGTATATAATGTTATGTAGTGCAGCGCTTGCATTAAAATGTAATTTCCCAGGAATTGGAATGGAACCATTACAGTTAAGTTGACCCAGAGGTTACAGTGACCTTGCAACGCATGCCGAGTAACCGTTGTATATTATGTTATAAATTGCAGGCGCTTGCATTAAAATTTTATTTCCCGGGAATCGGGATGGAACCATTACAGTTAAGTTGACCCCGAGGTTACAGTGACCTTGCAACGCATGCCGTGTACCCGTTGTATATTATGTTATAAATTGCAGGCGCTTGCATTAAAATTTTATTTCCCGGGAATCGGGATGAAACCATTACAGTAAAGTTGACCCCTAGGTTACAGTGACCTTGCAACGCATGCCGGGTACCCGTTGTATATAATGTTATATAGTGCAGGCGCTTGCATTATAATGTAGTTTCCGGGGACTTGGGATGGAACCATTAGAGTTTAGTTGACCCTGAGGTTAAAGTGGCCTTGCAACGCATGCCGGGTACCCGTAGTATATAATGTTACATAGTGCAGGCGCTTGCATTATTATGTAGTTTCCCAGGACTTCGGATGGAAACATTACAGTTTTAGAGAGGTTAAAGCGGCCTTGCAACGCATGCCGGGTACCCGTTGTATATAATTTTATAAAGTGCATAATTTTATAATGTTGTTTCCCGGGACTTGGTAGGGAACCATTACGGTTTAGTTGACCCCGAAGTTAAAGTGGCCTCGCAACGCATGCCGGGTACCCGATGTATATAATAATTTATTTACGCACAAATAGTCCATTAACAATCGGTTGCACGGTTTAGCAGTGCAAAATTTCATTATGCCGGAGCTCACTATTGTAGTTGTATTGTATTTCATTTTGCAAGTGTAAGTACTAAGTAGGTACTTTGTTGTAATATTTCACCAAAACGACGCCATTATGCTGTTGAGCATAAAATAATTTTCACTACAAATAAATTCATTCAATATCATGTTTTGATTTTTAAATGAAAAAAGTCCCCGCAAGTAAGTACCTACCTAGAACACGCGTAATGTATATATATATACAATGTTCAAATAGAACACACTTAAAAATAAAAAAAATAATTAATAAAAAAAAATGACAATTCTTTAAATTTTTCTAGTAAATTTTCAGTTCTATAAAGTTCCGTTCGAGTTCTGTAATTATTTCAGTTTTGTGATGTAACTGGTCTGTAATGATAAAACAATAGAATTTGAGTAGAACCATCACAGAACGTGAAAATTAACTTTAAAAAAGTTCAATTATTCTGTATCATCGAAACAACCTTACCTTAGTATTTATTGCATTAAAACCTAATTCGTTGTGTAGGTACCCATTCAGGTAGGTACCTGCGCATTTCCTTAGATTCCGGCAATCTTAGCTTTTTTCATCATATTTGCAATACTACCGAAATAAGTAGGTACCTACCCCGAATGAAAAACGTGTTAATTTGACTGGCCAGCAAATATTTAAACTTCCGATGGAATCTGTGAGCGCGTATTTTGATGATTTTTTTTCGGAAAATTTCGAGTTTTGTCAGCATCTCCTGACGTATTTTATATGAGAATCATATGTTTTATTGGTGTTAAAAGTTGCGGAATCTATCCGGCTATCGTATTTTCAAAAAACATCTAGCCCGGAATCGGTTTTTCGGCGGTAATGTCGTTTTCCGAAAAACAACGACCGAAACCGCCGAGAGTTCCGTTTTGTTAGGCTAAAAATTTGACATCTGAGATCCTGACCTATGTCAATTATAGCATTTTCCTTTGTGAAATTAGCGGGTTTTTTCCTAAATTTTTTTTTTCAAACGCCGTCTGTCGGCGGGAAATATAATCGAGTGATTCGAGTAGAGCTTCTAGTTTTCGCCGCCGATTCGTATCGGAGAATAAATCCCTGTATATATTTCATTTTGTCGAAAAAAAATTTCTCCCAGCTTCCTTATTACGATTTGCTTCAACCGAAAGTGACCCGTGAGGTTTCACCCACCCGAGGGGCAAAGTGGTAGCTTTTCCCCTCAAATCGAAAGTGAGTTTTTTCGACCAATGGCGTGAGCGGAAAAAGTGAGTTTTTTCGACCAATGGCGTGAGCGGAAAAAGTGAGTTTTCCCTGACCTACCACAAAACCAAACAATACTATATATACTAGCGGGGCCCGTTGCAAAAATGCAACTAACGGGTTAAAAAAATATGCGATTTGCGTGTGAACGTGGATGAAGCGAGGAAGAGTGTGTGTTAAATTAAATATATGAAGAAACCTGAAGTTACGGTGACCTTGCAACGCATGCCGGGTACCCGTTGTATATAATGTTATGTAGTGCAGCGATTGCACTAAAATGTAATTTCCCAGGAATGGGAATGGAACCATTACAGTTAAGTTGACCCCGGGGTTACAGTGACCTTGCAACGCATGCCGAGTAACCGTAGTATATCATGTTATATATTGCAGGCACTTGCTTAAAAATGTTATTTCCGGGAATCGGGATGGAACAATTACAGTTAAGTTGACCCCGAGGTTACAGTGACCTTGCAACGCATACCGGGTACCCGTTGTATATAATGTTATATAGTACAGGCGCTTGCATTATAATGTTGTTTTCCGAGATTTGGAATGGAACCATTACAGTTTAATGGACCCCGATGTTAAAGTGGCCGTGCAACGCATGCCGGGTACCCGCTGTATACAATTTATTTATTTACGGACAAAAAATCCATTAACAATATAAAATACGTCACTAACTTATATCTCCCTCTTATTCTTTCCCTTGTTACCATAATTATTGGAAGGCTTTTGACCTCTCCAGCCAGATTCTCTCAACCCTTCGCCTTGCACCGCAGTGTGAGGAATAGATTCATACGTTCGTCACTCCTGGCCACACTGACCCCCAGATTCCTACCCACCCCTCATACCATTTTCCTTCCCATATCTTCTTCTCCTTCTTTTTCCTTAAAAAACCCTCCACACAGCATCCTCAAAGATGACATAGGCCCCTAGGGAAATTGTTTTCCTCAGTGCCTCCAGTGTGGAGCTAATGTAAAAAAAAGTTTAGCAATGCATACTTTCATGATGCCAAAGCTCACTATTGTGTATAGAAACCAATGAATTGTTCCCGGGGCGGCCATACCAATTCCACGTTGAATGATTATCATAAAGATGCAAAATACAAAAAAACGCTATGTAAATGTAATATTTTTAAAAAAATTATCTCATTCAACTTCTAGTAATTTCATCACATATTTACAAAAAAAAGCATACGCAATATCATCAGAAGATTCTGAGTCGTTATGTGCAGTAGCCTACTCAGATTCTGAGTAGGTACCTACACATCTGTAAAAAAGAGTAATTAAAAATTTGTAAAATTTAATATATCCGAATGTTAATGAAGCAATCTACGCTTTTTTCCGATGCGTAAAAGAAAAACTTTAGCATTTCATTTGGACAGAAAATAAGATAAAAGTTCTCTCATACCTAGTACCTACTAACACACATAATATATCCGTATTCCTAGTTACCTACGTATTTTTACAAAACAAATAATTGCACCAACCAATATGCATGATTTAATTTCAGTTAAATGTACAGAATAAAAGTTCCAATACACGTAGGCATTTTTACAAAATTCCATCTTTGATTACTTTTCCTTTAATTTTATATCATAATTTTAAAGTTAATAAGTTCCTACTCATAGTGAATATTGTCAATTGAATTAATAAACACTAACATCCCTATGCGGCCACTCTGATTGGCCATCGGAATAGAATTCCAATCTCTCTCCTGATTGGCTGAAAGCTAAAAAAGATAGGGTCCGCCAATATTTCCTTACTCATTTTTAACAAACACAATCTGATGAACAATTTTTTTTTTTTTTTTTAAATCGACCCTTTGATTTTATTTTTTGAAAATCTTATCTATCAAGTGTCTACCTTTCAAATTTAGCAACGCCAATACTATTTTCGTAATAAATAGTTATTCAGAACGAAAAATGTATTGAAATTAAAAAAAAAAACTACGTATCTCATTTTGAAAAAAAAATTATACGCTGTGCAAATATTTGTCGCAACGGCCCGACTCCATTTTCTAAAAAAAAATAATAATTAGAAAACATTATTAATATTATTACAAAATTAATCAATATATTTCCAACGGTATTTTTTTTTACCACCCTGCACTTACATTCGCAAACTGGCAATTTTAGTACGAACGCATTAAGTACCTACCTATCCTGTAATAAATAACATTCTATGGCGCCTTTATTTTCTTGATATATTGGCCATCCCGAGTGATTCCTTTTAATATTTAAATGAAAGAACATTCTTTATAAGCCGGTACTTACCTCGAACATACCGGGAAAAATAATATGTAGGTACCTACCTACGCGTTTTCTCAATAAAAATTGCGTCAACATTACGTATTTGGTTACTTTTCTTTAGCACATTTGCAAATGATTCAATAGAACGGTAGGTACCTGCACCGTTATAAATTGCATTTTTTTCATATGGCCAGTAATTCAATACTCTCGGATAATTTGAGAACGCATTTTCGACATGAATTTTTCAGGAAATGTGTGATGTTTGTCAGCTTCTACTGACATATTTTATAAGAGATGCTTATATAATATTGCTATCAAAAGATGCGTATTCCTCTACTCTATTAAATTTTTTAAAAATATCAAAGCTGAAATCGTTTTCTGGGCCGCAATTCCGTATTCCCCAACCGAAACCGCTGAGAGATCCGTTTCGCTAGCATAAACTGACATTTAAAATCTACCATATACCTATCTCAGCATTCGCGAGCATGCGAAAAGAGATGGATTAATCCAGACCTGATTCGATATTCCTAGCATTTTATGAAACTAATGGAAAAAGACATCTCTTGTTTTTTAATGCGAACCTGTCGGTGGGAAGTGTAAGCGAGCCGAATTGAGTGATTTTATTAGAGTTCTAGTTTTTGCCGCCAGTTTTTTTCTTTAAATTTTGTAGGCCAAAAAAGGCTTATGAATGCTGCATTTTCTGCATTTAAATTCTTCACATTTTAATCGCCAGTACCTACCTCGAGTATATATTAACTGGCTGGAAAATTATGCATTGTTGATGATAGATCGATTTCTGCAAATGTCAGAAAAATTTAAATCTTTGACGCGATATAGTGTAACATTTTAAATGGGAAGCTACACATGTTTTTGTTTTAAAAGTTTCTAAATCTTGTATAATTTATGATTATTAACAAACATGTCTCGCAAAATGTTTTTTTTCGTTGTATTTTATCACCCCGCAAAGGGCCTTTAAAATGTCAATTTTTCTACCATATTTTCCAGATCGCTGTTTAATTAATTGGAATAAATTTCTAGCAAAAAACAGTTTTGTATGGGAGATTTTCGATACATCTTTCTCAACTTTTCCGGGCATTTGAAAAGAGATAGATACAATGAATTCGCTTCGAAGAAGAGTGAACCGTGGGGCCTTTGAAATCGGATGAGCTTAGAGATCAATTTGGCTTGCCAAATTTTTCCCAATTTTCGCAAGCCAAAGTGACCCGTGAGGTTTCACCCACCCGAGGGGCAAAGTGGTAGCTTTTCCCCTCAAATCGAAAGTGAGTTTTTTCAACCAATGGCGTGAGCGGAAAAAGTGAGTTTTCTCGACCAATGGCGTGAGCGGAAAAAGTGACCTTTTCCCTGACCTACCCCAAAACTGAACATTAATATATATACTAGGTTTTGCCCGTTGCAGAAGCAACTGACGGGTTAAAACACTTTGCGATTTGCGTGTCAATGTGGATGAAGCGAGGAGGAGTGTGTGTTAAATTAATTATATGAAGAAACCTGAGGTTACAGTGACTTTGCAACGCATGCCGGGTACCCGTTGTATATAATGTTATAATATAGTGCAGGCATTTGCAAGGCGCTTGCATAATAATGTAGTTTCCCTGAACTTGGAATGGAATACAGTTAAGTTGATCCCGAGGTTACAGTGATGTTGCAACGCATGCCGGGAACCCTTTGTATATAATGTTATAATATAAAACAGGCGTTTGCAAGGCGCTTGCATTATAATGTAGTTTCCCGGAACTTGGAATGGAACCATTACAGTTAAGTTGACCCCGAGATTACAGTGATGTTGCAACGCATGCCGGGTACCCGTTGTATATAATGTTATAATATAAAGCAGGCGTTTGCAAGGCGCTTGCATTATAATGTAGTTTCCCGGAACTTGGAATGGAACCATTACAGTTAAGTTGACCCCGAGATTACAGTGATGTTGCAACGCATGCCGGGTACCCGTTGTATATAATGTTATAATACATTGCATGCGTTTGCAAGGCGCTTGAATTATAATGTAGTTTCCCGGAACTTGGAATGGAACCATTACAGTTAAGTTGACCCCGAGGTTACAGCGATGTTGCAACGCATGCCGGGTACCCTTTGTATATAATGTTATAATATAAAGCAGGCGTTTGCAAGGCGCTTGTATTATAATGTAGTTTCCAGGAACTTGGAATGGAACCATTACAGTTAAGTTGACCCTGAGGTTACAGTGATCTTGCAACGCATGCCGGGTACCCTTTGTATATAATGTTATAATATAAAGCAGGCGTTTGTAAGGCTCTTGCATTATAATGTAGTTTTCCGGAACTTGGAATGGAACCATTACAGTTAAGTTGACCCCGAGATTACAGTAATGTTGCAACGCATGCCGGGTACCCGTTGTATATAATGTTATAATACAGTGCATGCGTTTGCAAGGCGCTTGAATTATAATGTAGTTTCCCGGAACTTGGAATGGAACCATTACAGTTAAGTTGACCCCGAGGTTACAGTGTTGTTGCAACGCATGCCAGGTACCCGTTGTATATAATGTAATGTAGAAATACAAATCCCCAAAGTTGTCCTTTATTGGATAACCAACTTCTCTGCCATAGGTCACCTCAAGTGGTTCGCTACGTTTGGTGATTTAGTAGGGGTGTCCGGGTTCATGGGGTGAGGTCTGTCTAGGTCTTGGAGGCGGATGTCCAGGACACACTGAACCCCAGATTCCTACCCACCCCTTAAACCCTTTTCCTTCCCAGAACTCTCATCTCCTTCCTTTCCTTAAAAAAAATCCTCCACACAGCATCCCCAAAGATGACATAGGACCTGAGGGAAATTATTTTCCCCACGGCCTCCTGTGCGGAGCTCATGTAAAAAAAAAAAATTAAATGCATATAAATTCACCTTTCCCAAAAAGCTAGAAATAATTGAAAAAAACATGTTCTTAATATATTTTCCCTTGCTTAGTTCTGCACTCCTGGTATTTATCCTTTTAAAATTTTGTTTTATTCGAGTAAAAAAAAGAACAGAAAAAATATTCTTTCATAGCGTACTCTACCCCCCCCCCCCCCCCCCTTCCTCCATCCCGCAAAACCCCTCCCGGGTTCCCCTCCCCCTTCCCAGATTACCCTCCCCCCTCCGTGGTTTTTTCCCCCCTCCCGCGCTCATTATTTCATTGCCGTTACATTTGGTTTTCAAACAGCTCGCGTGCCACCTATTGAAATATTTTTATGCAAATTTCGTAATGCCAGAGCTCACCAGCCAATAAACAAACATAACAAAAAAAAATTATTCAATTTTGTGCAGTCTTTCGGAAGTTATACGCGTTCATACATTTCGACGATTGATTTTTATGCAAATTTCATAATGCCAGAGCTTACCAGTAGTTTTATAGAAACCTTGTCCTATCAGTAACGAAAACAATAAAAAAAGAATTTTCAGATTCGGTGCATTCGTTCGAAAGTTATACGCATATATACATTTCGGCAATTCATTTTTATACAAATTTCATTATGGCAGATCTCACCGGTATTTTTATGCAAAACCTTGTCCTAACAGTAACGAACCCACCAAAAAAACAATTATTCAATTCGATGCATCCGTTCGAAAGTTATGCGCGTGCAAACATTTCGGCAACCATTTTATACAAATTTCATAATGCCAGTGCTCACCAGAAGATCAATAAAAACCTTATCCTAACAATTACAAACACAAAACAAAAATAATTATCCAATTCGGTGCATGCATTCGAAAGTTATGGGCGTACTTGCATATCGGCGATTCATTTATAATACCTATATCAGTTTCTCAGGCACCTAACGATTTTATAGTTTTTCATACAGTTAAATATTCCTCAGTCAATTTCTGCGCTCCTGGTAGGTACCCTGTAACGTTTATACAGAATGTGCAATGCAATTTTTCACAAAAATGGCGCTTTAATTTTATTTTTATAATTTTATAATATATCAGTTTCTCAGGTACCTACCGATTTTACAGTTTTTCATATAGTTAAACATACGTATGTATAAAGCCGCCGACAGGGCCTAGCAGCAGAAATCTGCCAAACAGAAGTATGTAGACACAATCGGAGACATGCCATCATCAAATTCTCAAAGATTCGTCGCAATGGGATGAACGGTTAACCGTGTATAATTTAATGAAGCTAAAACAACATATTATTATCTCGGTCAATTTCTGCGCTCCTGATACTTTGGATCCATTATTTTACAAAACCTAGGGTTTTTTTTCACAAAAATGGCGCTATAATTTTATTTTTATTATTTAGGAAAACAAATTTGGTCATCGGGATAAGCACCTCATTTTATTTGATTTTATTAAATTTTGTATTAAGTACCTACTTAGTATTTAAATGGTTAATAATATTTCATTTATATGGCAACACAACCGTTAAACTTTGTCTCAACCACCTCAAGCACAGCCTGAAAATCGAACACCTGCGCCCGTTTTAGAACATTTTACATACAAATTACGTCAGCTAAGGCTGTCAGGGCCTCGCTGAAAACTTGCGGTGGTTTTGAATAATGTTCCATGCTTAGTGTTGCAAGATTCGAGAAAATTTAATAAAGATTATTATTTACCCTCGTACGAATACAATCAATTTGAAACTTGTTCCATCAGTCGTTGAACAACAGCATTTTTTTCGCGCTAGGATCTGCGAACGTTCCAATTTAGATTTCGACACATTTTTGAATTTCTCCAAGGAAAAGCTGCGGTTGTAGATTCTGTCGATAGGCGTCTCCGTGTAAATTGTACCTATTTTTAAACATTAGTTTCAAAATATGACTTTTCCGTAGTTTTTTCGCAAATGTCAGTTTTCAATCGAATATTACAACGATGTTTTTGTGAAAAGTGATAATTGCGATGGTCAATTGACCTTTTAAAAAGTCTCGTTGACGTAATTTTACTAAATTTTGGCTTCCAAGCGTGATATTTTCTAAGAAATCACGTATGCCAGTCGGCCGGTGGGAAATCGAAAAATGAAGAATGACATTTAAAATTTATGTACCTAGCCAAATCAATTTTGTATGGGAGATTTTCGCTATATCTTTCTCAACTTTTGCGGGCATTTGAAAAGAGATAGATAGCTTCGAAGGAGAGTGAACCGTGGGGCCTTTGAAATTGAATCAACTTAGAGGTCAATTTGGCTTGCCAAATTTTATTTTACCAAACTGCAGCAAGCCAAAGTGACCCTTGTCGTTTCACCCACCCGAGGGGCAAAGTGGTCGCTTTTCCCCTCAAATCAAAAGTGAGCTTTTTCGTGACCTTTCCCTGACCTACCCCAAAACCAAACAATACTATATATACTAGGTTTTGCCCGTTGCAGAAGCAACTGACGGGTTAAAACACTATGCGATTTGACGTGTGAACGTGGATGAAGCGAGGAGGAGTGTGTGTTAAATTAAATATACGAAGAAACCTGAGTTCACAGTGACCTTGCAACGCATGCCGGGTACCCGTTGTATATAATGTTATGTAGTGCAGCGCTTGCATTAAAATGTAATTTCCCAGGAATTGGAATGGAACCATTACAGTTAAGTTGATCCCGAGGTTACAGTGACCTTGCAACGCATGCCGAGTAACCGTTGTATATCATGTTATATATTGCAGGCACTTGCTTTAAAATATTATTTGCCGGGAATTGGGATGGAACCATTACAGTTAAGTTGACCCCGAGGTTACAGCGACCTTGCAACGCATGCCGTGTACCCGTTGTATATTATGTTATAAATTGCAGGCGCTTGCATTAAAATTTTATTTCCCGGGAATCGGGATGAAACCATTACAGTAAAGTTGACCCCTAGGTTAAAGTCGCCTTGCAACGCATACCGGGTACCCGTTGTATATAATTTTATATAGTGCAGGTGCTTGCATTATAATGTAGTTTCCCGGTACTTGGGATGGAACCATTATAATTAAGTTGACCCCGAGGTTACAGTGACCTTGCAACGCATGCCGGGTACCCGTTGTATATACTGTTATATAGTGCAGGCGCTTGCATTATAATGTAGTTTCCCAGGACTTCGGATGGAAACATTACAGTTTTATTGACCCCGAGGTTAAAGCGGCCTCGCAACGCATGCCGGGTACCCGTTGTATATAATTTTATAAAGTGCATAATTTTATAATGTTGTTTCCCGGGACTTGGTAGGGAACCATTACGGTTTAGTTGACCCCGAAGTTAAAGTGGCCTCGCAACGCATGCCGGGTATCCGCTGTATATAATTAATTTATTTACGCACAAATAGTCCATTAACAATAACAATCGGTTGCACGGTTTAGCAGTGCAAAATTTCATTATGCCGGAGCTCACTATTGTAGTTGTATTGTATTTCATTTTGCAAGTGTAAGTACTAAGTAGGTACTTTGTTGTAATATTTCACCAAAACGACGCCATTATGCTGTTGAGCATAAAATAATTTTCACTATAAATAAATTCATTCAATATCATGTTTTGATTTTTAAATGAAAAAAGTCCCTGGAAGTAAGTACCTACCTAGAACACGCCTAATTATTTTTTTATTTAACAATGTCCAAATAGAACACACTTAAAAATAAAAAAAAATAATTAATAAAAAAAAGTTGACAATTCTTTAAATTTTTCTAGTAAATTTTCAGTTCTATAAAGTTCCGTTCGAGTTCTGTAATTATTTCAGTTTTGTGATGTAACTGGTCTGTAATGATAAAACAATAGAATTTGAGTAGAACCTTCACAGAACGTGAAAATTAACTTAAAAAAAGTTCAATTATTCTGTATCATCGAAACAACCTTACCGTAGTATTTATTGCATTAAAACCTAATTCGTTGTGTAGGTACCCGTTCAGGTAGGTACCTGCGCATTTCCTTAGATTCCGGCAATCCTTGCTTTTTTCATCATATTTGCAATACTACCGAAGTAAATAGGTACCTACCCCGAATGAAAAACGTGTTAATTTGAACTGGCCAGCAATAATTAAACTTCCGATGGAATCTGTGAGCGCGTGTTTTGATGATTTTTTTTCGGAAAATTTCGTGTTTCGTCAGCATCTCCTGACGTATTTTATATGAGAATCATATGTTTTATTGGTGTTAAAAGTTGCGGAATCTATCCGGCTATCGTATTTTCAAAAAACATCTAGCCCGGAATCGGTTTTTCGGCGGTAATGTCGTTTTCCGAAAAACAACGACCGAAACCGCCGAGAGTTCCGTTTTGTTAGGCTAAAAATTTGACATCTAAGATTTTGACCATAGACCTAGCATTTTCCTTTGAGGAAAATGCTAAGTCTTTTTTTGTCATTTTTTTTTTGAAACGCTATCTGTCGGCGGGAAATACAACCGAGCCGAATCGAGTGATTCGAGTAGAGCTTCTAGTTTTCGCCGCCGATTCGTATCGGAGAATAAATCCCTGTATATATTTCATTTTGTCGAAAAAAATTTGCTTACAGTTTTCAGTCCCAATTTGCTTCAACCGAAAGTGAACCTTGAGGTGGGTGAAACGCAAAGGGCGTACTGGTCGTTTTTGCGTCAACCAAAAAGTGCGCGGAAAAAGACCTCTCCCAAAACCAAACAATACTATATATACTAGGTTTTGCCCGTTGCAGAAGCAACTGACGGGTTAAGACACTATGCGATTTGACGTGTGAACGTGGATGAAGCGAGGAGGAGTGTGTGTTAAATTAAATATATGAAGAAACCTGAGTTCACAGTGGCCTTGCAACGCATGCCGGGTACCCGTTGTATATAATGTTATGTAGTGCAGCGCTTGCATTAAAATGTAATTTCCCAGGAATTGGAATGGAACCATTACAGTTAAGTTGATCCCGAGGTTACAGTGACCTTGCAACGCATGCCGAGTAACCGTTGTATATCATGTTATATATTGCAGGCACTTGCTTTAAAATGTTATTTCCCGGGAATTGGGATGGAACCATTACAGTTAAGTTGACCCCGAAGTTACAGTGACCTTGCAACGCATGCCGTGTACCCGTTGTATATTATGTTATAAATTGCAGGCGCTTGCATTAAAATTTTATTTCCCGGGAATCGGGATGAAACCATTACAGTAAAGTTGACTCCTAGGTTACAGTGACCTTGCAACGCACGCCGGGTACCCGTTGTATATAATGTTACATAGTGCAGGCGCTTGCATTATTATGTAGTTTCCGGGGACTTGGGATGGAACCATTACAGTTTAGTTGACCCTTAGGTTAAAGTGGCCTTGCAACGCATGCCGGGTACCCGTTGTATATAATTTTATAAAGTGCATAATTTTATAATGTTGTTTCCCGGGACTTGGTAGGGAACCATTACGGTTTAGTTGACCCCGAAGTTAAAGTGGCCTCGCAACGCATGCCGGGTACCCGCTGTATATAATTAATTTATTTACGCACAAATAGTCCATTAATAATAACAATCGGTTGCACGGTTTAGCAGTGCAAAATTTCATTATGCCGGAGCTCACTATTGTAGTTGTATTGTATTTCATTTTGCAAGTGTAAGTACTAAGTAGGTACTTTGTTGTAATATTTCACCAAAACGACGCCATTATGCTGTTGAGCATAAAATAATTTTCACTATAAATAAATTCATTCAATATCATGTTTTGATTTTTAAATGAAAAAAGTCCCCGCAAATAAGTACCTACCTAGAACACGCGTAATGTATATATATATATATATATATATATATATATATATTTTTTTTTATTTAACAATGTTCAAATAGAACACACTTAAAAATAAAAAATAATAATTAATAAAAAAAATTGACAATTCTTTAAATTTTTCTAGTAAATTTTCAGTTCTATAAAGTTCCGTTCGAGTTCTGTAATTATTTCAGTTTTGTGATGTAACTGGTCTGTAATGATAAAACAATAGAATTTGAGTAGAACCATCACAGAACGTGAAAATTAACTTAAAAAAAGTTCCATTATTCTGTATCATCGAAACAACCTTACCGTAGTATTTATTGCATTAAAACCTAATTCGTTGTGTAGGTACCCATTCAGGTAGGTACCTGCGCATTTCCTTAGATTCCGGCAATCTTAGCTTTTTTCATCATATTTGCAATACTACCGAAATAAGTAGGTACCTACCCCGAATGAAAAACGTATTAATTTGAACTGGCCAGGAATATTTAAACTTCCGATGGAATCTGTGAGCGCGTATTTTGATGATTTTTTTTCGGAAAATTTCGTGTTTCGTCAGCATCTCCTGACGTATTTTATATGAGAATCATATGTTTTATTGGTGTTAAAAGTTGCGGAATCTATCCGGCTATCGTATTTTCAAAAAACATCTAGCCCGGAATCGGTTTTTCGGCGGTAATGTCGTTTTCCGAAAAACAACGACCGAAACCGCCGAGAGTTCCGTTTTGTTAGGCTAAAAATTTGACATCTAAGATTTTGACCATAGACCTAGCATTTTCCTTTGAGGAAAATGCTAAGTCTTTTTTTGTCATTTTTTTTTTGAAACGCTATCTGTCGGCGGGAAATACAACCGAGCCGAATCGAGTGATTCGAGTAGAGCTTCTAGTTTTCGCCGCCGATTCGTATCGGAGAATAAATCCCTGTATATATTTCATTTTGTCGAAAAAAATTTGCTTACAGTTTTCAGTCCCAATTTGCTTCAACCGAAAGTGAACCTTGAGGTGGGTGAAACGCAAAGGGCGTACTGGTCGTTTTTGCGTCAACCAAAAAGTGCGCGGAAAAAGACCTCTCCCAAAACCAAACAATACTATATATACTAGGTTTTGCCCGTTGCAGAAGCAACTGACGGGTTTAAACACTATGCGATTTGACGTGTGAACGTGGATGAAGCGAGGAAGAGTGTGTGTTAAATTAAATAGATGAAGAAACCTGAGGTTACAGTGACCTTGCAACGCATGCCGGGTACCCGTTGTATATAATGTTATGTAGTGCAGCGCTTGCATTAAAATGTAATTTCCCAGGAATTGGAATGGAACCATTACAGTTAAGTTGATCCCGAGGTTACAGTGACCTTGCAACGCATGCCGAGTAACCGTTGTATATTATGTTATAAATTGCAGGCGCTTGCATTAAAATTTTATTTCCCGGGAATCGGGATGAAACCATTACAGTAAAGTTGACCCCTAGGTTACAGTGACCTTGCAACGCATACCGGGTACCCGTTGTATATAATGTTATATAGTGCAGGCGCTTGCTTTAAAATGTTATTTCCCGGGAATTGGGATGGAACCATTACAGTTAAGTTGACCCCGGGGTTACAGTGACCTTGCAACGCATGCCGTGTACCCGTTGTATATTATGTTATAAATTGCAGGCGCTTGCATTAAAATTTTATTTCCCGGGAATCTGGATGAAACCATTACAGTAAAGTTGACCCCTAGGTTACAGTGACCTTGCAACGCATGCCGGGTACCCGTTGTATATAATGTTATATAGTGCAGGCGCTTGCATTATAATGTAGTTTCCGGGGACTTGGGATGGAACCATTAGAGTTTAGTTGACCCTGAGGTTAAAGTGGCCTTGGAACGCATGCCGGGTACCCGTAGTATATAATGTTACATAGTGCAGGCGCTTGCATTATAATGTAGTTTCCCAGGACTTCGGATGGAAACATTACAGTTTTATTGACCCCGAGGTTAAAGCGGCCTTGCAACGCATACCGGGTACCCGTTGTATGTAATTTTATAAAGTGCATAATTTTATAATGTTGTTTCCCGGGACTTGGTAGGGAACCATTACGGTTTAGTTGACCCCGAAGTTAAAGTGGCCTCGCAACGCATGCCGGGTACCCGCTGTATATAATTAATTTATTTACGCACAAATAGTCCATTAACAATAACAATCGGTTGCACGGTTTAGCAGTGCAAAATTTCATTATGCCGGAGCTCACTATTGTAGTTGTATTGTATTTCATTTTGCAAGTGTAAGTACTAAGTAGGTACTTTGTTGTAATATTTCACCAAAACGACGCCATTATGCTGTTGAGCATAAAATAATTTTCACTATAAATAAATTCATTCAATATCATGTTTTGATTTTTAAATGAAAAAAGTCCCCGCAAGTAAGTACCTACCTAGAACACGCGTAATGTATATATATATATATATATTTTTTTTTTTTTATTTAACAATGTTCAAATAGAACACACTTAAAAATAAAAAATAATAATTAATAAAAAAAATTGACAATTCTTTAAATTTTTCTAGTAAATTTTCAGTTCTATAAAGTTCCGTTCGAGTTCTGTAATTATTTCAGTTTTGTGATGTAACTGGTCTGTAATGATAAAACAATAGAATTTGAGTAGAACCATCACAGAACGTGAAAATTAACTTAAAAAAAGTTCCATTATTCTGTATCATCGAAACAACCTTACCGTAGTATTTATTGCATTAAAACCTAATTCGTTGTGTAGGTACCCATTCAGGTAGGTACCTGCGCATTTCCTTAGATTCCGGCAATCTTAGCTTTTTTCATCATATTTGCAATACTACCGAAATAAGTAGGTACCTACCCCGAATGAAAAACGTATTAATTTGAACTGGCCAGGAATATTTAAACTTCCGATGGAATCTGTGAGCGCGTATTTTGATGATTTTTTTTCGGAAAATTTCGTGTTTCGTCAGCATCTCCTGACGTATTTTATATGAGAATCATATGTTTTATTGGTGTTAAAAGTTGCGGAATCTATCCGGCTATCGTATTTTCAAAAAACATCTAGCCCGGAATCGGTTTTTCGGCGGTAATGTCGTTTTCCGAAAAACAACGACCGAAACCGCCGAGAGTTCCGTTTTGTTAGGCTAAAAATTTGACATCTAAGATTTTGACCATAGACCTAGCATTTTCCTTTGAGGAAAATGCTAAGTCTTTTTTTGTCATTTTTTTTTTGAAACGCTATCTGTCGGCGGGAAATACAACCGAGCCGAATCGAGTGATTCGAGTAGAGCTTCTAGTTTTCGCCGCCGATTCGTATCGGAGAATAAATCCCTGTATATATTTCATTTTGTCGAAAAAAATTTGCTTACAGTTTTCAGTCCCAATTTGCTTCAACCGAAAGTGAACCTTGAGGTGGGTGAAACGCAAAGGGCGTACTGGTCGTTTTTGCGTCAACCAAAAAGTGCGCGGAAAAAGACCTCTCCCAAAACCAAACAATACTATATATACTAGGTTTTGCCCGTTGCAGAAGCAACTGACGGGTTAAGACACTATGCGATTTGACGTGTGAACGTGGATGAAGCGAGGAGGAGTGTGTGTTAAATTAAATATATGAAGAAACCTGAGTTCACAGTGACCTTGCAACGCATGCCGGGTACCCGTTGTATATAATGTTATGTAGTGCAGCGCTTGCATTAAAATGTAATTTCCCAGGAATTGGAATGGAACCATTACAGTTAAGTTGATCCCGAGGTTACAGTGACCTTGCAACGCATGCCGAGTAACCGTTGTATATCATGTTATATATTGCAGGCACTTGCTTTAAAATATTATTTCCCGGGAATTGGGATGGAACCATTACAGTTAAGTTGACCCCGAGGTTACAGTGACCTTGCAACGCATGCCGTGTACCCGTTGTATATTATGTTATTAATTGCAGGCGCTTGCATTAAAATTTTATTTCCCGGGAATCGGGATGAAACCATTACAGTAAAGTTGACTCCTAGGTTACAGTGACCTTGCAACGCACGCCGGGTACCCGTTGTATATAATGTTACATAGTGCAGGCGCTTGCATTATTATGTAGTTTCCGGGGACTTGGGATGGAACCATTACAGTTTAGTTGACCCTTAGGTTAAAGTGGCCTTGCAACGCATGCCGGGTACCCGTTGTATATAATTTTATAAAGTGCATAATTTTATAATGTTGTTTCCCGGGACTTGGTAGGGAACCATTACGGTTTAGTTGACCCCGAAGTTAAAGTGGCCTCGCAACGCATGCCGGGTACCCGCTGTATATAATTAATTTATTTACGCACAAATAGTCCATTAATAATAACAATCGGTTGCACGGTTTAGCAGTGCAAAATTTCATTATGCCGGAGCTCACTATTGTAGTTGTATTGTATTTCATTTTGCAAGTGTAAGTACTAAGTAGGTACTTTGTTGTAATATTTCACCAAAACGACGCCATTATGCTGTTGAGCATAAAATAATTTTCACTATAAATAAATTCATTCAATATCATGTTTTGATTTTTAAATGAAAAAAGTCCCCGCAAGTAAGTACCTACCTAGAACACGCGTAATGTATATATATATATATATATATATTTTTTTTTTTTTATTTAACAATGTTCAAATAGAACACACTTAAAAATAAAAAATAATAATTAATAAAAAAAATTGACAATTCTTTAAATTTTTCTAGTAAATTTTCAGTTCTATAAAGTTCCGTTCGAGTTCTGTAATTATTTCAGTTTTGTGATGTAACTGGTCTGTAATGATAAAACAATAGAATTTGAGTAGAACCATCACAGAACGTGAAAATTAACTTAAAAAAAGTTCCATTATTCTGTATCATCGAAACAACCTTACCGTAGTATTTATTGCATTAAAACCTAATTCGTTGTGTAGGTACCCATTCAGGTAGGTACCTGCGCATTTCCTTAGATTCCGGCAATCTTAGCTTTTTCATCATATTTGCAATACTACCGAAATAAGTAGGTACCTACCCCGAATGAAAAACGTATTAATTTGAACTGGCCAGGAATATTTAAACTTCCGATGGAATCTGTGAGCGCGTATTTTGATGATTTTTTTTCGGAAAATTTCGTGTTTCGTCAGCATCTCCTGACGTATTTTATATGAGAATCATATGTTTTATTGGTGTTAAAAGTTGCGGAATCTATCCGGCTATCGTATTTTCAAAAAACATCTAGCCCGGAATCGGTTTTTCGGCGGTAATGTCGTTTTCCGAAAAACAACGACCGAAACCGCCGAGAGTTCCGTTTTGTTAGGCTAAAAATTTGACATCTAAGATTTTGACCATAGACCTAGCATTTTCCTTTGAGGAAAATGCTAAGTCTTTTTTTGTCATTTTTTTTTTGAAACGCTATCTGTCGGCGGGAAATACAACCGAGCCGAATCGAGTGATTCGAGTAGAGCTTCTAGTTTTCGCCGCCGATTCGTATCGGAGAATAAATCCCTGTATATATTTCATTTTGTCGAAAAAAATTTGCTTACAGTTTTCAGTCCCAATTTGCTTCGACCGAAAGTGAACCTTGAGGTGGGTGAAACGCAAAGGGCGTACTGGTCGTTTTTGCGTCAACCAAAAAGTGCGCGGAAAAAGACCTCTCCCAAAACCAAACAATACTATATATAATATAATATATAAATTAACCAAGTAGTCCAGACAAAATAGACGAAAAAAGTGCTGAGTTATTAATTCCCGATAATAAAGTTGGATATTTGATATGTCTCATACGAGTGCATATTCGTATTTTCTAGGTTTGAAATCGCGATAACTCGAGAACGGTGCTTCGTACGGAATAAAAATATTGCTATTAAAATTTTACGATCTACAAACTTTTTCTTTTCTATTTTTTCGGTAGCTCTCCCTGTTTCAGAGATATAAGCAAAAACAAAAATTTGTGACTTGACCTCTGATAAAAAAAACAACACACAGGAGGGGTCAATAGGGACTTTTGCATTTTTAATGACGTATTTAAGTCCTATACACAAATTCAGCTTGTTGGGAATTTATGCAAACTGGAATGTCTATTTTGTCTGGGACTAACCTACCGTAGATTAATTGGTATTATACCTGTACAGAAATTCTTGCATAATTATTATTATTAAAATATAACTTCTATACATGGTGTCCGGCGACTAGTAGTAGGTAGGTACAAGCGGGAGGAAACTACGGCACATTTGGAGTCGATTGTATGGTAGGTAGGTACTTATAACTTTTTTTGATTGGAGCTTCCGTTTTCTAGTAAATTAAGGCCGAAATTGTATTTTTAAAGTAAAATTTGGAAAAAATGGTCGCTACGTGGTTACAAGTTACAAAAGGCTGTTTTTTTATAAACAAGCTATTTTAATTAGATTAAAACAAATCTCTTTGTAAAACACCACTTACCAAAATTGTCTACATGTTTCAAAACCAAAGGTTTCTTCGTCGCGATAAGATTAACGTGTAATCAATGTTAATCTTATCCTGACGAAGAAACCTTTGGTTTTTAAACATTTGGATATTTTTGATTAGTGGTGTTTGATTTGTTTTCATTTAATTAAAAATGACGCCATAAAGTGAATTTGTAATGATTGATAAAGAAACTATTTTAAACTCTTATTATTAAAGGTTTCTGATCAATAAACTGAGAAAAATTAACTAACCTACATAATTATTATTGTTTTTTATGTGAATACTGCACCAGAGTTCCAACGGCTCCCAAAAATCAGGAGCCAGTGAGACTATGGCATCTCAATTGTGGTCTGTGCTTAAGGTAGTGGGGAGGGGAAGGAGATGGAGGAGAGGAAGGTGGGGAGTACCTGGCTATTCAGATCTAGACACAAAACACGACTAACTTTGCAAGCAATGTTTCAATTCAGAATGGTGGTCTTACATCAGGTCTAAACCGAGAGTATCTTCCACTCTGAAACGTGCCGCAAATATCCCTTGTATTATTTTTAATTAAATTGTGATATACCACAAATCAGCCAAATAAAATCTATCTACTTGCGCACAGTGCCTTATCCCTCGACCACCGAGGCTGTCAGTTGGGTTCACGGCGAGTTCATCGAAAATCAATTCATCTAAAACGAGTTCATCGAAAACGAGTTCATCGAAAACGAGTTTATCGAAAACGAGTTCATCGAAAACCAATTGATCGAAAACCAATTCATCGAATGATCAATTTAGCGAATCGCCAATTCATGGTAAAAAAATATTTTGTAGATATTTGAGAGAAATGCCGAGCGGACAAGTTGACAATAAATTGATAATAAAAATTAAGACAAGGAGACTAACCTAACCTAACCTTTTTTCGATGAATTGGCGAATCGATGAATTGATCATTCGATAAATTGGTTTTCGATGAATTGGTTTTCGATGAATTGGTTTTCGATGAACTCGTTTTCGATGAACTCGGTTTTGATGAACTCGTTTTCGTAGAATTTGCTTTCTATGAATTGATTTTCGATGAACTCGTCGGTTACCGTCAGTTGTACACAGGTATACAGGTATTATAATTCCTGTGCCATAAAATATTGGCCAACTGAATTTTTTCACATTGATCTATGAATCGAAAAAGACTCAAAAGGACATGAATAAAATGCCTTAAGTCGGCTAACCACTAACTGCTAGTCTCTGATAGTCCCCGATTTTGGTTATTGTATATAGATAGTATTCGATATTGGTTATTGTTCCCAATGGGTTGATTGATAAAGTAGGTCTCCTTTGAAATAACTTATCTTATATTATTACGTATTGACGCATTTGTATATTTACAAAACTCTGCCTCAAACTATCGCTCTCGTTTGACCTTTCAGTCAGTGTCTCAGTGCCTATCAGTTGATCATGGCCTCTGTACGTATTGTCTGAGTGTCAAGAAGTCTATTAGAACTATTATACTTGTCGAATAAATTCGTACTCAAAATGTACCGTGTGCTAGGAAAACACGCGCTCAGGGCGATCAAAGCCGGCGAGTATAATCCTGCGAAGTTGGTAGCGGTTTCGGGAAACTATGCGAGTTCTAAATATTTTGGGAACGGGAGGTCAGGAATCCATAGCCTGGTCAACTCTGTGGATAAATTATTTCCCAATAGAGCAGATTTTCCCAGCAGACACATCGGGCCGAGGGACCACGATATTGTAACCATGCTGGATTTGCTCGGGTTTAAAGTAAGTTAATTCTGACTTTAGTATATTATTAATTAATAGATCGAGTACCCACTTTAAGAAACTTCTTTGAATAATGTCTCCTACAACTGGCTCCAACTTGGCTGTCACAAAACACCAGCAGGTTACTACGGAAAATCTTAGAGCACATAAATAAACTTTCGCCTTCCAGCAACGTGTTTGTGATTTACCTAGTTAAAACTACTAGCCTCTTGGTAGGCAATGGGGGATTTTTTAGAAAAGATTAATTGTAGTTGTGTGTTCTTGAGTTTCAATGAAAATGTTGTTTGCTATAATTATGCAACGTACTGGATTTTTTAAATGGAAATTTGATATTACCGCCGCAACGATTAAGAACCCCCTTTTTAAAGAAACAATAAACGAATGTTTAATAAATCTCCAGTGGTGTGTTCCGATGTGAACAAAGTGGAAGAGAAAATTCTGGCCAGCAAACAACAAATATGTACTTCTAATCACGAAACATTCTAATTTGAAGTGGGGTTTCATCATAATAAGCAATCTTTTTCGAAGTGGAAAAGATCGTCTACGGTATTTAAAAATTGATCTAAGAATCATCCAAAAAGATAGTCGTCAACTTTCGATATATCCATCGTGCAATGTAAGACTACCTTCTTGGGACACCTAAATGAAGAAATTATCAATAAGAGTTTCCAAGATTGCTCCGAGAAATGAATACCTCATGACAAATAACAGCAAGAAAACAACACCTGATGGTGATGATGAAGAAAGTTATATCTAAATCTGCCATTCAGTGGATTTCCAAGGCTTTAAAATACTAAATTTTCGGAAACCTACTGTTAAATGCATTAAAAATATTTTTTTTAAAATCGATACAGCATGCATTGGAAGATTTTTAAAATATTACATAGTATAAAATGAAGTCGCTCAAAATGTATGTGCGCGTTAATCTTTTAAACTACGCAACGGATTTTCATACGGTTTTCACCAATAGATAGAGTGATTGAAGGGGAATGTTTATATGTATGTAATACATGTAAATTATATTAGAGAAAAGCCGGGAAATTCAAAGAAAACATATTTTTGTGCGATTTAAAACGGCTGGCGGGCCGTACTATAGTCACTTTTGAAATTCGTTCTACGGAAGAAATTGGAAAATAGATGTCCTAGAGTAAGTAGGTATTTGATTTTCCCTTTTCAAATATCCAGTGTTGCATTGCAAGCATTGTATAATTAGTGGCAATCGCTTATATAAATAAAAAAATAATAATAATATAGTTGATTCAAGAGGATGGTTTATATCTATAATGCATGCTTATTATAGTAGAGAAAAGCCGAGAAATTCAAATATTCAATTCAGGCAGCGGGCAGCGGGCAGCTGGCAAGCGGGTGGTGTGGATTTTATAAAGGTTGGGTAATGGCGTTGTGTTTCGTTAGCCACAGCAACGTGTGGCCGGGTCTGCTAGTTATTAATAAAAAAATAAACTTTTTTAAATTATTCTGGAACATTGTGGACCATTTGAAGCCTGTTTTGTATACCTACCTATTGGTAGGGGTATAAAAAGCAAGATCCATCGTGAATTCGAACGTCAGTTCAAACTCATATCAACTCCCCGAGCGAAGCCGGGTACTCCAGCTAGTTCGATAATAATAAATTCGAGATATCAAATACTAAAAAATTCAAAGTATTAAAAAAATCATCATACGATTGACGTACATACAAAAAATTTTAGTGTTTCGTGTACGTCGTACGTAGTGTTTCGTTTAGTGTTTTGATGATGCAAAATGAATTATCTACTCGAGACAATTAATAATACTTACTGCTCTTATTATTACAGTAAGATAATATTTGTACATGAACAGCAAACATCCGTTAGTCTAATTAAAAATATTATTGCTTAGAATATTTGCTGTAGGAATTACAGGAATTGCGTGTTACAAGAGTATTGAGAATGATTTCTAAGAAATAATCTCGCCTTTGTTACACTTAAGGGTTTAATTTTCTTCTGGTTATTTTTAACTTCACGTCTGCCGCTGTGAGGACGGGTTGTTTCACACGATTTGAACAATTCATCAAAGTTCAAAGTTAAAATTCAAGTTCTGTAAGTTATATTCAAGTACTGTTATTATTTGTTGGATGTGAAATCAATATTTACCTTGCTACATTGTGTTTTAAATTTCCCCGTCGTGTTTCAGAGCCTCGACGAGCTAACCAACAATGCCGTCCCAGCCAATATTAGATACAACGGAATTATGGACATTGAGGAACCTGTCGGTAAGATTTTACCTAAATGCAGTATTATCCATCGATTCACGACGAGTTCATCGAAAATCAATTCATCGAAATCAAATTCATCGAAAACGAGTTCATCGAAAACCAATTCATCGAAAACCAAATGATCGAAAACCAATTCATCAAAAACCAATTGATCGAAAACCAATTCGTCGAATGATCAATTTAGCAAATCGCCAATTCATCGAAAAAAAATATTTTGTGTATATTTGAGAGAAATGCCGAGCGGACCGGGAAGTTCAAAAAGCATTGTTCAATAAAAGTTGACATTAAATTTATATATAAAAAAATTGATAATAAATCTTTGGACAAGGAGACTAACCTAACCTAACCTAACATTTTTTCGATGAATTGGCGAATCGATGAATTGATCATTCGATGAATTGGTTTTCGATGAATTGGTTTTCGATGAACTCGTTTTCGATGAACTCGGTTTCGATGAAATCGTTTTCGATGAACTCGGTTTCGATGGACTCGTTTTCGATGAATTTGCTTTCGATGAATTGATTTTCGATGACCTCGTCGGTTACTATCCATCGTATCTCAATAAACCATTCATTCAATGATTCAATATTATTGACCTGCCTTGAAAGATTTTTCGATTGAAAACCGCCTTCCAAATTGTAAATTTCAATTTTACATTTGGAATTCGAGTATGGGTACCGCCGCCCGGGGAACCATTTATTTGAAAACCAACACCTCTGCCATAGGTCACCCCAAGTGGTTCGTTACGTTTGGTGACTTAGCAGGGTTGCCCGGGTTCATGGGGTGCGGTTTGTCAGGATCTTGGCGGTGGATGCGTATTCCCTCTTATTGCATAGCAGGTCGGATCGGGAGAGACTGGTTGAGGGAGATCTTTTGACCTTTTGCAGGACTCTCCCGGAACATTGTCTTGCACCGCATCGGTAGGGATAGATTCATACATCCGTCACTGACACACTGACCCCCAGATTCCTACTCACCCCTCATATCTTTTTTCCTTCCCAGAACTTCCTCTCCTTCCTTTCCCTAAAAAGACCCTCCATACGGCATCCCCAAAGATGACATAGGCCCTGAGGGGAATTATTTTCCTCGTGGCCTCCTATGTGGAGCTAATGTAAAAAAAATGCTGCCCATCGTTTCACTTTATTGGTTGACAATTAATATTCGTTTCCCAAAAAAAATTACTTAGGTCTGATTGTATGGACCTATGATTTCATATCCGTAAAATCGTCGCTTTTTATTGACTCACCCGGTTCTAAATTACAGGACAGATGGCCAAAATGTTACCTACGAAAAGAAGTAGGTAATGTGAAATAAGAAATAAATTAAATTAACCTAATGTACCTGGCTAACCTTTTACTGGATGAATTTCAACCCGTTGACAAACTGCTATCTAGTAGTTATTCGGGACTGTTGTGCAATGTATAAAACTTTAGGTAATAAATAAAAAATAATAATATTCGTCGAAAAGATATTTAAATTCTTTCAGATTTTTTTCCAAATTTATATTGCCACTAGCGTTCATTAGAATTTTATGAGTGAATCTAATTAATAAAAAATCTTTTCTTGGAAATGGAAAAAGCTTGGACCTTTGAAAAAACACGAAATCTGCCTTTATTAAACTTGAGAAGATTAACCCTAAGAAATTTAAACAAATAAATATACATTTCTTATACAGATTTAAAATAATTTTCTGGTTAAAAACATTATATTATAGGGAGGTACTTTATCGCTTGTTATTGACAAATCAGTTCCAATTTTGAAAATGACAAGTAAAATAATTTACTGTTAAAGTATTTACATTTTTATTTTATTTTTGTATTTACATTATTTACACTTTGGGGGCGGGTATGGATACCGCCGCCAGGAGAACCATTTATCGGATAACCAACACCTCTGCCATAGGTCACCCCAAAGATTTTCAAATACAGAAGAGATATGCTATGGTGTCCGCGCAACTGTCGCCAGACTACGCGCTAATTAGCGTAGTTTTCATACAAAAAGAATTTGTTCGTTTCGTTGATTTTTTGAAAATGTGCCTTAATATTGGTTAACGATATATTTTGAATAAGGAAAGAATTCGTTCATTTAGTTTAACGTTCGTTTGGTTTATTCGTTAATTATTTGTTCTTTTAGTTTATTTGTTAATTGGTAAACAATATCGGCGACACCCGGAAGCGCAGACCCACATAGTAAAAACAGCAGATAGCACATCTACTTATATTTCAATATCTTTGGGTCACCCCAAGTGGTTCGCTGCGTTTGGTGACTTAGCAGGGCAGTACGGGTTTATGGGGTGAGATTTGTCCAAGTCTTCGCTAACTATGCATATGTCCATCTACTGTGTGGCGGGCCGGATCGAGGGACTCGTTGAGGGAGGTCTTTTGACCTCTCCAGCCGGAATCCCTCGACCCATCGCCTTTTACTGCAGTTGTAGGGATGGATTCATATGTCCGTCACTCCTGGACACACTGACCCCCAGATTCCTACTCATGCCTATTTTCTTCCCAGAACTTCCTCCCCTTCCTTTACTTTAAAAAACCCTCCACACAGCATCCTTTAAAAGCGTTTAACCAGCCAGCGGACGAAAATCCACATTTCGTCGAAAGTTGTTCTTACGATCGTACAGAGCGGTTACAATGAGAAAGATTAATTATTCTCCGTACCAGCTTTTTAAAATTATAACTCAATATCGATTTTATTTCATTCCAAATTGGCTTTAATTTATACCTACATCCAAAAATGCTGAAGGGCGTGATGATGAAACTATTAAAGTAATGTACTTTTTGTAATTATTTGTTGATCATAAGTATTTACCATTTTTCAATAATGTCTAAGTTAAATAAGAATCTTAAATATATATTAGTTTGTAAGTGCGCAAATAAATACACAAACGGACCAATTTTCGCCAAGAAACACATGTACGAATATATTTTTTAATGATTTTATTTAAACTAAAATTAAAATTCTAAAACATGCGATTCGTATTGATTTATTTTACTGCATGATTACATCATTTGAAATGGGTGTGGTATAATACTTTTTTTTTTTAATTTAATAATCTGCTAACGACCTATGGTAAATTATACTAAAAATAAACATTTTTTCTCAAAATTTAAAACATGCGAATGCTAGATAAAAGAACAATCTTTCGAAATCCATTTATATTTTTTGTGGAAAAGAGTCAATACGTCTAAAATCTGATTTAAAAATGACATATTTCTGGTTTTCTCTGGTAATACCCTCTTAAGATGACATAAGCATTCGAGGGAATTATTTTCCTCAAGGACAACTGTGTGGAGCTTATGTAAAAAAAAGTTTAAAAATATAAATTGAAAAAATAATAAAAATATTTACAAAACACTGCCTATTTTCAAAATAAATCCGAATTCATTGAAAAAACTTACAATCACCCACAGTCGAAATTAGTTAGTACTTGTGCGATTGAAATATCCGCAGGGTCATTTATTTTATTTTTTTACTTTGGAATTCGTGCGAATTACAAAATTTTAACTAGTTTTTTAATTTACATCTTAATTTTCAGGTGAATATGATTTGATAAAACGCATCCGTGACATCGCTGAAAAGAACCAAATATGGAGGTCTTACATCGGCATGGGATATCATAACTGCTGCGTTCCTCACACCATCATGAGGAATATCTTCGAGAACCCTGGCTGGTGAGGAAACTTTTCTTTTACTTGGATAGATTGGAATATATATATTTAAAGTATCGGGCATTGGTTGCCTGGACTTAACACAGACTTAGTCAGTGACCTTCGTCTTGTTTTGAAGGTAAAGTGTGCTAAATTTCATTAAATTTCCGAATAAAACTGTAATTCGTATAAAAATCAAACCATGTCCGCCACTCGGCCGCCCGCCCGCCACAGACACATTCCTTTATATAAATATAAATACATAGAGGTTGTAGGCAGTGGCGAAGCTAGCATGGGTGCACCCCGGGGCGGACAACGTGGTGTAACCCCCTCCCCAATTTCGACTTCATAAAAATTAAGAACATTGTAACCTAGTCAAATGTGTAGAAAATTGGTCGGACCGGGGGTGGAGGAGGGGGAGTGTTTGAAGGATTTCAGGCACAGGCTATTTTCGCCTATGAAAACACCGTCAGACACAAAAATTCTCCCGTTTCGGGCACTCCAGCCATAGAGCTACGAAAATATAAATAATATTTTGTGACAATATCCTTCGTAATCTTTTTTCCACGGTCGGTTGTCACCCCCCCCCCCCCCCCCCCCCCCCCCCCGTCGTGTGTGGTGTCACCCCCCCCCATCGGGTGGCACCCGGGGCGGACCGCTCCCCCCTCTCGCTACGCCATTGGTTGTAGGTACCTAACCAGTCTGAGAACAAGATATAAACTCTTCAAAAATTGTCAAGAGCAAAATGGAACCTTCTTGGTTCTTCCAGAATTATGCATGATTTTTTCTTACTTAACTCACACGGAAGAAGCCTAAGCACAGGACCTGTGTCATCTTTGGGGATGCTGTGTGGAGGGTTTATAGGTGTCATTGAATCGAGGAGCAATGTATTTTCAATTTTGGAGACGGTTATGGGTACCGCCACCCCAGGGACCATTTATTGAATAACCAACACCCCTGCCGTAGGTCACCCCAAGTGGTTCGCTACGCTTGGTGACTTAGCAGGGGTATCCTGTGTCCCGAGTTCAGATTCTTTCCCAGCCCTTTTACATTTTTCTTCCCAGAACTTCCTATCCTTCCTTTCCCTAAAAATACACACTATCCCCAAAGATGACATAGGCCCTGAGGGATTTTTTTCATCGGGACTTCCTGTGTGGTGCTATTACAAAGAGTCTGGCTGGAGAGGTCAAAGGGACTCCCTCGACCAGCCCACCAAGCAGAAGGTGAGCAAACGCATCCACCACCAAGACCAGGAAGAACCTCACCCCACGAACCGGATACCTCTGCAAAGTAACCAAACGTAGCAAACCACTTGGGGCGACATAATATGGCAGATATGTTGTTCATCTGATGAATTGTTCCTAGGGCGGCGGTACCCATACCCACGTCCCAAATTGATTGTTTGCTGTAAATTGAATAGAAGGATTGATTTATTAGTAGAAGGTATTAATGGAAGTAATTTAAATACTATTTGTTACCCGTTACAAAAAGGACTACCCAGTACACCCCTTACCAACCCGAGGTGGCTCAGGGCCGTCTGGAGGGACTGCTGAACTACCAGACAGTGGTTAGCGACCTGACTGGACTGGAGGTCGCCAATGCATCACTGTTGGACGAGGGTACCGCCGCTGCAGAAGCTCTATCGCTGTGTTATAGGTATGATATCTAGCCGTATAGGTATATCATCCTTAGTTGATTTCATCCAAGGCCATGTATTTTTGACAACTATACCTAAATAAATTATTTGATATAATATTTCAAATTAATAACAACTGAATATACATATATTTTTTTTTATTATTTGTTATAAATTCATTCAAGGATCAGCAGAAATCGTGCCAAACTCATTAATGATTTAAGTAGTTAATTTTTGTTTTATTTTATAATTTAGTTAAAATTTCTATTATTTTCTATTTCGTAGTGGATGTTATTTCATTATTAAAAAAAAAACATTATTTATTTATTTAAAAAAAAAATAATCACAGTACGCACACATGCATTTCTAATGTGCAGCGTGTTTCGTTTACACTTTAATAAAAAAGAAATAAAAACGAGAACGGCTAGAACACGAGTGTCACAAATGAATGAGTGATAGTCATCATTCTTGAATACTAAAATGGACAATCATCGTTCTTGATTTCTTGAATGACAATGATTGAATAGTAAAATGGACAACGTGGACAAAACAAGTTTCCATTGCAGACAATTTTGCAATAGAAACTTTGGAGTCAATATATATTAGAGATAAAACGGTTAGTTGTTTGGCCGGATATCCGGCGAGCTGCAAGGCCGAATGGCCGGATATCCGGCGGCCGGATATTCTTACTAATTTCAACCTCTTATTTTCGATTAGACAGACACATCGTGATTTTTCTTTTTGCATCTTCCCTTAGGTACTTCTGCCATGAGTAATCATTTAAAATCAAAACATCCGGAGAAGTTTTTATTGTTGAAAAAATGTAAATGACAGTATTTAATCATTTCAATAATCTCTGTGTTTTTTCCGATGTTTTAGTTCACGTATAATGGTGATTGTGATTAGTTAATCATGTTAATTTAAGTTTTCGCTACTCTGTGAGGTTTTGTAAGTTGTACTAAAAGTTTTTAGTTTAGATATTTACTATTTATGTATTTATCATTAGAGTGAATATTTCAGAAGAAAATTTTAGTTTTTCGGAAGGCCTTATGGCTTTTTTGTTACTTTTTCGACTTTAAATAATAGCTGTCATAATTATAAGCCATTTTATTTATATTTACCTCACAAAGATTATTGTATTGCATTTTATTATAGGAAATTTTCATAGTTTTTAAAAATCCGGTATCCGGCCGGATATTGAGTTACTATCCGGTATCCGGCCTATCCGGCTTAAATTTAGTATCCGGCCGGATACCGGATATTCAAAAACTATGAAAATTTCCTATAATAAAATGCAATACAATAATCTTTGTGAGGTAAATATCAATAAAATGGCTTATAATTATGACAGCTTTTACTTAAAGTCAAAAAAGTTACAAAAAAGCCATAAGGCCTTCCGAAAAACTAAAATTTTCTTCTGAAATATTCACTCTATTGATAAATACATAAATAGTAACTACCGGTAACTATCCGGTATCCGGCCTATCCGGCTTAAATTTAGTATCCGGCTGGATACCGGATAGTTACCGGATATTCGTTTCATCTCTAATATATATTTTCAAATTGGTAAAAGTTTATAAAAAAAACTGTCAGCCTCATTTACTTCTCAACACAAACTTCTACAGTTTTAAAACTTAAATGCAGATATCTCAAAATCACTTTCCATATACATTCAACGGTGGACCCTTCATGTAGGTATTGATGCACCTGATGGTATGGTATTCTGAGCATTCTTTTCTAGCACCACCCTTCGAGTGCATCTATCCTTTTCCTTTTGCTGGGCCCAAGTCTCGACACCATGACCATACAGAAATGTGGCGAAAATCATAGCGCCAAGATGATTGTCATCTTGGTGACACTCGTCTTGGACATCAAGATGACACTGGTCCTGGTTCTGAAATTAATATTTGTTCGTATTTCAGACACAACAAGCGCACGAAGGTGATCATGACCTCGGCGCTGCACCCGCAGACCATCTCCGTGGTGCGCACCCGACTAGAGGCACTGGGTCTGCAGGCCCTTGTGGTGGACGATGTGGCTGCAACGGACTTCACGCAGAGGGACGTGGCGGGAATCCTGCTGCAGTACCCCGATACGTTTGGGGATGTGAGCGACTACTCGGCATTGGCTGAGGAAGCTCATGCTAATGGGGTTGGTATTTGTCTTTTAATAATGGATTAGCATTGTTGTGATTTGAAACTCGATGAAACCTCTTTGTTCGGTGCTTCGTAGCCTCCCCACTCTTGTCTACTATAGTTTTCTGATGGCTGTATGTTTCAACGCTTGCTAGAGTAAAAGTAATACAAAAAGCAGTTAGGTACTAAAGTTAAATTTCACCAAAATTTTCGCTTCTGCCGCGTGTGTATGCACACTCTGATTTTTATTATTCATTCTACGACAGATTAATTAGCCATTTACAAAACAAAATTTCTTATTTTAGCATTCCTAACATTTTGGAAGATTAGCAAGTACGCAAAACAGTTTTACTAGAGTAATAAAATATATGGGTAACGGGATGTCAATGCTAGAAGCGCCTATTGGTAATTTGATTTAGGTACCAGAAAGTAGGTACTATGAAATGTCTGTTATTGAAATTATACGAATACCAATGTCAGATGTTCTAAATTGGTAAAATTATGGCCAATCTAATGAAGAAGTATTTCTTACGCCAAGAAATCGATAAAAAATCTTCATTCCTTCCGAAGGTATGAGTATTCCAAGAGGAATGGGCTATCAATAGAGTTATCCACTATACAAAACTACACTGCAAGATTTGCAAAACTTCTGGTTTCTAGGCTAAATCTGTAAGTCCATATGGTACCTACATGAAGTTCTGATAAATGTAGATATATCTGAGGATTTTTTAATTAATTTGTTCCAGCATATTATATTTAGTTTTGTACACACACTACTAGCATACCCCAGCTTACTTTACCAACATTTGTAAACATACCTAAAGTTAGATCATTATTTTGTCCCTTTATTATTTTAGACTTTAGTGTGCTGCGCCACGGATCTGCTGGCCCTCACCTTGCTCCGCCCTCCCGCGGAGTTCGGTGCAGACATTGCCATTGGTACCTCGCAGCGCCTGGGAGTGCCTCTGGGATACGGGGGACCCCATGCCGGCTTCTTTGCCTGCAATCAGAGCCTGGTGAGGCTCATGCCGGGCAGGATGATTGGAGTCACCAGGGATGCAGGGGGGCACGATGCCTACAGGTAACAACTGATAAAGATAACGATTATTAATTAGTTTACATTAGTCTAATGCACTCAACACAAAATAAATCAAGTCTGACACAAAAAAATGCCATCATAAATTTCCGAAAAACGTTGAGATATAAGTAATTATAAGAGGGTAAGTTATAGAGTCTCAACCCCCAGAAATCATTTATTTTTTTGGGATCTGCTTCAAATTTGGTTAAATGATTTTGTATCTATTCTTTTTAAAAGATTTACATTTACTCACGTTGAATACCTACCTATGAATCGTTGTTTGTGGAGTAGTTTTGACAATAGTTGTTGAATTATTGACGGGAAAAAATATGTTGTCCTCCACACTAGGAGTTTTTTTCAGTTGTAAATTATAAATTATAAATTGTGAATAGTAAAACAAAATAGTGTTAATAGCTAATATAAAAAGAGAAACAATAAAAAACAAAATATAAAATCGACTTCAATTCGACAAAAATTATAAATTAAAAGTTAAAAAGATTGTAGCCAGTTTCTTATGTTTTTTTTGTATTCAATAATATTAGTTGTTTTATATTGTGTAGGAAGAGAATTGTATAGTTTTATAGCCTGGTATCTGTAGTGTTTTTGTCCAAAGGATGTGTTTGTTTTTGGTATTTGTAGTTGGTGAGCATGTCTTGTTCTAGTATTGCGAGAACTTTGTGAAGTGTTAAATGTGGATAAGTTCTGGGAATTTTTCGAATATGATTGAAGTGGGTGTTAGTATTGGTAACTTAAGTATTACTTTTATTAGGGTTTTCTGAGCTTTAAACAGTGTAGGTATTAATGTATTTTTTACTGGCACAGCCCCAGGCAATAATGCCGTATTCCATTATGGATTGTGCAAGTGCTAGGTATATATTTTTTATATCACATATGTTTAAAATATTTCTCAAGTTTTTAAAAAAGTAAATCAACTTGTTTAGTTTTCCTATTACCGAATCTATGTAGGTATATGTTTATCCCATTTTATATAACGGTCGAAGAATATACCAAGATATTTAATATTTGTGTAATTGGGGGACAATCGCATGGGGTTTGTGTTGATATATCAATGGTTGATTGACAGGAATGTATTTTAAGGTGGATGTTATTGGAGGGTTGGCCTCTCGAATTTATGCTGAAAGTTATGAATTTTGTTTTATCTATATTTAAAGTTAATAAGTTAGCGGTCGAGCCATTTTTTAGTAATATTTAAGCCAAGTTCTGCTTTTGGGGTTAACGTTTTCCAGTCTTTGGCCTTAAAGAGTAACACAGTGTCATCAGCAAAACTTATAATTTCCCCGTCTATTTGGAGGTGACACAGGTCATTAATAATAATAATAATAATCTTTATTCCAGGATGTGGGGAGGATAGTGCAATCCCACACGTCCCATATAGTTATACATATTTATATATTTACACAGTAAAGAAATAAGAACAAAAAAAAATAAAAAAATAATACTAATAAAAATGAATAATAACAAAAATAAATAATCAATTATTATGCAGGGCGTGATCTTGAGTGCGCTCGGGCCCATCGCTCACTCAGGAGTGGAGCTTGGTGCTGGAAGGCTGCGGTCACCAACGTGTTGTCGGAGGCCATTAGCCGCATCCTGGCTCCAGTGACCCGGTGTCTCATCAGACTGGCGAATCCATGGAGTCCTAATTAATATATATAAGATTAGATTAGATGGAAGATTTGAATATTTTAGTTCGAGGCTAGATGTGTTTTGATGAATTTGGGAACGATTAGCAGGAAAGGAAAAGGAATTGTGAAATATTTATTTGTTTGGATCATTAACTAAATTTGGGAGACGGGTATGGGAACTGCCGCCCCGGGAACCATTTATTGGATAATCAACACCTGTCATAGGTAACCCCAAGTGGTTCGCCACGTTTAGTGACTTAGCAGGGGTGCCTGGGTTCATGGGGTGAGATTTATCCGGGTCTTGGCGACCGATGCATCTACTCGCCGACTGCGTGGCAAGCCGGATCGGGAGAGACTGTTTGAGGGTGATCTTTTGACCTCTCCAACAGTACTCTCTTGGAATATCGTCTTGCACTGTAGCGTAATGGGAGGGATGGATTTGTCATCCCTGGACACATTAACCCCCAGATTCCTAACCACCCTTCATACTTTTTCCTTCCCAAAACATCCTCTCTTTCCTTTCCTAAAAAACCCTCCGCACAGCATCCCCAATGATGAAATAGGCCCTTAAGGAAATTATTGTCATCAGGGACTCCTGTGTGAAGCTAATTTTTAAAAAAAACTCATTTAATATTTGTGCTTTCAATATTTTTATCAAAATTCAAAGTGGTTGTGGAAGTGTTAAGTATTTTTAATATTTTCTATTTGATATAAGTACATGACAGAGCATCATTCCCGCGAATGCTGAATTTGATATTACACAGAAAAAAAATTGCCCATTCTAGACCGCTTCACCCTATTGTATAAGATTTGAAAGGTAGGTACTTTTTTTATTTCCTTTGAAAGGTAGGTACTAATAAAAGTTGATTGCTTCAGACTTGCACTACAGACGAGGGAACAGCATATCAGGAGAGACAAGGCTACTTCCAACATCTGCACCGCACAGGCCTTGTTGGCCAACATGTCGGCAATGTTCGCAGTCTACCACGGCCCACAGGGACTCAAGGATATTGCTCAGAGGATTCACAACTCCACTCTTGTACTCAATGAAGGTAATTATTCAAACTTAATTCATTACGATTTCCTTTTGGTATGGCAAAAACTATTTCTGAAAAATCCATAATATCTTGAGGAAAATAGTCTTCCGAACAGCCGAGCACTTCCCAAATCTCAAATCTCCTTTCCCTCCCCATCCCAACTTCTTTCAGCCTCACAATATTACTCCCATAGACATAAGAAACCATGCAAGTGTTTATTCCTCACTGCCATAGTAGTATAATACCACTAAAATTTGTGTAATATCAAGATAAAATCCATAGATATACCACTCACGTAATATAACTTCAAATATGAATTAAAAATTATCTGTTAACTTCAAGGTTCTTCGAAAATGCGTTTAACAAAGTTAGCTCATATTTTATTATCTTTTTCGAAAAAAAAACCTTAGGGCCGCTTTAGAAATTTCGAACGTGTGACGTAGCTTGTAATAAAACACTGCCACTTGTATTGCAGTTAATTTAAATCTCCCGGAGGATCATGGACTTCAACCTACGACACAAATTTTTAGCTAATCACTGCTCTTCCCCCTCGATGAACTAACCTTGTTAAACGCATTTTCTACGAACCTTGTTTTAACTTATTATATTTGGTGTCATTCAATGTGTTTTTTGATGTCGTTGGTATCATGATCATTCAAAGTTTTTCGCTTCTCCTCTCGAATAAAACTACAGCTACAAAATAATTGTAATTGGTGTCCATTGTCCGAGACTGATAAATTTCCTTAGTACCTGCCTCTCATTGAAAAACCTCTCATTGAAAATTTTGGCAGTAAAGTGAGCGCCAAACTTTAATGTCCAAAAAGGTGCATACCTCCACGGTCTAGCCTTTCTTTGTCGCACATATGTTTTATGCATCTTTCTCTTTCGTTTACGGTCTTTGTAAAGTCAGTAAAGTGACTGTACCTTCGCAAGAATGGGTTGTATCAAGTTCAGGTCGGCATTTAAGTTTGGCGCATACTGTACCAAGTACTTACCTAATGTTGAGTTCCCACCTTGCTATTTTCTAGGGTCTATTTCATAAAACGAAAGGTGAAGTCGATTCAGCTATGGATTTTTATTGCGTAGAAATCCTATTCTCACTGATCTATTTCATAAATTATGGAGAATAGATCATCTGGGTTCCCAGCTTCAATTTTTAACTCTGATTTCTTCTCTTATTTGCGTAGGGCTTCGTCAACGTGGTCTCAAGCTAAGGAACAAGGTATTCTTCGATACCCTCCATGTGGTACCCCTGCCTGATACTCTGGAGCAGATCAAGGAACGGGCGAATGAGAAGTGGATCAACTTGAGATATTTCGCAGACGGATCAATTGGCATCGCCCTCGATGAAACTGTCACCATGAATGATGTGGATGATCTGCTTTGGATCTTCGATGCTAAGAATGTTGAAGAGGTGAAAAATGCATTAGTACTTACTTTTAAATGTGATCGGTTTATGTGCCTAAAACTCTTCCAATTACATAAATATTTATAAAAATCAAAAGTATTCTCAACAAAACAAAAAGTTAGTTGCTGAATCTGGCCCACGTTTGAATTCCCTGAATGAATGTTTTTTGACTAAAAGTAAGGATATCGGTGTACTGATTTAATTATTTTTTTTATTGCAGGTGGTCAAAAATGGAGATGCAACCACACAAAGTATTTTGAACACTGAATTCAAGAGAACCTCTCATTACTTAACTCACTTGGTATTCAACCAGCATCACTCCGAGACCAGAATTGTACGCTACATGAAGCAACTGGAAAACAAGGATGTATCCCTTGTGCACTCTATGATTCCTTTGGTAAGTTCATTTGGGTGCTCTGTTCACCAAAAAGAAATCATTTTCAAAAGAGTGTATTTCATAAACAAATCACTCAAATCAGTAATTTGTAAAGCTTTGTAAATATCTACTATGTATGTATGTACTACAATTCGTTCTATTGTCAATTCTTTATATGAGTGGAACCATTGTGTGATGCATAAAATTATTAGTGAGTAAAGATTAAAACTAGTTAGGCACAATATTTTTATTAAATTATACAATATTTTTGCAAGCTTCAACATAAAGTTCTATGTGGTGGTCGAACACTTTACATAGTTTATTTTTATATTTATTGTTAGTTTTGGCATCAACCCATTATGTGTATTCTTTAGGGATCTTGCACGATGAAGTTGAACTCCACAACAGAAATGATGCCGTGTTCATTCCGCCACTTCACCGACATCCATCCCTTTGCCCCGCTTGACCAGAGCACTGGATACCACATCCTGTTTCACCAGCTGGAGAGGGATCTTTGCACCATTACAGGATACGATCGAGTGTCATTCCAACCCAACAGGTAAATTTCTATTAACTAAATAACTTCTAAAAATTATTGAATAACATTACTATATGTACATAATTCCTCGTTTACACGAGCTTAGTACTTGTCGCTTGCACTTATTTCCATGTGTATACAAGCATTATAATACAAATACATGTGATAAGTGCAAGTGAATAGGAAACTGACCAATTTACTAAGCGACAAGTAGTATCCCCACCACAATTCCGCTAAGAACTAGTCGCTTGCCGAGTCCTGTGAACAAGCACGGCTAATGACAACGAAACGTGAAGTGAGCACTCATTTTCTTTGTTTTATTTGATTAGGTGAACTTTAATTGGTTGGTTTTTTGTTATGGCGATGGAGAGAAGGAATTCCAGAACAACTAGGTACATATCAAATTCATCCAGGAATGAAAATCCTATGAATTTATATTCATAGGATTTTCATTCCTGGATGAATTTGATATGTACCTAGTTGTTCTGGAATTCCTTCTCTCCATCGCCATAACAAAAAACCAAAAAATGAAGCCTAAAACAGTTTTAAGTTCTTCTACCATTGATGATAAAATAATGTTTGAAGTGAATGGTGGTCCATTCTGAATATAAGTCTTGCCCTTTTCTGTGACAAATAATTGTGTAAGTGATAAATTGTGTAAGCAGCTTATATTGGTCATTTGTATGTTTATGTACATATATGTATTTTTATAACCAAATATCTTCCTTCTTTCGAAGCTCTTTCTGCTTTCTTGTTTTACTTGCATAGTCACCTATACTCATCCAGGATGATGTTATTGTGATTCCAGCGGTGCCCAAGGAGAGTATGCCGGGTTGCGTGCTATCAAGAGTTACCACGAGTCCCGCGGCGATGTCCACCGGCAGATCTGCCTCATCCCGGTCAGCGCCCACGGCACCAATCCCGCCAGCGCCCAGATGGCCGGTATGAGGGTGGAGCCCATCAGAGTCACCGCACAGGGCAGTATTGACATGAAGCACCTGCATGATAAGGTAATTTATGTACTAATTATATAGTAAGAAAAAAAAATTACGTCCTGTAAATTTTCTGTTTCTTTTCTTTATTATCTCCACACAGGAGCCCCTGTGGAAAATAATTTCCTTTTGGGTATATGTCATCTTCGGGGATGCTGTGTGGGGGTTTTTTTGAGGAAACTGAGGTGTGAACATATAGTAAGAGGGAGGAAACACAGAGGACGACAAATCATTCCACAGCCGAGCTATTGAACTCAAGAACGAGTCACAGAAGCAACTCTGACATGTGACAAATGCCAACCTTCTTTAATATGTGCTTTCTGTCTGCACAGCGTAAAGACAGGTAGCTATATCGCCACCCGGTTTGAAGTGGGTAAAGATAGGGGCTGTAGGAAGGGATTTATTAATGCAGGTCCTGAACAGACTCGGATTGAAGGAGAAAAAACAGATTCCTTTAGCTCGTTCCACATGCAAGTTACTGTGTACAAACCATTCCCTTGGAATAACAAGGTTCTATCTGATGCAATGCAATATTAGTACTAGGTATTGTAGTGTATAATTTTTTGATACCACATATTTATGTACTAATATAACACAAAACAGCAATCTGCTAATCTGTTATCTTGGTAACATAAATAGGTGTATGTAGTGTATTGAAAGCGCTTCTAGAAATTGTGAAGTTTGCGTTATTTACAATCAAACACTATTTTCTCTGTGCGGGTACTTCTTAATAATAGTAGGTCCTTGATACAAACTGGTTTATTATAAGTTTACTTATAATATTTATACTGCTGGTCGCACGACCTGTCTGGCTGCTAATTGAATCTGCCGGATAGGCTGGCGATTGACCACTCTCGACAGCCACGGCTTCCCGGGTACCTCTACAGGCATCTGTTGGCGTCTGATGGAAGCTATTTCAATACACTACAGTTTAGAAAAATAGTACTCAATATTGGCCAATTGTTGAATTTTCTCATTGAATTTTCTGTTTCTCCCTAAAGGTTATAGAGCACAGCAAAAACCTCTCATGTCTTATGATTACCTACCCCTCCACTAACGGAGTATTTGAAGAAACAGTGGCTGAAGTTTGTGACCTCGTTCACAAGCACGGAGGACAGGTCTACCTGGATGGAGCCAACATGAATGCTCAGGTTTTTATGCCTTCCAAAATATCTAATTAAAATATTATGCACATTATAATCAAACTAGACGTTTTGATAATTGATATTACCCTTTGCTCTTCCAGGTGGGATTATGTCGACCAGGAGATTATTGATATTACCCTTTGCTCTTCCAGGTGGGATTATGTCGACCAGGAGATTATTGATATTACCCTTTGCTCTTCCAGGTGGGATTATGTCGACCAGGAGATTATTGATATTACCCTTTGCTCTTCCAGGTGGGATTATGTCGACCAGGAGATTATTGATATTACCCTTTGCTCTTCCAGGTGGGATTATGTCGACCAGGAGATTATGGCAGCGATGTCTCTCACATGAATCTTCACAAGACATTCTGTATTCCTCACGGGGGAGGAGGCCCAGGAATGGGTCCCATTGGAGTGTAAGCATGTTTCTTTTATCTCCCCAATAAATTAATAGATTGTTATGATCAGTTATACTATAATATTATGGGAGTTATTTCTAACACTCATAAGGGAACGAACCCATACTACGTGACACACTTTTTGCAATTTTTACCCCCCCCCCCCCCCCCCCGGCGACCACGTGTAGTATATTCCAAGACCCCCCCTCCCCTACAGTTTTCACGTAGTATTTCATAAATATGGTTTCGAATCATTTTTTGCTAACAAAAAATAAAAAATGCATTATTTGGCTTATATTTGGCTTATATTTGGCTTATATTTGTCTTTATTAATACGGCGCTTGCTGCGTGACAGCAAGAGTGTATGCATACAAGTGGAAAAAATATTATCAAGATAAAACTTATGTCAAAATATATTGAAACCGGAACGTAATTTATGGAAACGAAAGTCTTGTTATTTTTATAAACATTTTTCATCTCAATCATCTTCAACAAACACGTTCCCTGAACTTTTTCACTTATTTGAATGTACGAGGGTGGGTTTTTAAGTTTGCGGATTGGGTAAGGAGTGGAAATAAAAACCAAAATTATTTTTCCTTTTCAACATATTCACCTAACACCCTAATACATTTTTCCGATCTTTAAATTAATTTAAAGGAACTTTATAACAGCGCGGAACTCAATTTTCTCCACATTTCACAATTTCTTCCCGATTGAAGTGTTTGGTCGACGATAGCTCAAAGACTAATGACCTAATTACGATAAAACCCGGTGTTTATCCTAAAAATAAGTTGTTCAATTAGTACCTAATTCAGCGGTACCCCCATTAATCACTTACCTTCCCATTCCATGAACTTAAAAACCTCCCCTCGTAGCTCGAAAAAAAAAAAACGCGAGATTTCTAGATTGACTACGTGATAAAACCTAAGCCCCCCCCCCCCCCCCCCCCCCCCCCCTCGTTGTGACCAAGCGTGGTATTTTGATGACCCCCCCCCCCCCCCCCCCCCCCCTGAACAGTAGTATGGGTACGTTCCCTAATATAAAACTTTAATGTACCTGAAAAGGTAGGGTCCTGTTATAATCAAATATGTTTTGTACTCAATTGCGATTTTTTTAAACACAAAACAATTAACTTAATAAATAATGTAATGTTAATCGGTGCAAGGTTCGCCACGGAGTGTTGTTCCATGCTACGTCTCTCCTTACCTGTGGTGGGAGTATCTACACTCCACAATTTCATACGAGTTATTGTGTTTTGCAGTAAGGCTCACTTGGCTCCGTTCCTCCCTGGACATCCTGTAGTCAACCCTCTGGCAGACCTTGGAGACTCCGCTCAACCTTTTGGATCTGTCAGTGCAGCTCCGTTTGGTTCTTCGGCCATTCTTCCCATATCTTGGGCTTACATCAAGGTAAAACTATAACTCAAATCAAAATATGTTTTGCCTCTTTCATCACCCACTTAGTATAATAGGAACCTACCTAGATTTGATTTGAGATTTTCATGGCCAAAAGTATTAGCATGATTGACTTTTTGCCAATGTTTTCTAATGTGTTCGAAACATTGGCTAAAGAAGGAGGTAGCGCAACAATGGCATAATAACTCAGAAATTAACAACTACTTTAAAAATAGTTAATTTTATATTTATTGATTTCAACCCTCACTGAAATGAAAATGATGATTTTCCAGGGTTATCAAAATACAATTTACTTATCCAGTCGAGTAGTTGATTATTTTAAAAATAACTTGTGATCAATTTGCGTATTTTAGATGATGGGTCCCCGTGGCCTCAGGAAGGCTACCCAGGTGGCCATCCTCAATGCTAACTACATGTCCAAGCGCCTGGAGAACCACTACAAGACCCTGTTCAAGGGAGACACAGGACTGGTGGCCCATGAATTTATCATTGATACCCGGGACCTGAAGAAAACTGCCAACATTGAAGCAGCTGATATTGCAAAGAGGCTGATGGATTATGGTGAGCATTTTTAATACTTAAATATAAGTTGCGCATTGACATTTGCAAGACTTTTTAACAATTTTAACTCCAAAGGATACAGCAGTCTTTTGTTTCAAAGTACATTATTTCTTAAATTTTTAAAGCTTGTTTTGAATTTTCGCAGGTTTCCATGCTCCCACAATGTCTTGGCCAGTGGCAGGGACATTGATGATTGAGCCCACAGAGTCTGAGGATAAGGTAGAGCTGGACAGGTTCTGTGAGGCTCTGATCTGCATCAGGCAAGAGATCAAGGAAATCGAAGATGGCACCATGGATATCAGAATCAATCCATTGAAGGTCGTTATGATAAACTCTCTAATTTGCAGTACAAACTGTTCAATTTCTCTCTGATGATGATACTTGATGGCATCTGCATGAATAATATGATGTAATACTTAATACTAGGGTAATTGTACATTCTGGACAATCATCACTTATTCTTGTATTTATTTCAGATGGCTCCGCATACTCAAGCCAATGTAATCGCTAATGAATGGAACAGGCCATATTCCCGAGAGCAAGCTGCTTTCCCAGCTGTAAGTATTATTATTTAGGCAAACAGCAATATGCATAATATGTACTGAAATAATCAAGATAAATAAATTATCCCTGATGCAAAGAATTGAGTAATAAAAAAATTCTCATTTTCAGCCATTCGTGAAGTCAGACACCAAGATATGGCCGACAGTGGGCAGAATAGATGACATGTATGGTGACAAGCATTTGGTCTGCACATGTCCCCCTATTCTTCCTGATTATTAACTACAATTATTTGATTTTTATAATGTTTACCATATTTTTTCCAATTTCATTTGTAATAAAAGAGATTTTCTTTCATATATTATGTTTTTGCAATTTATCATTGTTTCATTTTCCTGACGACATAATAATACAAATAAAATTTAATACCTTTATTTAGTTTAGTGAAAACAAAAAATTTTTCTAACAAAAAATCAATATAATATTTTTTTAAATACGCAATTCACCCTAAAATGAGTGCTTTGTGATATATTACATTTGATTGTACAAAGGGAAAGCCATAATAAAATTTTCGATAGGTAAGTACATTATTTATAAATTGTAAAATCGAAATCCGTTTGCAGACCGAATTTAATATTAGAGCCATAACAAAATAGACGATAGATAACAACTAGTAGTATAATTCATTGTGATAGATAGTGGGTGGTTTGGTATATTTATGGATAGATACTTCATTCCTTCATTGTATAAAAATAAATATATTGTGACTCTTGCTCTCAGGTTATCGTGTGACCCAGATAACGCTTGATAAATATTTCTGCTAGGCGAAATTCACAAACAAGTTTATAAAAAGAGTTCCTAACTATTTTTTAGCTGCGGTTGACATTGTGCAAAAATGCATATTTGTACAATTTGTATTTCTTACAAGTGGCAGCACTGAAATCGATTTACGTCTCATAAATAAATATGGCGTTTTATTTTAGAACGTGAATGTTTTTGTGTTGTTATTTTTACTGATTTTACTGTGTCTTCGTAAACATCTTTATATCGCCGTGTTAGTCCTCATTAATGGAAATAAAACTTCAAAACATTCACAATTGTTTTGATAAAATATTTTTATTGGGGTAGAAATGATCAACGGTGATTTGACAGGATCCAGAGGAAGAGGTCGTGGAAACTGGAATCAATCCAGTAATCCACCGAGAGAGCTTCGTAGGCCTCATATCCCTAACGCAAATGAAATTGCTGATGGCGCAGGTGAATTACAATATTCCTAATTAAAAATATATTCCTATACTTACATACGTGTCATTTTGGTCACATTTTTTGTTGCACGTTTTAGCATAATAATTATTATACGTAACATTCTGAACTAACCTTGTATTAACATATTATCCGATTTTTGTCTAGAAATAATGTCTGCTGCTATCTAAAACAATTATTTTGATCGTCTATAGTTTCCACAAGCAATTCGAAACTCGGCATTCGAAGATGTCATTAAGTTGACAACCTGCACAAAGAAAACAATATTGCCGATGAGGCTTTGATATTTTTGAATTTTATCTATAATAATTAGTTACCGACGGAAACATTATTTTGAATCGCCGGAACTGCACAAGTGGAAAACCTTAACAAAAATTATTTAAAGTATTGTAGTTCTAACCTCTTACGATGAAAACCTGTATTGTCAATTATAACAGTTTATTTTATACCTACATAAATACATGAAACTGGTAACTTTCAGTGAAACAGTAACTTTCAGTGATCGTGAACAGAATGTTCTGAATAAGTTATGCAAAATCGTCTACGACCTGAGATAGTTATTTATGGAAAAGTACTATAAATGCAGCTGTCTTTATTTATAAATTTTTGTTTACATGCTCCATATAAGTTAATGTAAAAAGAACATATCAAGGATTTTAAGGTAGTCCCTATGAAAACACCAATAAGTAAGTCTGTTTTTTTTTAATACTTCTTAAATATGATTTCTTCCCCGTAGACCCTTCTCAAGGTCATCATCAAGATATTTATTACAATATTATAAATCTATTTGTGAACAACGCAAGATGACTGAAAATATTAGGCCATAAAAATTGTCAACTCTCGGGACAGGTTGTTTCAAGGAATTTCAACAATTTATTAAATTTAAAGTTCTGTAAAGGTTCTTTTCCAGTTCTGTTATTACGTCGTTATTGGCTAGTTGATTCAGAAAACTGAAATGATAACAAAACTTTAATGGAACTTTCACAGAACCTGAAAATTAACTTTGAAATTGATTGTTCAAATTCTGCGAAACAACCCATCTTAGTCTTAATATCTCTGAATAAGAATTCTTACGTGTTGTTTTCTTATTAGAATATTATGACCACAATTTTAATAAAAAAGGAAAACTGTTGATGCTTTAAAAAACACGAAAGGGGTAGATTACTTTTTGATACAATTTATGCAATGTGGTCCTTGGGTATGTTAAACCCAGATGTGAGAAAGAATTGATAATGTTTCAGTGTCAGTTATTAAAAATGGAAATTAGGGGTGTAACAAGGTTAGGTTAGGGAATCTAAATTTAATTTTCACATTTCCTTTACATGAAGAGTATTGATAATTAGCCTATAATATGACATTTAAAGCCTTGTTGCTAGTTAGTGAGAATTGTTGCATTGTTGAAGAATCATGCCACCCTCCTTATACATTAATTTTGCCTTTGGATGTTATTTATACTGGGTTATAGTTTATAGAAGACAAAAATAAAAATGTAACTTTATCAAGTATGATTATTGTCTACATGTTGGCTTTCACTAAAATGTATTTTTATTTTTTGAAGTTTCTTACAGGCCCCTACGGGTTAAGAAAGTTCAGTGCGATTTTAGCGTGAGGTCTAACCTTTACATTTGTTCAGAAAAGTGATAAATCAGACATCAAACACTTGAGAAATGACGTAAAGTCATTAAATGATTTTCTTTTTATAAACTAGCCTTAAAACCTAACCCAACCTAACATTCTTAACCTAAGCAGTTTGTTGCTATGATCGCTCGGTAAATAATAAATGTAAAGGTAGATCTCATGCTATCGAATATTCTCTGATGTTCTGCCGAGCGATTCTACATCTTTTGTGGGATCGTTATCGAGATAAAGGATGTGATCTCCTGTCAGATTCGTGTGATTTATTTGCTGTTTCTATATACAATGTACATTAAATGAACAAATACTCATGCATACTTGCAGGAATTCGTGTTTCTACAATCTGAAATATGTGAGAGTAAATATGTAAAAATCACACAAATTTGACAGGAGATCACGTCTGTTATCTCGATAACGATCCCACAAAAGAAATAGAATCGCTCGGCTGATCGCGGCGGTGAATAGTGAAGCTTATTCCACTACCTTTCCATGGATAATAAGAGTGGATTGTAATTGTATGGCAAGCTTAATAAGTTTGTCTAGTAATGTTACATTTTCAATATTTAAATAAATGAAGACAATGTAAGCGAAACTCAATCGAAAATCTGGAAACAGAAAAATCAGAAAAACATATTGACACCTCTGGGAGTGTCAATATGTTTTTCTGTTTCCAGATTTTCGATTGAGTTTCGCTTACATTGTCTTCATTTATTTAAATATTGCAATTTGAGGTTTTACTCATAAAGTTAAAATAAAAAAGTTACATTTTCATGTAAACAAGCTTAGGGATCAGTGGCGGCTCGTGACTTTTGGGTGTGCTAGAGTGTTGATATTAAAAAAATGGCTTTATTGATGTTGTTGTAGCCGAAAAAAAAATTTTTTTTTTTTTTTGAAAATCAGTAGTTTGTATAAAAAATTTCAGAAAGTTTCAGTTTGGCGGTGCGCCGCACCGATTTCCTGAAAAATCTTCATACAAAACACCGATTTTTGAAAAAAAAAAAAAAATTTTTTTCGCATACGACAACATCCATGATGCCATTTTTTTAATATTAGCACCCTAGCACACCCAAAAGTCACGAGCCGTCACTGTTAGGGTTCCGAATGGGGGGTCGGATGCGCTACCTGTTTTGACCCATTTCATACAAATCTTAATTTTGGATTTCAGGCCAAAATACCCAACCAAACTGGAAAATTATTTTTTTAATCAAGATATATCAAATATACACATATGTTTTATTTGTGCAATATAGGAAATTAAAGATTTTAATTTTTCATGATTTTAGAGGCAACATGGGTAATAATTATTTGTTAGCAAATAAATCATAAACATTTAAAAAAATTATTTTACTACATTTATTATAAAAACATGATGAAATTGAAAATTGGAAATTAAAAATTAAAATTATTAAAAGAAAACATTTTGAAGGGTATAAATTTAAATTACAAATAATGTCCTATTATATCGGAACACAAATTTGTGGCTTGGCTCCCTTGGCATCTACGGCGACGAAATGTCCTATTACATCGGAACACAAATTTGTGGCTTGGCTCCCTTGGTATCTACGGCGACGAAATGTAATGTCCTATTACATTGGAACACAAATTTGTGGCTTGGCTCCCTTGGCATCTACGGCGACGAAATGTCCTATTACATCGGAACACAAATTTGTGGCTTGGCTCCCTTGGCATCTACGGCGACGAAATGTCCTATTACAACGGAACACAAATTTGTGGCTTGGCTCCCTTGGCATCTACGGCGACGAAATGTCCTATTACATCGGAACACAAATTTGTGGCTTGGCTCCCTTGGCATCTACGGCGACGAAATGTCCTATTACATCGGAACACAAATTTGTGGCTTGGCTCCCTTGGCATCTACGGCGACGAAATGTCCTATTACATAAATTATAATGACTACTAAAAAAAACATACTTTTACAATGTCTTAGTTTTCATTCTGTTGACAAAGTAGACAAGATATTTTTTTTAATAATAATTATAATTGACTCCAAAATGAAGCAAATTGAATTCTTTAATTTTTTTTACATTAATTCCACACAGGAGGCCCTGAGGAAAATAATTTCCCTCAAGGCCTATCTGAGATGCTGTGTGGAGGGTCTTTTTGAGGAGAGGAAGGAATGAACATTGGTCTTGAAGAGACCCATGTTGTAGGAAGGAGGAAACACAAACCGGAAACCCAAATCGTTCCACAGCCGAGCTGTTGAACACAAGAACGAGTCAAATAAGCAACCCGTTCTCATGTGACCAATGTTGACATTGGTCACATGAGAACGGGAAACGAAAACAAAACGGAAACACGCCAAACGCAGTTGACTGCACCGACTATGCACCGATGCCGAAGGGATCAATGACACTAGTTCCTCAGTGCATCTTCCATTGAAATTCCGGTAGAATAAGGATAGCATTCCCACCCGACGCCTGTGCTCTAAAGATTGCAGTCCGTCTGTTAAATTAGGAGAATCTATCAGACAGACCGCCTGTTTCTGCAGAGAGTCAAGGGTTTTTTTCAGGTATTTTTGGGCTCCAGACCAGAGGTGGCTGCCAAATTCAACCGTGGGGCGCATTTTGATTTGTACAGGGTTAGCAGTTGTGTACTATTAAAGTATCTGCAGGCCCTGTACAGTACGCCCAGTTTTTGAGAGGCTAACTTAACTCTGGTTTAATTGCCTATACAGGGTGTCCGGGGGTAAAGTGCATTAACTTCGGGAGGTGATTCTACATGATATTATAAGTAAAAAAGATAAATAACTTTTTTCAAAATTCCAACTTTTAGGGGTAGTTTTGAGGTAAAAAGATAAAATTAGTCCGGCGTGTGCGGCCAGATTTATTATTTTCCGCTGTTACGATACGGGCCAATCACAATCGAGTCGGGCGCCTAGCAGGCTCTCAGCAAGTAAGATCGTACCTCACACTAAGGATTTTTAGTAGGTACTAAAAATACTTGGAATTTCGGAAAAAGTTGTTAATCTTTTTTACTCCTACCATCATGTAGAATCACCTCCCGAAGTTAATGCACTTTACCCCCGGACACCCTGTATATCATCATTACTACATATATTTAATACACTTATTACTATTCAGTTTGGTTGGGTATTGGGCCTCAATCCAAAATTACTCAACCCCAAATATTTTCTATTAAAATGATGAAAAATTTCAGAAAAAATAATAATATTTAAATAATTTGTGAATATAAAAAATATTAAATACTTTGTATTTATAAAAAATATTTAAATAATTTGCAACAAAACTATAACTTCACTTTTTATCTCGTTCATACAATTAAAAATTATAAAAAAATATTATGATAATTCCCCTAAGCTGAAATTTTTTGACATTTTGGATTCATTTTTGCACAATTTAAATGCTGATTTCTCGAATTTGTATTTATTTATACACGCATGAGGCATTTAAATTATTAAATAACATTTAGTTTGTTGGAAGTTTTATTAAACTCATGCGGAAAAGTCAATTAAAAAATAATGGTTCAGAAATAACCTAATTTTGTTGTTGTCATAAAACTAAATTAATAACAAAACATTATTTAAAAGGACTAAAACCGACAAAAAAAATGTTAGTAATTATGTTGAATTATACTAATATAATAATGAATTGGTCATTATAATGAAAATATGTCAAAAAAAAACATGAATAGCGCGTCAAGTCACATGTCAAAACCGTATTTTCGATGCGCATGAAAAACAAATCTACCAACATAATAATGACGTTTTATTATTAGTAACGTTAAAAAAAAATGTACAGTCTTTAAACAATATGTAACAAAAACACCGTTTAACGGATGTGAAGTATTTTTTAAGTAAGATTGCTGATGTTTATTCAGGCTGTAATATAAATCGATCTGTGAAAAGCAGAAATCTTAATAATTAGGTATGAAAAAAAACATATTTCAGATGCTCTACCAACATAGATTTTGATAATTTATGTATTTCAGATGGTCAGCCCAAGTCCACGCTATCGGCCGAGGCGAAGGAATGGTTCCCCCCCAACTATGTCCCGCCGGCCGCCCAGAACTCCTTCCCTCGCCACGGCACGCAGGTGTACCACAGCAATCAGTCCAACTACCCCAACCACCAGCAACAGGACAGCAACTACTATGCGGGCGGGCAGGGGGGCCAGGGGGGCCACTACCAGCAGCGCGGCGGAGGCCACGACCAGTACCACTACCGAGCGCCCCGCTATTCGGCGCAGGACCGCATCAGAAACATTCCTCAGCAGGGCGAATACCAACTGGAGGTTCACTATTTTACTTATCTGACTGTAGAACCACTACTTTACCATTATAAACCCCTCAGGCCTCGACGATATTTTGTCAGAATCAAATTATTTTTGCTTTACAATAAAATCCACATAAATGGAATATTTCTGAATGTATCCGAAAAATTAAAACTGTTTTTGACAGGTGATGAAATGTGCTTTCTAATTTTGTAAATCGAAATATAAAAATATTGCACGCAAACATAAAAAAGTTTTAAAAATGGCTCACCGTACGTTACTTACTAAAATTACTGATAACGAAAAAAAAATACACACACAAAGACCTTTTATTAGACAAATGTACATATTTGCAACGTTATTGTCATCTCTCTTTTTTTGTCATTCCATGTAAAAATAATTATTGAAAAAATCACAAACTTGCTTTGTACTTTAGTTTTCAATTAGTAGATTAGTACAGTCTTCTTTCTCGAGCAAAGCAGCCAGTTGAGTTGATCCTATTCAGCTCATTATATAATTTTTACTGTACTTTTTAATAATTACTATTGTTTAAGTTTATGTGATACTGTCAAGTGTCACTTTTATTTCCATGCGTGACCAACATGCTAATGCCTTGTGTTTGTGCCCACAGGATAGTATTGCGCAGTTAATAGGCGTGATGTGCGAAGTGACCTTTAGCCCCGGGAGGTTTGCCGTGCTGTCAGGCCCCCTGGTGGACCAATTTTCCGAAACCTTAGATGATCTGCAACAGACACAGCCATTAGTAGACGCCATTGTTAATCAGGTAAACAAACACTCATTCCTATTATCCTAGAATCTACCTCAATACCTTTACAGAAAGCACGTTGCATATCTTTTGGTTGAAGGGACGAAAATGGCATGTTATCACAATTTATGGGAGACGCTTTATTAAAATAATTGCTGTCGATGATTTTTGTAAAGCAGCAATATGTTGAAAAATTCATAAAATTTAAATGCTGAGTAAAATAATTCCAATGCTTCAAAAACCCCAGGTAGCATTAAAGGGTTGTGACGTTTAGACAGTGGCAAAGAATATTTACGAAAACCTCTCTTATGGTGGGTTTCTTCATTTACCGAGAATGCTAAATGCAATGCTAATTGTAAAAGTAAACGGTCAAATGCATAGAAATTTTTTAATTTCGATCGTTTAATTTTACAATTAGCATTGCATTTAGCATTCTCGGTAAATGAAGAAACCCACCCTTAAACTTGGTTTTCATTGGAAAAAATGTCAATCATTAGTAAAAAATATATTAGGTATCAGGGACTTTATAAAACGAGCTTGTCACGTTCTTCCCACAGCTCGCAGTACCATTCATACCGGACGAGGCTAGGAAATGGTTTTTTGTTTGTGGTTCATCTATAGCAGGGATGGCGAACCTTTACGTATCAACGTGCCATTTTTCTAAAGAAATGTTTAATGAGGCCATAGGCTTGCCATCAAATAATTTTGACTTTGTGATTATTGGGAAAATAATAATAATAAATACTTACTTACTATCAATTAAAAACTCTTTATTTACTACAAAAAATAGGAACATTTTGCATTATACGCGTAATTTAAATTAAAGTAAAATTAGTGTGACTTCTGTTGTTGCAGGTTAGATGACAAATAACATAATATGTTATTAACATATTATTATACCCTAACACATAATGTTAGGGTTTTAAGATGTTACTTTTAGCAGAATGCATGCTGAACTGGAGTCATCTGTCAAACGGTTTCTAACTGAGTCTTTAATGTTATTCATCTCTGAAAATAATGACTCGCAGGCATAGGCTGATGAAAATTCTGTTAAAAAAATATCATGAGCCAGCTTCATCAAATAATTAAATGTGTCTGGTAACGCATTCCATGTTTCCAAAATTTTGTTATTAGCATTTTCACTTATATTACCTGTCAATCTTTCTGTTTCAATTAATTCTAACTCTCTCCTTGTTTCAACAAATTTTTGAATCCATATTGAACTAAACTGGAAATCATAAATTTTGTGATCACTGATCAGTGATGTGCCCAAAACATTGTGTCGCGTGCCATCAATGGCACGCGTGCCATTGGTTCGCCATCCCTGATCTATAGAATTTAATCTGTAAAATATAATAATAAATATGGTAACAATTTTGCTCTTAACGACACACATATTTGTTCATTTATTATTTCATTGCTGCTAATAACAAAATGAAAAGGAGCACACTTAGCCAGTATAGGTTTTTGGTCTTTTTTACGTTATTTCCACACAGGAGGCCCTGAGGAAAATAATTTCCCTCAAGGGCTATGTCATCTTAGGGGATGCTATGTGGAGGGGTTTTTTTTTAAGGAAAGGAAGAAAAGGAAGTTTGGGAAGGAAATAGGTATGAGGGGTGGGTAGGAATCCAGGGGTTGCAAACCATTTGGTCTGCCCAAGTTTTTTCAACATCTCTCTCAGATATCCACTTGCACAATCTTCACCCGAGGTGAAATGGACCTATTTCCATATTATGAATCAAATAATGATTTTGTCAAATATGTAATTATGATTTTGTTTGTTTTGGCAGGCCATTGGAGAAGCAAATTTCCGGTACAACGGAGCCCGGCTGTGCACAATGTTTGACAGCGTGGAGCCCCGACCACATGCACCCTCTGTATTTAGGCCTTGTCTTTTAGAAAGGTAATTCTGCAATCAATTAAAATACCGTCAAAACAATCCCAACCTTTATTCAATCAGTATTTCAATGGAAGATGCTCCGAGAAACTAGCGTCATTTATCCCTTCGGCACCGGTGCATGGTTGAGAAACTCGCCAAATGTGCACCCAAAATTTGTACATGGTTGACATTTGTCACATCAGAACGAGTCATTTTTGAGTTCAATAGCTCAGCTGTGGAACAGTTCGCCGGTCTCTGTGTTTCCTCCCTCTTACTACAAGGGTCTCCTCAAGACCCGTGTTCACTACTTCCTCTCCTCTTATAATAATGGTTAAACACTACAGGGGTTTTTTGCTACACACGACTTTATACTCTTTAACCTCTTCGCCGCTACGGGCACGTATGTGGGCGCGAATAAACCGTGCACCCAGAGCTAGACACATACATGTGTGTTCATTTTCATAAAAAATGTAAGAAAACCATAAAAAGTGCTGTGTACAACCGTTATGCTACAAACCTCAGGAATGCAGTGAAAAGGTTAAGAATTTTCTGTAAATTAATAAATGCTTTGCCTGCGAACAGGTAATCCTGTTGAATTGTTAAAGGTAGTGTGGATTTATCAAATTGTCAAATAGTTGAGTCGTAAACAATAATCCCTTACTAATAAACATGTTTTAAATTATGTAACAAACCTGTGGAGAGCCGGAACAGAAAATCTTCAACTAACACTCCAGTGCCGAACGAAAATATTCAGAGCGAAAATTACCTTGACCAGTTTTGTTTAAAAATTGAACTAAAAACTACGATTTTTTTTTTCTTTTTACTAGATAATATATTTTACTATTAAAATATTTTTTGAAGTGAAACTTCTTTAGCGCCGCTAATGACTTGTAATTCGGGTGAAACAGAAATGCGTCACAACTCAGTTCTAATATAATGCTGTAAATTCGCACCTCGGCACGTGCCTTCCATAGCGTAGTTGGTAAGGTGCCTGACAAGTCTCAGCGGCCAGAGAGAGACATCAAGCGAACGGGGGGTTCAAATCCAACAAAATCCAAAAAAAAAAAAATTTTATTTTGTGAAATCAATATCCAATCTTCAAACCACTTTAAAAAAACAAGCAAAATTAAAGAAACACATCTACATCTAGCGACTTTCTAGTTTCACTTACACACTGATTTTTTTTGTTTATATCGTAACACGTTTCCCCAGAATAACTAACCTTGTCTAAAAAAAAAGTTTAATCTTCCGTAAGAGGGACAATTATCATCACCATCTTCTTCCCCTTGTCCTATTCGGGTCGGATACCCATTACATCAACAAGGCTCCTCCATATGTCCCTGTCTTGTGCTGATTGTACGGCCTCCTTACTATGGTAGACCCATCCTCTCTTCACACAGTTTCTGGAGTTGCCTCGCCCAAGTGTGTCTGGGGCGGCCCACTAGACTTCTACCCTCTGGAGTCGCACTCAGTATCTTCCTCGGAATTCAGTCATCAGACATTCTTAGTACATGCCTAAGCCACCTCAGTTACCTCATTTCGGCAGCTTGGACTAAATGAACGAACACGCTCTATAAGCGTGTTCGTTCATTTAGCATCCATGTCTGGTGGCCGTAAGTGAGCGTCGGGCGGTATACCGTATTAAACACTGCCATCTTTATCTTGATGCTGAGCTCGGCTTTTCTTATCACTGAGCTGTAGAAAGGACGCTATACACTGCTTGCCGCATTTATTCTTCTACGAATTTCTCCGTCTTGCCGACCATCGCTGGAGAATTCGACCCCAAGGTATTTGAACCTGTCCACCTGTTTCAGCTGAGTCCCATTAGCGAGTATGTTCCACTGAGTTTGGTCCCTTCCTATAATCATCACCTCTGTTTGTGCACTCTTTGTTTTGACCTCATTCACTTGTTCAAATTCCTTTCCGGCTAAACTGGTGACATTCCATGTGCCGATCCTCAGCTTCGATGCTTTAGATTTGTTCATGGTGCTTTTCTCCATGCTAAAAAGCTTGTGGCAAGCAAACTGTTTTCGCTTGAATACGCGCTGTCACTTATTATGATGACAATTGTCAAAAAACAATATTTATTCGAATACAACGTGTCCGGAAACTCGTAGTACAAGCGGGAAGCTGGTGAATCTACATCACGTAGAGAACCCAAAAAACTTATTTTTTTCAATCTGAGCATTTCGATTTTAATATTTTTTTTTTTCTATTTTTCCATTTTTTCGGCAACTAAAGGGTTAAAAAAATTTTTGAGCCCGGTTTACCCTTCGATGCATTTTATAAGACATTACACAGCTGAAATCAACCCCCTAGTGAAAATTTTTTTCAAATTTAACCAAAAAAATTCCCACTTCGGACCTGATTTACTCGAAAACGAAAGCTCAAATCAAAAAAGTTATATCACAAATCGACTCCCAATGCGATGTAGATTTACCAGTTTCCCGCTTGTACTACGAGTTTCCGGACACCATGTGTATAAACTGGTATTATTTCTACAAAAACTTGATTAGGGGGCATACATTAATTACGTGAGCTCAAAACGGGGAGGGGGGGGTCTAGCAAAATCTCACGTTACTTGAAAAGAATATACGAAGTGGCCCAAATTTATCTCACCAAGGGGGGGGGTCTAGATTGGAAGAAAAACTGATCACATAATTAATGTATGCCCCCTTACTTACTCTACCTGAAAAACATAATTTAAAAAAAAACATCTTTAAAAAAAAAACATGTTTCAAAAAAAACATCTTTCAAAAAAAAACTTTTCAAAGAAACAATTAACTTTATACTAACTCAAATATTTTCGTTTTTGCATCATAATCATACAAAAACTAATTTTGAATTTGATACACAATTTATTTGGTGAGCTGTCGTGGAAGCTACAAAATGTTTTTGTTTTGATCAATTTTCCATTTAATGCTTTCCGCTCTACTTTCATAGTAAAGTAGGTTACAATAGACACCAACCACAATGACTTAGTTTTGATTATGTTTTCCCAAAATAAGCCTTTCATGGTAATGATTAAACTTCATTACTCACTTCTTGTTATACCTATGATAATATTGTGTGATCCACACATTGACGTATTTATGTCAAGACTGACACAGAATCACAAATTGTTCAAAGAATTGAGACTGAAATTCTCAATATATTGTTTTATTCCGATGGTACGATATTAATTTTAAAAAGATTATGAATTAAGTCGAAGCCTCTGATTTTAATTTCATCAATAAAGCACAATCCAATAAGTGGCCTTCAAATGAAGATGTTACTTACTCTTTGAAATGTATGGGTTTTTAAATGTTAGCAATGCAATGTTTTTGAAACACAAAAAAAAAAAATATTTTGAAAAGAGTTTTTCAGCAACAATTTTATCATGGTGCAAATAAACCAAAAATATTTTTAATAAATATTATGTTTTTATATGAGTATTGTATACCAAATCTCTTTGTAAGGGTCCCGACCATATGTATATGTAAAAAATATATATGCATATGTGATACAAAATGGGGAAATCTTCATAGCTCCTTGTCTTTTGTGTGGAATAATATTTTATCAAAAGAATACTTACACTTTGGCACTGGAGACGCGCAAATTGTTCTTTTTTTATAATGATTTGTTTGAAAGTGAAAACCCATTTTTTTGTTTTTTAATAAAATGCATACATTTTTTACACATAAAAAAAACGTCACTAATGGATTAGTAATTGGAGTTTATGGATTCCTATTTCAAAGTAGGCTATAATTTTGGACAATACTTGTGTAGTTGAAGTGTGGCTATAGAAAAAAATTCATTCAAATGCACATTCCATTTTCTTCAATGGGTTCCTTGTTTTCACCCGCCTTCAGTGTATTGATACCTTTGACTTGTCTTGCAGTTTCATGAAACTCTGACCATTTCAGATGCGCTGCAGAGGAAGCTAAAATAGTTGCTGGAGGCGATTCGGAGGATAACATATGCGGCTTTGCAATGTTTTTAGCTGAACTCTATATGCAGCTTGACGATCCACAGGTACTTACTTACTACACTACCAACTGATTGTTTGCCAGATTAAATTTGAGATTTTCACAGCCAAAAGTATTGTCACCATTTATTTTCGGGTTAGTATGCCGTGTGGCCGTTTGTGTGTTTTTTAGTTTGTTGAAATTTGAATGATCTTAATTGCTGAATAAATTCCCAAATGTTGAACCATCCGTAACCTGTTGAAGGTTCTCTCTATGAAAATGTACTACAATAATTATAAATTGTTAAATGCCACTACTGTAGTGACTAGCGATGTGTCGGTTCAGCTGGAATGGGCTCTTGTACTCGGGTCCTTTGCGGGAAGCGGTTCCTACTCCTTTTTAAAATCGACTACTCCAAGAGAACCCGGTCGCGGAACTCGGGCTCGGTCCCAAACCCGAAACTTGGAGTCGGACCGGGAACCCGAATGCCTCCACCGGCCGGCGTCCCTGTGTTCTCGCTCCGCTTAACTCGCGAGTTCTCCTGGTACTAGTGAGTAGTAGGAACCCGAATGCCTCCACTGGCTGGCCACGGTGTTCGCGCTCCGCTCCACTCGCGAGTTCTCCTGGTACTTGTGAGTAGTGAGTAGTAGGAACCCAAATGCCTCCACCTGGTTAGGTACGGCTCCGTTTGAACTTGTGCGTATCGGTCTGAGCCGCTCGCGATTCGAGAGTAGTAATCGCGCGTTCGAGTTCCTTTTGCTTGCTCTGGCACCAAGGTACGGCTCCGTTTGAACTTGTGCGTCTCGGTCCGAGCGATTCACGAGTCGAGAGTGGCTCCCGGGACCTGCTCCAAGGACTCAAATACTTTTAAAAGGAAGCATGTCTCGGAGGCCTCCGGCAAAATGCAGAACTTACCCATCTCTAGTGGTGACCTGTTCCTAAACATCTAAAACACACAACATGCAAAAGAACAGTGTTTGAGCTGCAGACAATAATAAATTACAACATCACATCTCGAGATTTTGTTCCAGTGCTATTGATTCTTCAGCTTAACCTGTTGAATGTCGGGCGTATTTCGAAAAACCGCGCGGATTTTACCTTGTTGCTTTCTAGTCAAATTTCCAAATAAAAACAAAGGAATTGCTTTTTTGCAATTGTTTTCTGTTTACCAGATTATATATCTTATTACCCATATATATTACGTACTTATTATCGTAACAGGTTTTTCCGGAATAGCTAAGGGGGCAACATTAATTATGTGAGCACAAAAATGGAGGGGTGTCCAGCAAAATCTACTTGAAAAGAATATACGAAGTGGCCCAAATTTATCCGTCAAGGGGGGGAGAGGTCTAGATTGGAAGAAAAACTGCTCACATAATTAATGTGTGCCCCCTTACTAACTAAAAAAAAAGATTAAAAAATCTCCCATTTTGGTCATTTTTCAAAAAATATAATCATACAAATATAAACTGATTTTATTATTTCTTCACAAATCTGAATACATATCCAACATGAAAAAACACAATTCAAAGGAATTTGCAAATAAATAAAGACCTTTATAAGCATTTGAAAACGAAAAACTTCTTTTTTTTCACTTTTGACAGTTGCAAAAATTGACCCGCAAAGTCGTAGAAAATTCATTTAAAAATATTCTAGAGTAGCTAGATTAATGAAACCATCGGTTATGTCAAGAATGATATTGGCGCAAGCAATTCTGACCTTGTCCTTCATACAATTTCTTTATACATAATAAGGGTTAAAATAGCGTTTTAAAAAAAAAATCTGGGCTGTGGGCGGGCTTCCTGCAAATGACAGGTTAATGGTCTAACCATCACTTTTTTTTATTTATTTTTTTTATTTATTTATTTATAATAAAGACAAGGTAATACAATATGACAGGAAAAATAAAAATATTTTACAGAAAAAGAAAAGTCCCAATAAACTACTTTTTAGTAGTTTGTCAATGGGTGCTTTTACTTTGAAGATTTAAATAAACATATTTTAATTTAAATTAATAAATTATTTCGTTTTTACCACTTTTATTGTTTACAAAAGCGACATGTTTCGTCAGCAAAGCTGACTTCTTCAGGGTTTTGACAGAACTAATTTTAAAAATAGACATAAAATTAGTTCTGTCAAAACCCTGAAGAAGTCAGCTTTGCTGACGAAACATGTCGGTTTTGTAAACAATAAAAGTGGTAAAAACTAAGTAATTTATTAATTTAAATCAAAATGGTGCCACAAAATAAGTTTGCTGTGTTAGAAGAAATTTATTTTACTTTATTTTGCAGTTACAATTTTTGTGCTAGTGTCTAATACAAATTTTTTTCTTTCGGCGAGCCAATTCTTCAACATAATATTTGTTTTACCATTTGTACATTTTTTAATTTCAGCAGTTAACATATTCAATAAATTTGGTATCATGTAGTCCAGCGTTCTTTGTCCTTATTTGTTTAAGTGCTTAGGTACAATCAGTCCTTCATTTAGCGTAAAACGGGTAAACTGAATAATAAAGAACGCACTTGATAATACAGATTTTTAATGGTTGTCTGCAAAGTGTATTTTAAAAAGGTTGGCTATATGTATTAAAATGATGTGGTTTTTGTTTGCAGGCAGGAGGACGTATCAAAGCGATGGGAGAGAGCCTCTGCAAAGTGTTAAAACACTTACTAACCACTCCCAACAACCAGAGTGTCAAAGCAGTCTGCCAAATACTCAAGGTACAGGAGCCTACTTACCATTTCTACTGTAAGAGCAGAAGGGAATAGAACTCTCTCTATGTTTTTTCATTGTTTTACCGCCAAATTTTCAAAAAAGAGAGTGAAAATATTTTTTTTTTTTTCTTACATAATATTACAGATTATAACATTAATATGATTAAGTTTAACACAATCAGACCTCTCTTAATATTAAATAATATAATTTTCTCTTGGGGTAAGAATAACCTTGTTGAATTTAATGTTTGAACACCCAATCATGACTGATTAAGTCTAAAAGGGATCCAAATTCAAATCTAGTCTCCTGTGTGGAGGTCTAGACACAGTTTTATCCCAGTGAGACAAGCATTGAAACATTGCATGTAAATGAACTTTATATAGATAAATAAATAAAATAAAAATCTTAAAAAAATAAAATTTTAAAATACATTGTGAACACCGTACAATATGTACATATTTAACTTTTTTTAATTCATGACGTCCTATTATTATTTACAGTAAAAAAAAATTGCAGCCTAACATTATTGTCTACTTACTATATGACCAAACTAAAGTCAATTTATGTGCATAAATATTTTCAATCCATTGACCTATTGACATTTTGTTGTTATAAGCTGTTCGTTTTGTCCATCCATTTATAAATGAAGAAGTACAATGGATAATCACATAATAACTTTATTTTATGTTGATAATAAAGCTAGCAATCTCATATATCCACTCAAGCTTTAGAAATTTCACGCCCACATTAAAAAAAATCATACCTTCGAATTTTAATATGGAGACTTATAAACTGATTGTAGTGCTACAAAGCCAATAAATCCACCTATATTTTAGGATTTATCCCACATTTTTTTAAATTTATTAAAAAAATCGTTAATTTTATAAATGTGCAAATTCTGCGTGTTAGTTCCTTTGAATTGCAGTGCGGGGTACTAATTCTGGTCAACATTGGATATTTTCTATTTCTATACGTTGTCTATGGCCTACTTGATAATCACAGATACAAATATATATTAGAAGACCAATGACTTTATTACTGTAGATGCGTGGTAGAAATCTCAAAGTAGAAAGCCAAAAACAAGGCAATAAGGAACTCCAGTGAAAAATATTATGGCTTTAAAAAAATATTTTCATATAGACCAATGAACGCTGATTCTGAATATATGTAAGTTTTATTTCATAATATTAAACGTAGAATTCTTAAAAAATTATTAAAAAGTGCATTTTTAAACCTCTCGTCAAAATACACTGTAAAGTTGGTATTACTGAATGGCTAGTGCTGACGTCACGCGTCACCAGTCATTGTATTGAACCTTTGATTATGTAGATATGACACAAGCATTAACACAAGCATCAGTATTAACAACATTTCATGTTATTCGTTATTTCATACTTTTTATGGAGATTTAGTTGTTGTGTTTATTGAAACAATATTTAAGCCTAAATAATTCAGTATCAAAAATAGAGGTATCTCTATTAGTTTATCTCTATTCTTTAAAATATTGAAAAACTTTAAACTGTACGAAAAAATTGTATAATATGCCACATCATAATGCTATCATATAATGCACCTAGGAGCTAAACGTCGCAAGATTTATAAAATTGGGAAGACTTCGGTGGCTGGGTCATGTGGAGAGAATGACCGAGCATCAAGCACCAAAGTCCCTGCTGAACTCAAGACCATTAGGGCGAAGGAGCCTGGGAAGGCCAAGACTAAGATGGAGCGACAACGTCCTCAAAGACATATCTATCTTGGAGCTTCCAAACTGGAGAGAGCTGGCACAAAACCGAGATGAGTGGAGGAAGACTCTTGAGGAGGCCAAGACCCACCAGGGGTTGTAGAGCCAATAGTGATGATGATGATAATGCACCTAGAGATGGGCAAAGCGGCTCAGTTGAACGAGAATGAAAAGATCCGGTTCAGTGAATCGGCTCAATTGAACGACTGAATTAAGCTACGGACACACTTGCTCATTAGAAGTCAAAGAGCATGCTACCTAGTGGCAATTGCTACCCGCTCACTCGTTCACAAAGGTCCGCGAACCGCGAGCAAGTGTGTCCGTAACTTTGAAGATCGGTCTTACGGATCCGTATGAAAATCCGGGTCACTGAGCCGACTCGTTCGCGAACGACTCACTTCTCTACGATCTTCGATTTCAAAATGGCCGTCGTCGATCAGCTGGTAAGCGCTGCAACGCCTGTATCTTATTTTCCTACAATTTTTGCAGTGTGCAGGTGGTGCTCCGTTTGAGATAGTATTGATTTTAAAAGCTAAAAAAATAATAATTTCGAACAATTTCTATACCACTCTCCCGTTGAAAAATATGATAACATAATAAATAAATAATTCCACCTAAATAATGTTTTAACTTATCGAATAGTACCATACTTTCTTCCGTATAACTGTCATACAAAATGAACACCTGTTGAAAAACTTTTCAGGAGTGATGACGTCACACGATTCACTATACGTGTGGTGTTTTTCGGGGGATCTTGAAAAATTAAAAACTTTGAAAATTATTTTAACTATTAAAACAAACTCAAAAAAAAAATGCAGTTATTTAAGTCAGAAGGTCATTAAAAAATTGGACTGGAGTTCTCTATTCCACTGTACTCGATTTCTAGTACTTAAGTACTAAACTGTCACGCATCGAGTAAGGTCGTGTCTTACAAGTAGATAAGTTGCATTTAAAAAGCGCCAAAATGCCGTCCTGTGTGATGAGGAAATATTTCCATTACACGGCAAACAGTGGTAAAAGCGAAGGAACAACATTTCATTTGTAAATATATGCAAATTACTTATTATTATCATAAATAATACAATTGCTTTCCACCCGAAGATGAAGATTTTATGCATTATTAGAAAATTCAAGGCCTACTAAAATACAGGTCTGGATGTGCAACAGCCAAATTACAAAGTCAGTGCTGTCGTTGTAAAATTTTCTGTTTGTTATAGTTTATTGATTCTTGTTTATATGCTTGCGGTAAAACAACATAAAAATCAACAGTAACGGCAAATACAATAACAATCAATGCCATTTGCAAACTTTCGTTGTTCATTGTAGCTTGAAAACTTAGCCATCTCAAAATTCGACTATTGCCCAGGCCGACAAGGCCTTGAGGAAGTATTCGACGGAACTTTTGAATTTTGAATACGAAAATGCCGACCGCGTTCTGTCTTTTATTTCGTCCATATGCACATATTCTTTGTTATATACAGACTCGGAGTGTAGGCTTAGGTTATTTTGTAATGATACGCGAAATGGCGAGATGGATATTTATTATACTTGTTGGCTATAGTAACGTCCTATCTATTGTGCTGGCGGTAGGAAAAGAGGGCGAGGAGATGTCTGCATCTCCTTTTATAGTGAGATCACCTGTCTCGCTCTTGCATTAACGGAAACAGGTGTACCACCCCAAAAACCTCTCTCACATCCTCCCCTACTTAAATTGGAGAATCCTGGCTACATATTTTATTCCTACAGCTACATATTTCATACATTATATTATTATATTATATTTCATATTTTATACATTATATTTAAAATTAACACAACATTTGTTTTCGTTCTTTCTGTTTCCCTTCTGTCCATTTCGTCCCATCCTCCTCCTCGACTGCGAAGTGCTTTCACCTAGGCCGAAGCCTTCCTTGCCACGGGTTAGACCTGAAACATGGAGAAACAGAATTAGAGACACTTCTATTACGTAACATACCGGAGAGATCTAATTCGTCCGTCGACAATTCCAACGTGTCAGACGCGAATTCCTGGTTATCTTCCTCCTGCCATGAAACATGTAATTCCTTTAGCTGGTCTAAATGCCTTTTCCACACCATATTAGACTTGTTAATTTTTATGAAATATATTTTACTACCTTTTTTATCAACAATAACCCCAGGGACCCATAACCTATTACCCTGAGATCTGAAATCTCTAGTCATTACTTTCTGACCTATATTAAAACCTGATTTAACTCTACCCTTATATTGTCTTTTCTGATTGTTTTGGCTCTGAGTAACCTTTTTCATTACTTTGTTTCGTCGAGTAGAACCTGAACTACCCGTTCTATCCTCAACTTTCCTTGGAATCAGAGAGTCAAATACTGTTCTAATTTTTCTACCCATTAATAATACAGATGGCTCACACCCTGTTGTTGCGTGAACGGTATTCCTATAGTCAGGGCTGGGCAGTATTTGAATTACTTGTATTTGAAATACAAATACGTATTTTGTATTTGTATTTCAATTACTTCCTTAAGAGGTAATAGCACCGGTGAGAAATCTCGACGGTAGGTATTTTAAAAAATTCTCGCTATCGCACCGCGCTCAAAAAAGAACTAGCTATCGATGTGTTGGTGAGACCACGTGAGTGTTTGGCTTGTACACCCTCTCGCCCCCTCTGCGTCTCATGCCTACCGTCTTTCGCCTCATACCGCCATATCCAATATTCTGTTTAGATAAAGCATGTTTCGACTTATTTCGTCGCTAATGAAGTTTTTGAATCGGCCTTGCGGTGTGACAGAAAAAGGGCCCATTATTTTTAAACGCACGAGGTCTGCTATTGTCGGTTATTTATAAATATCGTCGATAGGTATTGTAACAATGTCTTCTGTTCACGCTTATTACCGACAAATTACGAATTATTTTACTAGAACTCTATGTAGGTTAGTAGTTTTAAAGTTTTCACTGTATTTGCGTTTATAAATATGCAGTCAAACCAACTACATCGAATTATTATATACATACATATGATTATTCTCTATGATACATTAGTTATTATTGAAAATTAGTATTAACCTCTCAGGCCTCGGGCCTGTTTTTCGAAAAGTCAAAATATTTCCGCTTTCCAATAAATTCCAAATAACTTTAATATTTGTGAACGCATCCGAAAACTAAAAACTGTTTTTGAAAGATGATGAAATACGCTTTCAAATTTTATAATTCGAAATAAACATATAATTTTGTTTTTATTTTATTAATAACTAGCAGACCCGGCCACACGTTGCTGTGGCTAACGAAACACAACGCCATTTACCCAACCTTTATAAAATCCACACCATCCGCTCGCCAGCTGCCCGCTGCGCGCTGCCCTTTGCCTAAATTGAATATTTGAATTTCTTGGCTTTTCTCTACTATAATAAGCATTTATTATACACATAAACCTTCCTCTTAAATCACTCTATCTATTGGTGAAAACCGCATGAAAATCTGTTGCGTAGTTTAAAAGATTTATGCGCACATACATTTTGAGCGACTTCATTTTATACTATGTAATGATGATACCACAAAACTTAAATTTCTACTCATATAATTTGGCACTTACCTATCTTATTAAAAAAAAAACTCAAAAATGCATATGCAACAAAAATGTATTTTTGACCGATTATCTCTATCTCTACATATTATAAAGTCCCCCGCGCCGTCTGTCTGTCTATTCGCGATAAACTCGAAAACTACTGAACAGATTTTCCTGCGGTTTTCACCAATATACAGAGTATTTCGTGAGGAAGGTTTAAGTATGCAATTTGTCAATGATTTGTGTAAATTGGTTGAAACATAACGATAATTGTTAGAAGTGTCGGAAATAAGTCCAGCCGCCTGGTAGCTTTCATCGAAAACGCTGCACAATCCTTTTGGGATATAACAAAACAATTAATGGTGGGATATTCCTCTTTTATAGATCTACAAAAAAGTCCGCGAAGGCATATATCTATCTTTTACGGATAGCTTACTATACACATTATATCTAAAATGCAATTGATAAGAATAATAAGATAAGAAGATAGAATGCGTATAGTAAAAGATAGATATATGCCATCGCGGACTTTTTTGTAGATCTATAAAAGAGGAATATCCCACCATTAATTGTTTTGTTATATCCCAAAAGGATTAGGCAGCGTTTTCGATGAAAGCTACCAGGCGGCTGGAATTTTTCCGACACTTCTAACAATTATCGTTATGTTTCAACCAATTTACACAAATCCTTCACAAATTACATACGTAAACCTTCCTCACGAAACACTCTATCTATTGGTGAAAACCGCATGAAAATCCGTTCAGTAGTTTTCGAGTTTATCGCGAACAGACAGACAGACAGAAAGACGGCGCGGGGGACTTTACTTTATAATATGTAGAGATAAAAAAGGTTTAAAAATAGCCCACCTTAAGTTTTTTTCTAATTAAAATTACGATAACGAAAAAGATAAAAGCACTTACATATTTTATTAGACAATTAAATCTAAATGGATTTATTGTGTTGTGTGTATCATACGTGTGAGTTGACATGTTTGTAAATAATAATGTTTAAAATGTTAGATATATCGCTTGCTGAGGTTTGATTTGTACTCCTGTATTTTTGAGTTTCTTTAAGCAGTAAATACAAAAAAGGATGTGTTAGTTCGTTCAAAATTCAATAAAAAATGTTGGTCTTTTACCTATAGATAGATTTACCTACACATTTTTTTTAAATATTTATTACAGTCAGTTTGAAATAAAGGAAACAAATATATAATTTTTTTAAACTTCAAAACTTTTTATTTTTATTTTCAACTTTATAAAACCTTAAATTGTAATATTTAATTACATGAAGACAATATTAGCGAAACTTCAACCCAAGGCTTCAGGCCCAACTTCATAGTACAAAAAAAAAGTGCAAAAATCACTTACTTCGCAATTTTTGCAATAAAATAAAAGCACTTAGAAAAAAAACCAACAACGCTAAAGGCTTTGTACCAGTTCACATAAGGAAAAAGGTTGAAGCAAACGTTTTACGTATGAGAAAAGCTATAGATATGATTTTAGATTTTCACGGCCAAAAATTTTATGGTTATTTCCTTTTGGGGTATTATGCCGTGTTGCGCTACCTCCTCCTTTAGCCAACGTTTCGGACAGCTTTACAGTGTCCATCATCAGGGCAGATGTGTGCTTTACAGTGTCCATCATCAGGGCATACACATCTGCCCTGATGATGGACACTGTAAAGCTGTCCGAAACGTTGGCTAAAGGAGGAGGTAGCGCAACACGGCATAATACCCCAAAAGGAAATAACCATAAAAAGAGAAAAGCTATAGTTTGAGCAGTAAATTACAGAAAAGAGCAAGAAAACACGGCACAAAGTGATAAAGTAAAAAATCTGAAAATGGACAAAAAAATGCCGCAAACCATGTTTTTGGTGATCATACAAAATGTTCGTCATACTATTGCAAGTCGGAGAAGTATACTAATGATCCAAATTTAGTAAGCGATCTTCAAGATTGTGGAACAGGACTGATATTCAACAATTATTGTCGTCTCTAATAGCAAATGCAGAAAGTCTTATTATTAACGTGACAAATAACACTGTGGAGCAATTCAACAACGTTATAGCCAAATTTATAGGCGGAAAAAGAGCAAATTTTACAAAAATGGGATAACTTCAGCAGTTGAGCTTCTTGAGCAGTAACTTCGTGGAATAGTGAAATGACAACCCATTCACGAATACAAAAAAAATCCAAGGCCACAGTCCTGGCAACTACACGAAGCATTTTATTGAAAGAAAACGACGTTCGAAGGAGACAATACAGAGGTGTCGAAAAATAAAACTAAGGTATTACGAAAACACGACAGAAAAGAGAAAAAAAGTTACAGGGCCTGATGAAAATTATGGTCAATTGGAATTAGATCCAGATATGCCAGCTGAATTATTTGAAACGATAAAGAGGAATTTTTCAAAGAATTATCTCCATCGAATAAGGATGAACTCGAAAGGAATACGGTGGGCCAAAGCAATAATAATTTGTGGACAATTGAAAGGCGTAAGCGGCTTACAGCTTCTAACTTTGGACAAAAATATGTAAGCTACGGCCAAAAACTTCAGTTGCGAGAGTATTAAACTCGCTACTGTACTCGCCATTTAAAGGAAATATGGCCACAAATTATGGGAAAGAAAATGAAAACCAAGCAATTGAGCAATTTACAAAAGAAACAAAATTAGAGGTATTCGCCTGTGGACTATTTATCGATGAAAACAAAAACTTTTTAGCGGCAAGTCCGGATGGCCTTTTTGGCAAGGATTCTATAATTGAAGTGAAATGCCCATATAGTATAGTAAATATGTCACCAGAAGAAGGATTTGAACAAAAGAAATTGATAACTGTAAAATTGAAGACAATGCTTCAACATTAAAACGGAATCACAATTACTTCTACCAAGTACAAGGCCAGTTACACATTACTCGTCGTAAATACTGTTATTTTGTCGTGTGGAGTCCTAAAGGTTTGCCGTATGAAAAAATTGAAAGGGACGATTCAATCTGGCAAAAAATTGAACCACTGTTAGAAAAACTTCTACCACCAATGCCTTTTACCAGAAACAATTGACGGTCGCATATCAAGAAATTTACCGGCGAGAGAAAGATCTAAATCATAAATTGTTTAAAATTCATTGTATAGTGGTAAAAAATTTTGTACAATAAAGTGTTTACAAACAAAAAATTTCAATTAATCACTGAAGGCAATGTAAGCGACTCTCAACTAAAAATTTGAAACAGATTTTTTTTAAAAACATAAACCTCACATTGGAGGCACCGAGGAAAAATAATCGCTCAGGGACTTTGTTGGAGAAGTTGTTGGACATCATTGGAGAAGCTGTGTGGAGGGTATTTTTAGGATAAGGAAGGAAAGGAAGTTTTGGGTAGGGAAAAGGTAGGTAAAAGTATGAAATGATGGTGGAGAGTCCAGCTGTAGAGATCAAAAGATCTTTCTCTTCCAGTTTCTCCCAATCCGGCCCGCCACGCAGTAAGTGGACAAAATTATCCGCCACCAAAACCCATGCAGACCTCATCCGTGAACCCGGGAACCCAGGCTCTGTCACCAAACATAGAGGACCACTTGCGGTGACCAAGTGGCGGGGGTGTTGGTTATCCAATAAATGGTTCCCGGGGCGATGGTACCTAAAACGCCTCCCAAATTGAAAATTTATTATAGTACTTGACATAAAAAAATTTAATTTTGCACAATTTTAGTATGAAAGCTCGGTCAGTATTGGTATACCGCGATGAGTCACTAAACAGAAAAAAAACGAATAAAAAATATCGATTACTCGGGCAAGGACAACACTAGTCTACCGATAAAATTCTTTACATCACTACTTCGCATTATATGTATGTATTTGTCAAAACCCACGTTCCCCGGCCCCCCTCAGGAGAAATGAGCGAAAGGGACACCTGCACGTCGGGCCGAAAATACCTAAATAAAATCTTCGAAATCGATGTTTTGTATTCCCCATTTTTCTTCTCCAAAACTGGACGGATTTAAAAATTTTTTTTTACTAACTGTATTAAAAGAAAATATTCTATGTCGGTACGTTTTGCTTTTTTTCAAAATACATTGTTTAGTTTGTATACTGAACGTTTTTTGACGGCGTTTAAATTAGGCAATTTTATTCATTTTTGGAAGGTCGTAACTTCTATGAGAAGTAAATTATCAAAAAAACAAAACGTACCGACACGCTAGTGGTCAATATCTATATTATGTAAAAAAAAATTTTGCTCTAGGGTCAAAATCCAGAGAGATAAACGGGGAATACGTTTGTATAGAAAAGCGCAGCTAGTATTTCCTCTTAAAATGTATTTTGTAATTTGTATTTCAATTACCTGATGCCGATGTATTTTGTAATTTGTATTTCAAATACTCACGGCTTCAAAATACATTTTCAAATACATTTAGCGATTTCGATGATAATGAAAAATAAACTGACATAGATAATACATAGACTAAAAACGCTAGAATCCTGTACTATTGTCCTATTGTTCAGTGCTATAGCACTCTTATTAATGATTATTTGTAGTTCTCTTATCATTGCTTTATTTACTATACATTTTTTTAATGTCATGCTAGTTATTATTATTGTCATGTGCTATAATAGCACTGTTATTGTTCATTTTGTATCATATTATATTATACTTGTCGTTGCTTTGTATCGTACATTTTTGTATCATAGTATCAGATCAAGCACTATAGGATTAATTTGACTGAATACTAGATTATTTTTAAGTTAATTACTGTAGAAGGCACTTGAAGTGAAATAATACGAAACTGCGCTATACAAATGTCATACATGTATATAAAAATGAATCCTTGTTTTCCTTGGTCACGCCATAACTATTTTTTTGTTTAAATTTTCTAATACTTTGTAGAAGGTTCTCGCGGAAAGAAAAATTAAGAAATTTACGTAGAAAATTGGATAATTTCAGAAAACTTAACGACTATTTTAACTTAGCACGTTTGATGAAATTAAATTTAGAAGGGAGCCGTTTTTTTTGTAACAAAATAATTGTCTATAGATTTTTTAAATTATAGATATTTTAAATAGGTACCTATGTTAGGAACCAGATTTGATAGATTGTTCTTATAATATACAAAAATGAATATTTGTAATATGTGAAAAATGAAAATTTGAATAAAAAAATTGTAACAGCTGGCACGCGAGTTGTTTGAAAACTGAATGTACTGGGACTGACTATGTGGAACGCAGGGGGGGGGGGGGTGTTGGTGGGGGGGGGGAGGGGAGAGGGTAGGCGGCGAAGGTGGAAGGGGATGCGGGAGGGGAACGGGATTCTCGAAGGGAACGGGATGCGGAAGGGGAATGGGGACGCACGGGGAAGGACATGCAGGGAGAAAAAAAAACGAGTGTGCTTTAGACCACACGACTAAAGTAAAACTTCACTAACTTATATCTCCCTCTCAACTTCCGTTCGCCTCGCCTGAACGTTCGCCTCGCCCGATCCTACTTTTCATAACGCTCTCGTCACCAGCTTACTCCCCAAGTCAAGCGTGCGTAAAGAAGTTTTACTTCAAAAATTATTTCTTTGAATATGGCATCGCTACGCATGACGGGAACCAGCTGGTGTTATTAAAATAATAATTAATACACTGTTTAAAGCTCAGAAAACCCTAATAAAAGTAATACTTAAGTTACCAATACTAACACCCACATCAATCATATTCGAAAAATTCCCAGTGCTGAAAATTCAAAAATTACATTCAAAACAAATACTAACTTTCCTTTACAAGAACTTATCCACATTTAACATTTCACAAAACTCTCGCAATACTAGAACAAGACATGCTCTCCAACTACAAATACCAAAAACAAACACATCCTTTGGACAAAAACACTACAGATACCAGGCTATAAAACTATACAATTCTCTTCCTACACAATATAAAACAACTAATATTATTGAATACAAAAAAAAACATAAGAAACTGGCTACAATCTTTCTAACTTTTAATTTATAATTTGTGTCGAATTGAAGTCGATTTTATATTTTGATTTTTATTGTTTCTCTTTTTTATATTAGCTATTAACACTCTTTTGTTTTACTATTCACAATTTATAATTTAATCTGAAAAATGTCCTCCACAACACAGGTGAACTCCTAGTGTGGAGGACAATATATTATACCTATGTAATGTAAATGTACTAAGAATAAATAAATAAATAATTATAATTATCTAACACCTAAGTCCTATATTACAAAACCAAAGATATTGAATATATATCTTTGTACAAAACTTTACAATTGGAGCGGAGACGAGATGTCTTCTGAACAATATGATTGGTCAATTTATGTACCTCTCTGTTTCACTCTGCTCAGCTTTGCTTCTATGGAAACGCACCCCTAGTTAAGGGCGCTTACGACAATTTATTACAACCAAAGGTTCTTCCAAAACCAAATGTATTTTGTATTTTGTATTTGAAATAAAAAAAATGGTTAAAATACTGTATTTTGTATTTCAAATACACGACTTGAAAGTATTTTGTATTTCGTATTTTAAATACATGTGAAAAAGTATTTTGTAATATGTATTTTAATTACACCAAAGCATGTATTTTGCCCAGCCTTGCCTATAGTCTGTTAAAAAGTTACCTAACTTTTCTTTATAATCTGAAGGAAATCTATTATGTTTACAAATTTTTTTAAGGAAATTTTTACAAGTTTCAAGCTTCAGCTTGCCCGTTGCTACTAGGGTGATTGACTGGACTAGTGATATGTTCTATCCCATTTTTCTTACAAAAATTTTCAAAATCCTCAGAACAAAAACACGTGCCATTATCACTAACTAAAGTTGCTGGAAAACCAAATTGTGAAAATAATCTATGAAGTATTTCGATATTTTCTTTTGAAGACAGACTGTTTACTTCCAGACACTCAATCCACTTTGAAGAAGAGTCTACCACCACTAAAAAGTTTTTTGTTATATAAACTACCATGATCAATATGTACCCTGAACCATACTTCAGGTTCATATGGCCACACTGCTAAAGAACTCTTTTGTGATTCTGGTTTAATTTCTAAACAATCTCTACAATTTTCCGTTATTTTCTCCAAATCTTGATTAATTTTTGGCCACCAGACAAAGCTTTTCGCAATGCCCTTAGTCTTAAAAACCCCTAAATGAGATCTATGTAACATCTTTAAAACCTCTTGTCTTAAAGACTCAGGTACAACAACCCTATGTTGATATAAAACACACCCATTAATCAAAGACAATTCTAACTTTTTCTCCCAAAAAATTCTAATAAAGTTACCACTTTGTGCCTTTTTTACTGATGCTGGCCAACCTTCGATAAGAAAATTTTTTACTTGACCTAACACATCATCCTTTTCGGTTTCACTTTTTATCACGTCTAAATACAAATTAAACCCATTATTCTCGAAATAATTAATGTAACCAGACTCTATATCATCTTCACAGCTAACCTTTTCAATCGGACACCTGCTCAGAAAGTCTGAACAATTATTTTTCGATTTTACATATTCAATCTTAAAATTAAACGAACCTAACATAATAGCATACCTCTGTAACCTTGACGCGGCGATCTTAGGTACTTCCCCATGTTCACCTAAAATTCTGACTAACGGCTGATTATCCACAGCTAAAATAAATTCTCTGCCGTACAAATATTGATAAAAATTTTTAATCCCAAAAATAATTGCTGTTGCTTCAATATCTAGAATAGAATAATTCTTTTCCGCTTTAGATAAAGTTCTGCTTGCGAACCCTATCGGTCTTTCTACGCCATTTTGAAACACATGTATTAATGTTGCTCCTACGCCATTAAAACTACCATCTGTGACAAGTTTCACAGGTATATTTTCGTCAAAATGCGTTAAAATCCTATCCGAAGTTAATATTCTTTTAATTATCGCAAAACTATTTTCTTGTTCCGTACCCCATTGAAACTTAACATCTTTTTTAAGTAATTCGTATAATGGTGACAATATATTTGCCATATTTGGAATAAAATTACGATAATAACTAATCATACCTAATAAACTTCTTAAATTATTTAAATCACTAGGTGCTGGTGCATTTAAAATGGCTTCCTTATTCCGTTGACACGGTTGAATCCCTTGTTCACTTATTTTATAACCTAAAAACTCAATAACTTTTAAATTGAATTCACACTTGTCACTATTCACTGTTAGATTACAATGTTTTAACCTTTCTAAAACGACACACACGTTTTTCTCTAAATCGACTTCGTCTTCCCCTATCACGATAATATCATCCAAGTAAAATGTCATGTTCTGTAATCCTGACAAACAATTTGCCATTGCCTTTGCAAAAATAGCCGGCGCGGGAGATAACCCGTACACTAACCGTTTATACTGAAATAATCCTAAATGGGTATTGATTGTTGTAAAATGCCTACACTCCTTTTTTAAAACAAATTGGTTATACGCCGATTTAAGATCAATTTTTGCAAAGACTTTTCCACCGTTTACTTTCGTTAATAGCTCCTCTATCCTAGGTAATGGATATTTGTCAACTAATAGCTGATTATTCACTGTTGATTTATAATCACCACATAACCTAATACTACCATTTTTCTTAATCACTGGAACAATCGGACTTGCAAAATCACTAAATTGAACTTGTTCTATAATACCGTCTGACAGTAAATTATTCAACTCACTTTCGACTTTTTCTTTCAAAGCGAACGGCATTATTCTGTGATTACGAAATATCGGAATGGCGGTCTCCTTTAAAGTTAAATTCACTTCGTATTTATTAAATTTTCCCAGTTTATCCGTAAAAACATCTGGAAATTTTTTTACTAATCGCTCCTTCAAAGTATTTTGTTTTATACTGTTTACGATTCCGTTAATCCCGACGTTAAACAGATTCGTAAAATCACGCCCCACTATCGAGAACGAAGCACTTGTGACAACAACAACTTTCAGCCGGTGACATTGACCGTTAAATTCCACTTGTGGAGTGATTGTACCTACCACTTACGAGCGTATTGTCAAAACCCCGTAGACTAATGTCTTCGTGCACTAGCTTAATACTACTGAATTTACTGAAATAACACTCTTTGGAAATTACGCAACAAGACGCTCCAGAATCTACCATGAATTTACTCTTGATCCCGTCTAGTGAAACTTCAATAAAAAATGGCTCGACACTATTAACTTCACCCAACCTTGTATCCGACAACAAAGTATTCACATTCTTACGTGTTGAGAAACGCTTGCACTGTTTTGCTAGATGACCCTTCGTACCACAAATTTTACATAAATAATTTTTATATCTACATTCCGTTGCGATGTGATTGTTGTGTCCACAAACGGTACATTTATGTTTCATAGCGTTCGCTGGCGACGGCGACCGTGCCCTGTTGCCACGATTGAAACGATACTCGTCTCTCTCTTTCTCACGTGAATTAGAAGAGACTCGAGCTGCCTTGACCTGGACATTAGCATAAACCGTATTATCAACTCGGGACTGCGATTGAGTTGAAGCTACGAGTTCAATGCACTCGGCGACTTGTACACATTTTTCGAACGAGTACAATTCACTATCGAGAAATAATTTTTCCCTAACCTTACCTGGTTTACATCCTAATACAAAGAAATCCCTTAAATTTACTGATAAACTATTCCCAAATTTGCAATTAGTAGAAAGAGACTTTAAACGCACTGCAAAATCGCGAATTGATTCGTCATTTCTTTGTTTAGCACTGTAAAACTTAGATCTCTCTTCAAAAAAACATTTCGTTGAACAACAATACTCATCAAGTTTAGATATCAAATCTTCTAACTTAATATCTGTTACTTTTTTAGGAATGCACAAATTAACCAATAAGGAAAAACAATTTCATTTTTCAATTCATTCTTTCAATGCATTCAGGAAAATAGCCCTTTTCTTATCATCACACATATTTTCTTGACCCTCAGAGATGCTGCCCCTTTACGCTGGACCTCCCGTGCTTCCCCCTTTCGAAAAGCTGGCTGGCTCCAGTGTCTTCTTCCACTTCACTCCTTGCAGTGAAGTGTTGCTTTAATTTCGGTCCGGCCTTTCTTACCGACCCGAAAATAATATGTTACCGCGTATTTCTCGTGCCAAATTTTTTGCGCGTCGATTCTTTCGCGAGCTGCTTTTATGTGCAGAATCGTGTTCCTTAGGCTGCGCCACTGTTGTATACAGACTCGGAGTGTAGGCTTAGGTTATTTTGTAATGATACGCGAATTGGCGAGATGGATATTTATTATACTTGTTGGCTATAGTAACGTCCTATCTATTGTGCTGGCGGTAGGAAAAGAGGGCGAGGAGATGTCTGCATCTCCTTTTATAGTGAGATCACCTGTCTCGCTCTTGCATTAACGGAAACAGGTGTACCACCCCAAAAACCTCTCTCACATCCTTTAAACGTCTGTGTTTATCATACATGAATAACTTTTGATTTAAGAAATTATTGAAAATCGCTGAAAACAAAATATAATACTGTCCTTCAATTATTAAAATGGCCGGCTATCTATGAAGATAAGTTTCGACTAATTATTGAGTCCCATTGATTTTCCAAATTTTTATTTACATTTGGAAAGATACTTGAAGACATCATTGATGTGTTTGTTAAAACAAATAATTAAATCCATTTAAAATCATAAATTAGATCGATGATAAAGAGCCTCGCATGTGACAGAAGTGCTGCATATTTTTGACAGATAGAAAAGGTTAACATTTGGTAATAGTATATAATTTTAAATTGTGCTTAGGAAATGAAGGACTAGATACTTAGATATTAGCGTCTAGCAATTAATTATATGAATTTGCACTTCCGAAATGGGAACACACATAAAACAGGCAAAGTTAGGCCCTGATGATCCTAAACCCCATACCTGTTTATAATGCTCCTCTGGTGTAACTCTTCAATAAAGCTAACTTGAGTGTTAATTTGTCCTACAGCTGTCGGGGCTTGCACTAGACGCAGACTGCGCGGGGCGTGTGGAGGAGATCTGCAATGCGCTGCTGGCGTGTGAACGCTCGGGCGTGCAGGCCTTCCTAGTGCGCAACGTGCTGAACCTGCGCCGCGACCGCTGGGGCTCGGCGCGCTTCGCTGACATGGCCGACAGCGAAGTGGTCGCCGCACCTCCCCAACATGGTGAGCAAACAAACAAACCAACCAACCTTACTGCCGCTGAGAGCTCCTTTTTGTTATAACAGAGGTTTCAACAGACCTATCAGCGGTGTGCCTTACTGCAATGAAACTATTGCAATTTACAATATTAATAAAAATAATAAGCTTCTTCAAACTTCGCAAATTTATTTTGTGGATCATTTTTCATATAATGAATAACTGATTACTTTGTATAAAACCACTATTTTTAAAACAATATATTATAGTAACATATCCTGATGAAGACAACATTGTTGTCGAAACATGTTGATATTGTTTTAAAAATAGTGGTTTTATACAAAGTAATCAATTATATGAAAAATAATAAGCGTTCACTTTACATAGTTGCATAATGGAAAAGTTTCTAGTACGGTAAGTAGTCTGTATAATCTGAACAATTAAAAATTAAGCCTGTTCAGTTTATTGAATTGTCAGATTACTGGATTTTTTAAAAATTTTAGTGTTTGATGTTTTCCAGGACCGTTACACATAGATGATAGTAATCTAAAATTTTATTATTTTTACTTTTCAAATCGGATACTGTGGATTAATCAATGTTATATTCCCTCGCTAATGTCTTAGAACTCTTCTCCACTTTCAAGTCTCTTTAAAATAACCCATTTTCTTCACCCATCTCGCCCCCACCACCTGATGGTTCAGATTCTTGGAGGTTCGAATTATAGAGATTATAGTGTATGTTTACCACCTAGAACTTGTTAATCGTATTGCTTCCCAGCTTTCGTTTGTATCATTATTATGAATCTAAAGAATGATAATTATAAGCACTATTCCACAGCGCTCATTATAATTATTCTTACCACTAATCCATATAACCTTACAACCATGTATAACACAATGCTTTAACTTTACGATAAATCAACAATGCTTTAATGCAATAACTTTTACACAAAAACTATAATGTTGCAGTGCCGGCGTCCATGAACATGTCCGCCCAGGGGGAGAACGGATCCGCACGGCCACCGGGGAGCGGGGGCGGAGGGGGCAACGGGGGCGCCTTCTACCTGCCTGACGGACATAACCTCACTTCCGAGGAAGCCGCCTTCCTGCAGCGCCACCTGCCCAACAACAGCAGCGACCAGCCCCTCTCCGACGAGGACGAAGAGGCCCCGTGAGTTGGCACCTCACTACTATAATATGTATAACTTCCCAGTACCGGGTGATGGATGCGCTTGCTTGGCTAATGGCTTGCTCCACTAACCAACTACCGGACGATGCAGAAGACGGCAAATGCTCTTATAAATACTCACAATAATAAATAAGCACTTATCTCCACCAAAGCATTCTTGCACGCCTCGCTGCTGTTGTATTTGAACAAAGTGTGTGTTGCTAACGGCCTGTGTTTGTCTGGTTCTTGCAGAGACGACTCTGACGGAGACATCTGGGAACCGGAGATGGATGCGGAGCAGCGGGCGGACTTCCTGGAGTTCCTGAAGATGTCCAATCAGATAACTCGGTAGAGCGCGCCCGCACGACGGGGCCACATGAACTATTGGCGCAAACATTGAACTTCAATTTTATTATTATGTAGTAATATAGATTTATTTGCCCAATGTATCGACACTTGAGTGATTTTCCATTGAAGAATATATTATATTGTGATTTATTACCATATTTTTGAAAACATAAAAAGTAACTTGTATATTTTTGACATTGCAATTGTAAATCATGATTTTTTTTAAATTGAAACTATTTCGATATGGGTCAGGACAGTAATCACGCTGAGTTAGTAGTTTATGAATTGAATTGATGTTATAATCTTTTCAACAAGAAGCATGCCATGAACTCTTTTATCTTATTAAATGAGCATTTATTTTTTTAATATTCTGATTTATAATTAGTTTCTACGGAATTACATTATTATTCTTCTAGCCAGCGTATTTTATCAATCTTCATTTTCATTATTGACTACTTTATTTCTATGCCGATAATAAGAAATTCAAATGTGATCTTCCAAGGTTTATAAATGTTAATAAAGATCAAAACACTGTTTTATAATAAATGCCTTTTGTTTTTCTTTAATTCACTCCCCAACTTGTCTTGCGTCGCACTGCAGAATTCAATGGGTGCGCCGACTCATGGATTGAAGTCAATATATCGCACATCCCATTGAAAAGTCAAAAAAGATAGTTTTACAGGGAAGCGAAAACAAATGATGATTGATGAAAGAAGTGGTCCCATCAAAGAGACTAGCTTTGGTTAGGAATTCCAAATTCAAATTTATACAGATATTTACTCATGTATTTGTGTTTCGAAAATTATAATTTATTTGTTTTTTCTTTAATTGTTTTTTCTTTAATTGTTTTTTTTCTTTGCGTCACGTTTACAAAATGGAAAACTTGAAATATCGCATTATTTACGAGTACGAGTTCCACCGTGGCACCAGTGCTGCAGAAACGGCTCGAAGGATTAATGATGTGTATGGCGACGGTGCCGCAAAAGAAAATACAGTGCGTTTTTGGTTCCAACATTTTCGTTCTGGAAATTTCGACCTGCAAAACAAGCCCCGTGGACAGCCGGAGACCAAAGTTGATGATGAAGAATTGAAGGCTATTGTGGAAGCGGATTCATCGCAAACCACGTCCGAGATAGCTGCAGGCTGCGGTGTTAGTGATAAAACTGTTTTAATCCACTTGAAGAAAATTGGGAAGGTGAAAAAACTTGAAAAGTTGTAAAAAACTCACGAATTGAGTGAAGCAAATCAACAAACGCGCGTTAGAACGCTAGACCACACACTGCACAACAGACGGCTACCAAATTAGAGGAGCTTCAATTGGAATGTCTAAGACATCCACCGTACTCTCCGGACCTTGCCCCAACAGATTATCATTTTTTTCAAAATTTGGATAACTTCTTGCAAGGGAAAAAATTCAACTCCGATGGAGCAGTCCAAACCACCTTCAAAGATTTTATTGATTCCCGTCCGAATGGTTTTTTTAGTAAAGGGATCGATGAACTACCTATGAGATGGCAAAAGTGCATAGATAGCAATGGTACATACTTTGATTAAAAAAAATAGACTTTATGTTAGTCCCATACAAAACGCCAATTTCATATGTAAGGACCTAATATTTGTGAAAAAAAGGTCATAGATAGGTGCAATTTTAACTACAGTACATTTAACCCTTTCCACTCCAATGTTGAGTGACACTCTGTTACATAAAAATTTCTGTAACAAGGTGTGTGCACCCTCTTACACACACTTTATTTATAGTTTCGGTGTGTGGCACCTCTAGTGCTTGATTATTGACATTTGGGCATTGGTAATATTGCGAGCCCTGCTATATTTTTGTATGCAACAGTTGCTGATCCTGGACAAATTCAAATCAGGAGATTTGAAAAGAGAGCTCCTCATTCTTTGAGCAGCCACAGGTGACCTCGGCCACCGTCCCTGTGGCGGCTCGACGTAATCAAAGAGTCATATTCGCCATTATTTTATCAACATGTGAAGATTGATATATATCCGCGCCCATCAGCGGCATCCATCATTGAGGACCATCAGGTCAATGATTAAAATCCTGGATCAGCAGCGGAGTACCGTGGGAGCCCATTATTTCTGCTGGTTAAAAAAACACATCCAGCATCTGCGGACGCAGACATGACAAGACCTTCCGACTACACCTGGAGCCAGAGGTGCTCGCATAGATGCGGCCGAAGATCGCCCACCTTGGCCGTCATCAACATAGTCGGCTGGCTGGCAACCGCCCTGGGACGGGACGTCGCTGGGAAACCGCGGGACTGGAGGCCTGATTCGTCGCTCCAGCCTGCCGTTCAGCACATGTCAGCAGCGGAGGGAGCTGACCGCAAATCTCCGAAGGCAGCAAGCAGCATCATGGATCGCCTACGTATGGCATCACCCATTCATCAACTTTAAACGGTACTAACGCTCCATAACATTGCCCATTCAGATTTACCTGCCAGATTTACCATTCAGATTTGCCCATTTAGTCTAGCCCTGTTTTTTTAATTGTATCTACTTATAAATAAACTAATTTAACTGTCTCAAAGCAATAATCTCTTTTTATTAAATACCCTATCATACAAAGTATACACAGCCGCCTGTTTAAGGTCCACGCCTGAGATACAAATTCTCCAGAAATAATCTCACTTGTCTCTTGGTCTCCATCTTACATTGGAAGCTTATATATCCATAACATTTTGGCTTCAACGAAATATTTTCCTAACAACTCGACTTGGTTTAATACTTCTTTTTGCGGACAATTTTAAAATAGGAGGGATTTTTGAATCACGATTGAAAGACATATTTTAGAATTGTACAATACTTTAGTACCTGCTATGGTCGAGAGATGGATGAATCTTGTTTAGGGCTGCACCTCATCACAGGTAATTGATGTTACAAAAGTACACTAGTAATTATCGCACTGTGTCTTATCTCCAATGTGCATTTTCGTATTTGTTTTCGTGCAAAAACTCGTTGAATGGATTATTTGTGATTTCTATTTTCTGTAGCTTGATTGTGTATTAGTGTAATAATCCTCGATCCCGTCATGTCTAAAAAAATAAAGTTAAATGTGTCGAAAAGGCCAAAAGCCGAAAATATTAATCTAAATGAAAAAGAATTTGAGAGTAGTGACGATGAGGAGTTGGACAAAGTATTAGAAACTTTTGGATGACAAGTGCGGAAATGAGATAATATTCCTGAAGTTTCTGTACCATTGAGGAGGAGAGAATATGCATCTGATCTAGGACCATTCAGTAACAGATTCTGATTTTTCAAAGACACAGAATTTTAAGTAGTGATTAAAATGTGCGTGATGTTCCGGTTGCAAACCATTCTTCATGGGTGGATGTTTTAAACCATTATAATTATTGTCCAAATATTGATTTTAGTAAAGTTACGGGGCCTTAAATCCCATAATTTTGTATTACGCCTATTCAATTTTTTCAAGGATGACTACTATCAATTTTATTTACAAAAAAAAAATTAAATAAAAAAAACACAATTTTAGCGTGGAGCTGGTGGAATAAAAACAAAAAAGGCTCGGTACGGAAAGGGTTAAATAGACCGAAGTTATTCAAAAAAAAAATTTGATTTCATTATAAAACCTACCCGACCATCTAAAATGTAATTTTGTTAAACGATAGTTAAAACAGAATGCATTTTGCCATGAAAAGTGAATAAATAATAACAATAAATTTCATCACTTTTAAACGATATATTTCACCAACAAATAATTTACTACCATATTTATTTCCTATTTTAAAAGTAATCAACAATATTCAATGGAGTATTGTTTTTACACAACTACAAAATGTTACAAAAAAATTTAAAACTACATCTAGATTAAATCTGAATATCTAATGAAAATAAAGGAAGGAACTTCCAACTACTTTATTGTAATACAAGTCTTGTTTTTTCACAATTTCAATGATAAAATTATTAAAAACACAAGGCAACATGGAAGAAAAATACTACATATTTCAACATTCAGTTATAAACAAGCAAGTACAAATTAGTAAACTGCATTGTAACCACTTTTTTATTAAAAACCTTCACAACTTTTTTCCGCTTGTTTTTTATTTGCCGAACCAGTTTCACCTTACAACGGGCATCTTTAGACAGGTTGTTGAAATCGGTTCGGTCAAAAATAAAATGGAAAAAGTTATAAAGGTTTATAACTTTTTAAAATTAAAATGGAAATCCACAGTGAATTAACTGATTAGTAGTGATAATAATATAATTTAATTTAATAGTGATTCAAAATTAGGTATAAACTGCATTGTGTTTGATCTTTGCAACGAAATTATTATAAGGCTGGCTTTACACTCTTAAATAAAATTTATGACTTCTGTAAGTTTTCGATAAGTTACTCACAAGTATGTTTACAAATGCAATTAATTCTCATGGAAGTTTAACTTTTGTAAGTGCTTACAGCGACCGATACATCTGTAAGTTTATTTGCGTTAAGGTGGCTTCCTGTCAACGATTTGCTGCTGTCATAATTTACCAATAAAGGCAGAAGTGTCCAAAGAAAGTGTTGGAATAGAAGTGGCTTGAAAGAAAAAATACTCCACGCTTTCATTACATAACGGCAGAATTGAATGGAGGGGATCAATTAATAGCAGTTCTTTAATTTTATCCAAATGACAACAACCAACTTCGAATTCAAATATGTTATCTTAGAAATAGAAACATTGAATTTAGAAAGTATTGGACCACTAATTAAAAAGAAGGATGCTCTTTGTTAGAAAGTTTAACGACCTGAAAAATAAATAATTTCTAGACATTTTTGTTTTGAAGAGTTTTAATTTTCAATGTACATTTGTTGCCTTAATTTAAAATTTTTTTGCGACCAGTTTCGACGCGTCTAACAAACTAAGTTTTAAGTTTGAAAACTAGTTTTAAGTTTGCTCGTTAATGATACGGACGTGTCGAAACCGGTCGCAAATTTTTTTAAAATTAAAGTAACAAATGTACATTGAAAATTAAAACTCTTCAAAACAAAAATGTTACATAGTCAGTGCCCAAGAAATACAAAAAATTAAATAATTTCTCCTCAGTTTTTGGAATCAGAAAATTTTCTTTCCGTCATTTGTTTTCACGGTGCTTTTTTTTTTTTTTAAAGCGGAGACGGTTTACCATTGGTTCCCGTGAGAACTTAGGCCATGGGCCCATTGTGCTTATTTTGCTTTTATCTAGATTTATTTTTATATTGTGTTTGGAAGATAATAACATACATATGTATCCCAATCATATTTTGTTTTAAATAATTTAAAAAATAGTGATTTTTATCCATTTCTTGCTACAGCAAGAGCCTCAACTTGTCAAATCAATTTCATAAGCTGTGAGAATGATACATGTTCGCGCGGACACAATTAGACCTGTCAAAAACATATGCCTCTTTTGACACCTGTAACTTGCTATAAATTACAATAAGTGACTTACAATGTTGTTTACGTGGTAATTTTGCCAAAAGGCACTTACAGAGAGGTTTATGAGAAAAAAACATTAGAGGTTTATGAGAAAAAAAACTTACCTGTGTAAAGCCAGTCTAAGATTGAAAACACCTTAAATTAGATAATGAGTATTCAAAAGTATGTTTAAATCAACAGGTATATACATGATTAGTTAGATTCCTTCTTATGACATTTTAATTTATGTGGAGACTCCCTAAAAAAAATATGTTCTAAAAAGTATTTAAAACTTTTCAAAAGAAAATAATGATTTAAATTTTCAATAGCACAATTTTAAGAAACAGACATTTCAAATTGATTGGAACCTAAATATTATAATGTAATACACTTTGTGCAAACTAGAAACTATAATTTAAATGAACTAAAAGGGCAGGTACTTTTATATACTAAATGACTCTCCGCAGCCGCACGTTCCTTTGATGTTGGGATTGTTGAACACAAATTCAGCTGATAGTTTGTCTTCTACGTAATCCATTTCAGTACCTAAAAGAAATAATTTCATAGAAATGTATAAGCTCAAATGTTGGAAAGAAAATTGTAAATCGTGATATTGTTTAGCTAAATCCTCACCAGGAAACCACTGCTCGTGGAAAGAGCAATAAATTATTTCAAGGATTTTTCATTTTTTCAAAAACGATATTTTTGAATTTTTATTTATTTAAATTAACATAAATTACATTGTATAACACCACTATATAATCAATATTATCTATTATATTTACTTATTTATACAGAGTTTTTACGGATGTTCTCACTCACACAAGTGGGAACATTTATAAAAACTCAGTTAACTCACACATAGGTACAAAAAATTACATAAATCTAATCAGACAAATAATCTTGGAAATTTTTCTAAAATACTGTAGTCCAATGTCTAATTATCAACACTTGTAACAGATGTGTTGAGCATTGTACGAGGCATATCCAGAAAGTAAGTGTACTGTTTTTTTTTATTTTTTTTTTTAAAAGTGTATTAGAAAAAAAAATACAGGATATTGTTGATACACTTGTTGACTATTTTTCCAAATAATTGCTAACCCGTTCAATGCATGTGGTGAGCTGTGGCATAAGTTTCTTTTGCCCTTCTCGAAGAATTCTCCCGCCAGCTCCTTCCCCCTCTTCAGGGCCACTTTCTGCACCTGCTCGTCGGTTGAAAATTTATTTTCATCCGTACATGCCTTTAGGAAGGTGAAAAGATGATAATTTGAAGACACCAAGCCAGGGGATTACGGGGAGTGGTTCAAAACATCCCAATCAAATGAGTCCATGATCTTATTGGTGGCCAAGGCTTTGTGAGGTCAGACGTTTTCGTGAAAAAGGCAAACTTCTCTGGTCAGCGTTCCCCTCCTTTTGTTTTGAATGCTCCTTTTAGGTTTTTTTAGGGTACACAATATTGTTGTGCATTGATGATCTCAATCTGAGGCCTAAATTTGAACAAAATGATGCCTTTTCGGTCCTAAAACACTGAGGCCATGATTTTTTTTGCCCGAAATTTTGGTTTTCAATTTTTTCACAGATGGGGAATTGGTGTGACGCCACTTTTACAACGGTTTTTTTTCCCGGGCATGTAATGAGTCACCCACTTTCATCTCCAGTAACAATAGAGCTCAGAAATTCTCACCTTTTTTTCTTGTAGGTGTTATTTCTTCCGTGAGTAAAAAGCAGATCACAGCACTTGGCGGGATTTTTTGCCGACAACTTTCACACCACTGGACACTAAAACGTGATTTTACGTACAAAAATGTTCCTGCGATGCTCTTTCTGGTCAGGAGACCCCCTTGTACCACTAAGTGTTGCCAACCCTCAAAAAACTAAAAACCTCCGCCCGTTGTAGTCACAGTACACTTACTTTCTGGATATGCCTCGTATTTGACCATGCCACATGAAAACATTCTAGCCCAAGGTACGGTTGAATGCAACCACGGGTTTCTTCAAAAAACTTTGTTATTGTATTATGATTATATGTTAAATAAATAAATCGTCAGAGTGGGGTATGCGAGCATGCAAAGAGAGCGGCCTTCACTCGATTCCAGGTGAATGGCAACGATAGACGCTGCCGTTGTTACAGCCCCTATAAATACGGGCCTCAAGCTCTTTCCAGTCAGTTCTCCAGTAACACTCTTCTTGTCAACAACACTCTCCACTTGCCCGCCCGACCTCACTCTGACCCTGCATCCATTTGCCTAGTTTTCTACTGAAGTTTTACCCTGGACCATGGATTACCCTACACTCTCTGGACCAGACCCAGCTTTGTCATAAGGAAGGAGCCATTGGATCACTCAGACCAGATCTAAAGCGGGCAACTGAGATGACGTTCTCCCAACATTTGGCGCCTCTGTGGATTGTCTGGCACACTTCTAATTATTAATAAGACTGGTAGCCTTGAGTTATTAATTTCTATTTATTATAACTTATTAGTTTCAAAATTTTGTAGCTTTGCAAGAAATAAAGTGCGACACAATACATACCTAAAAGTGAAAGTTGAGCCTTTTTATCAATGATAACGGTGACTCCATCTTGTTTGACTACTTCGTCCAACTTGTCTTTTTCTTTGGTGAAGTCTAGTGTGTATGAAAGGCCGTTGCAGCCCCTCTGCTTGACTCCAACCTTCAGGCCGATGAAACCCTGTCCCTCGTTCTTGACCATTATCTCCTTGATCTTGTTGACAGCCGTGGGAGTAAGCGTGAGGGCGGCACGGGAGGGCAGCATCCTCTTTTTCATGGCGCGGACTGTGGCCGTAGCCACCACTCTGGTAGCCATCTTGCTGAACGCTTTCTATCCCCAATATTGGTTGATATCTCGTCTTGAATGGGTCAACTAAAAAAATAATAATGTGTTATTAAAACAAAACAATTTTAAAAGTATTTCATGTCTAAAACGCAATCTAATGACTGTTTTCATACAAGTCTTCACACTATTCAATTTTCTGTAGACACAAATAGTTTGAATGATGCCATCTTCATCATGCAGTCTTACTTTTTTGACCTGCATTAAAATATGCACTGTTGTTAGATTTCGTCAGCTTGCAAGAGCTGTCCCACTTAGCAATTATAATACATGCGCCAACACAACATACAAAAGCAATAAAAACATTTGATTTAACAATTAAAAACAAACGCAGACTAATATGTTCATTTTAATATTCAAGACTAATATTATTACATAAATATGAAAGTAGACCCTGACATCAACTGAAACAACGTTAGCTACGTATCCAATAACGTACCGTTGACATTGTTGAGCTTTTGTTGATTCCAGATATGTATGTTGCAGAACGTGATATAAAAATACTTTTATTTTTCTATTTCAATAACAAAAACTGCGTATTTAACTGAAAACTTGTTTTGTACAGGTTATGTTTATCAAATCTTAATAAGGACAATAAGAAATACTTCTATAAAATAAAAAAATACAAATTAAACATGCTTTACCTCGGTCTACTTAGTTCGTAACTGCCAATATTTTTAATCAACCGAGCACCGAATTATATTTCTTACAAAAGCAAACTTCATTTTGACACATAAACCCTGATTTGGGAAAAAAAACAAAGATTAGATAAAAATATCTATTTGCTCAGTGTTGCCATGTTCCAAAAATGAAAAACCATGTTTCCAGGATGAAAAAACCATGTTTAGAATAATAAAAACCATGGTTTTCGTGAGCTTTTTTAACAATAATGTATAAAAATCTAGAATGCTTTAAAACAATCATTTTAAATTTTCCTTTAAATTATAGGAAAAAAAATGTTTTTAAAAAAAAAACACCACACAAATAAAAATATGTTTATAATGAAAGAGTTTTTACTTTAAAAAAAAAATTTTTATACACTTGTCAAGTTTAATTTATAGTACCTATCTATATTATTGAAATATAAATAACTCCTTTTTTATTCAATTTTTTTTTTCAAATCGAAGAGATGAGGGTCAAAAAATTCCCTCACAACTCCAATAATCTACAATTTAAGCCTTTCACTCATGGAGATACCAAACCAAAGTAAAACTGGTTGGCAACTCAATTCACGACGCAACCCAACTTTACGGTTTCAGTAATTATAACAACTTGCTTAACAAAAATATTATTTATTAAATAATTTCTCAATTATCATTCAACCAATAATAATTTATCAACCTCCTGAAAAAATCGATATTCTGCTGCTCTGATATATTGCAAATTACTCGAAAACTTTACAGAATGTGAGGCGCAACCATGGCAACCTGGCAACCATGAGTTGCCTGTGTGCGAACCGCCAATGAAATTCGGAAGTTGCTTTTCTTTGGATAGGATTGAGTTGCCCAACTTTTTTTTTTCAGTTGCCCACTGAGCGGATGGGATTACAGTAGTTAGTATAGATACATAACTAAAGTTACCTAAGTGATATTATATAAATTTATTTTTATTTGTAATTATATTACATATTGATAATGTTAAATTAGATAAAGAGACATTGTGAACCCACGCTGCAGTTTAAGAAATACATTACTGATTTCAGGATTTCCCCACGTAACCCATGCTAAAAAAACATGCCTTGTTTGACATGGTTCATTAAAAAAAATAATGATTTTTTTTTTCAAAAACCGTGGAGGTATAAATTACCCAAAAACTATGAAAACGTGGTGAAAAATACTATTTATGATGAACAGACACAAAAAAAGGCGGTGTTGGCATCGTTATAATATTTATTAGTATGGTGACATTATAATTTAAGCGGCTACACACGACACTGCATGCAGTGACTGCAGAGAGCGTGGGTTTGAGCGAACTAGCGCTGTCTCGTTCTAGCGGCGTTTGTTAAAGGAGACAGCGCTAGTTCGCTCAAAACCACACGCTCTCTGCAGTCACTGCCTGCTGGCCAGCATGCAGTGTCGTGATGGTGTCGTGTGTAGAGCCTAATAGTCCAGTAACTTTGTCGCCTGAATGTATGGGGTAGTATGCGTTAAATCCGATAGTTCTGATTTTTTGCAGACTTGTTTATGATGTTGGCCTTATGAATAATCCAAGTTTTCGACCTCGAGTGCCGACCGCAACTTTGTCAAAAATCGAAAAAACCGCGAAAAAATCGTTATTTTTTCAAATTTTGGTGATTATAACCCTAAAGGACTAGTTTTTGAAAAAACTTTTTTATGACGTTTTTAAAGTTAATTAAATTTGCTATAATATGATACTAAAATTGTCTCTGTAGACCCAATAGTTTCCCAGATTAAGCCTTTCAAAGTTTGTGACCTCGAGCGCAAACCGCGAAAAAAACGTTTTTTTTTTCAAATTTCGGCGATTATAAGCCTAAAGGACTAGTTTTTGAAAACTTTTTTTTTAAACTCTTGTAAAGTAGACTAAATTTGCTACAATATGATACTAAAATTGTCTCTGTAGACCCAATAGTTTCCGAGATTAAGCCTTTCAAAGTTTATCATTCTTTTCGGACTTCGTAATTTTTTGCAATTCTGTCGTTTTGAATGAATTTTGACCCTGATTATACTATCAAAGTCCTGTACTTTTATGATGGGATGATGATGTATAAGCTAAGCTACGAATAATGAAGTAAAAAATTATAATAATTTAGCCCTCTTGGAAGGTCCCGGTTGAAGTTCGTCCGTATCTGGATCGACGTATTGGGATGGCATATCCCCATCAGGAGATGGTGAAGAATCGTCGACGTCTTGTGCCCACAAGTCATCCTTCATTTCGACGTCGGACAGATCGTCGCCTTCTGGGATATCTATTACTTCAACATCAGGTATATTATCACAAGAGGCCCCGCTGCAGTGCCTGCAAACTGATGAGCATTTTAATCCTGCCTTCATGCAGCTGCACGCGTTCCCACAACCCTTCGTGCAGCCACAAGAAATCATCCGCAAGAGGTGTTGTGGGGCTGCATCTCTGGTCATCATTTTGGGGTTGAGGCCTTGTGGCGTGGATATCCACCCCCAGGAGAGAGGGTTCAGTGTGACTCCCAACCACGCCTGAACCTGTAAGAAGATTGTACATGAGAATAGAAAAGGATGAATGATATGTTACTGATGCAAGGACAAATTTTTACCTGATGGTATGTCCGCAAGGAGTGAAATCGAGAAGAGTCTCGTGTAGGAGGTAACCTGGCTAGATTGAAGCTGGTTTTCGTCGCAGCCCTGGCGAATAGTTGGTACCGCAGCTCGTCAAGGTTATGGGTGTTGGAGTTACCTCCGTATAGAGCGATTATGATTCGTTCTCCTGCTGCTACTATATCGTCAGGTGTAGAGTTGGTGTCGAGAAAAATCGCAGCTTGCTTTTTAACGTCCGGATTTTTTTCGACTATGGACATCATTTGTATCTTTCCTAAGCCAAAGAAGCAGGATGTCGAGTCACAACCACTAAAGGCATGGATGAAGAGGAAAAGCTCTGTTTTTAAAAAGGATTTTGAAGAAGCGATGCTGGAATACATGACATCTGATGCTTTGCCTCTTCCACATTTATTGTAAAAAATTTCACGTTGGTTGGAGATCGCAGTGAGAATGATCAGCAAGTCAATGTCCTCACCAACGACTACCACTATATCATAGGTAGAGGCAGCAGTTACAACTGTAGTGATGATTAGCCTATCAGCATCTTCCTCTGCTTGGAGTACTTGAATGTTATGATTTCCCATTTTGGTTGTCAGCAGTTTTATGAAACGAATCTTGTTTTTGTCGTTTGACAAGAATTTCTGTTGCGGAACCTGTGCCACGGTTTTCTCATCAACGATTATCTCTCGCGATGAGTGTAACTTGGCTCTTCGAAGACGCTCAGAGCTCTTTGTGTTTTTCTGCACAGCATCTATGGGATAACCATCGAAAACTACTGCCACATTTGAGCCATAGTGGGCAGTAATGTACTGTATGTATCTGTCAGCTATCGCACAAAATGATGAGCTTCGAGGCCACACAACTTTGTGAAGTAGATGCCCTCCATCCACTACTACAAACTTCGTTAACCCTTGCTTCTCATTTAAGGTTACAGGTTCAAATACTGAATACAAGGTGGATTTTGTGCCCTTTCTCATCCCCTCTTCAGAGAACAATGACATTGAGATTGGTGAAAGTTCGTAAGTGAAGAACTCTCGCAATTCTTCATCCGATTGTTTTAAGACACACATCATGTGAAACAGTGTTAGAGGATCAACAGTTACCTGTTTATTGCCAACAGTAATAGTTCGTACAGCTGAAGAAAGGGACACCACATTGTTTTTACGTTTGAATTTCACTTCCTGGAAGTTCTGGCCAACCATCTTTAGCATCGATTCTCTCCCAATCTCTAGAGCCATGTGGCAGTTGACACTAGATTCTCCAACCACTGCTGATGGACATAATGAAATCTGCTGTAAGGAATGGAGGGTGCTGTGCAAACCATCTACAGAGTTTTTCAGTATCTGATTCATCTCTGGTGACACGAGATGGTCGCATGTCAACGTGTTGTTCAGTTGTTGCAGTAGTAACCTCACAGTATGTTTTCACTTCATGGCAGATATTATGTAGAGACACCATGCCTAATGTCATCGAAATGAAGGATGACTCATCCTTTCATCATTCATCCTTTTCTATTCTCATGTACAATCTTCTTACAGGTTCAGGCGTGGTTGGGAGTCACACTGAACCCTCTCTCCTGGGGGTGGATATCCACGCCACAAGGCCTCAACCCCAAAATGATGACCAGAGATGCAGCCCCACAACACCTCTTGCGGATGATTTCTTGTGGCTGCACGAAGGGTTGTGGGAACGCGTGCAGCTGCAGGAAGGCAGGATTAAAATGCTCATCAGTTTGCAGGCACTGCAGCGGGGCCTCTTGTGATAATATACCTGATGTTGAAGTAATAGATATCCCAGAAGGCGACGATCTGTCCGACGTCGAAATGAAGGATGACTTGTGGGCACAAGACGTTGACGATTCTTCACCATCTCCTGATGGGGATATGCCATCCCAATACGTCGATCCAGATACGGACGAACTTCAACCGGGACCTTCCAAGAGGGCTAAATTATTATAATTTTTTACTTCATTATTCGTAGCTTAGCTTATACATCATCATCCCATCATAAAAGTACAGGACTTTGATAGTATAATCAGGGTCAAAATTCATTCAAAACGACAGAATTGCAAAAAATTACGAAGTCCGAAAAGAATGATAAACTTTGAAAGGCTTAATCTCGGAAACTATTGGGTCTACAGAGACAATTTTAGTATCATATTGTAGCAAATTTAGTCTACTTTACAAGAGTTTAAAAAAACGTTTTCAAAAACTAGTCCTTTAGGCTTATAATCGCCGAAATTTGAAAAAAAAACGTTTTTTTCGCGGTTTGCGCTCGAGGTCACAAACTTTGAAAGGCTTAATCTGGGAAACTATTGGGTCTACAGAGACAATTTTAGTATCATATTATAGCAAATTTAATTTACTTTAAAAACGTAATAAAAAAGTTTTTTCAAAAACTAGTCCTTTAGGGTTATAATCACCAAAATTTGAAAAAATAACGATTTTTTCGCGGTTTTTTCGATTTTTGACAAAGATGCGGTCGGCACTCGAGGTCGAAAACTTGGATTATTCATAAGGCCAACATCATAAACAAGTCTGCAAAAAATCAGAACTACCGGATTTAACGCATACTGTGATGTATAAAGTTACTGGACTATAATGGGCACCGGCCCCAGCCCCGACCACCCCGGGAATAATATGCAAGCCAGTAGGATAGTAGGGCCTCATTTTTTCCAACGAGTTTTGTGCTTATTATAACCACAATAAGAAGAAAACATCTCATGGCTCGGGTATAATACCCCGTTCAGACAATTCAATTTTAGTTGATCGACTCTTTAAATTGGTCACTCATTCACGTTTCAATTTTAGTTGATCAACTCTCATTGGTCACTCAGCCGAGTAACCGACCAACCCCTCACCCCGCCTCCAACTGTCCAACACCTACCATTTTTTAATGTTTTTGTAGAAAAAAATAAATAAAAAGATTTTATTTTATCGAAGGAAGCAAACACTTTGTGGTGTGATATTGTATATTAACCAGGTTTCGCTTGGCTAGCGAAACCTGGTTGGCTGTTAAATATTAATTACAATAAAAAGTGGTGTTTTACAAAGTGTGTTTTTTCATTTAATAAATAAAAAAGACATCAAAAATATCATCGGAAATCAAAATTTCATTTACAAATTTTTGTACACGAATCTAAAGCATGGTTTGCGGTGTATGCCGCTTTCAACGCGACTCTCCGATGAAATTGCTGCTCGGTGGTTGACAGCGATTAAGCCATACGGTTCATCACAAAAATAAAATAAAATTATTTAGAAACTAGACATTATGGCACTTCATAGGGGAATTTTGATATCTAAAAAGAAAAAAAAAACCATGGTGGACCAGCGAATTTTATTTCCGGTTTTCATGGAAAATTTTAACATTCATAAAAAAATATAGAAGGGGGGGATAATTACCCCCCACTTGGTACCATAGAGACTGGATTTTCTAACAGTTTAAGACTTGGTGCACACAAATCGGATGTATAGTTTTTTTTTTAAATATACTGTAAACCAGGTAAGGGGTCGTCCATTAGTCACGTGAGGCTCGAAAGGGGGGGGGGGGGTTCCGAAAAAAATCACGAAAAATGCTAAAAAACATCACGTGATTAATGGACGACCCCCAATGAGAAAAAAATAGTTTCGAGAAAAACGCGTTCAAAGTTTTGCTGAAGGGCAATTCAACATACAAACTGTTTCAAACGGTTTCACATAAAATGCTGTATCTCCGTCAATTTTACGAATTTCTTCTGGAGAGAGAGAGCATTCTTAACAAATGCATCTTTCAGAAAATGAAATTATAAAACATCACAGTGTGCTAGTGCCTTAAGTGAGTTCTACTGAGCCCACGCAACGCCACGCCACGTGGGTAGACGTCACCATTTCCATATCTGGACTGCTTACCATCCACACATTTTCTATGGAAACGGGTGCTTTAGAAACATACTAGCCCCACGCAATGCAAACCGACGCCCCCTACGCTACGCGGACCTGCCGCAGCCAGATCGGCGTGGGCCATGTGGAAGGTGGAGGGGGTATGGTCACGCCTACTACGAGATGATTTTACATCTTTTTGGTGTTATCTGAGCATCTAACGTTGTTTCGCTATATCTATGGTTGTTTTTTTGACAGATATTATTAAAAAATGGATGACGAACAGTTTATTGAAGCTTTTAGACGGCACGAAATTATTTATAAAATCAAATTACAGGATTATAGAGATTCTGCATACGCAGTGCAACTTAGGAAGAAATTTCAGCCATTTATGGCATGATTTTCAATATTATACCCCTATAATGAATGTCAATCAAACTTTAGATCTTTTTCTGGTCCCAATTGACTTTCGAAGATGTGTGTTTTCTTTTTGGTAAATTTATACAAAGCCGGGAGCTCATTTTGGACAAAAATAAATAAATATATACCCCAGTAGATAGGTAATAATAAGATGTTATTAATTCCGTGAGCGGAAATTGAAAATAATGTATATTATCGTCAATTTCTTAAATTTAAAAATACGAAAATGTCATTTTTCAATGACCTCCATGTTGTTATCTTTACTTTAAAAAACAGCCTACGTTTTTAAATGGTTTGTCTGGCTACGCAGGGTTTGTATAGCGGGCTTGTGAATATTATCTTAACTTTAAAAAACAGCCTACGTTTTTAAATAGTTTGTCTGGCTACGCAGGGTTTGTCTAGCGGGCTTGTGTGACAGATCGCCATGTCAGTTTCGAAGACGCGAAGTAAATTTTGATTTTACGCAATTGAAATTTAAAATGTATCATTTTCCGCCTCCCCCAATGCAAAAAGTTTCCGAAATACGTAATTCTAACAATTATTCAACTTCTGCAAAGTGTTTTTTCGTGAAAAAGTGCATATTACCGCTTTTGCACTTTGAAAAATAACATTTTCGTATTTTTAAATTTAAGAAATTAACGATAGTGTACATTTTTTTCAATTTCCGCTCACGGAATTAATTACATCTAATTATTACCTATCTACTGGCGTAAAAATTTATTTTTTTTAGTGTAAAATGAGCTGGTCCCGGTTTTGTATAAAATTAATTTCTTTTTTTATGTCATATTCAATAATTCAATTATGCTGTGAAGCTCTTCAAATACCACTTTACTCATACGGAAGTACATGAAGAATCGTCCGTCATCAGATTCTAGTTCCTTTACTAAAGTATGGAACTCTCCAAACATTTGTCTTTGTTAATGTTGTGGACCCAAATACTTCTCACTTTTTTTCTTTTTACGAGAATATTGATTTAACAATAATATTCGTAGCAAATCATCTTCAAATTCACTTTCAAGATATGGCAAAGCTGTCATCTGCTAAGAGAATCACATAAACATAACCTAAAAAATAAATGTCAAATGTGTCAAATCAAACGCGCCTGCGCACAACCACAGACCCCTTGTCACGTGGTCACAGCGACGCGTACGTACGTCTGGCCAGTGTGAACGGTACGGAACGTTGCGTGGCGTTGCGTCTGCCAGTGTTGCCAACTTAGCAACTTTATAGCTAGATCTAGCTATTATTTGATGTCAGACAGCTACATTTTAATGAAACTTGTAGCTAAACTTTTTAGCTACTTTTTATAGCAACTTTTCGTCATTGTTCGACATTTCGATTTCGTCCAATTTCGAGCAAAGAGAATATAAAACGCTACGTCGTACAGTAAAAAGTAAAAACCAAACGCGACTCTATGGTCATAGACGCTATGGTATAAGTGGCGTTGGCCGGAAAATCCCCGTTTCCTGCTGCACTAGCTCTCCCTTTTTGGAGTACGAGCCACAAACTTTGATATTTCTATGACATATTTGTTCACAACTAGCGACACCACCACCAGAACAGATAACTTTGTGGCACTGTAATATTGTTCTGTGCGCTAGCTAGCTACGACAGACAGAATACAACCAAAATGTACGCACTACTCTTATTCTACCTTGTGTTGTTTTGTTTTATCCATATAAAACCTGGAAATAAAAACGATTGTCAGAATTTGTCATTTTATTGTAACTTAGAGAACGTACCCTTACTACGTGAAACGTTTAGGGGGGGGGGGGGTCTTCAAAATACCACGCTTGGTACAAATGAGCGGCGGAGTGCTTAGGTTTTTGGTCACCGGGGGGGTTTAAAAATTGCAAAAAGTTAGTCACGTAGTATGGGTACGTTCCCTTATCTACCTACTGTAACGTTTAGCTACTTCTAGCAACTTTTTGGGGTAAAAAAAACTGGCAATCTAGCAACATTTGTAAGATATCTAGCAATTTGGTATAGCTAACTGTTGGCAACACTGGCGTCTGCTCAGTATGATCCTTGCTTTATCCTTTATCCTTCAGTAACAAGATCGGTTCGATTTAAATTGAATCGTGTGAACGAAATCTTGTTCAATTTTTGTTTTTCAAAATCAAGTTGATCACTAAAACGGAACCGTCTGAACGAGGCTTTAATTATTAGTGGAAAAATTTTTTCCACGCAAAATGCACGAAACGAAGTGATTATCAGATTATAGTGAAATATTTAGTGGTTAGTTGGTTAGGTGTCAGCAGCGTTGCCAATGCAAATGTTATAAAATACCCACAATAGGCGTTCAATTCCCTACAAGAAAATTAACATTTATTGTTTAATTATCTGGTCATTTTCTAAATGTTGTCTTTCGTTCAGGCTTTAAAAACAGGTATTTGTTTGAACATTTGCTGCCAAATAAAATGAAATTATAGTATATTCTCATAATTATTGTAAATATTTTTTTCTATGTGTTTGCTAAATTGAGTAATCTGAAAGTATGATTTCTAACAGTATGGAAGAGTCTCTCGTGTCTAGGATGAATGAAGTATGTATGACGAATGAGTTAATTATGAACGTAAGTAAAACTAAAGTCACGGTGTTTGAAAGAGAGAGCACGAAAACAGTGTGCAATACAGTTGTGAATGATGAATACTTGGAGCAGGTGGATGAGTTTGTGTATCTGGGTGATGTGTTTACGAGGGTTGTGAAGGCCGACAGAGATATTGAAAGAAGGGTAAATGCAGGAAACTCCATTAATGGAGGACCGAATGCTGTTGGCGCTAATAAAAAGAAGCGAAACTAGCAGTCCACAATGGAGTACTGGTACCTTCCCTGATGTATGGCAGTGAGGCATGGAACTGGCAGAGGAAGGATGAAAGTAGACAAAATGCTGTTGAAATGACGTGGCGTACACCGTACATGTGTTAAAACCATGTTTGATCGTGTGAGAAATGTGGCGATCCGCAAAGAATGCAAGGTTGATGTAAGCGTAATGAGTAAGATTAAAAAACGGATGCTCAGATTGATTGGGCATGTAGAGCGAATGAACAAAGAAAGGAATATTAGAAGAATATATGACGCAAGTGTAAATGGTAGAATAAGTCGCGGGAAGACATGGTACGATCAAGCGGATCAAATGAATCAGATACTTGAGTCGGGCCATGCCGGCCATGTCAAGAGTCAGGAAGAGTACGTATGAGATGATGTATTAATGTGAACTAGTTAAGAAATAAATAATATTAGCTGTTAAAATCCCACTCCGTAGGTTTTTACTGCTAGGCCGTGCGGGCGGCTTTTGGTTCGACTCCGCCCAGTTAGTTTTGGTGACCATTTTATAGATCCAGCCTACCAGTTATACCTAGGAGGGAGACGTCCCCGTCTGACCTGCTGACGGAAGTAGTGACATCTTGGGTAGAATTCTTGAATTTGAAACCGAATTATAACAGTAGCTTTGTGTGAAATTTCACGTACACTGATGTTATTTGTGGCGCGGCACTTATGGCGTGGCGTCCGACATTCACTCGTAGCTGGGTTCTGAAATTCAATCACGCAGACGCTACGGTATTAATACTGCTCGATGAGACAAATAATACATTTGCCAATACCGAGTTGTTTGGCGGTCCATCCTCTCTGCCTAACCCTGCGGAGAAACGGCGTAATAGTTAGTTGGATAATCAATGCTCAGAATACCCGACATTCCTTAAAAAAATCTTAGAATTTCCCGCGATTTGGGGAATTTCCCAGGAGTTAGCAGCCCTGTGTGTCAGATCACAGATGATATCGATGATATATGATTGGTTTATTTATGGATTAGTAGTGTTCAATATCGGTACTTTTACTACCCGTCGGTATCCGTTACTTTCACAAAAAGTAATCGTTACTATGTAATCGTTACTGATTACTTTGATTACTTTCGGGTAGTAACTACTGCAAGTATCAAATCGTTACTGAATGCTTTGATTACTTTCGGGTAGTACCGACTACTAGTATCAATTTGTTACTGAATGCTTTGATTACATTTGACTACTTTCGGTTCCGGATACCGCCGGATAGATACAAATCGTTACATTTTGACGTTTGTGTATTTCGTTAGCACGGATAGCGTGTACTTTGGTTATGAATTATTAGGATTCTACGTTAGTTATTTATAGGTACTTCGAATATTTTGAAGATTTTGTGTGTTTAGATTTTTTTACATTATCTTTATCTTTAATAGTAAATTACATAATATTAACACACTGGATTGACGTGTCATTTTCCTTTGAAATTCGAAACGTAATTTTACATGCGTGTTTTGATTTTTGTTTTTCTAGCTTTGAGATAAGTTAATAAAACACTATTATAGGCTGGTGGTAATTTTTTATACATTTTATTTATTATTTATTTAATCTCACATAATGTCATATTATACCTGTGATGATAGATGTTATAGGCGGGCTTATTACTTGGCGGAAATTTCTACAAACCAAATTCATCTTTATAATCATAAAATTAAAAATTAAGCGCATATTGTATTATTATTTTTTTTATAAACTCCACAGAAATTTAAATCTTATAATGTGTGATAGAATAAAAGAGGTGTTAAAATTATTACTTTGAAAACTTTTTATAGTCGTAATAATATCTAATAATCATATTTTTTACACCGTTCGAAAATTGTAGTAGATACCTACCGTCAAAAAACTTGCATACTTAGTACAAATTGGTAGCAATATAAATATATCAGATAGCAAGGTGCACAAACATAAATATCAACTGAAAGCGTTTTTTTCCCGATGTAAACAGTATTTTTTGTCTCTGGCAATACCGTACTTAAACGTCGCTGGTGTGAAGCGCCCCAGCGGCACAAATAGGAACGACCAAATAATCGGTACAAAGTGTGGTTTATTTATGAACAGCTGGTATAGCGTGGAGCGCCTCTTGCGGCACAAATAACAACCAAGTAATCGGTACTGAAGTATCCGCATCGAAAGTAATCATTTCAAAGTATCAATGAAAGTAATCATATCAAAAGTAACGGATACTCTTCGTTTTTAGTAGTCGGTACTTTGATTACTTGGTGAGTACCGATTACTTCAGTACCGAATGATTACTTTTCATGCATCTCTATTATGGATGATATCCTGTCAGTCAGTGTCAACTTCAACTTCGTGGTTAAAAACTTGTTATTTTCAAACGTGAAACGTTAGAGTAGTTTATTTAAGCGTCACAGTTATAGTTAATAAGTTAATGGCTTGAGGGTATTTTGATATAATATTAAAATGAGTTCCTTAGAGAGCCATAAGCCGTGTGAAATTAATAGCGTTGAAAATATTACCAAACCAAAGAAAATACATAAATTTGAAAATAATATCAAACATCCAAGAAAACTTAATTGTGATGTATCCAGATGGAAATCTTCAAAGAAAAACAAAAACTGTGAAGACCCAAATTATTTGTCAACATTTTTATTTTTTGTGTTCATGTGCTCAATGATTATCGCGATTATTCTTTTTTCCAACTACAATTTGATGTGTTCGAATTCAATCAACACAGAGAGTGTTATACAAAAATTAAGATTCCACCTGTACGGGCAAACTGGAGCAATTGATAGCCTCAAAACTGCATTCTTATCCAGTGAACTCATTAAAATAATTCCTTTTGTGGGAGGGACCGGACAAGGGAAGACTTATGCATCACAAATAATTGCAGAAGAACTCAGCGAGGGCAGTGTGCTCTTTCTGCTGAAACAATCCTTAGACCAGAAGAATGCTTTCAATATTATTAGTAAAAAAATTAGTCAATGTCAATACACTTTGATAATTATAGACGATTTAAAAATTGATGATGCAGTTAAATCTACGAACTTTGTGTCAAAAATCCTGACTGATAATATCATAAGAACCAAATTAGACATTATTTTAATCTTCAATACAGAAACAGTGAGTTCTGACTTAGAAAATATCCAAATTAACTCAACATTTTACAGTATTATTCATTCCCATCTGAATCATTTAGGAAGACCTATTTTTATGACTGAATTTAAAGCGATGGAGAATAAATACACAAGGATGTGCGCCAGAGATGCCTTAGCTAAATATTACATCGAGCCATCGGAAGAAAATGTAGACAGGCTGATGGAGATGGTGCAAGTGCGAGCTAATGTGGAGGGGTGCAAAGGCTTCTTTTCCAAAGCACCCCTTTTGTATAAAAGTGAATTTGAATAAACAATCAATCCTTCAACAGTGAGCAAACTGCTTGAGTTACATCCTGAAGAACAATCATTTCAATTGTTATTTTTTTATCTAATTTTATTATTGTGAAAATATTATTCGATGACTGCAATTTTATGACAAAAATGTTCCTAATTATACAATTTAATCAACAAGAAATGTATTACTTTGATTGGCATAAACCCACAATTAATGAATATGCTGAGCATGTTTGTAATCATCACACGTGTTTTACCCGAGTCATAGAGAGAAAGTTATTGTTCTTGACAGGAGTTAAAAACAAAAACTTTGTTGCATTCACTAGTATATTTGCGGCATGTTCCAGAGTGGAAGATACTCTCAGTATCGTCCTGGTGTAAGACCACCATTCAGAATTGAAATGTTGCTTGAAATGGCATTAGCCGTGTTTGGTGACTAGATCTGAATAGCCAGGTACTTCCCCACCCCAACACCTTCATTATACCCCAATTGGGGATGCCATAGTCTCACTGGCTCCAGACGGGAGCAGCTGAGACTCTTGAAAGGTATTAATAATAAAAAAATACAAACGTAAACTGGGCAGATATCAAGGTTTGTAGAAAATACCTTTAACAAAGTTAGCTCATTGAGGGGGTAGAGGGGTGATTGGCTAAAAATCCATGGAAGTCCATTTTTCACTGGGAGATTTGAATTAACTGCAATACAAGTGGTAGTGTTTTACTTCAAGCTACTTCACGCGTTCGAAAATTCGAAAGCGGCTTGACAAGTTTTTTTTCCAAAAAGGCCCACATGAGCTAACCTTGTTAGATGCGTGAACTCACTCTTAATGAATGGCAAAAACGTTGGGATAGATCGAATACGGGCAGATGGACTTTCTCCTTCTTCCCGTCAGTTAAAGCCAGAATGGAAGGGGCGGCGTTCATCAAATTGGATCATCACTTAACACAAATACTTTCAGGTCATGGTGAATTCAGGGGAAGACTGCACAGCCTGACCCTGTCTCCCCATCCAAACTGTGCGTGTGGTGACACAAACCAAACAGCCGAGCACATTCTGTGGCACTGTGAGATTTTGACGGACGCAAGGGGACGAAATGTTGGAAGGTCTGAAAGTAACTACGAGACCAGCATGGAATGCGGATCTCGTGTCGAACAAGGAGAATCTTGAATGCCTGAGGAAATTTACAAGGATTTGGGTTGAGAGATGGCCTGAACTTGAGTCGATGATTAAATTTAACTTCATTATGTGTTTAGGATCCAGGTGTAATTGCTCCTGGCATCCACGGTCACCCTTTTACAATATTTATACTACTACTACTGCCCGGATATTACACTTTCTTATTTCACACTGAAACTGTTTACTCATATATCATGTTTTGTATTAATATATATATGTTTTCTTAGGTACCATCTTCAACAACCTCTTTAACATCTAAAACTTGTTTTAGTACTTTGTTTTTTTTTCCTTTTTGTTTAACTTGATATTATCAATAACCTTAGGGAACGTACCCATACTACGTGACACTTTTAGGGGGGGGGGGGGTCTTCAAAATGTCACGCTCCATACAAATGAGCGGCGGGTTGCTTAGGATTTTGGTCACCGGGGGGGGGGGGGGGGGGGTTAAAAATTGCAAAAAGTTGGTCACGTAGTATGGGTACGTTCCCTTACGCGTATCCTAACTATACTTGCATTTTTGAAGCACTCTTTTTCTAAATCTAAGATTAACAAGTTTTTCTTGTCTGGACTTGTATCATTAAGGAGCCGGAACTGAACTACCATCTCATTTTTGTATTGTCCTACAAAAATGAGATGGTAGTCCCAACAAGGGGGTGGACTAGATCTATGTCCGTGCAACAATCGAGAAGATGACTCCCAAGGTAGCCGCTGCGTAACCCACCCGCGCCTCCCCCCTCGCCATGAGCGAGCCAGAAGACCAACCGTAGCGGACCGGTGCCCTTCCGCCCTGCTTCCGGTGACCCGATGCTCTCTTTTATCCCTAGTGTCTTCAGGTCTTTCCGCCCTTAATCCCAACTTTCTTCGAGGGTCTACCGGGAAGCCTGCTTAGGGGCGCGGACACCGAGTCTCGCTTGCGACTGGACTGATGGCTCCGCTTATCCTCGACGGGACTGCCGGATGACTGTAGCTCAGCTGCTTTGGTTAAGTCAAACAATCACATCATAATATGTATTTTTTTTATTCTATTAATTTTTCTCCCTACATATTAACAAACTTTTATTTCAGCTACATCAGGTGGCGGAGATAAGACGTTATACTGTGAAATAAATAACTAACAACATGTACGCACTCGCATACTGCCTGCTAACAATGTATGCCCGGACATTGGGGGTCTAGAGTCATTTTAAATAAAAAGTAGCTTCTTTATAAATAAAAAAATTAGAGTCCTGACGAGTACGGTGAAGGAGGAAACCATCTGTTTCCTTAGAACGCCGTGGGAAAGTGGTGGGCAACCTCCAATAACACTGTATTATACCATCGGAAAAGGACTGTTATGTTTTAAGGGTGAGGACACAAGCAGAGAAAAGGAAGTAGACCAAAAGAATTTATTACAGAGAATTTCATTACATATTTATGTATTATAATCGGAAGTAGAGAAATGCTGACAATGGATTCCAAGTAAGATTTCTACAAACAAGAAGACTATACTTCTGGCGTGAGCTTAATTCTAGTAAACAGTCTCCACTAAAGTGAAAGACCAATCAAAACACAAACGTAATAAATTATATAACAAAGCAACAATACAAACAAAATATAAATTATAATATAATGTAATAAATAACAATATTGCAATTCAGTTGGCATTCATATGTTTTTTTTTTCAATTAAACCCCTAATTTAACAAGACAAATGCATCAAACTTTGTTTGAAAAAGAAATGCATATATTTTTAACCTACAATAAATCCTTAAATAACAAATCATGCTCCAATAAATAATTTCACACAAAATTAACTGCATTATACCGATATATTTTTAACTGTGGACCAAACTTTAGGCCTAAGGGCGAGGAATCTTAAATAACCCGGTTGGTTGGTTGGTTTTGTTTGTTTGTTTGTTTGTTTGTTTGTTTGTCTGTTTGTTTGTTGGTTTGCTTGTTTACATTTGATAAAAGCCTTAGTTGATGACGTGCCGAGCTATCGGCAACGGCTACCTGACCACCATAGCTCCTAGCTATACCTGCAGCTACGTGCGGCCACTGCAACGGCCGCCGCAGCGCACTTCACACTCTAGTGTAGAGCTACAACTCTTGAACCCTGCAGTCACCAGCACTCATCATTACATTACATTAAGATTAGGTAAAGATCTGAAAAATACAAAAAAAGGATTAATACTTAGATCCTAAACCACTTCTGTAGTCGTATTAATAAGACTAGACTGTTTTAAGACAACCCATACAGCTATTGGCACTAACATCTGAATGGCACAGGATCATTTCATGTTTCCTTTCAATCAATACAATACATATACAAGTTTAGTAATACATACTCTCCATACATATCTCATTTGGCAATATGATGTATTGGGTACAGATACGGGTTGGGTATCTCCACCTACACATCGTGAGAACATAATATTGTGTTCTTAAATAATTGTCTTTTGAAGTGAGATAGTGGTTCACAATTCTTTAAAATATAAGTTAGTTCCGTGACGGGTACAATAGCCTTTACCTTAGCTGAGCTTTTTAGTCAATAAGAATATAAATAAATAACTATCAATAATTAATCCACAAACTTACATTAAAAATACTTAAGATCATAAAATGGCAAGTGATAAAAATCATTTTTGTAATAGCAAAAATGAACATATATAAAAAAAAATGTTATGAATACTGCAATACATTTTATTTTGTCAATTAAAATTATTATTAATGTCAATTAACATTTGTGACCAACATAAAACTATTTGTATTACTGCGGTTAAACATTACATGTTATTAATCTGTTGCTTTGTAAAGAAAACTTAATTTGTATGATGACTTTTCAGATATTACTAAAGATAACATTGTAAAGGTTAGAAAGTTAATATTTTCAATGTAGTGATGTTAATATTGGTTTCACTGTGATAAGGATGTGAACATAATTAACTATCAGGAGATACTGGAAGTGTGCAAAGGCGGTCTTTTGGCTGCAATTAATTGTTTGCATTGACGTAGAGCTTCTGGGTAGCACATACAGTATAGAAGCGAGCTAACACTTACTACTGATATCAGTGTAATTTTGCTACAAAGCTATCGCAGTTTGCAACTCCCTTTGAAACATGAATATGGTTGCAACCAACAATAATACAAATAATATAAACAAATAAAGCTAAATAAAATACGTACAAATGAAAATCGAATAATGTATGTGTAAGATCATTTTCCTTAAACTAAATCAATACTACAAAATGATAGTCTACATATAGATTTGATCAAAGTAAAATACTGTTTAACAGGAGTTTAGTACTCGCCGTAATGGTATAAGTAGTTATAGTGCCAATAACTGCATTTTATCACTGGTTAATTACATAATATATATTCTTACTTTCTATTTATTTAATAACAATCCACAGAGTAAAACATGATTAAGAACACCTTGTGTACAATTTAAGCACGACAAAAAACATTTATAGATAACATGTAAAGAGAGACAAATCTTCGAATAAAGAATGTGCTAAAAGTATTCTATCTAAAGAAAGGTAAATTGTATGCACGGGAAAGAAAGGATTGTTTGTTGTGTTCACGTTGAGCTTGACAGTATGGAGTACATAGTACACACAGAGTACAGTACAGAATTACAGTACAGAAGTACATAGTATAGAATAACAGTACACATTACAAAGTACAAGTACACGGAATCAGGCCAGCTGGTCCTAGGCCCAATTGAGATTATTAGAGTGAGTTTGGGTCTGACATTCGTTGACCTTTATTCGATTATTTATAGAGAGGGTAGATAGATAGATACAGCTTCAATACAATACCAAACACATCATTACAAAATGGAGATTGATATAAACATTTAAGCGTCAGAATAGCTAGATAAAAATTAGAAAATCACCTTAAGTTAGTGTACAAAGCGTAATCCCATAAAGGCAAAACGACTGATCTACTGTCTAGTTATGGGCTGTTTTACAAACAATATTGGACTTATATGAATAAAACAGTGTATTCTTAGACAACAAGTATAAATCAGTACTGAGTTCTGTCAATTGGATTTATTCAATACAATACAATCATTATAAAGCACTTCATATTACGAAGCTAGCAGCGAGTCCATACGATTAGCATGTAGTCTATGTCAAAAATAGATTTGTAATTGAAAAGTAACTATGTATACAGTACAGTTAAGTGCAAATGTAGTTATTCTAAGCTGTAATGGTTTCCAAGCGATCTAGCATACGGACAGTAACAGTTAGTTTCAGTTACAGCTTCAGTTTCAGTTCTGTATTCTGTATGAGGTGACGCTGGTGGGTGAGAGCAGTATGTATCAATATGTTATGTGTTTTAACCTAAGTCATGGGTGAAGGATGGACGCCACCATAGAGAACAGTTGGAGATCTGCATTACATTGATAAGATATATTCATAACTCGAAGATCATCGAAAGCGGCGCAGAGCCGCGAGTTCGTTATATAAAAGGAGTTTATAAATAAGTTTGAGCACGCTAAAGCCGAAAGGTGCATTTGATTTGAGTGCAAAATATGTAAATTTAATTAAAAGTTATCAGGATCAGTTCACCGTTCGGTCCTGTAATGAATAACGCTAAGTTTCCCATGAAGGCTTTCGACACATCTATCGAATGATATGATTTCACACCAGACGACATTTCTACCGTATCGGAAAACTCTACACAAATGCGGGTGTGTGTCGACTAACACGGAAACCTTTCATACGATGCTGAGGGAGAGAGTCTGAAGTCAGGAGTTAGGAGCGGTGGAAGTGGACCGAAGTCCACTTGGCCTGGCGCTTGTGCCACACGCGCGTCTCCTGGTGCTGTGTCGTGTGTGGGTGACCGTGCTCGTCCAGGAACTGAGTCAGGCGCACGTAGGCGATGCACGCCGCCTCCTCACCCAGCAGGTGCACGTGCGGGTTCAGGATGGTGGTGTTCATGGGCTTGCTGCTCTTGCCCGGCACGTTCTCCAGGTAGAACTTGTGGAAGTCCATGCCCTCCACCAGGTTGCCCAGGGCCTCGGGCTCAAACGCCGTGATGTGGGGATCGCAGATCTTTGCGTACGTTTCAAAATCCCCATTGTTGATTGCGTCTATGAGCTGTTCAGTTATCTTGATGATCTCTTGTCTCCTGGCAGACTGTACGGATTGCCCTTCAGCGGAGCGAGTATTATTCTTGCCGAAAGAATCTGCCTTGCTCAGGCCGGCTTCTTCGTCGTGCTCTGATTTGGAGATGACGGTGCACGATCGATCTACACCCGCTTTCTTCTCCTTCTCTACGTCGTCATCTTCCAAGGTGGTGCTGCTGCTGTCGGTAGACTCCTTCACCTGAGATCCGTCTCCCTTCTTGGTGATCATGGAGCGACCTGAGAAGTTCCTCGTGGCCAACATGGTGGTCAGAATAGCTCCCTTCAGCTTACGGCGAGCATTGAACTTCTTGAGGCAGTCCACGGTCTCTTGACGGTGCATGACTGAGGCGACCCTCTCGCGGTGGCAGATCCAAGGGTGCTTGAGAGCTTCGGAAGCGGTGATTCGCTTGCTAGGGTTTACCGTCAACATTTGGTTGATAAGGCTTTTGGCTTCTGGCGTGACGGTGTCCCACTCGGGGGAAGGATAATCGTAGGCCCCGGCTTTGATCTGATTGTACAGACGGTGCTGCTCCTCGTCCCAGAAGGGAGGGTACCCCACCAGCAGGATATAGAGGATGACTCCGCAAGCCCAGATGTCCACAGACTTGCCATAGGGCTCCTTCTTCAGCACTTCGGGGGAAAGATACCCGGGAGTGCCGGCAAACCCGAACCATGCCTGTTGATCTCCCTGGACTTCGATGGCCAGTCCAAAGTCAGCCAGCTTCACTGCCGCTCCTTTAGCTTTGCTAGCCAGCAGCAGGTTCTCGGGCTTCAGATCTCGGTGAACGACTCCGTAATGATGGCAGTGGTGGACAGATTCCAAGATCTGTTGAATGCAGTGAGAAGCGTCGGATTCAGAGTAAAATTCTCTGGCAACGATGTCTTCAAATAATTCTCCACCGGTTACTAAGTCGAAAACCAAATAATGGTAATGCTCTTCCTGAATAGAGTCGTGCAATCGGACGATATTGGGGTGTTGCAGCTTGCGACATATTCTCGCCTCCCGCTCCAATTTGGCAAAGTCCCGCTGAGATAATTTCCTGGTATTGATTATCTTGGCTGCAAACTCTAGTCCCGTGGCCTTCTGGACGCTTCTTCTCACCACGGAGAAGGCGCCCTTCCCCAGTTCTTCCTTTAACTCGTAGTTATCGGAGAACCTCGTGCATGGGGTCACCATGTTGCAAATATTCTCGGAGCTCAGTTTTAGTTTGTTATTAACCAGCCAACTAAGGGAGGTTACAGTAATAGGGAATAAATGTATATACTCTGAATTTTAATCAAAGTAGGAACCACTCCCTGACGACTGCTACTAACCAAAATCCAAAATCTAAAACAAAAGAAAATAAGCCATTAGTATTAATATTTCATTCGCAATAGTTATAGAAGAAGGTACATATTACAGTCTTAACATCCTATAGTCTAATAGTACTAACATATTGATTGCTCCATGGATGAAGCCGGTAGTAAAACCAGTTCTACACAAAACTTATAAAAAAGCAGATTTATGAATGCAATAAAGAGTACACAAGTCATGAATAATTCATTCAAAGGCAAATATAAACAGACACTGATTATAATAATAATACTAGACAAGTCTGTCAAATTGCCAAGCAACAAAGCTGGACAACCAATAGCAAATTTCTAAATTTTAATAAAAAGATCTTTCAAAATTCATAAATTAGTACGATTAAATAGAAAGTGAATTTGTTACCAAACGAATAAATCCATTTACAATTTTTATGTGTGCATGTGGTTTACTTTTTGACGGCCATTATTAAAATTGACAATTATTATTCTAAGGCCCTCCGTTCATAGAGATACTTACAATCTACGTAATTGTGACGAAACCACAAGTACCCTGCTGATATACCACTTTTTAATGCTAGTCTCCGTACACGGCGCTATCCGAAATGTACTGAACTTGGTCATTTTTCACGTGCAGCCGTGGAGTGAACACGCTGTCATGCAATGTCATATGACTTTTTTTCCAACATCAATCCATGCCTTCTCCACTAAATCGTTTCTTACGTATTCTGGTAAAGTATAGTTATGTAAACATGCATTTTTTCCACTTCCAGAACAAATCTAACATTACTTTCATTTTTTTTTTTTTATTGTTGATACAGTATTATTTTACAAATTTTTATAGTACAAACCAGTAATGTTGGCCTCACTGGGTTGTTTACCCGTGCTGAGGCCCCCATTTTATAATATAATACTTTATACATTATAGTTTGAAAAAAAAAGAAATATACAAAGTTGGTGACAAAACAAACAAAAAAATCATTTAAAATAAAGATAATTTTAAACTAAAAATAGAGATCAAAAATTAAAATTATTTTAAATTAATAAACTAAAAAAATAAAGTAATTAAATGAAAATCGGCGTATATTATGATTTATGTGTTTGTGAGTGTTACGTGTTTTATATTGGTTTTGTGTGTTGGGAGTATACGTTTTATTCTTTTATGTTATGAAATTTTGGTAAAATTGTCTATTTTGTTCTTTAACCCAATAGCTGCCCAAACAAAAACATTGTTTCACTACTGTACGCCAGCTATTTCAGTGATTTTTAACTTGTCATTTGAATTAATCTTTATAGCATTGTCCTTGCCCTTGAGGGCTTTGTTTATATTAGACACTCATAACTGATATCTATACTACATACATCATACAATATTTATCCTCAAATGTATCCCGTAATCTACTTTTGAGATGAATAATAAACCGGCAGATAATATTCGGAATCCACTAGCCGGCCATAGCGGTGACGCACTAACACAAATAAACAAGCTGATATATTATACACTTACGTCATAACATAATCATATCAATGGTGTTGGACAACGATACTTCAACTGTTTTTATATTTGACATAGCACTACATTATTTTGAATTTTATTAATGGGGTCGCGATTATTCCAGATGGAAAATCATTAAATTGATGGTTGATTGGATATGATTTTGGATTTTCACGGCCAAAATATTTTTGTTATTTGTTTTTGGGGTGTTATGCCGTGTTGCGCTACCTCCTCCTTTAGCCAACGTTTCGGACAGCGTTACAGTGTCCATCATCAGGGCAGATGTGTCGCACATTGGCTAACGGAGGAGGTAGCGCAACATGGCATAACACCCCAAAAACAAATAACAAAAATGATGGATGATTGGTTTAAAATTTCCGGAATTCACAGTCCAATTTCCTGACGAAGTTCTTTGGGTAACTTCATTCTCCATAGGCTCATCTTCATTGTCACTAAGTTGCGTTATAAAATCCAAGTCATCACTTTCCTCAATTTCAAAGTCAATATCGAGGACGAATCCTCTTATCTCTTCTTCACTGAGATCGCGTCTTGACATATTTAGGGATATTAAAAATAAAGTTTCAAAAATGATTGTATAAAAGTTCACACGAACTGAAATATCAAACTAAATTAAAAAAAAAACACATTCTTAATTCTCAATTTGGGAATAAAAACTCAAGTCCACATTTCCGCCGAATATGAAAAAAACTTTTAGAACCACACCACAAAGAACGTAATAAGAACCACGTGACATCCACACACACGACGCTGCGATGGCGGGAGAATCAAACGACTGCGCCAAGAAATCTGTTGACCTTTTTTGGATGCTGCTTTTCGTAGTATAAACAATTTAAATTATCATATTTTACAAGAGATGTCGCTAAGAAACAGTTCGTAATATTTTACAAAATAATATTTAGCCCCATCTACCATTAGAACTTAGAAATATCATCCTCAAAACATTCATACTGGCGATTTACGTGGTACGGCGTAAATGGCAGTTGTGGCACGGATCATTCGTACGCCGATCCGCGTAAATGGCAGCGATTGGGTTAATCCATTTTTTTATTTTGTGTCTGAAATTATTTTTGTTTTCCTCAATTTTTGTTTCAAGTGAAAGACTGTTGAATGCTTTTATAGCTTGGTATTTATGGTGTCTTTTTCCAAAGGTAGTGTTTACCGTCGGAGTTTTTATGTTTTATTTATACGCTTGTCTAACTGGTCTATTAGTGATATTTGGGGTTTGTTGGAGTGTGTTTTTTTGGTCAAAAATGTAGTTCAGTAGTGTTTTTACATATAATTGGCGTATATCTAGTACGTCACAACTTTTATATATTTGATCTGTATCGGTTAGTCTATGTTTTTTAAGTATTAATTTTAAGATCGTTTTCTGTGCGATTTCTATTTGAGCGATAACTGCGTTTGTTGCTCCTCCCCAAGCAATTAATCCATATTCTATTATTGATTGACAAAGTGCGAAATATATTGTTTTCATTTGTTTTATTTTATATATGTTTCTTATGTTTAGGAAAATGTGTATTGTTCTGAGGAGTTTATTTGTGATTTGTTTAATATGATGTGTCCATCTAAGGTTATGGTCAATTACGATACCTAGATACTTTATTTGTTCCGTTTTTTCTAGAGGAGGGCAATCGCAGATGTTTGTGTTAATGCATTCGTGTATTTTTATGGTATTTGTATCGTTTTTTGGCTGTCCCGTGTTAGTTATACTGTACGTTGAGAATTTTGTTTTCGATATGTTTAGTGTAAGTGTGTTAGAGTCCAGCCATGTTTTCACTTGCGTGATTCCTAGATTTGCTTTGTTATATACATTTTTCCAATCCTTAGCTTTAAAGAGTAAAACTGTGTCGTCTGCGTAACTGATTATTTCACCGTCTATTTCCATGCTGCAAAGTTCATTTATATAAATGGTGAAAGAATGGGCCCTAGTATGCTTCCTTGTGGAACTCCGTATGTAATCGGGAGGTGTTTTGCTAGTATGGTTATTAATTTTGACTTGTTGTGTTCTGTCGCTCATATAACTTTTCAATAGTTGGAGTTCTTTATCTTTGATACCCATATTTTCTAATTTTTTAAAAAGTGTTTTGTGGCAGATTGAATCAAACGCTTTAGCTAAATCTAGATATATCGCTATGCATTTATACCCTTGATCTAAGTTGCTATGTATAGTATATAATCTATTGTACTTTCCAAAGCTTCTTTTGTGCTTCTTTTTTCTCTAAATCCATATTGTTTATCCGAGATTAATTTGTTTTCTTCCAGGTATTTTATAATTTGGATTTTTAATACTCTTTCGTAAATCTTTGATAGCGAGTTTAACAATGTGATTGGCCTATAGTTAGTTATTTCCATTTTGTCTCCGGATTTATAAATAGGTATCACCAGTCCTTTTTTAAGAAGGCGTGTGTTATGCTAAGGTTGATTAAGTGTGTTATAGGTTTTAATATTTCATTTTTTATTATTTTAATGCAATCCGTTGTTATCTCATCTAATCCAGGAGCAATCCGGTTTTTTAATGTGTTTATTATTTTGTCAATTTCCTTTTCCGAAGTTGTTTTTATTATAAATCTGTGTTGTGTCGGTTGAATATTGATGTTTGAAATGTTTGTTTGTGTTATTGTGTTTGTGCTATGTTTTTTACGGTTCGCTAAAACTTTCCCTATAGTTGCGAAGAAGTTATTGACATGGTTTGCCATAAATTCTGTATTTGTTTTGGCATCAATTTTGTTTGAGTTAATATTTAGATGTTCAATAGTATTTTTCTGTTTGTATTTTTGTGTGTATGTAACTTCTTTTAAAATTCTCCATATTTCCTTTGGGTTATTATTTTCTTTAAGTTTTTCTCTGTAGTATAACTCCTTAGCTACTTTAATAATTTTCGTGCAGATGTTTCTATATCTTTTATAGTAATTAAGTTGTTCCATGTCATACGGTGTGTGTTTCATGTTCCGACGCCATTTCTGTCAAACGTCAAATGAATAAGTATCAGACACAAATGATGCGAGCGTCGCGTGCGATCAGCACTGTCGGTATCGTGATACTGATTGGAAACCGACAGCCACCGCATAGCGCCGTGAACGGGCACCAGCAAAATCGTACGGGGGGTACGCGGATCGATATCTTGTAAGAATCTCCGTGAACGGAGGCACTAACATTCTGATAAACTAAACAATTTGTGTGAATTCAATTTATGTATTAAAAAAATGTTATGTAGCAATAATATGTAGCTTTTAATACAGATCAAACCTTCCAATGTGGCCAAACAGTTAGCATGTTAATTAGAGAAATGCTCCGCTATGTGTTTTTGTATTCTTTACAGACAAATTTTAACTCCTCAAGCCTCGACTGTATTTTGTCAAGAATTTCAAAATATTTCCATTTTGCAATGAAATCAAATAAACAAAATATTTCTTAATGTATCCGAAAACTAAAAACTGTTTTAGAAAGATGATAAAACACACTTTCAAATTTTATAATCAGAAATTAATGTATAATTTTTTAAATGTAAAAATTATGCATGCAAACATAAAAAAGTTTTAAAAATGGTTCACCTTACATTTTTTCTAACTAAAATTACTAATAATGACAACAAAAAAATAACATATCTAATTTATTAGGTAAATGTATTATAAACGTTAAAGTTAACTCACTTTTTGTTGTTTCATGTAAAATTAATAAAAAATTCAAGTTTCATTTATTTTTTCAAATTGCGTTAGGAAACTTTGAATTTATAAAGGTGAACAATTTATTTATTTTGTGATTAATATTTATATTTTAATACAAAGCGTGAAATTTTCTCTATCTAAAACCATTTAGATCATATTTCTAACCATGATAGTAAGAGAGGCGCAACAATTTCTAAGAGACCTGTACGGGTTGTTACGAAAACCGAACAAATGGACTTGATGGGTTAAAATAAACTTTTATATTACAATCTTTACACCTAAGTGTCTATTGTGTTTAAAATATAAATAGGATTATAACCTTTTGGTTGTAACAACTGTATGAGAGTTGTCAGGTTACCCCCAGTTACATACAACATAAAGGTTTAACATACATAGCACAGTAGTTATTATTTGAAAGTTTCCCCGAGCAATTATGACTGCAGTTTGAAAAGTATTCTACCCGGCACAGGAAACATTAATTGCAATTTTATTGCAGCAAACTTTAACACTAAGGGCGGGACTTTTACAGGTAAAGGAATGAAAGTTCAAGTAAAGTCAAGGTTTATTATACAACCCTACCCATACAGAAATCTACCCACAACTATATTCTAGTAAGACGACACAATACCCTAAAATAAAGTCAGAAACTTAACGACGTAAGTAAAGAAGGCGTGTACACAAATATGCGACGCGTGACCCCAGTGTGTTAGACGGACCGACTGTCGAATTTGTCCTAGCAAACACTCTAAAATAATGTGGGAATCTTAATGATGTAAGTGAAGAAAGCGTTTACACAAATACACGCGGGCGGCCCGGCATATTGGACAGGCCTACGGTCGAATTCACCCTAACAGGCCTGGAAATTTGATCTTTGAATTCTGATGAACATGTTACTAATATTTCAGTTGTTTCTAAATAAATCCCTCCGAAAGTTATTAATTCATCGTCCAGAAAAATAAAATCTAGTGCTTACTGCTAAATTTATAGTTGAAAATTAACTTTGAATATTTGATGAATTTTTTGAAACAGCCCATCCTAAATGTTTTGCGGTTTAGTGGAAATTTTCTCGAAATGGCTCTTAGAACTGAATAGCCTGACGCCATTTCCTTTCCCTACCACCCATAACATTCTCTGAATGTAAGAGCCAGCCAGCCATTTTATCAGACCATAAATAATTTAATTAATCAAATAACTTTAAAACAAAGGTGTATGGTTAAAAACAATGCTGTCATATATTACATATAGACTAGCCTTTGTCTCACAAACTCAAGATACCATGTGGCAGGTAAGAAACACTCTTTTGTTTTCAGTAAACTCTTAATTCAAAAGTTATTAGAGAGAACTTCAAAGAATGTGTGTGAATGAGTGACATAGACATAGGACCGGGCGGCGTTCATTTGCGCCGAATGCTATATTCTACATCACGGGTGTGACTGAGATGGCAAGATATGCTTACTCGCTTACACTAAGACGAATATAGAGTGCTATCTGAGACGACCTGCTGTCATAGGTTCTCCTTATACTTAATTATTTGCTATCTCACTTTCTCTTAATGATGCTAAAAATCTTCAGGAAACAATTTTAAACAAACATTTTTTATAATAATAAATAAATTGCATGTATTTAAGAATGAAATGTTATTCCTTGGCTTCTATTAGTATTTGCCGTGTAATGGAAACATTTTCTCATCACACATGAGGGCATTTCGGCACTTTTTTAATGCAATTTACTTACTGATAGGACACGATCTTACGCGTCGCTCGGCAGTCGAGTACTAATACTAGGAAATCGAAGACAAATACAATTGATTTCTTTGAATTAGGCAATTCACCCTAAAAAGAGTGCTTTGTGTTCAATTGCCTTGTTTTTGGCTTAACACCTTTGACATTTCCACCATGCGTCTATACCTATATTATATATAACGTCATTGACTAAAAATGTTTGATAATGTAGCTGCTAAGAACATCTAACCTTGGCAGAACCAAAAGGATACACATCAATTTAATTCATATTCCAAACACAATAATTATTAAGAGGACATAACCAGAGAAAACCAGAAATATGTCATTTTTAAATGAGATTTTAGATGTATTGACTCATGTTTCATATAAAAATGTAAAAAATATTATATAGTTACTAAATAATAAAAAAAAAAAAAAAAAAAATTTCCACAAAAAATTATAAATTGATTTCGTAAGATTGTTCATTTATCTAGCATTCGCATGTAATAAATTTTGAGAAAAAGTGTTTACTTTTAGTATAATAAGGTTATTCCACAGGTCGTTGGCAGATTTGTTAAATTTTAAAAAAAGATTTTGTATTAAACCACACCCATTTCAAATAATATAATCATGCAGTAAAATAAATCAATACATTATCTAGCAAACGCATGTTTTAGAATTTTAATTTTAGTTTCAATAAAATCATAAAAAAATGTGTACGTACACTTGTTTCTTGACAAAAATTGGTCCGTTTGTGTATTTATTTGCACACTTACAAACTAATATATCTCAGATTTTTTTACATACTTATTTTGCTAAGACGTTATTGACAAATAATAAATAATTTTGATCGAAAAATAATTTTAGTAAGTATTTAATATTAATTAATTTACAGCTTCGCATTCCAACATTTTTCTGATCCAAAGAAACACAAAATTCAGAGCTCATTTGGCCCGCAAACGTGGCCTAGACAAGTCGTGTCCGCGACGCTCTTGGTCGTCACATTTTGAAATGACAAATTAAAAACGAAACTTTAAAAGTAGATACGATTTCCTTGTTTCACGTTTGTAAAAATCTATAGGGTTGCCCGAATGCAAAATTTCATGTTCATTGAATATTTTTGTGCTAAATTTTTTATAATTGAAATTTTTTTATTGTAAATTATTGTTATGTGAATACCGCACAAGAGTTCCAACTGCTCAAAAAAAAAAATTTTTTTTAAATATTTTGTATTTTAAATTATGTATTGTTAAGTGAATACCGCACAAGAATACCAACTGCACAAAAAAAAAAAAAAAAAATATTTTTTATTGTAAATTACCGCACAAGCGTCCCAACTGCTCCGAAAAAAGTTTTTTTTTAAAATTATTTTATTGTTATGTGAATACCGCACAAGAGTCTCAACTGCTCAAAAAATTGTTTTTTTTTTTGCGTGAGTGAGCCATTCATATGTTGTGAATACCGCATAAGCGTCCCAACCGCTGTAAAATTTTTTTTTGAAGTAAAACTTCTTTAAGCACGCTCGACTTGGGGGGTAAGCTGGTGAATGCGTTACAAAAAATGGTGATTGTTATAAAAAGTGGTGATTGTTAGGAAAAGTGTGATATGAACGGTAATTGATTCGAACGGTGATCGCGAAATATCACCGGCGGGGGGTATAATGAGATATCACGTGTATTTATTTTTCGTGATAATATTCTGAAAATTTCAAAATACTTTGTACTAAAAAATACACATGATTTTGGGGAGGGGGGGGGGGGGGGGGTTAGTCTAAAACCTCACCACATATCACCATGGCGTGGGGGGTTAAAAAGTTGCTAAAAAACATCACATGATTAATGGACGACCCCTAAATAAATAAATTATATATGGCGGGCACCCGGGATGCGTTGCAAGGCCCCTGTAACCTCGTGTCAACTAAACTGTTATGGTTCCATCCCAAGTCCCGGGAAACTACATTATAATGCAAGAAACTACATTATAATGCTACACTATATAACTATATAACATTATATACAGCGGGTACCCGGCATGCGTTGCAAGGCCACATTAACCTCGGGGTCAATTAATGTGTTATGGTTCCATCCCAAGTCCCGGGAAACTACATTACAATGCATGAGCCTGCACTATATAACATTATATACAGCGGGTACCCGGCATGCGTTGCAAGGCCCCTGTAACCTCGGGGTCAACTGAACAGTTATGGTTCCATCTCAAGTCTGGGAAACTACATTATAATGCAAGCGCCTGCACTATATAACATTATGTGCAGCGGGTACCCGGCATGAGTTGCAAGGCCACTGAAACCTCGCGGTCAACTAAACTGTTATTGTTCCATCCTATGTTATAATGCAAGCGCCTGCGCTAAATGGGATGGGGATGGGGTTGCGGATGGGGTTGGGTTGGGGATGGGGTTGGGGATGGGGATGCGGATGGGGATGCGGATGGGATGGGGATGGGAAGGGGATGGGGATTGTTATGTTAATAGGCAGATTGTAAATAAAACAGTCTTTTCCGATCCGGCCTTCCACATAGTTTGGTGGGCAGACGCAACCGCCGCCAAGATCCTGACAAATCTCACCCCATGAACCCGGGCTCCCCTGCTAAGTCGCTTGGGGTGACCTATGGCGGAGGTGTTGGTAATCCAATACATGGTTCCCGGGGCGACGGTACCATACCCGCCTTCCAAATTACTGATACTAACTATTGACGGCCGGCGTGGTCAAGGGGTAAGGCTCTTGACTCGCAAACCGAAGGTCGTGGGATCGAATCCCGGCATGGGCAAATACATTTTATTTGACTAATTTGGGTTATTTCACAATTAATTCATTTAAAAATAATATATTTGCGTCACGTTCCAGAGTGGCAGATACTTTCAGTGTCACCCTGGGGTAAGACCACCACTCAGAATTGAAACGTTGCTAGAAATGGCTTTAGCCGTGTTTAGTGACCAGATCTCAATAGCCAGGTAATTCCTCGCCTTCCTCTTCCCCATCTCCTTCCCCTCCCCACCACCTTCAGCCTCTCAAAATACCCAATAGTCATGCCATAATCTCACTGGCTCTACTAGACGGGAGCACTTGGGTCTCTTGTGCGGTATTCACATAAATATTAAAAAAAATTGTGCACACGAATAAATATTTCAAAATGAGACATTTCTTACAAACCAACTGAATATTACTCGGTTAAAATACAATTAAAAACAAGCAAAAAAAAATATATAAAAATTGTTTTTCATGTTAGTATCTACTTTATACCTAAGTAATGTGTTTACGCATTTCACTTGCATCTATTTATGTTTACACACTTCGATAAACAAATTACAAATAACAACTTTTTCGGAAAAAAATCAGGAAGGGAGAATACGACATCTTTATCTGAACCATACCATAACTGAACCGAAACAAACTCCGCGTGACCTACTAGGTACGTGAAACACGGCTAGCAGCGAGATGACATTTAGTTTCAAAAACGTCAGCTCGCGATCGCTGATGTTTTATGAGAGCTACGGTCGAAATCGGAATCCTGATTTGCTGGTTAAACAGCCTTAACACTTCACTCTAATGTACCAAGTACAGTCATCTCTCAAATTTTCCTAAATGCGAAATGTTGGACCAAAATTGGGCACGCTCAGGAATAATTTAAAATTAATCAAGGTTACATAAATGGGTATGCATAAATCAAATTAAATCATATTTAAAAGTTATTAGACACTTCATTAATGTAACATATTAATACATTAGTTTCCTTTCAAAAGTGCCCGCAGAGAAGGCCTTACCACACCTATTTCTTCTTCTTGTCATATTTGATCATTCTTCGCTTACATCGATCAAAGATGATAAAAGGAGAAATATACAAAAAATTGCCTGATACGTTTTAAGATTTGCAGTGTCCATCATCAGGGCAGATCCAGTAGATGTATAATTTTTAGTGGTGAAATGTGTGCTTATTTACTTCGAAGCGATACCGTGTCGCCAGCTCCACTAACTTTCACCGGTACAAAATAACCGTGACAAGCAGTGGCATCACTGCCGCGGAACGACACCACTGCTTGTCACGGTTGATGGCCACTGCAATGTCCGAAATGTTGGCTAAAGAAGGAGGTAGCGCAACACGGCATAACACTCCAAAAACAAATAACGAAAAAAAAATTGCCTATTTAGGATTCATATTGATACATGCAAACAAAACAATATCATTATTACATTTGAATTTATAAATATATAGATTACCGTGTTTAGTAGCGTAGAGCCGATAACTTAAAAATTAAACAATGTTTCAAAATAAAATCAAACAAGATTAGTCAAAGATTATTAAAATTGCAATCACCAACATTTAAATGCTAACTATTTGGTTGTAAGAATAGGTTTTTCACGGATTTGTCGTGGTTAACCACAAGCGAGCTAATTGTCGATGTATGAATTAAACAAACAATAGGCCTTAGAAAAATTATGCACAATTAGTCAGACAATCTTAGCATTTCACTAATGGGGCAGTCAATTGGAACAACATTTGAAACAACATTCAACACCGAGTCACTAGAAGCTCAAATCTCACTACTCACAGTGTGGAGGCTTCAACATTACACTACCATATCACACAAGTACACAAGATTGAGTGGCAATCTATATATTGCACACCAATTTGAGGCAATTGTGGCAACTGATTTCTTTCTGCCTCTTGTAAATGCCGTCTTATGAAGCAATTAAACAAGGGGTGGCACAAATCAATTCATTTTTAATTTATGTATCAATTTTCTTTATGACAGTCGTAATGCTATTTTTGAAAGGTCTGTCAATCTTCACAATTGATTTTAGAACACTCTGGCATCAGCCATACCTACATCAACTTCATAAACACATGTGTCCATGTTCTGCCAGAAAATGTTAATTGTAAGAGGGAATACTTTCTGCCAGAACTTGGATGGTATTTTGCAATGTGATGACAATAATAGACTATCAAAGACCTGCAATAAGTTATTTTTAGTGCTAGTTTTTTCACTGAATGTGCCAATGTGTATGTTCAAACTATAAGTTTAATAATAAGAAAACCAATGTCAAGTATGTAGTTTTAATATTTAAAAAAAGGTTCTAAATGAATTAGATTAAAAATATTAAAGTTATGCAACGATTAAAAACAAGGCAGAGCAGAGGAGATTTCCAATCACTCTTGACTGGTTGAATATTAAAGAATATGCCTAAAATCATAGTATGACTAACACTAGAAATACCTTCCAAATAGATTTAAATGGAAACCAACAAGGGCGGATCCAGGATTTTTTTCTGGGGGGGGGGCACAAGGGGCAGACAAAAAATTAACAATTACTGTTAGGATTTTTTTTCTGGGGGGGGAACAAGGGGCGGACAGGCAAAAAATCAACAATTACTGTTAGGTTTTTTTCTGGGGGGGGGGGGCACAAGGGGCGGACGCGCAAAAAAATCAACAATTACTGTTATCTACAAGTTCAAGTATGTATAGGAAGGTTTATGAAAGTGTCAAAACAATCGAAAAATTAAATTTTTTAATTAAACGAAGACAATATAAGCGAAAGTCAGTCGAAAATCTGAAAACAGAAAAATCAGAAAAAGATATTGACACCGCTGGGACTTGACTCCTGGGTTCAAGTCCCAGCGGTGTCAATATCTTTTTCTGATTTTTCTGTTTTCAGATTTTCGACTGACTTTCGCTTATATTGTCTTTGTTTAATTAAAATATTACAATTTGAGGTTTTACTCATAAAGTTAAAATAAAAATAAAAAAAAAGAAAAATTAAATGTTTAAAAAAGACAGTTTTAGCTTCTAAGTATGTACTGTGATGGAATCTCCACAGTACACAAAAATACCGTCTGGGGGGGGGCACGTGCCCTCCCCCCCTAAATCTGCCCTTGGAAACCAATGTCGTCACTGTCTCTGTACCTTTTGGTTCTAGCCTATTTAGCATGAGCTCTGTCTCTCTCATACTTGCCTGCTACTGTACATCGCCATCCTATTTGAATTTCATAATGATTGTGAAACACAGTTTGTATATGAAATTTAAGCAAAGGATGGTCAAATTTTTAGAACACTAAATATTCTACGCCTAAAACGGTTGATGCCAGAAGACAAAACAGATAAAAAATGATTTTCAAAAACAAATGGTTCAGGACGTACTAAACTTACTCCAACGATTCCTAAGATTATTAGGAGTAAAAAATGTAAATGACATTTTGATCTCCGGTGACTTTTTTGGAGTTTTTATTTAAAATTTTATTTCTTCAAAACCAAATAAAAAAAACTTTCTTCCTCATATCATCACTAATCCCTCCACCCGACCCTTACTGTCCAATATCTACTTATTATTTATGTTTTGTTGAAAAAAAAAACAGCAAAAATGTTATCGGAAACCAAAATTTAATTTACATTTTTTACTCCAAATAATGTCAGGAATCACTGATTAAAGTAAGTCAAGTACGTCCCGTAACACCCTGTATATCATTAAACAGTTTAAGCCCACCAATCAGATCTAATAATCTTTGTGACAGAATACAATGGGTTTCAACAGAAAATTAATTTCGCATCAAAATACATAACAAATAGGTACTTTAAGACCTACAATCTGATTTAGTATCAAATACTATGTTTTCTTTTCGAATAAAATGTATGTTGCCTACAAATCTGAGCAAAATAGAATGATTTTTGTAGCTACCATAAATGAACTCGAGACCAACTGATTTAAAAGGGAGAACAAACGACAAGTTTGCAACAGATACTGCATTTAGTACAGAGAACTAGTAATTTATCATATTTATGTACCTGTAGTAAACCTGTCTCACAACACAACACTAATTAATATAACTGGTTTTCTCAACGTAATACACTTATTTTGATGGTAATGACTTTGGGAATTATTGTTCCTCACCAAATTAATTCAAGGTTCTTTTACATTGTAGATTTTTAAGAAATGGTTATCATAATTCGTTGGAAATATACAAATTTATAAATTTGCATCAAATTGAACACTTGTCCAAATACAGAAACGTTTCCCAGATAGTTGGGTTATTCTAATTCAGATTCTGACTTCATATCTGTATGATTATGTTCCGAGATTCCATATAAAACCATTTAGTGGGAAAACCACCAGCCAAAAACAAATAATGAATTGTGAAGGACTTAGTTACAGCATTTACATGGAGGGATTCCGTCCCTAAGGGGGGGATTCCATCCTGGAGTTGGCAAGGGAGAAAAGGGGGGGGGGGGGGGAAGTGGAAAATTTGAGAGAAATTTTTTTGGGAACTCTACTTACCATAACTAATTATTTGCATCACACTGATAAAAGATGTGGTGTAAATAATATAGTTGCACTTTCCAGGCATATAATCTACGAGTGCTATTCTCTCTTTTCTATTCTTTTTTTTTTCCTTCTCTCCTAAGCAATACTGAAGACGCCGATGAAGAGGGATATAACCCCTAGTTTTTTAATAACATTATTGTGGAATTTTGTACAATTTTTCTAAAATGTGTACTTTTGTTGCAGAATATGTTACAGAATAGCGATTGATGATAGCGATTGATGATTGACGAGTAAAGGATTGACAATGTCTAATCACATTTTGTGTTTTAATTGTTCATAAAAATTAAACACAGTTTGCATTTTTACTAAACAATGTGACGGTTGGGACATGGGACGCAAACCAGAAAAGCTGTCCCTTTTAAAATTTTGGTTACAGCCTACCCATGAATAACATAACATGATTGTTTTTAACGAGGCAACCGTGATGGCGGGCAACCGTCCCTTTTTCATTGCAGGGGTGTAACATACAAGTACCTATTTAATATAGAGAAGGTTTCTTCAACTATTTTCGTTAGCTTAATATTCTAATTTAGAAAAAGTTAAATGTGGTGCAATTATATTTTTAAAATTATAAAAAAATAAAATGTTTGGAAGCGTTTTACTTTCCATGTAATATGTTACTTAGATTTTAATTTTTCTGCTACCGGTTTCGACACATCCGTGTCATTCACTAGCAAACTTAAAATTTTATACAAGTACAGAAATGATTAGATTTAATTAGGTGGGGGTAATGGGAAGGGTGATTTTGGGGGAGGGAAAGAACGGTGGGAGGAGTCAACATTCCATGGGAACATTGTTAATAATGGTGCGCTTTAGAAACTTTAGAAATAAACCAAAAAATTAAATAAACAAAAGAAAAATAACTAAAACATCTGAATTCTAATCTTTTACAGTAAGCTAAATCGTTTGCTGTACAGAAATATGTGATAAAAACCCTTTTTATAGATGATTAGCTTTTACCCAAGGCTTCGCTCGCATGGTATTATGGAGAAATTACCATGCAAAGATTTTCTCACAGGAATGAAATGTTTTTCCGGGATGAAAAGTGGCTTATGTCACTTCCCAATCCCCAACAATCCCCTCACAAAAAATCCATCGATCGGTCGTTCCATTGCAATGTGAAAGAATAACAAACAAACGCACTTTCTTAAGGACTCTTGGGATAATAAACACTTTCAAGTAAAACCATTTTTCTAAAACCCCGGAATCCAACAGATGGATTACAGATAAAAGAAAGAAAAAACTATTACAATAAGAATGTGAAAAAGGTTTAATATTTACTTTCACTACAGGGATTCAAATTGAAATATGTAATTATTAATTCAGCGTGTTTTCTGATGGGGCTATCCTCCTATGTCCGATTGCAGCATGATTGTGAAGTATTGATTGTCAGTTACTAGTGCAGTTGCATTCTGAATATTGAATGACATTTGTATTTAGTTTGAGTAATGAATGAACTGACATGGCTGAGACAAATTTATAATGAACACGTCAAATAAATTGCAATTGCTTGTTCAAATTATCAATAATACATACATATTACGATTCACATCATATTTAAATGAATGTCTTAATTTTAAAGAAAAACTTCAAATGATTACTATATTTTTTTATGCAAAGCATTAAATCATTGCTATTGAAAAAAAAATTATAATACATAGTCTTAGTCTTATTCACCACAACCTTTGTCAGGAAAATTATAATACATAGTCTTAGTCTTATTCACCACAACCTTTGTCAGGAAAATTATAATACATAGTCTTAGTCTTATTCACCACAACCTTTGTCAGGAAAATTATAATACATAGTCTTAGTCTTATTCACCACAACCTTTGTCAGGAAAATTATAATACATAGTCTTAGTCTTATTCACCACAACCTTTGTCAGGAAAATTATAATACATAGTCTTAGTCTTATTCACCACAACCTTTGGCAGGAAAATTATAATACATAGTCTTAGTCTTATTCACCACAACCTTTGTCAGGAAAATTATAATACATAGTCTTAGTCTTATTCACCACAACCTTTGTCAGGTAAATTATAATACATAGTCTTAGTCTTATTCACCACAACCTTTGTCAGGAAAATTATAATACATAGTCTTAGTCTTATTCACCACAACCTTTGTCAGGAAAATTATAATACATAGTCTTAGTCTTATTCACCACAACCTTTGTCAGGAAAATTATAATACATAGTCTTAGTCTTATTCACCACAACCTTTGTCAGGAAAATTATAATACATAGTCTTAGTCTTATTCACCACAACCTTTGTCAGGAAAATTATAATACATAGTCTTAGTCTTATTCACCACAACCTTTGTCAGGAAAATTATAATACATAGTCTTAGTCTTATTCACCACAACCTTTGTCAGGAAAACGACGAAGAATAATATTTTTAAATGATTATTGTAACGGGATACCACGACGGAAGAGTTGTAATGGGATACCACAACGAAGGGGGCGTAATATAGGGAAAATATTTTTGTGGCAGTCGCATATGCCGCAGTCGTTTTGTGCATGTGTGGCGTCACAAAGCTGATGACCCCCCCATACCCTTTGTCACACTCCTCTCATCCCCCCCCAAGGTGTGACGTAATTTATGGATGGCCCCTTATGCCATTTTAGTACTGTACTTCCATGTTATCAGGGTCTATCCAAACATACAAAGCATTTACAAATTGTAGTATCGAGTAATAATTAGCCAGAGGCAATTAATTAAATTATAATATTTTGTCAGAGGTTCAAAATATTTCCATTTTGCAATAAAATCCAAATAACTGGAATATTTCTGAATGACACGTTTTTCAGATTTTCACGGCCAAAAGTATTTTCATTATATCTGGTAGATCTGCCCTGCAACACTGCCCGAAGCGTTAGCTAAAGAAGGAGGTAACGCAACACGGCATAACACCCCAAAAACAAATAACGAAAATATTTCTGAATTATCCGAAAACTAAAAACTGTTTTGAAAAGGTGATGAAATATGCCTTCAACTAAAATTACTGATAAGGAAAAAAATAAAAACACATACATAATTTATTTGGCAAATGTATTATAAACGTAATCGTTAACTAACTTTTTTTGTCGTTTCATGAAAAAATAATTAATAAAAAATCTCAAAGTTTCATAATCTTGGAATTCTTAGCGGTTGGAAACATTGGATTCATAAATTATTTTGCAGTTAACTTTTAGATTTGTAACACTGTTTAGATCATATTTCTAACCATGACACAACGATTTCTATGAGACCTGTATGAGTTGTTCTGAAAACTGAACAAATGAGGCCCCTAGAAACAAAGACGGAAGTGTCCACCACACGTCAAAAATGAGTTGAATATGCAGTTTCATAGAGAAAACTTCATTCTTTCTCCATAATATATCTGTTTGTAACATAAACGCCATTAAACCATAGTATTTTGGCTTTAAAGTTTTGTTGTTGTAACAAACACGGCAATGTCCACCTCCTTCCGAAACAAAAGCGGCAGTTTTTCAAATAGCCAATCAGGATGCTCTATTCATAATGGCCGCCATACTTTAAATCATACAAACTCCCGCAAAAGCGTCAATCAATCGTACACTGGTAAGTAATTTTTTGTGTTGTAATAACCATTTATTGTTAGTGGACGTTACATATTCCAAGAAGGGAAGCTTTCCCCGATATTTTGCCACCAGAATCAGCGAGGAAACGTGTCAAACAACCACACAAATCGAAGGCAAACATTACTAAGAAAAAAGGTAAATCGCCGTTATGTTGTAGGCAAATATCTAAATATGACATTTGAAGATTTATCTGAATTTGTTCACATTTTTTTTGTAAGGACATGGATCGAGTCAGCTAGGCCATGTATTTTGACAACTATACGTAAATAAATTATTTGATATAATATTTCAAATTAATAACAAGTGAATATTTTTTTATAATTATTTGTTATAGATTCATTCAAGGATCAGCAGAAATCTTGTCATTAATGATTTAGTTCATTTTTGTTTTATTTTATAATTTTGTTGAATTTTCATTATTTATGGATAAGCCGCCGCATTTTTATGCACAGATTATGGAAATTATACTTCATTTCAGCAATTATTACTAGAAACAACTACGAGTATTTACGAACACAAATTAGGTTCTTAGTTTAGGTAAATTAAGTAATTCATCCGTTTTAAGTTTGAAACGAAACTTCGCAAATGTCAAATCCACACAAAAAACATGGCCGTAATGGAGAAGTGATTTTTAAACTTTTAATGAAAATCGAATTTTAATGCATATTTTTCCGTCTATCCCGACTGAAACCGATGGTTCTTGTGGTAATTAAGTTTAAAAGTAGTTAACTTTTCAAATTTTATGCATATTTAAAGTGTAGCGGCATGCGGCGGCATGTGTAGCGGCATTACCAAATTTTCTATTTCATAGTGGATGTAATTTAATTATTTAAAAAAAATCTAACATTTTTTTCTCGGAATTTATGAATATTTCAAAATTTGATAAATTCATTAAGTGAACTAAGCTGTTCATATTATTTCCATTAATTTTTTTTATAAAAAAATCTTCTTTTAAATATTGTTTTCTTACATTGACTGCAACATCTTCGAAATTGTCTTCTAAATCAAAACCGGCAGTGTCCAACTGTTTGTGAAACAAAACAGCAAGTGTCCAAATGATTGAAACAAAAACGGAAGTGTCCATCAAAAAAATGCATTTTTTAAAGAAACTAGGGCATTTAGATACATAAATGATTTGAAATATTATTCTTAAACCGGTTTACTAACATAATATTAAATGTTCCTTCCATATTGATGAATAGCGGACTGATTAAACGTTTTTTTTAGTTTGCCAACAATTTAACAAAGTGGACACTTCCGTCTTTGTTTCTATGGGCCTCAAATGGATGTGATGGGTTAAATAATTATTGTTTATACTATTAATGCATTATGCCTTTTTAATACTGAATATACCTTATACCAATATACCTTTTTAATACTGAAACTCCATGTGTCAGGGTCTACCCAAACAGCGGCGGCCCTAGGGCGGTGCGAGCGGTGCGACCGCACAGGGCGCCGTCGTAAGGGGGCGCAGAAAACACCCGACCACTGATTGACTATCTATCGATCGTGCGCTTAAATCGTGTGGTCCGTGCGGAGAGCAAGCAGTGTTGCCAACGTAGGCGATTTTTCGCCATTTTGGCTACCGAGGATGAGAATCTGCGACGAAAAAATCTAAATGGTGACTGGTCGCCTATTAGGCTTCTTCAGAGACAAGTTATTTAAATCAGCCGAATCGCAAATAATTAAGAAAAAAAATACAATAATGCTGTCGCTGAAAGAATTTTCAGCGTAATGGGGACAATCATAACAATCATGGACTTAGCAAACGCATCGCAATTGCTGAAAAACTGCTCGAAATTTGTGAAGCAGTACCGGACTTATTCGTCGGTTCAAATAACAAATAAGAAAATATCTTCCCAGGCTGGGATAGATTCTGCGCTTAAGGGCCCGCTACCCGAATTACTACCGCTTTCTTACATATTTCCCCTAAACACGTTAAGTTTTAAAGCTCTTAAAAAATATATGTTATTCTTGAAGATATTATCTAGATATTGCTCGCGCCGAAACGCAAATTATATAAAATTCCCTCAATAGAAAAAAATCGCAATCGCAATCAAATGCTCCAAAAATTATTATAAACAAGTTTGTTTCAGTTATTTTACAAGTTATATGTATGAAAAAAATCACAGTGTTCCTTTAAATGCTGCTTAAGACAATGCCCGCAAAATTTTTGCTCTATTTTAAACGAGTCGTGTTTTATTAAACATTTTCGCAATTTTCGCATCGATTTTGTCGCTGTAAATGTTAGGGAACGTACCCATACTACGTGACCTGTTCGGGGGAGGGGGGTCTTCAAAATACCACGCTTGGTACAAATGAGCGGTGGATTGCTTAGGTTTTTTGTCACCGGGGGGGGAGGGGGGGTTAAAAATTGCAAAAAGTTGGTCACGTAGTATGGGGTACGTTCCCTTAGCGCTCGCCTCTAACATTCGTAATTTCGTATCTCTCCATATTCTTCTTTTCGGGCCCGATTGCGGAGCCTTAAGCCAGTCCGATCCCGAAGAAAGAATCGATTATTTGAATATTTAGATGCAGACAAGACACCAACAAATCCCGAAGAACTGTTTAAAATTGTCTTTTACCCTATACCTAATAGATACTCGTACAATTGAAAATGCATTGGTCACTCGGTTTGGACAATTATCTAAATTCAATGATACGTGGTCTTTTTGTATAACATCAAAATAAGTCCTGGTTTCGACAATTTCGAACTCGGTTTGGACAATTATCTAAATTCAATGATACATGGTCTTTTTTGTATAACATCAAAATAAGTCCTGATAAGTCTTCATTAGAAAAAGCCTGTGCAGATTTGCAAATCATTTTAACCGATGGGGAAAAATGAGTTGTCTCTAGTTTCGAATTGGTTGAAGAAGTTTTGAGCCTAAACCGATTAGTAAAATATCTTGACTCAGCAGAGCCACTACAAGTTCTTCAACTTATAAAAAAAAATGATTGGCAAGATATATTCCCGAATATGTGGACAGCGCTTCGGATTTTGCTGACCTTCCCTTTAACTGTTGCCAAAGGAGAACGAAGTTTTAGTAAATTAAAACGCACTTACATTCGGCTATGTGTCAAGAAAGACTATCAGATCTTGCAATTTTATCAATTGAGAATGATATTGCCCAATGGTTAAATTATTCTGATTTAATAAAAAAATTCGCAAGGGAAAAGCAAGAAAAGTTGTTCTAGTGTTTTTATTGATTTCGCAGATTTAATTAAATAAATGTAATCAAACATATATTTTTAAACAACTTCAGAAAGGAAGAGGTTCTCAATTCGACTATATATTTTTAAATGTTTGTTACCTCAGAACTTTCGACTGGGTAAACCGATATTGATGATTCTTTTTTTATTTGAAAGCCAGAGCTTCCCGTGTGGTTCCATTTCAATTTGGTTCAGTTTTGGCAATGGCATCCATGAGAAAACCACATAAGTCTTAAATTTGCATTAAGTATGTGCGCGACAAATGGACGAATAACTCAATATCACCCTAACCGATTTTGATGATTCTTTTTTTATTGGAAAGGATGTACTTCAAGAGTAGTTTGATGAGAGTTTGGTTAGGTTCTGATTATGGAATCCATGAAAAAGTAACGGAACTCTTCAATTCTTAGGAGCAAATTAACGATACTCGGCCTAATCTTTTATAGGCTATCCGGATCTTTGAGTCACCTACCGTAACGTCGTTATGGTCGAATAATGTCAGTTTCATATGAGCAGCACGTTTAGTAGGTCTACCCATATTCAGACAAATTAGTTGAAGTACTTCAGATTCACTAAAAATCAAAAAATAAACAAAAATTTTAACTGAACAAAAAAACGACTTCCAAAAATGCACTAAAAGTAAAAAAATAATTTCGTATTCTTCTACAACTTAATAATCAACTAACTTTTTCTACCCATCAATATATAGGAACGATTGTTATTTTTGGAATCGGTGTCAGCCAAGGTACCCGGCCCGGCGTGTTCACTTGACAGCTCCCCTCCCACCGTGGCCCCGCCTACATCTCACCTTCAACTATGTATGTAGTTACAAACCTAACTTGGCTGACACCGACTTCAAAAATACCAATCGTACCTACAGTTTAATGAGTAGAAAAAGTAAATTGATTATCAAGTTGTAGAAGAATACGAAATTATTTTTTACTTTTTAGTGCATTTTTTTAAGTCGTTTCAGGTTTTGTTAAAAATTTTGTTTTTTTGTTTTTTAAATATTATTTCTCATCTGTCGGTAGAAAGAGCTCTATTTTTTGTTGGGGGGGGGGGGGGGGGAGGTGGGGCGCCACCAAGAGATTTCGCACCACCTAATAATTTAGCTAGGGCCGCCCATGTACCCAAACATACACAGCATTTACAAATTGTAGAGTCGAGAAATAATTAATTCCACAGAATTAATTTTGAAGATACAAAATATTGAAAACTTCGATAAGTGCCAATCAAATTTTTTAAACCCTCAGATCTCGATATTTTGTCAGAGGATCAAAATATTTCTGCTTTACAATAAAATCCATATAAATGGTATATTTCTGAACCTATCCGAAAACTAAAAACTATTTTTGACAAGTGATAAAATATGCTTTCAAATTATATAAATCGAAATAAACACATCATTTTTGAAAAATAAAAATTAAATATATAAAAATTCTTTCAATTCAAAACTCTTTGTGCTGCATTTTAGTTCTTTTGTAGTATTTTTTTATATTTGAATACAAAGTGTGGTATTTTCTCTTTCTAACACCGTTTAAATCATATTTCTCACTACGATAGTAAGGGAGACACAACAAATTCTATGAGACATATAAGAGTTGTTCCGAAAACCGAACTTTGAATTAAATTGAAAAATATATGTCTCATTATTTTCCAAAATTAAATCATCATCAGGCTTTCGTCAGATACTTATCTGATGAAAGCATAATTCAAATAAAATAAATTATAGCAGACAAAAGTTGGCAACTCCATAAACATGCAATGGAGTACAGAAGAGTAAACAATTTTAAAAGTTGATATTATCTCTAAAGTCAGACTAACTAAAATTCCATTCATGCTATTTATGATGCTAAAATGATTGTTTTATGAAGATCGAAGAATCTACAAAACTTCTAGAAGAAGATATTTCATCATGGATATATTTAACCCCTCAGAAAATCGCCAATATGCACTTTTAATGTCTTTAACGAAGTGACATTTTACGAAAACTTTGTATTATTACCGCTTCACAAATAAAGCTCTATAAATGAAACATTTCTGAACGTAGCCAAATAGTAAAAACTGTTTTAGACAGGTTACAAAATAAGCTTACGAATTGTTATATTACAAATAAATATTAATATTTTTAAATATTAAAATTCAGAATGCAAACATTAAAAAAATGTGAAAATGACTCACGTGATGTTTTTATGTGAAAACGGTACTAAAATCACAGATTATGTAAACAACAATACTTATTCTATTGTATAAATGTGTAATAAACACTTTTTTATCATTTCATTTAAAAATATTTAATAAAAATTAACGTCGGGCGCCCGTAGGAAATTTGGCGGGATAAATTATGTGTCAGACTGCGCGTCTGACAGAATGTTCTTTTTATGTTTTTCTATGGACAACTTGAATAGAGATGTGCAGCGTGATTCACTATCGACATTTCACTTTTTATTTTACGGATGTAACTAAAACAATAACGGAATTATAACGGTTTCTAATTATAAGGAGACACGCGCTGACGTGTAAACACGCTTATTGTACTTGACTGCTGTCGAATTTTTAACGCATATATCTGCTTACGTTGCAGAGGGGTTAAGTGCAGCACAGAATTGTTCACCACTTTATTTATTTTAAATTGGAGTTTCATATTACTTTTGGCAGCAAACCTTCAAATAAATATCACATTTATTATTAATCTAAATCTTAAATTGCTTAAATATTGTTCATTATTTTTTACTAGTATCGAGTTCAGTAATTAGTAATTATAATTATTTCTTAACCCGTCAGGCTAATTTGTTCGCTTTTCGGAATAACTCGTACAGGCCTCATACAAATGGTTGTGTCTTACTATCGTAGTGAGAAATATGATCTAAACGGTATTGGAAAGAGAAAACATAAAGCAATATATTCTAATTTAAAAGTTATCCATAAAAGTATTAAAATGTTCACCTTTATGCAACCATAATTTCCGAGTGCAATTTGAAAAAAAATGTTTTTTTTTTTTATTTATTTTCACACAAAACAACAAAAAAGTGTTTGTTAACAGTAATTTTAATTACATAACACGTAAGGTTGGCCATTTTTAAAACTTTTTAAAGTTGGCATTCAAAATCTTTATATTTAAAAATAGCTTGCTATTTTTAATAAAATAAAATTTGAAAGCCTGTTTCATTATGCCGCATCTGCACGCTTTTTCAAACCTCAACAAGTCTTCACAAATACAAATGTGTGGATAGTGTTTGGCTTGGTTTGCGTAAGTTCGCAAGCGCTTGTAGCCGATCCGATCGAGTGTCGGTTTTCTGTCACAAAACAAAGAGCTAGCGACGCGTCTGCACGTTTGTGCGCACTCAGTCTTGTCTGTGCAGTAGTGGTGAAATATTATGGCTGATGCAACAACCTCGATGTCCGTCATGGTTGCCTTTTCAGAACAAACTAATGCACTCGCAAGCGTGCGGATGGCGATGTTTGAATTCCAAAATCAAGCCAAACACGTCTGTAGGGACTTTTGCGGCCAGTGCGAAGCGAGCGGACGTGGCATTACCTTTCAAAAACAGCTTTTAGTTTTTGGATATGTTCACAAATAATCCATTTAATTGGATTTTAATGCAAAACGGGAATATTTTGACCTACTGACACAATATGGTCGAGGTCTGAGGGGCTTACTAAATTTTTTTTATTCAATTTTTAGTAGAATAACTCTCTTTATAATAACTTTAATTCTTCAATATGTTGTTATAAAAAAAATTCCAAGTATTAAATTATATCATTATATTTATCAAGCAAAAATTTCTATTGAAGGTTGTATAAACGTATATTTATATGCCTTGTCTGTCATTACAGTCTTCCATTTAATCCCCCAGGCCTCGAGCATATTCTGTCAAAAGGTCAGAAAATTAACGCTTTGCAATAAAATCCAAAGAAATTGAATATTTATGAATGTGTCTGAAAACTAAAAACTGTTTTTGGAAGGCGATGAAATATGCTTTTGAATTTTATTTTTACAAAAAACATATATTTTTTGAAATATTCAAATTTTTAATGTAAACATAAAAAAAGTTTAAGAAAATGGCTCACCTTACATTTTTGTGACTAAAATTACTGATAATTAAAAAAAAGAAAAACACATATTAAATCAGACAAACGTATTATAAACGTTACTGTCACCTCACTTTTTTGTTGTTTATTAAAACAATTTAAAAAAAAAATTCACAACGTTTCATAAATTTTTCTCAAACAGCGGTGGAAATCTTTTGCTTCTCATTTACATTACATATGCATATTTTAATTTTTCTGTAGTTATCTTTTAGTTTCGAATATAAAGCGATGTATATAAAAAGATGTTTCTGAAGTGAAACTTCCTTAGCCTCGTTAGCGATTCGGAATTCTGGTGAAACAGAAATGACGCGCATAGCACCTGCGAAGCATTGCACTTCTATCAAGGCTCCTATTGGTTGAGATATAAAACAGAAAGGATGTGAGGACTGCGCTCATTGTGCTAAAGTTTCGCTTCTACCGCATGTTAACTGCACTCGAATTTTTTTATATATAAAAAGATGTTTTTTCTTCCTAATATACTTTAATTAGATCATTTTCTCACCATGACAGTAAGGGAGATACAACGATTTCTATGAGACCTATGTGAGCTGTTCTCAAAAGCGTAAAAATTAGCCTGAGGGGTTAATTGCACATGGAGATCCATCATGTGCAATAGTGAAAAAAACACTTACCCTATCATGTAAGGCCAATAATAATCCAGTAAACATGAATGACATCAACGAAAAGAAAGATTTTGCTGAAAGTAATAAAATAACGATGGCTGTTTATAAGTTTGCAAAACAAACGAAAAAATTATCTTCAACCCATTTATAGTACTTATCTAGTGCATTATTCAGGAATAAAGTAAACCTTTGATTACCAACTGAATTAACTTTGCAGTGAACATTTGAAACCACTAAAAGTATTGTACTTATAGAATATCAATTTGCCGGCTTCACAGAACAAAGGATAAATTCCATCTAAATATAAATTAGATGTCACAAATATGTGTTGGGGTGTGAAGGGTTAAAATGTATGAAACACTACAAGCATATTCACCGAGGAAAAATTGAGATTAACCACTCCGACCCGTAAGCGTATTTATACAACAATTTAACAATAGCAGTCAAGTACAATAAGCGTGTTTTCACGTTAACGCGTGTGTTCCCACAGAAATCGTTATAACTTTGTTATTGTTCTAGTGATAACCCTAAAACAAAAAGTAGAAGATCCATATTGAATCAAGCTTCACATTTCTATTCAAAGTTGTCCATAGAAGTACATAAAAAATACTTATTTCGTAGAAAAAGTTTTCACCTGCCAAATCGCCGACGTGCCTTTAGACATTGTTAATTTTTCATTAAATATTCTTGTATGAAATGGTAAAAAAGCGAGGTGACAAGATTGTTTATTATACATTTACACAATAGAATGAGTGTTTTTTTTTTTTTTACATAATCCGTGATTTTAGTACCGTTTTCATATAAAAACATATTTACAATTTTTTAAAGTTTGCATTCTAAATTTTAATATTTACAAATGTTAATATTTATTTGTAATATAACAATTTGAAAGCTTATTTCATAACCTTTTAAAAAACAGTTTTTAATATTTGGCTACGTTCAGACATGTTTCATTTATAGAGATTTAATTGCGAAGCGGAAATAACAGAAAGTTTGTATAAATCTGACAGTTCGTTTAAGACAAAAAACTTGCATATTAGCAAAATACCGGAATGGTTAAAGTCTAGGAAGGAGATTATGAAAATTTTTATCAAGTTGGTTTATAAGCATGGTTTTTGCTTTGGTAACCATGTCAATAGCAATTTAAGCGATTTAGCCATTGTGAGGCGTCAACCATAATAGCACACAGGGGAGGTTGGGGAACACAATGGCTGCCAAAACCAGACGTTTCTAAACTTTCAACTCAACACAAAAAGGTTTTGAAATGTGAAAATTAATTACAAACTCTAAAATTGAAATATGCCTCAATAAGCTCTTTTATTATTACCGTGATGATCCACAATTACGGTACCGTGATGGCACAAAAAAGGCAACAAATATATGTTCCTTATCACAATAATGTTGCAGCTCTTTCAAAAGATGAGATACACTGAATGTAGGTTCGCTTTCTCCAAAGAAAAAAGCCGCAAACACCGCACCGTGATGTCTGCGTAGACCCCTACAATACGACTAGCCGATAATTTTGAAAGTATGGAATATAGTTACAAGAATAATATTGAAGTCTGAGTGAATTCCAAAAATTCAAAAACGTCAAACGTCAATGCGCTAACGGTTTTGCTATTGTTTTTAAACTTATAATGCTGCAAGCTCTTTGCTACAACCTAAATAACAACAATCGAAAATGAGACAAACAGTGAACAAGATGGAGGGGACGAGTGTTGTATTTTCTATCTGCAACCCCTTAAAGGAAACATACAATCATTATCGTACATCTCCCTCACACATATAAAGAAAATTAAACGCAATTCCCATCACCGTAGCTAAGCCATAACAAGATAAATCTGTTTCCTCCAAAGGAAAAAACTAATACTACGGAGGAAACAGACACGTATATTGTGTATCTCATCTTTTGTCTCACCATTATTAGTGTGTAAGAAAGAGCTGCAGCATTATTAAAGGATAAAGAATATACTTTATGTTTATTTTGTGCTGACATGGTACCATAATCGTGGATCGTCACAGTAATAATAAAAGTGCTCATTGTGTGACGTTGCATTTTCGGTAATGATTAAAAGAAAAATGCAACAATTATGTATTGCCTCCCTTTCGTTAAATAAGCACATCTTACATTGTTCTAAAAAAGAAAATACAATACTCATCCCTTCCATATTGTTTTCATCCAAGTTATAAAGGTGTGCCTTCAAAGTTAAAATGAATATGCTGTGTAATGGAGAAAATATGAGGAAACCGATACATACATCCAGCAATTAACTAGTTATTAGATGGATAATGTAGGTAATCAAGTTTAATTTTCCTTGAAATACAAATTACATTGAAATGTAAAAACTAGTGACCGAACAACTCAGAATTAACTAGTTATTAGATGGATAATGTAGGTAATCAAGTTTAATTTTCCTTGAAATACAAATTACATTGATATGTAAAAACTAGTGACCGAACAACTCAGAATTAACTAGTTATTAGATGGATAATGTAGGTAATCAAGTTTAATTTTCCTTGAAATACAAATTACATTGATATGTAAAAACTAGTGACCGAACAACTCAGAATTAACTAGTTATTAGATGGATAATGTAGGTAATCAAGTTTAATTTTCCTTGAAATACAAATTACATTGATATGTAAAAACTAGTGACCGAACAACTCAGAATTAATTCAACCGAACACGTCTGTTAGAAGAAATTAAAAGTGATGAAAAAGTTGGTTAAATAGGTTACGTTACTTTAGTTTTCTGAAGGTTTCACTTCTACCACGTGTAGTATATAATAATGCACTGCGCACAGCATATTTTTTAAATAAGGGTTTAGTCTGTTCTATAACATTATTTTTAGAAGCAAAGTTTACATTAAATTTCATATTTGAAGGACATTTTCCTTTTCCAAGAATTCCTAAGTTTGCTTGAAAATAACGTGACTTATTAATATATTAAAACAAATATAAGACTTATTTCCGCTTTAATTTATTTGACTGTAACCGGTTTCAGCTTGTTAAAGCCGTCTTCAGACTGGATGGCTTTAACAAACTGAAACCGGTTAAGGTCAAACAAATTATAGTGGAAATAAGTTTAGTATTTGTTCTATTATATTATTATAATGGGATATTTAATTTTTAACACCTTTAATTTATTGTCAGTTTCAAAAATAGAAATATTAAAAACATGATTTAAATAAAGTTCTGAGAAGTTCAGTTTTTGCGGTTCCATAAAAACTAAGAATTAACTCAACTCAACACCTTTTGAAAAGTCATTGAAAGCTATGAAAAAAAAAAGAAAATCAGAATGTGCAATTCGAAGTCGGTAGTAGTGAAACCTTCAGAAAACTTCCAAGTCCCGTCGCCAAGACCCAGACAAACCTAACCCCACGAACCCGGGCAGCCCTGCTAAGTCACCAAACGTAGCGAACCACTTGGGGTGACCTGTGTCCAGAGGTGTTGGTTATCCAATAAATGGTTCCCGAGGCGGCGGTACCTATACCTACCTGCCTCCCAAATTGAAAATTACCTAACCTAACGTAACCTATTTCTTATATTTTTTTTCATAACTTTTAATGACATTTCAAAGGAGGTGTTGAGTTGAATTCATTCTGAGTTGTCCGGTTACAGTGTAAATGTACCTTTATTAGTTTTTCTATTTCACTTAAATATTGTTATTTCAAAATTAGTTGAATAAAAAAAATGTTAAAAAGGCTATCATTATATTTATAATTTAGGTGTTTTGTGCATTATATGATTGAAGACATGCGTGTACTTTTTGAGTTGTGCCACTGTTATTTAAAGGGTATGACATTATAAGTTGATATGTCTGTTATAATACACACTACATAGAATTACACAACCAGACAATTCGCACACTGACAAATTAGTGAATAGTTCATTCTGCCCACGCGAATCTATAATAACTCCTACGAGATTAATACCTGAACCTGAAACCATAAGAGTGGATACTGGCCACTAAAGTGAAATTCTACCCACTAAGAAAAAATGATAATGTGTTCCATTCAAAATGTTTGATACGACATTTCATAAGCTCGCAATATGTGTATTAATTTTGAGAGTGCCTACTGGATAAGTCCACTTCAAAGGTTTCTACTTCGTCACGAAGCGCACATTGCTTGTGAAAAAGATTATAAATATTATAAGTAAGTCTTTATCACACTATTTTCAGACAGTCCAAATTATGTAATTAAAAGTACAACTAAGTAGGTCATCCAATTGCTTTCTTTATAATATCAATTTGTTGCTTTTTAATGTTATTTCGGTAGTATAGAAAGTTGCCTTACAATCCAATCCATATTTATTAAGGAAAAAAGAAAGGAAACTGATACATCTGGATTAAATTAAAAATGAAGTGTAACTTTACTTTGAAAATAGAATTAAATTCATTTGAAACATGCTTCTTCTGAAACTTAAAACGGAACAAATTTAAATTATATTTTATCTAAGCAAAACTACCTAGGCGCTTTCTTTGTGAGCAAATTTGAAAATGGAAACTTACATTGGACCAGAGAGAAGTGTCAATTTCTTTTGAAGCATAAATTAAATTAATTTACCTAAGGACAGGTTAGGTAGGCACTAGTCATAAATAATCTTTTGAATTTTGACTTCAGGAATGTAGTAAAATAGATTAAAAAAAAATACCTGTGTAATTTTTTTTTATATCTTACTTAAATTATTACTGTGCCCTCCAATTGTTAGCAGAAATTGATAAAAAAAATTATAAATGGAAGACATTTCAAAGGTAAATGGAAAGGCCATAAATTGAGCAGCCCCGAGAGGTGGAATGAGTGATTGGCAGACTAATGAAAAATGGGATTTATTTAACTACCTCTATAAAGTAGGCAACAGTCGTAAAGGCACTTTTTCACACTTATAAATAAACTTTAATGTAAAGTAGTTAATGGATTAAAATGGAGCAAACGGAAAAAGAAAAAAACATATTTTAGGCTTCCTTGAATAAAAATAGGTCCATTTTGTAAAATAAAATAAACATCACTTTTGGCAAATTAGGTTATTTAAAAAAATTGCTTATCACTCTTATGCAATATTTGTTTCTTTTAAGTAAAATGTATGATTTTCAGAAGGTTTAAAATAGGAGTCTCTTCTTATCTATAATGTGATAAACAACACTAAAATTAGAGAAATAAAATTTCTATAGGGGAATTCCCTAAATGCCTTAACTAGCTTGATATCATGCATTATTTTTAAATTAAAAATATAGAATAAGGTTCCCAATAAATAATCTAAATAGATTAACTAGATATTGTAATAGAAAAGGAACAATTCCATAATTTTTCAGACATACTTGCACATAACATATTTTCTAAATTTGTATGGAAAACGAAAAATTAAAAAGCTTCTATTCAAAAGCATGCTTCATTTTAAACTGACAACTGAAATTTTAATATTTCTATATTATTTGTAGCAAATTTGCCAAATTTAATTTGAAACGGTGGTTTTTTAAATAATATCTGAATTGATGGAATTTAAAAACGTGTAGCAGAAAAATATACTATTGTTTTGATCGTACTGGCTGCCTTCACTACAACATGGAAAATGTTATAAATATCGACTTTGAACACGCACGGACCAGAGAAGCGATTTTTCCTATTGATTTGCGCTAGTGCGTAGAAATAAAACAAAAAGAAAACATGAAAATCCAGGAAACGCTTTTTACACGACCGAAGTAATATTCTAATAATCAATTAAATATTGATGTCACATTATATTATATAGCACAGTCGAACCGCGCTAACTAGACAGACTTCGGAACACAAAAATATCACACGGGTTATAAATATCTTATGTTATTCGAAATAATACGAATATGAAGCAATAAAAACTACACAACTCTAATTTTACGCGGTACTAGTCTCGTAGGAGCTAGCTTGGAACACCACAGCAGTCGGGATATGCTAGCACTGCATTTCTAATGAAAATGTATAAATATAACGAAACGGTCCACTAAAGGGCACGCTGACACATTCACATAGCATTCAGATAACAAGATAATAACAAATAAATAGTTTATATTCACCTATGTCGTGCCCATATTTAAATTTAGCCTAACACAACGCAGGACAATTTATTTCCAGTAGCCCGGCCCAATGTACCTTCTAGTTCGCAGGCTTGAGGTCAATCATAGACAGCTCCAATGTTACCAGATATTAATATTCCGATACTTCCTCAACTCACTAATACATTATTCCGCGATGCGGGCGGCACGGGGCACGATTTTAAAATATCCAACCGAAATGCGATTTTTTATAACCCGAATTGAGGTTTTTCTCCCAGATAATAGACGAACTGAAACCAATTGTTGCTACGGTTGACAATACCGTAAAATCGATGTAAACCTCAATGGCGACATTTGCACCGCCGCCATCTGTGGACTAAAGCTAACAACTCCTCGTTTGCGTGTGGTCAAACAGGAATCTCTTTCCTTCGAACATCCCATTCTTATAATATGAAAAATCTTCACGGAATCTAGTTGGAGTCTGACTAGAACAAAATGAACAGTTACTAATTAAATGTTATAGCTATTTAAAAAAAATATCCTGTAAAAATAAATAGGCGTAAGAACGTAATTGTCGTAATAAACCAATAAATGACCAGCTTAGTTTTTAGTTTTACCGCGCTTTTCGAGCGCAGCGCCAATGAAAACGGAGCGACGAAACATCTACTAAGTAGAGGCGATTGCTGGGAAGGAGGCACAATGACAAAAGGGTTTATCTTAAACTTGACTGAAAATATTGCAGATTGCCAATGCGGTGAAAAGCTGCATAATTTTTCGAGTTCAGCTCTTTTTGTCGTAGCTAGTAAAATAATACATGAGCACGCAATCGGCGGGAAATTCAATAATCACAGAAATCGGAATCGCACTAGCGACGAAGGTAGAATTTACTTGCAAATCGTTTATTTTTTAATAAGTAGATTAAATAATGAGAGAGCTGAAACCGTTTACATTTATTATAGTGGACACTGTATAGTGTAATGAGGTAATAGTATAGTGGAATAGTTACAAATATTTGATTCGAAGGCAAAATTTCGAAAAGTACAGAATAATTTATTTCGTTGTCTAAATTATGATATATGAATATGAATAAGGGGCGGCACTGCACCCCTTATAAATTAACATCTAAATGTTGAACACACCCTAATAACAGTCTCATCGGCGGCCATCCCTAGGTATATAAAAGCTCCATTTGGATATTATTTACCCGCTGTGAGCTGTGACCACGCCTCTGACCAACAAAAATGGAAAATGGAAAGTAATATTACAAAAAAATTATGTACCTAAATGTAATCATTTTTGATAACTTTGTTTACAAGTTTTCCTTTTTTGTGAGAAAACAAATGGAAATTAAAACTATTATATCTAATAGAAAGTCATTGAATAAACTTACCGTAATTAATATTCGATTCCACCGTGAAACAGATTTTTTTACAAGGTGTCTTTGTACTACGTTAACGTTGAACTTTTTTTAGACGAGCTCATTTTCGATTTTCAAGGGAAAAGTTAGTTGTTTTGTGACAGCCGGTTGATTTGATCGTGGCGCGAGCTTCCATTTGGCAAAAGGTAAGTTACCTACAAATTAATTTTACTTTTAACATGTGTATATTCAAAATATTCCGCGGGCTACCCAAAGTTATTATTCACTATTTTAGGCACATTCATTTTTGTAGAATATTATTTTGAATGAATAATAATTTGGCGTTTGCAAATTTGTAAAAAAATACGGTGCAAAAAATAGAGTGATGCAATACGGATAACGATAAATTTCTTTAAAAATAAGTAGTCATTTAGTGATTGATTCCTTTATTGTTATGGTGAAATAAGTAAATACATTTAGCCTCTTTTTTATTGAAAAATAAATACTTACAAAATTAATAAAAACTTTCAGCAGTATTGAATCGCGGGTGATTGTGAACACATATGTCTATTGATTACACGTTTAGGATTTTAGTCGTTTAACATTATTAGGGTGAATTAACTTATCCATTATTACCGAGCGTTGTTTGTTTACACAAGTAATCGGTTCCTAATCTTATATTGATCTAGCGTTAGCTAGGTTAGGAAACCAAAACGTCATTTTTTATCCATACGTCAAACACCCACCGGCGAGCGTTGTTCGTTTTTCATTGTGAAACAAGTTGTTGCCAATTTACGCTCTCCTTTTTTGTAACGTCATTGTCTCCTGATTTATGTATTAAAATGACAACTAATTATGATTAATCTTTGAAATTTATTTTGTCGAATTAATTTCATGTTTTTTGAATTCCTTCAGTACGAACATTTTCTAAGAAGGTACCTACGTATTGAGGAAAAATATTAATCAATCTTTTTTCCTAGTAATAGTAAGAATAAACCCTAGGCCCTTTTTATGACTAACGATGCTTAGTTAATAATATATTTATATAGGTTTTCCTTAGGTTAGTGGTAATTTATAATGAATTCGTATACCTACCTACCCACCACTTATTACAAAATTGTTTTTTTTTTTTACTTGACCTGACGTGACGGCGTGAATCAAGAAGTTATATTCTGGGATGTTATAGCTTGCTATCGGCGTTCCTATCAGAATCTAAATTACAACCGGGGAAAACCACAAATTTATTATTAATTGTGGCTGATATTAGTATTCCCCAATATAGGTATTTCCTTCGTATAAATATGTAGAATATCTTGAAATACGACACAAAACGGACAAATATGAAGGAAATCACTGAAAGATTTAGGAATACAGTCTTTGGTTTTTAATATTCACTAGGGTGAATGGGAGTGGTTTGGTTTATTTATGGGTGAACAAACAGAAAAGAATGGAACCTTGAAGTAAACCATTTTAAGGTCCAGCCTAATTTAGTGTGATTTTAGTTGTGAAAGGGAAGCATTAGGCTATCCCATCAAATTATCATCGATTAATCTTATCCAATCAAATCTAAGCTTTATTTCTCCCCTTTTAGTTTAATATCTACAATAAAACTCTCATATTAAGTTCCTACTAAAGAAGTTTCCACGTCTTTCAGAATTCCAAAGTTTTATTTTTCTGTCTCCTTTTTTTCTCTGTGCTTTTGGCTTTCACCTTTCAAGGGTTTTCTAGGCTAGAGTTTCAAATTATAGAGAGAGAATTTTATTTAAATGGGCAAATTTCATAATGAGTATGGAAGATTGGAGCCGAATGCAGATTTAGAAGAGATGAGATGTTGAACTGAGGGGAGGTAATTTTAGATAAGGCTTGATAGAAAAGAGGATATTAGTTTAAAGTTCCCACTTCTAGATCACAAAAAGTACAATATGGGGAGCCAAGACTTGAATTTTAAAATGGTGAAAGGGATCGGAGTAATGTTCAATTGTCAAGTGAGGAATTTTGGGAGCGGTGGCATAGCTAGCATGGGTGGTACCTGGATAACGTGGTGTCACTCCCCCCTCCCCCCATTAAAGTTAAGCTTCACTGAAATTTGAAATTCAAATTTCAAATTGCAAATTTCTACTTTATAAAAATAAAAACATTACTCCTACCTCAAATGTGTAAAGTCAAAATGCTAGTTTCGCCTATAAAAAGTCCATTGGACACAAAACTCTCCCGTTTCGGGGCACTCCACGGGGAGCCATGGAGCTACAGACCGCGCTCTTGGTGGGGTGACACCCCCATCGAGTGGCACCCTCTAGCTATGCCACTGGGTGGGAGTCCTTTGTATCGATTCATAGGTTTTTTTTATTTTTTTTTTATTTATTTTTTTTTATTTTTTATTATTTAATCAATAATATTATTATTAAATTAATAAAAACAGTTTATTTTTAAACAAGTTCTGCTGTGTAATTATTGTTACGCGTGACAGCTGTTTCGCCTTCTGAAGGCATTATCAAACTGTGGTCATGCCACATACAGACGATATATTTATACTATTTCTAGAGAGGCATTTACTATGTAAATTTATACTATATATTTATACTATTTCTAGAGAGGTATTTATTATGTAAATGCCTCTCTAGAAATAGTATAAATATATCGTCTGTATGTGGCATGACCACAGTTTGATAATGCCTTCAGAAGGCGAAACAGCTGTCACGCGTAACAATAATTACACAGCAGAACTTGTTTAAAAATAAACTGTTTTTATTAATTTAATAATAATATTATTGATTAAATAATAAAAAAATAAAAATTAAAATGGAGTTCTACAAATTAAACTTGATAACAATAAATAAAAAATCGATTCATAGGCTCCCCTGAATTGACTAGCAATGTGCGAATACTCTGCCCAAACACATTATTGAACAATGAGCTTCTGAAAATGGTCTGATTGTACCCACATATTTACAATGTTTTCCTACTTCAGTAGTTCTTTTTTCTCGTCTCTTGAATAACCTTAAAAGAGAGTGTCGCTGTAATTTGAAATAAATTGCGGGTTTAGTTTTCAATACGTTTGTAATTTCAGCTCTTCAAAATGGCATCCAACGGAACTAATGGAGTGAACGGAGTTAATGAAGCGAGCGACTTCCTGAAGCAGATTCCTGGTTTTGCCACGAAGGCTATCCACGTGGGCCAAGACCCGGAGCAGTGGAAGTCGGCCTGCGTCGTCCCTCCCATCATCAACTCCACAACTTACAAACAGGATGCCCCCGCAGAACACCGGGTAATACAGCCAACCTGATCATAAATAACTTTAAGCATTTACCCAACTCAAAACTTCACCATTAACCTTATAAAAAACCAGTTACGCCGCCTACGTCATATGTATGTCTGGCAACAATACATTATCGTTAAAACATGGGTCCGAGTGGTTAACTAACAAAAAATCAGTAAACTTGTATGTTTGTCATTAAAAGCCAGTAAACTTTAACTTTTACCTATTTTAATACAAGTATAATACTATCCATTTCGTAATTAAAATTCACTTACCTCATCAATTTACCTGATTAAAAATAAGTGATTTTATCAATCCACCTCATTCAAAACCGGTACCTAAACTTATCTATTTACCTAATTAAAAACCCCTTAAGCTTTTTATCCATTAATCTACATAACTAATTGCATCATAATTAAATCTGTACAACAGTCCTCAAAGTCAAATTAAAATTTCTGACTTCACAATTGATATTTTTAAATTGTGCTGATATTATGGTGTTATCTTTTTTGTGACAGTTTTTATGTTGGGGTCATCTACAAACAACATCCGATATTATTTTTATATTGCGTCACATGGAATGAGGTTCAATTTTTTAAAATATTAGGATGATAAAATCTCTGATATGGATTGTTTAACCCGCCGGGCTAATTTGTTCGCTTTCGAATTTGTTGTATCTATCTCCCTTACTAGTATAGTGAGAAATATGATCTAAGGGGGCATACATTAATTACGTGAGCTCAAAAGGGGGGGAGTCCAGAAAAAATTCACGTTACTTGAAAAGAATATACAAAGAGGCACAAATTTATCTCACCAAGAGGGGGGGGGGGGTCTAGATTGGAAGAAAAGCTGCTCACGTAATGTATGCCCCCTAAACGGTATTGGAAAGATAAAACACCACGCTGTGTATTCAAATCTAAAATTTAATCATGAAAGAATTAAAATGTACACCTTTATAAAACGTAGAGTCATTAAAACTTATGAAAAAAAAAATTGAAAATAGCCCACAACCTAACCTAACGTAACCTATAAAACCATTTTTAATATATATATTTTTTTCATCACTTTTAACTCGTTGAATGCCGGGGTATGCCAGCAAAAAGCACCACCAATTAAAACGCGGCATTATGACACCACGTGACATTTCGTGTCTCGCGATTCTCACACTGTCCTTGAGAAATTTAGAACAATAGAAAGGTCAAAACCGCAGTTAAAGGAATTTTTCCCGCGCATGCGCAAGAACTGCGCACGTTCCCGCGCTCCGGTAAATCATTAATATAAATTATATGGAGTGACCAAGCGAATTGCGGTTTTCTCTATGGTAAAGAGCGATAATAGAGCAAGCGATTCAGACCGTGTTCTTCATACACTTTCTTTATACATAAGGGTCAAAATCGCGTGTAAAGTCTCATGATACGCCGGCGCACGAGCGGCACCTGAGCGGTTAATGATTTTACAAAGGAGTAGTTGAGTTGATTTCAATATGAGTTGTCCGGTTACCATAAAACCCAAGTATCTGACCGCAATCTGAAAAAAAAAGAAACTTGCCGATTTAATTTTTTTTTATGAAACTACAAAAATGTGAGGTGATAATAATGTTTATAATATACATTTGTCTAATAAAATATGTGTGTGATTTTTTTTTCATTTCCAGTAACTTTCGCTAGAAAAAACGTTTGAATTTTAAAAAAAAGAAGTTAAATTAAAAAAAAGGATATCTGAAAATTTAACTCGTTGAATGCAGGGGTATGCCAGCAAAAAGCACCACCAATCAAAACGCGGCATTATGACACCACGTGACATTTCGCGTCTCGCGATTCTGACACTGTCCTTGAGAAATTTAGAACAATAGAAAGGTCAAAACCGCAGTTAAAGGAATTTTGCGCACGTTCCCGGGCTCCGGTAAATCATTAATATAAATTATATGGAGTGACCAGGCACATTGCGGTTTTCTCTATGGCATAGAGCGATAATAGAGCAAGCGATTCAGACCGTGTTCTTCATACACTTTCTTTATACATAAGGGTCAAAATCGCGTGTAAAGTCTCACGATACGCCGGCGCACGAGCGGCAAATAAGAGGTTAATGGTTATTTCTAATAATAAAATTTGAAAGCGTTTTTCATCATCTTTCGAAGACGGTGTTTAGTTTTCGGATATATTCTCAAATATTCTATTTATTTAGATTTTGAATTATTTTGCAAAGCGGAAATATTCTTACTTAACCCTTTGAATAATAAGAAAATAATTTTCTGTCAATTTTTGCTTGTCAAGGTTTGCGCGCAAAATTCCTGGTTCTTCCCATGCATTTTAAATGTTCCTATTTATTGTTTTTTTTAACGCTTTTGCAAAAACAAAAATTGTTCTAAAATCTAGATAAAATAATCTTTCCGGTGTGTTTATTAGAAATCAACACTTTTGTTTCTAAATATTAAAATTTTAATATTGGAAATTTAAATTGGCTAAAAAATGCATACCTGCGAATATTCGAATTAAAGTAATTTAAATAGAATAAACTTAAAATTTAAAATACAGACTCCCTTTCTAAATAAAATTTGTAATAAAACTGTCACCTCACTTTTTATCACTTTCATACAATTTTATTTTAAAATTAAATGTGTGATACGTCAAAAATTGGCGAAAAATTAAACCGTCACTTTTGATCGGGTTTGTAAAATATCTGAAAAACCTAGCTCATATAATTCTAAAACAATGAGAAGCATTATTTCATTCCGTTTCTAACATAAAAGAAATCACAAATATTCGTATGACAGGAAGAGAGATATCTAACTTTTAATAATGCACTGTCGCTCTGGGACAATCTGGGTCTCCTGTTATTATAACGGCATATGATGTTTTGGGACAACTTGGGTCTCCTGTGATTAGACGGGTTAATCACAGAACATGGTCGAGGTCTGAGTGGTTAATAAAAAAAAACATACACATTAATTACTGCAAAAGAATGAATTGCGAAAATGCTAATACCGTTCAATTATCTATTTTACTGTCATTTTGAATTAATATTTGCCATAAGTAAAGAAAAGCCATATTGTAATTATAATTTATTTTATTTTTAGTGTTTAATTAACATGATAAGGTAAGCTTAATCCAGCTTAACTGTTATCTTCAGCCATCTTGAAATTAAGTCAGTAAACCGAATAATAATTTATTAACAGAGTTAAGGTAATCTAAAAGATTGACAGCAAATGTAGAAAATAAAGATGCCAGTAATCATTTTGACCGCGTTAAAATACTTCAAGTAACAGAATGAAAACTTTACAGGAGACAATAAAAACGAATACCTGTTTACAAATTCGTAAAACTAATTAAAAAAATCTCACAAAAGTGGTTTTCTGTTTTTGATGTAAAATATTACAATTTTATTCATAATAATGAAAGATTTAAGGGTTGAGTAATTTCATCTATGGTTTTTCAAATTAACCAAAAAAATGTATGCATAAATTTAGTTTTTAGTATTAAAAATGCCTAAATCAGCAAAAAATATTTTATTATGTTGTACTTCGAAAAGTATCATATCCTAACAATGTGACTTGAAGGGCCGTTATGTTATAAATATAATGTTAGCAGACCCGGCCACATGTTGCTGTGGCTAACGAAACACAATGCCATTACCCAACCTTTATAAAATCCACACCATCCCTTGCCAGCTGCCCGCTGCCTTAATTGAATATTTGAATTTCTCGGCTTTTCTCTACTATAATAACTAACTAACTAACTAACCATCATGCCGTTTCCCCGCAGGGGTAGGCAGAGAGGAAGGACCGCCAAACAACTCGATCTTGGCATACACTCCTTGCCTCGTTCACACTCATACATCGTCTCATACATGCTCTTCTATTATTCCGACTCTTCACATGGCCCGACTCAAGTATCTGATTCACTTGGTCGTGCCATGTCTTCCTTGGGCGTCTTCTTCCATTCACATTTGCGTCATATATTTTCCTTACACTCCTTTCCTCGTTCATTCGCTCTACACGTCCAAACCATCTGAGCATCCCTTTCTTAATCTTACTCATCACGCTTACATCAGCCTTGCATTCTTCGAGGATCTCCACATTTCTCACACAATCGTACATGGTTTTACCACACATACGCCTCAGGGATCTCAGTCTACTTTCATCCTTCCTCTGCCAGTTCCATGCCTCACTGCCATACATCAGGGTAGGTACCAGCACTCCATTATGGACGGCTAACTTCGCTTCTTTGGACAGTTTTTTTGTTGGCGCCAACGGCGTTCAGTCCTCCATTAATAGAGTTGCCTGCATTTACCCTTATAGTAAGCATGTAGTATATGTATAAACCTTCCTCTTGAATCACTCTATTTGTGAAAACCGCATGAAAATTCATTGGGTAGTTTAAAAGTTCTATGCGCACAAACATTTTGAGCGACTTCATTTTATACTATCCTCGATCCAAAATAAGATCAACCCGTGGACGCGCATGTCTCCGCCCCTTCTCCCCACTGTTTGCTAGACGAACGCTAACACATTCAATCCCACTATACAGGGTGTCCGGGGGTAAAGTGCATTAACTTCGGGGGGTGATTCTACATGATAGTATGAGTAAAAAAGATAAATAACTTTTTTTCGAAATTCCCACTTTTAGGGGTAGTTTTGTGGTAAAAAGATAAAATTAGCCCGGCGTGTGTGGGCAGCATTATTATTTTCCGCCGTTGCCAAATAACTGCCGCCTGCGTTCGCGTTCTCCAATTCTGTCAATGTCAGCGTTGAATTTCAATGTAACAATTTTATTCGCGCAGGTAGCAGTACTTCACTTTAAAAACTGTTTTGTTAATGAAAACTTGTTGATTTAATGCGTCTTTATCTAGTGTGTATTTAAGACTGGCTTAAAAGAACAACTTTATTCAGTGCGTGTTTTCTTCAGACTTACTTTTGTTTATTTAGTTGTAGACTTGCCTAACTGTAAAAATTGTTTTTATTTGTGCGTAATTTTGTGATTGAATTATTGTGTCAATGCCGCGTTATTTTGTTATTAAATTATTATTTCAATGCCTGGATTACCAACGAAGAACGGGCAGACGTTTATTAATGAGATACGCCACAACGTACAAATTGATAATAATATTACTTTATGTTTACGTGCTTGTTTACAAGCTGAAGGTGGACATTTTGAAAATTCGTTAAACTTGTAAAAAGCGATGACATTAGTTAAGTATTCAATTAATTTATAACAATTTAATCGTTAAAAGAGTGCCTTCAATTGTTATTTAAGTGCAGTTATCTTTTTACATTTGGTTTAAAACATACGATTTTGTATAAACGTCAAATTCTCGATCTTGTCATTGTTTACAAACGGTTTCCATAGATACAGGCCAAATCACAACCAAGCAACGTTGCAATGATCGCGCCCGGGTTGCAATGTCGGGTAAGTTCTACCTTACACTAAGGATTTTTATTAGGTAGGTATGTCTTTTTGTATGGGAAAAAAAAAAGTTGGAATTTCAAAAAAGTTATTAATCTTTTTTACTCCTACTATAATGTAGAATCACCTCCCGAAGTTAATGCAATTTACCCCCGGACACCCTGTATAAATAAATTGAATTATTTTATTTGTCTGACAAAAAATGACAACAATTTATACCTTTAAATAATGGTAGCGGTAGTATTACCAAATACATATTGTACTTTATGTGGCATGAGATTTACCAAATTGGCTGAGGAATTAATCCAAAACTAAAAATATCATCATTGTCATTTTAAAAAAAATCTCAGATGATTCACTTGAAACATTGAAAGCCAGTGAATCATCGTTGTTGTCTCCGAGGTCATGAACAATAATATGATGGACATTCCAAAATTATCGCTTAATACCAATAATATGTCGAATAAAATTACTCAAATACTCTGATGTATCTTTTCCGATACCTTCTTACGTAGGTGTTCTTAGGCATTTATTTTGAAGGAGAAATTGTTTACTTTAACATGTTATCATCGACCATACCAATTCGCTCGTTTTTAATTTGCAATGTCAAGGAAGTAATCGTAGCATAATTTTGTTGACTTCGCTAGCAGTGACATTTACCATGCACTTATTATTTATCATATAACCCTCTGTGAGAGCTGTCCTCTTTTGTTCTTTGTAATTAGTGACAATGTATTTGAACATATCGGCTGATTACCCATTTTACACTGGGTCTGAATGGGTTAATTTTTTGTAACGCGGACACAGTACGATGGTCAACGGCATACTGAATTTTGGGCGAAGTAATTGGCGGCAGCCGAGGGCCGGTGAAGGGACCGTAGCGGGGGGAGCGGTATGCGCAGTGGAGGTAATCCACCTCTTACCCGCCCTGGTATAAGTAACTGATGGTAACTCCTTCAAGGCTCTTGCAAGATTCTAATTTTTTTTGTTAAACGAAGCTACATTTATTTATTTTGAACGAATCTAGACCTCCAGTGTCCTTGCATACGTTGTTAGTAAGCAGTATGCAAGTGCTTAAGCGGTATGTGCAGTACAAACCAAATTTTGTACCATTGCGGGTTGTTCTAAACGCGGATAGAGAATATGTAATGATAATGATATAGACCAGCCATGGTCTCACAAACTCAAGATGGAATGTGGCAAGTAACAAACACTCTTGTGGCTCAAAGGCTATAAATCATCAGTAAATTCTTAATTCAAAAGTTTTTCATGTATGATAAAGATAGACATTCAAAGAATATGTGTGTATGAACGCCTTAGATACAGTATCGGCGGCTTTTGCGTATTTCCGCCAAATACCACATTCTACATCACGGGTGTGACTGAGATGTCAAGGTTCGCTTACACTAAGACGAATACGGAATTCTATGTGAGATGACTTGCTGCCATAGGTTGTCCTTGTACTTAATTGTTTGCAGTCTCACTTTCTCTAATAGCGCTAAAAATCTTCCGGAAACAATTGAAATAATTGTATTTTTTATAATGATAAATAATTTGCATGTATTTACGAATTAAATGTTATTCCTTGGCTTTTACTACTGTTGGCCGTGTAATGAAACATTTTCTCATCACACATGAGGGCATTTAGGCACTTTTTTAATGCAATTTACTTACTTATCTTCTTATGCGATTTACTCACTTATCTTGATCTTATGCGATGCGTGGCAGTTGAGTACTAAAATTATAAAATCGAAGACAAATTCAATTCTCTTGATTTAGGCTCACCACTTTTTTAGATTTCTACTTCGCATCTATAGATTACATATACGTATATAACGTCATTGATGACCCCAAATTTCTAACAAAAAAATAAAAATATTTTGACTGCATAGATAAATTACCCAAAGATTCATTCTTGAAAAATAATGTTTTTTTGAGTTGTGCTGCTTTTACTCCGAGGGTGAAATTTTTATCTGTATATATGTACATATTACACATTTCATTATGTTTGAACTGAAATACCAACCCTAAGAGAATTAGAGCATGTAAAATGGTTCGCTTCTACGTACTTAAACACACACTTCACCACAATCTACACAATTATGTTTTTTTTTAAATTATTTTTGCACCAACAGTGTGTACTATACGTGACGTTGTAAACAGGTGCGGCCCATCCTTAAGTGCACTCGTGGGCCGAACCGCCAACAAAATTGAACAACATTTTGCAGCCCATCATATTCCTACATAATATTTTTAATTATAAAATTGCGCACAATCTTTAAAAAAAATCATTTAACGCACCAGATTTAAATGTCCGGGTTAAATTTTCCCCACAGGCAAAACTAAACCCTTTCACACACTTCCCAAATGATCATCTAGTCAATCCACGCTATCCAACTGCACTATATAAGTACTATAAATACAACACAATACAAAAAAAAATGTCAACCTACCAGAGACCAAATGGGAATATAATTCACCGACTCCAGATATTTTCATATCAGAGGGTTCGGCTCTGTGGAGTTCCTAATTGAACCTATAAATCCTACTGATCCCTCAATATAAATATTAAAAAAATCTTTTGTAATCCTACATGTAGGTATTTAAAATGACTGATTTTTACATTTTTATATATAAATTCTTTGACAAATCTAATATGCCTAAATTTTGAATTATGCCTAATTTTTTTATTATTATTATTATATTATATTATTTTATATTATATAATGAAGTCGCTCAAAATGTATGTGCGCATTGATCTTTTAAACTACGAAACGGATTTTCATGCAGTTTTCACCAATGGATAGAGTGATTCAAGAGGAAGGTTTATACATATTTATGATACATGCTAAATTCAAATATTCAATTACAAAATTAAATTAAAATTATAAATGAAATATTCAAATATTTAAATATTCAATTCAGGAAGCTGGCAAGCAGGTGGTGTGGATTTTATAAAGGTTGGGTAATGGTGTTGTGTTTCGTTCAGCAACGTGTGGCCGGGTCTGCTAGTTAAAAATAAAAATTACCAAAACTATATTTGATTATCGACCAAGATTGTAAATCCGCAAAGAAAACTTTTACACAAAATTATAATAATAATAAATGGATAATAATATTATACATATATGTATTATACACATATATATTAAAAATACACATTATGTATAGCGCCGTTTTTTTGTAAATGATCACCTCAAGGGCACTGTATGAGTTATGAGTTACTAGGCTCTGTCTTATGTTATTTTTATTTATTTACCTACTTTTGTTTTACGTTTTTGATGAATTACTCTGTGAACCACCAAAAATTTAAGGCACCGGCCGTGCCTGGCTGTAAAGGCCCATTCACACAACTAGTCTTAGTACAATGCTGTTGCCAACATTCTAGTTTTATATTGAATCTGAAAGGAGTTTGCATAAGGGAGCAATTTTTTTTCCAAAAAATTCTAGGAGTTGGAAATAACTACAAATGTAGCTAAGTTTAGTATCAATGACATCAACTTCTAATAATTTAAATTTATTTACATTTCAAAGTAAATAAATATGGAATTTGTGCAAGTTGGCATTCCAAGTTTTCATCCGCCCAAATCCCATGACATAAAGATAAGCATTAGATATACATCTGATAAGGTATGTCGCACTTGTAGGAAAAGTTTTTTTTTTTCCAATTCTAACTAATTGTTTTTTAGAATGTTGTATTTTAACACCCACTCCAGACTTGGTAGATATATAAACTACTAACAAGCAGTCTTGAAGTGAATTATTCCAGAGCACTGAATCTCATGCCCAAGTTGAACATTTATTTACCTCTCTTGTGAATACTGCCGTCATACGCAAAAAGATAGGTTGAAATTTACAATGGTCACTTTCTGATGTATTATTACAATAGGTGAAAGGTCTCGTATATCAGAATGTGTCTTTTGCAAATTCCTAATTGCTGTTTTGCGCAGAATATGGTTTGAAGGGTTCTTAGAGTGTATTGTTATGTTTGCGTCAAAATGACGTATTTTCTTTGCCTAATTATTAAAATTTTATGCAAGAAATATTTCCCACATTAAAATCAATTATTTGATTTTCATTAGAAAAATGCTAATTGAAAATGAATATTTATTTTTATTGGGTATGTAATTGGGTATACAATGTAACATTTTACATAATCTTTTTTCAAATTGCAATCGGAAACTTTTGTTTTTAAATTTACATGAATGAAATTTGCATGATATTTTCAGCAGCCTCATTATAAGGTTTTCTTAAATCTGGTATTGAATACCTTTCATGTACAAGATGCTTTTAGTTAGGGATCTAGCCTATTATGTATAAAGGGATCCAGGTCCGTAAAGGATCTCTGTCTGAAGGAAGTACGAGTGAAGGGTACTTTCAGATGACCCATTGTCGTGCTTCTAGTACTGACTTGTTTAGGTTGGGACGGTCTCTATGATATTTTATTAAGCAAGATATATGATGAAAAGTAATGTACATTATATGTATTGTCTTTTAGAAAACAAATGTTTTCTCAGAAATCATAATGCTAATAATCTGGGGAAGATAAAGTGAAGAAATGATTGCATAAGAATACAATTATGTCCAGTGACATATACCTATCATTAAATTGGTATTCTCCTTCTGATGTAGGTAGATAATGTAGCAAAGTCATCCTCCATTATTGATCAATCTGCAAACATGACTGCAAACCAACAACATACTTCTATCCTTTGTCCACACGCCTTCCCCTACTTTCATTTCTTTCCCCTTCTATATAACTTCCTTCTAGATATGTTTTCCATTATTTTTACATATCTTGCATAAATATATGTAGGAATCGCCGGTTAAAATCATTGGGGTACATGGATGTATAATTTTTTTTACATTAACTCCACACAAGAGACTCTGAGGAAAATAATTTCCTTCAGGGCCTATTGTCGTGTTTGGGGATGCTGTGTGCAATATTATAGTTAAGTGGGATATAAAACGTTTCGACATCAAAATCATTCAGCTACATTTTGAATTCTTTTTCCTGATGGGATATCATTAAAGGCACTTGATTCATAGCATTAATGACATTTTCTCAAATTAAAGCGATAATTGGTGTTTTTAGTGATAAATTTTCAAAGACAGCTGAGCTAGTGAGGGATGGAGTCACTGTAGACATAATTCAGCTACTCTTAGATGTAAAAATTGTTCACAGAGAATTTGCTGAGGCAGCTCTGATGACTGTGTGGGCCCCTGTAAATAGTGTTAACACAGAAGTTAGTGACTATAATCTTGTATTGACAAATCGTGGAAGGAATATGACACACTCCACTGTAGAAACATGTGCCATATTGAGTTTCAATCAATAATACAATAACACATTTCAAGTGATTTTGCTAATTTAATTGTTTTTCCCCTCTTGCCGCCTCCCATTCCTTAGCATAAACACTATGAAAATGCAAAATTAGACATTTAGCTATAGACACTATGAAAACGCAAAATTAGACATTTAGCTATAGACACTATGAAAACGCAAAATTAGACATTTAGCTATAGACACTATGAAAACGCAAAATTAGACATTTAGCTATAGACACTATGAAAACGCAAAATTAAAGCTATAAAAGCTATTTTTCAATAATGAAATAATTTTATATAAATAATAATTTCTTAAAAATTAAAGCTATGAATCGGCGTCTCTAGTTATCATAGTTCATATATTTGGAATATTTTATAAAACATAAAAAAAATTATCTGAAAATACTTCAAAATTATACAAATAATGTTTTAATTTTATGACTGCGTTTAATACACACTCTGCACCCCAGCAAAAACCCCTGAGACAAGTTGAAATGTTGCCAACGCGATGGAAGACATGATTATTCCACGTTATAGGTAATTTTAAAGAATTTAGGGAGTATTTTAAGTAAGATCTCTATTTTCACAGTGCCGGCCGATCAGATTCGGCCCTGCATATTGAGGTCGCCGTAGACTATCAGTTTACTGGTCACTTTTAGTTATTTCCTTTTACAAATTTTGTTTAAAAAAAAATTGAGCTAATAAATGAATTATCTTTTAGGGATTTGAATATGGAAGGTCAGGCAACCCCACAAGAAATGTTCTGGAGGAGTGCCTCGCTTCTCTGGACAATGGAAAGTACGGACTGTGCTTCTCCTCGGGGTTAGGAGCTACCACATGCATCGCCTCCATGCTCAGCACGGGAGACCACATCATCTGCGGGGATGATATGTATGGAGGCACCAACAGGCTATTCAGGTAAACACTATTCAATCATTTTTATTTACTTTTTGCCACGCACTGTTCCGGTAGAAAACTTAACTGCCCTGAGAACATTCATTGGATAACTAAAACCTCTGCCGTAGGTCACCCCGAGTGGTTCGCTACGTTTGGTGACTTAGTAGGGGTGTCCAGTTCGTGGGGTGAGGTTTGTCCAAGTCTTGGGAGAGATCAGTTGAGGGAGATCCTTTCGCCCCCATTGCCTGAACACACCGACCCCTTATCGCAGGGGTGGGGAACCTGAGGCCCAAGATTTAATTTAAACCAGTCTTAAGAATATAACGATAAATTAAATAATAAGTTGTAGGTTCATCAAAGGAAGCCATTCTCATGTACCGAGTGAAGTTTTACATTTATGTTGCACACCATATGCAGCAGAAGTCTAAGAAATTGACTGTTCCTTGTGTAACTATTATTTAAGCATGTGAACTTGTCTCGTGTTCTAAACATAATGTAAAAATGTGAGACGCGAAACTCTCTGCTGACAAGTAATAAAAAAATAAAGGTTCTCTACCCCCCCCCCCCCCCACCCCCCTGGTGCATGAAAATATGAAAATCAATTTGTGGCCCGCGGGTGATACCAGAGACATCCAAACGGCCCCCGACGCTAAAAAGGTTCCCCACCCCTGCCCTATCGGATTCTTACCCATCCCTCATTCCTTTTTGCTTCCCGGAAGCTCCTCCTGCATTTCCTAAGACCCTCTACACAGCATCCTCAAAGACGACACAAGCTCAGAGGGAAATGTGGAGCCAATGTAATAATTGTAACAGTAACTTGTAGAATTACAATATCTGTTCTAAGTTAATAATGATTTTTTAATTTTATTAGCTTGCTAAAAACCTGCGGCTATCTTTTCAATGACATGAAATTTCCATAAAACTGTGATTCTTGTAAGTTTGCCTCTTTTTGACTTACTTCGAAGACTTTTATCTGGATTTTGATATGCCAATAAATTCGCTCTATTAAAACATTAAAAGAATCGCATCCTATTGGTCTGATCTCTAATAGTTACCTGAAAGTAAAAGCATGTAAGTTCATTATTAAACTGTGATTTTAATCACAAATAATATATGTACCAAGAAAACATGAAATAATGGTGATGGCAGTTTTAAAATATTATCTCTTGAACACTTTCTTAGCAGATTTGAAAGTTTTTCATAGTAGGTTAACTTCTTGATTATAGACACCATTTTTCGCCGAGTTGATTTTATTTTCATAATAACTTGTTTTTTACAACATTATGTTTTTGTAAATTGTACCATCTTACCATAAGTAGTTTACCCAGTATAGCTAGTTATATTCAGATAAATGATTTTTTAATAGTATCCTTAACCTGTCATTTGCCGCTCGTGCGCCGGCGTATCATGAGACTTTACACGCGATTTTGACCCTTACGTATAAAGAAAGTGTATGAAGAACACGGTCAGAATCGCTTGCTCTATTATCGCTCTTTACCATAGAGAAAACCGCAATTAGATTGGTGACTCCATATAATTTATATTAATGATTTACCGGAGCGCGGGAGCGTGCGCAGTTCTTGCGCATGCGCGGGAAAAATTCTTTGGTTTTGAACTTTGACCTTTCTATGTACGAAATTTCTCAAGGACGCTGTCAGAATCGCGGGACATTGGGTGTCATGGCTGCCGCTTTTTGCGAACGCTAATTGGTTACAATCAATCCCATTTACTCGCGGCATTCAACGAGTTAAGGATGCTGGGGAACAAGAGGTTTAGGCACCATTCTTATTTCGCTAGTCATTCAGATTAGAGTACATACCTACCTAAAAATATAAATGACACAATTTTAAAAATAACACTGAACATTGTTGGAATAACAGGATCTGGTTGCATGTCTTCAATTAAAACGGAGATACCTAATTCCTAAATTGAGCCAATTGATGAACTTCTTTCTGTCAATTGACTATTTTAAGCTACAAATAGTAATTCTGATAAATTGGCGAGCACGAACCATTACGGTAATTGATATTGGTTCCAGGATATCTTCATTATTGACCATTAGCCTTATCAGCTCAATGATGACATTAATTTGCTTACTCTGACCACAACGTACTGCACAGTTTCATTTGTTTATGTGTGTGTTATTTACTTAGGGGGTATTTCACCATCCTCTCCACAAAGCACTATCCATAAGATAATGTATGTTTCGGACATATTAATAATAATGTTTGGATGATTTCTATAATGATTGCCATTGTCGTGATAAAATCACCTGGGACGCTAGGGCGCGGAACTATTGTGAATATTTATTAAATGTATAATTATCCACTGAAGCGTTTTTGGCCACAATTTGGTCAATTTGCAAACATCCTCGAGCGTTCACTGGCCAAAATGTGGCCGTTTCGAAGAAATATTTTAAAACATTTATTGGAATTTTTTCCAAAGTTCCCTGTGAAATCAAATTTGTTACCGGCATAGTCATAAAGTATTTATTTGCAAGTCATCAGTGCTTTGCGACCTTTGCGTGGTAACAACACTTTTTTTGTTGTTGTTTAGGTATTTTTTATCCCTACTATTTATAATCCTCAAGTTACACTTATTACATCATTTCCATATGGCAATTACTCTAGCCTCTAGTCAACTTAACCTGATGAAGTATATAAATCTATATCTAATCTTTAATTTATTGTCTGCAATAAACATGTACATTATTTAAAGTCTTAGCTATTTTATAATAATAAAATAATATGAATCTCTTATTTTCAGGAATGTTGTTGCCAAAATGGGCATTGAAATTTCATTTATTGATCTTCTGGATCCAGCCAACATTAAACAAGCATTGACACCAAGAACCAAGGTATGTACATTATTTCTTAAATTTAATTTAATCACTTTTGTGAAAGAAAAAAATACTTTATTGAAAAGAGATTCGTCTAGTTTTGAAGATTGTGGCCGATTAGACACTTTTATAATTACCGTGACGATTCACGGTAACGGTACCGTGACGACATAAAAAAGGCAATAGACATACGTTCCTTAACACAATAATGCTGCAGCTCTTTCAAATGATGAGATACACAATGTACGTAAGTCTGTTTCCTCCAAAGGAAAAAAGTAACCATTTTCTTGCATCTCTCTCACACACCGCACCGTAACTTCTCCGAAGACTATTACAATACTACTTGCTGTGATGATAATTTTGAAAGTATGGAATATAGTTATAACGATAATATTGAAGTGTGAGTGAATTCCAAAAATTCAAAAATATCAAATGTTGTCATCAAAATCTTTTGTTCATACATATAATGCTGCAACTCTTTCTTGTACACTAAATAACAACAGTCGAAAATGAAACAAACGGTGAATGTATGTCTGCACCCCCCAAAGGAAACATAAAATCATTATCATACATCTCCCTCACAAGTATAAAGAAAATGAAACGCATTTCTCGTTGCCGTAATAAGATATGTCTGTTTCCTCCAAATGAAAAAAGTAATACTTTGGAAGAAACAGATACACGTTTTTGTGTATCTTATCTTTTGTCTCACCATTATTTAATGTGTAAGAAAGAGCTGCAGCATTATAACGATAAGGAACATATGTTTTTTGCCATCACTGTAATAATAAAAGTTTCTATTGCCCCAATGAACATGTGCTATAATATGGAGGGCTGTTTACATTGCTGTAATTGGCGGCCGGCGTAGTACAGCGGTAAGGCGCTTGACTCGCATTCCGAAGGTCGCGGGATCGAATCCCGGCGTGGCAAATAAATTTTATTTGATTAATTTGTGTATTTCACAATTTATTCAATTAAAATAATATATAGTATATTTGCGGCACATTCCAGAGTGGAAGATACTCTCAGTATCGCCCTGGTGTAAGACCACCATTCAGAATTGAAACGTTGCCTGAAGTGGCTTTTGCCGTGTTTGGTGACCAGATCTGAATAGCCAGGTATTTCCCCACCTTCCTCTTCCCTATCTCCTTCCCTACCCACTACCTTCAGCCTCACAACATACCCCAATTGGGGATGCCATAGTCTCACTGGCTCCAGACGGGAGCAGTTGGGACTCTTGTGTGGTATTCATGTAAAAAAAAAAAAATGGAAAAATCATTCATAAAAAATGTGGATTGAAACAGACTTCAGTTTTCAAAATTCACCTCATTGTAAAATTCACCCAATTTTCTTTTGACAGATAAACAAAAGTTGCATTCTACATAATAACATTATCTTTATGACCATGTTACTAAATTAGAAAAATTATTCTTTCAAATGTAAATATTCTCCTGGCAACCAATACAAGCTATCTTAAATAAATGTTATTCAAATTGCTTTGTGCTTTCTGACGCCAGTCAGATAAATTATGTATTTCTTGACAACTTGATCTCTCCTAAAAATATCTACAAAGTAACCTTTGACAAGCCAAGATGGCAAACAATACAAAACAAAAGAAGTGGTCGATAGCCCGTTAACTCGCGGAGAGGTTAATAGGATGCTATACTAACAGTTTGACGGATTGTGTTGATAATCACAATCGCTGCGGGTCTGGACTTACTCCCCTTTCTGAACAAATTATGAAAAGGTCTGTTCTATAAATCTATTATTATCAAAGATAAACATCATGTATTGTGATGAATAAATAATAACTATTAATAAGATTATATTTTTTTACTGTTACAAGAAGAATTATATTGTTATAAAAAGAATAATTTTTGGGAGTGCGGTATGGGTACTGCCACCCCGGGAACCATTTATTGGATAACCAACACCTCTGCCATAGGTCACCCCAAGTGGTTTGCCATGTTTGGTGACTTAGCGTGCCTTAAGGTGCCATGGAATGAGGTTTGTCCAGGCCTTGGTGGCCGATGTGTCTGCCCACCTGCAGGCCGGATCAAGAGAAACTGGTTGAGGGAGAGATCTTTTGACCTCTTCAGCCAGAATCCCTTGACTAATCGCCTTTCACCGCAGTTGGTAGGATGGATTTGTAGGTCTTCACTCCTGGACACACTGTCTCCTTTGTACCCACCCCTCATACCTTCCCAGAACTTTCTCTCCTTCCTTTCCTTAAAAAAACCCTCCACACAGCATCTCCTAAGATGACATAGGTCCTAAGGAAAATTATTTTCCTCAAGGCCTCCTGTATGGAGCTAATATAAAAAAAGACTTGTAACATTGGAGTTCCTTTATGATTACAGAAAAGAAGAAAACATTAACAAAAATTTATCAGTTATTATATTACGTGTATAACAATTTTTATGAGAGCATAAAAATGTGTTGTAATGCTGATTATAATTGCCATTTTTATGTTTTGTGTGCGATTAAAATACAGTAAATAAAAGAAAATGTTTGAATTGATAACAAACAGCAGAATTAATATTTATGTATGTACACTAAACAATAAATATACTTTAATTTGTAAGAATGATGTAATTGTTTATTTCAAAGAATTTTATTTTACTTTACTGGCATAATATTGTATTTGGCTCTAGTATTACTGACACACTTACAGCCAATGAATAATTGCTGAAATTTGAGCGACAACAATTTTTCGCAGAATCAAACACATATTACATACATATGAAGAAAATTTTACTTTGTTTAAACATGATTTGAGACATTTTCGTTTGTGATATTAACCTTAACCTGTTATTGACAACACAAAAGTTATCTGAATAAGATCTTTTGAATACTGAAATAATACACTGTAATTGAAACATATTTGTATTAAATTTTCAAGGTCTTTTTTTTTACAGATGGTGTGGATAGAGTCTCCCACAAATCCCCTTCTGAAGGTAATCGATATTGCGGCTGTAGCGGGATACCTCAAGGGCATCCCAGACGTGTTTCTGGTGGTGGACAACACCTTCCTGACTTCGTACTTCCAGAGGCCGCTAGATCTGGGAGCCGACATTGTGATGTACTCACTGACCAAGTACATGAACGGACATTCCGACGTCATTATGGGGGCAGCTATTACCAATGATGAGGGCTTGCATAACCGATTGAGATATTTGCAGAACGGTAATTTTATTTGAATATGTATTATCATGAGCATTTGTTGCAACAAGTGTGTTTATATTGTTACAATATCGTACAATGTGTTTTATCAAGTAGGTATTTATATATTATAGTAAGTGTCTATTTATAAATAAAAGAACAAGGTGTATACACAGTATACACAAAATCTGACATTTTTAAAGTGAAAACTTCTTTAGCACCGTTGTGATCTGAAACTCGATGAAACGAAAAAGTGACACTAGAAAGAGACAAACACATACATCTGTAGGATTTAGCTTGCGAGAGAATGAGATAGAATAATCAGTCTCTTTGTGCGGTGCTTCGTAGCCTCCCCATTCGTGTCTACTTTAGTTTTCTGAAGGTTTCGTTTCTCTGAAGGTTTTTAAGGAATTAAGGCACTGCAATTGTTTAAAAGGTTTTAAATCAAAGGTTGTTCTGTTCCCTTCTTAACAAACGGATTGAAATGGGTCGGGTGGAAATGCTGTCCTGTTCTACCGGTATTTCAATGGAAGATGCTCTGAGGAACTAGCGTCATCGATTCCTTTGGCACTGGTGCACAGTCATTAACCCCCTGGGGGCCAGGCTTTTTACCAGAACAACACCGAAATTTCACGATCTTCAATTGAATGTTTTGTGGATTAAATTTAACCTATCGTATATTTTATTGACTGAAACACATTCCTAGAACAATAAACTATTTACCAAAATAATATTACTTGCGTAATTACGTAAATTGATAGGTTTTATGATGTTTTATTCGAGGTCACGCATCGGCATTTTGACGCGGCCGCCAAAATGACAGTTCGAGATGCCCACAGATAAAAATTATTTTAAAATTTTCTAATGTTGCAAGGTGAATGAAATTTTTACCCATCTCATAGAGAATGTTGGCGCTAGCATTTCTGACCGTGTTCTTATTCAAATTTTGTACATAGAAGGGTAAAAATCGAAGATGAAAATATTTTTTTTTCGCGCATGCGCAAGACCTGCGCACATCCCGCCCGACGAAAAATTTCATATAAATTATTCGGAGTGACCGGCTGCATTGCGGCTTTTTCTATGGTAAAGGGCGATAATAGAGCTAGCGATTCTGACCGTGTTTTTCATACACTTTCTTTATACATAAGGGTCAAAATTGCGTAAAAATTTTGATTTTTCATTTTTGTGCGCCGGCGCACAAGCGGCACAGGCCGGGTTAAAAACACCAAATGCGCGCTCAACATTTGTACATGGTTAACATTTGTCACCTGAGAATGGTATTTATTGTATTTTAGAAATTTATGTTAAGTATTAAAATAGGCATTATTAGATGTAAATTCAAAATAAAACTAAATCTAATTCACAGATCAAAATTAAAATAATGTTAAAAAATCAGATTGATGTTTTTCCTTGTTTGGGGTCGTCCATTAATCACGTGATGCTCGAAAGGGGGGGGGGTTGCAACCTCACGTGATTAATGGACGACCCCTTTGCAAAAACAAACTGTTCAAACTGGAATGTGAAGAACGAATTTCAAAGACAAAGTGAGTAGCTTTGTCTTGCAATAGTAATGGAAGTCTTTAGTTCCAAGAGTTGTTTTCGCTCGATTTTTGTCTTTGTCGCTAGGTGCTGCATTCGAAAATGAGGTTTGCTTGCTTCAATAAGTTATCCCTAATAAAATTGAAAATTAATGTTTTCCGTATTTTACGAATGTTACTGGTTTACTACTTCAATTAATTACCTGTAGTTTATTTATGTATAATAATATTCCATTTCTGTAAATAGATTATCTGAAGTATTTAGTAGGTACATTTATTGATTATTTTTTAATTTCATTTTACGGCATGATTAGTAATGGGAATATTTATTTCCAGCGATGGGAGTTGTGCCAGCCCCCTTCGACTGCTACCAGGTTAACAGGAGCCTGAAGACTCTGGCCATCCGCATGGAGCAGCATCAGAAGTCTGCGCTCGCTGTCGCCAAGTGGATGGAGAAGCAGGATACAGTCGACTCGGTTATTCATCCAGGTATGTGTCATTTCACGTGTGAATCCAAATCACACTATTACGCTACGTAATGGTTGGTTGAAATGATTACGATTGCCTTGGAATAAGATATCTGACTGGAGGTCTAGCATGGTCGATCGATAAAACCCTATATCAATACAATATTAACCAAATCTATTTTCTATTCAGTTATCAATATTTGCAAGCAAGGTCTACGAATGTTAACAGATATTCCGACTTACGATTGATAAATTTAAGCGCGGCCTCCATCAGATAAGTTTTAGTTAACTATCAATATTTTTGAATTATGTCATTCATTATGCAAAATTACTGGCTTATTTAATGAATGTATTGAACTAAAGAAGCTCTTAGACATGAAAGAAGTCATATACACGATCCATAGACTTAAATAATGCATCTGAGACGCAATCAATTTATTCCATTCAATCTTTAACCTGTTTGAGACGAGCGTTATGAATAAAAGACAAGCGTCATCTATACACTATGCATATTACGTTATTTTAATTGTTTAGATAACGAAATTTTTGACTGTTGGATTTGATTTGTTTTTTTTTGTTGGTAGATTACATCTACGTTTTTGAATATTTTTTAAGTGACCCTCTATTCAATTAAAATGAGATTCATAAACCGTGAAAAATCTGCCCGTCCACGGGTATTGCAAATTCATCGTCATAAGGTTAAGAAACGAAAATGGTTGAAATATGAATGAAGACCTCATTAACTCCTGTTTAGTGTCAAAAAGTAAATGCAGCCAACGTATATCGATTTCTGTCAATTTCGTTTCGGTTGTCAACGGTGAAAGCATGCTCAGGATATCGATATAAAATCATCAGAAGTTACGCCTATCCATCCGATACCGTAAAGTTATTGATTTCACCGTACCTGAGCCGGTAGACTCAGGCTAATATTTATTTATTTATTTATTTGTACACGCCCAATTAGGGCTTTTACATATGATAAAATTAAAAACACATTTGTTATAATCAAAGAATTAAGAGATAACAATTAAATAAGTATCAAGTATAGATTTTTTAACTTAAAACAAAAGAGTAAATTATAGGATACACATTCATATACATTTAAAGAAGTGATTTTCTTGCAGCTTAAAAGCAACAGAATAAAATAAAGGATACACATTCATATACATTCGACACATATTGAAAATTTATGAACATTTCAAATTTATCTAGATAGACATACAGATTTAATAACAATGTTTTTATAGGTTGATAGACTTTCAGTACCGTTGGTGTTCATGTAATATTTATTCCCTGTACTGTGCAGTCGGTTCATTACTGAGTTTGTTTCTGAATTGGTACCTGAATTGTTACAATGGTAAGGTACAATCTGACGAACCGTTCTACTAGGCACATGAAAATTAATCAGCCTAAGGAGTTCAGGGGAGTCAAACATGTTATTAACAATTTTATACAGAAAAAATAGATCAGTACATATTCTTCTTTCTTTTAATGTAGCGAGGTCCATAATTTTCAACAGTGACATGTAGCTAATATTTTCAATAGGAATTCCTAATCTATAATTTATATTTCGTAAAAATTTATGTTGGATTCGCTCGATGGATTTTTCACGAATATTGTAAAATGGATTCCAAATGGTTGAGTTGAATTCTAAATGACTTCTGACAATGGATGAATATAATATTTTTAAATTTTTGAAATCTTTTGAAGTTCTTAAAATGAAACCCAGCATTTGCATCGCTTTAGTGGTTATATTATTAATGTGAGAGATAAATGATAATTTTGTGTCAAATATTATCCCCAGGTCTTTTATTTCGGGTACAGATACTAGGGCTTGATTGTTCATCCTATATGTGAAAATCAATGGGTTATTCTTCCTATAAAATCTCATGACTTGACACTTTTTTACATTAAGGGTTAATTTATTATGTATGTAGATAGAATATTGATTGGTGTTAATATCCATTTTCCCTCTTTTGTCGCATTCCCCTCACCGTTAATTCATTGGATGATAGGACAGGTCCCTGCGATTCTAAACCCTCCCTCTGACTTATCGTAACTAATTTTAGGTTATAATAATACCGTGTAATGCTTCCTCCGTCTTTAGCCAACGTTTCAGACAGCAGAAGTGGGGGGATGTGTAGATGCGGTGAAGTGTGTGTTTATGTTTGTAGAGGTGATGCTGCACACATACGCAAAATGGTGCACAGGTAGGCAACCCCAATCTGCATATTTGCTCTGATGATGGACAATGTAACAGCCAGAAACATTGGCTAAAGAAGGAAGAGGCGCAACATGGTAAAAAAATTCAAAAGTTAATCATGATAATAATACTTTTGGCCGTGAAAATCTCAAATCACCCTCCCCCCCCCCTCCGACTTATTTATTCTTCTGAGAAATCATTTAGTCTATGAAGCTCTCAATCAGGCTATGATGGTGATGATAATATTAAAAATGATGATGACATTTCAGGTTTGCCTTCCCATCCCCAACACGAGCTGGCCAAGAAACAGTGCTACGGCCACTCCGGAATGCTGACCTTCTTCATCAAGGGAGGGATGGCTCAGTCCCGCATCTTCCTGCAGTCCCTCAAGGTCTTCACACTTGCCGAGAGTCTGGGAGGATACGAGAGCTTGGCTGAATTACCGTAAGTTGCTCTAAAGACACTCAATTATATTTAATATTAGCTTCCTAAACTTTCTCTTTCCATTCTCCTTCCTTCTCTCGGCAGTGGGACACTTAATGACCACATAATGTTAGAGAAATGCCCAGTTTTCCATCCAATGTTTCCTTGTATGCAAAATTTAGGCTTACATTGGAGGGATTCCTTTGAAATGACAATTACATTGATTCTGTAATTTAAAAAAATCTTGGTTTTAAACATAGGTAAAATGCCGTCATAAGGAAAAAGGCAGCTGGAAATTTTCAATGGTCACATTCTGAAGTACTTTTTATGATAATAGAAAAGTCTCATTTATTTATATTTAATGGGTTCCATGACAACTCCACAAGTGACATTTCAACACCTCTGAAGACATTAAAAGTGATTTTTTTTAAATGCAGTGAAACCCTTTAAGAAGTTTTCCTTTAAGAAGTTTGGATATTTCGGTTATTCCTTTGAAGACCGAATGGTCTAATTGATCCCGCTTCATTCCCGCCTAAGAAATTTTTTTTCCCGATCCCTTGGTAAACTTCTTAGGAGGGTTTCACTGTAGCCTAACCAAACTTAACCTTCTCGTATTTAACCAAGTTTTTTTAAAAATTTTGTAGTTTATCACTTTTTGACTTCAAAAGGAGTGATGAAGTTGTTAATTGTTGTTGAGTTGTATGTGACCATTGAAAATTTCGAGCTGCCTCTTTGCTTACGACAGCAGTATAGTAGAATTTATATATTCTTTCTCAGCAAAACCAGGTTTCTGTAGACAAATTAAAAGGAAACTGATTGAAATTAAAACAATTACCTTACAATTACACTTAGTAAATTGACTTCTCCTTTTGACTCCCAGGTAAACAAATTTATATATCTAAATTCTATTGTTTCCAAGCCAAATTCAATTCTTATTAGGCAAAATTATCTCATCTCATCTTAAATGTGGACAAATTGGCATGAAGTATCGATTATAATTTTTGATTTGTAGATCTGTCATGACACACGCGTCAGTCCCACCAGAGCAGAGGGTGGAGCTGGGAATAACTGACACACTTATCCGTCTCTCCGTGGGACTGGAAGATGTGGAAGACCTGATCGCAGACATCGACCAGGCGCTTCGCATCGCCGCCAAAATCAAAAACTAGCAAAGCAGCTCTCATTAAATACAATTTCGTTTTTAAAATAAATTATTGGATCAATAAGACTGCCAAAGTTTAACTTATTTAACAGTTTTAAAGAAATAAGATATTTATGTTTTTAATTTACAATTACGAATTGTTTTTATTGAATATTAATTTTATACAAAAAAGGTCCCAATAAAGAAATATTTTCATTAATCTGTTTAATCTGAATCCTTACAATATGACGGATAGCACCGTATTTTTAAACCTACCTATAATAATAACACAAGATCTTGACGTATGCACTAGGTTTGTCAACAGAAATGGATTGCCGTAATGGAATTTGCTAGTCCGCTAAATCGCCTTGATTGAAATATCTGGCCACTAAACAGATGAATAGGTTGAGGGGAGCAGCTGTACTCAAAACATCTTCGGCATCTGGTGACAGATTTGATCTGAAAATGACATAGTTAATAGCACATTTACAAAGTGGAGTATTGAATAGTAAAAGTAGATAATCACCATTTGAAATTCAAATGAGTTTAATAAGTCAGGTATGCCTCAAACGTCATACATTCGTCTGGTAATAATACATTGTTGTGAAAATAAGCTTATGGGTTCGAGTTAATTATATTTAGTGACATGATCAAAAGAGCTAGGTTCCAAGAGTTGTGACTTAACCCTTTCCACTCCAATGTCAAGTGTCACTCGACATTGATTTTGTTCCACCAGCTCCAATGTCGAGTGGCACATTCGACATGGTGTAATACTTCTCTTTTGCGAACAATTTTAAAACAGGAGGGATTTTTTTGATTGAAAGCATATTCTAGAATCGCTAATGAATTCCATATGAGTGTTGGACAAAGTATTTGAAACTTCAAATCGAATACAAGTGTAAATTGAAGATAATATTCCTGAAGTTCCTGTACCATCGAGGAGGAGAGAATATGCATCTAATCTAGGACCGTTTAACCAGTAACAAACACTGATTCTTCCAATGATATTTTTCAAAGGCAGAGTTTATAGAATTTTAGGTAGTGGTGAAAGTGTTTGTGATATTCCGGCTGCAGATCATTCCTTGTGGGTGGATGTTTCAAGCCAAGATAATTATTTTCTAAATATTAATTTTACAACAGCCGGTAAAGTTACGGGCCCTCAAATTCCATCATTTTGTACTAAGCTTTGTAAAAAACCCTTCAACAGCATCCCCAAAGATGACATAGGCCCCGAGGGAAATTTTTTTTTCTTAGGGCCTCCTCTGTGAAGCTCATGTAAAAAAAAAAGCCTCTTCAATTTTTTTCAATTATTTTTTACGAATGAACTAATATCAATTTTATTTACTAAAATTTTAAAAACCCATTTTTGACGTGGAGCTGGTCGAATAAAACAAAAAAGGCTTGGCGTTGAAAGGGTTAAGGCTGCTACATACAACTGGTTTGCCCAGTAGTTTATGTATGGTTTAAAAAAAAAACATGTGGGAAAGGATCGAACAATAGGCTTAACTTGAGGAAAGGATGGTATTATGAATGAGCCTTTCAATGCGGTGGCTTCTGTTAATACCTGGGCTAGCCCGCCGTTTGTATATACATTTATACCGTTGTCACATAGCATACCTTATTTGACTGCAAAGCCTGGCCATTTCTCTAAGTTGACTGACTAGATTAGGCATCAGGGGCAGCTGGAAAGCAGCCAATATGGCAAATAGCCATTGTCCTGCAAAAAATACATTTGTTAGTTTATTTCATTAAAAAAAATCCAAGTGTTCAGTTCACACAGGGTAAAAGTTAAATCTTCAGAAAACTAAAGCAGATAAGAGTGGGGAGGCTACGAAGCACCGCACAAAGAGGAGACTGATAGGTTAAGAAGCACTGCACACAGAGGAGACCGATTATTTTATCTCATTCTCTCGCAGGCTAATCCAACAGATGTACGTGTTTCTTTTTAGTGTCGCTTTTTGGTTTCATCGAGTTTTTAATCACAATGGTGCTAAAGAAGTTTTTACTTCAAAAACTGCAGCAACTTTGTTATTATGATTAAGATCTAAATTTTTTTAAATGTGAATACCGCACAAGAGTTCCAACTGCTGCCAACCGTCTGGAGCCAGTGAGACTATGAAATCCCCAATGAGGGTAAGTTGTGTGGCTGAAGGTAGTGGGTAGGGGTAGGAGATTGAGAAGAGAAAGGTGGGAAGGACCTGGCTATCAGATCAGGTTCCAAACATAGTTAAAGTCATTTCAAGCAAAGTTTCAATTCTGAATGGTGGTCTTTCACAGGGCGATACTCAGAGTATCTTCCATTCTGGAAAGTACCACAAATATAATATACATTATTTTAAATGATAAATTGTGAAATAACATGAAATAACCGTCATCATAAAGGATCTTTCAATTGAAGGAATTGCAGTACCAATTTTTGAAGCCCGTTACATACAAGAGAGTTTATATTAGAGATGCCACGAATATTCGGCTACTATTCGGTATTTGGCTACTTTTTTTACTATTCGGCCGAATATTGCAAACCATTCGACCGAATACCGAATACCAAATCATGAAAAAAATGCATATAAATTTAATATTCATTGTCACTACAAATTTCATAATATTCCCAAATAGACGATCTTTTATTAAATAGTGCCATTTCATAAAACTTTTTGCAGACAAACAGACTTGTCACCCAGGGTCGATATAAATTATGATTTAAAAAAAAAATCATAAAAATGGGATTTATTTGATTATCAGATTTTTTAAAAATTTCGCCTATTTTAACTAGGAAGTTGGTCTATGTTTAAAAAAAAAATAATGTTGTTGTTCATTTTAATTACTACATAATTTATAAATTTCAAAATCAACACACCAGTCTCTCCAAAATATAATTTTTTATTTATTTAACATTTTACTGTATACAAACATTTTTGAACATTAAAAAATTAACACAGCATAACAAAAAAAGAGCACATAAGGTAGGGTAGGGGTTTGGGGTGAAATGCGGATTCTGCCAAAGTTTGGAAATTTAATAAAAAGGCACTTTCTAGATGAGAAAAGTGTGGAGAAGCTGAATAAAAAAAAATTAAGGCGCGCTCGGCAAAATTGAGGGAGATACAGCCGTTTAAAGTATAAATAAAATTTCATTTCGTGAACCGATACTACGACACTTCGCCCGCCATTTTGTCACTGTTATGTTGGTATCCCAGACCTACAAACAAGAGCCAGATACAATTGTAGCCGACTTCGTGGGATAAATAATAAGGCGCGTAATTATGAAAAACAGAATTAATAATATAATGTAAACGAACCTCTAATCAGGTACTGGAATGGCGACAAACCATTCAAATCCTGGGATGTTTTTTAAAATAAAGATAATATACACAAGCCCGCTACACAAACCCTGCGTAGCCAAACAAACCATTCAAAAACGTAGGCTGTTTTTTAAAGTAAAGATAACATACACAAGCCCGCTAGACAAATTTCATAATTACGCGTCTCATCAGTTATCCCACGAAGTCGGCTACAATCGTATTTAGCTCGTCTTTGTATCAGGGACACCAACAGTGATGAAATGCCCGCTGGCACCCACCGGTCTGTCATAGTGTCGGTAATTGAATATTAATTACTTATTCAAATTTTTTTTCTATTGCTTTCCGCACTTTTTTTCACCTTCCAGATTAAAGTTCTCAACTTAAAACGCGGTGAAAACATGGTTTTTGGTAAAACAAACTTTGGCAGAATCTGCATTAATCCCGGGGTTTGTCTTTTAAAGAAATTTCTTCCAACCCACCAGCAATAGGAAATGTGCTTGGACAGATTATTTTTTTTTTAACACTAGCAATAGTATTTTTTTATTCAATAAAAAATCAACAACTACAAAATTAAAAAGACTTAAAAGTAAGAATATTAACAATGAAATTAATCCATTTGGGTATCTTGTTTACTTATATTGGTTTTGTGATTTGTCTAAATTTAGTCTTTTCAAAATGAAGACTAATTTACCCGCCTTCTCATTGCCTAATCCATTTCTTATTTCACTGTGCACCAAATTGAATGCCAAAAATATTATTTCCAATTCTTCTTCAGTTATAGGTACATTTTTTCATACTATATATTGCTAATCACCAATCAGTAGGTGCGCTTTTCTGTATGACTTGAAATGCTCAACTTTGGCATATAAACGAGTAATACTATTCATCAAACAAACACGCGCACACACACGTCATAGTATATGCCGGGGGAAGTCCCTTGGCACTTTACGCGGGTGATTTGGTTGCAATAAATTTTTTTTTATTTAAATCATAATTTTTAATAAAAAAATCATTTGATTTTAATCGCGATTTAAATCATCTCATCCCTGCGTGTCACAGAATATAAGTAACATAATTCGATGTAACAATCAACAAATAATGCGTGTTGTGACACGACCTACTCGCAAATGAAACAAATACAAAGTTTTTACCACATGCACTTCAATGATGCAGGTCGGAACCTGTCACCCGCGAAATGTGCTAAGTGTCGCCGAATATTTGGTATTCGGCAAAATCACTATTCGTGGCATCTCTAGTTTATATTGTAATAATTGCAACTTTAAAAATGTTTTCCGACTATTGTAGGGGTAATAATTAAATAAACTCACCACATTTACGGTCTATTCCATTTCCAGGAGTCACTTCTTCTAAGTCTTCTACTAAGACAGAAAAAGCAAATTCTAATTGAGCTTGCTTCATAGAAAATACTATACTTAATAGTGGACTGTGATTTGTCAAAAAGTTTTTCCAATGGGAAGTTGAAAACTCTGTTGGAAGCTCTTCTGGCCGCTTCCAAAAATCTTTTTGCTTCTTGATGCAAGCTAAACGACATCGGACCTTGGAGAAGTCGGACTCTTGGATTATTTGCCACTCTTTTGTCGGCAGTAAAGGATCAGGAGCGGCGATAGTTTCAGGAAGCTGAAAGGAAAATGCACGCTTTATAAATATTATGGTTAGAGCCAGGGATTCAATCGTGGACGTCATGCTCATGCAGGCACCTTGAGTAGAGAATTTGTATGTTTCATTCAATGACGTTATATAAATAGACTCGCCATAGTCTCACATACTCGCAAAATAATGTGGCAAGTAAGCAACACTCTTTTGTTTTCTTAGTTCAAGAGTTATTCATGTATTAAAAAGATAAGCTACTTCCACACCGAAACCAAACTTCCAACTCGAACTTCCAACGCACGAACTACCCTCCTACACAATCGTCCGAAAGTTTGAATGTGGCCGTACCATAAGACAATCAAAGAATGTGTGTTTTTTTCTCTAATGACGCACAAAATTGTCGGACGGGGAACATGAAAATTAATTGTATTGCTTATAATAATCTATAATAATAAGTAATTTGTGTGTAAGTACATATAAATGAAATGTTATTTCTTCACTTTTACTACTATTTGCCATGTAATGGAAACATTTTCTTATTACACAGGAGGGCTTTTTGGCACTTTTTAAATGCAATTTTCCTACTGGTAAGACACGACCTTACTCGACGAGTGACAGTTTAGTACTAAAGTACTAGAAATCGAGACTAAAAATAGGAATGAAAATTGCCTTGCTTTTGGCTTTCCACTTTGAGATTTCTACCCCGCGTCTACAGTATATAACATATTTGGTTTCATTGGGATAATTGTCTCTTTGCAGGAGGTGGAAGGTACAAGCATTGGTAATTATCGGTTCGGACTGGCCACGCTTATTACGAATAATTTTTAGAAAAAAACTTTAGATTCGCCTTAATTACTATAAAAGGAAAGTTTTTGGCTTTGGGGCGGCGGAAAAAAATGCATTTTAATTTTCAATTGCATAAAACCAAAATTCACTTCGCGAACCGACGCAGCGAAATTCCGCGGCCGTAGCTGTCAGCTGTCACTGTTATGGACTGCAGCCGACTTCGTGGGATACCTACATGAAATACCGCGAATCACAAACCATGTTACACAAACCTAGCGTAGCCGCTAAACCACTTGAAAACTGGGATGTTTTTCTTGCGTTGACGCGAGCAGGCGTTATAAAGGGGCACTTTCTTTTGTATCACAAACCATGTTACACAAACAAGCCCGCTAGACAAATTTCATAAATACGCGCATTATCTCACGAAGTCGGCTACAGTCGTAATAGCTCTTGATAATTTATCAAGAATACCAACATTAACAAAACATTAACAACAAAAGTGACAGTAGTTACGGCCGCGGATTTTCGCTGGGTCGGTTCGCGAAGTGAATTTTGGTTTTATGCAATTGAAAATTAAAATGCATTATTTTCCGCCGCCCCAAAGCCAAAAAGTTTCCTTTTATAGTAATTAAGGCGAATCTAAAGTTTTTTTCTAAAAATTATTCGTAATAAGCGTGGCCAGTCCGAACCGATATTTACCCAAGCATTTAATTCCAGACTAAGAGGTGTAAATGGACAAGTTAGGTTGGAACCTAAACACAACCTTACAAAATTATACTTACCAAAGTTGCAAAGACATTTTGACATTTATTAATTTTGTTGTCATAGTCAGCGGACACAACACTTAAACACTTATTTCTTTCAATCATAACATTTTGAACATATTCTAAGCCGTCCTTCGGGAAAGCCACAATTTTTGCTGATTTTGGAACATAAACGGGTAAAAATGGGGTTGAGGATGTAGGATCCATTTCCCTAACGATATAAAAATATAATTACACAGCACAATAAAATTTATACAAAATACATGCTTCAAAAGTTCCCGAGTTGGAAATTCGAATAGTGCAAAGCAGTGCAAAGTAAACCCAAACATAAAGCGCAAACGTCAAAGTCAAAACCATAGATATATGTCAAAAGTCAAAACAATGATTTAAAAAACCGGTGTGGCCAGTCTCGCCACACTAGATATTTAGATGCCAGAAACAAAAAATCAGTCTTATGAAAGCATTTAGTACGATTGTTTGAGTGGGGGGGGGGGGGAGCTTCGAGCTTCGAGCAGTTGGGACTGTTGTGTGGTGTTATCATAAAAATATATTCAACTGTCCAGAATCAGTGGCGGAGAGGGGAGCCTGAGTACGTTGGGAGGCTGAAGGGTGTGGGAAGGGGAAAGAGGTAATAAATAGGAAGCTTGGTAAATATATAGCTATTCGGATCTTGATCCTGACACGGCAAAACCACTTCAACGTTTTGACTCCGAATTAATGGTTGTAACTAATTCCAAACTGTCAAGGAAAATATCAATTAATAAGCGGATAAAAAATATTTTATCCAAAATAGCCTGTATTCTTATGTTAACAAAATTAAAGTAACTACATGACGTTATGAAAGCACTAAAACTGACAAAATAACTCAAATTATGCTTAATTGTACTAACATAGTCAATTGGTCATTATAATACAAAATATGGAACAAAAACCTCATATAAATTGCGCGTAAAATACTACATGTCACAACAAAAATTTTCCTGCGAGTAAATGAAAAAAATACGGCGGCCGCGCCTGTGCAAATTTACAAAGTTTTTTTTTAATCCTTTATTTTTCCCAATTTTACATTTTATATATACATATTATGAAAATCATAAAAGTAATGGGACCCACTAAGGCGCAGCCTGTGCGTGGGTAATATAGTTAAATATATTTTGTTGTACCTAGGAAAACAAGAACAGTGGGTATATTAAGGAAAAATATGATTAAAATTTGTCTAAATAGTTTGTACAAAAAGTGTATACAATAGTGTACAGTGTAATAATAAGTTTATAGTGTAATAATAAGTGTATAGTTTGTGTGAAAAAAAGGAAAAGTGATATAAATTATAAAAATAAAGTTTCAACATCTGCATTGTTAAGCCACATTTTTAATTCTTTTAGGTATTGTGGAAGTTTAGTTGCCACCTGAACAAATTTCGGTAAAAGATTGAAAGTACGAGGTCCAATGAAACTGCTGTGTGTTTGCATTGTTTTGGTATTCGTTTGGGGGTATAAAATACATTATTATTTATAATGTTGATTCTGTTTTCATTTTTTTCGAATTTGTTTTTGTTTTTAAATATATATTTCATAGTTTGCAGTATAAATAGTTTACGAAGATTGAATAGTTTAGATTCTTTGTATAATGCATCTGTCGAAAAAGTTTTACTTCTATTATACAAAACTTTGATAATATAATTTTGAGTTATTTGTAAAGGTTTTATAAAAGCATCAAGCGCACCACCCCATCCTATTATTCGGTACATGAGTGAAGATTGCACCAGAGAAAAATAAATCATTTTAAAAATAAATCGTTCAATGCAGCCAACATAAAAACGTCCTTATCTTATTAGTAAAGTGGCAGATATACCATTTAACGGTCACCGACATAGATATATAGAACAAAAACACCGTTTAATGGTCGTTAAGTATTTTTTTGTTAGTAAGGCTGTTGTATTTGATTTAAAAAATAGAGGATTTTTTACGATTGTTTTGTCGCTTACCGATTGTTTTTTCATGTAAACTGTGGAAATGCCATTTTATATTAAACCATATGAAACTAAAAAAGTATTTACACCGACGTATTATAAACGGTTATTGCCGCTTCACTTTTTTGCACAATAAAAAATTCACAAACTTTGACAAATCTTTCGAATTTTTAATTTATTTTAGAAAACCTATACTTATAACAATTTTTTGGAAGTATGATGTAAGCTTTTTGATGCATATAGGTACAGTCTGTCAAATAAGAGTAGAAAACATAGGAGGGCGCCACTGTCGGCCAAATGGCAATACTAAAAATATAATCATGGTATTAATCTAAAGCTGTGTAACCTACATTTTTATTAAAAATTAAAAAGGCATGAAAGTGAAAAAAAAATTTTTTTTCATTCCACTGATCTCAAAATTAGAATTGAATGTAGGTATATTATTAGTATATCTTCACAATTTTATGTTAACATAATGAAGAATAACGATATTGTAATAAAATATAAAGCACACTTTAGAAATTGCTCACATTTATTTAATATTAGCTTAAGTACCTACAATGCTAGTGCATTGTCCAGGCTTTAGGTCATGTCTCTAATTTTAGATCTGAAAATATTTAACTCATTCAGATCTAAAAGTAGTGTAACTAAACTCGCCATCTTCCTTTCTACCTACTGTTAAATTCAAATTTATGTAAAATTAAATGGAAGCCAGTCACTTTGTAGAACACAATTTAATCAAATTATGTCATTAAGTAGATACCTTTACAACAGTGCTTCCTCGATTTAATTTTTTTTTTAGGAACAAAAAAATGTATTTTTAAATGTGTATACGGTGTTCTGCATTTGTAGTGTGATTGCACTTTAAAAGAATATTTGACAGGTAAATTGGTAACAATTATTATAAGCAATAATTATTAGCCTGAAACACTCATCCACATTGAAAAATCTTCCGAGAAAAGATACATGACGCCAACGGGACTTGAACCCGTGTCCTCTCGATTGCCGGTCGATTGCTCTGACCACTGAGCTATGGCGGCTTATCTCGTACCCGCCAAATGATTCAATATATGCTAGTGTTTCATTCAACAATTACTGCTTATTATATTTTTTTTTAAGATTTTTCAATGTGGATGAGTGTTTCAGGCTAATAATTATTGCTTATAATAATTGTTACCCTTTGTGCTATGCATAAAAAATCTTGTCTTAAAAACGTTAGTTTTACAATTAAAAATAATAGGTAAATTGGTGTTGCCAGCCTACAAATTTTGTAGTTCAATATTTTATATTTACTACTCTTATTTGACAGACTCTACAAGGTATAGGTAAAACACTTTAAGTTGGAAGCAATAAAAATGCTTAGTATTGATGTATTGGTCTATCTGTGTGAATGTCAAGCGACGCCCACAAATCCGATAAGGTTCTCTGTCTTTCTTACGCCCACTTATTGTAACTAGTTAGAAGAGAGGCAAGTTTAACGGCACCCTTTTGAGGCTGTACTTACAGGATGTTCTATTCTATTCATTCGGTTCGTAATTTGATTTAAACATACGTGCACCTACATTTCGCAAGTGACAAATAATGACCAATTTATAAATTTGAAATAATAAATAGTGTTTGTAAAGTGCGCAAGTTTAATATTTATTACGATATCATGGAGTCCTGTTACGAAACGGAACGTGGCTAATCACTGAATGGACCAAATCGTGAAATTTTATTCCGTATGTTTAATTATTTTACTTATTCATAATGAAAAAAAAACGGTGGTCAATTTTTAAGCATAAATGACTTGTATGATTTGACGTCTAAGGCAACTGGAGTATCACAGACTAGTACCCACTAGTACCTATTTGTGTTAGTAATCTGTTATATTTTAGATAATATACGTATAGATAGTTGCTAATGATGACTGGTACATAATTAAATAATTAGTGTTGCTGATGATTGCGAACACATAATTATAAAAAATAAATAACCCATAAGCAGCCAAATTTCTAAGCCCAGGTTTTGGAAATCACACTTCATTTCAACATTAGGTTCTTAGTTTAGGTAAACCAAGTAATTCATGCGTATTGAGTTTTAAACGAAACTTTACAAATGTCAAATCCGTAAAAAATGGGGGCAATGGAGATGTTTTACATGGGAAATTTTTAACTTTGAATGAAAACCGAATTTAAATGCAAGTTTAACAGTAGTTTTCTTTTCAAAATCTATACCTATTAAAAGTGTAGCGGCATGTGGCGGCTTGTCGATTATTTACGTTATAAGATATTATATAAGTATGAATATAATAATAAATTAATCTTTTTAAATAACATAATATTTTTTTAACCTTGTTGTTATTTATGAATACCCCTTTGAATTCAATCCTGAAGATTATCGCATTTAGTTAATAAACTTATTTTTCTTCCTAAACCTTCAGTATTTCTATAAAAATGTTGTAAAACAACATTAGTTTTATGTTACCGATTTAAACACGCTTTGAATTCGAATTCTCAATTGTGAAATAATTATTAATTGCTTTTTGTTAAAAGCCCAAAACGAAACACGCTGTATGAAAGTTTTGCATCTGTGTGAGTAGTGTGATGAAGTCAACTTAACTTGAGAGACCTATAACCTATACGGTTAGTCCCATAAATAATATAAATATACCAAACCGTTAGTCGTCCTACCTCCAACAGATGTTATTAAACAAATCTTTATGTAATTGTAGTAGAGCAATTTTGTCATAAATTTTTGTAAGTGGGGGAACCGGGAAATCTTCGAAAACATTTATTATTGGGTAGTAATAGGGTTTTTTTAAGATGATTTTTATTAATATTTTTTAATTGTTTCCAGTGGAAGTTAGGATGAATCTCGCGGAAGTTGTCTTAAACAGCATTTAAAGAAACGCTGTGAATTTTTTCATACATACAACTTATAAAATAACTGAAACAAACGTGTTTATAATAATTTTTGGAGCATAATTTGCGATTTTTTTCTATCGAGGAAATTTTATATAATTTGCGTTTCGGCGCGGGGAATGTCTAGATATTATCTTCCAGAATAACATATATTTTTTTAAGAGCTTTAAAACTTACCGTGTTTAAGGGAGATATGTAAGAAGTCGGTAGAAACTCGGGTAGCGGCGGCTTAACATGTTTAGTTATTTTTTTTTGTTTTATAGCAGTAATACAAATTAAAAAGATTTTTTTTTCACATGCTTCAATTATTGTTTTTTTTTTTATTTCATTTAACACGTATTTTTTTTTTTTTTTTTTTTTTATTTGAATTTTATTTTAGTAATTTGTACATTTAAAATTTTTTAGTTTACAAATTTCTAATTGATTATAATATTTCATATTGCAGTTTTTTTTTTATTTTTTTAATTATAATATTTTAAATTCACAAAATTTTTGAAATCACAAAATTTTTTGTTTTTGTTTTATGTAGCTCCTACAATCCATCTTGAACTTTTCAATTGGTGAGGACTTAAGAGTTTCTGGTAGTGTGTTATATAACTTAATTCCTTTGTACAGCAGACTGTTTTGCGTATTCGTTTTGTCCTTTTTGTTTAATCTTATTTCCTTGCAAGTCCTTGTGTAATGTCTGTGAATGTCCTTATTGTATACGATTTTATTTGTGAAGTATTTTGGTAACATGTTGTTTAATATTTTGTGAATAAATATCAACGTGTTCAAGGTCAGTATTTGTTTCACTGTTAACCAATTAAGTTCCTTTAGCATTTTATTTATTTTTGAAAATCTATTTCTTCGGAGTATTATTCGCATTGCTCTGTTTTGGAGAATTTGAAATTTATTCTGTTCTCTTTCATTACAAAGGAAAAGGATACTTGAACAGTAGTTGAAGTGTGGAGCAATAATTGAATTGTAAATGGTGATGGCGATTTTTCTGGAAATTTTAGGCCGAATTCTTCCCAAAAAAGATATCTTTTTGCCAATTTTCTTGTGGGTATATTCGGCATGTCTATTGAAGTTTAGTTTGGAATCTAATATGACTCTTATGAATATTAGGACTGTCTGTATAAGTGTCTGTATATTTTCAGTAAACAATAGATTTTTAACTTGTCTAAAAAAGTTTCGGTTTCTGAAACTGAGACAGATACCGAAGATTCGGTTTCGGTTTCGGTAGAAAGTCCTGTTTCGGCCGGACACTAATACTTACACGTTTTGTACAAACTAGAATTTTTTAAATTATAAACTTAGGATGGGTTGTTTAAAAAAATTTATGAATTCATCAAATATTTTAAGTTAATTTTCACGTTCTGCGTGAGTTCTATTCAAGTTCTGTAATTATTTCAGTTTCATGCAGCAACGTGCCTTTAATGATATAATAACAGAACTTGAATAAAACCTCCACAGAACGTGAAAATTAACTTCAAATATTTGATGAATTCATCATTTTTTTTTAAACAATCCGATTTTACTGTTTTTGCTTTATAAGTTAACTGTTTGTTCCTTTTTAGGTTAAAAAATTAAATTTATGTAATTATACCCACTCACAGGCTGCGGCTTAGTGGGTTCCCATTACTCACCGGAGGAGGCGGTATGGGTACCGCCGCCCCGAGAACCATTTATTAGATAACTAACACCTTTGCCGTAGGTCACCCCAAGTCTTTCGCTATGTTTGGTGACTTAACGGGTGTGCACGGGTTCGTGGGGTGAGGTTTATCAAGATTTTTGCGGTCGATGTATCTGCCCACCTGCTGCGTGGCGGGCCGGATCGAGATAGACTGGTTGAGGAAGTCTTTTGACTTGCAGCCATCGCATTGCAACGCAGATGAAGGGATGGATTTATACGTCCGTCACTCCTGGACACAGTGACCTCCAGATTCTTACCCATCCCCATACCTTTTTAATTCCCAGAACTTCCCCTTTTTCCTTTCCTTAAAAAAACCCTCCACACAGCTTCCCCTAAGATGACATAGGCCCTATGTAGGGGAAATTAAAAAAAAAAAGACGTAAAAATTGAGAAAAATATAAATCATTAGCCCACCGCCCGAGTGCATCTCAGTTTAGTACCTACTGAGTTGACCCTGTTGATATAAAAAGTAAGTTACTGGTGACGTCACAAGGCTCCTTCTCAGTGCCGGATCTGCCATACGTTCAAAAACGTGCAAAAAACCTGGCGCCAACTCCGAAGGGGCGCCGTGAGAAAATAAATATTGTATTAAAAATTTGTTATAATATTCCCTGAATCGTTTAAAAATTACCCATAGTACGAAATAATTATTACGCTCTAGCAACACTTTCCAAAGATACAGACTGCGCACGCATCTGGTTTGTATTCAACGGTTTACGAATTTATAGTCAGTTACAGAATTTTTTTACAAATTCCATATATTTAGTTTAAACGTAAGATCTATTTTTCCATATTTCTTTTACCGTCTTTTACGACGAATGGGTAAGATCCAAATTCAATAACCAATCACAGCGCCGTACTTTTATTCAAGAGAACAAACAAACCGACTGCGCCTTTCAAAATGCTTTTGTACGATTTAAGTATCTAGGAGAAGATAGTTAAAGACCATTTTCTTATGAAATCTTCAGTAAATTCCATTAGCATAAACATCGCACGGTTTGCAACAGTTAACAGTTTCATCATTGATTTGACAGTTGAAGTTCGTAAAATGTACCTATAATTAATTTCTATTAGATTTGTTATTTTACAGTCAGTAATAATCAGTGTAAGCGTCTTTCGTAAGCCGTTGATACCATAGATACGTCAGTGTTTAGTGTTTTGTATGTTGTTTGTTCGCTCAACACAGAACACAGGGGAAATGGAAATGCAAGGTACAAATTTGAGGTTATATTATTAGATTAATTATTAGATTTTTTAATTTATAACTAAATTTCTATTGATTGTTAGAAGTTGTGGATTACAATGAATAGAACAATAATTAAAAAAAAAACTTTCAGGCTCGCAGAATCTAAAACGTAGAATTAAAGAGCATAATGACATAAAAAAACTCGTTTCCATTGGGATTTTTTTTATTCCAATTTCTCCAGCACCGATAAAAAATGATGTCCAGCGCAATGACGTTACAATGGTCCCGAGCACATCTAAACAGATATCTATCGCACAAATTCCTCCGGTCGAATTATTAGAACATAAAAATAACGTTACTGATAGCAGTTTAAATTTAATTCTGTTTTCAGAGCTTGAATTGAAAGATCCCGGATGCTGGCCAAAGTTATCTCAAAATTCCATTAGTTTATTAGTTCAGGAAGGTCCTGTACAATTGAAAGGTTTTGATTTTCCTATTACGAACAAGCGTAAATTTAATACTAAGTATTATTACAAGAAACTGCCTAATGGAGAAGAATTACATAGATCGTGGCTTATTTATTCGAAAACTTTAGATAGGGTTACACCCTTGTACACAAAACTTTAGATAGGGTCTTGATTTTATTTGATAAATTAGTGTAAAAAAAAATTATATAAAAAAAAAATTGGGGTGAACGAATTTTTAATCAAAATAAAAATGTAGGGGGGGGCGCCATCGGTACCTACTGCACAGGGCGCTAGATTTCGTAGATCCGGCCCTGCTCCTTCTAACCTCATGGGGGTTTTAGCGGCATCGTAAAATCAAAACTTTAAAAATTATTTTAATTGTACTAACTATAGAAATTAATATGCGTGTGGAGGGCATTAAAAATGGGCTGGAGTTCCTTATTCAGACAAGCGAAAAAGTACTTACCGATAATACAATATTGTGAACACAAAATTATTTAAATGGCTATTTTTAAAATTGAAACAGATTTGTTGAGAGTTCAGTCGATAGTCGTGACTTTTCATGGTTCTAAGCTAATAAAAAGTGTAAGTTAGGTAGGTTTAGGTAGATATTACGTTTTTTCGTTGCATGATCATTTTTACAACGTGCGCCTACTCAAAACAGTTAATGGGTTCTCGGCGGGTGGGATGCTGCGATTCCTCCCCTTTACATCCATTCAGGATCCTCGTTGTCCATGTTAATATTATATTATAATGATGTGTTTTATGGGGCATTGTTTAACAATATAATATGAAAGGGTACCGAGATATCCGAGTTTTAGAGGAAGTATCGATTGAGCGGGGGATAGTAGGTAGTAGGTAGGTAGGTACCAAACATCAGTAGCTTCAGCTCGCTCGGTCTCACGGTGTAGAGTAGGATTCAATCTCCGCGATGCGACTAGCAACATTGATTTATTATATTTAGATGAGATATGAAGCGAAAAAAATGTATACGTCCAATTAGTACGATTTAGCCTCCAACGCTCCCAACGCTCCGACGCCGAACGACAGAAGACTACTAAATCCGGTTACGTATTTTTGCGATAATCGCTAGTGGAACACGTTTCGAAGAGAAATTATTGAAGTGAAAACTTCTTTAGCACCATTGTGATTTGAAACTCGATGAAACGAAATTTAGCGACACTAAAATGAGACAAACACATACATCTTTAGGATTTAGCCTGCGAGAGAACGAGATAGTACAATCGGTCTATTCTCTGTGCGATGCTTCGTATCCTCCCCACTCTTGTCTACTTAGTTTTCTGAAGGTTTCACTTCTACCATCAATTGCACACTCTGATTTTTTATGCAGTAGCGCCTCTAACAGTAGGTATACTCTCTATAACTAGGAAGAATAAATCTGTCAATTTTCACATTTTGTGAAAATTTTATTTAATTTTGTACAGTTTGCTTACAATCCAGTGGCGGACTAACGGGGGGGGGGGGGGAGAGGCGGCACGCCCCGGCTTCTGGTCCTGGGGGACCTCCTAACGCCTTCATATTCCCTTGATTAAATACTACAAGGCTTTAAGGCACCAGGACACCGTAAAAAAAATATTTTTTTTTAATTTCATTTCCTGAAAGATGCATTTGTTGAATGCTCTCACCAAGTGTTTTATAGAAATTCAAAAAAATTTAAAAAATCGACGGAGATGCAGCATAAAATAAAGTTCGACGGAGTATCACATAAAAACCGTTTGAAATAGTTTGTATGTTGAATTATCCTTCAGCAAAACTTTGAATGCGTTTTTCTCGAAACACTTTTCTCAATCTGGTTGACAACATATCCGTTTTGCATGCACCAAGTCTTAAACTGTTCGAAAATCCAGTGTCCATGGAACCACGTAGGGGAATTTTGATATTTAAGGATAGAAAAAATGGCGGCCAAGCAAATGTTCTTTTTGATTTTTTATGAAAAATTTTCGTCGTTCATAAAAAAAAAATAGAAGGGGGCCCGTTTTAAGAAATCCCTACATGATACCACAGTGGATTTTCAAACAGTTAAGAATGCAAATAGGATGTATATTTTTTTCTAATTATGTTGTAAACCAGGTTGAAAACCCAGTTTCGAGAAACGCGTTCAAAGTTTAGCTTAAGGATAATTCAACATACAAACATAAAACGGTTATATAAAGTGCTGTACCTCCGTCAATTTTACGAATTTCCTTTAAAAAATTGGTGAGAGCATTATTAACAAATGCATATATTATTTCATAAATGAAATAAAAAAATACAATTTTTTTATGACAGTTTCCTAGTGCCTTAAAGCCTTGTTTAGGATTTGATCAAGGGGAACATGAAGGTTTCCCAGGACCAGAAGCCCGTGTGAACTGAATAAAAAGCTCACCTTCAAACTAGGGGAGAGTGGGGGGGGGGGGGGGGGGGGGGCTCATTCAGCTTTGCCGCCCCGGGCCTCTGACGGGCTTGGTCCGCCATTGCGTGGATTACGTACGGTTAAGTAACTACCTAAATTCTAGTTTCTTCCCCTAACCCCCCCTGCAGCATTTTTTAACCAAATCAGTTTGAGAGTCGTAAAATTTAAAGATTACCATTAATATAATAAATTATTTTAAATACATTTTGGTGTTCGTACACACAGTTCAAACTTTATAAATTTATAAAAGTTTAGAGGAACCGATTCCAAAAATAGGCGTTTCCTTGGAAAAATAATATCTGGCAATCCAGTGGCAGCAAAGTCACCGGCACAAAAAAATCGAGACAGGAATATCGTCGTACGTGACGTTGGGTTCGAATTAAGTTTTTTTTTTTGTTTTGAATTATTATATTTGATTTCGAAAAACGTAATTTTTATCTTTTAGATTTTTTTTATTTAAAGGTTGGAAAATTTCCACGTTTGATAATTATAAGCTTCTGGAAAATTGGAAAAAAAACAGAAAATTGGTCGGAAAACGGGTCAAGAATTTTCTAAATAAACGACCCCCGGCTTTAACACCTCCAGGCTTGATTGAAAGATTCTTGCAGTTTGAAATGAATTTACCAAACTCATGGTGGTGGATAGTTTTACCTTGCTGGTTTTTTGGGCGTAGGTACGCTTGTACACTATATACGTAGAATTTAGAATGACACATTCACTACCTGAAATTTCTGAGTTATTTTTACGGGTACCCCTGTTAAGTCACCAAAGATAGTGAACCACCTGGGTGACCTGTGGCAAGGCAGAGGTGTTGGTTACCCAATGAAGCGGTACCCATACCCGCCTACCAAATAGAAAATTATTTTTGTCTACACTAAAAAAAGAAACGATAAGCCTTGATGGATTTTATCACTGGTTACATTTATTCAATTAAGATGAGCTCAAATTTAATAATCCACTCCCATCCAATACGACAAGTGATCTTTGGCCGCCCCTCCGAGTTGCCGCCCGTGTGCCCCGCACCCATCACACATATTACTGCAGCGCCCCTGAATTTCATTACATCTTGACAATTTCAAATTTTAAAGTAAAATCATTTAATAAAAAAAAACTCCAGCTTGATTTTCTGAAGTAGACCTTTGTCTTCGTAGGAAAATTAGATAAAAATATCTATTCACGATAAATAAGAATCAAATTATTATGTTGCGCTTCGATAAATACAGAATAACATATTATTATAATTAACCACAAACTATGCATAAACAAAATTTGCATACTCCATAAACTATGCATCCTATGAATATTTGCATACTCCATAAACTATGCATCCTATGAATATTTTAAACTGAATTGTTAACACTTATCTAGGTACTTGTACGCACTTCCCAATTCAAATTTTATAAATATAAACATGATAGTATCATGTTTTAATTTCCATAAGATTTATAAATTTATTATTTTAAATTTATTTAAACTAGCTTTTTCCCGCGGCTTCGCTCGCATAGTATTAGGGGATTCCCACTCAGCCTCCTCCACCTTCCCTCTCTCCACTCCACTCCCCCCATCAACTCCCTCCCCTACTCCCTCCACCCACCACTCCCCTCACCCCTACACCTC